>CM019823.1:125329662-126625100 GCA_009763385.1 Coix lacryma-jobi var. lacryma-jobi | reverse complement strand
AAAAAAGGCGGCCGTAGGTTGGAAAAAACCGAGGAACCCGTGGCGATCGACTCGGCGGTATCCTGAGATGCGCCCACAGCGGGGGGGAAGAACCGAGGGTAGCTTACTGTAGCGCCACCACCCGCGGTATTCCCGAATTCTTGAGGGTCTCTGACATCTCGGGCTTCATCGCACCCATGGAGTACATGCCGTGGGCGCTCGACCTTACCCGTGCATTGAGGGTATGCGACCGAGGGCCCAGGTTACGCGACATGTTTGTTGTCCTCCGCAGCAAGTTGGTGATAATTTTGCCCGTGAATTGGGTGCCATTGTCGGTGATGATGACATTAGGCACCCCGAACCGGTACATGATGTCGGCGATGAACTCGACAGCCCTCTCGGAGGTGGGGTCTCCTATCGGCTTAGCCTCGATCCACTTGGTGAACTTGTCGACGGCCACGAGCATGTGTGTGTACCCTCCACTTGTTCCTTTTGAGGGGACCCACAAGGGTCGAGCCCCCAAACGGCAAAATGGCAAGTAGATTGGGATCTATCTGACGAAGGTGGCTGTGCGGTGGTGCGTTTGCTTGTGTGTAGAAATTGACGACCACATGGCACCCTTCTGGACCACAACGCTTGCTGCGTCCCCATGGCGTCGGCCATAGAAAGCCTTGCGAAGGCGGTTCCCAACACCAGGGCCTCCGCCCGCGTTTTGCTGCGTGGTGGCCGATTCCTAGCGCCGAGGCTCTCATCGAGGAGCTTGCGCCCTTCACTCGAGTGGGATGCGCGTTGAGGATCCCAGTCGGACTTCGTCGGTATATTCCCGTTCGTCGGCCGGTTAGATTACAAGGGGTAACGTCTTGGGCCCTCCTAGAGCGCATGGCGTCCGAGGGGCCTCCTCTTGTCTTCGGTAGTCAGCCTTGGCGTCTGTAGGTTCGTGGGTAGTAATAAAGAGCGCTCCGCGGGGCTTGCATAGAGCCGTGATATGAAGAAGGCGGTGCGTGCGACCAGTGCTCCGCCTTCCGCGGACGTCGAGGGGTCCTTCTCGAGGGGTGGCGTTGTAGAGTCGGAGCCCCCGTGTCTTGCCGAGGGGTGGCGTCGATGGGCCAGCCCCCGGGTCGATTTTTGACGGACAGCTGAAAACGTCCCTCGAGAAGACGTCTGGTGGAACCGTGCCGCGCGTGGATGCCAACTTCGCCAGCTCGTCTGCGGCCTCATTGTACTTTCGAGCTATGTGGTTAAGCTCGAGGCCGTAGAACTTATCTTCTAGCTTGCCGCACCCTCCCCGCAGTATGCCTCCATCTTGGGATCGATGCAGCTTGAAGCTTTCATAACCTGGTTGATGACGAGCTGCGAGTCTCCTCGGGCGTCGAGGCGTCGGACCCCGAGTTCGAGGGCGATGCGCAGCCCATTGACTAGGGCCTCGTACTCGGCGATGTTGTTGGAGGCGGGGAAGTGCAAGCGTAGCAGGTAGCGCATGTGAACTCCGAGGGGTGAGATAAAGAGCAGGCCTGCGCCTGCCCCCGTCTTCGTGAGGGATCCGTCGAAGTACATGGTCCAGAGCTCGGCTTGAATCTGCGCCCGCGGGAGCTGAGGTGTCGGTCCATTCAGCAACGAAGTCCGCCAACGCTTGCGACTTGATGGCCTTTCGCGGGGCGTAGGTGATGGCTTCCCCCATTAGTTCGGTGGACCACTTGGCGATGCGCCCCGTGGCCTCCCGATTGTTGATGATCTCACCGAGGGGGAAAGGACGACACCACCGTACGGGATGAGCGAGGAAGTAGTGCTGGAGCTTGCGCCTTGTGACGATGATGCCGTAGTAGAGCAGCTTCTGGATGTGCGGATATCGGACCTGGCCTCGGAGAGTACCTCACTGGTGAACTACACCGGTCGCTGGACCGGCAATGCATGACCCTCCTCGTGCCTCTCGACGGCTATGACCGCGCTGACCACCTGAGTGGTTGCAGCCACATAGAGGAGGAGAGGCTCGGGGGAATCGCCACCCTGAGCTGGTCGCGGCGGCACGAGGATTGGTGGGGAAGTCAGCAACCCCTTCAACTTGGTTAAGGCCTCCTCGGCTTCGACAGTCCACGCAAAGTGTTCCGTCTTCTTCAGCAGGCGGTAGAGGGGTAGCGCTTTTTCCCCTAGCCTTGAGATGAATCTGCTGAGAGCGGCTAGGCAGCCAATCACTTTCTGCACACCCTTGAGGTCTCGAATCGGGCCCATCCTCGTGACTGCTGAGATTTTTTCGGGGTTTACCTCGATCCCCCGTTGTGAGACAATGTAGCCAAGTAGCATGCCTCGAGGCACACCAAAGACGCACTTCTCGGGGTTGAGTTTCACATTCTTGGCCCGGAGGCACTCGAATGTGGTCTCGAGGTTGCTGATGAGGTTCCCGACTTTCTTGGTTTTAACCACGATGTCATCGACGTAGGCCTCGACGGTCCGGCCTATGTGCTTGCCAAAGATGTGCTGCATACATCGTTGATACGTTGCCCCGGCGTTTCGAAGGCCGAAGGGCATTGTAACGTAGCAATACATGCCAAAAGGCGTAATAAAGAGGTTGCAAGTTCGTCGGATTTTCTCATCTTAATTTGGTGGTAACCAGAGTATGCATCAAGGAACGAAAGCACTTCGCACCCAGCAGTGGAATCGACGATCTGGTCAATTCTAGGTAAAGGAATGGAACTTTTGGACATGCTTTATTCAGACCAGTGTAATCTACACACATCCGCATTTTTCCATTCTTTTTCCTAACTAGTACAGGGTTAGCTAGCCACTCTGGGTGAAATACCTCCTTGATGAATCCGGCCGCCAAAAGCTTGTGCACCTCCTCGCCGATGATCCTGCGCTTTTCCTCGTCGAAGCGGCGCAGGCGTTGTTTCACCGGTCTGGACCCGGCCTGGATCTCCAAGGCGTGCCCGGCGACTTCCCTCGGTATGCCCGGCATGTCCGAGGGGTTCCACGCAAACATGTCGATGTTCGCGCGGAGAAAGTCGATGAGCACTGCTTCCTATTTGGGCTCGAGGCTGGTACTGATGGTCAGCGTCTTGCCATTGGCCGTGGTCGGGTCGACGGGTGTTTGCTTGGTGTGCTCAGCCGGCTCGAAGGGTGCCGGCGTGACGCTTTGCTTCTGGGGTTTCCTCGGTGGCCAGAGCTGCCAAGGCCTCGAGCGAGTCGAGGTGGACGTTGGCCTCCCCCCGCTCGACGCACTCCACGTCGCAGTGGTATGCGTGCTCGTAGGAGGTGTCGACGGTGATGACCCCTTTTGGCCCCGGCATCTTGAGCTTCAAGTACGTGTAGTTAGGAATCGCCATGAACTTGGCGTAGCCTGGCCGGCCGATGATGGCGTGGTAGGTCCCTTGGAAGCCGACCACCTCGAAGGTGAGCGTTTCCCGACGGAAGTTTGCCGGCGTGCCGAAGTAAACCGGCAGGTCGATGCGCCCGAGGGGGTGGGCCTTCTTTCCTGGTACTACTCCGTGGAACCCCCCGACGCTGGGTCGGAGCTGTCCCTCTGAAATCCCCAGGAGGTCGAGGGTCTCGAGGTATATGATGTTGAGGCTCGAGCCCCCATCCATCAACACCTTGGAGAACCGAACGTCGACTATGACGGGGTCGACGACGAGGGGGTACGCTCCCGGGTTTATGACACGGTCCGGATGGTCGTCACGATCGAACGTGATCGGCGCATCAGACCAATCAAGGTACCGGGGAGCGTCGTGGCCGAGTGCAAAGATCTCGCGGCGCTCCTTCTTTCTTTCTCGAGCTGAGAGCCCGACGGTCGGCCCCCCGTAGATCATGTAGCAGTCGCGCACCGGGGGGAAGTTGCCGTCCGCGTCCCCTACGCCGCGCCGTTTGTTATTCTTGCCCACGAGCGCGTCTTCTTTTTTATCGCCGAGCTTGGAGTAGTAGCCTTTCAACAGTCGACAGTCTTTTAACTTGTGATTTACGGGGCCCCTATGGTAGGTGCAGGGATCCTCGAGCAACTGGTCGAAAACAGCCCCGTCAGGGGGGCCTCGGGGCTTCTTAGGCTCGAGGGCGCCCGCGAGCACCTCTTTGTCGTCGTCGTCATCGGCGCCACGCTTCGCCTTCTGGCCCTTGCATTTGTTTTTCTTCCTTTTGTTGCTGTCATTGTTGTCGTTCTTGGCGTCGTTGCCCTTGTTGGAGCCCTCCGGCGCGATCACCGCCTTACCTTTGTCCGTGGAACGGCCAAAGAAGGCCCCCACTGCTTCGTCGCCCGAAGCAAAGCTGGTGACGCGATCCATCAGGTCCTCAACCGTCCCGGGACGGTAGCGTCCTAGCTCATGAACAAGCTCTTGGCATGTCGTGCCCGCGAGGAACGCTGAGATGACGTCCTCGTCAGGCACGTGAGGGAGCTCGAGACGCTGCTTCGAGAACCGCCGAGCAAAGTCGCGGAGGGGCTCGTCCGCCGCCTGCCTACAACGCTGTAGGTCCCAGGGGTTGCCTGGGCGCACGTAGGTCCCCTTGAAATTCCCGTCGAAGACCCTGACTAGGTCGGCCCAGTCATGGATCCGATCCGGCGGGAGCCCCTCGAGCCACCGGCGGGCGGTGTCCGAGAGGTAAAGTGGGAGTTGGCGTATGATCACACGGTCGTCGTTCTTTGCTCCGCCCAGTTGGCAGCCTAGGCGGAAGTCCGAGAGCCAGAGCTTGGGCTCGACCTCCCCGTCATACTTCACGATGTTGGTCGGCGGTCGGAAGCGGTCGGGGAGGGTTGAGCTGCGGATGGTCCGGCTGAAGACTCGGGGGCCCGGGGGCTCGAGGACTTGCCGGTCCTCGTCGCTGTCGTAGCGCCCCCCTCGATGGGCGCTATAGCCACGCTCTTGGGCCCCCTTGTCCTTGCGCCGTCGGTTGATGTCGTTGCGGGCGTCGTTGGGGTCTCGAGGTGGCCGGTTGTCGACGATCCGTTCGCGGACTGGCCTAGCTCGAGAGGCGTCCGGCTGGCGGACGGATGCCTCGCGATCGTCGCGGGGCGTGTCCGCCGGCCTCCCCGAGGCTGCTCCGCGTCGGCGTGACGCTGAGCTCTCGGCCTGCTGTACCGCGGCTGTCTCGAGGAGGTTTTTCATTTCCCCGAGCATGCGCCTGGCGTCGGGGTTGGAGACGGCGGGCAGGTCACGGAGCATCATAGCCGCCGCCACCACGTTCTGCCCGGCTCGCGGGAAACATACCTCGGGGCGTGCTGGTGCCCCGTCCTCGAGGATCCGCCGGTGGACCTCTCGAGCCCGGCCTCGAGCTCCGGCTCCTCGGGGCTGGGGTGGTTCCTGCATCAGGGTTCGTCGGAGCTGCAGCAGGTGTCGCCGTTCTTCCTCGGCTTTGGTGATTGCCTCTTGCACTTGTGCGAGTTGCGCCGCCCGGCCGTCGTCGTGCTGAGGCGGTACAACCGGTGCTGGAGGTTCGTCCCTTCCCTGAACGCGTGATCCGCCTGCCGCGGCCACGTCGCTGGGTCCCTCTAGGTCGAGCGCCGGCCTGTCGTCGTCGCCCTCGTCCTCGGTATCGCATACGACTCCCTCGAGTTGGAAGCACTCCCTGGTGGGATCCCAGAGGTCGGGGTCGTGGTAGTCGTATTCGTCGGAGTCGGAGCCGTTGACGGCATGCCGCCTTGGCCGATGCTGGGACCGCAGCTCGCGGTACCATTCTCCGACGGTGGCTCGCCGAGGTGGCTCGATGGCTCGCGAGAAGTCGCGGTCGACGCACGCGGGGTGGACGATCTCCAGGTTGGCCATGGCCTGCAGCAGTACGCCCGAACGCTGCTCCCGGTCCGCCACCGTCCGGTCCTGATGGCGCTCGTCGAGGTGGTGGGCGTATACAGCCGCAGAGTTGTTGAGGCCGACCGGGAACCGCTGGCGTCGAGCGCGGCGCGACCCGTGCGGGAGGAGGCTGAGTGGCGTCGACGGCGCATGGCTCGGAGGCCTCTGGCCTGGTTCCTGGTCCGTACGCATGATGAACGCGAAGTCGCTAGGCGGGCGCGGGCGCGCCCTGGAAGTCTCCGGCCGCGCGCCGGGCTGGTTTCCCCTCGGGGACCCTGCACCGGCTACGGGGGCGTGGGTGTTTGCCGCGGGCACCGCCTGTGCCCGGCGACGACGGTGACGACGGCGCCGCTCGCGATGTGGCGACGTGTGGTGGTGCGGGCGACGCGTCACGCCCCCCGCGCGGGGTGGCGTGACACGCCCTTCGCTCGGGCCCTCCGTGGAGAGCAGAGTCAGCTCGTTGCTGTTGCCTGTGGCCAGGAACTCGAGGCTCCCGAACCAGACGATGGCACCAGCCGAGAACGGAAGAGGGGATGAAGCCATCCAGGAATCAACGAGAAATCGGCTCAGACACGCGAAGACCCCTACCTGGCGCGCCAACTGTCGGTGTTTCGTACCCGGGGGTATCACACCAACGAGTAATATGATCGCGTGCTTCTCTTCTTGGATGGTGATGCAAGAGGACACAAGGATTTATCCTGGTTCGGGCAAAGAAGGCCCTACGTCCAGCGGGGGGGATGTTCTTGTATTACTTGCACCTAAGTGCTTGTACAGGGGCGAATACAATCTCAGTGAGCGTGGACCGGAGTCCGGACTCGTGTATGTGCGTGGACTCGTGTGTTGTCTCTCGAAGTTCTATCTCTCCTCCTGAATGAGGGCCCTGGTGTCCCCTTTTATAGAGCAAGGGGAGGCCAGGGTTACATAAGGGTATTACAGGTGTCGGGGCGTACGGTGCCCCATACGGAGAAGGGTAGGAACCCTGTCTTGTCGAAGATATTGTAGCCGACGTGGGTGTTGCTGTTGAAGCGTCCTTGAAGCGTGGCTTCCATCCTGGGCGCGGACGTGGTGGCGCGGCGAGGTGGGAGCCGTACAGCACCTATCCCGGAACGTACAGGACGCGGCGGGGTCCCTCCGGGTCTTGGGGTACCTGTCCTCCAATAGCATGAAAGTAGTTAGGGCTCGAAGGGCGCGGAGCCGGCCTCGAGATGGCGCCTGCGGGGGGCTCGAGTCCCCGCAGGTATGGGCGAGTTCCGGGGAGCCTGGTCATACAGCGGAAATCCGGGTCTCGATGATGCGACCGGGACGTGCCACAGTGCAAGGTATGGTCGAACAGTGTTGTGCTGGTGCCTTTTTGCCCATGCTTGTGGTGAAAACGAGACTTGACTTTCCCCTGGTTACTGTGGTACACGTCGGGGTGCGGAGGACGTGACTGAGTAGGTGGATGTATTAAATGTGTGGTATGGGGCTGGCATCCTACGTCTGCACCGCTCGAGGGAGGCATAGAGCGTCTCGAGGGATAAGCCGCTGTGCCAGAGGGGCTCGAGGTCCCCACGTGGGGTCTCGAGGTGTGATGTTCGGCCGTGGGGGGCTAGAAAGGTAGTGGAGCGCTTGCCCGAAGCCTGGGGGGCTCGGGCGAGACGGAAAGCGAGTGTGCGTCCGAGGCCTGGCTTGGAGGGCTCGGGCGAGACGGAAAACGAGCGCTCGCCCGAGGCCTGACGCGGAGGGCTCGGGCGAGACGGAGAACGAGTGCTCGCCCGAGGCCTGACGCGGAGGGCTCGGGTGAGACGGAGAACGAGCGCTTGCCCGAGGCCTGACCTGGAGGGCTCGGGCGAAGCGGAGGATGGGCGCTCGCCGGAGGCTTGGCCTGGAGGGCTCGGGCGAGATGGAGAATGGGCGCTTGTCCGAGGCCTGGCCTGGAGGGCTCGGGCGAAGCGGAGAATGGGCGCTCGCTCGAGGCCTGGCCTGGAGGGCTCGGGCGAAGCGGAGGATGGGCGCTCGCCCGAGGCCTGGCCTGGAGGGCTCGGGCGAGGCGGAGAAGGTGCGCCGGCACGTGGCCTAACTTGCTGGGTTTATTAACTGGTGTTCTAGGTTTAACTTATGCGTTGATTGGGGTACCCCTTTGGCGTTCCCCCGACCGTACCCAATGAGTATTTTGGGTCAGCTAACTATTTACGGTTGAATACCATTCTAGTTTATTTTTTTACTTTCCTCAAACTACAAAAACATCATTCTTAGTTCATTTCATCAATTTGTTGGGTCGACCCAATGACCCAAAATATTTTAAACTTGCATCCCTAGGAGGAGGATGCGCAGAACTTCTTCATCTGTCCGAGCTTGTGCGAGAGCCGCGCGCTCTCCCGCCGCAGCCGTTCGTTCTCTTCACCCACGTCGTCGGAAGCCACGCTGCCGGAACTCGACTTGGACGGTGCCGACAGCTGCTGCACCTGCAGCGAGGGATCGAGGGACGAGCTCGGTGGTCGGCCGGCCAGCCAGCCAGGCGGCGATGGCCAGCCCAGGCATCGGCCAAAACATTTAAGGACAGTTTCATCCTCTCACGTATGAAATACATATATTTGGAATAAAAAAAAGAGATAAAATACGTATAATTCTATGGAAATCAAGAGTCCAACATTTTGAGTTCTATTTTTTCGAAGTCGATATTTGAAATTCTATTTTTAGAAACAGTCCTAATAAATATATAATGAGTAAAATTCACCGTCGGTCCCTAAACTTGGTCGATGGTGTCATCCTGGTACCTGAATTTGTAAAGTGATATCTGAAGGTCTCTAAACTTAGTCGTTGATGTCATCTTAGTCTCTAAACTTGTAAGATGATTACTGTTGGTCCCTAAACTTGGTGGACGTTGTCATCCTAGTCCTTAAACTTGTAAGGTGATCATCACCGGTCCCTAAACTTGATAAGTGGTGTCATTCCAGTCTTTAAATTTAGCCTTGAGTCTCATATGGGTCAAAATAGGGCGATCTAAAACTTAATATAATTCTTTTTGCATTGTGTTAGAGCTCAACTTAATATAAAAAAGCTTAATCTGAAACTTGTAGCCTCAACTTTACTTACCTGACAAAACAACCAACTCAGCTCTACAGAAGATGTTAGAGCTTGTTGACAAAAAGCATGAACGAACTATCAGTTTTGTGAGAGAAGAGAGTAGGGTGAAAGCGACATATGAAGAGGAGAGGGAACATGGGCACGAAAGATTGAAAGAAAAAGATATTTGCATTGTGTGTATAGTTGTCTCCCATGTTGTTTGAACACTACTTTCTTTACGAGACTAATGTTGTTATGGGTTGTTTGATATGACTTATAATGGTTGATTCTACAACTGATGCTATTTTATCATAAGAGAAATATATTATCTCATGACTAAAAAGTATAATTGATTTTGACTTATAAGCTCAAACGAATAAGGATGTCTCCACTAAAGTTATCCTATAAATTGAAGATGAGGTTCTCTAATTCCCTATGTTTTCACTATATGATCTCCATTCGTAGCATTGTACGAAGCATATTTTGCTAGTAACATAATCTACATTACAGCTACTAGTTACCTCCTCTATCCTAAATTATAGTTATTCCAACTTTCTTAGAGAGTCAAAACATTTCGACCAAATTTATAATAATAAAGTAATAACATTTAAAATACTAAATAAATATTATTAGATTGTTCATTAGTTAATTTTTAAAGTATACTCCTCCGTCCCACAATAACCACACATATAGGTTCAAACGCGGCATCTTAGCGGAGGTGGCAAATTACCTTACTGTCCCTATGTTGTCATCGTCGGTAGACTGTCAGAGTAACAACACATCTAGTAAAATAGTTCTGGTACTAATTTATTATAGTAAAAATAAACTAATTATAAAACTAATTACACTACCATATGCTAATTAATAAGATCAAATCATGAATTAATTAAGTCTAATTGATTCGTCTCGCGAAGTAGCCTTCAACTGACAATTTAGTTTTTAACTACTCTATTTTTAATTTTAATATACTAAATTAAAGTCAAAAAATTCGCTGTGATAGAGCTAAAATTTTTGTTGAGGAAATAAACACCACTAAGCAAAACACAGTGAGGGATGTGTTGTGAGGGCTAGTTCCACCTCATCAGCCCTGTCCGCGACCAGTTGCAGCAGCTAGGTGATAGCATTCCCGTGCACAAACTACATCTGACATCCTATGTTTATGGCCTTGTTTAGTTTCCCCTTAATTTTACAAAATTAGCAAGATTCTCCGTCACATCAATCTTTAAATATATGCATGGAAAATTAAATGTAGGTAAAAAATAATTAATTGTACTTTTAGTATGTACATGTCGAGACGAATCTTTGGAGTCTACGTAGTCCATGTTTTGACAAAATTTGTCAAATAACAACGAAAGTGCTACAAAAATTTATTTTGCAAAATTGGGCAACTAAACACACCATATGTTTATTTTAAACAAAAATTGAACTGTAAATATATGCTTATTCTGGAACGGAGGGAGTAATATTTAATATTATAAATATTTATATTTTTTATAAATTTAGTTAAACTTAAGGAACTTGACATTTTAAAAAGTTAAAATGGCTTATGATAATTTAAATGGAGTAATTAGCAAAATTTTGAAAGGTTGGTCATTAATTACAAAGTTTTCTTCTCTCGTTATTCGGTTATCTCGTACAAGCAGCTGGAAGATTATTTTGCGGTCGGAAGATAATCAAATTAAGCTTCAAAAGTCAATTCCATTGACTCGTACAAGGAGCCGGAAAGATTATTAGGGCTTGTTTAGTTCCGAAAAATATTTAGAATCTGCACTGTAGCACTTTCGTTGTTATTTGACAAACTTTGTCCAAACATGGACCAACTAGGCTCAAAAGATTCGTCTCGACATGTAGATACTAAAAGTACAATTAATTATTTTTTATCTACATTTAATGCTCCATACATGTAGCTAAAGATTGATTTGACGGAGAATCTAGAAATATTTGGCGGAAGTTGGAGAAACTAAACAATCCCTTGACGAATGCGGTCGGAACTGGGAAATGACGTGAAGCAACGAAACAGTCTGCCAGGTGCCAGCAACAGTACAGATCGGGCTGGGCTTGTTTAGTTCCGGCAAATTTTAGAAAAAAATCATGTAATACTGTACTTCCGTTGTTATTTGACAAAATTTATCTAAATATAGACTGATTAAATTTAAAAGATTTGTCAACATGTACTCCCTCCGTCCCATGGAGAGTGTCGTCCGGAAAGCGTGTTTGTGAGGGAGACACGGTTTTCTAACAACACTTTCAATAAGACGGAGGGAGTACATACTAAAAATACAATTGATTATTTTTTACCTACATTTAATGTTTCATGGATGCATCTAAAGATTGATGTGACAAGTAACTGAATTTTTTTTTGGGGTCTTTTAGAGAAACTAAACACAGCTGCCCTACTTGTCAGTGGCATAGAACGCGGTATCCGCTGGGCGGCTGCGGGCGATTTACCTGCCGCCTGCCGCAGTGCCCACCGTCGACGACTTGTTGATCTCTCCCTTTCGCACTCCAATTCCCCTTCCACGTCACCTCCTCACGGCAGCGCCTGCGACTCCTCTCTTCTTCGTCTCCTACAAGTAGCGGCGAGACAGCACTCCCACTTCGCCGGCGACCCGTCGAGAGCGACGAGGGCAGCATACAGCATACGGGCACGGCGGCCATGGCGACCAGCTCCAAACCCGCGGCGCACGTGGACACCGAGGTCGTGCTCGCCCACAAGTTCCCCGAGGTAGAAGCTCCGACACTCTTCCTCGCAAGTCGCAACCTCCCCTGTCCGCCTCCGCGTTCTCACGTCCTCCTATCCTCTCCTCCTCTCCTGTGCTGCGCAGGTGTCCTTCGGCTACGACGAGAGGTGTGGCCCCGCTCCATCCACGACCTGCCCGACTGCGCGCCTCCCGATTTGATAAGATCAGATTCTGCAATTGATTCGCAGGGATGTAGCGTTGTACGCGCTCGGGGTTGGCGCCTGCGGCGATGACGCCGTCGACGAGAAGGAGCTCCACTTCGCCTACCACAGGGACGGGCAGCCAAACATTAAGGTCACACTCCCCCTCCGGTTAATCCCCTCCCGTTTTGGTGCCAATTGATTGCTGTTGTTGTGCTCCAGACTCCAGTTTTGGCCGTTCTGCTGTTGAACTTGCTTTGCAGCTATATGGTTTGGTGTTTTATGCATACCGTATATAGCCTCGTCGAATCTGTGTTGTCGACATTCAGATTTTACTGTAATTTGATGTTGAGTTTACATTCTAAAGTCATATTAAACTAGATCCTGCCAACACATAGAGGTATTTTACAATTTCTAGAGAGGTTCCTTGTTGCCAATAATCAAAACCTTGTCTTACTTGCAGCTTTAGGTTGGATTTTAGCCCTTAGCTGGCCTGTATCCATCTCAGGTTTATTTCTGCAAGTTCATTGTCCCCTAGTAATATTGGATGAACAAGGAGACAAACAAGATAACAGACAAGGAACTGCGTGTTCATCTACCTGTCATCTTAGTATTTGGCTAACAAAAGAAGCCTCCATGTTAATTAAATCCTAGAAATTACCATGTTAATTGGATAAAAATAAAACCAAAATAACCCTATACATATTGATGAATTACTCACACTGCTATTAAAGCACGCTAATTGTTGTAAGAAGAAATATGCACCTTCAATTATGTGGGTCCAAACAATTGAGGCTGAGATTAATTTGATATATTGCAAATTTAGAAGATTTGCATGTGTGTCACCTGCGATCAGCATAAAGAGATCGAAAATAAATAAAATATACAGTCGTAATAATGGAGGAAACAATATTCAAACGTATAGAAATGCTAAAACTATCTCTGAAGTCCTCCTAATAGTTAATAAACGGTCCCAATGCATGATAGCAATGTCAAAATCTGGATCATTCATCTCCCTCGAGGAATTGAGGCAAAGCCATACACAGCCTCAAGAGCTCCCTCGAGATCAATGCTGACATGTTCCTCTAGCTCAAGTTGGGTATCAAAGGTCACCACGTACCACAGCCATGGACATCGCCTGAGTTTAATATATAAGTTTGTGTTGAGTATTATGTAAAATTTAAACCAGTAATCATATAATTTTTTGCATCGGGTACCAAGGCCAAGAGAAAATTTTAATGGAAAGCTAACTAGCACAAAATTAAATACTAGAAAAGGTATGGCCATGGAAAAAGGTACTAGGCGATGAAGGGATTTTGAGCTACTGATCTCATGTTCTGTCAGTCAGTAGAGCATGTATTAGAAATTTTTTAATAAAACTGCCTTTGGTGCAGAATTTGTTTTACTTTGTCTTGAACTCTTGATCATGTTAGCAAGACTTGTGTTAACTTCTTTCGTAGAAAGATATCAACTTGGTGCATAGAATTGATGTCATACATGTTTATTTTCCTGATGATGTTTTTTTTTTATCCGAACTGATCAGCCATTGATATTTGCCGCAATATTTGCATAAGGTTGGAAGTGTGCTGTTTTTTTTTTTTGCCATATGCATAGTAGATAATCCCTCCGTCTACAAATTCAATTTAATGATAGATTAAGGAAGAAGAGAAATCACTGTGATTCCCAAATCCCAAGATTACAAATATGCAATTAGCACCTGCCTTTTCTACTGATACCATAAATGGCAGGTGCTAAACACCAATGTTGCATTGACGCAAAATATGCTTGCCACCAAAATAAAACTGCTGCCAAATTAATAATGAGGGAAGGGGAGGTCTATGTGTGGTTATATGTAAAAAATCGCTTACATTTATGAACAAATTTTTAATGCTAATGTGCTTGTATTTATGCTCAAAATTACCATGAATACAAGCTGTTGCTTCTAGTAGAATATATACCATGCAAAAATAGGAACATTGCATATTCTTTTCTATAATTGTTTCAATTGTAAAAAAAAAGTCTCAGGGTTGCATATGCAAACGATAATGCCATCAAAAAGTTAAAAAAATAGTTCTACAAATCATTGACCATGTATATTCAAGTAACCGAATTTGAAATCTGTAAGGGTTGGTGCTTCCTTTGTGCTAATCAATATTTGAACTAATATTGTTTGGATGTTAAAAATATACAGTACTAATTACCCGCACAATTGCGCAGGCCAGTTTGCTTGCTGCTTATGTGAGACTTACCAGAATCTGTTCTCTTATTTCTGCATGAGAGCACCAAATATTTTGATTGTTATTGAGGCATCAATAAATGTTTACAATGAACCTTTAGAGCTTCTAGTGACAAAAGAACGCTAAATTCATGCAAGATGTGATTGAAATCAATGAGCTTCCAATCCTGTATGAACGAGAACCAGTAGATGATTTTTAGCTTGCGCAACACTCCTTTGTATTGGTTCTGGGAGATGTAATACATAGAAAACAATTATTTGGATAGCTTTCAGTGAATGTAAATGACCTGGCAATGTATTGAAGGAGCTATACTCAAGAGCTTCATTGAGCCATGCAGGGAGTTTATTTGACTCTCATATGGGGATTTGTATACTCAAAGAAGTGAATGATGGATATTCATTTCATTTTTATCTCTTTCACTCATATTTCACTAGTCATCCATAAATTCTGAATAAGAAATCTAAAAGGTCAAGTCTTAATCACTAATCTGGATAGTGATAATATACTAATACCTTTGTTCTTTTTTCATGCAGGTCCTTCCTACTTTTGTTTCTTTATTTCCCAATAAGAACAGCAATGGGCTTGGATTTGTTGATGTGCCTGGCCTTAAGTAAGAGTTACATAAAACAATAGCTTTTGAGATTCTCCCTCTCTATTATGTTTTCTCCCCCTTATTTTCCATTTCCATAGGTGTGCAATGTTCAGTTTTATCAGGTCAAATTGGTCAACATTCTGAGTGTACATCTAATGTTACGATAATTTACCTATTTTATGTTATCCAGTTTTGATGCAAGCCTTCTACTGCATGGTCAACAATACATAGAGATCTACAGGCCAATCCCTTCTAATTCCAGTGTAAGTAGCTTTACAGGTCTCCAAAATTTGTTTTGGTATCTTGGGAGATTATACATGGTATAGGCATTTTGGTGATTAAAAGCATTATTTACGAGAGTCTCAGACTTTCTGTCCAGAAATGGCTAAAATTGGTTCCTTTGGATGTGGATTAACCAAGTGGAGTTTCATCTCATCTAAACTGGAGCTCTTGTTTTCAGTCTATTTTTGCATGCTCATTAAGCATGACAATGGGTAGGTCATTGCAACAGCTAACATTGATGCTGTCCTCCAAATAGAATGATTATTACAATAATGCTCAGTTTTTTTATTTTATTCAGCATTTAAAATGAAACATTCTTGAGCAGCCCATCTTTGGTTTGAACTTACAGAAGCAATTGCCTCTTATATTTATTGTTCAGGTTGTAAACAGGGTTAAAGTAGCTGGTTTGCATGACAAAGGTACTTGCTCCCCACCCAACCTGAATTGATAAATTTATTACTAACTGAATGATGCGAATGTTTTCTTATCATTCATGTTTTTTTTCTTTTTTCATCCTTAAAATTAATGTCCACGTTTCCTGATTTCAACTCCTTTTAATGGTAATTCTGACTCATGTTTTTTCTTGATATGAAATATTTAGCATTTGATCGAACTAGGGGGGCAAGTTCCTGCATTTTGTTAAACTAACAATTATCCATCTTGAGATAGTAACAACCACAGCTTTTATTTTTTGGCACAACAATGAATGCCACATATCATAAAGCTACAAACAATTTCTATAAAACTATAATGAATAACAGTATTACTGTAATCCTTCCTGTGAAGTGCCTCAAATAAAACCTGGCTATTATCATGTGATAGTTTTGTGCTTCTTGCAGTAGAATTTCGTTGCTGGAGGAATGAAGGGTTCTAGTAAAAAAGGTCCTTATTTTTTAATGTCATCCTGTGTAACTATTAAGTTGGTCCTTTCAATTTTATCCTTCTGCTTAAAAGTGCCCCCCACCCACTCTTGCAGTAATTTTTTGCCAAACTGCCAAAGTACTACTAAGCACCTGGAGTTTTAATCATCATAAATGCCATCATTTAAACGATTTCCACCACTGATCTGGCATCCTTTGTGCCATTTTACCATAACTGCCAAAGTACTCCAAGGGATTATATTCAATTTCATGAATTGATTTGATGTGCAGGGAAAGCAACTGTTCTTGAGCTCGAAACTACCACCAGCCTCAAAGAGTCTGGGGAGATTTTATGCATGAACAGGTCAGTATGATGCCCATTTTATTTCAGACTCCCAATCGAGCACCATAACCTACAAAAAGGGCAATGCAGTTATCTTAGTGTGTAATGCAGGAGTACTATCTACTTGCGTGGTGCTGGAGGGTTTTCAGACTCTTCGCAGCCATACTCATATGCTACATATCCTGCTAATCAAGTTTCTCGCATTTCTATTCCAAATTCGGCACCATCTGCAGTATATGACGACCAAACAAAACATTCACAGGCATGTTACTTTATTTGCTTGTGCAGTACTGCAATAACTGGTCTTTGTTGCTAGTAATAAGGCACAACTCATGTCTCACACTGTGATAACAACTTTTGTATAGCCTGTTTTGATGAAGTAATGTGTCCTTATTGACATCATTCATAGTACAATTCAGTGTCTGTGTTTTCAAATGTTTTAAGTTCTGAGCTATTTGGCCAAGACCCAAGAGGACAAGTTCTGTTTTTTGCAAATGAAATCAGTCTCTCAGTTTGCTAACATGAATGTTATTGCAAAGCCTAATTCTTTCTCTCTTTTTTAACCAGGCATTATTATACAGGCTATCCGGGGATTACAATCCTTTGCATTCAGACCCTGATATTGCACAACTTGCTGGGTTTGCCCCTTCAACTTGCTATTCTATCTTTGTATTTACAGTTATATTTGACATTGAGGAAGTATTTGGGGGTAGATGTTGGACTGTGAAGCTCTCAGTTTCAGGCTTTCAGCCTATTTTTTCTTAGCACTTGTCCAAGTTAAGCACTTATTAGAGAATTTCAGGAACCAGGTAACTAATTACCTAAAAGTTATTAACAGCAGGGCTCCAGCTCTCACTTGCTGTATTATCTCGCATCCTTGCCTCTAGGGTAAAAAAAGGGCTGCCAGTATTCTGTTGGCCAGGTACACAATGTGGAACTCTGATTTTGATTGCCAGAGGGCAGCTTGGCCAGATTTTGCTTGCCAGAGGGCAGCTTGGCCATATGCCGCTTGTTTCATTATATAGAGAGAGCAAACTTGGGATACAAGAAGGTCCTCAACCACTACAGCATATACTAACTGCATAAAACATATGCTTTTTTTTATGCTAAAGTAACCAGCTGAAAACAGCTTTACTAGGAATAGTAAATAGATAGATTAATAGAAACATTAGAGAGAGGCACTAGGCTTAACTCTTATATTCCACTTTCTTTCTTTTGGATAAAGAAACCAGTGTTCTACATTAGTCCACATGGTTAGCGCTTATCAGATGCACTGACATTGGTTGATGTTTTAGATGAAAATGAAGGATTCCTTGATGCTATGAACTTTAGGTTTTGAGTCATTTCAGCTCATTTGAGGTCAACATGAATCTCAGCAACCAGTGTTCTACGATAGAGTCCATGAATCTCAGCACTTATCAGACACACTGACATTGGTTTGGATTTTTTAAACAAAAAATAAAAGAATCGTTGATGCCAGAATGGTAGCATGAAATTTAAGTTCCGAGTCATTTTCCTTCATCTTGGTGCAAACTTGAATCCCAGTGAAATGTCTCAGCGCTCCCTATATTCAAATGATGACTTGAGCTTTGGAGTGAAAATTTTCTGTTACATGATCTGGCAAAAGTACTGCAAGATCCCCCCTTTACCTGGACTCACCTTTCCATGCATGAAGCTTTGGTTCTTTACTGAAGATTTTGCCTGATAGGAGCTTTTGCAGGTTCACTCGTCCAATCCTGCACGGTCTTTGCACCCTGGGATTCGCTGCTCGCGCTGTCATAAAATCTTTTTGCAATGGTGAACCGACGGCAGTGAAGAGCATCTTCGGCCGGTTCCTTCTGCACGTCTATCCCGGGGAAACGTTATCCACTGAAATGTGGCTTGACGGCCAGAAGTAATAAACTGCTATTCTGGCCACATTGCCGCAACCGAGTTCTGCACCTCCTGCCCATATCCCTTGCTCACGAAAATGATTTGGCCTTTGCAGGGTGCACTACCAAACGAAGGTCAAGGAGCGGAATCGTGCAGTCCTCTCTGGATACGTGTTGCTCCAACACATCCCCTCATCATTGTAAGTGATTATTTATTTATTTGGTGCCCGCTGAAAGCATTGGTTGTGATAAATGGAGAATTGCTGCACGAGGTGCGCTGCCACTGTAATGATAGCTAGAAGTCATGTACAGATCTGCACATAAAACACATTCGTACTGTATTTGATAAGAAATACTCTTCACTGCTCGTACTTAAATATGCAGATCCGAACGCATTGCAGTTTGTTTTGGTCGTTTGGCGAGGTAATTGATTTTTGTAGGTAAGAAAAAGCTTTTGAACCAAAGAGACTCGAGATCTAGTCTAGCAATCGTCAGCCCGTGACCAATCCAGCGTCAGATTGGGCACTGTCATTCATAAAAGTCATTACGTGCTCCTGCCGGTCTGCTGCCTCTGCATTGCCCGCGGAGGCTTGCTGGGACTCGAGGGAATACGTGATCATCCCTCTGAAAAGGACTGACCAGAAAACGAAGAGAATCTGGAGAAAGAATCTGACCGACGACAAGATTTGTACCAAAAGATAAAGCTTCGCTTACGCTTTCACCACCAGGTATGATATATGGGACCTGCGTAGCGGCAGCCGGCAGCGACGAGACTGTCCACCAGGTGGTGAAAGCAGATCAATCATGTTGTAAGCTTGGATTCCTCGAAAAATCCTATGGGAAAAATCTGAGGAATATGTATATATAGATATGCTATTAAACTCCTTTAAACCTTGTAGGAAAATAAGGAGAAGATAGCATATATGTGTGTGATTTAAATAAATCACTATGTCATTGGTATTTCAATTAAAAACCCAGTGGGAAAAATATTGGACATACGACATATTGATGACTCCTCTAAAAACCATTTAGGAAAAATATGAGGAGCATTATAATGTGGATAGGTCGCTAAAACTCCTGCAAAACCCAGTGGGAAAATTCAGGAGAAAATATGACGACATATCATTGGTATTGCCTCTAGGATAACTCTCATGAAAAACCTTTTCAGGGAAAAACCATGAATAGTTGTGAGGGCAATATGTGTCTTTGATATTTACTATAAAAACCCCGATAGGGAAAATAGAAAATATGACACACGCTTATGTTAATATTACCTCATTAAAAACTTTAACAAGAAACCTTGTGAGTAAAACTCGTTAAACAAAAGAGTATAACATGATGCGTGTACAGGTGATATCTAGGAGATCTCTCCCCCTGATTCTTGCAAGTCTCGAAGTTGCCGCATACCAATTCCATGTACCAATTTATGAAATACAGAATATGGTAAGGACTTAGTAAAAAGATCTGCAAGATTATCATAAGACTTGATTCGTAAGATGTCTATTTCTCTATTTTCTTGTAGAAAACAACTTAGGAATAATGTGCTTAGTGATATTGCTCTTTATGTAACCTGTTTGCATCTGTGTAACACAAGCAGAATTATCTTCATAGATAATTGTAGATGATTCGATTGAACCAATGCCACATGATTGTTGTATGTGGTTAATCATTCTGCGAAGCCACACACATTCGCGTGATGCTTCATATAGAGCAATAATGTCAGAATGATTAGTAGAGGTAGACGTCATGGTCTGCTTAGAAGACTTCCATGAAATAGCCGTACCTCCACGAAGGAATACAAATCCTCTTTGGGATTTTCCGTTATGAGGATCAGATAAGTAACCGGCGTCTGTGTAGCCAATCATACTGGGATCATGATTCTTGCTGAAGAATAAACCAAGATCCTTTGTGCCATTAAGGTATCTGAGGATACACTTCGCTCCCGTCCAGTGACGGCGAGTGAGTTTCGCACTATGCCTAGCTAGTAAGTTTACTGCAAATGCGATATCAGGCCTGATGCAATTTGCAAGATACATAAGTGCGCCAATAACACTAAGATATGGAACCTCTAGTCCCAATATCTTTTCACTAACATCCGGTGGTCTGAATTGATCTTTCCCTACTTCTAAGGAACGAACAACCATCGGTGTCTTGATGGGGTATGATTTGTCCATTTTGAATTTCTCCAAAATTTTCTGGACATAGGCTGACTGATGCACTAAAATCCCTGTAGGATGGTGCTCAATTTGTAAGCCCAAGCAATACTGGGTCTTACCCAAATCCTTCATTTCGAATTCCTTCGTGAGATGATTACGTGCTTCATTTATATCCTTTGGATTGCCAATGATGTTTAAATCATCAACATATATAGATATAATACAAAATCTTATTGGAGATTTCTTAATGAAAACACATGGACAATCATCATTGTTGGAGTATCCCTTCTTGAGAAGGAACTCACTTAGTCGGTTGTACCACATCCGACCCGATTACTTTAAGCCATATAATGACTTTTGCAATTTTACACAATACATATTGCGATTTGCGTTTGGATTCGGAATTTGGATTCCATCGGGAACCTTCATGTATATGTCCGAATCAAGTGACCCATATAAATATGCTGTCACCACATCCATCAACTGCATAGATAGATGATTTTGAACTGCCAATGATATTAAGTATCGGAAAGTAATTCCACTCATTACCGGAGAATATGTTTCATTGTAATCAATGCCGGGTCTCTGCGTGAACCCTTGTGCTACTAGCCTAGCTTTATATCTCACCACCTCATTGTTTTCATTCTGTTTCCGGACAAAAACTCATTTGAAGCCTACAGGAAAGACTTTGGAAGGTGTGGGCATCACAGATGTGAATACCCCCTTTTAGTGAGCGAGACTATCTCAGCTTGGATTGCATCTTTCCATTGGGCCCAGTCCGAGCGCTTTTTGCACTATGCCATGGTCTTAGGTTCTGGGTCATTGAGAAAGATTTCTGCAATTGTTGCGGAGAAGTACATGTCGACAATAGTAGTCTTACGATCGTATGATTCTCCAGTTTCAATGTAATTGATGGAAATTTCTTTCACCCCATATAATGACTCAACATTTCCCAAAACTATGGAGTCAGGGTGTTCCGATGTCCCAGGATCAGTGTTTGGGTGCACCGTTGATCCGGGTTGTGAATTAGGTCCTGGTGTTGGACTTTTATCCACTGTCGGGTGTCTACCAACTTGAGGTTGGTTTGGATTTACCGATTTAGAGGATTTAGTCCTCGGTATCCTCAGACGTTTATTTGAAGCATTATCCTTGGGAGCGGCCGTACTTTTCCCCCTCTTCTTTGGAAGTGGGGGCTGAATGGTTTTTATTGGTACCTCCACTCTTTCGGGCGCATTACGAGCAGGATAAGAGGATTTTTGACACCCTTATAATCAGTAAATGCTTCTGGCAGGTTATTTGCAATATGTTGCAAATTTATAATTTTCTGAACTTGTTGTTCAGTTTCTTGAGTACGTGGATCTGAGTGGGAAATGCCTTGGGCATTCCAGTCGATTTTCTGGCATTCGTTTTGGTACTTGTAGTCTCCCCCTAATGCCGGGAAATGGTCCTCATTGAATATGCAGTCAGCGTACCGGGCCATGAATAAGTCCCCTGTAAGGGGTTCGAGGTATTTGATAATCGATGGAGATTGATATCTCACATAGATACCAAGTTTCCTATGTGGACCCATAGAGGTACGCTTAGGCAGTGAGATCGGTACGTATATAGCGCAACCGAATTTTCGCAGATGGGAAATATTAGGCATATTCTCACGTACTAATTACAGTGGGGAAACTACATGATATGCAGTTGGTCACAATTGAATTAAGTCAGCAGCATGTAAGACTGCGTGACCCCAACAAGAAGTTGGTAGGTTGCAATTTTGTAATAAGGGTCTTGCAATGAGCTTAATTCTCTTAATAAGAGATTCTGCTAAACCATTTTGTGTATGGATATATGGGACAGAGTGCTGAACTTGAATTCCAAGGGCCATACAATAGTCATTGAAAGCTTTTGAGGAAAATTCAGTAGCATTGTCCATTCGAATCGATTTGATTTGATGTTCAGGGTTATTCGCCTTAAGTCTAATAACTTGGGCAATAATCTTTGCAAATGCTTGGTTACGTGTGGACAAAAGACACACATGAGACCATCTAGTAGATACATCTATTAGAACCATGAAGTACCTGAACGGTCCAGACATTGGTTGTATGGGGCCACAAATATCTCCTTGAATGCATTCAAGAAATTTTAGTGACTCATTTTGGATCTTAACGGGTGATGGACGTAAGATTAGTTTCCCTATAGCGCATGAAGTGCACATAAAATATGAAGATTTCAGGAATTTAGCAGTATTTAACTCATGACCATTAGAATTGCTGATAATTTTCCGCATCATCCCGACTCCGGGATGACCAAGGCGATCATGTCATATTTTGAATGCATCAACATTCTGAAAAATTACCTTGTACGCAACATGTAGTACGGGTTTGATGTATGTGTAGTACAATCCGGACGGAAAAGATGGAATTTTCTCAACAATGCGTTTGCCATATCCGCTATTTTGTGTAACAAGGAGAATTTCTTCGTTATTCTCATAATGAGTTTCTACATGGAAACCATTTTGACGGATATCTCTATAGTTTGCCATATCCGCTATTTTGTGTAACAAGGAGAATTTCTTCGTTATTCTCATAATGGGTTTCTATATGGAAACCATTTTAACGGATATCTCTATAGCTTAGTAAGGTACGCTTTGAATCAGGATACAATAATGCATCATCGATTGTAATTTGGGTACCCGTAGGAAGTACAATAGTGGCACGACCAGTACCAACTATCATTGCATCGCGCCCAGCGATTGTCAAAATATTTCCTTGTCTTTTAACAAGAGTTTGAAAATATTTTGTTTCCCTAAGAATAGAATTAGTGGTGCCACTGTCCACTAGACATAATTCCTCCTCCATCGGATTGACCCCCATAGAAACAAGAAGGGTCCAGGGACATGCGTTCCACGTTGTTCTTCTTTCTCTCGTTCGAAGAGCAAAGTGTCTGATAACGTGTTAGAAGTGAATGTAAATGAACAACTGATTTGGGAACAACTGATTGTTTCATTGATCTTTTGGAATATATACAAGTGAATGGTTGTGTCGTACGGACACAACTTGTCGGTGTTTCGTACCCGGGGGTATCACACCTACGAGTAATATGATCGCGTGCTTCTCTTCCTGGATGGTGATGCAAGGGGACACAAGGATTTATCCTGGTTCGGGCAAAGAAGGTCCTACGTCCAGCGGGGGGGTGTTCTTGTATTACTTGCACCTAAGTGCTCGTACAGGGGAGAATACAAGCTCAGTGAGCGTGGACCGGGGTCCGGACTCGTGTCTGTGTATGGACTCGTGTGTTGTGTCCGTCCTCCTGAATGAGGGCCCTAGTGTCCCCTTTTATAGAGCAAGGGGAGGCCAGGGTTACATAAAGGTATTACAGGTGTCGGGGCGTATGGTGCCCCATACGGAGAAGGGTAGGAACTCTGTCTTGTCGGGGCCACTGGAGCCGATGTGATCATCGCTGTTGAGGCGTCCTTGGGTCGTGGCTTCCATCCTGGGCGCGGACGTGGTGGTGCGACAAGGCGGGAGCCGTACAGCACCCATCCCGGAATGTACAGTACGCGGTGAGGTCCCTCCGGGTCTTGGGGTACCTGTCCTCCAATAGCACGAAAGTAGTTAGGGCTCGAAGGGCGCGGAGCCGGCTTCGAGGTGGTGCCACGGGGGCTCGAGGGGCGCGGAGCCGGCCTCGAGGGGTTACAGTGCAGGGCTCGAGGAGCGCGTAGCCGGCCTCGAGGGGTTACAGTGCAGGGCTCGAGGAGCGCGTAGCCGGCCTCGAGGGGTTACAGTGCCTGGCTTGGCCGAACAGTGCCGTACTGGTGCCCTTTTGCCCATGCTTGTGGTGAAAACGAGACTTGACCTTTATACCGAGTCACTGTGGTACATGCTGTGCACTGGTGGACATGACCGGAGTAGGTGAAGACATTAAATGCGTGGCATGGGTTGGTACGGCTGTCTGTGCAGCTCGAGGTCCGTGCGTTAAGGCTCGAGGTGTGGGGGCGCGCTCGCCCGAGGCCTGGAGGGCTCGAGCGAGACGGAGAGCGATCGTGCTCGCCCGAGGCCTTGCTGGGAGGGCTCGGGCGAGACGGAGATAGAGCGTTCGCCCGAGGCCTTGCTGGGAGGGCTCGGGCGAGACGGAGACGGAGCGTTCGCCCGAGGCCTGGCTGGGAGGGCTCGGGCGAGACGGAGACGGAGCGTTCGCCCGAGGCCTGGCTGGGAGGGCTCGGGCGAGACGGAGACAAAGCGTTCGGGTGTGTGCGTTGATTGGGGGTACCCCTTTTCGTACCACCGACAGTAGCCCCCGAGCCCTTGTTTGAGTGCTTGCATTCGAGCAGGGGCTCCAGATTGGGATCTCGATGGATAGCTAATGTGGCAGAACCGTCCAATTTAACTTAATCTCAAGTACACTCGTCAACCATTTGACACTACGTGTACTTAAGACCAAGTCAAATCCGGTAGTCTGTCGAGCACACCCAACGGGAGAACTCGAAAAATCCACATTTCTTCCAGAATCACAATTGAGGACCAAGCATCCAAACTCAAAAAAAAACATTTCTTTTATTACAAGATTACATCATCAGAAATATTACAACAGTTTAATATGCAGCAAGAATTAACATTATTAGAGAAAACAGATAATATACATATGATCAAAGTTAATGCGGAAGTAAATAATGATACCATAATTCTAGGAGTTCATTATAAAGACAGGTTATAACCATTTGTAAATCTTTTCCTTTGTAAAAATCTTTTGCAGAATGTTATAAATAAATACTATGGTCGCAGCGATAAAAGGAAATCCTCTCTGAGCCCACCAGGAGGAATCCACACACAAGGGTTAGCTCCAAAATTCACCTGCTACCTGCAACAATGGAAATCAAACCCTGAGTACTCAATTGTACTCGCAAGTCTTACCCGAATGGGAAAATATAGATCCCGACTCACAAGGATTATGAAATGCTATGTGGCTCTGGTTTTCCTTTGTTTGCAAAAGAGCTTTTTTTTTAATAAAAGGTTGTAACATGTTATTTAGCCATATTAGTTGTTACTCCTATCTTCTATGTAAGCACCTATTCTATTACCAAGCAAGAGGTAAGCAATACAGTATAGTTCTTCATCCTTAGTTCCAGTTGTTAAACTACGCTGTCGGGCGATTGCCATACCGGTACCATTTAAACAACGGCGATTCGCGAATCAATGTAGCCCAGCTGGGTACCCCAAAACACACGCCCCGTTTGTACCAAGGCACAACCGAGACCAACTTGCCAACTCCTGCCAAGGGGTCCAGTATCCGCATCCAGGACCGGGACTCCCAGCCCCCACTCACCGGCCCGGCCGTGAGTGGTGCAAGGACCTCCTCCTACCAAAAATCTAACGGTCGGATCACATAGAGCCGGAAACCGAGGCAAGAGTCAGCTAGCCTTCCTGCTCCCATAAGCAAGTATGTGTTCGGGATAAGAGGATCTGTGACATAGCTCACACCCACAACAACGAACAGTCCCTAAGCGACACAGACAGGGAAACAGTGCAACCGAAGCTAAGCCCGTGGCCGCGGGACATAACTCGTCACACCCACCAGAACCAAACCACATCCCTGCCCGGTCTCAGATTCTTTCCATCATCATCAGTTTAAAGTAGAGCACCTACTTTGTGAGCAACGACAGGTCGCCCACGCTACCGTACATCCTAAGCATAGCGCTACTCGAACCTATACTAGTAGGACTCATGCGATATGTATATATATGCAGGTGGGTTTCATATAACTCCTGAAAACATAAATGCACAACATACATATATTCATTTAGAGATATTCAAAAAATATAGGTTATGAACCGGGGCTTGCCTGGGTAAAAGATTTCAGAAAGTTAGTATTCCATCTCCATGCCAACGATCATCATTGCACCATCTTTTGGTTAAACACCACGTCCTTCAGGTTCTCGTGACCAAAAGTAACGTACCTAAATGAGATGCAATGCATATGTATGAACATAAAGAATACACACACGATTCTCTACAAAAGATATACTAGCAAACTCATAAGTATAGCAAAGTGACACAAACAAAACTCAGAATCGGGACAACAACATAGCAGTTACTTATTTTAATCATAACTGAAGATATAAGTATCCAAATAAGGTGATCCAAGATTTTCTGGAAAGCTTATTAAATTGTCTATAACTTTCTTATAATCATCTAAAAGGAATTCAACAGATATTAAGGTCAAACAACACAAAGAAGCAAATCTGTCCAGACTTGGACAGATTCTGACAATCAAATTCAAACACTCATAACTAGAGTTCTAGACCACCAAAATATATGATCTAGGACATTTTGGAAAGCTTAGAAAAAGTACTACAACTCTTGTATTAACCTCAGCAGGTGATTCCGAATTTATATCAGTTAAATAATACCATTTTTCAGATCTACCCAGAGAGATTGCAAAACCTGACATTGAACTTGTAAAATCTACAACTCCTCAACCATTAGGCCTAAAATCATAAAATTTGACGACAAGCAAGATATGGGAGTTACCTACAACTTTTGTATTCACCACTCTTACAGAAAACATAATTTTAATTTCGATGTTAACTCAACAACAGGAACTGCTCTGCCAGCCATTTTCAGCGCACATAAAGACATTGATCTTTTATTTGTTTCTCTAATCAAAGGCATACACATATATCATTTAAAGGGTTCTAACAACAGCAATACAACTTATTCATACTTTATCAAAGATATTGTAAGCAAAACATCATCACAAGACTCATCTACATGTATCTCATATTAAACTTTCCATATTTCTCATATAATAAAAGATATATACATTATTTTAGGTGGTGTTGCAAACATGTAGTTTGGAGCTTAGATTTTTATGAGTGGTAAGGAATGACAAAACATGACTATTGTTAAAATATTTCAAGCTCAGGTCTCATAAATTAATTACTATAGGTAAAACAATTTTTAATTATAAAAATACACGTGAGAGCAAGATAAATCTAAAAATCAATATTTTCTACAACATATGACCATATTAAAATTTCTTAGGCTACAACAACATCATACAAGACCAGTGGAGCCATATTTTCTATTTTTACATACGAGTATTATCTATAAATCGTTTATTTGCATTTACTAAGCTATAGCAGGTTAAATCAATAACTCAGTCCTACTTGCATAACTAAATCCGAAATTTTTATCATAGCATCTACATGATATAAGTAGTCTACCATAAAAATTTCACCTCAAATGGAGCAATAAAATAACAGATATCGATTTATCTAGTTTCAGGAGCACTTTTACCACTTAAAAGGAAAACCCTATAAAAAGTTCTCAAACAGCAAAACTTTATCTACCAAACTTGTAGACCACAGAGAAAGGAAGCTAACAAAATTAGTTTCACTAGTTTTAGACTTTCCTAGCTCGAGTTATGAATTTATCCCTAGAAAAAGCCTATTTATAAAGATAAATAAAAACAGCAGAAACTTTCAACAAAAGCACGTCATATTATATAACCACTGCGTAGATCCACTCACAAGGATTCTAAAAAGTCAACATTTGTTATCATACGATTTATCTACGATTTACTAAGCATTTTAGAAGTTTCAGCCATTTAACGCATAAAAGAAAAACGAAAAAGGAAAACAGCTTTACATCTAGAACCCTGGAGTACACAGAAAGTAACTAAGCCCATATACGTAAATATATGAGTCAAAGCATATATGCAAAGTGAACCCGCTAAACATTACTAATCAGTTTTGAGTCCTTCTCTTTCCTAATATACGTACATCAGACAGAGAGGGCGGTGTCGGACTGCAGGCCGGCCGAGGACGGCGGGCGAGCGCTGGTGTGGCTGAACAACCTGCTGGAGAGTGCCTGGCGCGTTGGGCAGGCTGCTGGGGCGGCCACAGTCAGCCCTGGTGGCTGGCGGCCAACCTTGACCCGCCCTGGCTGGCAGCGGCCAGCAGACAGTCTAGCGGCGCAACCAGCGGCCAACGACGGCCTGGCGGCACGGCCGACGGCCAGCGTGAGCACGTGGCACGGCCGGCACGGCGAGAAACAGCGACGGCCAGCGCAGTAGAGGACCGCGGCGGCGGCGGCGAGCTCCGTGCTCGGCCATGGCCATGGCCATGGCTTCCGCATGCCAAAGCGAGGGAGAGGGCGAGGGAAGGTGAGCACGGCGCAGCAGCAGCTTGGCCTGGCCTTAAAGCATGTGGAACACGCGGCGACAAGGGCGGTTGGCGAGCACATGTGCACGGCAGCAAGCAACAGGGTCGGCCGCAGAGCACAGCGCCATAGCAGCAGCTCACATGGGCGCGGTCGGCCGTTCGGTCATAACGTCGAACAGTTGGCGTGCACGTGTTCGAGCTCAGTTTTGGAGGCTTTCTGGTTCGAATGAGTCCAAGTGCCTTTAAGCAAAGCTGCTCCAATCATAAAGGCCTAGAACGTTGATTAAAAGATCATGGCCATATCTGTCACGGTTTAGTGGTAATTAGCGCTAAACTTTGTAGTGTCAACGCTAATCGCGGTTTAGGGAAAACAGTGATAACGGTGTCAAGATTGTATCAAACCTCAACACCACTACCACTGACCTCTAGAGCATGGAGAAAACTACAACTTTTATTAAAGGGTTGAGGTCGTATGATCAAAGGATTAATGGGAACGCGGCATGCCACTCGGTCGACAAGGTTCGGACTACAGACTTAGGATTTGGCTAAGTCTGGGCTGAAACCTTATGCTGATTCGATTTCTAAGCTTTGAAACAAAAGATCAAACCATCATGAAACAGCAACCAAGGACACCACAGAGAAGTACTAAACTTCTACTACAACTTTTATATTGGCAAAACTTTATGTGTTCAAGCAAATTATTAATTAAACTGACCCAAAGAGTCAAACAAGCAATTAAAGGCAGAATTAGTATATAGCATTTTCGGAGCACTTTCTCCACAAGAGTTGTACATGACACCTTCATGAAAGTTATTCACAAAGTTAATTAGGATCTAATGGTATCATAGTTGACCTTTGGTCATACATAAAACATAGAGTTTAATTATTGAGCATGTTTAAAACCTAAAGGTGATTATCATTTCATGTGAGCTAAACTTGAGGATAAGAACTTGTATCGATCCACTAAGAGTCATTGAAAAGTTTTTGTTCAACTCAAATTTTAGTTTCTTTTCACACTAACTTATTCATAAATCGTTATTAACAAGTTGATAGCAACATGTTTTATTATTAAAAGCCGTTCGTAACACCAGGGGTGTTACAACCCTACCCCCTTAAAAGAAATCTCGTCCCGAGATTTAGGACGAAATACTTCTAAGGGAATGGAGTGGCTTCAAAACAAGCACAAACTAACTTCTTTCCGAAGGTACAACTCCATCGACTTACTGTGGATTTCCCGCCAGAACACAAAAATATAGATTTTAAAGGAGAAAGGTTTTTGAGGGAAAACAAGCGACACAGACAGGGAAACAGTGCAACCGAAGCTAAGCCCGTGGCCGCGGGACATAACTCGTCACACCCACCAGAACCAAACCACATCCCTGCCCGGTCTCAGATTCTTTCCATCATCATCAGTTTAAAGTAGAGCACCTACTTTGTGAGCAACGACAGGTCGCCCACGCTACCGTACATCCTAAGCATAGCGCTACTCGAACCTATACTAGTAGGACTCATGGGATATGTATATATATGCAGGTGGGTTTCATATAACTCCTGAAAACATAAATGCACAACATACATATATTCATTTAGAGATATTCAAAAAATATAGGTTATGAACCGGGGCTTGCCTGGGTAAAAGATTTCAGAAAGTTAGTATTCCATCTCCATGCCAACGATCATCATTGCACCATCTTTTGGTTAAACACCACGTCCTTCAGGTTCTCGTGACCAAAAGTAACGTACCTAAATGAGATGCAATGCATATGTATGAACATAAAGAATACACACACGATTCTCTACAAAAGATATACTAGCAAACTCATAAGTATAGCAAAGTGACACAAACAAAACTCAGAATCGGGACAACAACATAGCAGTTACTTATTTTAATCATAACTGAAGATATAAGTATCCAAATAAGGTGATCCAAGATTTTCTGGAAAGCTTATTAAATTGTCTATAACTTTCTTATAATCATCTAAAAGGAATTCAACAGATATTAAGGTCAAACAACACAAAGAAGCAAATCTGTCCAGACTTGGACAGATTCTGACAATCAAATTCAAACACTCATAACTAGAGTTCTAGACCACCAAAATATATGATCTAGGACATTTTGGAAAGCTTAGAAAAAGTACTACAACTCTTGTATTAACCTCAGCAGGTGATTCCGAATTTATATCAGTTAAATAATACCATTTTTCAGATCTACCCAGAGAGATTGCAAAACCTGACATTGAACTTGTAAAATCTACAACTCCTCAACCATTAGGCCTAAAATCATAAAATTTGACGACAAGCAAGATATGGGAGTTACCTACAACTTTTGTATTCACCACTCTTACAGAAAACATAATTTTAATTTCGATGTTAACTCAACAACAGGAACTGCTCTGCCAGCCATTTTCAGCGCACATAAAGACATTGATCTTTTATTTGTTTCTCTAATCAAAGGCATACACATATATCATTTAAAGGGTTCTAACAACAGCAATACAACTTATTCATACTTTATCAAAGATATTGTAAGCAAAACATCATCACAAGACTCATCTACATGTATCTCATATTAAACTTTCCATATTTCTCATATAATAAAAGATATATACATTATTTTAGGTGGTGTTGCAAACATGTAGTTTGGAGCTTAGATTTTTATGAGTGGTAAGGAATGACAAAACATGACTATTGTTAAAATATTTCAAGCTCAGGTCTCATAAATTAATTACTATAGGTAAAACAATTTTTAATTATAAAAATACACGTGAGAGCAAGATAAATCTAAAAATCAATATTTTCTACAACATATGACCATATTAAAATTTCTTAGGCTACAACAACATCATACAAGACCAGTGGAGCCATATTTTCTATTTTTACATACGAGTATTATCTATAAATCGTTTATTTGCATTTACTAAGCTATAGCAGGTTAAATCAATAACTCAGTCCTACTTGCATAACTAAATCCGAAATTTTTATCATAGCATCTACATGATATAAGTAGTCTACCATAAAAATTTCACCTCAAATGGAGCAATAAAATAACAGATATCGATTTATCTAGTTTCAGGAGCACTTTTACCACTTAAAAGGAAAACCCTATAAAAAGTTCTCAAACAGCAAAACTTTATCTACCAAACTTGTAGACCACAGAGAAAGGAAGCTAACAAAATTAGTTTCACTAGTTTTAGACTTTCCTAGCTCGAGTTATGAATTTATCCCTAGAAAAAGCCTATTTATAAAGATAAATAAAAACAGCAGAAACTTTCAACAAAAGCACGTCATATTATATAACCACTGCGTAGATCCACTCACAAGGATTCTAAAAAGTCAACATTTGTTATCATACGATTTATCTACGATTTACTAAGCATTTTAGAAGTTTCAGTCATTTAACGCATAAAAGAAAAACGAAACAGGAAAACAGCTTTACATCTAGAACCCTGGAGTACACAGAAAGTAACTAAGCCCATATACGTAAATATATGAGTCAAAGCATATATGCAAAGTGAACCCGCTAAACATTACTAATCAGTTTTGAGTCCTTCTCTTTCCTAATATACGTACATCAGACAGAGAGGGCGGTGTCGGACTGCAGGCCGGCCGAGGACGGCGGGCGAGCGCTGGTGTGGCTGAACAACCTGCTGGAGAGTGCCTGGCGCGTTGGGCAGGCTGCTGGGGCGGCCACAGTCAGCCCTGGTGGCTGGCGGCCAACCTTGACCCGCCCTGGCTGGCAGCGGCCAGCAGACAGTCTAGCGGCGCAACCAGCGGCCAACGACGGCCTGGCGGCACGGCCGACGGCCAGCGTGAGCACGTGGCACGGCCGGCACGGCGAGAAACAGCGACGGCCAGCGCAGTAGAGGACCGCGGCGGCGGCGGCGAGCTCCGTGCTCGGCCATGGCCATGGCCATGGCTTCCGCATGCCAAAGCGAGGGAGAGGGCGAGGGAAGGTGAGCACGGCGCAGCAGCAGCTTGGCCTGGCCTTAAAGCATGTGGAACACGCGGCGACAAGGGCGGTTGGCGAGCACATGTGCACGGCAGCAAGCAACAGGGTCGGCCGCAGAGCACAGCGCCATAGCAGCAGCTCACATGGGCGCGGTCGGCCGTTCGGTCATAACGTCGAACAGTTGGCGTGCACGTGTTCGAGCTCAGTTTTGGAGGCTTTCTGGTTCGAATGAGTCCAAGTGCCTTTAAGCAAAGCTGCTCCAATCATAAAGGCCTAGAACGTTGATTAAAAGATCATGGCCATATCTGTCACGGTTTAGTGGTAATTAGCGCTAAACTTTGTAGTGTCAACGCTAATCGCGGTTTAGGGAAAACAGTGATAACGGTGTCAAGATTGTATCAAACCTCAACACCACTACCACTGACCTCTAGAGCATGGAGAAAACTACAACTTTTATTAAAGGGTTGAGGTCGTATGATCAAAGGATTAATGGGAACGCGGCATGCCACTCGGTCGACAAGGTTCGGACTACAGACTTAGGATTTGGCTAAGTCTGGGCTGAAACCTTATGCTGATTCGATTTCTAAGCTTTGAAACAAAAGATCAAACCATCATGAAACAGCAACCAAGGACACCACAGAGAAGTACTAAACTTCTACTACAACTTTTATATTGGCAAAACTTTATGTGTTCAAGCAAATTATTAATTAAACTGACCCAAAGAGTCAAACAAGCAATTAAAGGCAGAATTAGTATATAGCATTTTCGGAGCACTTTCTCCACAAGAGTTGTACATGACACCTTCATGAAAGTTATTCACAAAGTTAATTAGGATCTAATGGTATCATAGTTGACCTTTGGTCATACATAAAACATAGAGTTTAATTATTGAGCATGTTTAAAACCTAAAGGTGATTATCATTTCATGTGAGCTAAACTTGAGGATAAGAACTTGTATCGATCCACTAAGAGTCATTGAAAAGTTTTTGTTCAACTCAAATTTTAGTTTCTTTTCACACTAACTTATTCATAAATCGTTATTAACAAGTTGATAGCAACATGTTTTATTATTAAAAGCCGTTCGTAACACCAGGGGTGTTACACTACCTGGCGCGCCAACTATCGGTGTTCGGAACCCGGAGGTCTACAATTTGTATGTGTGTGCTCCCTAATCCGGATGGTGATGCAAGAAGAACACAACGATTTATCCTGGTTCGGGCAAAAGAAGGCCCTACGTCCAGCGGGGGGAGAGTTTGTATTATCTTGCACCGAAGTGCTTGTACAGGGGTGAATACAAGCGTGAGAGAGAACGGGGGATGCCAAGGATGAAGCTAGAACTAGAGAGATCCGGGCTCTAGAGTCCTAGGCTATGGTGGAGGGCTTGGGTGCTTGAGAGGTATGCGCTACATGAGTCTTGTGAACCTAAGCCCTATATCGTGGGAACGTGTAAGCGGTGCGAACCTGCCCTATCCTAAGCCCTAGCATCCCCTTTTATAGGCGAAGGGGAGGCTCAGGGTTACATGAGTTTAGGGCTATCATAGGCGATGACGTCGACGATGACGTTGTCGGTCATATCGGTGCCGCTGTAGAGACGTGCTCGGCCCTGTAGCGTCGTGGTTGGCGATGTTGGTGAAGGACGACGCCCATGCACGGGCGTACGTGAAGACGTCTCGTCGGGAGTAGTTGAAGTGCTGACCGGTCCTGGCGGAGTTGCGCTCGAGGGGATGGTCGAGGCGGTCGACACTTTCACGGAGGGTTGAGCCCTTATGCGAGCAGGGTCGAGCTCCGGGAAACACGGGAAATATGTTGACAATCAAACCTCGAGGGGGGGTTTGGCGTGGAATAGTTCGCGGTATGGAGCAACAGCGTCGTACGAGTCGCCCCTTTCCCGGGCATGGGCGGTTAAAGCTAGATTTAACCGGGGTATGACTCGTTGCGGCGTGCGCCATGCCCATATGATTTGGACGGGGGTAGGTAGGTGCATTAAATGCTTCTGAAGCTGCACAGGAGTCATTCGAGGAGTACTCGTGAGGTGCTCGAGGGGTGCTTGAGGTGCATGAGGCGGTACGAGGCGGTCGAGGCCTGAGTCGATGGGGTCGAGCCTCGGATATTGCGGAAAAGGTGTTGACAAACGTGCCTCAAGGGGATGCCTGGCGAGGTACAGTGTGTGACATGACGCAACTGCGCTGCACGACAAGCTCGTTTCCCGGGCATGGACGGTTAAAGTAGGATTTTACCCGGGTACGATCCACTGTCGTGCTCGCTGTAGCCATACGAGCAGGTGGAGCACATTTAATGCTCTTGGAGTCGTACAGGAGGTAGGTATCCGAGGAAGGCGTGTGGGGAGGCGGTCGAGGCCTGCTTCCTTCACTCGGAAGGGTTCCGTAATCGAGGGACATCCGGGGGATGCCCTTTGAGGGATGCGTGGCGAGGCGGTCGAGGCCTGCCCTAGGAGCGCCTGAAGGGGTACCCATCGAGGGGTGCTCGAGGAGTGAGGGGGTATGAGGCAAGGTGGTCGAAGCCTGCTCCGTTCGCTCGGGGAGTTTCCGTCACCGTGGTGTGCCTCGAGCGGACATTGGTGCGGTCTCAAGGAGGGATTCCTCGAGGGCGTGGTGCGTTGCTGAGGTTTGTTTGCGGGCCGGCCCAGCATGGATCGACACTCGGGACGGTTTTGGCGTTGTGGTTGAAGGATGATTTGTGGGCTTTGCCGTGGTTTAGTTTTTCGAAGTCGAGGTTTTGGGGTATCCCTTTTCTATGTACCCGACAACTCGTCTTATTCAAAATTTTGTACAAAATATCACTTCTTTTGATGTGGCTTTGTTTATTAAAAAAAAATCTTCAAGAATAACTTGAATTTGAGTTTGTTTGTATAATTTTTTTGATTAAAACGAGTGGTCAAACTTGAAGACAGAAAAAGTCAAACATCTTATAATTTGGGATGGTGGGACGGTGGGAGTAGTATAGTGGAATCCTAGTATTTGATTCCATGGGCAAGGATGCTATGGTGCGAGCTTCGACGGGACCACCATAGTATAGAATTAAAAGCTAAATTATTATATAAAACTGTGATGCGAAACTATGGATTGAAAGAACAAATTTCACTCTTAGGTCCTGTTTAGTTTCCCTAAATTTCTTAAAAAAAATTCAGATTCTCCGTCATATCAATCTTTAAATGCATGCATGAAGCATTAAATGTAGGTAAAAAATATTGTATGTATATGTCGAGACGAATCTTTTGAGTGTAGGTAGTTCATGTTTGGACAAAATTTGTCAAATAACAACGAAAGTACTACAGTGTTTTTTCTAAAAATTTCCCAGAACTAAACACACCTTTAGTGTTTTTTTAAAAAAACTGAGAGATAAAATCTCCTATTAAGACCGGTGTGCTCACCATTGTGCCTGTCTTCTGAGCTCCGGAATTTGGGCATTTGGCCCATGAGCACTTTCCGTCACCCGATGGCACTCGCTAGGAGCATTTAGGTGCGAACCAAGATAAATGCATTCCTTTGTCTAAAAACTGTTCGATCGAGCTACAAGTCAATGCATTCCTTTGTCTAAAAACTGTTCGATCGAGCTACAAGTCGGCTGATTCATACAGTTAATTTTTGTGAGAGAAAAATATTATTTCACGACTAATTTGTATGGATTAGAGTCAGCAGAGTAGTTTAAATGAGCAGAGTCTAACAAGGCACCACAAGCACGAGGTCAGTCTCAGCAAAGAATTTTATAATCTTGTTTTCAAAAATCCACATCAAATAAAATACGGTGAAACTTGAATGAAACAACTTTCGATGTATATTTTTAATCTGTAACTCTATAAATATTTAATTTCATGACTTATTATGAGTTGAAGAGAGTTTCATCACATAGAAATTTTTTTCTTCTCTCTTCTTAAATGTGTTACATCATCCAAAATATATATGTGGCAGCTCATTAGATACGAATCAAACTTCTACTAAGACTGGTCTGATGTGATTGCTCCTGTTAATCTGCAAAGAACTGATTGATTCATTTGCCGTGCTCACTTTGCAAGGAATACAAATCTGTGAATATAACTTCAGGATTAGCAGTTAGGCGCAAATCATTATCAAAAGCATGGCATTGATCGGACACTGGGCCTGTTTGGTTCGCGGACGAGCTTAGCCTGGCTCGCATAGAAGGAGCCTGGTTCTGGGTAGCCAGGCCCAATACATACAAGAACGTGGTGTTTGGTTGTCTGTATGTACGAGACAGGTTGAGCTGAGAACTTGTTTGGTTGCTCGTATGAGAACGAGTTGCATGAGATAAAAATATATAAATAATCATCACCATGACATTTATTACAGACAACTATTATCGAATAACACTTAGTTTACCTTAATTCTTCTTAATATACTTCAAAATATATTAATATCATTTAATATATGCTAATAATATATTAATAACGTTATTAGATGACTAATTACCTGCACCACGCAAGCCTGGCCCGGCAGAAACGGACGTTTCTACGTTCCTCCAGAGCCAGGCTGCGGGAGGAATGTTGCACGAGCAGAGCCTGGCCAGACAGATACGCGAACCAAACAAACGCCTGTTCTCGCATCTGTGGAGCCTGGCTGAGGGGTGGTGCAGCCAACCAAACACACCCTACAAGACTTGCATTTGCATTGCATGCGAGTTCCACGGACAGACCCTGAAGAAAAGAAGTTGGGATTTTTCTCCATGCCATTGCCATGGCCACCTTCGTCTACATGAAGCCAAAATGCCGACACACGGCATGACCAAAATGCAAAGCGAAAGCCAAAGCGAAAGACACCGAAAGGGAAAGGCGGAGGCAGGCGAGAATAAAGGCGGGAATCGGATTTGAAGCAGATGCGCCGACCAGCTTACATACATATTCAAGCTTCTCGCCTTCGATTCCTTCCCACAATTAGCAAGAGCTTGTATTCTTCAATTTCTTCCAACAGCTCTCCACACGTCGCCGAGGCCTCGCGGTGGCAGCCGCCGGCTACGAACTCCATGGCCTCGTCCTCGTCCTCGTCCTCGTCCTCACCCTCCAACCCCGCGTCGCCACAGCCGCCGCCTCTGCTGCTGCCGCCGCCAGAGCCAGCGTCCGCACCGGCGCCTCCGCTGCCGCTGCCGGAGGCAAGGCCCAGACACAGGACGACCCCCACCGTCGCCGATGGCGTCCGCGGCCTGCTCAGATCCGGCGAGGGGCTCATCCGAGCCGTCTTCGGCGGCAACTCTGGCCACTCTCGCCTTCCCGTGAAGCATCAGCAGCACCACCTTCGCCACCCCCAGCCGCACCACCAGCAGCACCGACCTGTACGCTCTCCAGATTCCCTTCTTAGGAATTCATTCATGACCCGTGAAATTGAGTCCTACGTACTAGTGATTAGTGACTAGCATTGTCCATCTGATGTTCATGCTGCCACCTAACTGCTTCAAATTGTCTGTCATTTTTCACATCCATGGTTTGCACCTCGCCACAGGATTTGTTGATCAGGATCTGAACTTGACATGAGTCATAATGTGTCATGCTCCACCTTTTCCACGGTTGCTGTTTTCATGTGGTTTGTGCACATTTAAATAGCAGAGACTATAAATCCAGAACAGTTTGTGTTATGAAATTCCCATAGCAAGTAGGCAAATTTTTAAATGGATTTTACTAAGCTCTTACTTCAAACATTATAACTTATAAACTGCAAGCTGCATATTTGCTCTACAGAGTTATCTTGGCTTTGCACATTGGTTTGTTTGAACCATGGACTGCACATTGTCTGATCTCTGCTATATTAGGTCAGATGAACAGTACCAACGTTTGCAGGGCACCTGTTTAGTGAATTGGAAACATGAATAAGTAATTGCTTCTTACATAACCTGCACTTAACAAACAATCAGACATCATTATCTAGTCCAAGTGGGCATTCTTTCCTCCTTGATCTTTGTTCTTCAGAAGTGGCTCACTGCTAATTTTTTACCGCAGGGTGATATCATGAAGCGCCTACAAAGAGAAACATTTTCTGATGTCATGAAGTTCAAGGAGAAACATGATCAGATCGAACACATCCTTTCGTTATATAAAACTGGCAAGGGGTTTGAGTTCCTAGATCTCCCTATCCAGGTGAAAATAGCACTTGATGCAGTTGGGGCACTGTTTCTTGTCGATGGTACTGAATTCGAACAAGCAAAAGCAACCCTTGACAAGGTGGGGAGAAGAACAGGCCTCAGTTCAAGGTTTGTCTTTGAGTCAAAGACCAGGGGCAAAGACACCATTGCTGCAGAGCTCTCAACTCAGCTTGGAGCAGGTAACCATTTGGGGAGACCTGTGGAGCTGACTAGGCTGCAGTACAGCGCCCGAATCCACAAATGGCTGTCGATGACCTTAGTCCCGTTTGGAGCCCGGTGCAACGACTTCTTGCATAGTTCAAGCATGATTCAGGTATGTGTCCCTTCTGCTGCAAGCATTGGTACAGCTGTTGCTTTCCTTGGACAAAACTGAACCATAGAAATTGTTGTCAGAATCTACGGAGTCAAGCATCTTTCGACGGTCCACCTTCATTTTTGGAGAATCATAACTGCGGCGCTGGTTTGAGAATCGAAGGATCCAAATTCACCGCCTCCTTTGCTGAGCTAATCTTCGGTTCAGGAGGAGTCGACAGTGGGGGAGGAGGAACTAACCGCATGACAACATTCGGGCAAGTGTCCTGCAAACCGGCCAATGATGTCAAGCTCATTTTGTCAGGGATTTGGCAGGTCCACTGGTTGTCAGCCCGGTTCAACAATCTCGGAATCCTTGCTATTCCACTAGCCAGCCTAAAACCAGAAAACCCCACCACAAACAGTACAGGAGAACATACCGAATTGAGTGTGAAGTTCAACAATCAGACTGGTGCCAGTGCCACTTCACACACCCTAGTGGCAGTGCACGGTGCCTCTCCCACTGTGCAGCTACCACAGTCGATAGCGCTGATGGTGGACTGCGAGCTGTACCAAACTCTCAAGACAGAAGGTTGGTTTCAGATGGAGAGGTCCATCCATGGACCCGCGCGCTGGGGCTTCTCCTTGTCCGACATCCCAGATAATGAACTCGGGTGGGGCGTGAAGGCGAGCGGTGGCACGGCTGAAGAGATGAGGGGGAGGAATCAGCTGCAGCACCTGGAACTGGAAGGGTTCCTCAACTTCAACCTTGGTAAGGGCGCGAGGCTGCAACCAGGACTTGTGTATGCCAAAATGGAGGGGAAGATGACGCCAGCGCTGTTTCTACGCTCGTCATGGGTCATGTGATTTCATCCTTAGAACATTGTGGTTTCTGGTTGTGACTTGTGAGAGCTATCTTCTACTTCATCTTGTTTCCTCACCTGTTGACCGCTGTGACATTGTTGCAGCTAATAACCATTTTGACTGACATCCTTGGAGTCTACATTGAAACCCCACAACAGCATTGTTTGTGTGATTTTCTGTCCAAGGATTATGATACTTGTTCTACAGGGCAAAAGGATCATAATTTTTTTATAATATTTTTACAGTTTTTACTAATTTTGGGCAAAGCACCCTACCCACACACCACACACACCAAGTATAAAATCTGAAAAATAGACTGCGGAACAAGCCAAGTAAGACAACGACGCTGCATCAAACATCCAAACAACCAACTTGCAATCACAACTGATTTCACAATTGCCCACACGGAGGCAGAGGCAGTCAAATGCAAGGGCGAGCCAGCATGCTAAACAACTAACAAGTTTAATAACCGAGCGATATTTGCAACTAAGATGATATAAGTTCTCCCAGGCTAGAAGTAGAAACTAGTGATGCCTTAAACTGAACAAAGTGTGCAAGAAGCATACCACTTTCTGCTGATGAAAACCAGTTGAACATCCATACATCCACAATTCGCACCAAAACTTTCAGAGTTAGAAGCTCAACTCACCCAGTTTGCATTGACTTCCCACAAACTGGCCTATCTACTTGACATCAAACTGAATGAGCCTATTTCTTCTGGTAAGCACCCAGAACCGCAGCAGGACGAACCAATGTAACGTAAGCAAAGGAGGCGGCGCGCAGTTCAATCGTCGAATGCCCAGGCGTTTTCCCTCCTGACCTCGGCCTCCTGCTCCGGCGTGTAGTCGTTCTCTATGTCCAAGGCAGCGCGGATCTCGTCAGGCGTCTTGCCCCTCATCTTGTCCGCTACGGCCGTGCAGCCGAGGTCGATCAGGTCCTCGATGCCCATTAAGTTGGCAACCTGCAGCGCAGAAGCACACAAGTCATCACAGATTGTACAGGGCGTGGTTGCTCAAATTCAGATAAACCCAAGGCACGTGTATCAATTTCGTTTCATCTAACAACCACAGTACAATCCCGAAGCTCGATCAACGAACGCTTCGCTCCGAAGAAGGAAAGGAAAGCATCGATCAGCGCGGCGGGTTACTTACGATGATGACGTTGAAGAGGGCGGAGTTGTCGGGGAGGTCGCTGATGAACTTGTGGTCCCAAGCCCCGAGGCCGTGCGGATCGGGGTCGGGCTGGGTGACGGGCTTGACGGCGTACGCGGTCGCCGTGAAGTCGATGGGGAAGGGCGGGAACGGGTCGCGCAGCCTCGCCGCGGAGGCCACGGGGTCGTAGTACGGCCCGTGCTTCTCGCAGTAGGCCGCCACCAGGCGGAGGGTGCCTACGTCGGCGCCCTCGATGGGGACGGGGCCCGCCGCGCAGCCGGCCTCCATCAAGCCGAGGAGCGTCGTCGACATCCGCGCCGCGGAGCGCGACAGAAGAACCTCCGTGCCGCATTCCGCCACCAGCCGTATGTCGCCTCCGACCTCGACGCCTTCCCCTCCCGCCGCGTGCTGCTCCTGCTTCGTCGGCTCCGCGTCGGTGGCCGGGGAAGCCATGGATTTGGGGAAATTTGGGGTTTCAGTTTCACAGCGAACCCGGATGGACGGCCGTATAGGAGGAAAAAAAACAGGGCCAGGGGGGTTTATGGGCGGCCCGGTTGCTGCGGCGGAGCGCGTAGTAGTCAGTTCGGTCCCGAACTCCCGAGTCCCCGAGCCGGTCGGGTTTCCTTCTGTTGTTCGGTTTGGATGCGGCTCTAGTGTGTAGGAGAGTACAACAAGCTTGCACGGATCTCCTGTCAACGGTCAAAAACAGGGCATGTTTGGAAGCCAGGTTTTGAACTCAAAACCGGTGTAAATTACATGCCAGGATATTTTGGCAGGTAAGTCCTAAAATTGTTGTTTGGATGCATTGTGAGCCTACTATTTTTACAGACGAATTCGAGCAAAACCGGTGTAAAAAAACAATCATGTGAGGGGGTCTGGAAAAAAAAAATACGAGAACTATCGGGCTCTCCCTTGGTCGCTCCCCTCCCCTTCCTCGACTCGCGGCACTGAGGGTTCCTGGTGGCGACGGCGTCGGGCAAATCATGGGCCAGCACGGATGTGCTCTCCTCGCACTCGTCCAGTAGTGCCTCCGGCGCGGTAGTGCTTGCTCCCGTCGTCCTCGCACTCCTCCAGCAGCGCCTCCTTGAAGTTGTCCCGGAATTTGCAGTGTGGTTCTGGAGAAGTCGAAGAGCTTGGTGCGCTTGATGGAGATCACGTGTCGCTGCCACGCGCACGTTGGCAGACGGCGGCAGTGCGACGGTTAAAGCTTGCTGGGTACGAGATGCTGATTTCCATGGGGGCCAGCTAGCCGGAGACTCTGAAGACGAAGAAAATCTCGTTCTATTTAGTAGCAGATAGCCAGCGAAAGGAGGAAGCCTATTTTCCACCTGTATGCGATTAGTTAGCAGATAGCCAACACAACCATTTCACTCACTCCATCCAAACGACATTTTACAGGTGTGAATGAAATCGGTGGTATTCATGTGCACAATCAGTTACAGACGGATACTTCTTACATGTGTAAAAAAAACACTAAACAGCCAAACAGAGCCTTAGGGGTGTTCGTTTTACTGGCAAAAAAAAATTTGTCTGTCACATCGGACGTTGCGGCACTAGTTTAGTCTATTAAAAATAAGGACACAGCTAGCCGTAATATAGACTATTACACGGTCATTCCATTTACAGTAAGTTTCGTTAATATATTCTTCTTCTTTTTTGCAACAATTCTAATAATGTTGTTTGTTGGCGCGGAAGAAATTTTTCCTGCTGTAACTGCTCGCTATTTGTGGGGCCTAGGCCCAGATATCGATCACGCATTTTAGCAAAAGGTAAATCTGCTCTTTCCATTTCTTCGACGACACTCAGATCATAGGAAAAAAAAATGAAAAATCTCATGCAACTATGACTTCTTGGATGGTGTTGGTGGCTTCCTGGCTATGCAGTCAGGATTCTTTGGATGGCACCTCCAACTCCCACGTAAGTGCAAAACAAAGTCAAAAATCAATCAGATATAAAGAGCTGATTTGCCTACTCCAAGAAAATTCATAATATCCTATCTAAAAAATACATTTGCTTATCTACAAATTCATTATGGACCTTGAGGAAAATAAGCTTTCTGCTACAATTCGTAAAAGCAGACATATAAGAGCAAAGTATTCAGAAAAAAGAAAAATATGCATTAAGCCTCTCATAAGCTTGATTGGTTTTTTGCCTCCCATACCATCACATTTGAATGTATAGTTTTCTAGACCACGATGTTTCTCTGTATATGAATTGCATCTTGCTTCTGTGTACATAACATACATGTTAAAAAAAGGAATAACATGTGTTAAAAATTTATTGCTTTATAGAGATAAAAAAGATGCATATGTTAAAAAATAAAAACCTTATGTTGTCTTTCTGAAAATACATTATTGTCTTATAGTAGTACTTGTATTGCTTTATTGAGGTGTCAAAAACATAGCGTGTAGAGAGAGATGCACCTATGGCCAATCCAAAAGTTAATCTTGTGCCTTCCAATCTGAATCATTTTCTTTGCGCATTAACCACTTGTAGGTGAGCGCACGTTAGAAGGTCTGGTTTCATACAATTGGTCTTTTAGGAATAACCCGATGAGCTGTGTGAACCCAACATAAACTTAACTAACAACAGAGCATAAAAAAACCAAAAAAAATGCTACTAGCATTTATGGTGACATTTGAGGGGGCAACTAAAAATAAAAAAACTAATATTATTGTCTAACATTATAACATTATAGCTTTGTGAAGCACATTATTTGTCTAATTCAGTAGTATATTATTGTCTAAAGAATTACAATAAGTGAGCTGCTGCTGTTACTAGACCTAAAAATGTCATTGCTAATAGCATATGTCATTGATGTTAGCTCAATGGCACATTCAATAGAGTATCCATAATTTACAAATCTATAACCATATTATTGTTGTGGGACAGAGTCCTTGGGTACGCCGCAAGGAAGGGCGAAGACCTAGTCCAACCAGGACTCTTCATCTAATCCTAGTAGTATTGCTACTTTATAATCCTACTAGGACTCCTAAGATATAACCGACTAGGACTCTGCCTCCTAGACTATACAAAGAGAGGCAGACCTCCCTAGATCGGGGCACATAGACAAGAGACACCCATAAGCGCAGGGCGCAATATATGTTCCCCCAAACTGTACGTAGGGATGCTATTCGGCAGACCGAACTAGTATAAATCATTGTCTGTGTTTACCATCGAGTTCTGCATACGTCGATCCTCACCGAACAATCGTCTGGGTACCCCCGAGACGAGTTGTCGGTTAATAAACACTGACAGCTGGCGCGCCATATAGGGAAATTCGGCGCAATTGCGATGAAGAGCTCGACGGACTCTAAGATCAAGATAGGAATTTATTTGTCGTCATCATCCGACGTGCTTCAGGCAGCTCCGTGAAATCCGATCTGATCTACAAACAAGACCGATGTCAAGACGTGCAAGTTAAGGGATTTGCATACGTACAAGTACATCAGGTGCTGCGCTGATAGCTGGCGATCTCGACTTCGACCTGTAGAAGACCAGCAGTCTTGGCCGATTCATCTTGTCAAATTCGACTTTGACATCTAAGCCTTTACCGACTCGGTTAATCAAGTTTTCTGGTGGGGCCGGTTCCAACTACATCTCGCCAAGCCGATCAGCCATAAGAGTACAAGCTAATTATGGAAAGCATACAAGCTAATTAGCATGTACATCCATGTGCAACGGCCGAAGCCTCAACAGCAACTCGAACGTTCGTATATGTACGTCAGAAAGTTGCAGAGACTGCTATCGAGCCATCCGACTCCTTCAAAACCAAAGCGAGCTGCAAGCAAGCCGAGCCACGGGCAACAAAACAAGACTTCACGTGTACTTCTGACTACCCGGACTCGACCGACTACTCCACTCGGATCCAACATATTAGTCGCGAACGAGATCCAGATGATCAAGAATTACTCGGCAATAACCCGACACGATCAAGAATCTGCTGAGAAGATAGAGAGGCGCTCCAAACCTCCAGTGGTGTCGTGGCCCTGTGCCGGTGCTGTTGTGCCACGCCGGTGGTGTTGCGGTGCCACGCCACTTGGACGGCGGAGGACGCAGGCGAGTCAGCGTTACGGCGGTGCGCGTGGGAGCCGCTGAGTTTCCTACGGCCGGCGCGATAGCGATGCGTCTCCCATGGGGCTGGAGTGGCGGAGCTTCCCCGTGTGTACTCGGACCTCCCAGAACCCATCCTCTCGTTGTTCCCTGTGCCTGAAATCCCCAAATCGGACGCCTCACGAATCCGGACGTAAGAGGCAGGGCGTCGTCGGTGGCAGCATTGGCATGACAGGATAGGGGCTAGGCGGCGGCCTCGCCATAGTACTGTAATGTGGAGGTGGCGGCTTCCATGGGGAGGCGATGGAGTGGGCAGGGCGAGGCGGCGCATTGGGACTGTGGCGGGAGGAGCCGAGGAGGATGGAGGAGAGGGATCGCACAATCGCTCAAGGAAGGAAGGAGCGTCGGGCGTGCGCGTGATTGACGACGCGGAGTGGAAGGTGGGATCGCATGGGGGAGGCGGGACGGTGAGGCGATAGAATGTTGCACATAAAAGATGTCTACACTATTTAGTTTTTTAGTTGTGAGAGATAATAGGTGACATGTTTAAGTTCAACACAACACAAGATAAATAAAGTTGAATGTACCATGACCAGCCATTAATTTTTAAATGGGGATTTCAGCTACGTCTATCTTGATTTTCGTTCTGATTGATAAACTTTTTAAGTGATTTATCGTAGGTCCACATATCCTTGTCTGATTCTTATATTTAACTTCCAACATTATAACCTTTTTACATATATATACTTGTTTGATCTTTAGATGTAACGTGACATGTGAAATCAGCACTCCAATGAGATGAAATTTATTTTCAGAACATAAAAAAAGATTAGATACAGATTCAATGAGACCTTGTTTGGTTGCAGATAAATACACCTCAATCTATATATAGGTTAGAGTGGATTAAAGTATAACTTAAACTAAATTACACTTTAATCTCTCCCACCTTAGGGTTTGTTTGGATGTGCATGTATTTAGCTCAATCCACATGTGTTGGAGTGTATTAAAACTAAATTCCACTTTAATACATGTGGTTTGAGATAGATACATGCATATCCAAATAAGACCTCACATGAATTAGTGTGTATTTGCCAAACAATACCTAAAGTGGCAGGACCGCATAGGCTTTTAGATGTTTGGGTGGTATTCCTTCCGTGACACGGCAACCGACATTCTGAATGTACACATCAGAATCTTGGTGGTTGCTTTGGCTTCCTTCCTGCGTGTCATCTTTTAGTGATCTTGTATGTACTGATGATGATATCGATCTTGAGAGGCTGGAGCCATGGAGTATCTTTGATTTGCTTATTCATGGAGGTGTATTTTTCTTTCCATGTTGTCACTGTACAGAAACTGATGACGAGGAGGAAATGTCTTTGTCTTGATCCGTGCGCAGGCGTTGTTGGCGCCTCGCTCGCCTCAGTCGTTCCTGCCTTGGCCGCCGCCTGGCTTGTTCTTGGCGAACGCGACGAGCCAGAGGAGGACGACGGCGAGCACGACGTTCAGGACCACATGCCGGTGCGTGCGCATGCCCCTGGCGAGCCGCCGAAGCGGGTGGTGCTCGCCGTCTCGCCGCACCGCCACGAGACCGACGACGTTATTCCAGCCGCCGCCGCCGCCGTCGTCGTCGCTGGTCCCGCCCTCTCCCCGCAGCGCGTCGTCGTACACCTCCTCAGCCTCCGCCTCCGCGTGCTCGGTGCCCCGCCAGGCCTGCCGATGCCGGCGCGGCACCTGGATGTAGAGCATGCCCTTGTCGAGTTGGACGGTGATCGCGGCGGGGTCGTCGTCGCAGCCCGCGGGGAGGTCGAACCGCTTGGTGAAGTGGCACCACTGCCTCCCGTCGACGGCGCGCTCGCCGCTGACCTTGAGGCTCCCCGACGGCTCCACCTGCACCTTCAGCTGGTCCTTGCTGAACCCTGAGATGTATCATGTATTGTCGGTGACGATGGCATGGCCATGGATGATGCCGAGCGCTATCCATCGGTTAGCATCTATGCCAGCAGCCGAGCAGTGAAAATTGAATATACAAATACGATGCGAGTCTGTCTCGTGTTACCTGTGACGTCCAGCACGAGCGCGTCGAACCCGCGCCCGTGTACCCACTCGCTGTGCGGGTCGATCTCGGTGAGGACGCGAGCTGGCCGATGCGCCGCCGCTTCCATTTCTGTTTCTTGTGTGCTTTCTTGATCTCCCTGTACTGTGCTCGTCGGCCGTCGGCCGTCTCGCTTGAATCTGAAACGAGGAGCCTGCACTGAAGATGAGTTATATAGACGGCGCGCTAAGTAAATTAATTAAGGCGTGTTCGGGGTGGTAAAAAAACTGGGACACGTGAGATCCAAGCCATTCTGCCTATTATCATCACCCTATCGGGGAAGAGATGAAGATGAAGGAAAGCAAAGGATACCTGCTGTCCCAGGCACCATGCGCATTGCTGTTGGGTAATGAGGGATCTCGCATCCATTGCTTCTGTGTAGTGTGCACACCGGCCAGGCCAGGATTTTGCTTCACCCCGAAGCTGCTGGTGCATATTCATATCTTCGTTGAAATAATTTCCAGTTTTCTATCATCACCTACTACTCTATTCCAAAATATACTGTACAGTGTTTTAGGTTTGTCATAACTTAATGTCTTCGAGTTTGAATAAATATAGTATAAAAAAACAAAGCATGTTATATAGTAACCCCTCTATTAATTCTAAATTATAAAGTCATTTTATTTTTTTTAATGTGTAGCTTTTTTCTTATGCACCTAGATATGTATTATGTCCATATATAAAATAGTAAAAACTCTAGAAAACACATAACGGCTTATAATTTAAAATAGAGAGAGTAGAACGAAGACAACAAGGACTTCTTTGGTTAAAGGGCTAGGAGCGAGGTGCTTGCGAGACATTTTTCCCTGGCTATTAGATCAAATTTGGTCGTCTAATGGGCTAGGATTGATGCATGGCAGCTGACCTGACTGCCTAATAATAGATCTATCCAGTTTATTCCCATCTCAAGGAACTCAAAAGTGAGGATATAAATAGAATTTACCGTTAAACAGCAATGCAACTATAATATAGCATGCGACACCAAGTGAAATTCGTAGGGGATGTGTCCGACTGTCTAAACATCGATTTGATACTCGTATCTATTTTAATTTAACTTTAGTACGCATATCCGTATTCGTATTTAATTTAAATATGGATGTCCAATGGATATATTTGAATGTGTTTTTTATGACCTGTTGACACTCAAAAGTGTCACAGGTAAAATAAATTTGAAGGGAGCATTCGGCCTGTAATATTCACTACAGGGAACGCCGGCTTTGCCGAGTGCTGGAAGCACTCGGCGAAGGCCCTTTCACACTCGGCGAAGCCTTCGCCGAGTGCCGCACTCGGCGAAGCCTTCGCCGAGTGCCGCACTCGGCGAAGAATATAACGGCAAAGACTTCTTTGCCGAGTGCCAAATATCGGGCACTCGGCAAAGGCTTCGCCGAGTGTCAGGTCAGCACTCGGCGAAGCAAACGGCCACCGTCACTTGACGGCCTCTTTGTCGAGGGCCACGTGGGCCGGCACTCGGCAAAGAGCTCCCCTTTGCCGAGTGTCTGGACATGTGGCACTCGGCAAAGGGGGCCTCTTTGTCGAGTGCCACGTGTCCAGGCACTCGGCAAAGGGGGCCTCTTTGCCGAGTGCCTTGACCATGACACTCGGCAAAGAGGCCGGCCTGGGCAAAATTTGCCCAGCTTTGCCGAGTGTCGTGGCCTCTTTGCCGAGTGTGGCACTCGGCAAAGCTGGGAAAAGTTGAATTTTTTTTTCTGTTTTCATTTTCCTTGACAGAAAACATATCACATATCACACATCCATATTCCATTTCAGACAAATATCACATGCATATATATCACACATCCATATATCACATACATATCCATTTCAAACAAATATCACACGTTCAGTCTCCATGCATCACAAGCTCACAAGTCCATCACAAGTTTACAAGTCCATCACATCCAGCTCACAAGTCCATGACAAATCTAAGTCGGTCATCACTGCTCACCTTGGTGCTCAGATTGTGAAGAACCCCCACCTTGCCAAGCGTCCCACGACCCGCCCGAAGGACCACCTTGCCAACCTTGCCACCCAGGCGGCGGAGGTTCAGATGGCCACCCGGTGTACCCTGACTGCGGAGGAGGGTAACCAGGCCACCCATAGGGCGGAGGAGGGCCACCGGGGAGCCACCCAGGCTGCGGAGGAGGGGCACCAGTGATGTGCAGAGTGTGCGGAGGAAGGCCAGGTGCAGGAGTCGGTGCCGAACCCTCCGACTGTGAGTGCACCAAGGAGAAGCAAATTCGTTAGCACCTGGAGGACAGCCGTAAAAGTTAAAGAAATATAAACAACCATATATACTCACCGGAGTCTCTGTCGTAGGAGTAACAGGAGGCACAAAAGGAGTGAGCAGCGAGGAAGGCACGACAACACCCGGGATGTTCATGCTCCCAAAGAAGTGAGCTATGTCCTGCGTCCTCTGCGCCTCCCGCTGCTGGACGGCCAGTAAGTCGCGATGATGGGCCGCCGCCTCGGCCTCGTGCATGGCCTGCAACCTCTGCATCTGGTCCGCCTGGGCCTGCATCTGGGCCTGCAAAATTCGTCCCATAAGGTTTAAACAATGCAAATACAAGGTATATGTGTAAAAGCAATGAACGACGAATAGAACAAGTACTTACCTGAAGTGCTGCCATCATCTGCTGTGAGGTCGGCTGCCGAGGTCGTATGGGGACGGAGGAGCTCGTGCTGGCAGCTCGAATCTCAGCGAGGTTGGGAACAGAGGACGAGTCAACTGCGCTGTTGGCTATCCAGTACCGGTCGTGCTGCTTCCCTCCTCCCAGCCTCATCACCAGGTCTGTATCTAGGGGTTGGGTGGCCGGATCGAAGTCCTCCCCATGGCGCTCGCGAGCCGCAGTGGTGTACTCGGTGACCTTGGTGTAGGCGTTTGTGTTGGTGAATGCCTCGGGCCCGGCGTTTGGGTTGTACTGGGTGCTCGCTGCAGTCGCCTTGCCCTGGTGCGACAAGTGGTACGCCTTGAAAGGGAGGCACTCCTCACCACCATGCGACTGAGACTGCGAGGAAAACACAGATGATTATAAGTAATGAGTAATTAAGTGTTAGAATAAAAAAATCAGTAGAGCATACCCATCTGTCGGCGTACGCAGCGAGGCTAAGGTTGCCTTGGTGGTGTGGCACCCCAGGCATCTGCAGGCGGCAGTCTCGGCGGGCACTGTGCCTCTCGTACCACTCGTCCGATTTCCACTTGTGCACAATGGCCACCCAGCAGTCTAGGTGATTGGCGCACCAACCAGGACAAAACTGCAAGACAATAAATATTTAATATGTTAGAAGAGCCGCTAAGTGATGCATGGACCAATCAGTATTACTGTTTTGTACCTACCTGGATGTACTGCTCCCTAGTCAGGTCGGTCTCCCTGGTCAGCATCATCTGCCTAGCATCCGTCTTCTTCACCGCCGTCCCTAACACGTCGGCGTTGTAGTTGATGACGCACTGGATCCGTGCCTCGTGGTACATATCCGCGAGCCGAGACCTGCAGACCCTGTCCTGCACGTGCATCGCCTCGGCCTCTCTCCCCGCCTCGCACGCAAAGTACTCCTGCATAAAGACAATATGTACTCTTTCATTATTTCAAGAACGTCCGACAAATACGTATCATTGAGAAATGTTGTGCGAGCAAGACTCACCCAGAACTCGGCCCTAATCCACGCTGCAACGGTGGTGTACGTGGGGTCCTCAGCAGCACCGAAGTGGACCCACGTCCAGGGCGGTGACCTAACCCCGGCGTAGGTGACCAAGCCAGGGTAGTTCTTCCGAATCAGAAGACTTAACGTGCCATCGATATGGCGTGTCTTGCCCCCTGCCACAAGTTCCCAGTTCCTGCATGAGTCATTAAGAACAACTGTTAGTCGGAAGTTCAATTTTGAACATGTCATGTGAACAAGTAGTGAAAACATTAATGGTAACTTACTTGTCGCCGTAAGGTCGAATCACCGGGCGGCGGGTAGGTGCGATCCGCTGCTGCGGGAGCTACGAGGGGCCGCGCAAGTAGACTCTGCTCGAAGCAGAGGAAGTGGAACCCCCTCCTGAGGCACCTACGATCTCGTCCCCCTGGTCCCCCAGGTCCCCCTGGCGACGCTCCGAGGAAGTGGTGTCGTCGTCCGACGTCCTCCTGGTCGTCCCTCTGGCGTCCCCCTGGTCGTCGTCCGAGGAGGTTTGCGCCGGGTCGGGAGTCGGGTCGGGAGTCGGCTCCCTCCTAGGACGTCCGCGGGGGCGACCGCTCCTCGCCCTCCTCGTCGACGGCTCCTCGGCTGCGGTGGGTGGTGAGCTGGACCTCTGGTAGCGCGAGTTGACTCGCCGCTGTTGCCGCCTTCCGCACGGCATTTTATCGAGTGCCTGCCATTGCAAAGATAAAATCAATTAGCATAAATAAACGATAAGTATTTATAAAGAGATACAAAATGAACGAAACATAATTGCAAAATAATTATAACAATATAGCATTACATGAATTAAAAATTATCTCCGCGATTGTCAGTGGCTAGTGCCCCTCGTGTGTTGGCTCGTGGCACACGTGTGTCGTCATCACTGTCAATATTGTCGAAACAATCGGCGTCGTCTCCATCATCCTCATCACCCTCGTCCTCATCAATGTCACCACCAAACTGTAATCGCTCAAGCATTCTTAAGTCCTTGGCATTGTGCACCTCATCACCCTCGTCCTCATCAATATCATTGTCATCGTCTTCTTCCATGTCCATCAGCTCAAAAATGTCAATGTCAAACCTCCCTTCTAGCCCCTCAGGTTGAAAGAACTCTCCGCTATATGTGTTTGGGTCGAAGTTGTAATCATCATCGTTTGGGAGAGGCGCTTTACCGCGCGGCGATACTAACTGCACAAGGTACCAACCCATAAGATTGTTGTCTTCTTGACACGCCCATGGGAGATAATAAACTTGTGTGACCTGTTGAGCCACAATATAGACATCGTCTCCCTTGTAAATGGAGTCCTGTCAAATTTCGACTAGCCCAATCTCAGGGGCTCTTCTCGTGACATCAGGATCAAACCAATGACATTTGAATACCACTGGATTAATAGCTTTGGTACCCTCAAAGTTGAGCTCATATATTTCTTCGACTATGCCGTAATAGTCGCGCTCATCGGTGCCGGGCGTACGAACTCCGGTATTCGTGGTCTTTCGACTGGGCCGACTCTGCTCATAGCTGCTTGTGTGAAAGCGATAGCCATTCACATCATAAACGGTGAATGACTTGACCCTATAGTCGAAGCCATTGGCAACCTGTTTCAACTGATCCATAATTTCCGCATCTGTGCGGGCCTGTAAGTTGAGACAGGGTAGATCGTTTCATCAAATGAAACAAGAAATGAAATGAAATACAAGGTTAGTTGGGTGGTACCTTCGTACTAAACCACAAAATGAAATCGGGCACACCATTTTTGAGAAGATGGTCTTGTTCTTCAGAGGAAGGTTCCCTATCCTCTCTCCAGTATTCATCAATAAATTTCCTTAAAAACAAGGAGGTCAAATCAATAGATTGAAGATAGTGACGACGCATGTAACAAGCTGTCGACGGAATATAGTCGATAGCCCACCTAGGGGTATGCCCGGGGTGGTAGATTAGCGAGGAAGGCGCGTGGAACGACGATACGGATGTGACGCAGGGATGAAACTAGATGAACACGGGGGTTTTATCCAGGTTCGGGCCGCCGAGTTCAGCGTAATACCCTACGTCCTGCGTCGAGTTGTCTACTCTGTATATTGATGAACGTGTCTTTGAGAGGGGGTCCCTGCTCGCCTTATATAGCCATGGGGAGCAGGGTTACAGATCCTAGTAGATCGGACCTCATGATAAAGTAAGGAAACCTAGTCGATTACAATCCCGTATCGTAGAGAACACGATATCTTTCCTAACCGACTACGCTTCCTTGTTAGAGAAGGCTCCTGTGCCGCCATCCGACCAGCTGGGTCGCCTGCCAGACCAGCTGGGCCTCGACGCCACGGTCCTTCACATTGAGTTGGGCCGGCCTTCATGAAGCAGCCCAAGTCTAGCCGTGAGGACACCTGGGTTTATACCCCCACAGCTAGTCTCCGAGCACATTGAATCTTAAAGCGGTGAAAAAGATCTCGACATAAATCTTCAAACAGCTTCATCCAAACTTCTTAACTTGATCTCCGATCAAGTTATATTCTGTTGACTGCCATATCATGAACCCGCAAGATACGATGTGCTCTTAAAAAAGAAAAAACGACTTCTGGAAGTCTGGTGAAGTGTGCCCACTTTATGGTAATATAATAGTAGTAACTTTCCGGTCTTAAGTTAAACCATTCTTGAATCATCCTGCATACTCACCGACCAGGTGAAGTGTGCCCACTTAGTCCCCGAGCTTGACAACAGATGACTCCGTCATGTGATGCCAAGGTCCAAAAATAAACTGTAATGACAAAAAATATACATGCGCGACCGAGCGCCATGTATACACGGTAGTCCCCGAGCTTGGCAATAGATGACTCGGTCATGTGATGCCAAGGTCAAAAAATAAAGGCGAGAATAAAAATATACATGCGCGACCGAGCGCCATGTATGCACGGTAGTCCCCGAGCTTGGCAATAGATGACTCGGTCATGTGATGCCAAGGTCAGAAAATAAACTTGTAAATCCGTGAGAGAATAACCACACCATACACAGACAAAATCGTCTACCTTTTACTGCTATGCTTCCAGTTGAAAGTGTACCGTCCTTGGCCTTTCTTCAAATTTCTCCATATATCATCATATTTAGTTGCCTTTACCCTGTTGGACTCGTGACGCGGATTGTGTGCCTTTTGTTGCTTTTCACGACTGCAAGTTTTGTCGTTGTCCTTTTACCAGACGTATGAGAATCAAGCAGGCGTCACATGGGACACAGTACCGTGGCTGAATTCTTGATTCTTCAGTCATTGTCATCCGTAGACAGTGTTTATGGACCGGGAGGGAAACGCCTATAAATACCCCACTTGAAGAACAACGAACTCACACCTTCTTTGTCATATGACTTCCTTTAGCTCTATTACAATGTCTTTGGTAGAGATGGCCAAATCTCCGAGCATCGTGGTTTTGTGAGGCAAATGAGGTGTCCAGAAGAATTCTTGTGAATGGATCATTCGTTAGGATGATCTCTAAGTAGTCGCTAGCAGAGGGATACAGAGGTGCGCCTAGAAGAACTCTTGTGACTACCACTCGTAGATAACCTCGTAGTCACATGTTGTCAAAAGAGGGGCCGAGGGTGACGGTCTTGCCCGGAGTTCCTTTAGCATTGGGGCGGTGCCTGAGACCCACCTTGGGATGAACTGAAAAGGCTCATGTGTCTACCCAAGGTTCTGTATCTTGATTGTACTGAAGTAACATTTACATCCTGATTGTACTTGTACTTGTAGGTTAGTTTCATGTATTGTAAGTTTTGTAACTGGTAATGTGAAACCAACGCAGCTATGCCACGTGTGTGCCTGTAATTGGTCATCTGACCAGTCCCCAGCTTTGCTGAGAAGGCTGGCGAAGAAGCCGACCAGTCCTCTTTATGACTGGAGGAGCTGGTCGGGAAGCCAACGTGACTCTGCCACGTGTGTGCCTGTAACTGGTCATCTGACCAGTCCCCAGCTTTGCTGAGAAGGCTGGCGAAGAAGCCGACCAGTCCCCAGTATGACTGGAGGAGCTGGTCGGGAAGCCAACGTGACTCTGCCACGTGTGTGCCTGTAACTGGTCATCTGACCAGTCCCCAGCTTTGCTGAGAAGGCTGGCGAAGAAGCCGACCAGTCCTCAGTATTACTGGAGGAGCTGGTCGGGAAGCCAACGCGGCTCTGCCACGTGTATGCCTGTAACTGGTCATCTGACCAGTCCCCAGCTTTGCTGAGAAGGCTGGCTAAGAAGCCGACCAGTCCCCAGTATGACTGGAGGAGCTGGTCGGGAAGCCAACGCGGCTCTGCCACGTGTGTGCCTGTAACTGGTCATCTGACCAGTCCCCAGCTTTGTTGAGAAGGCTGGCGAAGAAGCCGACCAGTCCCCTTTATGACTGGAGGAGCTGGTCGGGAAACCAACGTGACTCTGTCACGTGTGTGCCTGTAACTGGTCATCTGACCAGTCCCCAGCTTTGCTGAGAAGGCTGGCGAAGAAGCCGACCAGTCCCCTTTATGACTGGAGGAGCTGGTCGGGAAGCCAACGTGACTCTGCCACGTGTGTGCCTGTAACTGGTCATCTGACCAGTCCCCAGCTTTGCTGAGAAGGCTGGCTAAGAAGCCGACCAGTCCCCAGTATGACTGGAGGAGCTGGTCGGGAAGCCAACGCGGCTCTGCCACGTGTGTGCCTGTAACTGGTCAACTGACCAGTCCCCATCTTTGCTGAGAAGGCTGGCGACTGTATTATTAATAGAAGAAATAAATTTTCCTTATTCATAGAAGGCTCGACTGTTGGGCCGGTGAAATGGGTCGTAGTAATTACCATGGTACAAAAAGGCTTTTTTCACGGCGGGGGAAACTCCCGAAGGGTCGCACATTAGGGTATAAAGGCGCGCGCCGCCTAGTCAAGCCTTACCTTAACCGTTGCCATTCCCCACTATCGTTCATTCCGACGAACTGTGCACTGTAGCCCTAGATCCAAAAACGTTCAATCAGCGAAAAAGCTTGCATTTTTCCGGCAAAATCAATGGCGCGAAGACGAAGAAAACCACGGCGACGGCGGCTGTAAGGCTGGACGAGGAGTGGGTTCCATCGAAGAGCACGGAAGAAAGCATCGGCCGCCTCGTCGCCGGCAGACTTCTGCCGGACATGGTGACTGGGGGATGGAGGGCGCCCACTGGTGAGGTCTATCCGCAACCCAATGCTGACGAAATCGTTGTTTTTGAAGATTACTTCATTAGAGGATTTGGGCTGCCGTGCCATGTATTCCTCCGTTGCTTGCTTGATTTTTGGGGGATTGGGCTTTGCAATCTTGGGCCAAACTCCATCCTGTCTGTGTCCGTTTTCATTCATTTGTGTGAAGCGTTTCTCGGCATAGCGCCGCATTTCAACTTGTTCCGGTATTTCTTCCAACTGAAGAAGAACAGACGCGGGTCTCGTATTGCGGGGAGCGTGTATGTTCTGCTGCGCGAGGGAATGACATCAAAGTATGTCAATGTTCCCCTTCAGAGCAATGTGAGCGGCTGGCAGGAGAAGTGGTTCTACATGTCACAGTGCCACCAGCTGTTAGTTGTGATGTGGGAAAAGTAGTTGAGTCAAGTTGGACCTGGTCAGCAAAGCCTTCATCAGGTGACATGGAGCAGGTTCAAGAACTGCTTAGTTTGTTGAAGGGGGTAACTGCTGACGACATCCAGATTACAGCCAACTTTATGTATCGCCGGGTACAGCCATGCAAGGAGAGGGTGCACCCTGGCTATGAGTATGCAGGTCGGTCTGACGCAACCCGTGAACATGCTGAGGATTTGGACACTAAGGAGCTGGAGAGGCGTGTGCACGTGGTGCTTCAATTTGGCGAATGGAAAACGCCGAAGAAGATTACACAACCTTTTAGCCTGGCAAATCCTGTCAGATATGTGAGTTGTCTTTCTAACTAGCTTGGCTGATTATATCCTGTCACAGTTTGGTGACGCTTGTCATGGTTGTTTTGCAGGATCGCTCTGTTGTGTATGTCTCGAGTGTGCCAACGACCGAGTGGCCGGAAAGTGTGGATAAGGGTTCTCCGACCAGCCGTCCACCACGCCCCCGACCTGAAGAATCAGCGGCCGAGACGACGAAAAAGGGGAAGGGGGCTGCAGACACGACAGACCCCTCAGCTGCGGGCACTGCAGGTAAGCGTGCGGCCTCTGGTCGGAGAGCGACCACAAGGTCGTCGACACGAGCTGAGGGCCCCGTAAGGATTCCGGGCGGAGCTGCCTCCAATACGACCGACTCCCTTCGCGGCTGGGATGATGGTGACGATGAACAGGCGCCCACACCCAAACGCATCCGAGTTGAGGAGCCAACGAGGAACGTTCAGTCCTTGCAAAATCCTAAGGGACTGAAACTGAAGGGTGGCCTCCGAGTCAGTGACCTGTAAGTATCCTGCTAGGTTTGCCGCAAGTTTACAGCTATCTGCATTCTCTTGACTTCTTTCGCTGCTTCCTATCACAGCGACCCTGTACCGGAGGTTGAGGCGGCGAGTGATAACATGGCTCCTGAGCCGACCAGCGCCCAAGGCATGGAGTCCGAGCAGCCACGGGAGGAACCGCCGATGAGTCGGGCGCCGGACGGAGGGGCGGGTAGGTCGCCAACAATGGCTGGTGGTCAGGAGACCAGGCTGGGCGGCAGGGAGGTCCCCGACCTGGGGTCGCCGGGTGGTCGGGAGCCGTCCGGCTCCGCTCAGGCGGCCCCGGATGCCCCGCTTCCTCCTCCGGAGGTGAATGCGCGAAGCACAGTTGGCCATGCTTCAGGCCCCTTGGGGGGTGGAGCAGTACCTGAGGCGCCCGAGGATGAAGTGGTCGAGATTTCTCGTCCACCGAAATCTCCGGACCGGGTAATCAGGGTGGCTCGCCATCGGGCGGGTGAGTGGGTGTTCCATGAAGAGAACACCGACAACCGTCCGATGAAGAATTTTGATCGGATGCTTAGTCAGCTCCACAAATATGCACAGGTGATTCTCTTTCAAAATTTTGATGTTTGTGAAAATAATCCGCATGAGTTGAAGCGTCCAGTACGTGTGTGGTTTTGCAGGGGATATCAGACTTGTCGGAGGAGCGGCGGAAATGCTTCGAATCCGTCAGGCCTTTGCTCGATGCCAAAGAGAAACTTGAAGAGGCGTGCTCGCGGTACCGAAGAGACCTTGATATTGCTCAGCGAACCGAGGTCGGGCTACGCGAAGCTGCGGAGAAGCAGGCATCCGAGCTTGCGCAGCTTCGTCGTGAGAACGATGGTAAGGGCCAAAGAGACCTCTCCTTTGTACTTTTGAATGTCTTTCGTATAACAAATGTTGTTGGAAACAGAGCTGGCCTCGCAAGTTGCCATAGAAAAACTCATGGCTCAGGATAGCGAGGCTGCAGCTGCCCGGGAGAAGGCACGAGCAGATGAGCTAGAGAAGGAGCTGGAAGGTTACTATCGAATCTTTTGCTTCAGTACATATTGCTTTCTGATCGGCCGTGACGTATTGCTATTGTTGACTTGTTGTAGAGCGACGCCGTTCCTGGCAAAACCAAATTGCGATGGTTTGCCAAGATTTGAAGACCTGGGAGGGACGATGCCATGCCATGGTGCGAGGGATCACGCCGGTGCTGAATGTCGTGTACGGGGCTGGCAGCCGCCTACCCCGACCAGATGGCATGCTGGGGCAGTGTGTCGGGTCATGGGCGGCGATGAAAAAATTTGTGACAGATGCCGGCGAGCAGGTTGGCGCTTATGTCCTGGCTCTTGCGCGAGCCCATTACCCGGGTATTGATATAAAGAGACTGGAAGGTGGCTATCCTCGGAACACTTCAGAAGCCCAGGCGTCGGAGCTGAATGAAGGATCCCGGGAGACGACCGCTGCTCTCGTTAAGGACCTAGACCTGTTTGAGGAGCCAGGAGAACCCAGCGCTCCATAGGACCAATGAAGTACTATGTTAGTCTTTGTAAAAAGCCAGTCATTGTGGGTGTAACTTGACATGTTTAAGTTTTATTTTACTTGCTAAAGTAGCATGTGGTGGGAAAACGAAACAGGAAGGTTGGGACCAAAAATAACGACACTTTATTCATAATATGCTATGAAGGTAAGCTCAGGAGCCACTGGCTTGCAGCTTGGTTGAGGACGACTGGCAAATAGTTAGCCATAACATCTCCTCCTCCGCCAGCTGCTCGGACCGTAGTTTCATACAGCATGATCCACTGGCGGGGGTCCGCCTTTCCATCGTACGACCTCAGGTCGTGGATCTTGAAACCTCTAGGCCAGACGACAGATCGGAGTCTTCTCGTGAATTGTCTTGGCCCAGTGAGGGTTTGATCCAAGAGACCATGCTCGCGATCCCATCTGTTACGCCTCTCCATCTCTTGACGGAGCCTCGTATCTTTGGAGTCTTCGATGTAGTTGCGCAGGTCAGACCTTTCATTAATGTGTTCGCGCAAGTCTCGAGGCTCAGCACTTGGATTGTTTCCAGCACCCTGGTCGGGCCCGCCACCTGGGCGCCTTCTGTGGTTATCGCGCTGGTCCTGGTTGCTGCTGGACTCTGGGTGGGGGTCTGGTTCTCTACGGCTTCTCCGAGATCCAGTGGGAGCAGCGTGGGACGGTCCCGCCACCTGGTCTTGGACCTGAACCAGAGATGCCTTTAGATATGCTCCGAGCTGCTCGAGTTGAGGTGTGACTGGGAGATTCTCGACCAGGTTCATGGCCATAGCCAGATTAGCTTGCGGTGTTCGATGTACTTGGTGGTTGCCGCACATGTCGAATGCGTCGTTTAAGTTGCGCTGTATGCGGTGGCCTCCAGGAGCTTCGGCTGCTCTCCGAGTAGCTCTGTCAGCATTCCTGGCCAAACGCTGGGCTTTGGCCTCGTCTGTCTCACCATCGACCGTTGGCTCGTCGTGACTCACAGCGAATACCGAGCCCCCGTAGCGCGGGAGGGGTCCAAAGCCTGGGGGATAATCCGGCGTCTGATCTGGTGAATTGGATCTGGTCGATCCAGCGCTTGAGGCTGAGGCGGTGGTTGCAACGGAAGTGACGATCGCCATGCAAGCGTTGGTGCCAGGTTGCTTGAGGTTTGGCGGCTGCTCCTCAGGAGTGCACCGGTCCTTGGTGTTATCCTGAAAGAGTCCCATGACTTGCTCCTCATACACCGAGGCCGAGTTCGTTAGCCCATGAGGGAAGGTAGGAACAAAAAGGTTGTGTTTCGTCCTGCTCGGTTCAGACTCCTGAGGAGGGCAAAACGTGACAGAGCGACCCGTAGGAGCGGAAGTGATGACCAGGCCGGTTTGAAGTTGCACGTGTCTCTTGGCACGAGCCGGTCGTCGAGGTTGCTGCCACTCTCCTTCGTCATGCTTGAGCTGAGGCGAACGATCTCCGATCGCATCTGCCAAAGCAAGGGTTTCGGTGATGCTTGTCGTGACCCGATCGATAGATTCGATCAGATCAGAATTGTCGGGGCGCCGTCCTTGGTAGCAAGAAAGCGTTGTTCTGCTTGAGGGCTCCGATCTTGGTGTCGGTGCTCCTGGTAGCTGAGGTGTTTGGGGTGTCTCCATGTTCCCGATCGCTGGGTCACCTCCGGTAACCCACGAAAAAGACCTGACGGTGATCGTCAGGCCCGCCGGAAGGTTCATGGAAACCGGAAAAGAAACCATCCGAGTCGTCATGACGTCCGCACGCACACTCCCCACGGTGGGCGCCAGCTGTCGACGGAATATAGTCGATAGCCCACCTAGGGGTATATTGATGAACGTGTCTTTGAGAGGGGGTCCCTGCTCGCCTTATATAGCCATAGGGAGCAGGGTTACAGATCCTAGTAGATCGGACCTCATGATAAAGTAAGGAAACCTAGTCGATTACAATCCCGTATCGTAGAGAACACGATATCTTTCCTAACCGACTATGCTTCCTTGTCAGAGAAGGCTCCTGTGCCGCCATCCGACCAGCTGGGTCGCCTGCCAGACCAGCTGGGCCTCGACGCCATGGTCCTTCACATTGAGTTGGGCCGGCCTTCATGAAGCAGCCCAAGTCAAGCCGTGAGGACACCTGGGTTTATACCCCCACACAAGCTCATTGAGAACTTACTGCACATAAGGAGTCACTTTGTCAAGGTTCAACAACACATACAACATGATAGTGTGCCACTCATCATGCCGCAACATCTTGGTCCTCGATGCGCTTGCTCTTCCAAGTTGGCCTTTGAAAAGGCTGAGGTTCGATAAACTCTCATCGACGTTGTAACGAGAGGGTGGATTGTGCACGCTAGGAAGGTTATCCTTATAATATGTTGTTGTGAAGTTCGACACCTCCTCCAGAATAAATGCTTCTGCCACAGAAGCCTCTATTTTGGCTTTATTTCTACACTTTTTCCGAAGAACCTTTAGACATCTCTCGACTGGAAAGCACCAATGGCACCGCACGGGCCCCCCCATCCGTGCCTCGTACGGTAGGTGCAAAATCAGATGTTGCATCGGTAGGAAGAAGCCGGGTGGAAAGATCATCTCCAACTTGCAGATCAACACAGGTGCCACTTCCTCTAGGTCAGCAATCATGTCATAAGATAGCTCCTTGGCACAAAGCTGGCGAAAGAAATAGCTCAACTCTGCCAGCACGCGCCACACATGCTCAGGGAGGTATCCCTGGGTCATCGCAGGAAGGAGCCGCTCGATCCATATGTGGTAGTCATGACTCTTCATCCCTAACACTCGCATAGTATACAAGTTCACTCCCCTCCTCAGATTCGCCGCATACCCATCAGGGAACCTTAACGCCTGGATCCATTGTAGTACTTTCTTCCTATGGTCTCTTTTCAATATATAATCGGCCGGACCTCTTTTCCATTTCTTGCCAGCACCAGGAGCCCTCATCACTAGCTTTGGTCTATCGCACATCTCTTGCAGGTCCAGTCTGGCCTTAACGTTATCCTTTGACTTTTCTGTGTCCATGAGTGTTGCAAAGAGTGCCTCAGCGATATTCTTTTCTGTGTGCATTACATCGATGTAGTGCGGACAAAGAAGGTCATTGAAATAGGGGAGTCTAGTCAATCCCGATATATGGGTCCACATGTGTTCCTCTCCGTACCCGAAAAAACGACTGTTGTCTTTATCAAACTTCAGAGCCTCTATTTCGTCATGGACCTCGGAACCGCTCTTGAACTGAGGAATGGGGTTGGTGACTTGAACACCTTTCCTGAAGTGCTTGATGTCATGTCTGAACGGATGGTCAAGAGGCAAGAACTGACGATGTTGGTCGAATGAAGAATACTTCCCTCCCTTCTTCAACCAAGTGAACTTCACAGCTGCCTTGCATATTGGGCATGGGAACTTCCCGTGAACACACCAAGCGCTGAATAAGCCATACGCCAGGAAGTCATGCAGGGAGTACTGGTACCACACATGCATTTTGAAGTTCTTCATTGTTGCTCGGTCATATGTCAGTACCGGGTTTTCCTAAGCTTCGAACAATTCATCCAACAAAGGCTCCATGAACACACCCATATTGTTCCCCGGGTGTTCAGGAATTATCAGCGACAAGAATACGTTCTTAGGGTCAAACATAACACCGGGAGGGAGATTGAGGGGATCACGAACACATGCCAACAAGTGTACGGGGCCGCCATCATTCCATATGGGTTGAACCCATCTGTTGCCAGCGCCACACGTACATTTCGAGCCTCCATAGCTTTGCCAGGATGCATGGCATCGAAGTGCTTCCATGCTTCACCATCCGATGGGTGGACCATCTTGTCAGGATTGTATCTCTTGCCATTCTTGTGCCATGTCATCTATTTCGCAGAGTCCTCTGTCATGTACAGTCGTTGGATCCTAGGTATGAAAGGAAGCTACCGTAGGACCATCTTGGGGATATTAAGTTGTTCCTTCTTGCCATCTCCATGGTCTACCTCCACATACCTAGAGGCTTTGCACTTTGGACAGTGTGTTGCTTTCTCATGATCTTTCCTGAATAGGACGCACCCTTTTGGACAAGCATGGATCTGCTCATACGGCATCTTAAGTGCATGTAGAAGTTTCTGTGACTCGTACGTGTTCTTTGGCAGAATGTGACCCTCCGGCAACAGGGTGCCCAAAATTGCCAACATGCCATCGAAGGCGTCTCGACTCAAGCTATACTGGGACTTGAACCCCATTAGGCGTCCAATGGCATCCGGTTGTGAAACCATTGTCTTTTCATGAAGGGGCTTCTGTGCCGAAGACATCATGTCGTAGAACGCCTTTGCGGTGTCCTCTGGCTCCTCCAATCCTTCACCGAATCGAGCGTCTTGAAAGTCTCCCATCATGTCTGCTACCCCGGCATCTCCATCATACTCCTCGAGACGTTGTCTCACCACCTCCTCTCTAATCCGATCGGCTTCACCATGGTGGACCCAACAAGTATAGTTTTCAATGAATCCGTACTTGTAAAGATCTACCCCCACGTTATTCTTATATTTTCTTTTCTTGTTCCCACATTTGCTGCAGGGACACGACATCCGACTCGACCCTTTAGCAGCCGGACCAAACGCATGCTCTAAGAAAGCATTGGTCTTAGTAACCCATTCTGTGCTCTTACTTGCGTGGCCCGTGTACATCCAGTCACGGTTATCCATCCTCTGGCATATACATATGTAAGCGAGTAATAAAACCAGCAATTGCATCTACACGGCGTTCCTACCATCTAATAGGAGAAGGATAGGTCCTAATCCCACCCGAGGATGCGCATATGGGTTAGTTTCCATGTTCTACTCCTACCCGAGACAAAATTTCGGTAGCACCTCCTCGCTGTTCTCCCGATACACGTCCTGGCAAGGAGAGTGTGTATCCGGAGAACAACGAGGAGGTGATGCCGAAACTCTGACTCTGACAGGAGCAGAACATGGAAACTAGCTCATCTACGCATTCGCGGGTTGTCCAAAATATGTGGACAATTCGAAAGAGATACGGTCGCAGATATGCAAAGGACTGAATATCTAAGACTGTATCTCTTTCGAACGGGAGACGTCTAACTAGGTTACGCGACCAAAGATCAGATACCTAAGGATACGGATAGAGGGGTTATACCTAAGGTGTCGGTGAGGTCAGGGTAGCGGGGCAGTGGTGAGTCGGGGCAGTGGCGAGACGACGCGGTGCAGGCAGACCCGCAACGCCGACGAAGACGATCGGGGTCGCCGAGTCCCTCCGACGGGTCCTCCTCCTGCCAAAAAAAAAGCATATGGTTAGTCTTGACCAAAAATTTCGGCAGCACCTCCCCTGCACAGCGAGGTTCCCAAAACCTGCAGAAAACGTCGGCACGAAGGCCAACAACCACATGTATAGCAGACATAGTCACGAAGGCCAACAATCACAATAGTACCAAGATGAGCCATATACTTTACTACTAACACTAACACTACTACTAACACCAACACTACTACTAACACTAACACTACTACTAACACTAACACTAACACTACTAACTACTACTAACTACTAACTACTAACTACTAACTACTAACTATTTACTAACTACATAGGGCATACCTTCATGACGAGAATAGCAAGAACGAGCTTCGGCGACGGCCACGGGGACGACCGAAGCGGCTTGACGACGGGGCCACTATTCTCCTCCTTGTCCTCCTCTCTTCTCCACTCCTCCTCTTCTTCCTCTCCTCCTCCGCCTCCTCCTCCTCTCCCTCCTCTCCTCCTCCACCTCCTCCTCTCCTCTCCTCTCCTCCTCCTCGGCACGGCGGGCCCGGGGCCGAGGGCGCCGGGGCGCGGCTCGGGGAGGGGGGAGCGGAGGCCGGGGGAGCGGAGGCCGGGGCGCGGCGGAGCGGGGCCGGGGGCGCCGGGGCGCGGCGCGGCGGCCCGGGGCGGGGGCGGGGGCGGGGGCGGGGGGCACGGCGGAGCGGGGCCGGGGGCGCGGCGGGGCGGGGCGGCGGGCGGGGGCGCGGCGGGGCGGGGCGGGGCGGGGCCGTGGGCGCGGCGGCGGGCGGCTGCGCGGCGGCGGGCAGAGCTGTGGCTTTGTGTGCGGGTGCGGGTGCGTGTGCGTGTGTGGGTGGTCGAAAGGCCGTTTTGTATTTTTTTAATTTCGAACGGCTTTGCCGAGTGCCAGATCGGCTGGCACTCGGCAAAGGTCCTCTCTTTGCCGAGTGTCAGCCGATCTGGCACTCGGCAAAGAGGGCCACGTGGCAGACACACAACGGCCAGCAGGCCAGCCTTCGCCGAGTGCCAGCTGGCACGACACTCGGCAAAGGTTTTTTTTTCAAATTTTGACACCAAATTTTTTGTGGGTCATCCCCACACTACCACTGTTAATATGTTCAAATTTGACAGTTTTTCAAAATTTTTTGTTATATTTTTTGACTTTCTTTCGTTTTCTTGAATTTTCCTGAAAGACACAAGTTTGAACTGCGGGTGCATCGAATAATAGATTTTCATGATTTAAAAAATGTTATTCTTGTTCTTAACCATATGTTGAGGCCAAATCCAAAAACTGACCCTACGTTTCGATCAACGTGCTCACGGGACAACGCCTCCAAATTACGTGCGGGCAGTTTTTTAATTATAGAAAATGCAAATGAATTCCGAAAATCGCGAAACTTGGCGAGATGTTGTTACATCATATGCGTATGCCGAGAAAAAAATTTGAGAATGTTTCGAGCAAGTTGTCACGTACGATGCTTACAAACCTGGACATCTCAACATGAGTCACGAGATATCACACGTTGACATGTCCAGGTTTGTAAACATCATACGTGACAACTTGCTCGAAACATTCTCAAATTTTTTTCTCGGCATACGCATATGATGTAACAACATCTCGCCAAGTTTCGCGATTTTCGGAATTCATTTGCATTTTCTATAATTAAAAAACCGCTCGCACATAATTTGGAGACGTTGCCCCGTGAGCACGTTGATCAAAACGTAGGGTCAGTTTTTGGATTTGGCCTCAACATACGGTTAAGAACAAGAATAACATTTTTGAAATCATGAAAATCCATTATTCGATGCACCCGCAGTTCAAACTTGCGTCTTTCGGGAAAATTCAAGAAAACGAAAGAAAGTCAAAAAATATAACAAAAAGTTTTAAAAACTGTCAAATTTGAACATATTGACAGTGGTAGTGTGGGGATGACCCACAAAAAATTTGGTGTCCAAAATCCAAAAAAAAACTTTGCCGAGTGCCACGTGGACTGACACTCGGCAAAGAGGGGATCTTCGCCGAGTGCCAGCCACGTGGCACTCGGCAAAGAACACCCCACGTGCTTTGCCGAGTGCCACGTGGCTGGCACTCGGCGAAGACCCCCCCCTTTGCCGAGTGTCAGCCACGTGGCACTCGGCAAAGAACAGCCCACGTGTCAAACAACGAGGCCACACGCTTTGCCGAGTGCCACGTGGCTGGCACTCGGCAAAGAGGGGGTCTTCGCCGAGTGTCAGACGGCGGGCACTCGGCAAAGCTAACGAGCCTGGATGTCGTCTGGTCCGCGACACTTTGCCGAGTGCTCATCTTTGCCGAGTGTGCGGCACTCGGCAAAGAGGTCACTTCGCCGACTGCTTTTCTTTGCCGAGTGTTGGGCACTCGGCAAAGCAGTCTTTGCCTTGTGCGCAGTCTTCGCCGAGTGCCAGATTTCCGGCACTCGGTAAACAGGTTGTTTGCCGAGTGCCCGAAATTTGGCACTCGGCAAACTCGCAGGCACTCGGCGAAGATCGTGTTTCCTGTAGTGATTAGAGTCGAATTTGTCCCTTTGAGGGATCGGATGTTTTAAGTTTAATAGGCCTGATCGTTTTGGGTTTCCGATCACTCATGTTATGACCGACCAGGTGGCCCTGGTCGGAAGCCTTATGGTTATAATGAAAGCTGAGTCCGGTGCTAATATGTGGATCCTTCTCTTGTAAGGATGATTTGTTGATCAGTGTGGGCTGATAAAGCCCATTAAGCCGATCTGGTCGATCTAAGGATTGGCAAGATCAGGGTTACCTTGTTGCGCCCGGATTGGATTCTATATTTTGATAGAGTCCGGATAGGAAACTTGGAGATCGTATCTAGAGATGTTTTCTATTGGGATAAGACCAGCCCCCTCTATATATATGAGAGGATCATGGCCGATTGAGGCATCCAACATCAATCGATCAAATTCAATTTACTATCCCTTTTACCCCTTTTTCCCCTCTACCTTGTTGTTCGGCGTGTCTCCCGGCGAGGCTCGACGGCGTTCTAGGCGGCCTTGCTGGTCCTAGAACAACCTCTACGTGCTTCTCCCTGACGGGTCTTCCCGGGAGGAGTTCTAGAGTTATCAAGACAGGAGCCCAAAACCATAGATCGAATCCAAACCGGTCTCTAGATCGTTTTTCGACGGTTTAGCCGGGGTTCCTGCTGTCTCAGGTTGAACCGCAACCTCTTCGGGTGTTCTAGCCCTGCTGGTGTGTGATTCGGATCACTTCCGACGTCAACACACTTTTTGGCGACTCCGCTGGGGACGATTGAAATCTCATCTACTACCAACATGGGCGGCAAAGACGGTGCTACCGATATGGATAACATTGTTCATCCTGCGGGCATTGACGAGCTCCCCGACGAGTTGAAGCAACAGGCGCAGGCCAAGCTCGACGCCGTCTTGAAGGCTTTCCTAGAAAGCTGTTCAAAGGATCGACGCGGCAGGGTCACCCAAAACAAGGAACCGGACTTCAGTGAGATCATCCCCACTACGTCCACTACAAATGCTGAAGACGCTACTGACAAGGTAAACACCAAGGTACCTGAAGATTCTTACCCTACACATGCTGATTATTCCGCAATGCTGGTTGATTCTTCAAAAACGCTTACCAATACTATTCAGCATTCGTTTAAATTACTTAGCGATCGCATGGAAATATTAGAAGGTAAAACCGTTGAACCCGAACTTTCAATCGGACAACCACAGTTCGGCATGCCTTTTAATTCTTTTAGAGGATAGACTTCACATGTCAATTATAGACAATCAGGGTCCGTTGAGACTAGACACGGTGAAGCCGGTACCTCGGCGAATGTCAATAGCGCCCATCATAACTCTGGTCGGACTACACAGGCCGACCAAGGAACAACAACAAACAGAACTTCAGGAGGACGGGGAACAGTGTTACCCAATCCACCGAAGTCACCGAGCCCCAATCCCATGCATAGTGGCACTCCTAACCTTGCTGACACCGATTTTGGACGAGCTATAAATCGGTTTAAGGAAGAAATAACTAGGTCTCTCGAGACCAGTTTAGGGGTCCAGTTCAAGCCTACCAGCACCACGTATTCTAAACCGTACCCTTCATGTTTTGATTATATGAAAGCACCTGACGGTTGGAGGGTACCGGATTTTTATAAGTTTAGTGGTGACGGTAGTAAAACAACTATGGAGCATGTCGGCATGTTTCTCACACAAATAGGCGAAGCTAGTACTTTGGATTTTATGAATATACGACATTTTCCTTTATCTCTTACTGGTACAGCTTTCGCCTGGTTTACGTCGCTACCAGAATGCACCATAGGTTCTTAGGCCGAGTTAGAAGAAAATTTTCATAATCACTTTTATGACGGGGTTCAAGAAACTAGGTTGTCACATCTCACGTCGGTTCGACAAGGGCGTAGCGAGTCCGTAGTCGACTTCTTTAAGCGTTTCAAAGAAATTAAGAACCGATGTTTCCATTTGATGATCTCCGATAGAGATTTGACAGATCTATGTCTAGCTGGTCTACGTCGAGAGATCAAGGATAAACTTGAGCATCATGATTTCTTTAATGTAAATCAACTGTTGCAGAAGGCCGTTTCGATAGAATCGCGCTTTAAAGAACCCTATGACCCTCATAAGACTCATCGGCCGGGCGTGCATATTGCCAAGATAAATTCTGATAGTTCCGACGATGAGTCTAAAGATTGTTACGCTGCCGAAGTTTTATGGCCAACGCAAAATAAACTAGTCACTTGTCCTTCCCTTAAATCGATTCCGAAGAATCGTGGTGAGGAGGTGAAGTTTACTTTTGATTTTTCTAAATGTGACCGAATATTCGATGAATTACTTAAATTGGGTTATCTCAAAATTAATTATACTTTGCCATCACCCGACGAATTAAAAAGGAGGGCTTACTGCAAATACCATAATTCTTTCTCTCATGCCACTAACGACTGCAATGTTTTCCATCGACAGGTCCAATCGGCCCTCAACGAAGGACGATTGAGTCTAACTGAGATGCAGATCAGTGCTACCCCTTTCCCAGTTCACATGGTGGAAGCAGGGACCCCTGCTGTTCTAATTCGTCCAGAGCAAGCTGATACGACCAAAGGCAAGAATGTTGTTATCGGCAAACCACGGGTCGTACCGAATACTGAGAACGATTCGGAGCGCAAAGTGGTGCTCGAGAAAGGTGACGATGGCAAGAGCAAGCTCACAATTACTGTAGGGTCAGTACGACACTTGTATAAACAAAGATATTTCGAGACCAGGGCGGCACAGCAGAGACCGACCAGGTCAAGCGGGTTTCTCCTGACCCCAGTGGAAGCAATAAGCCGACCAATGCAGTCGGTCAAGCACGTTTTAAAGACTCTACCTCTTCCGGAGTGCATGTCATGTGCACGTTTGTCCCACAGAAGCCTGAGGTCGGCACTTGGACCAATGCGGATAGGAACAAGGGGAGAGGTGCTAGGGAACCATGCATTTTCGATAAGCTCATGGCTAAGTACAAGCAGCAAAAGGCCGATTCCCAGAATCGGCCCTTAAAAAAGAGAGAGTCTACTCCTCCGAAGCGTGAGGATGGAGGGTCTAAGCAAATGATGGTGTCCCATGCAGCATCTCCAGTACCAAAGACCGGCCCTTATTGGCATCAGTGGGCCCCTCCTATTTCGCCACCGCCACAATGGGGTCCTCAAGGGGTATGGATACCTTACCCTATGCCGGCACCTATGTATTACCAACCAGGATGGGGAATGCCCACCGATCAGTCTGCAAGAGTCTCAGTGTTCGATCGCTTGGGTGATCGGCCGAGCTCTAGTCAGAATCGGCTGGTCGCGTCAAAGACTTTGACCTCTCATGAAACAAGGAAGACACAAATGCGACAGGTCTATGTACCCAAGAAGGTGCAAAGTGTCCCTATTGCCTCTCCGACCAGACCCGACCCGGTCCCCACTATTACAATCGGGTCTATGGAAGTTCCTCTTGCCAGTGAGCCTGAGCCGATGGCGGTTGAGGGACCAGCTGAAGAGGCCCAAGAAGCTCAAGATACTTCGGTCAAGGCAAAGGTAGAAAAGCCTGTTGAGCGTGATCCCAAGTACATGCAGCCCAGGTGGTGTCCTCCTGGTTTAACTAAAACTCAGCGAAGGAAGTTGCAGAGGGCTCGTTGCAACAAACAGAGGAAGGAACGGCTCGAGAGAATGAGGGAGGATATATTTAACTCAACGCATCCTGTTTTCCCTCAGGGCAAGCGAGGAGGTGTAGAGACGGCTTGTAATCAAAAGCCGACTTTAACAATTGTAGAACTAAACAGGTCGGATCCTGAACCGACCAGTCTGAACACCGAAACTACTCAAGTGGCTTCAGAACCAATTAGGTCAGACACTAATCCAACCACTTCAGGATAGGCGCCGACCAGCTTAGCGGTCGAGCAGGTTGAACCAACTACTACTGGACCAGGAATTGAGCCGACTCAATCAGAGTCCAGGATCATATTGGTTCCTAATGTGCCGATGGGATTAGGCTCGCTTCTTAGTAACCCTGATTCCTCTACTGGTGTTGCCACGACCAGTGAAGAATTACCTGAAGAACAAGATGAGGAAATGGTGGACTATGAACCTTCCCCGGAAAGGGCGGAGGTTAATGTAGTTTACTTATCGGCCGACTACTACGTGGTCGGAGATGATTCGACGGCAGCGGAGTTCAACTTCGCTACGCAGACTGTTGTATTCCAGAAGCCAGAGGAATCCGTCAATCATCTTAAGCCATTGCATATAAAAGGTCACATCAATGGTACACCAGTCCACAAGATGCTGGTAGACAGTGGGGCAACCGTGAACTTGATGCCATACTCGCTTTACCAGAAGCTCGGCGGTACTGATGAAGAGCTGATCAAGACCAACATGACTATTACTGGAGTCGGAGGAGGAGATCCTATTCCGGCCAAAGGAGTTGCGTCCATGGAGTTGACCGTTGGGAGCAAGACTTTGGCTACTGCTTTCTTCGCCGCCGACCTACAAGGTAGTTACAACCTTATACTTGGGCGTGACTGGATTCATGCTAACCGGTGCATACCTTCTAGCTTACATCAGTTTCTCATTCAATGGGTGGGAGACGATGTTGAGGTGGTACACTCAGATTCATCGGCTTATGTAGCTACGGCCGATGCTCCTTTGCTCGGGGGCATGATACTATTGCTTGTTTATCTGGTCGGGACCTTTCTGATTTTCAGTTTGTTAGTGTTACTAGGGAAGGTTTCGTACTAGTATCTTTAAAGCCGACCGACAATCGGTTCAACATTATCATGTAATTTAATGGATGCTAATGTTGATTGGTTAAAACATCGTGTTGAGCAATATCGGACCTGTAAGACCGATACTTGTGAGGCTATTGATAATTTTGATGAGCTCAATAAGTTGGGCCAAGGTTTCACGTCGGCCGACCCTTTAGAACAAGTAGATATTGGGGATGGTTCTATACCTAGGCCGACCTTTGTAAATCAAAATCTTTAAGCCGATTATAAAATAAAGTTAATCACGCTTCTAAAGGAGTATATTGATTGCTTTGCATGGAGTTATATGGAGATGCCCGTGTTAAGCCGAGAACTTGTTGAGCATCGGCTTCCTATTAAGCCGGGGTTCCGACCATTCAAGCAACATCCTCCCCGTTTTAATTCTACAATATATGACCGGATTAAAGAGGAAATTAATCGATTATTACAAGCGGTGTTTATCCAGCCATGCAGGTATGCGGGGTGAGTCTCTAATATCGTGCCGGTGGAGAAGAAAGACATTGGGAAGATCAGGGTTTGCATTGATTTTAGAGATTTAAATAGAGCCATTCCCAAAGATGAGTATCCTATGCCTATAGCCGATATGTTAATCAATGACGCTTCAGGACATCAGGTTGTCAGTTTTCTTGACGGCAACGCTGGTTATAATCAGATATTCATGGTCGAGGAGGATATGTCCAAAACGGTCTTTATTTGTCCTGGGTTCGTTGGTCTTTTTGAGTGGGTCATGATGACATTCGGTTTGAAGAATGCAGGTGCTACCTATCAACGCGCTATGAATTTGATCTTTCATGATTTGATTGGGATAATCATGGAAGTATATATTGATGATATTGTTATCAAATCGGCTGCTCATATGTCTCATCTGGCTGATCTGTGTTTAGCATTTGAGAGGATGCGTCGCGATGGTTTGAAGATGAACCCACTAAAATGTGCTTTCGGTGTGTCGGCTGGGAAGTTTTTAGGGTTCATCATTCACGACAAAGGCATAGAGATTGATCCTAAAAGGATAGAAAAGATCAAGAAAGTTCAGGCGCCTACATGCAAAAAGGACTTGCAGAAGTTCTTAGGGAAAGTGAACTACTTGAGGAGGTTTATTGCAAATTTGTCCAGGAGAATTATTCCTTTCACCCCTATATTAAAATTAAAGGATGAAGCTGAGTTCACTTGGGGGGCAGAGCAACAAGAAGCATTTGAGAAAATAAAGGAATATTTGTCATCTTCACCAGTTCTTCGGGCGCCTAAGAGAGGAGTCCCCTTCAGATTATATGTCGCTGCCGAAGAGAAGGTCATTGGAGCTGTCTTAACACAAGAAGATGGAGGAAAAGAGTACGTGATTGCTTATATTGGTCGTCATCTTCTTGATCCCGAGACAAGGTACGCCCACATTGAAAAATTATGTGAGACACTATTTGCTATCTAGTACATGTGTTGTTGCATGCCAGGCCGATGTAATTAAGCACATGTTATATCGGCCAATCCTTAGAGGAAGGATTGGTAAGTGGGCGTATGCGTTGATTGAGTTTGACTTGACTTATGAACCATTAAAAGCTTTAAAAGGTCAAGTTCTTGCCGATTTTATCGTTGAGCATGGTATTAGCTTAGAGGATGAAATCGGTTATTTTACTTTTTCTCCATGGAAGCTTTATTTTGATGGATCGGTTTGTAAGGAGGGCCAAGGTGTTGGTGTGGTCATTTTTTCTCCTAATGGTGCTGAATTGGAAATGCTGAGCCGATTAGATTACCTGTGCACTAATAATCAAGCCGAATATGAAGCTTTATTTTTCGGTTTAGAAATATTATGTTCCATGGAGGTTAAACATGTTGAGGCTTATGGCGATTCCTTGCTAGTAGTGCAATAGGTTGCTGGTGAGTTTCAATGCCTAGAGGGATCGTTAAATGTTTATCTTGACATGTGCCTTGATATCATTACTCATTTTACCGAATTCCAGATTCGGCATATACCAAGGCATGAGAATCATAAAGCCAACATGTTAGCTCAACAAGCATCTGGCTATAGCATCAGTAGACGTAATTTTCACGTGAAGCCGATGCAACCGTATGCAGGAGTATTGTCGGCTCCTATAGCCGACCGGTTTGTTTTAGAACCAGTTCGTCCGCCTTACCCCGGAGACCAGATGCAAGTTAAGCATGTTTGGGTAGACAATATGGCCGACCAGGTTGCTTATGAATCAAGACAGTTAATTCGTCCGATTGACCTGATCGATCATGGAACAATTAATTTGTCTGAAAGAACTCTAAGTCGGTCCGAATCAAGTTCTAATGAAAGTAGGACTGATTTAGAAGATTGGAGGACTCCCTTGCTGGAATATCTTAACGATCCGAGTATCAAGGTTGATCAAAGTGTTCGGCGGAGTGCATTTAAATATATACTACACAATGATGAGCTTTACCGAAGGACTGCCGAAGACTTGTTACTTAAGTGTTTGGGATCTGATCAAGCAAAGGTGGCTATGGGAGAAGTTCATGAAGGTATTTGTGGTACACATCAATCGGCACCAAAGATGAAGTGGCTATTACGAAGAGCTGGATTTTATTGGCCCACGATGATGGCCGATTGTTTTCGTTACTACAAAGGATGCGAAGAATGTCAACGGTTTGGAAACATACAGCTTGCGTCTGCTGCTATGCTTCATCCTATTATCAAACCGTGGCCTTTTCGTGGTTGGGGGCTAGACTTCATTGGCCAAATTGATCCCCCATCTTCAAAGGGACATCGTTTTGTTCTGGTCGCTACAGATTACTTCACTAAATGGACTGAAGCGGTGCCTCTGAAGAATATGACACATAAGGAGGTAATTGAGTTTATCACTGAGCATATTATACATAGATTCGGCATACCTCAGACGTTAACCACAGATCAAGGAACGTCTTTTATTTCTAAAGAGGTGGGAGATTTTGCCGAATTATACAAAATAAAGATGTTCAATTCATCTCCGTACTATGCTCAAGCTAACGGCCAAGCTGAGTCTAGTAACAAGACTTTGATCAAGCTTATCAAAAAGAAGATTGAGGATAACCCAAGGAGGTGGCATGAGGTTTTGTCTGAAGCTTTATGGGCTCATCATGTGTCAAGGCATGGTGCTACAAAAGTCACTCCTTTCGAGCTGGTATATGGGCAAGAAGCAGTGTTGCCCATCGAGGTAAATCTGGATGCATATAGACTAGCTAGACAGAATGATTTATTTGTTGTTATGTATCATGATGCCATGATGGACAACATTGATGAAGTGACCGATAAGAGGTTAAAGGCTCTTAAGGAGATGGAGAAAGAGAAATCCCGGGTTGCCAGAGCTTACAACAAGAATGTGAGAAGCAAATCGTTCCAAGTGGGAGAGTTAGTATGAAAGACTATACTACCACTCGGATCGAGAAGCAACAAGTTTGGCAAGTGGTCGTCAAGTTGGGAAGGTCCTTATAAAGTGATCAAAGTAACATTAGGGAATGCATATGTGCTAGAGACGTTACAAGGTGAAAGTCTCCCAAGAGCAATAAACGGAAGGTATCTGAAAAAGTACTTTCCAAGTGTTTGGAAAGAAGCCTGAGCGCCTTCTAAACAATGGCCGATACATGTATCGCCCTTAGAACAAAAATAATCAGAATATTTATTCTTAATTTTTGAATAGCCGAAGGTGAAAGTCTCCCAAGAGCAATAAACGGAAGGTATCTGAAAAAGTACTTTCCAAGTGTTTGGAAAGAAGCCTGAGCGCCTTCTAAACAATGGCCGATACATGTATCGCCCTTAGAACAAAAAAATCAGAATATTTATTCTTAATTTTTGAATAGCCGATGAGTTGGACATCGTTGTTATTCGGTTTGTTTTTAGGTTCTATTAAAGATCACCTAAAAATAGGGGGGCATATGTTGACAGTCAAAAGTGTCATAGGTAAAATAAATTTAAAGGGAGCATTCGGCCTGTAATATTATAGTCGAATTTGTCCCTTTGAGGGATCGGATGTTTTAAGTTTAATAGGCCTGATCGTTTTGGGTTTCTGATCACTCATGTTATGACCGACCAGGTGGCCCTGGTCGGAAGCCTCATGGTTATAATGAAAGCTGAGTCCGGTGCTAATATGTGGATCCTTCTCTTGTAAGGATGATTTGTTGATCAGTGTGGGCTGATAAAGCCCATTAAGCCGATCTGGTCGATCTAAGGATTGGCAAGATCAGGGTTACCTTGTTGCGCCCGGATTGGATTCTATATTTTGATAGAGTCCGGATAGAAAACTTGGAGATCGTATCTAGAGATGTTTTCTATTGGGATAAGACCAGCCCCCTCTATATATATATGAGAGGATCATGGCCGATTGAGGCACCCAACATCAATCGATCAAATTCAATCTACTATCCCTTTTACCCCTTTTTCCCCTCTACCTTGCTGTTCGGCGTGTCTCCCGGCGAGGCTCGACGACGTTCTAGGCGGCCTTGCTGGTCCTAGAACAACTTCTACGTGCTTCTCCCCGACGGGTCTTCCCGGGAGGAGTTCTAGAGTTATCAACACAGGAGCCCAAAACCCTAGATCGAATCCAAACCGGTCTCTAGATCGTTTTTCGACGGTTTAGCCGGGGTTCCTGCTGTCTCAGGTTGAACCGCAACCTTTTCGGGCGTTCTAGCCCTGCTGGTGTGTGATTCGGATCATTTCCAACGTCAACATGACCCTCCCCATCCAATTACAGATCTGCATTTGAAAAAAGTGTGATATATTCGACATTATCTGTATCAAGAACAAAGTATCATCTTAAACATATATTTATAACTAATTAACAAGGGAACGTATGCTATGAAAACCAGATTTCCGTGGAAACTATGGAAACTCGCACGTGGATCGCTGGATTTAAATCCGATGGCTATGGCTAATGGTGTTGTGCACCTGTGTTGGCTATATATATTAGGGAGAGATAAATGGGAGGGGTTAATTGCTAATCTTCACCATTAGTCATAGCCATCGGATTTAGATCCAGCGATCCACGTGTGAGTTTCTATAGTTTCCACGGGAACCTGGTTTCCATAGCATACGTTCCCAATTAACAATGTAAATGATAATTATTTTAATATAACTCGTTTGAACTATTTAAAAGTTATTTATATGGCTAATCATAAAGGTTAATTTTTAATTTATGATAACTTTAAGCTATTACTCCGTAAACACTTATAGTTATGATAATTGTAATATTAACTTCAATTTAAGCACTTTAATTCCTTTTACATATTTACCATTTTTATATATTTAAATTTATTCGTAGATAATAAATCTTGATATGTGCTGAAATATTTATCTACACTTATTTTTTATATTTGATTATCAAAATATTTATTATATATATATGCTATTTTTGGAGTTACCTTTATCTACATGTATTATAAAGTTATATTTTAAACTCTTACATGCATATTGGTTTTATATTTACTATAAAACTATAAATAACCAAATCTAAATGTTACCTCTAAAATCAAGTAGGTGCCCGAATGTGAATCCGAATTTAAGATCCGTTTTGTATATCTGATAATATTTGTATACTATGTATTTGGATTCGAATTAGTAAAATACAATAATAGTGCATCCGGATTCAATGCCATACCAATCGGATCATATCCATCGCTAGAAATTCGTATGCTCTTGTAGCATTCATGGGAGTAAGTAGCTGTATGTGTCATTATTTTTTTTCATTCGAGAGGCAACGCCAAAGAAATCCTTTTCTTCACTCAATACAGTATTTGAGAAACAAATTGAATTAAAGACACACACGCATCCATCCCTTCAGTCGTACTCGTACGTGATGGGCAGGCAGATTCCTCCATACATATTCGTCACTATGGCCAGGAATCATACCATGCATGCATATCGATCCCCCGTGCCATACCATGTACATCAGCACGCGGCAGCACGGTTGGTTTTACGGCCAGAGGCTGTACTTGACATAGATGCCGAGGCTGATGAGGGCCAGCACCACGCCGAGCACTGTCGTGGTCATCTTCCGGCTGTGGAGAAAGCCGTAGCCTTGGCGTGCCGACGACGGGCAAGGGGAAGCGGCCGTCACCTCCCCTACCCCACCGGCGGTGTCGTCGCCGGCGTCTTTCGCCGGGCTCGTCACCGCGCGCTGCCTCGCTTCCTGCTTCCGCGGCGTCTCGTGCTTGTCGTCCTCTTGTCCTCGACGCGCGGCACGATCGCCGCCGCCGTCTCGCACGTCGCCGGCCACGGCCGTGCTAGCATGCACCTTCGGCGGCTCCTGCTTCTGCTGCTGATTGGCGGTGCCGGTGCCGGTGACGGAGTCGACGACCGGGACGCCAGGCATGGTGACGCGGACGACGCCGTTGTCGAACTTGGCGTGGATGGCCTTGGCGTCGCACCAGTCGGGGACGCGGAGCTCGAGGCGGAAGCGGCTCCAGCGGTTGCTGCCGACGTCCAGGGGGCGCTCCCCGCGCACGATCAGGCGCCGGTGGCTGTGCACCATCTGCACCCTGATGTGCTCCTTCTTGTACCCTGCTGTCGTCATTAACTCATTATGCCGCCCAGCTAGTTAATGTTACTTGCAAGAGGAAAGAAAATGAATGAACCAAGAAAGGGCAGGGCCGGGGGTAAACGCATTGCTTTGCCACCTTGGGCGGAGAGGTGGACGGTGAGGGTGTGGGTGGCCGGCTCGCGTTCCATTTCGTGCCGAGGCACGAAGTCCTCGTACACGCGCTCCTCGCTGGAAGCCATCGATCACCCGCTTCTGGCTTCTCTTCTGCCTCGCTCCCGGTCCAGAGCCTGACGGATCGACGAACGCGAGGAAAGTAGGCTGCAGGTCGCCGGCGAGGAGCCTGATGCACGGAACAGTTTTGTTGGGTTGAGGACATGGAAGGTTGCGTTGATGACCAGATGCATATATACACCCACACGCACACACGCACAGTTTTTGCACGCATGGTCATGGAGGGAGATGGTCGTCGTGAGCAGTAGTGCAGGTCGGGGGAGTAGGAATCGCTTGACGGAGGGGTAATTTTGCAGGTGGAGTTTGGGGGCAACTCAACTCCGACGATGGGGGAATGCCGCGATACCTTCTCCCTCGCCATGGACCACGCCTTCTTCCCCAGGCCAGGATCACGCGTCTGCGTGTGTCCCCGGCCAGCCACCGTCCACGGACGCCGAAGCACAATGCTCGCATGCGGTTGGTCGGTCGGTCACTCGGTCTCCAAGAGACTCAAAGCTATATGGAATGGAACTCCAAAGTTTTAAGACTGGCATCTTGACACCGGTGGGCCTATGTATGGTGCCTGGAGTATGATTTAACAGTTGACACCGTTCCTTTTCAGGCTTCGCATGTATCTGTATGCTATGCGGCACAGATACAAATTTGTATATCCCGGTATGTATACGTGGATACGTTATTTTTTTAACAAACTAAAGGTATTACGTTATTTTTTTAACAAACTAAAGGTATGGTGACGTATCAAAGTATCTGATACAGATACATATCAGATATGTGATACGGGGTGGGTAACTCAGTCTGTATGAAGTTGCTGCGCTAACGGCAGTTTAGACCTTGGAAGCAGAGGCGCCGTGATGGGTATCCACTATCCACGGCATGAAGAACAGGATATTTGCTATGCAGGAGTAATAAACAATTCCAAGCAAGCTTTGAAGTTGTTTGGGCCATGGTGCCTAGTATTTGCTTTGCAGAAAAAAATAGTGATGATAATAGAAAAGTTGTTTATATTGCCTAAGGTTAATCTAATTTGTACCAAATAGAAACGATTCTTTCATACTTTTGTGTACATGAATTAAATAGTTTGTAGACGATCAAAGGAACGATTCGTACTTCCGAAACACATTCATTGCCTCGGCTCTCTCCCACCGGGACCCCCACCCCTGTCATTCGGAAGATTGGAACACTAAATCATCTACAGGATATGCACGAAAAAATGAACTGAACATATTAACATGTATACTAATTTAGAGATACTACATACAACAAAACTACTCAAGATACGAAGCATCAATTCTCTGCTATCTACTACCTTCCTGTACCAAAGCGTCTAACTGAGCTCTTCCTGCAGAACAAATGAATTCGTAGCCACTTCAAAAAATGCATACGCTTCCCCCGGAGTATTTCCTCTTAACATTTTTTTTTTCACAATGAGTCTTTCCTCTAGCATTAACCTCTTCCAGGAAAAGACCCATCCACTGTGTTTGTCCAGGAGGTAGACCCAGAATCCAGATTCACATTTGATGCGATTATTAGGATCTGACAACAAAAAATTTGGCTGTGCGACTCACACCAGCCTGCAAAATTCAGGATAAGGCACGCAGCAGCTGTGTAAAGCACCAAGAGAATTGAAACAGCCGGTGACTTCTGTGCGACAGAATACCTTCAGGTCTGTGAATCACAAATATCAACAGTTCCTTGGACAGTTCAACAGTCACCACTGATATTTGGCGGCAAGAAGAACATCCTCATAGAGTTTAGCAGCATTATCCCAGCTTAGATCCTGCGTCATCCCTCTACGTTGGATACCTTCCCAACTGCTCCTGTAATTTCTGTATGTGTTCAAGCAGTGCCCTAGGGCATCGATCATTCTGTTTGCCTCTGCTTTCTCAAAAGTCCAACCAACTCCAACCTCTTCATAGGGATTATAATGTTCCACTGTGTCGCGGAGACCTCCAACTGCATGAACTACAGGGACAGTTCCATACATCATGGCATATAGCTGGTTCAGCCCACATGGCTCAAACCTTGATGGCATCAATAGTATATCGGCCCCTGCTGTCATCCGATGAGCCAACTGGACAGAAAACCCAACCCAGCCCCTAACCCTGTCATAATGCTGGCTCTCGAGCCTCCTCAGTGTATCTTCAAGGTCTTGTCTTCCAGTGCCCAGCATAATTAATTGTACATCCTGACCAGCAATCCATGGCATTGCCTCTGCTATTAGGTCTACACCTTTTTGATGGTCTAACCGTCCAATAAAAGCAATGACTGGAACATCACCTCGAACTGGGAGGCCGAGCTCTTTTTGTAGTGCTTCCTTGCACTGTACTTTACCAGCCTGAACAGTTTCTAAAGAATAGTTGATGTACCCACCAGATTGTAGATGGACATCATGCCTAGGATTCCAATCGGTGGTATCAATACCATTTACAATACCCTGGAATTTCCAATCATTTTCACTAATGATACTATGAAGGCCCCAACCACCATCAGGTGTTTTGAGCTCCCATGCATAACCACTGCTAACGGTAAGCAAGCGGTCAGCAGTTCTAATACCAGCTGCAAAAATGTTTAGATGATCACCTCCAAATGGATCATAAAGTTTGAACTCATCCATGTAATGACCTGGCAAATCCAGGTAACTGAAATCATCTATCGGGCCACGACCCTGGAAAGAGATTGAAATTAACTTATCTGAATGGATAGAAAACTGGGTGAATTTATATTCAAGGATTGTATAAACTAAGTCCTCTTAATAGATAAAATATTTATGAAGTAATAGCATCAATGCTAATGCAAACAGGTTCTAGAGTATAGTGATCGCTATGTTCAGAGTTTACAAAGGGTATAGTTGTACAGAGGGCAGCAAAATAGAAGCTGTTATCCGTACATATATCTTTAAAGACAACAAACATGAACAAACCAATACTTTTTACAACCTTCTAGCCAAAGTATCATTTTGTGGGTCTCTAGAAGGTTTGTTGTGCATGTTTTGCTGAAGCTGTGACCATATTATGTTCAAGCTATTGAGTTGCACGCACCACCAACCAGTTCAACCTGGCCCCTCGGGCCTCAAACGTGGAATAGGAGCGGCAACAGTTATTTATTTTAATTGTGCCTACCTGGATTTGAACTCGAAAACTCTGGCTTTGATACCATATTGAGTTACATGCACCAACTAGTTTAACCCAAAAACTTAAGCTAATGGGGAGAGGTGGGCAATTCACTTATACTCCAACACAAGCATTATGATATATCCCATAATTTTTTAGTGCAAAACTGCAAATATGCAAGGCAGTAAGGCAATACATTATTTCTTGTATTCCTATCTGAGACTATGCTAATCTTCATGTCCATTGCTTGCATACAAACATCTGACATCATGTTGCGTGAGTTATGACGCATCTGAAGGCTCTAATGATCACATGGTTCCCTGTCTAGAATCAAAGGCTAGTTAAAATTTTCATATGACGCCCTAGAGGTATGTTACTTCAAACACTCACATGTGATTGTTTACTAGATTCATTTTGTAAAATCGGATCTAGGGTATTCAGTTTTGCTCATTTACGCGCGATTGGCTGTGGGTAAATACAGGAGGTGTATATTCTTGACTTTTCTTTTTACTAAAGGCACATTCATGAACACAGTCCTACGCCCTACGTGACAGGCAAACATGGGAACGCCAACCCCCCACCACCAAAAAGAAAGACACCCACATTATGTGGCTCCACACAATTATGCACAAATCATATCCCCCTAGGGTCTAGGGGAAACAAAACTCATCGCTCAGGCACCGTTCCTCACTTCTCTCCCAGCCTCATTACACACATTCATGTAAGGAGATCCTCCTGCTCCTGCCACACACCAGCTTGGCACCTTGTTTGCCTCTACCAGTGTTATCAAGTCATCCAATTAATCGTGATTAGTCGTCCTAGTCGGTATCCCGGACTCGATTAGGTCAATCAGTTTTCTGTTCATCAGATTAGCCGTCGAGACGACTAGGGGGTGGATAACCAGAAACAGAATGGAATTGCTTGGCAGCTTAGGACATGGCTGCATCTGGGATGGCTTAGGCCACTTGGGCTCGTGTTTTTTCATCCCAATTTGCAACCCTACATGCAGCCACCACCCTAGAGTTTGTAGAATAGAGTAGAATGGGGGGAATCACCGACACCCTATGTGGGTGGGGAGCCTTTCATATATATAGCCAATAGGCATACATGGAAGTTACATACATGGGAAGCTATTCCCTGTCCAAGGAAACTATCCTGGGTTATACATAGAAACAATCCTAGGCTATATATGGCAGCTAGCCTATCTAGGGGATTTCCAATCAATCTCTAATCAGTCTCTAATTGATCCTGATATATACATAGTCTAATACCTGCCCGCAGTCGTAGCGGAAGCATCACGGACGCATAGACTGGTCCGAAAGTCAGTGAAGAGCTGTACGGGCAGACCCTTGGTCATGATATTTGCGAACTGGTGTGCAGATGGGACATGGAGAACACGGAACTGTCCCAGAGCTACCTTCTCACGGACGAAGTGGATGTCGATCTCGATGTGCTTCGTGCGGCGGTGATGGACTGGGTTGTCAGCCATGTAGATGGCGCTCACATTGTCACAGTAGACAACCGTCGCAAGCAGGATGGAGATGTGGAGCTCCTGTAGTAGCTGACGCAGCCAGCAGCACTCAGCAACGACATGGGCCACTGCCCGGTACTCCGCTTTGGCACTGGAGCGAGATACGATCGTCTGACGCTTGGAAGACCAAGACATCAGGTTGTCGCCGAGGTAGACGCAGAAGCCGGAGGTGCAGCGGCGCGTGTCTGGGCATCCAGCCTAGTCGGCGTCGCTGTGAGCTGATCGACGGTGTCGGAGCCCAATTGGAGACTGGCAGACAGGGAGCCCTTGACGTAGCGCAGGATGCGCTTGATTAGAGCAAGATGCGGATCGCGAGGGTCGTGCATGAAGAGGTAGACCTGCTGGACAGCATAGGCCAGGTCCGGCCTCGTCAGAGTGAGGTACTGGAGAGCTCCAGCGAGGCTCCTGTACTCCGAGGGGTTGGCGACTAGAGCGCCCTCGGAGGCGGACAGCTTGGTCCAGGCATCCACTGGAGTAGCTGTCGGGTGGCATTCAGCCATGTCAGCGCGCTGGAGAAGATCAACGGCGTACTGCCGCTGGGAGAGGAACAGTCCACTGCTGTCCCGCGTCACCGAGATGCCTAGGAAGTGGTGGAGGTCACCGAGGTCCGTCATGGCGAACTCCGAGGAGAGGTGGGAGGTGACGTGCTGGAGAAGAGTCGGTGACGACGCGATGACGACGATGTCGTCGACGTAGAGGAGATAGGCCATGTCGTCTCCAGCCTTGTAGCCGAACAGGGAGGCGTCCGATTTGGATGTGTTGAAGCCGATGCTGCAGATGAAGTTGGAGAAGCGCTGGTTCCAAGCTCGCGGCGCCTGCTTAAGTCCATACAAGGACTTCTGCAGCAAGCAGACAGAGTTAGGTGCAGCGGGGTCGACGAAGCCTTTCGGCTGCTCGCAATAGACCATCTCCTCGAGGTTGCCGTGGAGAAAGGCATTCTTCACGTTGAGCTAGCGTATGGGCCAGTCTCAGGACGCAACAATGTTGAGGACGGTGCAGATCGTGGCCGGCTTGACGACCGGGCTGAATGTCTCGTCGTAGTCGACGCCGGCCTCCTGGGAGAAGCCGCGGACGACCCAGCGCGCCTTGTGCCGGGCGAGGGAGCTGTCGGAGTGGAGCTTATGTTTGAATAGCCACTTGCCATTGACAATGTTCGCACCAGGCGGCCGAGGTACGAGGCGCCAAGTGTTGTCGATCAGCGCCTTGTACTCGTCGGCCATCGCAGTGCGCCAATTGGGATCGGCGGGTGCGCTGCGATAGGTCGCCGGGACGGGCGAGGCGACGAAGGCGGAGAAGTCGAAGCGTTGGACGGTGCAGAGAGAGCCGGTCTGTGAGCGTGTCACAGGCCGGGTCACTGGTGCAGCAAGTGGCCGAACCACTGGAGTTGTAGGGGGCGGTGCTGATGAAGCCGCCAGTTCCGCCGGAGGTGCGGAAGGAGCCACGGGGGCAGCCGCAGAGGCCACTGCCTCGGTGGTCGGCGCTGCAGCCGCAGGAGCCACCGTTGGCGCTGCAGGGGACCGGGCTCGGCGAGTGAAGACGATGCCGAAGCGCTGGCCACCCAGCTGTGGTCCGCCCGCAGGAGGAGCAGCTGGCAGCTAAGGCCCGCCCGCAGGGGGAGCGGCTGGCGGCCGGCTTGCAAGAGCAGCAGCCGTAGTCGCCCGGACGTAGAGGGAGCCAGGGGGCCCAGCTGGATGATAGCCGGGTCCAGTAGCGCCGGGAACGGATCCTCGCTGATGTCAGTGGGCAACAGAGCAGTGCCCAGTGGTGCCGTTGAGGAAGACAGTCCCTACATCAGAAAGTCAAGTGAAGACGGCACGGAGGCCGCCGATGGTGCTACCGAGAATGGAAATACGGACTCATCGAAAACAACATGGCGAGAGATGATGATCCGGCAAGTGTTCATGTCGAGGCAGCGATAGCCCTTGTGGGAGGATGGATATCCTAGGAAAACACAGGCTGCAGATCAAGGGGCGAGTTTGTGTGGGGAGGTGGCAGTGAGGTTTGGATAGCAAAGGCACCCGAAGACACGAAGGGAGGAGTAATCGAGGGTGTCGTAAAGAAGTTGGTGGGGTATTTGGTTGTGGATGGAAGAAGATGGGCGCCTATTGAGGAGGAGGGTGGTTGTGGTGAGGGCCTCAGCCCAGTAGGGAGGGAGCGTGAACGCATGGAGGAGCATGGTGCAGATGGTGTTGTTGATAGTGCGGAGCATGCGTTCAGCCTTGCCATTTTGTGGGGAGGTATAGGGGCAGGAGAGGCGGAGTGTAGTACCTTGGCTGGTGAGGGAAGTGGTGGTGGCGTGGTTAACGAACTCGGTGCCATTATCTGCTTGGAAGGATTTAGGTGTTGTGCCAAACTGTGTCTGAGCGTAGGCAATGAACTCAACAATGTGGCGGTGCACCTCGGATTTATGGCGAAGCGGAAAAGACCAGCAGTAATGGGAAAAATCATCGAGTAAAACAAGATAGTATTTAAATCCTGAGTTGCTAAGCACGGGAGATGTCCAAACATCACAATGAAGTAAATCAAACGGAGCATTGGTTACAGAAGTGGAATGACTAAATGGGAGTCGCACGTGCTTGCCAAGTTGACAGGCATGGCAGAGGCATGGCGAGCTCTTATTGTAGGAGATAGCCGACATGCTGCGTAGGGTGGCGAGGCTGGATGGACCGGGGTGGGCGAGGCGGTGATGCCACGGGACGACGTGGTGGCGAGGCTGCAGGAGTGAGGTGGTGTGGAGGGGAAGGTGTAGAGGTCGCCACCACTATTGCAGCGAAGAGTCACGCGCCCCGTCTGTTCTTGACAGAAAAGTCACAAGAGTCAAATTCAATGGAACAAGCATTGTCACGGGTGAATTGACGAACAGAAAGGAGGTTGTGTACTAAAGCAGGGGCAACCAGAACATTGTTAATACGAAAACTAGAAGGCGGTCAAGATAATGTGGATGGGCCACGGCAGGTGATAGGAATTGTGGTGCCGTTGCCGACCGTGATGCCGGAAGTGGGGGGGGGCAGGCGGGACAGGAGTATACCATCCGAGGACGACATGTGAGTTGTTGCACCGGTGTCGAGGACCCAGGGGGAGGACCCCTGGAGTGACATCTTGATGAGGGATGGCCCGATCTTCCGAGAGGTAGCGATAGGTTCGATTGGTGGAGAACTCGACGTTGGCGATCCGGCTTCAAATCAGACACGATTCGAACCCTGCAACCGTTACACCACTGCCCCGTTGGTTATCAACCAAGCACAACTTGATTGACCTCGCCAAGAAGGCTATTCCTGCAAGCGAATCGAAGAACACAAGCAAGAAGGTAAAGCACGCAATCTGAAATTGCAAATATGAATGATACGAATTTCAATAAAGGGTTCAAGAACTCGGTTCCAAAGGACTAATCGACACAGTGGAGGAGATCAAGAACGGGGCCCTGGATCACTGTAAAAGGATTCGACACCACAGTTAGGACGAACGATTCAGTTTCTCGATGGAAAACTAAACTCTAAACAAAACCCAAGACCTAACGACGACGACGGCGGCTAATTATAGGGTTTAGGTCGTCGCCCCTGCTGGACGCGCCCCCTAATGGGCTCTAAGACGATACACGGCCCATCGGACCAAAAGACGGTGTCGCAGCACCCTGGCAGATTCTAGACGCTAACTTGTTTCGACGATTCCTGTTGACTCCGGATGTATTTTGACATGATTCCAAAGCCATTGGTTAGCTTATCAAATTATCTTTCCAAGCATATCTGGTTCGTCGAAAACGGAGTCCGTATGCGTCCGGGGCGTTGATTTTACCTGGGACTGCTCCTGAATTCCGAGGGTGACGTGGTAGCTGAGTTGGAGACGGATTGCAACTGGGGGAAGACCATGGCGTCGGTGTGTCTAGTGTGGCGATGTCCTCATCACATCTGATTCAGAGCAGCGATGAGGCCGGCCTGATCCCAGCCGCCCTGCTGCTGGGAAGGTGAAGCAGAGGTCGTAATGCTGCAGAACTGGGCAGGGGCGAACGCGCTGTGAGTCTGGGCTGGGGGTGGAGCGCCGAGGACTACTGGGCCGCCCGACACTGGTGGACGCCATGGCTGCTGATGCACCCCGGCGGTCCAGGGAGAGTAGCAGTACCAGGGGGTCGCTCGTGCAGCAGACCTATGCCCGCCCCCACATTGGGAGCCGCCCTTTCCCTTCTTCTTCCAGCGACCGCCGCCGCTGCCCTGACCGCCACCGCTGCTGGAGCCGCCGCCGTAGCCGCCCTGACTACCGGCGATGGAGCCGCCGCCGGTAGTTCTGGAGATGGTGCGGCAGCCTGTGCCACACGAGGCATGGAACGCTGTCTGGGCCGCAACGGTGCCCTCGTTGGCGAGGCGGAGCTCCTTCAGCACGAGCTTCTCACGAGTGGTGGCAAAGTCCGGCAGCGGGTGCGAGTCGGTGATGTTGTCGGCGGTGCTAGCGAAGCGGGGGTTGAGGCCGCGGAGGAAGTTGAGGACGAGCTCCAGTCGGTGATGGTACGGCCGACATCACGGAGCGCGTCGGTGGTGGCCTTCATCCGCTGGGCGTAGTCGTCGATGGAGGAGTCGCCCTGGGTCATAGAATAAAATTCGTGACCCGGGGAAGATGGCACGCGGGGCCTTATTGGCCTCGAAGAGGTGCCTGATGGCGACCCAGAGCTCGCAAGCAGTCTGGTTCGGTGCTGCAGCCAGGCCGATGACGTCCGGCCCGACAGAACCGAGAAGCCAGCTGCGGACGCAGGCGTCGGCAATGGCCAGGATCAGTGGGGCTGGCCTCCGCTGTGTCGTTGATGTGCGGAAGGAGACCGAATTTCCCGCAGAGAGAGGAGAAGATCGGTTCCCACTGATTGAAGTTGGGCTTCATCATTTCAAGGGTCATCGGGATGTGGTTTTTGACATTGATCGTTGCATAGGGGGCAACGAAAACAGCAGGGGCAGAGATGGTGCCCATGCTGCTCGAGGTGCTGGAGGATGTGGTGGAGCTGGTGGCGGAGGAGGTCGACATGGCAACCTGGGAGGTGGGAGACAGCGCAGCAGGGAGGGCTGGCGCAGTGGGAGGGAGGGAGAATGAGGATCTAGAAGCTTGATATCATGTAGAATAGAGTAGAATGGGGGGAATCACCGCACACCTATGTGGGTGGGGAGCCTTTCATATATATAGCCAATAGGCATACATGGAAGTTACATACATGGGAAGTTATTCCCTGTACAAGGAAACTATCCTGGGCTATACATAGAAACAATCCTAGGCTATATATGGCAGCTAGCCTATCTAGGGGATTTCCAATCAATCTCTAATCAGTCTCTAATTGATCCTGATATATACATAGTCTAATAGAGTTATCTTCATGCTTCATTTATACTCTAGAACATAAGAGTATATTTGTCCTGATATATATAGGACAACTAGGATCGACCAGGGATGACTAGTTGCCCTGGTCACCGACTAATCACGACTAGTCGCTTGGTCAATCCTATGGCGACTAGACGACTTGATAACATTGGCCTCTACAGACCTAGCTGATGCCTTCCATACATGATTTGTGTTGTTTGTCACTCTAGAATGATTTTCCAGGTACTTATTTTCTCAATCTCTTTGGATTTCTCTTTGCATGCTCACAAGAGGCATGGGCAAAGGTTCCCATACACATGCTAGACATGCGTCTGGGCTGAAATTGCCTAGCTATGACCTGCGCATACCGGCCTAACTGCCATCCCTAGAGTGGGTCACATAATTTTCCACTAACTACAACAATAACAAAGTCTCTTAGCAATAAGCAAGTTGGGGTAGGCTACCTATGAAACCCAACAAGATGCACCAATGAGGAGGACAAAATAAGTAAATAGCTATAGCGTTAGAATAAGGAGCAATAATTTTCAATTAACTGCAACAAGTGAAAATCGATGTATTATGATTTATGAAATAGTAATAATTCAGGCAAATTATATACACGGGATAAAGAAGGTAACGACAGTGAAAATGATCTTACCTGATGTGCTATATTGTGTATAACAAGAACAGAACGGGCATATGTCATAAAACCATTGTCACGATAGTATGCCTTTAAATAAACAGGTAGAAGTGCAGTATGCCAATCATTTGCAATAAACACAAGATTTCCATCGCCATAGCAGAAGCCACCACATGGAACATACCATTGAACCTAAAATGATGTTTTATATAAGCATACTGAAGAAGACAATGAAAGAGAAATAACAAGGTTAAACAAAGGTCGTGTATGCAGGCAATACTTGAACTGGGGAAAAATTGTATCCCTAGAAAGGTCACTCAAACAAGTTGAATGACAAAGTCAAAAGGATATCATGTTTTATACATAAAAAACTGGATGTATCTGAAGGAGTGTTGGTTGTGTAACTAGACATCTTAGATGTCAACGGAAATATAGATGTTACAACCAAGATAGGTTACCTCTACAGCTGCTTTGCACAACAAAACCATTCGTTTCAAGATGTCCTGCAGATAAAGGTTAATCTGCTTAGTGTCAACAATAAACAACCCAAAAAGGCAAAAAAACTGATTGCTAGATAATATAGATCTCATATCAGCTTTTAGTACAGCCAATGTTTTAGTAGCCTGGTGTGTGTTATGTGTGTTTGGGAGCAGGTTCCAGCCTCTCCTTTGTATTAGGAGCAGGCGCTTTCCTCTCCTTTGTGCCTTTTCTCTCTGCTCCAGCATTGTTAGAGAAAAACAGTATCCACAATCTTGTCACAGGCGAGTCAGATTGTTAGTAGCACGGTTTTGTAGGGTTTGTGTGTGTGTTTGTAAGGGCTTTTCCCCCTTTTTTCTTCTTAATACAATGATACGCAGCTCTCTTGCATGTTCAAGGAAAAAAAAAGTATCCGTAAATGATGTAATATACTCACTGTTCGGTTCCCACCATAAATTTCACTCTGAACACAGTGGAAGATAGGGTTGTCGATGAAAACAAAATCCACACCATCTATGTATGCATGATAATACTTTACTTCCATGTCCTGTCCAAACAGAACATTTTCAAGCTATATTCAATATGTTAAGCTAATATAATAATGATAGCAGAGAAAATACCTGCCCTGCAACTTGGTAACTCCTCGGTTCTCCTATCTCTTGTGGTTCCTCAAGGTCACCATATTTTGGAACTACTACCTAACAAAAAGATATAAGAAGCAGTTATGTATTCAGCATTTAAGAGCTTCTCCAAATGTGGATATTGAAAAATTAGTTTATGTTGCAAATAAAAGACTCATAAACATAGCCTATTATAGCATACTGCTAGGAACTGCTCATATCATGGTTTCATAAATTCAACCAAAACTTCTTCCCAAATGCAAAGTGCTCGATGTTCTCTCAAATAAGAAAACGAGTTTGCTTTGAAATGTACTGCACAAGTTATTCCCATACCAGGCACTAATCAAGATTAACAATACAGATCCTATTATTTTTAGAGAATTACTGTGATTCCTATTGGCATTGTAGCTTTTCAAGAGCGTACTTTCTATTGTTAGAGTTAGACATAACAATTATGTGAAGGGAACCTTTAATAGCTGAAATATTTTGGCCTAATCGCATATGAGACTATGAGTTATGCTGAACATACCATTAATAGATCTTTTTTTAGGGAACCTTTAATAGATCTTAGTCTTTTGTGAAAATCAACTTTACATAAGGAGGCCATAGAGCACATGACTGGCAGCAGGTGGTTAATTATGATTGTGCATTCAATATGGTTTTATAGTGGCCACAACATCAGGTACCTACAAACTCAATTGCCAATCCTCATATTTGAACAAATAAACCTAATAATTTTCCCTTGTGCCAGACGGGGAACAGTAGCAGACTTAGGATTGGTCAGGTCGTTTTATCTTTTGTCATCGGCAATTTGTGAACCTTGCGAACTGAACTGGTTTTGTGTTGGTGTGTGTAAGATTTCTCATCCCTTTTTTTCTTCTTAATACAAAGAAATGCAGGTCTCCTGCGTTTCAAGAAAAAAATAAAGATTTTGCAACAATCTACTGGATGAATGTGAGATGTTATGGATTTTACAGCCATCTCGTTTATCTTCCATGTTAACTTGCACCACATCCAAATAGCAGGAGCTTAATTTAATCTCTTTCAGATATGATAGCTCATAAAAGGCACACCATGACACGATGACCTCTCCTGGCCAAAGCCTTAGGCAAAGCTCCAGCAACATCCCCAAGCCCACCTGCATGAAAATGGCACAAGGTTATTGCACACAAAGTGAACGAGGGACTGAAATAATCAGTGTATCCAGTGTACATATATGCACGTGATAAAAAATAACAACTCCCGATCTATAATAATTTAGCGAATACCAGTGGCGAACTCATATGTGACTAGGGGGGTCACTAAACCCACACCCTTTTTTGCCAAAAGAAAAGGTTATTTACTTGTGCATATTTATTTTAAAAAATAAGGGATGAGATGATGTCACTAGAGTAGACAGGCACATCAACAGCAAAGCCTTTAGTTCCAAGCATATTAAATAGCCAAATAAAAAAAAGATCAACCTGCCTGTTAGAGAAAAAAGAAAAATAACAGTCTGTCCAGTTGTCTCTTTGACCCCACAAGTCAGAACATAGGTTAACAACCCCTGACAAGCAATCCTATCTTTCTAAAACTGAAAAGATCACCCAAATTTTTAAGTGTGGAATATGCAAAGTTCAATCATCGGTCACACATCGAACACAAGATTCAATCATGAAAAGACAGAGATGTAAACCATTTAAGTTGCAATTCACTTCTGAATTTTGCACGATGGCAGTAGTAAGCATGCACGAACACACGGGGAACCACATGACTGAGTTATGGCCAGGGATGCAACATAATTCAAGAATTAGGCAACAGTAGGGGATGTAATGGCTTTCCATAAAGTAGTGCTTCCTCCACTACTAAATATAGGATGCATTGGATCCATGCTGGCACAATTTTGAAATTTAACCTCTAATTTATGTAAGATTATATAGGTTGACAACATGAAAGTAGTGCTATTAGATTTGTACCAAAATATACTTCTCATTACGCATATTTTATTTGTTTTACCAGCATATGTTCCATAAAAACAATGGTAAAGGTGTACACTGAAATTCGGAACTTATAGAACTTATCCCAAACAACAGAGAAGGTAGCAATCCTCTTCTAAAATCATAAAAATTAAATTTTAACAGGCTTCCACCATAAATAGCTTGCAAAGTCAAAAAAAACATACTGCATGTAGTGCCAAAAATGCATATGAAATCGATAACAGATGCTAAATTTACAAAAACTTAGAAACATACATGGTAGGGTCAGCTCTGAGAATTTGTTGGCATACATGCCTCGAGTCGTGGATATATAATTCAGAATGCAACAGATATTCGTATGAAAAATAAATGCCTTCGTATTGAATTGCTTGTCATATAGGTATAACACTTTATTACGTTGCGGGAAGATCAAACATGTAGACTTTAGCATGTGCTCTTCTTCAAGCAAGCACAATAAGCCAAACGTGAAGTTTGGAGAAAAATTAGCAGAAATATGCAAAAGGTAGCCTAGTTCCGTGTAGATATTTTTCACGATTCGCTGAAAACGATCTCAAGTTTTGCAGCACAATTGCATGTGGACTCTAGAGCAGATACTACAGAGCGGACATGACTCCTAGTGAGTTACAGAGTTGGGTTTGAAAATTGGGAAGTGAGCCTAATAGCACCTGTTCTGTCGTATTTAGAGAAATAACATCAATTTTGCATTTGACTACCTAATAAAATCTGAAAACATGTGAAAGTTCGGAAAATTACACTCCTTGGTCAAATGGTGTGTGTGTGTTTCTTAAACAACACATGAGAGCTGCGTGTCATTTCATTAAGAAAAATGGCAGTTTTTCACCATTGTACAGACCTCAGGTTCCATACAAGATAACAGATGGATTCCTCTGCCCTGCGAGCCTAATCTATGTTAGAGAAGTAGAGCATTTGCGGCATTATGATAAATGTCTAATGGGATACACTCCAAGGATTGATATTTTCCAAAAATGCTAGCCTTTCCAGAGTTATTTGGCCGTTGACGTTCTTTCCTTGCTATATCTTTTTCTTTTTGGACTGATTGCAATCCTATTGACCTAATCATCCCTTTGAAAAAGTGTCAACTTGTGAGCGTGTACTTCCTTTTCTTAGCTATCACTACAGTCCCAAATCACAGAATCACAACCCAATCTCACCCCACTGTCCACACACACACACACAGAGCTATTCTTTTCCAAGAGTGTGTTAAAGTGACAGCACCAGCATACAAATTGGACAAACAATGTTCATGCTAAGTTTCAATCACACCATTACAAGAAAAACAAAGTAGTAAGAAATGTAATTTATATCATTCAGTTCTTGCCTGTTTTGAACCAAGGAGCACACTCTGCAGCGACCAATATGACATTCATAACATCAACTCCACCAGATGCATTGTCATTTGTTCCCTCATTATCTGCTTCTAGTTCATACACGCTATGAGAAGCTCTAGGAAAACTGTCATACTGATAATTCCCATAGTTGACCTTGCCAAATGATCCACTGAAATCAGTGCTGTCATCTTCTGAACTTTCATAGTATTCATTCTGATCATAGATGGATTCTCCGTAGGTGGTGTCAAATTCAGATTGCTGTGAAGACCTATCATGGTTTGATAAGGAACCATCACTCTGATAACTGAGTGGTTCTTGCTCATTATGAATGGAACTGTCTAGTATAGTTGAGATGAGCTTCTTCTTTTCTGCTATCTGAATAAGTTACCCACATATCATCACTTGAAACCTCATATAGTTCAATAAACAATACAACAGATGCATAAACTACACCTCCATACAAGTAAGTTCTCTCTCTCTCTCTCTTTTAAAGGAGATTTACTCGGCTTTTAAGAAAGGTCTTTACATACTGGGGTTACCAGTTTAACCAAGTAAGTACTCTCTCCATTCCAAATTATAAGACGTTTTGACTTTTCTAGATACATAGCTTTTGCTATGCACTTAGATATACACTATGTCTAAATACATAGTAAAAATAATGTATCTAGAAAAAACAAAACGTCTTAACAATTTGGAATAGAGGGAGTAGCTAGTAAAAAATGAGGTGAATTCCAAATAATTCCAGCAAATATGTCTTAAAACACTAGTTCCAAAGCAGAGCATGTACTGAGAAACAGAACAAAAAGGAAAAGGAACGGCAGTGTGACGACTGATGACATTCTTAAATTGTCCACGCATTCCCAGTCTGTATTACAAAAATTCTTAGACTGTGGCAAGAATATATTAAAAGGACACATTCCTCGGCATATTTTATGCATGAGCAGTAATCATTTGCATCAATGGTAAAAGAGGCTTCATTCCTAATAGTGTCACCTTCTTCCATTGGCGGATCCAAGGGGGGGCTGGGGGGGCTGCAGCCCCCCCTTGACCCAAAAATACACATAGCATTTTAGCTCAAATTAGTCTAATTTGTCTTTAAATTAGTTCAAAATCTCCTACGGGCTAGAAAAATAATGGAAACTTCAGTCCAAATCACCTTAAAATCTACCAAAAACCTCTCGTGGGCCAAAAATACAAGGAGAATTTCGGTCCAAACTCGGCTCTCTATGTATTTAGCCCCCCTCGTGGGCCGATTCTGGATCCGCCACTGCCTTCTTCCACAAAAAATGTAACATATCCAGGCTCTATTCCTGATACTGTAAGCTTCTTTGACAGAAATGTAATCCATCCAGACTAACCACAACCCATGTTTGGCATAAACACGTGTCATGTGTGAAACAGTAAAAAAAATCAAAAGTCCAAAGTATACAAGCTACTACAGGGAAAACAGGAGTCAGACTCAATTTTGAGTACAACATTCTTCTGTAAAACCATATTTTAATGAAGTTTGACTCTTCAAACAATTTTAGCATGTGCATGTATGTAAACTTCATCTACATATGGGAAGCCACAGGCTATGTTATGTACAGCAGCAGCATTGGACTCGATTACTGGAATATACAGATTACTTTCTAGTTTCATGGATTGTCACAGCACAATATCAAAGATCCACAGTCCAAACAGTACATACAATCTAAAATGGTACTCCCTCAGTTCAAAATTATTAATCGTTCTATCTTTTCTAGATACATAGCAAAAGTTATGCATGTATAGTTGCATAGGAAAAGTTATGTACCTAGAAAAGCTATAACGACTTATAATTTGGAATTTATAATTTGGAACAGAGGGAGTATGGATCAATTATTGACAAAAACATTTGGTTCCATCATGAAAGCATGTAGAATCGGACCTGCTCCATTATGCTCTTGTGCCTTGCCAGGACTTCCTTGCTTTTCCTTATGGCGGTTCGAAGGGTCTCGTTGGTGATATGGTCTAAATCCTCGTCGTCGTCATCGACACTGACTTGACCAGCAGCATTGCCATCCATCCTTGCGACACTTATACCCTTGAGAAACCCCCTTTTCATCGATCGAGTGAGCACCACGGGACACGTGGAAACAACTTTCGCACAGAACCTCACCTAGGAACACACGGAGAGAACAACACCAGTCAGCATGCGCACAACAAAACACTAGACATGCACACCCAAGAGTTCACCGAAACTCCGCCATGCGCCACCGATTTATGACCTGGACACGGGTAGTCCCCCCACAGAGCCAACGGATTGGCCCAGGCTTCACTGTTGAAGAAGTCATGTTCAGAACACTGACTTAGGTCGCGGTGCGGCGGGGCACCGGTGGAGAGCGACTCCGCCGATAATTTCAGTTGCCAGATCACTAAAACAGACACGCATTTCAAGCGGAAGAGACAGGGAGAAGCAGGCTCACTGGGCGGATCGCCGGGTTGCCGCGGCGGCGTGGAGCGCAAGCCTGAGGGCGCAGGGTGAGTCCCCCGCGCGGAGCGGAGCAGCGGCAGCAGCCGCAGGTGGGGGGAGGAGGGACGGCGCGGGGGCGCACCAGCCGCGGCGCGTGCACCGGGGCGACGAGGAAGGTGGAAGGCGCCATTGGAGCGCGCAGCAAAGTGGGGGGCGGGACTGGCCTCCGTTCCCCTTTCACCCGTGGAGCCGGAACGGTGCTACTACTCGTCACCTGGCGCGGTGCAGGCTATCTGACTACTGATCCGGAGGTGAGGTGGGAAGGCGACGCGGAGAAGAAGGTGCTCTCGCCGCTTTTACTGTCTCTCTCTCCTCGCGAGTGGCGGCGAGTCGCGAGGGGAGTGAGCAGCTGTGAACCGGAGGTTCGAGCCAACTCGTGCCGTTGCTGGTTTCTGTTGCGTTTTTTTTGCCTTTTCTAAGAGCGTCTTTTTCTTCCGTTGTGCAAAGTAGTGCGGCGTTGCTGGACACGAAGGGAGGCCGTGGAGAACGTGTGGCCTGCGTGCTGCGTGCATCCTTTTGCGCCCTTTCTCGCCACTCTCCTTTTGAATCCTGGCCAGGAAAAAAATTTTCCCTAGAACACCAACAAGCATTCGGAGTTTTTTTTTTTTTGAGGTTATTTGTTTGAATTGTGAAGAAGGTTCGATTTAGGCTGTGTTTAGTTTCGGAAAGTTTTTGGGAAAAGCACTGTAGCACTTTCGTAAACATAAACTAACTAGGCTCAAATGATTCGTCTCGACATGTACATAATAAAAGTACAATTAGTTATTTTTTTACCTACATTTAGTGCTTCATACATGCAGCTAAAGATTGATGTGACGAAAAATTTAGAAAAATTTGGACAAAGTTGGGGAAACTAAGGAGGACCTTATTTCGTTTTCATTTCGCATGCCATACATTGTGTGTCTATAATAACACATTGTGTGTAGCACAAGCAACCTTTTCTTTCATGTGCTGCGCCGCTGCGGACAGCTTTTGCATAACCCTATTTTCTCTCTTTTTTTTATTTCTCTCTACATTATTACAGATCCTACGATGTAGAGCTTAGATTTAGATGACGTCACAATTTTATATGCCTCCATAGAGCAACTCTAGGAACCTAAATCAAGAGCCCAAAACCTGTTTTCGGGCTACAATTTTGTATGTGTTCATAGAAGAATTCCAAGAACCTAAAACAAAAGCCCAAGACCTGTTTTGAGGCATTTTAAAAATAAGATAGCAATTTCAAGAGTCTTTCTATATTCTTATTTAATGATAAAAAGCCCATAAACTACACGGTGCAAGTGGAGCTACCGTGCCAGGTTCCAAAAATTAGATGCCTCTAATCATAATTTATAATCTCAATTAGTTTATATAAGCCTAATAAGTAACCCAAATTTTGGTTGGTTTTACAATACCCCTTAGAGCATCTCTGAAAGTTTGGAAAAATGACTTGCTATCTGAATAATGGTCTAAACTGTAGGTGACTTATTGTATACTGTTTAGTGTTTAGAATAACACTTGTTTAGATATAGCCCTTCGTCTGAGCTTCGATTCTAGCTTATGTCCTGTCTTGATTGCATTTGATGGGAGTCCTAGGGTTTTAACCTGGAGAACATGCATGGGGTATTTTTGTTGCACTTTGTAAAAAAATGTTCACTTTGTTGTAGCTAGACGACTTATTTAATAATCATGTCATGCATTTTCATTCATATAGAAATATAGGTATAGATTGGTTATAGATCTAGATATTGATAGATAATAGTACTACGTTGGTGCAAAACTAGTGAGAAAATTACATATCTAGGGCTCCAATCTTTGCGCTTTGCAAAATAAGATTTCAAACATCGATTTCGTAAAAATAGTACTCGAAATGTTGACTCCTAATTTCCATAGAACTATGTGTATTTTTTCTCTTTTTTTCGAAATACATGTATCTCACACCTGAGAGGACGAAACTGCCCTTCAATATTTTGGCCGATTCCTGAGCTAGCCACCGCCTGGCTGGAGGGCCGTCGCCGCTGCCTGCCTGCCTGGTCGGTCGTCGTCGCGCCACCTGCCTGGCTTGCCGCCACCACCGCCTGGCCGACCACTGAGCTCGACCCTTGAGTCCTCACTGCAGCAGCAGCCGCCGCCGCCGCCATCCTGGTCGGGCTCTGGCGAGGTGGCCTCCGACGAGCGACGACGTGGCATGGGCGGAGCCAGGGGTATTCCCTTGTATGCAATGGAATACCCAATATTTTATTTAGAAACAAACACAAATATGTATGTATAATACGTATGATGGTATAACTTGTATAATTGCTAGATGTTGCAAATCTGACCCAAAGCCCAACACGAAGCAGCGATTATGAGCCCACCAAAAGAGAGAAAAAGCTCTCATCGTTTCCTAGCAAGCTGCTTGCCAGTTCGCATCACAACAGATTTATCCGGATGCTATGGCGCGGCAAAAGAGGAAGCAGAGCAGTCCAACACCAATCCCATTGACCTACGGCGCTGCGCGAGCACACCGCCTTGTATCGCGCGCGGTTGCGCCGAGCTGCCCAGCAGTCCAGAACCAATCCCATTGGCCTTGCAGCACTGCAAGAGCACCCCTACGCGAGCGTGGCTGCGCCCAGTCCTAGTGTCCCAACCGCGGCAGCGGTGGGCAGTGGGCGGTGATGTTGCGGCGAACCCGGTGCTCCAGCAGTCTGCGACGGCCACGGTTCAGCTCTGACTTGCTGCTTGAGCCTTGAAGGTTGAATTAGAATCATTAGAATTGAAGCAAGGTGAGCACATCAGTGTTAGATCCATTCTTCTGAGTAAAAATTTAGGTTTTATTTTTCTATTTTTTTTTTGCACTGAATTCTTGTAGGTTGTAATATAGATTAAGAAGAAATGTGCTAGCATATTTGCATTGTGGGAGAAGTTGGTTAGACTTGCTACAAAGTTTTATCCTAAGGATTTCACAATTGATGAATTGTCAAAACTTCCATATCATCTCACTATGTACATTTTTCATGTGTGTAGAGACGAAAGGTTTAAAAATTTAAAGAACCTATGTGAGCTTTCAGCTATGCTTGTTAATATAAAAAGATATCAATAATATTATGTTGTCTCCCCCTAGTCACTGCTAGTGTTGAGAGAGTGTTTCCCACGATAAATTCTTCGAAGAACAAGCAAATAAATAAAATAAGTAATGAATATTTGAACAATTATTTGGTTACATTTATTGAAAGGGAATTCTTTAGTCAAGTAAAAAATGACGATGTTGTTAATCAATTTTTTAAAAAAGGATCGTAAGTTATATTTTAGTAGCTTTGATGTTTTGCAATCTTTCTTAGTTATTGCACATTTGCATCAAATTTTTTTTATATAAATAGAATACTCAGACGTGAAATCCTGGCTCCGTCACTGCGACGTGGGCGAGGAGAACGAACGGTTGCGGTGGAAAACACACGGCTCCCACAGATGAAGAAGCTCTACAACAACATCCTCCTTCTCATGTCCAAATATGCCACCACTCTGTAGCTGGTCGCCGCCGAGAACTGCTCCAGCTAGTTGTCGGAGGCCGCGGCGGCCCGGCCTCCGCTCCCATCGATCCTGGACCTGGAGGCCCTACCCTCGTGCCGCGGCAACCGTCGAGCCCGCAGCAGCGGGATTCGGGAACTAAGCACGAGGCTGAGGGCACCCGCAACGTAAGAGTCAGCTGCTAGCTATAAGCCAACCTCTCCAATAGTGTTAGCTTTTACCAATAGCTAGCCTCACATAACATACTCATATCATCTCGAAATGTGTGTATAAGTCTAGCTCTTGATCAAGAGCTAGCTCTTCTTTTTCTTCTATTAAAATATAAAAAAATGCTAAGAGCTAGCTTATGAGCCACCCATTGCGGACGCCCTAACAAGGCGGGGCGCCATGCGGCGGCCAAACCAGGCATCAACAAAAAAAAAGGGCAGTTTCATCCTTCAGATCTGAAATACATATATTTAGAATAAAAAAAGAGAACATATAATTTTATGTAAATAAAAAATCCAATATTTTAAATACTATTTTACGAAGCTCAATGACTAAAGGGCAGTTTCGTGTGAAATACATGTATTTAGAATTAAAAAAGAGAGAACACAATTTTATGTAAATCATAAATCCAATGTTTCAAGTACTATTTTACGAAAGAGAGAACACATAATTTAAAAAAGAGAGAACACATAATTTTATGTAAATCAAGAGTCCAATGTTTCAAGTACTATTTTTACGAAAGAGAGAACACATAATTTTATGTAAATCGAAAGTCCAATGTTTCAAGTATTATTTTTACGAAGCGCAACGATTGAAGTGCTAAGTATGCAATTTTCTCGGATCATGTTTTCTATAGCTCTTCTTGCTCCAGATTTGTTACGGAAGATTCTGAGAGAATATGATTCTCTATAGAATAAATTTCATCCATACAGTGACTGTGTAAAGTGAACTAGGCGAATCATGTTTTAGCTCATAGCTCCTAGTTCACTTTAGAGATCACTTTCATATAATCAGCATATAATCACTTCTTAAATTCAGTATGAATACTAGTCTAGAGCGGTGCCAAAATGAGTTTAAAACCTTCTGGGTGCAAGATCAATAAAATTTACTCAGTTTTATTTGTTTTTCATCCACAGCATATCTTTTAGTCTGTGCAACCAAAATGTTTGCAATATACGGAAGAATCAAGATGTTCATTCCACGTCGTCGTAATTTACAGATTTACCTCCTATATTATGTATATATAAATAATATAAAGAGAGCATCAACATGAGAGAGGCGAAACACGGATGATGGATCCGTGTTGTCTGGAGCAGAGCAGGGAACGGACAGAGGAGAACGAATGGTAGCTGGAAAATTGGACAAGTATAGCAGATGGAGGGATGCTGATCCTGCCTCTGTTCTCTCCCGGGAACTGAAGAACGCGCGGAGACCGGAGATCAGGTCGTCGTCGCCCGGTGGGCATGCTCATGCTCGTTGTCGCGGGGAGGCTTGACCACCATGATCGGGCAGCTCGCGTGCTGCGCGCAGTAGTCGCTCACGCTCCCCAGGAACACCCTGCAAAGCGCGAACACACAGGTAGGTTCGTAGCGGTGCCGGTACATATGCACACTTGTGTGTCGTGCGTGTGGGCGTGTGACATGCCTCTCGAGAATTCGAGATCCATCGATCGATCACCATGTACGAACATACTGTACCTCTTGATGGCGCCGAGGCCACGGCTGCCGACGACGAGCAGCCCGGCGCCCATGTCTTGGGCGGCGCGGCACAGCGCCTCCCTCGGATCACCCTCCACCACCACGCCCTCCGCGCTCACCTGCGGTGCGGACAGACAGACGATGCAAAATGCAGCCACGTCACCTCTCCCGCGCCACGCATGCGTCTATGATTGAAACTACTAGTACCAGTAGTCTGTAGAACGGGAGAAAAAAATTACTCCTCGTCGGTGGCAGATGTGCTTGGCCCTGTCGAGCAGGTTGCGCGCGTTCTCCGCCTGCGCCACCCGCACCCACTCCATCATCGACGGCGCGCCGTACACCGCGGACCCTGCAAGCCAGCCAGCCCGCGCGTACAGAGTTGAGACTTGAGACGCGTATGGCCGGACTCGAACCGGACCCAAAGCGAGCACAAACACGTGTCGCGGGACTGCGGGGACGTGGAATCACCTGGCCCGACCGGGTACATCATGACGTGCCGGAGCGGCTCCTGGGCGTGGACGAGCACCAGCGCCGCTGTCGTCGGCGGCGGCTGAGGCTCCTCCTCTTCCTGCTGCTCGGTGGCCGGAAAGAGGTGGTCGAGCACCCAGGCCAGTGCGTGGCGGCTGCCGTCGCTGTCGTCCACAGCCACCAGCACCTTCATCGTCGCTCTCTCTCTCTCGATCTCCAACTCTCAGTGAGGCGCTTTTCTCAGGTTTGCTGCGCCTGATCGAGCATAGGTGCTGTGATACTCTAGTAGTACATGTACTGGTGCGGTCAGTGGATAGAACCGAGCATGGCAGTGACGCGTGTGCAGACAGAGAGGGCCTACCAGGATCATACGAGTCGTTCGTGTCTGCCATGCATCACACGCGAACGCCGGCGCGGCGCCCCGGTTTCACAAACCGAGCCACCACGGCACGCGGTTTCGGCTGCAACATCGGATGTCATCGTCCGACACTCGGCGTCCGCCTGTGTGAAACTCTACCACCAGTCCACTCCCTCTATCCGCACTCACGTTCCTTTCCTCTATTTTCATCCTCTATACTGTCTGGTCATCAAGATTTTCTCATTTATACTTATTTCTCCCGCATTCATCCGTTCTCTATATCATCCTCTATCCACTATAGGCTCACTTATCACTTTATCTAAATATATCCGTGAGAGATCTAGTTTTAAAGAATTAATTGCAACGAATTTAATGGTGCAATCGGAATTTAATTTAAGTTTTCAGTTTGTGAGCTATAATATTTTTAAGCTAGATGAAATGGTGGGGCCTGCCACGCATGCGCTCTGGCGCGTCACGAGGTGGGGCCGGGGGTATAGCAGACATACGCACGCACGCGATATTTGACAGACGCTGGATGGTACCGCATCGTTTAGCGAAGGGCGCTGCAGCAGATTTGGTACTGGAGGGAGAAGTAGCCTACCGTTCCTAGTACGCGGTGCGGTTAGTCTTACACACGATTTCCCCACCGATTTCCTCGACAAAAGCTATTAATCTCAAAGTCTCATCACACATACATGGTATGATGGAGGACTTTAGTCCCATATTGTTACTCTAGAAGGAGGGAGACCAGATTATATAGTTGAGCTATCTCCAACCGGTTGAAGCTATTGAGGAGAGACAAAGGAAGAAACCCACGCGCGCTCGCTCGCCTCGCCTCGCCGGGCGGGGCGCGCAGGGCGCATGACATGCGCGTGAATGGTTTGACCGAGGCCTTGCGGGTGCGCGACTTCCTTTTGCCACTTGATATTTTTGCATGCATGGAGAAAATTGCGCTGACCTATTTTAGCAAGCATTCTCGTATTAATGGTGATTGACTGATACACTAATGACAGGTTCAATCATATTAATATTGTGATTACGCAGTTGTCTTTTTCTAGAGATGTAGCTACGGCGTGTGTATAAAGAGGGACGAGACGTCGTCCTCAACACAATACATTTCTCCTCCTCCTCTGTCCTAGTGCTGCGCTGCTGCTGTCAACCTCATCCCGCCGCCGACGTGCCATCGGTGCCGGGAGAGCAGATCTCCGAAGCCTACGTCTCCTCGTGTCCCTGCACGGGGTAGGGGACGTATAAGGTTTTTGGGAAGCGCCGCCGTGACTGCTCGCTGGACGTCTTCTTCGACGATCTGCTTCGTTTACTTTTGCGCTGGTTCCTAGTGCTGATAATCCCACTGTAAACATGTCTTCAATCCCGCTGGTTTTTTTTCATGTTCTTCACGTTAATAGCGACACATAGTTTGAATGTATCTCGGATCACACTGCTAGTGGTAGATTACATATCTACGATACATGTTGTTTATCTTTTTCTCATTGTCAGAATTAATTTGTGCATCACTAAATTGTTATTATTTCCAACAAAAGCCAAAGTCCATTCGTTTGAACGAGCTTAAAAAATAGCGTATTAAAAATAACTTAAAGAAGCCAAAGCCAAAGTGCCGGTCATAAGATTCTGAGGGCTCTCTGGCGAACTCGTCGCGATAGCGCCTAGACTATATATATATATATATATATATATATATATATATATATATATATACATATATATATATATATACACACGCGCTATCCTACACCTTAGGTGTAGAATAATTATTCTACACCGTGAGCCAGTTGGCGAACCCAACCAGCCCCCAGACTCGCCCACTTCCCGCCCCGCACCAGGCGCGCCGTTTCTTCCGCCCGTGACCCGCACCGCACCTGGCGCGCCGTTCCTTCCGCCCGCTCCACGCTGGCACTCCCGCACTGCTCACCTGTGCGAAGGGCATGCAGCGCATGCAGCCGTGTAACTCCAGACATGCAGTATATATTATCGATTCATTCATGCACTTTGTGTAAAGCTCTCTCGCTCCTTTTTATTTGTTTTTGTGCATACTAAAAGCAAATTAATTAACTCATGTGTTACTTTTTTTATTTTTTTTATTTGCACACATGTATATTAAGCAGAAATTAATTTATATGTTGAATGCATATGATAGTAGCTTGGTACACCCGCTAAATGCAATATAAATTTATCAAGTATTTTATCAATATCTTCAAATATTTCTCAGTATCATCATGCATTTTTGTCAATAGTTACAATGCTTTTAAGTAGTTATCAGTATTTTATTAGTATCATAAAATATTTTTGTCGGTAGCTTGGTACAACCAATACTACTTTCAGTAGTTGCTAGTACCTTTAAGTAGTTGTTAGTATCTTTAATAATTTTGTCAGTATCTCCAAGTATTTTGAGAATCTTCAAGTATTTTTTTCAGTATTTTAGGCAAGTATTTATCGATATCTTTAAGTATTTTGTCAGTATGTTCAAGTAGTTTATCACTAGCATGGTACAACCGATACTACAATTTCAGTATTTTGGTAGTTCCTTTAAGTAGTTATCAGCATATTCAAGTATTTTGTCAGTATCTATTCAGTAGCTTGGTACAACCGATACTAACATTTTACTAGTACTTTTGAGTAGTTATGAGTATCTTCAAGTATATTTTCCAGTATGTTGTCAGTAGCTTAGTACAGCCGGATATATATTAATTTCGCTAAAATAATAAATGCAATCTCACTAGATACTTTAAAATACGAACAACTATGAATCTGTTTACTAAAAAATACCGAAGCAGTTATTAAAACCAATTCCGTTAATAGCATGTGCTTCCTACTTCGTGCATGACTGTATGCAATGCGTGTCAGGTGAACACGAGCCTTGAGTCCTTGACGTGGATGGACTCCACGTAGTAGTACGAACAGGTGGAAGTGAAATAAAAAAAAAGCGGACGAGAGCAGGCGCGTGCTCGAGCGAGGGTGGGTCCGCGCGTGGGAAGTGGAGGGCGCGCCCGCATGCAACTGGGCCGGTTCGATATGCGGGTGGGCTAATGAGTTGGTTGGTCCGGTGTACGGCAGTGCTATTCTACACCCTAGGTGTAGAATATTATTCTACACCACTAGGTAAAACTGACCAGAAAAAAATACTGAGTACTACTGAACAACGTTCAATATGAGTCGGTACTACACCCACCACCGAAAAATACTAAATAATACTGACACGCGACTACTGAACGATACTGAATTCTGTTCAGTACAACAAGTTGGTGTAGAATAGTACTCTACACCTAGGGTGTAGAATAGCACTTTTATATATATATATATACTCCCTCCGTATCGCTTTTAGATGACGTTTAGGACAGCGACACGGTCTCCAAAGTACAACTTTGACCACTTGTTTTTTAAAAAATATTTGTTGTAAAGTGGTATATATATATTTTTATAAAAGTACTTTTCAAGACAAATTTATTTATATAGTTTCTAGATCTCTAAACTCAACAATTTAAAAGTTATTCATGATTTATATTCCCAATGTTTGACTCAAACCTTGTCCAAAACGTCATCTAAAAGCGATACGGAGGGAGTATATATATATAGGGTAAATTTTCCGTACTCCCTAGGAGTAGTTACTCCCTATTCTTAATCACACATAGATACACCCGTAGAACCTCAATTTAGATAACGGGCTTAGCAGACCCGTTAACCTAGTATATATATAACAAACGTCCACCACAACTATTTGAAGCCAGAACCCACCGGTCGCCTCTCGCCGCCGCCGCCTCGTCTGCGCTTGGCCGTGCGAGCCCAATGGAGTCCATGCTCCGTTCTGGCCGAGCAGCTCCGTGCTCCATCCCGTCGCTCGAGATCCGAAGCTGCATCGTCCCTGACACCTGATCTTTCTCGCACCTGTCTTTGTCGAACACCACGCGCTGGCCGCGTGCGCCGTCTCCGTCGGGCGAGCCGCAGCATACCAGGCCGTGTGCGCCCTGTCTCTGCCGGGCGGATCGTGTCACCTGCAAGTAAGTATGTTGAGAGTTGACACTCTAGATCTTTCTGATTGCGCGATCAATTCATCTTGCAGATCGATGTGTGTTTATTCCAAAATAATCTGATTGCATTGCATCTTGTAGACCGAGCTAGGCTGGAAGGAATCCAGGTTTGGTTGAGACACGCTCCAATGTGTTTTTGTTAGATCGATATATTTATTCCCATCTAATCTAGTTTGCTTCTCGGCTGATCTGATGAGGCAAAGAGAAACGTCGTCTCTGCATATCTGATCCTATTTTCGAGGGGAGAATTATTTATTTGGCCTCAAAAAAAACTCTGGTTACTTATGTGGCCCTTTTTCTTTTGAAGTTGTGTATATGGCCTCAAAACGAAACTTTGTTACTTATTTGGCCTTCCGTTAGATTTGAGGGCATAACGGTGTTAAGTATTGGGTAAAAAGACCATTTTGCCCCTGCGCCTAAAAAATAAAAAAAACTGTATATATATAAATAATATATATATATATGAACAGTATATATATAAATATTATATATAAAAACAATATGTATATAAACAGTATGCATATATACTGTTTATAATATATATACTTTATATAATATATATATACTGTTTTATACACTTTTTTATTTTTTTAGGTGCAGGGGTAAAATGGTCTTTTTACCCAATACTTAACACTGTTATGCCCTCAAATCTAACGGAAGGCCAAATAAGTAACAAAGTTTTATTTTCAGGCCATATACACAACTTCAAAAGAAAAAGGGCCACATAAGTAACTAGAGTTTTTTTGAGGGCCAAATAAATAATTCTCCCATTTTCGAGTGCCACGCATGACCGTGATCTATCAATTTGGGTTTTCTTATGTTGGTTCTTTAATTCTGGTTTGGTGACAGGTGACACGCTGCCTTGCTGTGATGAATTTTTATGGAGTCATTGGACATCAACTGAACCTGTTTCTACGAGAAACGGCAAGGGTCACACGACTTCAGTGATCTTATATTTTCAGACTACAACAACGTGAGAAGGACTTCCATTCGCCGATGTCAATCGACATGCAGTCATATCCAGTTCGGAACCCACGGCTTCAGATAGAATAATGTTACTTTCATCCAAAAATCCTAATTTTTTTTGCATACTCTTACTTCTATAGTCCTATTCACGTGTTCACTGTCCACACAAGTATGTATCCATACTCACAATAAACATGTATGTACTTCATAGAGTATGTACTAATACTCTGCCATGCCATCTATGTACTCATACTCCCTATAAACATGTATGGTTTCATACTTATGAACATGTACGTACTTCATAGAGTATGTACTAATACTCTGCCATGCCATGTATGTACTCATACTCCCTATAAACATATATAGTTTCATACTCATAAACATGTACGTGTATGTACTGATACTCTGGCAAAAAGTTGTACACAAGTATAGCCGGTGAAAGTACATACTCTGCGAGATAAAAATAATCCACTGAGTATATGGATATACTCCCAAGTACAAGATACAAATATACTCACTTATTAAAATATGCGGCCATACTTTATTCACATAAAAGCATCTACAGTACGTCCGTAGAGAATTTGGTATCTATACTCTATTTAAAAGAAGCTAACAAACTCATGCCATAAAATATGGACGTGTAACGTCTAGTGGGGATCGGCATGCAACGCAAAAGAGGAAGAGTACTTAACGGGTTTTGATTATCGACGTATACACCCAATAAGATAGTGGGAGTAATTACTCCGGGGAGTATAGAAAACTATATATATATATATATATATATATATATATATATATATATATATATATATAAGCGCTAATTTTTCATGTCAAGCGAAAACAAACCCAGTGATATATTTTAAATTGAACATGCTTATTAATTATCGAGTAACAATAGACTAAACCCATACGTTTTTTATTTATCTTCAATGGTCTAATTACCAAATATTCCATAACTTTAAGTCATATAATAAGGGAATTCGATTATACTAAATCGATGATGATAGGGTCTACGATGTAGCCAAACTTTTTGCTTTTTACATCCTTAATTAGCTCTGTTTGTTTGAACTTACTAACCGTATTACGACTTATTCTCTCTCACATAATACTATTGAAACAACCAAAATAAACCGAAAAGGTTCAAGCGAACACATTCTTTTATTTAACCACACTTCGAAAAACTATAAATTATTTGACTGCAAAAACTAATACTACAACCATATGTTTGGTTCATAGAACAAACTAAAATGAGACAGGATAACTCCTTTCTTACCTCGTGTTTGCTTTGATAAGATGAATGACGGAACAAATTTGAAGGTGAATATTCATTTTTTTAGGATGCCCCCATCCTTTGAAATCGAGGAGACGAGCTTGTTCTCCTTGAATGTTGTCACTCATGTGTCTTGTAGCCCAACATACGTGAAAGTGGGGCTCGGCAAGGCAACAAGGTCTTGATGGAAAGGCATGGAACTAGCGGCACTGGCTCGATGGGTCGCTTGATATGGAGTCAGGGGTGGTGGGCGAGAAGTTTAGGCTAATGGAGGGCGACATGCCCCTCCAAGCATTGGAGCTCATGGTTGATGTCGAGCTTGTGGCATTATAGATGTCGACAATTAAGCTCTTTGGTGAGCTTACGGTCAAGATAGTGGCATACAGAGAAACACAGACGTGGACAGAGAGAGCAACATAGGCAATAGTGATAAGGACGGTGCGAATTGCGGTAGTGAAATGGATATCGAGAGAGTGGCGCTGCACAAGCAAAGATGAACAGAGGAAGAATATGTTTTTTATATAGAGAAGTGACATATGGGTATCGCAAAATGATAGGTGGGTCTTACAGTTGGTAGTTGCTAACATTGCAAAATGTAATTCATCTTGTTTGGTTCCATCTTTCTAGAATGGATCTATCATTCTCAGCCAAATGTGAGGTAGGATGACCCCATTCAAAAAAGTCATTCCATCATACGTCATCCCCGATATTTGGTTCTAGAGTGACAATGAACAATCCATCCCTAGAGAGAATATACCCTCCAAATTCATGTCACTCCCATCCCTTGCAATCGAGGGGCTAGGCTCATCCTAAACCATTCATATCTTTTCTTGTTTCACGCCCTACTTCTTCCTCACGCTTCCAGCTGTTGGTTGCACACTTGCCCAACCTCCGCACACGTGCAGGGGAGTGGCGAAGGTGGTCAATCGTCAGGACCAAGTTAGAATACGACGGGAACAAAACAGCGCAAAGGTATGATGAGAACAGTGTTACTGTGGCTCTATTCCCAAAAAAATCTGTGGTTTACACTGTTCACCTCCCGGTATTTATAGGGGATGCCAGAGGGTGTTGACCAAATTACAAAAGGGTACAGAAAAGATTCCTCCCTGTTGTACAACGGAAGGACAGAATCGTACAAACACGAGAGGCGCAGGAAACCCTAGTCTGCTTTCCACGCACCCGCCACCGCTCGTCCTGCGCCCACCCTCGCGGGAAGGCGAGGGCCGACTTTTGATCTTGCGAAGGCACCCATCCAGCCGCGAGATCCTGGTCCCTTCGCCACCGGCCGGGTCTGAGCCTTCTGGCGAAGGTACGCGGGATGCGCGAGGGTTGCTTCCAGCGCTCTCCATGACCTTTGCCTGTGGGAACTTGTCAAACATAGCGAAGGTTTTCTCAGTACTCGGGGGCTTGGTTAGTGATTTGAGGGACTTAACAAAAACAAAAGAGGCGAGGGTGCGCGGGAAGCGCGAAGGCCGTTTTGTTGATCCGGCCTGCGTGGCGCCACTGCCGAGGGTCTCTTCCCCCAACAGTAGCCCCTCGTTGCCTTGGTCCAGAAGAACAACGTTTGGGCCCAAGCAGCGCTCTTTGATGTGATAGGACCCTTGGCAGCGACGCCCGCGGCTGACTTGGGCCGGGCCGTTATACTATTGTTTTATACTGTTTGGGTCCGTTTCGTTTTTTGCGCCGAGGATTTCAGTTGTCGTGCCGCTTTCGTAGGGTGGGGTGACTCGTCTCCTGGCCTATAAATAGAAGGGGTTGGTGGGGGGCTTGAAGCTGTGCCCTCCTAAGCTCTAGCCGTCCTGCTGCTGCGCAAAACTTTTTGCGAAGGTTGCTTTAGTCTAGTTGCGAAGGCTCTGCTTAGTTTGTTTTGTGAGGTTCGCTTTTAGAGAGATGGCGAGGTCTAAGCAAACCGCTCGTGTTGTTTCTCCTTCTGCTGCGGATGAAGGAGTAACCTTCGAGTTCGGGCTCAGTCGGGTTTGTGCCTCTGAGCTTGCGGCTTATATTAAGCGAGGCTGGATCGAGGAAGGGAAAGCGAGGACTAGCGCTGGAGAGACTGTGCCAAAGCTTGATGCAGACGAGGTTGTTGTTTTTGAGGAATTCTTCGAAGCTGGGCTGCGCTTCCCCGTTGATTCTTTTGTGACAGCTGTTCTGCAGAGGTTCAATCTGAAGTTCCATCAGCTTACACCTTCGTGCTTTACGAAAATATCAGTGTATGTTTGGGCGTGCCGCTCACAAGGTATTGTTCCACAAGTCGAGGGTTTCGTTCGGACCCACCGCGTGCATATGCAGCCTCGCAAGATAACAGATCGCGAGGGTAATACCAGTCTGGGTCAGTTTGTTGTGTATACCTTTTGCCACCGCGCCGGATCGGAGTTGCCAGTGCAGGCGCAGAAAAATAGATGGACCAGCGGGTGGCAAGAATTCTGGTTTTACTATAAGCTTGATGGAGTGTCCGCGCTTTGTGGCGAGCTTCCGCCTCTTGGCGATGTGAGTGCTGAAGCTCAGATGAGCCCCGAGGCGCACGCCGCGGTTGACTGCCTGAGGGTGGTCGCGCGTTCTCAGTGCGCTCGTGATTTAGTCGAGGAGTACTGCTGCGCCAATGCGTGGCCCCTCAGCCGAAGACAAATCTGGTTTCCGGTTGAGGAAGACCCGAAGTACGAGGGTAGGAGATTGAAGAAACCGAAGCTTGATTTGAGCAAGATTTGGGAGAGGGTCGTGAAGAAATTTCCTAGGCGTCAAGATGGTATTGAGGCCATTTATAAGCGCATTCAGCAGAGGGCTGAAAATCTCGTTGGGAAACTGTCCACCCTTGAGACTAAGGCTATCCACAGCTCGGTGGGAAGCGGGGGTCGTGTTAACAGGGTTTTTGACGTGCTCGGGATCCAGTATGCTAACTGGCCTGCTCCGTCGAGCGAGGATGCGCCAAAGAAAAGGAAGCGTGCTTTGGCGGAGGAGAAAGGGATTGTTTCGCGGCCGAAGAGGGGTCGAGGTCGTGGTCGTGGCGACGCCGGTGGCCGTGTGAAGGCACTTGCTACGAAGGTCGCAGTAGGTTCGGGTGCTACTGGCACTTCCTCTTCCTCGGCTATCGTTTCGAGCGGTCGAGGCATTGGTAAGACTGGAGGACGGGTGCCCCGCGTGAGCGGTATTAGCGCTTTAATCCAGATCTCGGATGACGAAGGTGTCTCCGATGATGATGAAAAGGAAGAGGAAAAAGAGGGGAGCACTGAAGAGGACTCATCCGACGAGGATAGTGATACCTCTGATGGCGAAGGTAACTCCGACGAGGATGTGTCCATTGAGGACGATCGAGGAAAAGGGATAGCCTCATCTAGTGCTGGTGCTGCTGCTGCTCGAAGCATTGATGATATTTTACGGGACTTTGAGCCCGAGAGTCCGGAGCGGAGGGCAGTGCCCGAGTATGGGGGATCTCATATTTGGGTTGATGGTGTCGAGGTGGTCGGTGGACTTGAATCTGATAAAATTCTGGGCAAAAGGCCTTATGGCGAAGCTAGCCGAGATGCTCTGCCGTATTATGCTAGCAAGCTTGGTGTTACTGATCCGGCCACAGAGCTTTTCACTAGTCTGGACCTTCAAGAGTGTCATTTGCAATGCGCTCCAGAGGAAAGGCATTTTTGGGGTCAAGTATTCGGTAGGGTTTGTGTGCCGGAGGCGGAGCTTCGATTGACAAACCAGCCGTTGGGTGAGCTTCAGGACGACATAGATGTGAAGCTGGCTGAGTTGATGCTCCTTAGCCGTTCTGCGCGTCGAAGGGCAGGTTACAACCATGATTATATGAGCACGCAGTTGGCGAAGGTGGAGAAAGAAAATAAAGATCTCCGGCGGAGCTTGGAAAATAAAGAAATTGAGCTAAAAAGTGCTTTGGAGAAAGTTAAAAAGTCTCGAGAGGAGGCACAGGAGGCTGCGAACAGCAACGCGGAGCTTTTGGCGGCATGCCGCCAGAAAGACAAGGAGTTGTTGACAGCGAACACTCGCATAAATGAGCTGTCGACGGAGGTGGCTTCGCAGATGAAGGCTTGGCAGGGGTGTATGGCGAAAATTAAAACCATGCTTGATAACTGTTTGATCGAGGCCGGAGGTTCTGCTGGGGAACCGCTGCCTGCATCTAATGCGGAGACCTTCGAAGGCTGGCTGAGTAACGAGCTTGACGTCTTTAGCTCGTTGGTTGGTAACGCAGCCGATTTTGGTGGCTATGCCGGAGCTTTGGCGATGGCCAGTACGCTTCGTCAAGCGGATTGCGAGCACCTTCGCAAGGTTAAAAGGCCAAACCATGCCTTTCCGACAGTTGACGAGGTGCGCCGGATGAAAGTTGATGACGCCGAGGTCCGGAATTGTGCGATGCGATTGCTTCGCAAGTTCTGGATCGCTGGTGGCGGCCGAGCTCTTGCTTTTGAAGAGGCTGCCGAGGCTACTCGTCAGGTTTGTGTTTTTCGGTAAAAATTTCGGTTGGGTTTGTTTGTGTAATGAGGGGTTTGGTATTGAATTTGGAGGGCTCGTCCTTTATTTTCTTTTTGCAGGCTCGGAAGGACGCGATGCCCTCGCCGTCTGCGACTGATGCTGCTGCTGGTTGCTCTGGTTCTGCTCCGGTGCCCGACTCTGCGGAGGTTCCACCCATCGAAGTTGCGCCTTTGGCTGGGGACGCTTCGATGGGAGAAGAAACTAACGTTGAAGGGGCTGCGACGGTCGAGGCGCCTTCTGAGAGTTTGGATGCTGCGGCCGGCGATGGTTTGGATGCTGCGGCCAGCGAAGTTAGGGCGGATGAGCAAGAGGGAGCCGGACAGGTGTGAGAACCTAGGATGATTCGGACGAGGGGGTTGTTTTGTAATATGTGAGTTGTTAGAAAGACTTTATGATACTGAGACAGTTTTTGTATCTGTGGAAATGCAGGTTCCTGATGGAACCGTGCTAGAGGTTTTTGATGTGACGCCATTGATGTTAAATTATTAAGATGTCTTTATGACCGGCGAATCTTGGGCTCGGGCTAAATTAAAACATCCTTCGCTGAGCTTTGAGCGTTTTTGGTGGTCGAAACTGCGAAGGTACGACTTGAAGAATGGCAAGTCGAGTCGTTTTTGGCGCGAGGCGGATTATACCGATCGACAAGCTGCACGTTTTTTGTTTGGTTCTTCTTCGTCTGCGCCAGTTGCTGTTGATGATGATATCGACGATAGAACGGCTTTGGATTTTTTGTTTGGACGAAGTAATCTAGAGGTTGGTTTCGATGGTTCACTTGTAATTCCGAAGGAGGAGCCTTCGGAGGTTGGTGATACGGACCGGAGATATATGTATAGGGCGAGGGTTTTGCCCGGGGAATTGCCGATTGTTCCCGTGGCTCCTTTGTTGTGGGGACCCATAGTTCCAGTGGGTATAGGATTTGGGGAGGGTGTCGAAGGTTTGGATGATCTAATGATGATTGAGGATGGTGATGAGTCCTTGTAATTTTATTATTTTTATTGATTGTCTATCACACTATCGTCCAAAAATAACAACTTGTGATGTTGCTTTGTGGGGGTGCTATTCTTTTTTTTGCAATTCTGTTGAGATAATACTTGACTTTCGCGGCTCGCTTTTAGTTTAAGATAGGTGTTTTTCGGAAAACAGCGACGCCCCCTTTTCTTTTAGCGAGGCTCGCATATCGCTTTCATAAGCTGGTTTGGAAAAAAATAGCGACGTCCCCTTTTCTTTTTTAGCGAGGCTCGCGTATCGCTTTCATAAGTTGGTTTGGAAAAAACAGCGACGTCCCCTTTTCTTTTTTAGCGAGGCTTGCGTATCGCTTTCATAAGCTGGTTTGGAAAAACAGCGACGCCCCCTTTTCTTTTTTAGCGAGGCTCGCATATCGCTTTCATAAGCTGGTTTGGAAAAACAGCGACGCCCCCTTTTCTTTTTTAGCGAGGCTCGCGTATCTCTTTCATAAGCTGGTTTGGAAAAAACAGCGACGCCCCCTTTTCTTTTTTAGCGAGGCTCGCGTATCGCTTTCATAAGCTGGTTTGGAAAAACAGCGACGCCTCCTTTTCTTTTTTAGCGAGGCTCGCGTATCGCTTTCATAAGCTGGTTTGGAAAAACAGCGACGCCCTCTTTTCTTTTTTAGCGAGGCTCGCGTATCGCTTTCATAAGCTGGTTTGGAAAAAACAGCGACGCCCCCTTTTCTTTTTTAGCGAGGCTCGCGTAGCGCTTCTGGTTTTGCGGGGGGTACTCGACTTTTGGACTTCGCGCTTCCCCTTGTCTTGGGAGGAGGTGAAGTTTGCTTTGCACGCCCCTGGCGTTTTTGCGAGGGTGCTCGAATTTTTTGGACTTCGCGCCTCCCCTTATCTTAGGTGGAGGTGAAGTTTGTATTGCGAGCCCCTGGCGTTTTTGCCAGGGTGCTCGACTTTTTTGGACTTCGCGCCTCCCCTTATCTTAGGTGGAGGTGAAGTTTGCATTGCGAGCCCTTGGCGTTTTTGCCAGGGTGCTCGACTTTTTTGGACTTCGCGCCTCCCCTTATCTTAGGTGGAGGAGAAGTTTGCATTGCGAGCCCCTGGCGTTTTGCCAGGGTGCTCGACTTTTTTGGACTTCGCGCCTCCCCTTATCTTAGGTGGAGGTGAAGTTTGCATTGCGAGCCTCTGACGTTTTTGCCAGGGTGCTCTACTTTTTTGGACTTCGCGCCTCCCCTTATCTTAGGTGGAGGAGAAGTTTGCATTGCGAGCCCTTGGCGTTTTTGCCAGGGTGCTCGACTTTTTTGGACTTCGCGCCTCCCCTTATCTTAGGTGGAGGAGAAGTTTGCATTGCGAGCCCCTGACGTTTTTGCCAGGGTGCTCGACTTTTTTGGACTTCGCGCCTCCCCTTATCTTAGGTGGAGGTGAAGTTTGCTTTGAGAAAAGTTTGTTTTTTCGAAGCAATCTTGGGGGGTTCTCATCGATTATAGCGCTCTTGTGGAAGAGCTGCTTTTATCGATGTTTGTTTGTGAAAGTGATGATTTGGAGTTTTGCTTTTTTCGGGGGTTTTAGCCTGTATTGAGAGTTTGGATGCTGCCTCGTTAAAAAACCTTACGCCCCTTCGTAAGGAAAAAGAGTGCAGCTCCTTTGTTTTTGTTACATGCATAGAAATGGAAGAAAACATAAATGAAAATAACAAATTACATATTGCGAGGGTTCACTAAGGCTCCGCTACGGGTAGTATTTGCGAAGGTCGTCGACGTTCCAGGTGTGAGGCAAGATGTTTCCCTCGCTGTCGGAGAGGTGAAAAGAGCCGGGACGGTTGCATTCTGCTATTAGGTATGGACCTGTCCACTTTGGCTGAAACTTCCCCGCCATGCTGGCGTTTTGCTTTCGAATGATGACGAGGTCACCTTTATTTAGCTCTTTGATTCTTACCTTTTTGTCTCTCCATTTTTTTGTTTCTTCCTGATACTTGCGAATGTTGTGCACTGCGTTGCATCTTATTTCTTCGAGCAAGTCTTTGTCAAGTAATTGGTTTTGTTCGTCTGTTTCGAAGATGGTTCTGAGTGATACATGCTTCAACTCTTCTAGTAACACAGCTTCTTCTCCAAACAGGAGCCTGAAGGGTGTAAATTTGGTGGCTCTGCATTCCAAGGTGTTATGGGACCAGGTGACTGAGGTTAGCTCTTCCGCCCATTTTCCTTTGGGTCTGCCTTGCAATTTCTTTGATACAGCTTGAAAGATTGTTGCATTGGCTCTTTCGACTAAACCGTTGGATTGAGGGTGCCGGACTGAGGCGAAGCATAGGATTGTTCCGATTTGTGCGCAAAATTCTTTGAAAACCTCGCTGTCGAATTGAGTGCCATTGTCAACAGTTAGGTATTTGGGGACTCCGAACCAGCAAATTATTTGCTGCCAAAAAAAACTTCTTCTCGGCCAAGGCGGTGATGGAAACCAGTGGTCTAGTTTCAATCCATTTCGTGAAGTATTCCACAGCTACGACTGCGTAGCGAAGGTTTCCTGGAGCTGTTGGGAGCGGACCGACGAGGTCCATTGCCCATCTTTGCAACGGCCATGTTGGGCATATCAGAGTTGTTGGAGCCCCTGGGGCATTTTGTGTATTTGCCGTTAGTTGGTAACCCTCGCAACGTTTGACGATGTTTTCTGCCTCTTAACGCTGTCGGCCAGTAGAAACCTTGTCGGAAAGCTTTTCCAACTAACGCCCTCGGGCCGTTGTGTGAACCGCAGATACCTTCGTGAACGAGTTTGAGAATGTCATTCCCTTCAGTCTGTGAGACACATTTGAGCCAAGGCGAGGTTACCGAAGCTTTGAGCAGAATGTTGTCCATAATTTTGTACCCTCGAACCCTTTGTTTAAGTCTGTTTTCCTCTTCTTTGTTGTTGGGTTCATGCAGCCCCTTGATATAGGTCATGATTGGTGCTCTCCAGTCTTCGCTCTGGATTGCATTGATCAGCTTCGCTGTTTTCTCGGACACTTCAAAGGCTGATTGTGTCGCGGCTTCATAGAATACGTCTGGGGGTAACTGAAGTTGTTGTGCTGCCGCTTTGGCCAGATTGTCTGCCTCACTGTTATCTGACCTCGGTATTGCTTTCACTGTTATGCCGAGGAAGAAAGATTCTAACCTTCGGACATATTGTAGGTATTTTTGTAGCTCTGGATCTTTTGCTTTATAATTTTTCTCGATGTGCCCCGCGATGACTTGAGAGTCTGTACTGATGACTGCCCTTCGGACTGACAACGATCGAAGCCTTGAGAGTGCTAGTACCACTGCCTCGTACTCTGCGGAGTTGTTTGTGCATTTGAAGTTGAGCCTTCTTGCATATCTTAGCTTAGACCCGGATGACGAAACTAGAATGGCCGAGGCCCCTGCTCTAGTTGCTCCCCAGGCTCCGTCGACATATACTGTCCAGAATGGGTCTTGTTGAGTTCCATCTCTGCGGGGGTCAGGGGTCCACTCAGCTATGAAATCTGCTAATGCCTGTGATTTGATTGCTGTCCTCCCGACGAAGGTTATTGCATAACTGTTGAGCTCGACTGCCCATTTCGCTATTCTGCCAACTGCCTCGCTATTCTTGAAAATATTCTCGAGTGGGTATGCCGAGGGTACATGGATCTCATGTGCCTGGAAGTAATGCTTTAGCTTTCTTGATGCCATGACCACGGCGTATGCTATCTTCTCGAGCTCTGAGTAGTTTCGTTTGGGACCTTCAAGGGTTTCTGATACATAGTAGATTGGGGCTTGCCTCGTTCTGTTGTTCTCGTGTAACTCTTTGATTAGGACTGCGCTTGCTGCGTGAGGAGAAGCTGCGACGTACAGCAGTAACAGGTCCCCTTTGCTTGGGCTAGTTAAAACAGTCAAGTTGGTGAGATACCTTTTCAAATCCTCCAAAGCTTTCTGCTGCCGAGGTCCCCAATTGAATGGTGCAGTGCTTCTCAATGTTTCAAAGAAAGGTAACCCTCGCTCAGCGGACCTGGAGATGAATCTGCTGAGTGCTGCTAAACGTCCTGACAAGCGCTGAGTTGCTTTCCTGGTCGTTGGTGGTTCCATATTGATGATGGCATCAATTTTTTCGAGGTTGGCTTCAATTCCCCTTGCTGAGACAATGCAGCCTAGCAGTTTTCCTTCGCTTACCCCGAAAACACATTTTTCGGGGTTTAGTTTGAGTCCGGCGAACCGAAGGTTTTTGAACACTCTTTCCAAGTCTGTTATGTAATTTTCTTTTGACTCGCTCTGTACGATCAAATCATCAACGTATGTAGAGATGGCGTGCTCATCTTTGAAGACTTCAGTTGTCATGCGAGCGAAGGTTGATCCTGCGTTTCTGAGGCCCTCTGCCATTCTTCGAAAACAAAAGGTGCCCGAAGGTGTGATGAAGCTTGTTTTTTCTTCATCTTCCTCATTCATCCAAATCTGGTGGTACCCTGAGAAACAGTCGAGGAGAGATAGCATTTGGCAGCCAGCTGCTCTGTCAACCAAGGTGCTTATGTTAGGCAGAGGGAAATCATCCTTCGGACAGGCTTTGTTCAGGCTTGTGAAATCAACACACATCCTCCATTTCTTGTTCTTTTTCTGAACTAGCATGACGTTTGAGAGCCATGTTGGATATTTGACTGGACGGATGATGCCTGCGTCCAGAAGTCTTTTTACCTCTGCCTTCGCTGCCTCTTTTCTCTCTTCTGACATTTTGCGAAGCTTTTGCTTAACTGGGCGATAGCCTGATTTGATGTTTAGGTTGTGCTCGATCAATGTTCTATTTACGCCCTTGAGGTCCTCCGCAGACCAAGCGAAGGTATCAGAGCTTTCCTTGAGGAAATGAATAAGATTGTCTTCTGAGTGGGGGTCTAGGTTGGCTGAGATGAACACTTTCCTTTCTGAATTGCTCTCGAAGAGTTGAACTTGTTTAGTCTCTTCTTTGGGTGATGCTTTTTCTCTATCGATGCATTCTTCACCCTCGTCGCTAAGGTTTGCGGCTCGAGGCTTTGACAAATTGTGGACATTGCGTTGCCCCGGTGCTACTGTTCCTTCGGCTGCTCTTGCAATGTCTTGATCTCCGTACACTGCGATGACCCCCTTCGGAGCAGGAAGCTTCATGCAAAGGTATGCAGGATGTATTACAACGTTGAATGCGTTGGTGACCCCTCGGCCGAAAATTGCATTGTAAGGATAGAACATGTCGACCACATCGAAGGTTATGTGCTCAGTTCTGCAGTTCAGCTGATCTCCGAAGGTAACGGGCAGAGATATTTTTCCGATAGCTCTTACTTGTTGCCCGCCGAAATCGTATAGTGGGTTATCGGAGGGTTGTAAGAGGTTTCTGTCAAGCTTCATGCTGTCGAAGGTTGTGGCGAACAGGATGTCAGCGGAGCTTCCTGTATCGACGAGAATTTTGGTGACTGTCCACCCTGCTAAGTTGGTTTCGATCACCATTGCATCGGTGTGAGGGTAATCCTTTAACTTCATGTCACTGGAATCGAAGGTTATCGGGATGTGAGACCATCGGCCGAACTTGTGCGGTCCTTCGACGGCTACATGGTGCACTCTTCGAGCATGTTCTTTCTTTTGCCTCTTGCTGCCGTGATCTTCGTTGGAGCCTCCGGTGATGGCTAGTATCACACCGAAGGTTGATGTTGGGTTGTTGATGGTTGTCTGGGTTTGGGCTTCGGATTTGACTGGTTGGGGTGCTGGCAGAGCCGGTATTGGTGGTGGTGGTGGTAGGGTGTTGCTTACTTGTTGGTTGGTTTGGGTTTGAGGGGTTGTTGGGAATGTGACAGTGTATGGCACATTTTGGCGTTGAGGAAAAGAGGTTGGTTGATATGAGGTGTGGTTGTAGTGTGGGTGTTGAGAGTAGAAAGGTTGGTGCGAGGGTAAGCCGTAGTTTACGGGGGTGTACTGGTAGGGAGGTTGGGTTGGGTTGAAATTTGGCTTTCTGGTGTGATTGACGGTTCTGTTTTCCGTTGAAGAGGCTCTTTTGGACTCCTGGTACTCTTTCCCTCTGGCGAAGCACTCGCATTGCTTTGTTGTGTGCCCCTTTCCTAGGCCACAGAAATGACAGTACATTTTGGCCGGGTCCCTCTGTTGGTTTCTTTGGTCAGGCGGGGGTGGAAAACCATGTGGGTTTTGGTTGCCCGAAGGCTGAGTGCTTCTTCTCTGGTCTTCGATAGGATTTGCCTTGTTGATCGCTCCGACATTGCTCTGATCTTGGCGAGGGTTGTTTTCTCTCGCTTGGGGCCTCGGCTGTGGTTTCTGCTGCGACCTTCGGGCATCGGACTTTGCCCGAAAATCCATGTCCGCTCTGCAGTATCTTTCCATTGTGTCGTGAAGCTCTTCGATTGTGTTTGCTGGTTTTCTGGCGAACTTTGAGGAACATGGGCCTGGGCGTAAGCCGCCGACTGCAGCGAGGATCACGGCCTCGTCGGATATTCCCAGAGTTCTTGCTCTAATCTGGATGAACCTTCGCCAGTAGTCCTGTAACGGTTCGCGCTCTTCTTGCTTGCAATTTGTAACGTAACGGCCCTAACCCCATGGCCCACTGATCACCGTCAACCACTGACAGTCGATCCGTACAGCCAAGGGATTAAGACCGGTTCCGCTACTGGGCTACATCAGTGCCCGATGTCCGCAGGATCATCTCACAATTCAGTTACAATCTCTTGAACATTTTGACAAATAACATCGGAGTAAATAGCGGAAGACTTAGATAACAATAGTTTTACAAACCAGGGTTCAACATAAAATTAAAGTGAAGTTATTACAGACCATAGTTCAAATAGATAGAGTTGGCAGAGTAGCATATGACAACAACTGAAGGGTAAAGATACTTCACCCAGCCCGAGGGTGAATAATCACTCATCGGCCTCATCGGCCTCTTCCTGATCAATAGTCACACAGCAGGGTCCAAGGCATACTGAGGAATCTGCCATACCTGCAACATGGGTAATAAAACCCTGAGTACAAAGGTACTCAACAAGACTTACCCGACTAAGAAAAAGGGAGAAGACTCAGGAATGAAAGCTTAGGGTAGTCAAGGTAAGGCTTAAGCAAGATCAAGTATTTTGCAGAAAAGCATTTTTGTAAACCTTATTTTATTTTGAAAGATTCAGTATTCCTCAATTCTTCATCATTCATGATTCATTTTACATTTCAAAACATTCCTAGTTGAGAACCACTCTCCGTTGACAGTCAGTGGACCAAGTCTCCATAACCGAGGAGCAACGTTAATCCGGATAAATAATACTCAGCTGAGGATCCCTATCCACACTGCATATGTAGCACCCAAGCTTGCATATGCCAACTCGTCTACCACGATTCCTCCAAGATTGGGCCCGGTCCTACGCCACCCGGAAGTACAGTACACCACTCCAATCCGGGACTCTAACCCACGTGGGTACATGCTACTTCCGCCATCTCTCCACTCCCAGTGCGCGGTTGTCGGTCCAATAATGGATTTCTCGGAGCCAGAGCTTTCCGTAGTATGTGAATAGTTACAAGTCTTGACCAGCAGGCCCCCATACGGATGGTCCCTACATTTTTCCGCCAGCGACAAGCACCTCGGGACTCTAACCCAAGAGTACAGGTCCTGTCGGTTTTTCAACCCTGTCCCGGTCGGTGTCAACTGTTGAGTCTCGGACTACAACATGACGGCACCGTACGCGCGGACAACCTCTTCACGACCATGACCACATGCTAGCTAGGCAAGCAGTCATCGAACGGGAAGTAAAACCAAATTCCCATAAAGTTTCTTTCAGTGATCACACTTTTGAAATTGGCATTTTTATTGCAAAGTCTAATTCAATAAGCATTGCTAAGCATTTTTCAAATACTTTTGAAAAGCAGGCTTCGGGTGTATCAGTGGTCAAGGTGGATAATGCATCAGTTAGGATATCACTCAACTCCTATAAACCTAATGCAATAAATTAACTCAAAAGCATTTAAGGAAATCATTTTATAAATTCAAGGAAGGGTTAAATGCACCGGGGCTTGCCTTGAATGGCAAAAAGGACGGACTCGAGGTTGGTGGTGTAGATGCAGGAGCTCGGGGTTGCCTCGGGGACAGATCCTTCGGTGGCTACCTCGACTTCAGGTCCTTCTTCCTCGGTCACTATACGTATGCAATGATGCATGCACATGAGTAGGCTAGTATGAACAAAGTGCATAGGATAAAACTAGAGTATAGCTTTGCAAAGTATAAGTGGTTGTTAAAGTGGACAATAGATTACTTATCCCTTTCTAGCAATATTAGCTAACTTTATTAAGCAACTTTTATATGACTTAAGCATAATCATCACAAGGCATCACAAACATCATAGACCAGAGGGGTATGGGTCTATGAACATCAAACAATCCAAAGATCACATCATCAAACACTTATTACCAACACTAATCACTTTTTCTATTTTCCTAAATTATTTAAAAAGGTCATTTTATGAAGTTGCTCCAAAAATTACCAAATTAATCACATAAGTTCATTATGGTGTAAATAGATGGCAAAACAAATTTCATAATTTTTGGAGGTCATTAAGGTGCTCAAATAAAATCAGACATTAATTAGCAAAAGGCACTATTTAACAATTAAAATAAAAGCTCAAAAATCAACTTGTTCCAAAAGACTTCAAAATTTTACCAGAGACTAAACATGGCATAAGAAGCTCACAAAAATTTTGTCTCATGATTTTTGGAGTTATAAATCACTCTCCAAAAATACCAAAACCTTCATTTTTCAATTAAAAGGGGAATTTTACATTTTCAAATTTTTGCACAAAACTCAAGTTTCATATTTTTATAAAATACTCCAGAGCATAAAGAGTCTACCACAAAAATTTCAGAATTTTTGGATGCACACAGAAAATCATACAAAAAAAAGAAAACAGAACACTATTCACATCTCTCAGAAAAAGAGAAGAGCACTGTGCTCCTTCTAGGCCGGGCTCGGCGAATCGCGGGGCTTGGGCGAATCGCGCGGGGCTCGGTCGAGACGGCTTGGTTGAGACGGAAGCGACAGCTTCGTCCGAGGCCTGGCCCGGAGGCTCGGGCGAGACGGAGAAGTAAGCCTCCGTCCGAGGCCTGACTCGGGCGAAGCGGAGAGCATGCGCTCGCCGAGGCTTGGGCTCGGGCGAGACGGAAAAACAAGCCTCCGTCCGAGACCTGACTGGGAGGCTCGGGCGAAACGGAGTGGAAGCAGAGACCGGAGGCTCGGATGCTTACCACGGGTCGGAGGCAGGGCTCGAGGGTGAGGCTCGACGCGTGCTCGAGGGTGAGGCTCGACTCGTGCTCGAGGGTGAGGCTCGAGGAAGGAGATGACCGCGGCGGCGCTTGCCACGCCGGCCGAACCAGGCGGTCCGCGGCGAAGCCAAGAGCACAGGGAGCACCAGAGAGCTCACCGGAGTCGATTGGGCAGCTCGGTGAGGGACGGGGATGGACGGAGCGGCCGGTCGGCGGGAAGCGGCGGACGGCACACGGCGGTGATCGTCGCGCCGGCGGTTCTGCGCAAGATAAGCGACCACGGCGGCCGGGTTAGAGTCGCACGGAGTCAAGGAAGCGAATGCGAGGGTCGGAGGGAGATGATCAAGGCCGGAGACGGCGAATTCCACGAACCCGAGCTCGCCGGGTTTCTGCCGGAGGCGGCAACGACGAGCTACGCCGGGCAAACGGGGACGGTAGAGGTGAAATTGGAGGGTGGGAAAGCTTCACGAGCTCAAGGCGGAGCTTTCGGGCTAGATGGTGGAGCGGCGGAGTGTCTGGAGTGGGCTGGCCACGGTGGCGGAGGTGAGTGAGGCGCTCGGGGCTCCGGCGGGCTTATATAGCCGCGGCCAGGGCCGGTAGAGAGCACGGGGTGGGGTGGATAAGCTCGGCGAGAGCGTGCGCACTCGATTGCGCTCTGGCGGGAAGGACGGCGTGCGGCCGGGGCTCGGGCGCAAGCTCGCCGGCGATGGCCACGCGGCGGCGACGCGCAGAGCACTGTAGGGGACGGGAAGGAAGGTCAGCGCTTGCGTGCGGGCGCGGAGGGAACAGGGAGACAGCGGCGGCAGGTTGGTGGCGCGTGGGGAGCAGCCAGGCACGCGGCACGCGCAGCGCCGGAGGCTCGGCCACGGCCGGGGCCCCCTCTGCACTGCGCCGGCTAGAGGTAGGGGACGAACAGTGCTAGGCCTTAGGGTTTGACTTTTGGCTGATCTCTGTATTTTGCAAATTACTCTCAAAAATTGAACTGTGCGACAAAAACTCAAAACACCAAAGTTGTTCAGAAAAGTGAGATCTACAACTTTGTCAATATGAACATTTTCAAATTCCAAATAGTTTTTGAACTATAATCAAAAACAGAAAAAGGGACACTTTTTAAAACTTGATTCAAATCACAATTGCTTTGGATTTCAAACTGAAACTTGAAAATCCTTATATATGAAAGTTGTTCCATTTGTCAAAACCTACAACTTTGCTAATATACACTTTTTCTGAAACTCAATGGTTTTTGAATAAATTTTTAAAACTGAAAAGGGGACAAAAACTGGAATTTGAATGAATTTGAAATTACTGCAAATTTTATATAGAAACTTTGAAATTTGTAAATACCAAAGTTGTTCCTCTTGATCAGATTCTCAACTTTGTTTTTTTGAACCAACTCAAATTTTTTTATTTTGAAAAAGTTATCAAAAAGGGAATAAATCCAGGATTTGGGAATTTTAGGGTTTTGCAAAAGGAAAATCAAATCAAATCTGATTTTTGAACTTTGATCAAAGCAACAAACATCAGGGCACTAAATTTGAACAAGAATTACATAGAACTAGGCACAGAGGTGAAATTACCATTTTGCCCCTATAGGAAGAAGTGGGCTAATAAGGGTTTTTGCAATAGAGGTACATCACATAAAATGATACACTAAGCAAATGCATACACATGAAATCATGATCAAGATGATTAATGATGCTAATGATGATCTGTCAAGTTAATAACATGCTTAAACACCCGAGGTGTTACAGCCTTCCCCCCTAAAAGAAATCTCGCCCCGAGATTCTGCGTCTTAAGAAAGGACAAAGAAGGGATAAAGGCAAAACTTTACATAGACAGGGATTCGAGAAAGTCGGGATAGTTCTTTGCCAAGAAGTCTTCAGATTCCCAAGTAGCTTCTTCTTCAGAGTGCTGGTTCCACTGGATTTTGTACCACCTTGTGGTAGTTCTTCGAGTAACTCGATCTTTGTGATCCAACACGCGAACTGGATATTCCGAGTAGGATAGATCAGGCTCTAGCTCGACACCTTCAACTTCCACGACATGTTCTGGTACTCGGAGGCACTTCTTGAGTTGGGAGACATGGAAAACATTGTGGACAGCAGAGAGATGATCGGGCAACTTCAGCTTGTAAGCTACCTTGCCACAACATTCCAAAATCTCAAACGGACCAATGTAGCGGGGTGCTAACTTTCCCTTGACTCCAAAACGAGTGACTCCTTTGGTTGGTGAGACCTTGAGATATACGTACTCTCCAACTTGAAACTTCAGAGGTCGACGTCTCTTGTCAGCATAACTCTTTTGTCGGGATTGGGCAATCTTCATGTTCTCTTGTATCTGCTTGACTTTCTCTTCCATATCTTTGACCAGGTCAACTCCAAAGAATTCTCTTTCTCCGGGCTCAGACCAACTGAGGGGTGTACGACAACGACGACCGTACAGTGCTTCAAAGGGTGCCATTTTTATGCTTTCTTGATAACTGTTATTATATGAGAACTCTGCCAAGGGCAAACAGTCATCCCAAGTATCTGCGAAGGTAAGCACACAGGCTCTTAACATATCTTCTAACACTTGGTTGACTCTCTCAGTCTGTCCATCAGTCTGCGGATGATAAGCCGTGCTATACAATAGCTTGGTTCCAAGTGAGGCATGGAACGCCTTCCAGAACTTAGCGACAAACTGAGTACCACGATCAGAGATAATGGTCTTGGGTATTCCATGAAGCTTCACTATGTTGTTCTTGTACAAGGCGGCATACGTGGGGACGGCGTAGCTGGTCTTGACTGGCAGAAAGTGAGCTTGTTTGGTGAGTCGGTCCACGATTACCCAAATGGAATCAAAACCTTTCTGAGTCTTGGGTAGCCCATTGACAAAATCCATGCTGATATCTTCCCACTTCCAGGCAGGTACAGATAAAGGCTGCAATTCTCCTCCAGGCTTCATGTGCACGGCTTTGACTTTCTGACATGTGTCACAGCGAGCGACATAGCGGGCGATTTCAATCTTCATCTTTGTCCACCAGAATCTCTGCCTTAGATCCTGGTACATCTTGTTGCTGCCGGGGTGGATGGAAAACCTAGACAGGTGTGCCTCATCAAGGATCAACTGTCTCAACTCAGGCACCTTGGGAACTACTAGACGGTTCTTGAACCATACCACTCCTTCATCATCAATCCTGAAACAGTCAGTTTTTCCAGCTTGAATCTTTTCGATGATGTGCTTGATTCCGGGGTTATCTTTCTGTGCAGCTATGATCTGTTCTCTGATAGAGGTTTCTACTCTGACATTGCCTAGACTTCCTTGTGGAACCATTTCAATACCCAGCTTCTCTAGTTCATAGCATAGGGAAGATTCATAGGATTTCATAACCAGACAGTTACAGTATGACTTGCGACTGAGTGCATCGGCGACCACATTCGCCTTACCCGGATGGTAATGCACTTCGATATCATAGTCCTTGATTAACTCAAGCCATCTTCGCTGCCTCATGTTCAGCTCTTCTTGGGTGAAGATATACTTCAGGCTCTTATGATCAGTGTACACATTGCAGGTACTGCCCAACAGATAATGACGCCATATCTTCAAAGCATGCACCACTGCTGCTAACTCAAGGTCATGGGTTGGATAATTCTCCTCATGTCGCCTAAGCTGCCGTGAGGCATAAGCGATCACTCGACCTTCTTGCATCAAAACACAGCCTAACCCAGTACCAGATGCATCACAGTATACATCAAAGGGTTTCTCGATGTCTGGTTGAGCTAGGACTGGTGATGTAGTTAGTAGTTTCTTCAAGGCTTGAAAAGCTTGCTCACAGGCTGTTGACCAAACAAAATCCACGGAATTCTTCAACAACTCTGTGATAGGCTTGACAACTCTGGAGAAGTCTGGGATGAAACGACGATAGTACCCAGCCATTCCCATGAAGCTGCGAACTTCGCGGACAGTGGTAGGTGGCTTCCAATCCAAGATATCTGCCACTTTTCCAGGGTCAACTGACACACCTTCAGCGGACAGGACATGACCAAGGAATTGAATTCGATCTAGCCAGAACTCACATTTACTGAACTTAGCATATATGGACAAAGGTTCTGAAATGACTTGATTGATAACTTCACTGATACAAAGATAGCTGGCTTGATAAAGATGACAACGGACTGATAAGGGGAAAAGGTACGAAAAGAAAGATACATGCCAGACTTGGCAACAGACAGACTAACGCCCCCAAACCTAGCCTAAGGTTTTAGGTAAGCAGATGGTACAGACACAAGGAGTCTAGTCGTCATCGATGAAGATCAACTCTTCGTCATCATCATCATCCTCGATGATAAGCTCAGGCTCTTCCTCCTCATCTTCATCTTCAACGTGGACATCTTCAGCAGGTTCCACTTCCTCATTCTGATCGGGCTCGTGTTCCATTTCAGGTTCCTCCACGACTCCGTCTTCGGGGTCCTCAGCAACTGGTGGAATCACGGGGTGGAGCTGGTTGTGCAGCTGGTGTACTTCCTCATGAAGCATATCATTGAACTGCTCGATCTGGACGGTGTACTGCTGCAGTCCATGGAGCTGGGCTCTGGTGACATCTTCGCGGGTCCAAGCATCATTGCGCTGCTCGATAGCGCGAACCGTGTTCCGATTGGCCTGCTCCAGGGAAGCTCGTGCCTCATAAAACTCCAGGCGGGAAAGGTAGAAGTCATGCTCCATGTTCTCCATTTCAGCCTTCAGATTCTTGATTTCCTCCTTCAGCTGCTTGCGGGTGCGGCGGGGAAAGCGACGACCATTGGAGGATTCTCCAGTCTCTTCTCCGGTGCGTGGCGCCAGCTGGTGACGCGGCACACCGTTCGGTCCAGTCGACTTGCGGGCAGTCCGCTTGATAATGGCCATATCTGGACAAGAGGTTATAGATGAGAAAGGCTAGCAAGAAAAAGGTATAGGTACACTATCCCAACGAACTCTTTTATTTACTTAAGTGAATATGACATGATGCATGAATCATTCCTACGGAACAAGGCAATGCAACTACTAAGGTAAGGTACATAGGGCTTATACAAGTTGTCTTGCTACTAGTTGCCAAAGACAAGATGAGATGAGAGAAGCAATTTGGACTCAAAATAGTCAAGTTTAGTTTTTGTTAAAAACATTTTGAAGTTTTCGCAAAAAGATTGCAACGTCATAGTGAGATGCTCTGATACCACTCTGTAACGTAACGGCCCTAACCCCATGGCCCACTGATCACCGTCAACCACTGACAGTCGATCCGTACAGCCAAGGGATTAAGACCGGTTCCGCTACTGGGCTACATCAGTGCCCGATGTCCGCAGGATCATCTCACAATTCAGTTACAATCTCTTGAACATTTTGACAAATAACATCGGAGTAAATAGCGGAAGACTTAGATAACAATAGTTTTACAAACCAGGGTTCAACATAAAATTAAAGTGAAGTTATTACAGACCATAGTTCAAATAGATAGAGTTGGCAGAGTAGCATATGACAACAACTGAAGGGTAAAGATACTTCACCCAGCCCGAGGGTGAATAATCACTCATCGGCCTCATCGGCCTCTTCCTGATCAATAGTCACACAGCAGGGTCCAAGGCATACTGAGGAATCTGCCATACCTGCAACATGGGTAATAAAACCCTGAGTACAAAGGTACTCAACAAGACTTACCCGACTAAGAAAAAGGGAGAAGACTCAGGAATGAAAGCTTAGGGTAGTCAAGGTAAGGCTTAAGCAAGATCAAGTATTTTGCAGAAAAGCATTTTTGTAAACCTTATTTTATTTTGAAAGATTCAGTATTCCTCAATTCTTCATCATTCATGATTCATTTTACATTTCAAAACATTCCTAGTTGAGAACCACTCTCCGTTGACAGTCAGTGGACCAAGTCTCCATAACCGAGGAGCAACGTTAATCCGGATAAATAATACTCAGCTGAGGATCCCTATCCACACTGCATATGTAGCACCCAAGCTTGCATATGCCAACTCGTCTACCACGATTCCTCCAAGATTGGGCCCGGTCCTACGCCACCCGGAAGTACAGTACACCACTCCAATCCGGGACTCTAACCCACGTGGGTACATGCTACTTCCGCCATCTCTCCACTCCCAGTGCGCGGTTGTCGGTCCAATAATGGATTTCTCGGAGCCAGAGCTTTCCGTAGTATGTGAATAGTTACAAGTCTTGACCAGCAGGCCCCCATACGGATGGTCCCTACATTTTTCCGCCAGCGACAAGCACCTCGGGACTCTAACCCAAGAGTACAGGTCCTGTCGGTTTTTCAACCCTGTCCCGGTCGGTGTCAACTGTTGAGTCTCGGACTACAACATGACGGCACCGTACGCGCGGACAACCTCTTCACGACCATGACCACATGCTAGCTAGGCAAGCAGTCATCGAACGGGAAGTAAAACCAAATTCCCATAAAGTTTCTTTCAGTGATCACACTTTTGAAATTGGCATTTTTATTGCAAAGTCTAATTCAATAAGCATTGCTAAGCATTTTTCAAATACTTTTGAAAAGCAGGCTTCGGGTGTATCAGTGGTCAAGGTGGATAATGCATCAGTTAGGATATCACTCAACTCCTATAAACCTAATGCAATAAATTAACTCAAAAGCATTTAAGGAAATCATTTTATAAATTCAAGGAAGGGTTAAATGCACCGGGGCTTGCCTTGAATGGCAAAAAGGACGGACTCGGGGTTGGTGGTGTAGATGCCGGAGCTCGGGGTTGCCTCGGGGACAGATCCTTCGGTGGCTACCTCGACTTCAGGTCCTTCTTCCTCGGTCACTATACGTATGCAATGATGCATGCACATGAGTAGGCTAGTATGAACAAAGTGCATAGGATAAAACTAGAGTATAGCTTTGCAAAGTATAAGTGGTTGTTAAAGTGGACAATAGATTACTTATCCCTTTCTAGCAATATTAGCTAACTTTATTAAGCAACTTTTATATGACTTAAGCATAATCATCACAAGGCATCACAAACATCATAGACCAGAGGGGTATGGGTCTATGAACATCAAACAATCCAAAGATCACATCATCAAACACTTATTACCAACACTAATCACTTTTTCTATTTTCCTAAATTATTTAAAAAGGTCATTTTATGAAGTTGCTCCAAAAATTACCAAATTAATCACATAAGTTCATTATGGTGTAAATAGATGGCAAAACAAATTTCATAATTTTTGGAGGTCATTAAGGTGCTCAAATAAAATCAGACATTAATTAGCAAAAGGCACTATTTAACAATTAAAATAAAAGCTCAAAAATCAACTTGTTCCAAAAGACTTCAAAATTTTACCAGAGACTAAACATGGCATAAGAAGCTCACAAAAATTTTGTCTCATGATTTTTGGAGTTATAAATCACTCTCCAAAAATACCAAAACCTTCATTTTTCAATTAAAAGGGGAATTTTACATTTTCAAATTTTTGCACAAAACTCAAGTTTCATATTTTTATAAAATACTCCAGAGCATAAAGAGTCTACCACAAAAATTTCAGAATTTTTGGATGCACACAGAAAATCATACAAAAAAAAAGAAAACAGAACACTATTCACATCTCTCAGAAAAAGAGAAGAGCACTGTGCTCCTTCTAGGCCGGGCTCGGCGAATCGCGGGGCTTGGGCGAATCGCGCGGGGCTCGGTCGAGACGGCTTGGTTGAGACGGAAGCGACAGCTTCGTCCGAGGCCTGGCCCGGAGGCTCGGGCGAGACGGAGAAGTAAGCCTCCGTCCGAGGCCTGACTCGGGCGAAGCGGAGAGCATGCGCTCGCCGAGGCTTGGGCTCGGGCGAGACGGAAAAACAAGCCTCCGTCCGAGACCTGACTGGGAGGCTCGGGCGAAACGGAGTGGAAGCAGAGACCGGAGGCTCGGATGCTTACCACGGGTCGGAGGCAGGGCTCGAGGGTGAGGCTCGACGCGTGCTCGAGGGTGAGGCTCGACTCGTGCTCGAGGGTGAGGCTCGAGGAAGGAGATGACCGCGGCGGCGCTTGCCACGCCGGCCGAACCAGGCGGTCCGCGGCGAAGCCAAGAGCACAGGGAGCACCAGAGAGCTCACCGGAGTCGATTGGGCAGCTCGGTGAGGGACGGGGATGGACGGAGCGGCCGGTCGGCGGGAAGCGGCGGACGGCACACGGCGGTGATCGTCGCGCCGGCGGTTCTGCGCAAGATAAGCGACCACGGCGGCCGGGTTAGAGTCGCACGGAGTCAAGGAAGCGAATGCGAGGGTCGGAGGGAGATGATCAAGGCCGGAGACGGCGAATTCCACGAACCCGAGCTCGCCGGGTTTCTGCCGGAGGCGGCAACGACGAGCTACGCCGGGCAAACGGGGACGGTAGAGGTGAAATTGGAGGGTGGGAAAGCTTCACGAGCTCAAGGCGGAGCTTTCGGGCTAGATGGTGGAGCGGCGGAGTGTCTGGAGTGGGCTGGCCACGGTGGCGGAGGTGAGTGAGGCGCTCGGGGCTCCGGCGGGCTTATATAGCCGCGGCCAGGGCCGGTAGAGAGCACGGGGTGGGGTGGATAAGCTCGGCGAGAGCGTGCGCACTCGATTGCGCTCTGGCGGGAAGGACGGCGTGCGGCCGGGGCTCGGGCGCAAGCTCGCCGGCGATGGCCACGCGGCGGCGACGCGCAGAGCACTGTAGGGGACGGGAAGGAAGGTCAGCGCTTGCGTGCGGGCGCGGAGGGAACAGGGAGACAGCGGCGGCAGGTTGGTGGCGCGTGGGGAGCAGCCAGGCACGCGGCACGCGCAGCGCCGGAGGCTCGGCCACGGCCGGGGCCCCCTCTGCACTGCGCCGGCTAGAGGTAGGGGACGAACAGTGCTAGGCCTTAGGGTTTGACTTTTGGCTGATCTCTGTATTTTGCAAATTACTCTCAAAAATTGAACTGTGCGACAAAAACTCAAAACACCAAAGTTGTTCAAAAAAGTGAGATCTACAACTTTGTCAATATGAACATTTTCAAATTCCAAATAGTTTTTGAACTATAATCAAAAACAGAAAAAGGGACACTTTTTAAAACTTGATTCAAATCACAATTGCTTTGGATTTCAAACTGAAACTTGAAAATCCTTATATATGAAAGTTGTTCCATTTGTCAAAACCTACAACTTTGCTAATATACACTTTTTCTGAAACTCAATGGTTTTTGAATAAATTTTTAAAACTGAAAAGGGGACAAAAACTGGAATTTGAATGAATTTGAAATTACTGCAAATTTTATATAGAAACTTTGAAATTTGTAAATACCAAAGTTGTTCCTCTTGATCAGATTCTCAACTTTGTTTTTTTGAACCAACTCAAATTTTTTTATTTTGAAAAAGTTATCAAAAAGGGAATAAATCCAGGATTTGGGAATTTTAGGGTTTTGCAAAAGGAAAATCAAATCAAATCTGATTTTTGAACTTTGATCAAAGCAACAAACATCAGGGCACTAAATTTGAACAAGAATTACATAGAACTAGGCACAGAGGTGAAATTACCATTTTGCCCCTATAGGAAGAAGTGGGCTAATAAGGGTTTTTGCAATAGAGGTACATCACATAAAATGATACACTAAGCAAATGCATACACATGAAATCATGATCAAGATGATTAATGATGCTAATGATGATCTGTCAAGTTAATAACATGCTTAAACACCCGAGGTGTTACAGCCTTCCCCCCTAAAAGAAATCTCGCCCCGAGATTCTGCGTCTTAAGAAAGGACAAAGAAGGGATAAAGGCAAAACTTTACATAGACAGGGATTCGAGAAAGTCGGGATAGTTCTTTGCCAAGAAGTCTTCAGATTCCCAAGTAGCTTCTTCTTCAGAGTGCTGGTTCCACTGGATTTTGTACCACCTTGTGGTAGTTCTTCGAGTAACTCGATCTTTGTGATCCAACACGCGAACTGGATATTCCGAGTAGGATAGATCAGGCTCTAGCTCGACACCTTCAACTTCCACGACATGTTCTGGTACTCGGAGGCACTTCTTGAGTTGGGAGACATGGAAAACATTGTGGACAGCAGAGAGATGATCGGGCAACTTCAGCTTGTAAGCTACCTTGCCACAACATTCCAAAATCTCAAACGGACCAATGTAGCGGGGTGCTAACTTTCCCTTGACTCCAAAACGAGTGACTCCTTTGGTTGGTGAGACCTTGAGATATACGTACTCTCCAACTTGAAACTTCAGAGGTCGACGTCTCTTGTCAGCATAACTCTTTTGTCGGGATTGGGCAATCTTCATGTTCTCTTGTATCTGCTTGACTTTCTCTTCCATATCTTTGACCAGGTCAACTCCAAAGAATTCTCTTTCTCCGGGCTCAGACCAACTGAGGGGTGTACGACAACGACGACCGTACAGTGCTTCAAAGGGTGCCATTTTTATGCTTTCTTGATAACTGTTATTATATGAGAACTCTGCCAAGGGCAAACAGTCATCCCAAGTATCTGCGAAGGTAAGCACACAGGCTCTTAACATATCTTCTAACACTTGGTTGACTCTCTCAGTCTGTCCATCAGTCTGCGGATGATAAGCCGTGCTATACAATAGCTTGGTTCCAAGTGAGGCATGGAACGCCTTCCAGAACTTAGCGACAAACTGAGTACCACGATCAGAGATAATGGTCTTGGGTATTCCATGAAGCTTCACTATGTTGTTCTTGTACAAGGCGGCATACGTGGGGACGGCGTAGCTGGTCTTGACTGGCAGAAAGTGAGCTTGTTTGGTGAGTCGGTCCACGATTACCCAAATGGAATCAAAACCTTTCTGAGTCTTGGGTAGCCCATTGACAAAATCCATGCTGATATCTTCCCACTTCCAGGCAGGTACAGATAAAGGCTGCAATTCTCCTCCAGGCTTCATGTGCACGGCTTTGACTTTCTGACATGTGTCACAGCGAGCGACATAGCGGGCGATTTCAATCTTCATCTTTGTCCACCAGAATCTCTGCCTTAGATCCTGGTACATCTTGTTGCTGCCGGGGTGGATGGAAAACCTAGACAGGTGTGCCTCATCAAGGATCAACTGTCTCAACTCAGGCACCTTGGGAACTACTAGACGGTTCTTGAACCATACCACTCCTTCATCATCAATCCTGAAACAGTCAGTTTTTCCAGCTTGAATCTTTTCGATGATGTGCTTGATTCCGGGGTTATCTTTCTGTGCAGCTATGATCTGTTCTCTGATAGAGGTTTCTACTCTGACATTGCCTAGACTTCCTTGTGGAACCATTTCAATACCCAGCTTCTCTAGTTCATAGCATAGGGAAGATTCATAGGATTTCATAACCAGACAGTTACAGTATGACTTGCGACTGAGTGCATCGGCGACCACATTCGCCTTACCCGGATGGTAATGCACTTCGATATCATAGTCCTTGATTAACTCAAGCCATCTTCGCTGCCTCATGTTCAGCTCTTCTTGGGTGAAGATATACTTCAGGCTCTTATGATCAGTGTACACATTGCAGGTACTGCCCAACAGATAATGACGCCATATCTTCAAAGCATGCACCACTGCTGCTAACTCAAGGTCATGGGTTGGATAATTCTCCTCATGTCGCCTAAGCTGCCGTGAGGCATAAGCGATCACTCGACCTTCTTGCATCAAAACACAGCCTAACCCAGTACCAGATGCATCACAGTATACATCAAAGGGTTTCTCGATGTCTGGTTGAGCTAGGACTGGTGATGTAGTTAGTAGTTTCTTCAAGGCTTGAAAAGCTTGCTCACAGGCTGTTGACCAAACAAAATCCACGGAATTCTTCAACAACTCTGTGATAGGCTTGGCAACTCTGGAGAAGTCTGGGATGAAACGACGATAGTACCCAGCCATTCCCATGAAGCTGCGAACTTCGCGGACAGTGGTAGGTGGCTTCCAATCCAAGATATCTGCCACTTTTCCAGGGTCAACTGACACACCTTCAGCGGACAGGACATGACCAAGGAATTGAATTCGATCTAGCCAGAACTCACATTTACTGAACTTAGCATATATGGACAAAGGTTCTGAAATGACTTGATTGATAACTTCACTGATACAAAGATAGCTGGCTTGATAAAGATGACAACGGACTGATAAGGGGAAAAGGTACGAAAAGAAAGATACATGCCAGACTTGGCAACAGACAGACTAACGCCCCCAAACCTAGCCTAAGGTTTTAGGTAAGCAGATGGTACAGACACAAGGAGTCTAGTCGTCATCGATGAAGATCAACTCTTCGTCATCATCATCATCCTCGATGATAAGCTCAGGCTCTTCCTCCTCATCTTCATCTTCAACGTGGACATCTTCAGCAGGTTCCACTTCCTCATTCTGATCGGGCTCGTGTTCCATTTCAGGTTCCTCCACGACTCCGTCTTCGGGGTCCTCAGCAACTGGTGGAATCACGGGGTGGAGCTGGTTGTGCAGCTGGTGTACTTCCTCATGAAGCATATCATTGAACTGCTCGATCTGGACGGTGTACTGCTGCAGTCCATGGAGCTGGGCTCTGGTGACATCTTCGCGGGTCCAAGCATCATTGCGCTGCTCGATAGCGCGAACCGTGTTCCGATTGGCCTGCTCCAGGGAAGCTCGTGCCTCATAAAACTCCAGGCGGGAAAGGTAGAAGTCATGCTCCATGTTCTCCATTTCAGCCTTCAGATTCTTGATTTCCTCCTTCAGCTGCTTGCGGGTGCGGCGGGGAAAGCGACGACCATTGGAGGATTCTCCAGTCTCTTCTCCGGTGCGTGGCGCCAGCTGGTGACGCGGCACACCGTTCGGTCCAGTCGACTTGCGGGCAGTCCGCTTGATAATGGCCATATCTGGACAAGAGGTTATAGATGAGAAAGGCTAGCAAGAAAAAGGTATAGGTACACTATCCCAACGAACTCTTTTATTTACTTAAGTGAATATGACATGATGCATGAATCATTCCTACGGAACAAGGCAATGCAACTACTAAGGTAAGGTACATAGGGCTTATACAAGTTGTCTTGCTACTAGTTGCCAAAGACAAGATGAGATGAGAGAAGCAATTTGGACTCAAAATAGTCAAGTTTAGTTTTTGTTAAAAACATTTTGAAGTTTTCGCAAAAAGATTGCAACGTCATAGTGAGATGCTCTGATACCACTCTGTAACGTAACGGCCCTAACCCCATGGCCCACTGATCACCGTCAACCACTGACAGTCGATCCGTACAGCCAAGGGATTAAGACCGGTTCCGCTACTGGGCTACATCAGTGCCCGATGTCCGCAGGATCATCTCACAATTCAGTTACAATCTCTTGAACATTTTGACAAATAACATCGGAGTAAATAGCGGAAGACTTAGATAACAATAGTTTTACAAACCAGGGTTCAACATAAAATTAAAGTGAAGTTATTACAGACCATAGTTCAAATAGATAGAGTTGGCAGAGTAGCATATGACAACAACTGAAGGGTAAAGATACTTCACCCAGCCCGAGGGTGAATAATCACTCATCGGCCTCATCGGCCTCTTCCTGATCAATAGTCACACAGCAGGGTCCAAGGCATACTGAGGAATCTGCCATACCTGCAACATGGGTAATAAAACCCTGAGTACAAAGGTACTCAACAAGACTTACCCGACTAAGAAAAAGGGAGAAGACTCAGGAATGAAAGCTTAGGGTAGTCAAGGTAAGGCTTAAGCAAGATCAAGTATTTTGCAGAAAAGCATTTTTGTAAACCTTATTTTATTTTGAAAGATTCAGTATTCCTCAATTCTTCATCATTCATGATTCATTTTACATTTCAAAACATTCCTAGTTGAGAACCACTCTCCGTTGACAGTCAGTGGACCAAGTCTCCATAACCGAGGAGCAACGTTAATCCGGATAAATAATACTCAGCTAAGGATCCCTATCCACACTGCATATGTAGCACCCAAGCTTGCATATGCCAACTCGTCTACCACGATTCCTCCAAGATTGGGCCCGGTCCTACGCCACCCGGAAGTACAGTACACCACTCCAATCCGGGACTCTAACCCACGTGGGTACATGCTACTTCCGCCATCTCTCCACTCCCAGTGCGCGGTTGTCGGTCCAATAATGGATTTCTCGGAGCCAGAGCTTTCCGTAGTATGTGAATAGTTACAAGTCTTGACCAGCAGGCCCCCATACGGATGGTCCCTACATTTTTCCGCCAGCGACAAGCACCTCGGGACTCTAACCCAAGAGTACAGGTCCTGTCGGTTTTTCAACCCTGTCCCGGTCGGTGTCAACTGTTGAGTCTCGGACTACAACATGACGGCACCGTACGCGCGGACAACCTCTTCACGACCATGACCACATGCTAGCTAGGCAAGCAGTCATCGAACGGGAAGTAAAACCAAACTCCCATAAAGTTTCTTTCAGTGATCACACTTTTGAAATTGGCATTTTTATTGCAAAGTCTAATTCAATAAGCATTGCTAAGCATTTTTCAAATACTTTTGAAAAGCAGGCTTCGGGTGTATCAGTGGTCAAGGTGGATAATGCATCAGTTAGGATATCACTCAACTCCTATAAACCTAATGCAATAAATTAACTCAAAAGCATTTAAGGAAATCATTTTATAAATTCAAGGAAGGGTTAAATGCACCGGGGCTTGCCTTGAATGGCAAAAAGGACGGACTCGGGGTTGGTGGTGTAGATGCCGGAGCTCGGGGTTGCCTCGGGGACAGATCCTTCGGTGGCTACCTCGACTTCAGGTCCTTCTTCCTCGGTCACTATACGTATGCAATGATGCATGCACATGAGTAGGCTAGTATGAACAAAGTGCATAGGATAAAACTAGAGTATAGCTTTGCAAAGTATAAGTGGTTGTTAAAGTGGACAATAGATTACTTATCCCTTTCTAGCAATATTAGCTAACTTTATTAAGCAACTTTTATATGACTTAAGCATAATCATCACAAGGCATCACAAACATCATAGACCAGAGGGGTATGGGTCTATGAACATCAAACAATCCAAAGATCACATCATCAAACACTTATTACCAACACTAATCACTTTTTCTATTTTCCTAAATTATTTAAAAAGGTCATTTTATGAAGTTGCTCCAAAAATTACCAAATTAATCACATAAGTTCATTATGGTGTAAATAGATGGCAAAACAAATTTCATAATTTTTGGAGGTCATTAAGGTGCTCAAATAAAATCAGACATTAATTAGCAAAAGGCACTATTTAACAATTAAAATAAAAGCTCAAAAATCAACTTGTTCCAAAAGACTTCAAAATTTTACCAGAGACTAAACATGGCATAAGAAGCTCACAAAAATTTTGTCTCATGATTTTTGGAGTTATAAATCACTCTCCAAAAATACCAAAACCTTCATTTTTCAATTAAAAGGGGAATTTTACATTTTCAAATTTTTGCACAAAACTCAAGTTTCATATTTTTATAAAATACTCCAGAGCATAAAGAGTCTACCACAAAAATTTCAGAATTTTTGGATGCACACAGAAAATCATACAAAAAAAAAGAAAACAGAACACTATTCACATCTCTCAGAAAAAGAGAAGAGCACTGTGCTCCTTCTAGGCCGGGCTCGGCGAATCGCGGGGCTTGGGCGAATCGCGCGGGGCTCGGTCGAGACGGCTTGGTTGAGACGGAAGCGACAGCTTCGTCCGAGGCCTGGCCCGGAGGCTCGGGCGAGACGGAGAAGTAAGCCTCCGTCCGAGGCCTGACTCGGGCGAAGCGGAGAGCATGCGCTCGCCGAGGCTTGGGCTCGGGCGAGACGGAAAAACAAGCCTCCGTCCGAGACCTGACTGGGAGGCTCGGGCGAAACGGAGTGGAAGCAGAGACCGGAGGCTCGGATGCTTACCACGGGTCGGAGGCAGGGCTCGAGGGTGAGGCTCGACGCGTGCTCGAGGGTGAGGCTCGACTCGTGCTCGAGGGTGAGGCTCGAGGAAGGAGATGACCGCGGCGGCGCTTGCCACGCCGGCCGAACCAGGCGGTCCGCGGCGAAGCCAAGAGCACAGGGAGCACCAGAGAGCTCACCGGAGTCGATTGGGCAGCTCGGTGAGGGACGGGGATGGACGGAGCGGCCGGTCGGCGGGAAGCGGCGGACGGCACACGGCGGTGATCGTCGCGCCGGCGGTTCTGCGCAAGATAAGCGACCACGGCGGCCGGGTTAGAGTCGCACGGAGTCAAGGAAGCGAATGCGAGGGTCGGAGGGAGATGATCAAGGCCGGAGACGGCGAATTCCACGAACCCGAGCTCGCCGGGTTTCTGCCGGAGGCGGCAACGACGAGCTACGCCGGGCAAACGGGGACGGTAGAGGTGAAATTGGAGGGTGGGAAAGCTTCACGAGCTCAAGGCGGAGCTTTCGGGCTAGATGGTGGAGCGGCGGAGTGTCTGGAGTGGGCTGGCCACGGTGGCGGAGGTGAGTGAGGCGCTCGGGGCTCCGGCGGGCTTATATAGCCGCGGCCAGGGCCGGTAGAGAGCACGGGGTGGGGTGGATAAGCTCGGCGAGAGCGTGCGCACTCGATTGCGCTCTGGCGGGAAGGACGGCGTGCGGCCGGGGCTCGGGCGCAAGCTCGCCGGCGATGGCCACGCGGCGGCGACGCGCAGAGCACTGTAGGGGACGGGAAGGAAGGTCAGCGCTTGCGTGCGGGCGCGGAGGGAACAGGGAGACAGCGGCGGCAGGTTGGTGGCGCGTGGGGAGCAGCCAGGCACGCGGCACGCGCAGCGCCGGAGGCTCGGCCACGGCCGGGGCCCCCTCTGCACTGCGCCGGCTAGAGGTAGGGGACGAACAGTGCTAGGCCTTAGGGTTTGACTTTTGGCTGATCTCTGTATTTTGCAAATTACTCTCAAAAATTGAACTGTGCGACAAAAACTCAAAACACCAAAGTTGTTCAAAAAAGTGAGATCTACAACTTTGTCAATATGAACATTTTCAAATTCCAAATAGTTTTTGAACTATAATCAAAAACAGAAAAAGGGACACTTTTTAAAACTTGATTCAAATCACAATTGCTTTGGATTTCAAACTGAAACTTGAAAATCCTTATATATGAAAGTTGTTCCATTTGTCAAAACCTACAACTTTGCTAATATACACTTTTTCTGAAACTCAATGGTTTTTGAATAAATTTTTAAAACTGAAAAGGGGACAAAAACTGGAATTTGAATGAATTTGAAATTACTGCAAATTTTATATAGAAACTTTGAAATTTGTAAATACCAAAGTTGTTCCTCTTGATCAGATTCTCAACTTTGTTTTTTTGAACCAACTCAAATTTTTTTATTTTGAAAAAGTTATCAAAAAGGGAATAAATCCAGGATTTGGGAATTTTAGGGTTTTGCAAAAGGAAAATCAAATCAAACCTGATTTTTGAACTTTGATCAAAGCAACAAACATCAGGGCACTAAATTTGAACAAGAATTACATAGAACTAGGCACAGAGGTGAAATTACCATTTTGCCCCTATAGGAAGAAGTGGGCTAATAAGGGTTTTTGCAATAGAGGTACATCACATAAAATGATACACTAAGCAAATGCATACACATGAAATCATGATCAAGATGATTAATGATGCTAATGATGATCTGTCAAGTTAATAACATGCTTAAACACCCGAGGTGTTACACAATTGAACAGCTCGATGGGGTTTGATGGGGCTGTCGTGATGCCCTTGAAGTTTGTGCAGAATCTGTCTCTGAGGTTGGCCCAGGAATCCACTGTTCCGGGGTGAAGGTTGCTGTACCAAGTCTGCGCTATGTCACGAAGGATGATTACAAAAGACTTCGCCATTGTAGATTCATCCCCTCCTGCTGCGGCGACTGCCGCTTCGTAGCTCATTATGAACTGGCGAGGATCAGTGAGTCCATCGTAACGCGGGAGGTTTTGCGGATTGTAGCAAGGCGGCCAGGGTTGGGTTTGTAGTATTTGGGAGAGTGGTGACTTTGGGTCATAGGGCATTTGGTGTTGTTGGGCTCTATGCTGGTTGCGAAAGTTTGGCTCTATCTCATCTGGGTAGAGTTAGCGAAAATTTGGTTGTCTCATAGGGTATGGTTCTGGGTGATTTGGTGGTGGTGGGGGTGGTGGATGGCGGCGGAGGTTGCCATGATCCTGCTCCTCGTTTTCCCCCTGTAGTGGTGGCATTTCCCCATCGTTCCATCCCTCGGCTTCGGCTTCAGCTGCCGCGAGGGACTCCTCCATCCGGCGAAGCTGTTCCCTAGCCTCGTCTGCCTTTTGCCTGATGGCGCGCAACCGGTTGTGCCTCTCAAGCTGGCCCAGGTGCCTTTTCTTCTCTTGCAATTCAGCTTGAAGCCTTTCCAGGGCCTCGAGGCCCAATTCCTCCTCGTCTCCTCCTTCTCCTCCTCCGGGAGAGTGGGGGTGCAGCTGCGCTGGCGTCCGGGTTTGAGGGCCCGGGACTTCTGAGTCTGGAGTTACATCTTCTGCTCTCGAGGGTTCCGCGATTTCCTCAGTAGGTGGAACCACCGCCGCAACTTCTCTAGCCACGCGAAGGTCTCTGGTAGTGGTCGCTCTTCTGTTTCCCGCCATTTCGAACTTCGATCCCCACGGACGGCGCCAAACTGTTGGTTGCACACTTGCCCAACCTCCGCACACGTGCAAGGGGGTGGCGAAGGTGGCCAATCGTCAGGACCAAGTTAGGATGCGACGGGAACAAAACAACGCAAAGGTATGATGAGAACAGTGTTACTGTGGCTCTATTCCCAAAAAATCTGTGGTTTACACTGTTCACCTCTCGGTATTTATAGGGGATGCCAGGGGGTGTTGACCAAATTACAAAAGGGTACAGAAAAGATTCCTCCATGTTGTACAACGGAAGGACAGAATCGTACAAACACGAGAGGCGCAGGAAACCCTAGCCTGCTTTCCACGCACCCGCCGCCGCTCGTCCTGCGCCCACCCTCGCGGGAAGGCGAGGGCCGACTTTTGATCTTGCGAAGGCACTCATCCAGTCGCGAGGTCCTGGTCCCTTCGCCACCGGTCGGGCCTGAGCCTTCTAGCGAAGGTACGCGGGATGCGCGAGGGTTGCTTCTAGCGCTCTCCATGACCTTTGCCTGTGGGAACTTGCCAAACATAGCGAAGGTTTTGTCAGTACTCGGGGGCTTGGTTAGTGATTTGAGGGACTTAACAAAAACAAAAGAGGCGAGTTTTGGCGAGGGTGCGCGGGACGCGCGAAGGCCGTTTTGTTGATCCGGCCTGCGTGGCGCCACTGCCGAGGGTCCCTTCCCCCAACACCAGCCATGACATTCTTCTTCTTTGAGCTTCGATCATGCCTTCTTCTTCGTCGAGCTCCTAGCCATGCCATCTTCTTCTTTGAGCTCCTGACCGCTCAGATAGAGAGGCGCGAACAACACTGTGTACAACACTGTGTGCTAGTGAAGTGAGCAAGCTTGGAGATGGCGTTGGGGATGTAGCAAGTTGCTAAGAGGGGCGAGCAGAGATGAGACGTCAGTGCTAGAGGAACATGAGCAGTGATGGGGCGACACTGTTGGAGAGGGGTGAGCAGAGCTAGAGAGGATGAGGGTGATGATGGAGATCAACGGGTAGTGAAGGAAGAGGTGTTGAGAGAAGAAGATATGGAGAGGTTGTTTATGTTAGAAGATTTGGGCCTGGCCCAAATAAATCCCAAAGGCCCATCACACATGCATGGTATGGTGCGGGACTTTAGTCCCACATTGCTACTCTAGAAGGAGGGAGGCCAGCTTATATAGTTGAGCTATCTCCAACTGGTTGAAGCTATTGAGGAGAGGCAAAGGAAGTAACCCACACGCGCGCTCGCTCGCCTCGCCTCGCCGGGCCAGGCGGGGCGTGGCGACTCGCGCGTGAATTGTCCGACCGAGGCCTTGCGGGTGCGCGACTTCTTTTTGCCACTCGATATTTTTGCATGCATGGAGAAAATTGCGCTGGCCTGTTTTAGCAAGCAATTATTCCCGTATTAATGGTGATTGACTCGTACACTAATGGTAGGTTCAATCACATTAATATTGTGATTACGCGGTTGTCTCTTTCTAAAGATACAACTGCGGCGTGTGTATAAAAGAAGGACGAGACGTCGTCCTCTGCACAACACATTCTCCTCCTCCTCTGCCCTAGTGTTGCGCTGCTACTGTCAACCCCATCCCGCCGCCGACGTGCCATCGGTACCGGGAGAGCAGGATCTCCGAAGCCTACGTTTCCTCGCGTCCCTGCACGGAGTAGGGGACGTATAAGGTTTTTGGGAAGCGCCGTCGCGACTGCTCGCTGGACGTCTTCTTCCCTCTACGCCGACTTCTCCGGTCTTCATCGACGGTCTGCGTCGTCTACTCTTGTGCAAGTTCCTAGCGCCGACAACTCCATTGTAAGCATGTCTTCAACCTTACTGTTCTTCTATTTCATATTCATCATGCTATTAGTGGTGCACACCCTGGATATGTCTCGGATCATATTGCTAGTGGTAGATTATACATCTACGATGAATGTTGTTTATCCTTTCCTCATTGTCGGAATTAATTTATGCCTCACTAAATTGCTATTATTTCTAACAATCCAAAAACCTTATAGGCATTTAGTGATGGCTGGTTTTACTGATGCGATGAAACCGGAGAAATTCACTGGTGTGAATTTTAAGAGATGACAGACGAGAGCTCAGTTGTGGCTCACGACTATGGGCGTATTTTGGGTCATTAGTGATCCTCCCGCACTACCTCTCGGATCTGAGAAAGAGGTGCGAGATTTCACTGCGGCTACGACGATTTTCGTCGGATGCGTTCTTAGCGTTCTCTCGGACCAGCTGTGTGATGTTTATATGAACATCAAGAGTGTTGTTGAACTGTGGGAGACACTTGAAGATAAGTTCTCGACCTCGGACGTTGGACGCGAGCTGTACGTGATGGAGCAGTACCACGACTTCAAAATGGTTGATAACCGTTTTGTCGTGGAACAGGCTTATGAGTTCCAACTCATTGTAAGGGAACTCGAACAGCTTGGTCATGTCTTGCCTGATAAATTTGTGGCGGGTGGCATTATTGCCAAGTTGCCTTCTACATGGAGGAACTTTGCCACAGTTCTGAAACATAAAAGACAGAAAATCTTCGTTGAAGATTTGTTGGCTGGTCTTGATGTTGAAGAGAAGGCTCGGGCAAAGGATGCTCCACCAAGAGTACCTGAAGGGCAGTCCAGCGCCAACGTGATGCAGCACGCTGGTAAGAACAAGCAAAGGCCTAATCAGACTACTCAGTTCAAGAAGAAGAAGATGAACATGGACGAGGTTGTGTGCTTCATTTGCGGTGAGACTGGGCACTTCGCCAAGAAGTGCAAGAACCGTAAAGGAAAGAAGAATCAGCAAGGGCAGAAATCTGCCAACGTGACTATTGGCGATCCTAGCGGATCTGGGTACGGTAATTATTTACTGAGCGTATTTTCTGTATGTCAATCTAATGATTGGTTGATAGATACATGAGCCAATATTCATGTTTGTACTGATATCTCCGTGTTTTCATCTTACCAGAACGCACGAGGTTCAACCGTCATGATGGGGAACGGCTCGCATGCTACTGTTGTTGGTGTTGGTTCGGTTGATTTGAAGTTCACTTCGGGAAAGATCGTGCGGCTCAAGAACGTGCAGCATGCCCCCTCAATAAAGAAGAACCTCATCAGTGGATCCCTCTTGTGTCGAGATGGATTCAAACTGGTATTTGAGTCAAATAAAGTAGTTGTCTCGAGGTATGGCCAATTCATTGACAAAGGCTATGATTGCGGAGGCTTGTTCCGCTTTTCTCTCTCCGATTTTTTGTAATAAAGTGGTGAACCATATTTGTGACTCGAACAATTCAGTGGCTGATGTATGACATTCATGTTTGTGTCACATTAATTTTGGTTGTATGTCGCGTCTATCCAGCATGAATTTAATTCCGATTTTTTCAACTGTCAAAGGCTCTAAATGTCAAGCGTGCGTGCAAGCGAAGCAACCTCGTAAGCCACACAAGGCTGTAAACGAGAGGCGCACGACATTATTAGAGCTCATACATTCTGATCTTTGTGAGATGAATGGTGTGTTGACAAAGAGAGGAAAAAGATATTTTATGACTTTAATTGATGATGCAACAAAATATTGTTATGTGTTTTTTCTAAAAACGAAAGATGAGGCGTTAGAATGTTTTAAGACTTATAAAGCTGAGGTGGAAAATCAATTGGAAAAGAAAATAAAACGTGTTAGGTCTGATCGTGGTGGTGAATATTTTTCCAATGAGTTTGATCTCTTCTGTTCAGAGAATGGAATAATTCATGAACGGACACCTCCATATTCACCTCAATCTAATGGGGTTGCCGAAAGAAAGAACCGGACGCTAATGAACTTGGTAAATGTCATGTTAGAAACGTCCGGTATGACCATGACATGGTGGGGGGAGGCTGTTTTGACAGCATGTCATGTTCTGAACAGAGTTTCCACTAAAAATAGTGATGTGACTCCGTATGAAGGATGGAAAGGAAGAAAACCTTCACTACATTACTTGCATACGTGGGGCTGTTTGGCGATGGTCAGCGTACCAATTAATAAGAATCGCAAGCTCGGACCTAAGACAGTTGACTGTGTTCTTTTGGGATATGCGTACCACAACACGACGTATAAGTTTTTAGTGATAAAATCAGAGACACCTGACATTTTAGTTGATACACTTATAGAGTCACGAGATGTTACTTTCTTTGAAAATATATTCCCGATGAACAGTGCTTATTCTTTGCCTAGTTCGTCAACTGAATTTACCCCTGAACCGATATCTATAATCGAACCAATTGTAAACCTACTTGGTAATGAAGAGGATGACAGTATTGTAGCTCCTAGAAGGAGTAAGAGACAAAGGGTTGCAAAATCCTTTGATGACGACTTCACTGTCTACCTCGTGGATGACACACCCACGACCATTGCTGAAGCATATGCATCACCTGATGCAGAATATTGGAAGGATGCAGTCCGTAGTGAAATGGACTCCATCATGGCAAATGGTACTTGAGAAGTGACAGATAGACCAGTGGGTTATAAGCCAGTTGACATGCGCGTGAATGGTCCGACCGAGGCCTTGCGGGTGCGCGGCTTCCTTTTGCCACTCGATATTTTTGCATGCATGGAGAAAATTGCGCCGGCCTGTTTTAGCAAGCAATTATTCTCGTATTAATGGTGATTGACTCGTACACTAATGGTAGGTTTAATCACATTAATATTGTGATTACGCGGTTGTCTCTTTCTAAAGATACAACTGCGGCGTGTGTATAAAAGAAGGACGAGACGTCGTCCTCTGCACAACACATTCTCCTCCTCCTCTGCCCTAGTGCTGCGCTGCTGCTGTGAACCCCATCCCGCCGCCGACGTGCCATCGGTACCGGGAGAGCAGGATCTCTGAAGCCTACGTTTCCTCGCGTCCCTGCACGGGGTAGGGGACGTATAAGGTTTTTGGGAAGCGTCGTCGCGACTGCTCGCTGGACGTCTTCTTCCCTCTACGCCGACTTCTCCGGTCTTCATCGACAGTCTGCTTCGTCTACTCTTGTGCAAGTTCCTAGCGCCGACAACTCCACTGTAAGCCTGTCTTCAACCTTACTATCAGGGGCGAAGCCACGTTGGGCCAGCCGAGTGCACAAGCACCAGAGTCAAAACAAAATCCCAGTGATTAGTAGCTGATTTTTACCTCTTGTGCACCAGGCAGTCCCAAACTAATGCATCACCATCATGTGTTCAGCTTACAATACAAGCATGAGCTTGTGCACAACGCACATGTGCTTACGAGCCGTGCACTCGGGTCGTTGGAGCTCTAGCTTCGCCCCTGCTTACTATTCTTCTATTTCATATTCATCATGCTATTAGCGGTGCACACCCTGGATATGTCTCGGATCATATTGCTAGTGGTAGACTATACATCTACGATGAATGTTGTTTATCCTTTCCTCATTGTCGGAATTAATTTATGCTTCACTAAATTGCTATTATTTCCAATGGTTTATAGGGTGCCAACAATAACATATGAGACCATAGAAATAGTAGCTAACATTGTTAAATCTCGGTCTATCATACTCAGTGACGAATGTAGCAAAAAAACATTATTAGGGTCATCATAGTCATCTTTGTTGTATGATACAAATTTTATTGAGCTTGAACAATAATTTAGTAAAGGATTTAGAAATTATGTTAGGGTCGCCGGACCCCAACAAAACATGTTGGATTCGCCCATGATCGTACTTGACTTGTCTAACTAAACAATAACCCATCGCACATGATAATGAGATCTTTCGGTCACTTAAAAATATATTTTTGCAACAATAACCCATTACCTAACTCAATTTTAACCCTTTAATTGCGTCCCATCCCACTCCCACGTTTCCATGAACTTTCGTGGTTTAGAAATTAGAACATCCAGAGCATGTGCAAAGCACACAACTTCATGGCAGTGCAACACACAAAAGAATGGGGGAAAACTAGCGAAAAGGGTAAACAGCCAAACGCCAAAAAGCGATTCTCTCGCTCGCTGAATTCACTCGCAGGCCATCGGCGGCGGCCTCCTCTCTCATCTCATAAACCCTAAACCAGCCCATTCCCCACTCAATCTCGCCATGGAAGCGGACGAGGCCTCGGCGCCGCCTCCCCCGCCGTGGGCGCAGAACAAGTCGGCCGCGGCCATCGAGGCCTCGTCGGGCGCGCTCGCCGCCGCGGCCTCCCGGCTCTCCGCCCGCTCCCGTGCGCTCCCCTCGTCCCGCGACTTCCACTTCTACAACAACTTCCCGGCCTTCAAATCCCCTGTCGGCGCCGCGGCCGCCAAGGCCGACGCCTCCCTCGGCTTGCTCGGCGCGGCCCCGCTTCTCCCGACGCGGCAGCAGCCGTTCCCCGGGGGCGGTGACCTCGACGAGGCGCACGACTGGCTCGTCGCCCTCAACGACGATCTGCTCGAGCGGTTCGGCGCATCCACGGACGAGTTCAAGGCGCTGCGGGAGAAGGAGGAGGCCTCCGGGCGGAGAGCGGCGCCGGACGCTGCGGACGGGTTCCAAGTGGTGTGCGGGAAGAAGAAAAAGAAGGTGAGCGATGGGGGTCAGGAACGAGTTGGAAGAGTTGAGGCGTTTGGGGGTTCTGGCTCTGTGAAGATGGTCACCAAAGACAAGGTGGCCACGCCGGGGGTGAAGGCGAAGGTGCCATTCCACATCCGCACCATCCCACGGCCGCAGGATGTGTACCGTATTGTGGTGGACAACTCCAGCAAGCCGTTCGAGCATGTTTTGCTTGAGCGCAGCGAGGATGGCACTCGTGTCGTGCACCCATTGGTTAGTGTTTCTCTGCACAATTTTTTGTTGATCTCACATCAAAGCAATGCCACTTTCTTAATTTCTGATTCTCAGCGATCGAGTCACAGAAATAATACTTGGGCTTACTGTTTGTATCTTGTGTTTCACATGACTAATTTATTTAAAGCTAGATTAAAGATGTAGAATGTTTTTTCTGTTTGGTAGTGTGTACATAGGATCAATGGGTTTTACATGTGTCTAGTGATGGATCATGTGAAAATGCGTATCATCCATATAGTTGAGAATCAATGCAACATTATCACGAATCGATTATGCTTTGTTTTTATGGAAACACAATGGATTTCCAAATAGTGCGTGTTTGTGTGTGTGTGTGTGTGTGTATGAGTGTGTGGGGTGGGGGGAATCATTCAATTCATTCCTGGCGACTTGATAGGATGCAAAAACCCATGCATGCAGAAAATCTCTTCACCATGGCATCACAAGTTTAGCATCAGCATTAGAGAAGTATATGCTGTTGTCCATGTTCTGCATTTGTATATGAAATGTACAAAACAATTTATTTGGATGCATGTCCTGTGTTTGCAGGAAAAACTCCCTGTTGAACAACAAATCAGCAGAAATGTTCTTGATACTGAGCCAGTAAAGCCACCTGCATTAGATGACACTCCTTTTACATTTGTTCAAGACCTGAAAACCTTGGAGGTGCTAGCCACAAAGCTGAAGGATGCAACTGAGTTTGCTGTAAGTGTGCTTCTTCCTTGTTGATGCCTCAAATAGATCAGTAATTGTGACATGCTTTGTGTCAAGTATCAACTGAGATTAGGAATTTGAAGGTAGCATTGTGTGTCATCAATCATCATACTTCATACTTGTAAGTTCTGGCTGTTGAACATTAATTTCTGTACTGGTGCTATCATGTGCATTGAGAATTTCTGTTTTGTAAGTGTACATTGAGAATTAAGGGTCAGTGTGCACTAACAACCTAATGTCAGGCGGATGAATGCCAGGGGGCAAAGCTTCACATAAATGTTAAGAGGGGGCCACTAGTGCTAGCTTGGTTAGCAATGTTCAAGCATGATTAAGTATAAACTAAAAAAGGAATATGGAAAATTAGGGGGGGGGGGCATGGCCCTTTTGGCCTCAATTAAGCTCCCCCAGTGATGAACGCCAATAGTCCATCAGAAGCTAGCTTAGAGTTCGACGGAAGGGTTCAGAGGACTATAACTTGCTCTAGGGATGCAAAGCACACAGGGAGGCAACTAGGTTCGGGCCCTCGATGAGGGTGATAACCTTATGTTCTGGATGAGCTGGAGCCCTTTGCTACTCTACCGTTCAATGTTCCCATACTTTACATGGGCGTGGAGGCAGCCTTTTATACCCTAAGCTCCCCCCCCCCCCACCAGCGCGCGTGCACACACGCACCCACCCTCATGGAGCCCTAGGGGACCACACTGTACTCTGGCTGCAATGCAGTGCTGCTCTTCACCATCAGCCCAACTGCCCCTCACACCTCAGCATTGGCGACAGGAAAATTGCGATGGGACGGTGTGCTGTCAGACCCAGCGCGCCCCCTTGATGTGACTGAGGCGGTCAGTGATGACGTCTGCCCCTGTGCCACTTGTGCCTCAGCCTTCCCATCTCATTTAGGACCTAAATGGCTAGAGGGAGGGTGAATAGCCTATAAAAAAATTCTACAACAACACTAAACCGAACTTGTTAGTAGACTAAATGGCGAAGCACAATTTGCACTAGCTCTACCAAAAATGCAAGCCACCTATCCACAATTCTAGTTAATTACAATCTCTAATTCACACAATATCTATGTTGCTATTCTACAACTAGGTGAGCAACTACGGAATAGAATGTACTACTAGACAAAATAAATAATCTAACTAGCAACTAAAGATATAATTATCACTTGCTAGAATGTAACAATCGAAGTACAAGTGATAAAGTGGATATGCCGTCGTGGCAAGTGATGAACACAATGAATACCAAATGAATTCCTTGGGTGAAGATGGCACAATGATTTATACCAAGGTTCACTTGCTTGCCGGCAAGCTACGTCCTTGTTGTAGCGATTCACCTACTTGGAGGTTCATGAGCTAATTGGCATCACACGCCAAACCCTCAATAGGGTGCCGCACAACCACACCACATGATGGGGATCCACAAGCTACGAGCAATCCACTGGAGTTACCTTTTGCGATCTCCCGTGGGGAAGGTACAAGAAACCCCTCACAAATCACCGATCGGAGCCGGAAACAATCACCATCTTCCGCTTAACGATCTTTGCTGCACCAAGTCGTCTGTCTAGGTGTCGACAAACACCAAGAGTAATAAGAGAAATCCGCAGCGAAACACAATCACCCAGCGCCTCTAGATGAACACACTCATGCAATGCACTTGGATCTCCTAATCTCTCACAAAGTGATGAACAATCAATCAAATGGAGTGGGAGAAGAATGACTAGGCTCACAATGAAGTTTAGCCAATCAAAATGTCCCAGAGAGTGAGCCCAAGCCGGACAAACACCTTATATAGAGCTCCCTCCAAAGAGAGAGTCGTTGCCCTCCCAAACCCCAGTTTCTGCGGGGGCAACGGACGCGACGCTCGAGGGCATCGGACGCTCAACCCAACGTCCGATGCTGGGATGGAGACCACGTGTCTTCAGTCGCCAGATCCCAACGACTAGATTCGGCAGCGCGCTATTTATATGGCATCAGACGCATCCATCAGACGTGCCGGTCCAGCGTCTAATGCCCTATTAGAGAATACAATGGCTAGCGGCGCCACATCAGACGCTACAACAGTGGCACATCGGACGCACCAGGGCCAACATCCGATGTCTATGCAGAGAGGTCCCCGAGAGCTCCTGCGGACATCGGACGCGTCCGATGAGCCCACATCGGACGCACCAGAGCGTCCGATGCACCTCTGAGTGCTCTGCCTAAGCCACGTCATAGGCATCGGACGCGCGCACACTGTCACTTGTGCGTCCGATGCCTCTCTAAATTTTCCGCTCGGCTAGGGTTAGCCATCAGATGCTTAGCCCAGCGTCCGATGCTCTTCGGATCAGCGTCCGATGCTACAGAGAGCATGAAATTAATCTCCACTTCATCCCTTGTGCAAATGTGTTAACTCCACCAAGTTTCTACCACTTGTGTACGTGAGTTAGCATTTGTCAAGCACTTTTCCAAGGGAAGTTAGCACCCACTAAAATCTAAATGCATATGCAAGGTGTAGATCATCTAGTGACACTTTGATAACTGCATTTCACAATCGAGTTCCATTCCTCTTAGTAGTATGGCTATCAATCCTAAATATGATCACACTCTCTATAGTGTCTTGATCACTGAAACAAAATGGCTCTACAATTATACCTTTGCCTCTAGCCCATTTTGTCTCTCTTTCTTCTTTTCTAAGCTTTGGAGCACTTGATCACGATTGTGTGGACATCACCATCCATCTAGCTCCATTACTTGGTGTTGGACCAACCTATCTCCTAAACACGTTTGAGCATAGGGTTAGTCCAATAGGTTTCATCAATTACCTAAAACCAAACTAAGGCTTTCAGGGGGGGGGGGGGGGGGGCTGGCTCAGCCACTGGTGAGGCAACCAAACACACAGAAGTCACATGCGGAGAACCTGGTCGGGCTAGAACCAGGCAACCAAACAGTCCCTTAATGCGCACAGCCCTGGGCATGAGGGTGCAGTCAGGGGTAATGCCAAAATGGCCGAGCACCTCCCAACGCCCTGTGCTGGTGCATCCCACCGCCGCCCAACTGCTGCTCGCCCGACTAGGCTTGGAACCTGCTTGCCCGGGACGCAAGTGCCAAGCACACCAGCTTCCCGCAGGTGACCAGGCGCTGAGGGCCTCGTCTGCTCTTCCTTGGTTTGACTACTACACTCCCGTTCATCATCCGGGCCTTAGTGTGCCAGCCCTGGTTAAGAGATGGCCATCACGGCCCACCATGTGCCTGGCAGGACGTCTGATCCTGTGGGATTTCACACATATCAATTGCTGGATGAATGCAACAGTGAGTTATGCATGTTGAATGTGTTCAATTGTCATCATATCAGCCATCAAATTCAAACTATTGGTCTTAATCATCATTCATCAGTACTGTGGTGAATATGATGGGTCATATCTGCTGCCAATTTAGGGCTTAGGCATTTTAATGTGCACAAAGTGGTTAGATATATTGTTGTCCATTACCTTCTTTGCTTGTTTGTCTAGATTCCTTGGCAGTTTGTTAGTTCTACCGTCTTATCACTCAAAATACTTTGGTTGAATTTCTCCATTTATTGATGCATCACATTTTCTAGAAGAGATTTCTACTTATATGTTAAACATAATGTTTGGAAATTACATGTACTCCTAGTTTCTCTATGTTGCTGTGGTAAAAATTATTTCTTTGTGTGATTATGCATCTATGCACTGTGCACTGTTTATTAAGTAAAATATTTTGACCCTGTCTCTGATCATTTCAGGTTGATTTGGAACACAACCATTATAGGACGTTTCAGGGTTTGACATGCTTGATGCAGATTTCAACAAGAACAGAGGACTTTATTGTTGACACTCTTAAGCTTCGTAAATATCTTGGTGATTATCTAAGAGATTTTTTCAGAAATCCAACCAAGAAAAAGGTACAATATGCTCGCTTTCTATACATTTATATTTTGTAATGTGTCTAAAGCTGTAGTTTCTTATTGGTCTTATGACAAATAGGTAATGCATGGCGCAGGTCGTGATATTATATGGCTTCAACGAGACTTCAGCATATATGTGTGCAACCTTTTTGACACAGGCCAGGTATGGTGCACACGGCACGATTGTGTCCATAGTTCATACATTTTGCTTTTTGTTTCTTTCACTTGACATTTTTTTTGTCATACTTAGTCATCATCTTAATGTTTTGTTAACTGAAGCTTGATCTTTTCCTTGAACTTAAATAGGCTTCAAAGGTCTTACAGATGGAACGTAATAGCTTGGAGCATCTTTTGCACCATTTCTGTGGAGTAACTGCAAACAAAGAGTGTGTGATTCTGTTTACCTCATTAATGCTTCTAGTTTACAGGTTCCATACTTCCATGTCATGGGAACTGTAAAGCATGATATACATTTTCCTGCAGATACCAAGCTGCAGATTGGAGATTGAGGCCCCTTCCTGATGAAATGATCAAGTACTGTGCATTGATACTCCGTCCTTTGATATGATATATTTTTAATATTTCTTTTTTATCATTTTCTGCCCCCACTCCAGAGAATAATTTCCACCAAGTGTATCTCATTGTGATGCTGTGTGCAGATATGCTAGAGAGGATACACACTATCTGCTATATATATATGACCTGATGAGATTGAGACTAGTGAATGAGTCATCAGGTGAAAATGATCTTCTTTTAGAGGTAAATCTTTTTTTCGTTAGTGCATTTTCCCTTCTTCCCTGTCTATTGTCCAACTTTACCGGACTTGCTCAGTATTCTGTTCCTCTGGTGTTCTCCCTAGATTAATGTAGAGCACTGGAGCAGCTACTGCAATCAATTCTCTATATTAGCAGGGTGGACATTTCTTTTCTTTTTTCTATTTCACATGTAAATTACTAAATTTCACTGTTTATTAATCTGTGAGATAAGTGTAGTAGGCCCTATTGTATGAAAAAGATGGAGCATGTCTTAAATTAAGATTCATGTCTTACTTACCTGAGTTTTTTTTAAAGGAATACGTACCTGAGTTGTTGCATCTTCAATGTGTGTTTTTGTCTTATTAACTGATTTGGAACACTGAGCACATGCATTTTTTCTCATTCCACCCGTATTGCTTACAGATTCACTTTTCCTGTGTGTGACCACCATACATCATATGGGCAGGAGCAACTAAACTGTTGTTTCTTTAATTACTGCAGGTTTGCAAGCGCAGCAATGAAATTTGTTTGCAACTATATGAGAAGGAGCAGCTGACTGATACATCATATCTACATATGCATGGGTCTGTTTTGTGCTTGCTTTAATGCGGCTTTATTCAATAGATTACAAATCTGTTGAAGTTTTGTAATATTAATTTGTTCAATTGCAGGTTGAAAGAAAATGAGCTGAATGCAAGACAGCTGTCAGTTCTTTCTGTGAGTACATTATTCCTCCTTTTTCAGGGCTTCATACTGGCGTTAACCAGGGTGCAACATTGCAAGTTTAACCAATTTACTTGTAATAGAAAAAAACATTCTATTACTTGTCCTCTAATTTCTTTTCCTTTTCCCTTCCAGAGTCTATATCGATGGAGAGATGGCATTGCCCGTTCTGAGGATGAGAGCACTGGCTATATATTACCCAATAAGACTCTACTTGAGATAGGTTTATTACTAATCTCAAGTTCTCAACTTAGTTGGATTGCTTTGCTTGCCTTGGCTAATAACTTTGCCCTTGATTCTTGGATTTATAGCAAAGGAGATGCCTGTGACAAGTGGGAAGTTAAAAAGAATTGTTAAATCAAGAAATTTGTTTCTTGAGCGCCATCTCGGCCATGTTATTAACAATATAAGGGATGCCATAGCAGCTTCTCGTGCTTTTGAAAGTGTAGTGGAACAGCTGAAGGAGGGAAAGCTGGAAGAGGTTTGTTATCTGATTTTAATTTAACATCTCCACTTTACCTGGAGGTTTCTATTCAGTTTGCTGGATTTCATTTGAACTGCAAATATGGTTTTCTGCAGTTAACAGTGGCAGATGTGAAGAACAACAGTGAGGACATTGAAATGATTCCTGCTGTTGATGTTGATAACATTGAAGATCCAAATGATGAATCTGCTGTAGTTTCTGCAGTGATTACAAATGTTGGTTCTGCTCCCTGTATGGGGACTATTACAAGCGAAGCTTCTTTGGGTAATATGCATTTAGAGGACGTCGTGCCTGAAACAAAGGACTCGGGTACTTCATCAGGGTTTACTGGACTGGCAGATACAGAAAAACTGAGCAATGACCAGCAGCAAGTAAGAAAAATCATTTTACATTTGTGCCTCTGTATTTCTGGCCTTTTATTTAAACAGTTGAGTTATCCAGGCAGCAAAGGCTACTGTTCAAGTATCAAAGAGGCCTACAGCTTTTGGAGCTCTGTTTGGAAAACCAGCTGCTGGACGCAGGCCAGATCTTTTCCTAGGGTTTTCAAATGTTCAGGTATTATCTGTTGTACATTTTTCTCTGTCAGAACTGTTGATCTCAGTGGTGATGGTATTGAAAGCCTTGTATCAAGGAAGATGCACTTTCCATGAATTGAATTACTGCCTGGTTCTGAAATACTGCTGAAACATTAAGTGCATCGCTAGAGTTTTGACATGCTTGGTATTTGCAACTCTTTGATGAGCATGCATCAGCATAACATAGTAGAACCTGGGATTGTTAAGTTCATTGATCGGTGATATGTTGCCTTTTTTAACTCTGTTTTGCTGTTGTATTAAAGTTGGCATGTCGTACGACTCTAGTAGCTTTCGATACGAAATGCTTGATGGTCACGGTCGTCCTGACTTGTGTTGTTTGTGTGGCAACTTCAGGGTAAGACTAAGGTGGACAAGGTAACATCTTCCGTGATACTTCCTTTTCATCATTTCTCTGGTGGTGCAAAACCTTCATCAGCCATCCTTCCAGCAAAAGAATCGTTGGATTCTGAACCAGAAAGCATCCAACACAGTGATCCAGCTTGTCAGTTGGAAGAAGTGATACAATTGGACATGGAAACAGACGAGCCACGACCACCAGAAAATGCCAACGAGGATGGACACTGTGAGACTGAAGACACGGAGATGTCAAAGTCCCCTTCAGATGACCCCTCTAGTACCGAGCAACGATTCCGATCACTCAACAAAGAAAGAAACGTTCAGCAGAATCAGAAGACACCTCGAGAATTCGAATTTAGTGTTCCGGTGATGCCTTTTGATTACGCCGAAGCCAGAAAGAATCTCATGCCTAGAGAGCCTAAAGCTGAGAGGAGAAAAGACAATGCGGTTGCAAGGGCTATAAATATGGACTCTGGAGATAAGCGGGTAGCTTCAGAAAAGCCAGGTGGGGGAGAGAACGAGGGAAATTTCCAGCATCCACGAAGACGGCAGGCTTTCCCGCCCTCAGGCAATAGAAATGCTACATATCACTAGTAAGTTGAGATGTATACATGACGAATTGGATTATTCCAAAATTATGGCGAGAATAGTACCCTAAAAGGGTACGTGTTGTATGTTCTATTTGTATCTGGACTGGGGATATCTCGGAGAAAAAACTTGTTATCTGGCCCTTTCATCATGATTCATGAGAGAAACTGCCGAGACTGCTACTGCACTGCGGTGTCCTGATGTGTTGCTAACATGAACACATGAACATGCTAGGTGACCACGATAACAGTGTTAGGTATTGCATTATGTTTGGAACATGAGAATGACCTAGTATTTCAGTAGGATGTACATTTTACATGTTTTCTGCACTTTTATTGTCGTGTTTTTGCTTTTGAGCTCCAGGTCCCGTTTTGGTACCGCTCTACAATTCTCCTAAACTTCTTTGTTCTTTCCAAACGTGCTTTGCATTCATAAACAGGATCCATTCTGATTTGTGATAATCAGTTTTCATTAGAAAGAGTATACTCATAGCATATTCAACTATAGAATTTTCCATGTTCAAACAGTCTGTACTAGACAGTACGACTTAGGATTGTCACGTCAAATAAAATACCTTGAATGCAACTATGCATTGAGGATGGTAGTTTTATTCTAGAGTTTTATAGACATTTAATTTTATGATTTATTACGAGTTGTTAACTATGCTAGGCGTGTCATTCTCATGACACTCGTTTTTTTTCTCCTCTTAAATATAGTCACATCATAAAAGATGTCTACATGACAGTTTATTAAATACGAATGAAACTTCCACTAAGACTGGTCTTAGAGCATTCATTGTTTATTAATTATATAGTAGTATTTGGAATTACACCCTTCTCATCTCATAAAAATGTCATTCTTACTTTATTTTTCGAGGAACCAAATATTTTTAAGAGTAAAATTCACCGCCGGTCCCTAAACTTGGCCGGTGGTGTTATTCTGGTCCCTGAACTTATAAAGTGATATCTAAAGGTCCCTAAACTTGGTCGATGATATCATTTCAGTTCCTGAACTTGTAAGGTGATCACCACTAGTTCCTAAACTTGGTTGATGGTGTCATTTCAGTCCATAAACTTGTAAGGTGATCACCACTGGCCCCTAAACTTAATCAACGGTGTCATTTCAGTCCTTAAACTTGGTTTTGAGTTTTATCTGGGTCAAAACAGGGAGATCTAAAAACTTAATATAAAAATTTCACAAAAAATTCATAACTTTTTCATACGAACTCGAATGAAGACAAACTTTATATCAAAATTGTAGCCCTCGACGCGATCTACAACTTTATAGTTGAATTTTTTTGAATTAAAACTATTTAGAGTCCCAAAATATTATTTTAATTTTGTATATTTTAAAATTTAAAATTTAAAATTTAAAATTATCAAATTATCTTAGATATTGAAATGGTCTATAAGGAAGTTATACCTCGCAATACAATTTACAACTTAATAGTTGAAATGTTTTTTTATTTAAAATTCTTTAGGGTCCCAAAATATTGTTAACAATAAATAATATTTTATGTGAATGTTAACAATATTTTGGGACCCTAAATAATTTCAAATAAAAAACATTTTACCTACAAAGTTATAAATCGTATTGAGAGGTATAACTTCGTTATAGACCATTTCAATATCTAAGATAATTTGATAATTTTAAATTTTAAATTTCAAAATCTACAAACTTAAAATAATATTTTGGGACTATAAACAGTTTTAATTCAAAAAAATTAACTACAAAGTTGTAGATCGCGTCGAGGGCTACAATTTTGATATAAAGTTTGTCTTCATTCGAGTTCGTATGAAAAAGTTATGAATTTTTTGTGATTTTTTTTTATATTAAGTTTTTAGATCGCCTTGTTTTGACCCAGATGAGACTCAAAACCAAGTTTAAGGACTGAAATGACACCGCTGACCAAGTTTAGGGACCAGTGGTGATCAGCTTATAAGTTCAGAGACTAAGATGACACCGTCGACCAAGTTTAGGGACCTACAGATATCACTTTACAATTTCAGGGACCGGGATGACACCACCGGCCAAGTTTAGGGACCGACGGTGAATTTTACTCTATTTTTAACTACCAAATACGTACATCATTTATATTTTAAATAAATTTAAATAGATTCAAAGATCTAACTGGTAATATTAAATCATGTATCATAAATATTAATATCTTTTATATAAAATTAGTTAAAGTTGTTTTTTAGAAAATAAGAATGGTAAATATTTTAGGACAAAGAGAGTCTGTATTTAGATATAACAAATTTTTATATAATAAAAATAAATCAAAAATTTGGAACGAAGTACTCATTCTGTCCATAAAAACATGCAATTATGGGATCCGTGTCGGTCAAACTGATTCAAGTTTGAGCAAAATTATAATAAAAGGTATTAGTATTTATGTTATTAAATAAAATTATTATGAAAATATATTCTATTACTAATCTAATGGTATATTTTTTTTATAAAAAATGTTACTATTTTTTTATATAACTTTGGTCAAAGTTCGAATTGCTTGACTCCTCGATAAGCGAGAATTGCATATTTTGTTGGACGGAGGGAGTAGTTTTCTAGCATATAATTATCCTGTATTTGGAGTCATCTCTGTTTTGTGTTGGTCTTGCAAATGTTCTGTTTTGCGTTGGTCTTGCAAAGGAAAAAGTCTACATACTTCCCTCAACTATTGAGCGTCGACTACTTCACACCCCCAACTATAAAATCAGATGTTTTACCCCGTAAACTTCTAAAACCGGTCAAATGACTCTCTTAGACGGTTTTAGACAGTGGTTTTGTCATTTTTTTATATTTATTTTGGCTGAATCTTTAAAAAACATAGTAAATCATAGAAAAGACATAAAATAGAAAATCTAATTTTGTTGGACTCCACATAAGTAGATCTACATAGTGAACATATAATATATTATACTTTAGAATAAAGTTTTTGTTGTAGATTTAGATCTATACTTTTCTGTAATTAATTAGAATAATTCATAGATGCAGTTTCTTTCATCCAATTATCGTGAAATTTTTATTGTGGGCTAATTGTTATGTGCTTGAACTGTAGTAAAAATTTCGTACTCATTGGATCAGGTATAACTTAGGTATAGATTTATATAGTTTTATGCCAAGTTATATCTAAATAAATTTATAGTTAAGTTATACATGATCCGATTAATATTAAGTTTTTACTACAGTGCTCACCACAAAAAATTCACCATAATTGGATGAAAGAAACTACATCTATGAATTATTCTAATTAATTACAAAAAAACATAGATCTAAATCTAGAGCAAAAACTTTATTCTAAAGTATACTATATTATATGTTAACTGTATAGATCTACTTATGTGGAGTCTAACAAAATTGAATTTTCTATTTTATGATTTTTCTATGATTTTTTAAAGATTCAACCAAAATAAATAAAAAAGATAAAAAACAAAACCACACTACCGTAGCAAAACCACCGTCTAAAATCATCTGAGGGGGTTATTTGACCGGTTTTAAAAAGTTCAAGGGGTAAAATATTTGATTTTATAGTTTGAAGAGTGAAGTAGTCGACTCTCGACAATTGAGGGGGTTACGTAGATTTTTTCCGTCAAACAAATGTTTAGTGGAGCCTCTCACCTTATAGACTATAGTTTTCCAAACGGGCCGCCTGACACGGTACGACACGGGCACGGCGTCGGCACGGCACGGCGCTATGCGGCACGGCGGCCCGCCGTGCCGTGCCTATTAGTGCCTATAGACTATAGTTGAGTTCAGAAGTAGGCGGCAGCTGGCTGCTGGCTGCTGCTGCCCTTCTCCGAAAAAAACTAGCCGAAGGGAAAAGTAGTCGAGTCGAGCCGAGTCAGCTGGCTGAGGGAGGAGTAACCCAGGAGAAGTCAATGCCGGGGTCCAGCTTTCACATACTCCGTATATACTGTGGAGAGCAGAGCAGGTCAACCACCTTTCGCTTGACGCTAGCAGCGATCTCGATCTGCAGAGGACTGCAACAACCTGACAATCTCCCGAGTTCTTCATCCCCTTTCTCCCAACGGCATCCATTCAGCCCTTGGATGATCAGGCATGGCCATGGGAGGCCCCTCCTGGTCCAATTTGCAGTGCCTGGTGCGGCGGAAGCCGGCGACAGCGGGCGCCGCTGGCTGGGCCGAAGACGCCGACAGGGGAGGAGGTGGCCAGCGCCTCGCCAGGACGCTATCTGTTCCCCACCTCGCCGCCATCGGTACGCATGGGTTCTTGCCGGCTTTTTGTGGGCATGCAGTCCCTTTCCTGACTCTGGACTCTGGAGAGGGCTTTTGTGCTCTCACTGAATCTACTACTCTCTCAGATTTAGACAATGCAAGATGTGCCTCACTTGAACATGCGTACATGATCCTCAGGTGTCGGTTCCACGATTGGCGCCGGCATCTATGTCCTGGTCGGAACTGTGGCTCGTGAGCACACCGGGCCAGGCCTGACGCTCTCCTTTCTGATAGCCGGCGTCGCCGCGGCGCTGTCAGCATTGTGCTATGCCGAGCTCTCCTGCCGTTTCCCTTCCGCAGGGAGCGCCTATCACTACTCCTACATCTGCATTGGAGAGAGGTACATGTGCAAATGCACATTGGCATCGGTTTCTTGCTATTCCCCCCTCTCTATCTCTATGTATCCTGCTTTGCTTGGTGCCTTGGTGCATGAGCACGCGCATCCATCATAAGGAGGAGCCGTGGGTTTCTCCCTCACCATAGAACTTGGCTCTTCTTCCTGACAAACTCCGGCAAATTATGCGCAGTGTCGCTTGGCTGATTGGGTGGGCCTTGATCCTTGAGTACACAATCGGGGGATCATCAGTGGCACGTGGCATGTCGCCAAACTTGGTAATGATATCCATTAAGTTCTCTCTTCGGAGAGGTGATCTTTTCATAACAAGGTCATCAGTATCCTTTTTTCAGGCTCTATTTTTCGGTGGCCAAGATAAGTTGCCCTTCTTTCTAGCACAAGTGCATGTCAAAGGCCTTGATACCCCACTTGATCCATGTGCTGCTCTTCTTGTCCTGATAGTTACTGCATTACTCTGTCTTGGAATCAAAGAGGTACTAGCACTGAGCCTACAACTTGTCTTGGGAATTTTGTTCTCCATCTTTTCAGTTATGCAGTATAATGAATGGGGTGCAGATGAACCGTTGTGGTGTGGATTCTACAATCTAGGTTTTTCTTTTGTGTGTTAGTGCCCTTTCTAGACTCAAGCACATTTATCCATCAGATAAATACAGATAGTAAGATATGCCGCACTCTTTTGATCCATATGTGCTCCAGTATATATTAAAATGTTTCTCATTCTATGAAATTATGACTCCACTAGTTCTGGAGTTCAAGAGTTGTGGCTACTTTCAAATTAAAATTATACACTCAAGTATGAGCTATGTCCTCATCAGAGCTCATCTGTGGAAGGCATCATCACCACTGCAAATATCATAGTGATGCTCTTTGTCATCTGTGCTGGCGGGTGGCTAGGATTCAGGAATGGCTGGGTTGGTTATAAAGTGCCAGAAGGGTATAGTAAAATTTCTTGATTCATATAGCCGAATCAATACGTTGAACCCCTATTTGGATTTTGAAACTTATTTGGCTGGTGCACAGTTATTTCCCTAATGGTGTCAGCGGAGTTCTCTCTGGATGAGCAACCCTCTTCTTCGCATTCATTGGCTTCGACACAGTTGCTAGTACGGCCGAGGAGGTCAGCTTACATTCATGTGCAAAATGTCATTTGTTTTCCTGTAAATGCTGCTCCAGCTTGTGTGCTGCAGTTACATGATCGCCTTTAATTGGGGTTTGTCAAAGTGATTTCCAGGTGAAGAATCCTCGGCGCGATCTTCCATTGGGAATGGGCCTGACCTTGTCCCTGTGTTGCTTCCTCTACATGATGGTTTCTGCTGTTGTTGTCGGTTTGGTGCCGTACTACGCAATGGATCCGGACACCCCTATTTCTTCTGCGTTTGCGCGATATGGGATGCACTGGGCCGAGTAAGTTCCAGGTTACCTTCCAGCTGAAATGCTGAATGATCCAGCAGCGATGGAAGTTATTTGCACATCTTGTGTATCATGTCAGTTATTGAGCAATTTTTACTCCACTAAATTGTAGGTATGTTGTTTCCAGTGGAGCTGTTCTTGCTCTTGTGGCATCCTTGATAGGCGGTATTCTTCCCCAGGTATACTTATGAGCCAAAGCATTGCAAGTTCCCCAATTTATTTCAGTTACTTTCCTGCTTATTAGTACTGAGTAAAAGAAATGCAAAAACTACTGTTTCGAAATGTGCTGGAGTTAAATGAAATATGTGAGATCGTTAATGATCTTCTAGAAAATTAAACAAAAGTGGAGCGACTCAAAGGCCAGAGTGACACCAAGCCTGGAGGGAAACACATACCATAGCTGATGGCAGGAAATGCTACAGCTGTGGGCAGAAAGGACACTTGAGCTGTCCTTTCACAGAGAATTGTGGTGGCCACAGTGGAGCTTGCGGAGGTTCTGATGGTGGTGGCTATGGAGGATGCCATGGAGGCCAAGGCAATTCCAGCCTTCCAGGACCAATGTGGCATGATGAGAAGGGCTTGGTGGCAGAACTTGTGTTCAGAAATGACATGTGGTGTTGCATGAAAAAAAGAAATCAACAATCACCATCGCAAGCAATCTTGTGCAACATGATCCCACCAAACACATTGAAATTGATCTGCTCACCATAAGGTGGATAGCATGGCATCAAGACTAAAAAATATAGTCTAGTAACAATTGCTGAAAAAATGGTGGTGAATCAATATGTAACAAGGCATGCATGATTAACATATTTGCCTATCTCGAGGCTATGTTTTGTTGTTATATGAAAAAGTGTTAGGTACTTCCTGGCAAATTCAGTTAACTACAGAATGAATGGTGAGAGAAGGTTACCCACCAGTTTTCCAAACCAACTAACACAAACAAAGTAATCATTAGTTTATTTGAAGTAGAAATGTAGCATGGTCATCGTATATTCCATTTGAGGAAGAAACGTTTATCCAAAGTTAAACCTTGAATGGCTGATTCTTAATTGTTTACATGTTGCTTTTGGTCAGCCAAGAATTATAATGGCTATGGCTAGAGATGGATTGCTCCCTCCACTGTTCTCAGATGTTAATCGAAAAACTCAAGTGCCAATCTTGAGCACAGTCTTAATTGGCATATGTGCTGCTATCCTGGCCTTTTTCATGGATGTCTCCCAATTGGCAGGGATGGTAATATGCTAATTATCATATAAAAATGGTAGCAATGCTGGATAGAGAGGTACTCCAGATGATAACAGTTTCTTGATCTGTTTGTTCAGGTAAGCGTGGGAACCTTATTGGCATTTACTACGGTTGCCATTTCTGTTTTAGTAGTAAGATATGCTCCTCCTTATGAGATGCCAATGGAAGTGGCTCTTGCAGGATCATCTGAGTCACTAGGTTCATTCTCTTTGCACTTAGAGTATGATGAGCAAAATTCAGAAGATCCTTTTGACAATGGTAATGAGAATATTTTTTTGTTGAACTGTTGAGTTCAAGTTATAGTAGGAACTGTGTTTGCCCTTTTTTTAGCAAGTAACTTGCATTCACTTTGTATAAGGTGCTGACTGAACATTACAACGTTAGAAACACGTTAGCAACTTGCATTCTTCTTCTTGTTCTTTGATAATGAAGCTGATTGATACATAAGCAGCGCTTCCTTGATATATTCATATTATTATTATTATTTGTAATTGGCATATGAATTGCTTGCAACTATCTGCACCAGCAGCCCATTATTTCAGATAGCGTATTACAGCATTTCTAGCTTTACCTTCATGATTACTGAGATGCTCTAATTCGTTTTCTGACTTTTCCCCCTTTGTATCTGGAATTAGTTCAAGAAGCACTTACTGTCATTGAGGTAGCCAGCAAAGTAAGGCGACAGAAAGCCATTGGAAACATAGTATTGATATGCGTCGGAGCCATCATCTTGATTTCTGCGGTTTCTGTCTCCTTTTTGCCATTGTAAGTAATAGGTCTCCACCTCCTGTATCCCTGCGGGCACTCTTTCAAATGTCTTCAATGCACAAACACAGAAATTGAACACTGTTCCTGCGGATACATGGGTGTATGCCGAAGGCTCTGAGTGATGAGTGATTGTCAACAGGTATGATGCGCATGTTCTTTGGCTTGTGTTGTGCAGGTATCGAGCACGGAGACAGTGATCGAGGGTAGGTGAAGGTCAAGTTGAGACGTGCTGTGCTGACGGACCGGGTGCGGTGAAGGATGGGCGTGCCGTGCGGCGGACGTGCCGTGCCGATGTACCGAGCGGTGAAGGGCAGACGTGAGGCTTGGACTGAGGGACCGGAGTACCTGAGGATCAGCTGTGAAGGCTGGCAGCCTGTGACGACGACAAGCAAAGAAGTGCGGTCATGTGTTGCTCGGGTCGAGAACCTGGGGACACGTGTCGGTGGATGGGGTGCACGGGAGGTGCATCCCCTCTACAGCTCCGGTTTGTTGGTTGAGCCAGGGAAAAACCAACGGGTGGACGGTTTCCGAGTTTGGGCCTCAAAACTCGGGTGCACGGTTTCCAGGTTGAGCCTCAAAACCTGGGCTGGACGGTTTCCAGGTTGAGCCTCAAAACCTGGGCTGGATGGTTTCCGAGTTTGGCCTCAAAACTCGGGCAGTGGCTGGTTTCCCGGTTTGGGCCTCAAAACCGGGGGTACAGAGCAAAGGCGGCACGTGGCGGCAATCGGGAGGTTGCGCGGAGGCAACGCGGACGAGTTGTGCGGACGTGGCCGTCGGATACACCTACCACTTGAGTTAGTCCAGTTTAGCCTTAGGGTTTGGCTGGCTTGCTCTGTACTTAGAGTAGAGAGGGGTAGAGTAGGAAATAGACTTAGGCTAGTTGTAGTATAAATAGAGGGAGACACCCTCCTCCCTTCCTATCTCAGTTAGTTGCTTTTGTTCCTAGGGTTTTCTGCTCTCCCATTCCCTGCTTGTAGCTAGTTGAGATCCACAGAAGAACTTGCTCTGTGTTCTGTTGGTTCAAGGAAGTGAGGCCGTATCCTCATCCTTCCGAGCAGACTCGTGCTGTGCACTGTGTTCTTGGACCGAGCCCTCCGATTGGCTGTGTTGTGCACTGTGTTCATCGCTTTTTGGCTCTGCTCGTTTTTTCCTCGTTGCTCGATCTCTCTCTTTGCTGTGTCTTTGCGAAATCCGTTTGAATCAGTTTGTTCGTATCATTGAGGAGGTCACTCTGACCAAAGGAATTCATCTAACTCCTCATGATCGAATAGATCGGGACAATTTCGTTTTTGTGGCACTTTTTGTTCATCCACTTTCCCTTTTGATTTCTCTGTGTTCTTGGTTATTCTGAGAAGATGATTTCTTGGGGATAGTCTTCTAACTACCCTGTGATCTTCTTCCTCATGTTTGGGAACTTGGGATTGTGTTTTGGAACAAGTTTTGGAGAGATTTCCTTTTCGAGAGAAAGCGCCCAGATCCGAGCTTCTGTGTGGCCAGTACGCAGTAGGCTTCGGGTGTCGGAACGTGCCGAGGCCTCCTTCGTACGGAGCCTCTCGAGTGAACTGAGACCACCCTCGGGCGAGGCGGAACTTTTCCCGAAGCCTCTTGAGCCTCGGACGAATCGGAGCTTTTTCCGAGGTCCCCTCGAGCCTCGGGCGAGTCGAAGTTTCACGTTCGAGGCCTCTCTCTGAGCCTCGAGCCTCGGGCGGATCGGAGTTTTTGCTCCGAGGCCTCTCTCTCGAGCCTCAGCCTCGAGCGAGACGGAGCTTTCCTCCGAAGCCTCCTCCAGCCTCGGGCGAGTCGGAGTTTTTGATCCGAGGTCTCCCTCTCTCGAGCCTCAAGCCTCGAGCGAGTCGGAGTTTTGCTCAGAGGCCTCTCTCTTGGGCCTCAGCCTCGGGCGAATCGCTGTTTTGGCCTGAGGCCTTTCCAAAGCCTCGGGCGAATCGGAGTTTCGCCCCTGAGGCCGCGTGGCTCAGTCTTTCGCCTGGTTCGCTTGCGGTTTTCAGTCTGTGGTGCCTCGCTGTGATCTCTGGGATCATCCACCCTCTTCCAAGGGTCGTGCGCATCACGGTTTTTGGGTTGTTTTTATTGGGACAGAGGCCTCATTTTTGTGAAGAAATTTTTGAGGCTCCCATTCACCCCCCCCTCTGGTCGCCTGGTTTTGACTCTTTCGGTCCTTCAATTGGTATCGGAGCGGGTTAAGGATCTTCCACCTTAGCCGGTTCCAGATCCACAGAAGGCGACATGGATCGCGGCGTGGGCAAACCGCCGTTTTTTGATGGGACGAACTATGCGTATTGGAAGATACGCATGTCGGCCTATCTCCAGAGCATGGGCTCTTCTGTTTGGGAGATTTGCAACAACGCTGATTACGTGGTCTTGGCTGCTCGTGTCACTCAACAGCAAATTGATGAGCACGATGCCAATAGCCGAGCCCGTAATGCTCTCTTTTCTTGTTTGAGCATGGGAGAGTTTGACCGCGTTTCTCACCTCTCTACGGCTCGGGAGATCTGGGACACCCTCATGCGTTTTCATGAGGGTACCTCTCAAGTCAAAACCCGACTCTACGAGTCGTTTAAGAGAGAGTATGAGAACTTCGACATCAACCTGGCTGAGAGCATAGAAAGTTTATTCGCTCGCTTTCAGGTGATTGTCAACAGGATGAGGGCTAACAGAGAGCAGTTGCCTTTTGACGATCATGAGCGTGCTTTGAAGCTTTTGCACACTCTTGACCGTTCGGTGTGGGACTCCAAGGTTCAGGCGATCATCGAATCACCTAACTATGAGACCCTCACCTGCGACGAGCTCTTCAGTAAGCTCAAGTCCAGTGAGATCGACGCCATGTCGAGGGCTGCTTATTCGAACCCTTCTGGCCCGACTATGGCTTTGGTGTCTGGCTCCTCCAACTCCTCTGGTGGCGTTGCTCTTGCCTCTCTTTTCTGTCACCGAGGAGCAGCTGGAGTCTTTGGGGGATGACGAGTTGGCTTTGCTTGCCAACCGGTTCACGCGGTTCCACAACAACCGCATGAACCGTCGTCGCGGAGGAGGACGCTCGGGATGCTACGAGTGCGGCGACCCCGACCACTTCATCGCCAACTGCCCCAAGAAGAACAAGCATCTGGGGAAGGGCGATCATGGGCACAAGTACGACTCCAGCAAGCGCAAGGAGAAGTACGTCCCTCCGAGGCACAAGAAGAGGGGCGGCTTCAACAAGGAGTACATCAAGAAGAAGTACTTGGAGAAGGCCCAGGCTGAGCAGCGCGCGTTCTTCGCCACGCTCAGCGACGTCGACGGCTCGGATGACGACTCCGCCTCCTCGAGCGATGACGAGTCCGAGAAGAAGAAGAGGATCGAGGATCAGCTGAACGGCCTCTGCTTCTTCGCCGACGACGACGGCCTCTGCACCATGGCGCTCAGCGACGAGGTCGGAGGCGAGCTGGAGCGCAACCCTCGGAACGACGACGACGACGCCTCCCAGGTATCGCTCACCCACGACGAGCTCTCTGCTGAGGTAGAGAAGCTTACTGCTGCCCTCCTTAGCCAAGATAAACTGCTTAGGCGTGCTGCTAGAGAGCGCAAGGAGTTTAGGCAGAAGTGGGAGGACACGGTGAAGGAGCTGGAGTTCGCTCGGTCCACCGTAGTCGTGTCGGAGGAGGCTGAGTGTGAGTCATGCACAGCGCACATGACTGACCTTCTCACCTTGAGAGGTAAGTATGCTGCGCTGGTTGGAGAGGTGGATGAGCTCCGTGCTAGGCCTCAGCTGTTGGGTGCGTGCAAGACTTGTCCTGTCTTGCAAACTGAGTTGGCAGAGAAGAATGCCAAGATTGTGTCTCTTGAGGAGGCCAACTCAGATAGCACTTGTGTCGCAAGGTGTGCTTTGTGTGAGGGTCTGGAGATGGAGATTGCGAATGTCAAGCATGACAAGATGCAAACCGAGGAAGAAAACACATACCTTCGGACCATCTTGTCATGGGTCTCCTGTAGTGAGCCGCAGCTCGGGATGATGATCTCCCAATTTAAGCGAGCTGCTGGTGCTCCTGGTGTAGGTTTTGCTCCGGGTGTCGATCTTTCTGCTTTTGGGAAGATTGGAGAGTCGAGTGGTCTAAATCCCAGTGAGAAGCCGAACTCCACCACTACTCCCAAACTGACCAAGCTTCCACCCAAAGAGCCTCTGAAGCCTATCACCAAGGATGGGGTGTTTGAGGAACCCTCGAGAGATCCTCCCAAGAACCAAGTGTGGCACCCAAGCCGAGCCACCTCAAAAACAAGCTCGACACAATGCCACCCATCCAGGGGGAGTGCTTGCCGCAGAAGGGCAAAGTGAGCCACACCCACAGCCCTGTGTACCAACAACCTCCTGTGCGTATGGTGAGGTACCAGTGTGATTTTTGTGGAGAGATGGTCACTTGAGCGAGTTCTGTTTTAGGCGCAGGAGAGAAGTGCGCCGTGCCAAGAAGGGGCACCGAGGCCCGCTGACAGGTCCAGGGGCTCAGGACCTCAAGCTTCGAGGCTTCAGCCTCAGATATCGAGGCCTCAGCCTCGCCTCGAGCCCGAGGCCTCAGCCTCAGCCTCAGCCTCGACCAAGCCTCAGCCTCGAGCACCCAGGCCTCAGCAGCGGAGGGCTCCGAGGAGAGAGCCTCGCCTAGAGGTCCAGAGCCTCGGCAGCATATTGAGCCTCAGGCTCCCAGGCGTAAGCCTCGTAGAGAGCGTGCCCGACGGGGTCCTGCTTTTGCAGTTGACGGACCCCGTGACAGAGGCTTTGTTGAGCGTTTTCCCCCACTGCAGTTTGAGCATTGCAGTGAGCGCTCCTTCCCTAGCGGACCATGTTTTCCTCAGCATGGTGATCGCTCCTCTCGTAGACAGTATAGGAATGGTTTTTATCCTAACCGTTCTTTTGAGCAGCCGGCCCAACACTGGTATTCCCCTTATTTCACTAACCCCAGTGTTGGACCGTATGCTCACCCTATGTCTTTTATTGATGTAGGTAAGACGGTTGGAGGACGTTTGGTTGGTGGATTCCGGTTGTTCGAGGCACATGACCGGAAACGCCAAGTGGTTCTCCAGCCTTAGTCCTGTTGCCGGAAAGGAGTACATAACCTTCGGCGACAATAGTAAAGGTAAAGTATTGTCCCGCGGATCAGTGCGGGTTAATGAGCACTTTGTGTTGCGCGATGTTGCTCTTGTTTCTAACTTGCATTTTAACTTGCTTTCTGTTTCGCAACTTTTTGACGATGACTATGAGATTCGTTTTAAACCGAATCTCAGTCGTATTTTGGATCCTCAGGGCAATCTAGTATGTCTAATTTCGCCCTTTGGGAAAGTCTTTCGTGCGAATTTCTCGGAGTCTTTTGGCACTTCTCGCTGTCTTTTGCTAGTCCTTCCTCCTCTGATCTTTGGAAGTGGCATAGGAGGCTCGGTCATTTAAGCTTTGACTTGCTTGCAAGACTTAGCTCACTTGGCCTAATCCGAGGATTGCCCAAGCTTTCGATGGAGAAGGATCTAGTCTGTCACTCTTGCAGACACGGGAAGATGGTTGCTGCTCCCCACCATCCAGTGACTAAGGTCATGACCTCGCACCCTGGAGAGCTTTTACACATGGACCTTGTTGGTCCGGCTCGGGTGAGCTCGGTTGGTGGCAAGTGGTACGTTTTGGTCGTTGTCGATGACTTTTCGAGATATTCGTGGGTCTTCTTTTTAGCTGAGAAGACCGAGACTTTTTCCTTTGCTCGCAATCTGATTTTACGTCTACAGAACGAGTTCCCTTTGAACTCGATGCGAGCTATTAGAAGTGATAATGGCTCCGAATTTAAAAATTCGGATTTTGAGAAGTTCTGTAACTCTCTAGGTTTGGAGCACCAGTTTTCTTCCCCCTACACACCGCCACAAAATGGTGTTGTAGAGAGGAAAAATCGGACCCTCGTTGAGATGGCCAGGACGATGCTCGACGAGCACAGGACTCCCAGGCGCTACTGGGCCGAGGCTATAAACACTGCGTGCTATATTTCAAATCGCATTTTTCTGAGAGCGTTCTTGAAAAAGACTTCTTATGAGTTGCGTTTTGGTCGCCAACCTAAAGTGAGTTATTTTAGAGTCTTCGGTTGCCACTGTTTTATTTTAAAGAAAGGCAACCTGGACAAATTTGAGTCTCGTTCCTCTGACGGTGTGTTTTTGGGTTATGGCACTCACACTCGGGCTATCGTGTACTTAACCTTGACACTAACCGAGTCATGGAGACATCAGATGTCACCTTCGACGAGAGACTCTCGTTTGTCCTTCTTCTCGTTTTGAGCGTGCAGGTGATCATGAGGTCGGCGAGCCTCTTTTTGATGACCGGAGGAGGGTGCCGAGGGTATGGACGACCCTGCAGAGGGTATAGACGGTCCAGCACCACCTCCACTCGCTGAGGCCCATAGAGAAGCCTCGACGACGATCCACGGCCCCGAGACCTCCTCTTCCTGGGGGTCGCCGTCCCGCCCGTCCACCCGTGCGGTACCTTTTGGGGAGGCACCAGCTGCTGCTGAGGCTGAAGCCGAGGCCACCTCGGCCAGGGAGGCTCCGCAGCACATCCAGCGTCGGCACCCGCCTCAGCAGATGATCGGCAGCCTCGACGACCGAGTCACTCGGTCCAGGTCTCAGCAAATCTCGCACTTTGCTCACTCTGCTTTTGTCGCTAATTTTGAGCCCCGAGATGTTGGACACGCTTTGACGGATCCAGACTGGGTCAATGCCATGCATGAGGAGTTAGAGAACTTTGAACGAAATCGGGTTTGGGTTCTAGTTCCACCTCCACCTGACTGTAAGCCTATTGGGACAAAATGGGTTTTCAAAAACAAGCAAGGAGAGGACGGCCAAGTTGTTAGAAACAAGGCCAGGCTTGTAGCGAAAGGTTATAGTCAGAAGGAGGGAATAGATTATGAGGAGACTTTTGCTCCTGTAGCGTTTGGAGGCTATTAGGATACTCTTGGCTTTTGCTGCATCCAAAGGTTTTAAATTGTTTCAAATGGATGTCAAGAGTGCCTTCTTAAACGGCTACATAGAAGAGGAAGTGTATGTTGAGCAGCCCCCCGGTTTTGAAAATCCCAAGTTTCCGAACCATGTTTTTAAACTTCACAAAGCTTTATATGGTCTGAAACAAGCCCCTAGAGCCTGGTATGATAGGTTAAAAACCTTTTTGCTTGCTAAGGGTTTTAAAATGGGATGTGTAGATAAAACGCTTTTTCTCCTCAGGCAAGGCAAAGACACTCTCTTGGTCCAGATTTACGTGGATGATATCATTTTCGGTGGTTCTTCTCACGCTTTGGTTGCCAAGTTTGCAGATACTATGAGCAGGGAGTTCGAGATGAGCATGATGGGAGAGCTGACATTCTTTCTCGGGTTGCAAATTAAGCAATCCCGAGAGGGAACGTTTGTGCATCAGGGCAAGTACACCAAGGACTTGCTGAAGCGGTTCGACATGGGTGAGGCCAAGCCTCTACCGACGCCCATGTCGACGACGACTGCCCTAGATGCCGATGCGAATGGAGAGGCAGTGGACCAGAAGGAGTACCGCAGCATGATTGGATCGCTCCTCTACCTGACGGCGACACGCCCGGACATTCAGTTCGCGGTGTGTCTGTGCGCCCGCTTTCAAGCTTCGCCGCGCACCTCTCACCGTCAGGCCGTGAAGAGGGTCTTCAGGTACCTTCGGTTCACACCCGAGCTCGGTATATGGTATTCGGCCTCATCCACTCTCTCCCTCTGCGGTTATTCTGATGCCGATTTTGCTGGGTGTCGTATTGATCGCAAGTCCACTTCTGGGACTTGCCAATTTATCGGTTCTTCTCTTGTTTCGTGGTCTTCTCGCAAGCAGTCTAGTGTCGCCCAGTCTACCACGGAGGCTGAGTACGTTGCTGCGGCTAGCTGTTGCTCCCAGTTACTCTGGATGATGGCCACTTTGCGTGATTTTGGTTTGAGCTTTTCTCGAGTTCCTTTGCTTTGTGACAGCACGAGTGCTATTAGCGTTGCTAAGAACCCCGTGCTTCACTCGAAGACCAAACACATTGATGTGCGCTTTCATTTTTTGCGAGACCACCAGGAGAAGGGTGATATCGACCTTCGCCATGTCGATACTCATCATCAACTGGCCGATATTTTTACCAAGCCTCTAGACGAATCAACCTTTAATCGGTTGAGGGGTGAGCTTGGTGTGTGTTTCCCCTTTTAGATGGGGGAAACATTTTGATCTTGTACAGTTTTTTTCTTCTTCTTTCTCTTTTTCTTTTGATTCGGCATTTTTAGTCACTCTCTGAGCCTCAGATTTATATTTACTAGAAGTGACTATGCTCTGTATAGTGAGTTCCGAGGCTCATGCTGGCTGGCTGTAGCTTATGCTCTTACTGATCACTAGTACATGTTGTGAGCTGAGCTATTTTAAAATGGTGAATTTTGCTAAATAAATTATAAATCTGAAAATGTTCACCATTGAGATATGCAACTAGCATGTGTAGGTTATGTTGAGTTTACTCTCGTGCTTTTCATATATGCTAGGTTGCTATGTCTCTAGTTCTGAGTCTCTCACTTACTTGCTTGGTCTGTTCATATCATGTCTAAAAATTCTGAACCAAGTATTAGTGAACAGAAAAGATCGAGATGGGATTGCTTGTCAAACACCACGGTATCGAGACAGTCTCTCATTGCACTATGAGTTAAACTTGAGCCGTGTAGTGTATGACCGAAACCGTAGCTTTAAGCTCCTGATTGCTTCGGCATAGGCTTCGCTCGGTTGAAAAGTAAGGCAAAGACAAGCTTTCAACCTCTCGCAATCACATGCAAATAATTAAACTTGTGTATTTTCACACCGCTGCAACTCCGATATAAAATTGAAATCACAAGTATATGTTCATTCTATGCATGATGATTGAACTTTGCTAGGGGTAGTTCACCTTGTATACATGTTTAGCACTTGTATAGACTCCTGTCTACGCTTTGTTAGTGCTACCTTGATGGTGAATATCTTTTTGACTCAAAACTGCTCACTATTGCTCATATGGCTCATATTTCGAATCAGTGATCAGTCTGAGCCTTCGCTGAGCCTCTATGCCTCTGTTGCAGACCCTCGGACTATACCGTTTGGAGCATTTTTGCATTCTTTTGGCTATAAGTCTGAAGCTCCTTGCCTCGCATTTGTATCATGAAAGGGGAAGAATTTTTGACTCTTGATAAGTGCATTTTCAACTAAGGGGGAGAATTTTTGCAAATCATATGTTCCCTGTTCCCTGGTTCAGTCGGGGGGAGTTATTATCTGCACTAGTCAAGGGGGAGCAAGGAGCCTCGGTCTCGAGCTGTGCTGTTGATCGCAGCCTCGGGCTTTGCCATTTTCGAGGGGAGCTCGTCTGTTTCTCGCTCGGGAGCTCGTCTGGTTCTGCCCTGCCTCGAGCCCCTGCCTCGAGCTCCGGCCTCGAGCCCTGTCTCGAGCCCCTGTCTCGAGCCTCTGCCTCGAGCCCTTGCCTCGAGCCCAGCCTCGAGCCTCGACCTCGAGCTCGGCCTCGAGCCCCTGTTTCGAGCCTCAGCCTCGAGCACCTCGAGCCTTGCCTATTGCTGGCTAAGCCTCGAGCCTCGAGCCATGTTTTGCAGTTGTTAAGCGTTGGTGTCGAGCTTTCTCTGTGCTAGTTGTGTTGAGCCGTTGCCTCTTTCTTGAGACTAGCATTTTGCTCTGATTTTCCAACTGGTATTTGCTAGCGGTGTTGAGCCTGTTCTACCTCTTCTTGAGGGCTAGCTTTGTTTTGCTTGGTTGCGTCGAGCCGTTGCCCATGTCTTTGGGGACCAAGTTCTTTTGCTCTTACCACTTGACCTTCTTCTCTGGCTTTGCTATGCTTTTGGGTCATTTGGTTGAGTTTTTTCTCTCTTCCTCTCTCTCTCTCTTCTTTCTTTCTTCTTTTTCTTTTATGATTTGTGTGAGTAGTTGACAATGCACTCATCAAGGGGGAGATTGCGGATACATGGGTGTATGCCGAAGGCTCTGAGTGATGAGTGATTGTCAACAGGATGATGCGCATGTTCTTTGGCTTGTGTTGTGCAGGTGTCGAGCACGGAGACAGTGATCGAGGGTAGGTGAAGGTCAAGTTGAGACGTGCTGTGCTGACGGACCGGGTGCGGTGAAGGATGGGCGTGCCGTGCGGCGGACGTGCCGTGCCGATGTACCGAGCGGTGAAGGGCAGACGTGAGGCTTGGACTGAGGGACCGGAGTACCTGAGGATCAGCTGTGGAGGCTGGCAGCCTGTGACGACGACAAGCAAGAAGTGCGGTCATGTGTTGCTCGGGTCGAGAACCTGGGAACACGTGTCGGTGGATGGGGTGCACGGGAGGTGCATCCCCTCTACAGCTCCGGTTTGTTGGTTGAGCCAGGGAAAAACCAACGGGTGGACGGTTTCCGAGTTTGGGGGCCTCAAAACTCGGGTGCACGGTTTCCAGGTTGAGCCTCAAAACCTGGGCTGGACGGTTTCCAGGTTGAGCCTCAAAACCTGGGCTGGATGGTTTCCGAGTTTGGCCTCAAAACTCGGGCAGTGGCTGGTTTCCCGGTTTGGGCCTCAAAACCGGGGGTACAGAGCAAAGGCGGCACGTGGCGGCAATCGGAAGGTTGCGCGGAGGCAACGCGGACGAGTTGTGCGGACGTGGCCGTCGGATACACCTACCACTTGAGTTAGTCCAGTTTAGCCTTAGGGTTTGGCTGGCTTGCTCTGTACTTAGAGTAGAGAGGGGTAGAGTAGGAAATAGACTTAGGCTAGTTGTAGTATAAATAGAGGGAGACACCCTCCTCCCTTCCTATCTCAGTTAGTTGCTTTTGTTCCTAGGGTTTTCTGCTCTCCCATTCCCTGCTTGTAGCTAGTTGAGATCCACAGAAGAACTTGTTCTGTGTTCTGTTGGTTCAAGGAAGTGAGGCCGTATCCTCATCCTTCCGAGCAGACTCGTGCTGTGCACTGTGTTCTTGGACCGAGCCCTCCGATTGGCTGTGTTGTGCACTGTGTTCATCGCTTTTGGCTCTGCTCGTTTTTCCTCGTTGCTCGATCTCTCTCTTTGCTGTGTCTTTGCGAAATCCGTTTGAATCAGTTTGTTCGTATCATTGAGGAGGTCACTCTGACCAAAGGAATTCATCTAACTCCTCATGATCGAATAGATCGGGACAATTTCGTTTTTGTGGCACTTTTTGTTCATCCACTTTCCCTTTTGATTTCTCTGTGTTCTTGGTTATTCTGAGAATGATTTCTTGGGATAGTCTTCTAACTACCCTGTGATCTTCTTCCTCAAGTTTGGGAACTTGGGATTGTGTTTTGAACAAGTTTTGGAGAGATTTCCTTTTCGGGAGAAAGCGCCCAGATCCGAGCTTCTGTGTGGCCAGTACGCAGTAGGCTCGGGTGTCGGAACGTGCCGAGGCCTCCTTCGTACGGAGCCTCTCGAGTGAACTGAGACCACCCTCGGGCGAGGCGGAACTTTTCCCGAGGCCTCTTGAGCCTCGGACGAATCGGAGCTTTTTCCGAGGTCCCCTCAGCCTCGGGCGAGTCGAAGTTTGGTCCGAGGCCTCTCTCGAGCCTCGAGCCTCGGCGGGACGGAGTTTTGGCTCCGGGCCCTCTCTCTCGAGCCTCAGCCTCGAGCGAGACGGAGCTTTCCTCCGAGGCCTCCTCCAGCCTCGGGCGAGTCGGAGTTTTGATCCGAGGTCTCCCTCTCTCGACCTCAAGCCTCGGCGAGTCGGAGTTTTGCTCAGAGGCCTCTCTCTTGGGCCTCAGCCTCGGGCGAATCGCTATTTAGGCCTGAGGCCTTTCCAAAGCCTCGGGCGAATCGGAGTTTCGCCCCGAGGCCGCGTGGCTCAGTCTTTCGCTTGGTTCGCTTGCGGTTTTCAGTCTGTGGTGCCTCGCTGTGATCTCTGGGATCATCCACCCTCTTCAAGGGTCGTGGGCATCACGGTTTTTGGTTGGAGTTTTGGGGGGTCTTTTATTGGGACAGAGGCCTCATTTTGTAAAGAAATTTTTGAGGCTCCCATTCACCCCCCCCTCTGGTCGCCTGGTTTTGACTCTTTCGGTCCTTCAGTTCCTTCAAAGAGTGTGACCACATTGTGTATTATTATTATTTTCTTTTGCCAGGAAAAGGCAACATCATCTGATCCTGTTTTGCTTTCTTAGTTATGTGCAAACGATTGCATGCACTGTAGGCGCGCTGGTAATGTTGATTCTTCTATTGTGCTTTTGTGCATTGGACGACAAGAGATTTTTTTTGGACAACTGGGAGGTACAAACCAAGAACATGGACATTTAGCATTTTCTGTAAAGCTGATGAACTCTGAGTGAGAAATATGGTTTTGCAAATCTCAAATAGCTCTGTCTCTCCTAGGTTTCATGTGCCCGTTGGTCCCATTGCTTCCAATTTGTTGCATCATCGTCAACTTATACCTGCTTATGACCTCGGGTAAGAAATATAGCTTACAACCATTTTTTTTTTTTGTTTATCCTTTATGCAAATATAGCTTACGTTCATTTTTTAAATCGTTTGTGCTTTTGCACAGCCTGCTAAGGTATGCAAATTTCATAACACTTTTTGTTTGATCAGACAACACACAGATTCTTTTAAGCTAATAATATGCAGTTTTATGAAGCCAAAGAAAATTTAACTATTTAGTTTACATTATATTGAGATGTCAGAAATCTCTAGATGCTTATCTTGACTTAAGTATCAACTCAAATGATTGCAGGAGTCACACATGGATTCGTGTTTCCATATGGCTGGTGGTTGGGGCCCTCATATACTTCTTCTATGGCCTGAAGCATAGTTCACTGGCAAGCATGTCCTACCATCGCATATCACCTTGTGTAATTCAACGTTGGGTAGAGTTCTTTTACATTTTGATAGCATAAAATGAGAGAACATGGCGGATACAACAGCTGTTTCTCAAAGATGTGTGGGCCTCTGGGGGTTTCTGATCCCTGCAGTTTTGTAGGAGGACCAGGAAAATGAACATAGGTGTCGTCTGGATCCCAAGGGATTTTAAGAATCTGGATTCTAGAATCACTAGATCGAATCCAGATTCTAGATAACAAAAATCCCTAGCTGTTTTGTATCCTGGATTCTAGTATACGCACCTTTCAGATTTTTACAATCCCGCTTATAATCTCCTCCGTTTGGTTGGTCATTGGATTTTTTTTTTTATCTGATTCTCAAAATCTCAACGAATTCAGGCAGGCCCTAAATTTTGCCATTTACCAGCAGAATTCTTACTACTATCATGTATACATAATAATGTATTCATGTGGGAATCTCATTCTCGTATCATGCTTTCTTAAGAACAAATGCACGTTAATTTTCAGGCCAACCAGTTACAACTTGACAAGCATGCGCTGTACCAGTTTCCAATATCCAGGCTTGGTTCGTCAATGCCACTTTTCTCCATACGATGGTGCTGATATCACAGAGCGTCATATTGCCATGAACAGCAACAGCAAGGGCCCTTGTGAAATTCAATATTGATGTGGCCTTTATATGCTCCAGTACTTTATTCATTCATCCATGTCGCATAGCATAAAAAAATTGGGAAAAATATCTCATATAATAACAATTGGGTATAAATACAGTACTAAATAGACAGAGTCTATCTACCCAACAACCATGTGTTGGCATACACGATTTTTTTTCCTCTATATTGTTCATCTTCTTCCTCTCACCCCGCCGTTGACCACCACCCCCGCCGGCGGACCCCTAGCGCCTGCGGCGACCTCTCAACTCCATCTCCCGCGAGCCTCCCCTGTCCTAGACCTGGCTCTCGGTCGCCGTCCCCGCCACCAGAGCCCCTAAAACCGCCCAGTGGCCATCCTCACCGTCTGGTGACCCTACCTCCCCTCGGCCAACACCTTCTAAGCTCACCAGATTTGGGGAAGAAGGATGGAGCCCGACCGCCGGAACCCTAGCATCGCCATTGTTGTCTCGTCTCCGATCCAGTTTCACAGATCTAGGACGATGAGGATGACGAGAAGGAGGCCTACCTTGTCGTGGGTGTGGGTACGGACGCCGGTGTCGGTCGCCAGAGTTGGGGAGAAGGCGCCAGGCATGGGCGTGCTCTAGCCAGAAAAATTTGAGTGTTGATATCGTCTAAAACAACGTGAGTGTTGTTTAGCAATTTCGAATAGAAAAACTCCAAGAGTTTACCGGATGTCTGCGAAGAGAGAAAACACCAAGAGTTTAAAGAAGAACCTTTTAGTTGTATGGTCTTGTAAAAATGTCTCTTCTTTGCATGGTCTGATTTTTTTAATTTATTGTGTGGTCCTTAAATGATTTTTCTTTTTTCTATGTCCTTCCGTCCATTTTTTGTCACTTGACGGTGTTAAGTCTAGGGTAAAATGACCAATATACCCTTGGCGTGAAAAAATAAAAAATAAATTTATAGTAATAGAATGAGCTTATCAATATAAACACTACAAATCTTAACAAAATGTACAAATATAAATTAAACTGTGAAGATTTAAAGTTGTCAAGATTTGTTAAGCTCATTTTATTATTGTAACATTAGTGTAAACTCTGTTTTTAATTTTTTTTCCCATCAGAGGTATATTGGTCATTTACCATGGAGTGGGCAAAAGTGGACGACAGCCCATAGAAAGAAGGAAATTTTATTTCGAGGCCATACAGGTAAGTTCAAAAAAATCGAAGAAAGAGACATTTTTTTAGGACCATACAAGTAAAAATCTTTTTTAAAGAAACAGGAAATGAAAGCAGCACCCGTTTGCTAGGAGACTTGAAACCGTGTGCTACTAGTGGGCCTAACTAATAAGTAGAGAAGGCGGCAACAACACCCGTTGGGCGCGGCCCATTACTTAGCACTTGACTAAGGCAGCAGTCTCACGCTCGCAAGCACCATGTAGTGCGTTCAGCTTCACCCGTTTAGTCCCAACTCGCCCAGCCAAACGAGCACAGAGACGCCGACTCGCTATACAAGGAGACCCAGGGCAGCTGGCCAAGGCATACCTTTCTCGGCCTTTTGGCTAAGATCAAGTGTAGTATCTGTTCTTATCAGTTTAATATCTGATATGTGGACCATGTGTTCATTTTGATATTAAATTTATTTTTTGTGGGGGAGGATTCACTATAGTGGCTTGCCACTAGGATCCTCACGTGTCGCTCAGCCATTGCACTGCTGGCAGAGCCTGGCGCACCCCCAACCAATTCTAATTAAAATTTGATTACCAAGCTGGTTTGTTTGGTTAAACTATAGTTAATAGAAGAGCTGGTTAGTTAACCTTGTTTCAGCTGGTTTGCCTCACCTAGCTTAGGTTAACAGAGGTGGTGTTTGCATGTGTTACTAGGCTCGTCTCACATTGGTTTACAGAGGTGGTTAGCATGTTTTATATAGAATTACAAACTTATACAGCGAGACTTGGGCAGCTAGCCAAAGCACCTTTCTTTGTCTTTTGACTAAGCAGTATTTGTTCTTATCGGTTGTGGAGCATGTGTCCACTTAGATACGATTTTTTGTTTGTTTGTTGTTGTAGGGAGCGTCTGCTACAATGGCTTGCCGCTGGGGCCTCGAGGATCGCCCAACTATTGCACTGCTGATGGCCGCTGAATGCGGGTTCCCCTTTCGGTGGCCTTGGCGTCTCTGCCGTTCCCCCAACTCTGACCCTTTGCTGCTCCAGATCTTCTAATCCTGCTTTTCCTTCGATCCTGCCTACCTCGTCCTTCCAGATCTGCTAATTCCCCTTCCTAATTCCTTCAATCTTGCCTTCCTCGTCCTTCTCCCCGCTTCAACCGCTGATCCAAGCAATAAAACCCCAATTGTTTATCTTCCTTCTTCTTTCCCCAAATCTCTAATTCCTGTCCTAATCCGGTCGATTCCTCCCTCTCTCTCTCTCTCTATGTGTTCCTGCGTTTCCCTTCATTACGAATCCTACTTCACTTTTTCTCTAGTTTTCCAGAATCTCTCGCCGGTGGTAGCGAGCCTGCATCCCAGCTCATCCTTAGTGGCCGTCAGCTCCAAGGGCCCATCGCCGCTGCCAACCCTCTAGCTCAAGGTGTGGGTGATGGTGGAGCGAGGCCTGTGGATCACAGCGATCTCCATCAACAGTACGACGACCCTGCTGAAAAAGCTCTGTCGCCAGCTTCAAGGGCAACAGGACAGCCATGAGTTTCCTCGCTTGGAACTGCAGGGGTTCGGGAGGAACCCTAAGCAGTTCTAAGATGACTCATCTCGGCCGCCTCCTTTCATCTACCAAGGCACAGGTTTGCTTTATATCCGAAACAAGGAATGCTTCTATCTCTCGCACTGCTATAATTAATCGTTTCAATTATGTCGACGCCTTTGTCGTTCCAGCGCAGGGCCAATCAGGTGGTCTCTGGCTTCTCTGGAATCAAGATGTTAGTTTGACAGTAGTCGATCACTCCCCAAATTATATTTTTGCTCTGTGCTCTAGTAACTTAGGCTTACAGAACTTTGGCTTACTTTGTCTCTATGGTGATCCCCATCACCTAAACAACTCTACTATTTGGGGGCAAGTGCTGAATTTTGTTACTATCAACACCAACTTACCTATGTTATGTATGGGTGACATGAACGAAATCATGCATGCCAATGAAAAACATGGTCCAGGAAGACCAGATATTCGGCGTATTAACATTTTTTGTGATTATGTTAAGCAGTGTGGCTTCATTGATTTGGGATATAGTGGCCCGGCATACACTTGGACAAACAAACGCTTTTCCACCTCACCTACCTTTGAACGTCTCGATCGATGTCTTGCCAATGCCGAGTGGTGCACGGCCTACCCCCGAGCCATAGTCTATCACCTCCCCATGCTTCGTAGCGACCATGCTCCCATCCTTATGATTCTCAGCTCTAATAGACTTAGCTCTAACAAACCTTTTCGCTTTGAAAATTGGTGGCTTTTAGAACAGGATTATGAAGATGTCGCAAAGACAAGCTGGCAACGCTCTGCTAACCGACTTTTCCATCAAAAGGCCACTTATCTAGCTTCTGATCTGAAGAAATGGCGTAGAGCCAAACCCAGGCTCTCTGATCAAATTGCAGCAATGGAGGACCAGCTTCTTCAAGAGCAATCCAAGCCGCCCAATCAGCAAGATTTTGTTCTCCAATCCCAACTCACAGATCAGCACCACCAACTCTTACTCAAAGACGAAGAATTCCATCACACAAGAGCCAAGAAGAATTGGGCACTCCAAGGGGATCGCAATACTTCATATTTCCACCAAGCCATTGCCAAGAGAACCAGGAAGAATAGAATCACCTATCTCAAGAACTCTGATGGCTCCGAATCTACCACCAAGGACCAGCTAACTGCTACGCTCATTACTTACTTTCAACATATTTTCTCTACTTCCATTCCTAATAATCAAATACAAACTGCTCACTCAGCTCATCAATCTCATGCAGATAACCACTCATTGACTCTTTATCAACACACCAATCGAGATACTGGACAGCAAAGCCACAACACAGATAATCAAGGCCGCGACCGCAACCACATGCTTCTCCATACTACTCCACCCACCCGACTCTGCAGGAACTTCATGCAATAGTCAAAAATATGAGAAGCAATGCCTCTCCAGGGCCCGACGGTCTCAATGCAGCTTTCTACAAATCAGCATGGTCATGGATCTCACGGGATGTTCATGCGATGGTAACTGATTTCTACACTTCAGCTTTCATGAACACGGTTATAAATCAAACTTTATTGCTCTTATTCCAAAAAAAATACAACCTATCACTCCTCAGGATTTTAGACCTATTAGTCTTTGCAATGTTATTTACAAGATTATAGCTAAATCTCTTGCTGACAGACTAAAACCCATCTTCCTAACTTTATTGATCACTCTCAGGCTGCTTTATTAAGACCAGGCATATTTCCTCCATATTATCATTACCCAGGAAATCATCCACTCCTTTTCTTTGAAAACTTGGAAACAAAATGCTTTTATCTTAAAACTAGATCTTGCTAAGGCTTTTGACAGGTTGGAGTGGTCATTCATTTCTAGTGCCCTTCAACGTTTGGCCTCAACGACCATTTTACTAACCTAATGCTTGCATTTCTTCTCCCACTTTTTCGATTCTTGTTAATGGAGAACCTACAAAGTACTTTCCCGCTCAGAGAGGTATTAGACAGGGTTGTCCTTTGTCACCCTACCTCTTTGTGGTGGCCATCAATGAACTCTCCATTGTTTTGCAACAGGAACTGTGTAACTCTAACTTATCTGGAGTCACCCTTGGGCCTGGCTGCCCCCCTATACACTCTTTGATTTTTGCAGATGATCTAATTCTTTGTGGTCAAGCCATAGAGCATGAAGCCAATACCATCAGTTCCACTCTCCATCAATTCTGCAAGAAGTCAGGTCAGCTTCCTAACCTACAAAAAATCAGCTATCCTTTTTAGTAAGAATGTGAGTGATACTATGAAAGCCACTATAAAAAACATTTTTCCTGTTCCTGACCTCCTTCCCAATTCTATGCACCTTGGTCACCCAATTTTTTTCAACCACAAAGACAGGAACAAAGCGTACGAATTTATAATCAACAAATTCAGAGGTAAGCTCACCACTGTTAGAGCCAACAACTTAATCATGCGCGGTAGACTCACTTACATTCAATCTGTTCTATCCTCCATTCCAGTTTACTATATGTCTACTGTTCTTTTTTCAAAGACCTTTGTCGACAGAATTACTTCTATCATCAGAAGATTCTGGTGGACAGGTATCCAAGAAGACAATCCCTCATCTCCCATAGCCTTCAGATCATGGGATGACATGTGTCAAACAAAAGAAAATGGTGGCCTAGGTATTCGCGACCTATACACTGTTAACAGAAGTCTTCTCATTCATGCTGCTTTTAACATAGCTGATAATAAAAATCCTTTACTTACTGCTGTTCTTAAATCAAAAGTATTTTCCTAACACATCTTTCTGGAGCACCATCGCACAGGGACAAGATCTATTTTTGGTCCTCAATTATGCAGATCAAAAAGAACTTTCAGACAACTCCGTCTACCAGATCCATGCAGGGAACACATCCGTCTGGTCAGCACCCTGGTGCCCGATTTGGAACTCCATCCACGACCACCTGCTTCTACCAATCACCACATCGCGCGCCCCTGCCACAGTCTCGGACTTGTGGAACCCCCACACACAGGAATGGAACATGCAACTCCTCACCAATGTCTTTGATCCTCAGGCTGTGAATATCATCTCTGCGACCCAGGCCATTCCCAATGATCAGGCTGATATCCTAAGATGGACACCCTCCAAGAATGGTATTTGTACTACCAAAGCCGTATACAAGCATCTACAAAGCCAAAACACGATCCAACTCCCACAACAAGGTTCCAGAAGCATACTTCCTCAATCCAATGACATCTTGAAGAGGGCATGGAAAAGCAAGGATCTACCTCCCATCATCAAAACTTTTACTTGGAGATTGATTCGTCGTGCGCTTGCCACAGCACAAAGGGCCGCCAGGTATTGTACCCACATTGACAATCTTTGTTCGGCTTGTGGGGCAGTGGAAGATGATGCCCACCTGTTCTTTCACTGTAATCTTCCTAGACAGGTATGGACCACTTTCTCTCCACCTATAACAACTGACAACCTGCCTCAAGACCACGACGGAGTTCAGTTAATTTTGAATACCCTTATCTCTAACTCTACCTCTGATGGTCTTTTTCATAAAATGTTGTTTACCCTTTGGTACCTTTGGAAAGCCAGGAATGACCGCCACTTCAGGGGACAAACTTGGATTTCTGCACAGGTTAACCAAGCTGTTGCTGCCCATATCAAATCCAATGTGCAAGCTCATAGCATGCACACCATCACCCCTCAGTACACATCTCCATCAGGTACAACGACCAATCGGGCAAGGTCACACAGACTTGATGTACAGATGCAGCAACCTGAACAACCTGATGATACAGCCATATCCTCCTTCACTCCCTTCGGAGGCCGAGGTATGACCCCTACTACACAACATACGTCTACAAATGTCACCTATATCATAGATGCTCCAGCGTTGCTTCAAGGTCCCAGGTGCTATGTGGATGCTTCTACAGATCCTGATCAAACTAATCCAACCCTCAAACCTGCTGGTTTGGGAGTTTTTATCCTCAATTTCCAGGATCAAAGAACTCAAGCTATTTACATAAAAGCTAAACTCCAGAACTGCTCTTCAGTCATCATGGCTGAAGCTGCTAGTTTAGCTCTAGGTTCTGCTATATGTTATTTCCTCAATCTCTCAGGTGTCAATTTTTTGTCGGACTGTGAACAACTTGTTCACTTCTTCAATGGAGAGGACCCTGCCAATCCGCCGGATTGGAGAATCAAATATTACACTCAGAGCATTGTTAATTACAACTCTACAAGATCCTCCAATATCTACAAGATTCAACGTCGGCTTAATACCACAACAGACTCCTTAGCTCGCCAGGCTAGGCAACTTCAGATTTCCCAGAACTCTAATCTAGATTTCTTATGTGCTTCAGAGGCTCATGTCTCCTCTTGTAATGTTCAACAGGCTCTACATCTTGTAGGCCTAGCAGGTGTAACTATACTTGCAGCAAGCTGCTGCTAATAATAAAGTTGTTTCTTGTCAAAAAAAAAAAAACTATTGCACTGCTGACAGGACTGGCGCACCCCAACTAATTCTAAGTTGAACTATGATTACCAGTGATGATTTGCCAGATTAAACTCTGTTTAAGAAAGGACGTTAGTTCCTAAGTTTATTAAAATTTGGTTAGCAAATACAATGGTTGTAAGTTGAACTTGATAACCAGAATTGGTTTGCCTGATAAACTTAACATATGTGGTTAGCATGTGTCAAATGGCTCATTCAGTGTCCTTTTTTGGTAAAAAATAAATCAGTCGGGAACCGTGCAACCAGCATCTCTATGCTAAAACCAATTTTTTTCTCTCCCTGGAGTCTGGTGGTTACTGAGTAGCAGCATCATGATTCTAAAGGCAGTGCACAACGTTTTCAGCAACTACACTAACTGTGGCTGAATTAGGAATGATAACTTGCACATTGATTCAAGGTTAAAATTAGAGCCAGTGATACAAACAAACCCTCTCATTTTGACATACTCATAGGCGTAAATCGTTCTTGCCATTGCAGAATTTTACAATAAAATGTGTAAGAAAAACGATAGCAATATTTGACTGTATACCACACTTAGATATAGCCACACTGTATACCAAGGTACATGAAGATCCTTACCCTACCCATGCTAATTATTCTGCAATGTTAGTGGATACTTCAAAAACTCTTACCAATACTATTCAACATTCGTTTAAATTGCTTAGTGACCGCATGGATAAGTTAGAAGGTAAAACCGTCGAACCCGAACTTCCAATCGGGCAACCACAGTTCGGCATGCCTTTTAATTCCTTTAGAGGACAAACTTCACATATCAATTTTGGACAATTAGGGTCTGCTGAGACCAGGCGCGGTGAAGTCGGTACCATCCTCGACGACTATCCCCTAATTACCATCATAACTCTGGTTGGACCGCACAAACCGACCAGGGGACGGCAACAAACAGGACTTCAGGAGGACAGAGAATCGTATTGCTGAAGGGTTGAGATGGCGGACTAGAGGGAGGTGAATAGTCTTTTCTAAAAATAATCTTACCGGCTAACCGAAACAAATGCGGAATTAAAACTATCGGTCTAGCCAAGACTACACCCCTCTACTTATACTTTATGACACCTTACAAAAATTCCTAATCAAATGCAAATAAGGTGTCGGGCTAGCTAGAGCTCACCTAACCAATTCTAGAAGCAAGGTCACACAAGCCTATGCAACTAGTACTTCAAGCACGGGGAGCTCCTACACAATCTAGCAAGCAAAGCACAAAGCCTAAGCTCACTAGCAATGCTCAATAACAAGGCTACACAAGCCAAATTAGAGAGCTCAACTTAGCTACACAAACTAAGCAATGTGACTAGCAAGACTACAAGTCAACTAGTCACGCAAGAGAGCTACTTCTAGCTACACAAGCAAAGAAGGTAACTAGCAAGCTACACAAGCTAACTAATTACAAGAGCAACTACACAAGCACAATATATATGAAAGTAATTACAAGCTTGTGTATGGGATTGCAAACCAACGGGATGAACAAGGTTGACACGGTGATTTTATCCCGAGGTTCACTTGGTCGCCACCAAGCTAGTCCCCGTTGAGGCAAGCCCAAGGTTGCCGCCGATCCTCTTGCTAGTGGTGACCCTAAGTCACACTCTCCACGATGGAGTGCTCACCAAGAGCTCTAGCTTCGATCCGGCCGGACCACTTGACGCTCTTTGCGCCTCTCTCAACTAGAGTTGCTCTTCGCGATCCCCGCGGGGCGAGCACAATGCCCCTCACAAAGCCTTCTCCGGAGCCACGCACAATCTTCTTGCGGGCTTCACGACGGAGACACAACCACCAAGCCGTCTAGGAGGTGGCAACCTCTAAGAGTAACAAGCACCACCAGCTTGCAACTCGGTCACCTAGTGCCACTCGATGCAATCTCTCAATGCAACGCACTAGCAATCACTCACTCGCTTATCGATTCGCACACTAGCAAGCACAAGTGAGTTAGAGGGCTCCCAAGCACATCCACACCAGCCACCAAGGATTTGGAGTGCTCAACCCCCAGCCCAAGGCCGGACACCAACGATATATATAGCCTCAAAGGCTAACTAGCCGTTGCCCCTTCACTGGGCAACCTGCGCTACCATCGGACGCTCCAGATCGGGACCATCGGACGCTGAGGCCAGCGTTCGATGCTTGGATGCTCGCCACGTGTCCCCCACGTTCAACATCGGCCGAGCGATCCCAACGGCTATATAACTTCCCGCGCCAGTTAAAGTGGCATCGGACGCGCCGATGCCTAGCATCGGACGCTCCGATGCCTCTGCTCAATTCTGAGCAAGATCGCCCTCACATCGGACGCACCGAGACTTTAGCATCGGACGCTCGACCCCAGCGTCCGATGACACACCAGAGAGGTTCCAGAGAGGGCAAGAACACATCGGACGCGTCCGATGGTTTCGCATCGGACGCAGGCCAGCGTCCGATGCTCCCTGGAAAGCACGCTCGCGCCACGTCACCTGCATCGGACTCTGCAACAGTGATTCCTCAGCGTCCGTTGCCAGCGTCCGATGCTCCTTCAACTTTTGACAGAAACTAGGGTTTTCCATCGGACGCTCAGCCAGCGTCCGATGCTCCTCGGACCAGCGTCCGATGCTCCCAGAGCACTACACTTCTCCGAAAACCGCTGAATCCTGCCTCGCAAGCTCGGCAGGAGGGAGAGGGACTTAAACACTAGTTTCTCCCACTTCTCCATGCCTCCTTTCAACACAACTTCTTCTTCAACAACTTATCCTTTGCAAATGTGCCAACACCACTAAGTGTACAACAACATGTGTATGTGTGTTAGCATTTTCTCAATCATTTTCCAAAGGATTAGCATTTGCACTTACCACACGCCACTCGATCCTAGCAACATCGCAAAGTTAGATCGCTCAAGGGCACTAGATGACCGATATGCAAACAAGTTTGCTCCTCTTAATAGTACGGCCATCTATCCTAAACCCGGTCATAAACTTCTCTACACACCTATGACCGGTGAAATGAAATGCCCTACAATTATACCTTTGCCTTGCGCATTCCATTCCATCTCCTTCGGTGTTGATGCAACATATGCATCAACCTATCATCAACTGATATGATCCACTTCATATCATCACATGGCATCCATGGTCCATCGATCTTGACATCACTTGCTCTTCACCATCGCTTCGGTCCTTCGGCGCCAAGTCTTGCTTAAGCCTCCCGACACTCGGTACCAACGGCTTCAAAGCCTCCAACTTGCCCTTCACCTTCGCAACCGGTCCATCAAGCCAAGTCTTGCCTTGATCTTCACCATCTTAGCCACATGACTCCATGTCATGTTTCATGTGCATTAAGCTCCTTCATCACATGTGTGAGCCTTGCAACATCTTCCAAGCCATTTCACCTCTATGGCATACGTTGCTCACACATGATCACCTATGGACTAATCACCTGTGTAATTCACTTCAAACACATATTAGTCCACCTAAGTTGTCACTCAATTACCAAAACCAAACTAGGACCTTTCAATTGCCCAATCCACCGAAGTCTCCAAGCAATAATCCCATGCATAATGGCGCGCCTAACCTTGCCGAAACCGATTTTGGGCGAGCTATAAATCGGTTAAAAGAAGAAATAACTAGGTCTCTCGAGACCAGTTTGGGGGTCCAATTTAAGCCTACCAGGATCACTTATTTTAAACCGTACCCTTCATGTTTCGATTTTATGAAAGCACCTGACGGTTGGAGGGTACCAGATTTTTACAAATTTAGTGGTGACGGTAGTAAAACAAACTATGGAGCATATCAGCATGTTCCTCGCACAAATGAGCGAAGCTAGTACTTTTGATTATATGAATGTATGATATTTTCCTTTATCTCTTACTGGTATAGCTTTTGCCTGGTTTACATCGCTACAGGAATGCACCGTAGGTTCTTGGGCCGAGTTAGAAGAAAAGTTTCATAATCACTTTTATGACGGGGTTCAAGAAACTAGGTTATCACACCTCACGTCGGTTCGACAAGGACGTAGCGAGCCTGTGGTCGACTTCTTTAAGCGTTTTAAAGAAATTAAGAGCCAATGTTTTCACTTGATGATTTCCGACAGAGACCTAACAGATCTATGTCTCGCTGGTTTACGTCGGGAGATCAAAGATAAGCTTGAGCTTCATGATTTCTTTAATGTAAATCAGCTCTTGCAGAAGGCCGTTTCAATAGAATCACGCCTTAAGGAGCCTTACGATCCCCACAAGACTCATCGGTCATACGTGCATATTGTTGAGATGGATTCCGATAGTTCGGACGATGAGTCTAGAGATTGTTACGCTGCTAAGTTTTTATGGCCAGCACAGAATAAACTAGTCACCTGTCCTTCCCTCAAACCAATTCAAAAGAATTAGGGTGAGGAAGTGAAGTTTACTTTCGATTTCTCCAAATGTGACTGAATATTTGATGAATTGCTTAAATTCGGTTATCTTAAAATTAATTATACTTTGCCATCACCCGACGAATTAAAAAGAAGGGCTTATTGCAAATACCATAACTCTTTTTCTCATGCCACTAATGATTGCAATGTTTTTCGTTGACAGGTCCAATTGGCCCTTAATGAAGGACGATTGAGTCTTACCGAGATGCATATCAGTACTACTCCTTTCCCGGTCCATATGGTGGAAGCAGGAAACCCTGCTATTCTGATTCGTCCAGAGCAGGCCGATACGACCAAAGGCAAGAATGTCATTATCGGTGAGTCACGGGTCGCACCGAACGCCGAAGGTGATTCGGGGCGCAAGGTGGTGCTCAAAAAGGGTGATGATGGCAAGAGGAAGCTCACAATCACCGTAGGGTTGTTAATGCGGAAAAGCCCAAAGTTGGCACTTGGAAGACTAATGCGGAAAAGTGCAAAGGGAAGGTTGTTAGAGAACCATGCACCTTCGATAAGCTCATGGCCAAGTACAAACAACAAAAGCCCGATTCTCAGAGTCGGCCATTAAAAAAGAGAGAGTCTACTCCTCCGAAGCGCGAGGACGGGAGATCTAAACAGCTGGCAGTGACCCGAGCGACATCTCCAGCACTGAGGATCGCTCCTTACAGACCTCAATGGGCTCCTCCTATTTCACCACCACCACAATGGGGTCCTCAAGGAGTCTGGGTACCTTATCCTATGCCATCAGCTATGTACTATCAGCTAGGGTGGGAAGCACCCGTTAACCGGCCTATAAGAGTCTCAATTTTTGATCGGCTGGGTGACCGACCAAGCTCTAGTAACGTAAATCAGAATCGGCTAATCACATCAAGAACCTTGACCGCCCATGAGACGGGTTAGACGCAAGCACGACAAATCTATGTGCCTAAAAAGGTACAAGTTATTCCTACTGTCTCCCCGACCAAACCAGATCCTGTACCCACAATTACAATCGGGTCTATGGAGGTTCCCATTGTTAGTGGAGCCGAGTTGATGGGAGTTGAAGAATCTACTCCAGCGAAGGTTCAAGAGACTCAAGATGCTTCAGTTGAGGTAGAAGTAGAAAAACCTGTTGAGCGTGATCCCAGATACACTCAACCTAGGTGGTGTCCTCCTGGTTTGAGCAAGACTCAACGGAGGAAGTTGCAAAGGGCTCGTTGCAACAAGAAGAGGCAGGAGCAGCTCGAGAAAATGAGGGAGGATATATTTAACTCAGCGCATCCCATTTTCCCTCAGGGCAAGCGAGGGGGCGAAGAGCCGGCCTGTAATCAAAAGCCGACTTTGACGATTGTAGAATTAAACAGGTCGGATCCTGAGCCGACCAGTTTGAACGCCGAATCTATTGAGGTAGCTTCGGAACCAATCAGGTCGGATCCCAATCCGACCACTTCAAATCAGGCGCCGACCAGTTTAGGGGTCGAGCAGGCCAAGTCAGCTACTACTGAGTTGAGAGTTGAGCTGACCCGACCAGGTTCCGGGTCTGAATCGGTTCATGATATTCCGATGGGATCTGATACATGTCCTAATGATCCTGTTTCCTCCGCTGTTGCTGCGACCAACAAAAAGTTACTTGAGGAACAGGATGAGGAGATGGTGGATTACGAACCTTCCCTGGAAAGGGCGGAGGTCAATGTGGTTTACTTGTCGACCGATTACTACGTGGTCGGGGATGATTCGATAGCGGCAGAGTTCAACTTCGCTACACAGACTGCTGTGTTCCAGAAACTAGAGGATTCTGTCAATCATATTAAGCCGTTGCATGTAAAGGGCCATATCAATGGCACACCGGTAAATTTGATGCCATACTCACTTTATCAAAAGCTTGGTGGTACTGATGAAGAGCTGATCAAGACCAACATGACTATCACCGGAGTCGGAGGAGGAGATCCTGTTCCAGCCAAAGGAGTTGCGTCCATGGAACTTACCATCGAGAGTAAGACTTTGGCTACCGCTTTCTTCGTCGCCGACATACAAGGTAGCTACAACCTCATACATGGGCATGACTGGATTCATGCTAATCAGTGCATTCCTTCTAGTCTACACCAGTTTCTCATTCAATGGGTGGGTGATGATGTTGAAGTAGTGCACTCAGATTCATCGGCCTATATAGCTACGACCGATGCTCCTTTGCTCGGGGGGCATGATACTATTGCTTGTTTATCTGGTCGGGATCTTTCTGATTTCCAGTTTGTTAGTGTTACTAAGGAAGGTTTTGTACCGGTGTCTTTAAAGCCGATTGATAATCGGTTCAACATTATCATGTAATTTAATGGATGCTAATGTTGATTGGTTAAAACATCGTGTTGAACAATATCGGACTTGTAAGACCGATGCTTGTGAAGCTATTGATGACTTTGATGAGCTCAATAAGTTGGGACAAGGTTTCACGTCGGCCGACCCTTTAGAGCAAGTTGATATGGGGATGGTTCTGTGCCTAGACCGACATTTGTGAATCAGAATCTTGAGGCCGATTATAAGCTAAAATTAATCACGCTTTTGAAGGAGTATGTTGATTGCTTTGCATGGAATTATACGGAGATGCCTGGATTAAGCCGAGAACTTGTTGAGCATCGGCTTCCTAATAAGCCGGGGTTTAGGCCTTTCAAGCAACATCCTCGCTGTTTTAATTCTACAATATATGACCGGATTAAAGAGGAAATTAATCGGTTATTGCAAGCGGGGTTTATCCAGTCATGCAGGTATGCAGAGTGGGTCTCTAATATCGTACCTGTGGAAAAGAAAGATATTGGGAAGATGAGGGTATGCATTGATTTTAGAGATTTAAATAGAACCACTCCCAAAGATGAGTATCACATGCCTATAGCCGATATGTTGATCAATGACGCTTCAGGACATCAGGTTGTTAGTTTTCTTGATGGCAACACTGGTTATAATAAGATATTCATGGCCGAAGAAGATATGTCCAAAACGGCCTTTATTTGTCCAGGGTTTGTTGGTCTCTTTGAATGAGTTGTGATGACATTTGGTTTGAAGAACGCAGGCGCTACCTATCAACGTGCTATGAATCTGATCTTTCATGATTTAATTGGCATAATTATGGAAGTATATATTGACGACATTGTGATTAAATCGACTGCTTATATGTCTCATCTAGCCGATTTGCGTCTGGCATTTGAAAGAATGCGCCGTTACGGTTTGAAGATGAACCCACTAAAATGTGCTTTTGGTGTATCGGCTGGAAAGTTCTTAGGGTTTATTATCCATGATAAAGGCATAGAGATTGATCCTAAGAGGATAGAGAAGATCAAGAAAGTTCAAGCACCTACATGCAAAAAGGACTTACAGAAGTTCTTAGGAAAAGTGAACTACTTGAGGAGATTTATTGCAAACTTGTCTGGGAAAATTATTCCTTTTACCCCCATATTAAAATTGAAGAATGAATCTGAATTCGCTTGGGGGGCAGAGCAACAAGAAGCATTGAAAAGATAAAGGAATATTTATCATCCCCACCAGTTCTTCGAGCGCCTAAGAGAGGAGTCTCTTTCAGATTATATATCGCCGCTGAAGAAAAGGTCATTGGAGCTGTCTTGACACAAGAAGATGGAGGTAAAGAAATATGTGATCGCTTATATTGGTCGCCGTCTTCTTGATCCTGAGACAAGGTACGCTCTATTGAGAAACTATGCTTATCCTTGTACTATGCTTGTGCTAAAATGAGACACTATTTATTGTCTAGTACATGTGTGTTGCATGCCAGGCCGATGTAATTAAGCACATGTTATATCGGCCAATCCTTAGAGGGAGGATTGGCAAGTGGGCGTATGCATTGATTGAATACGACTTGACTTATGAACCATTAAAAACGTTAAAGAGTCAAGTTCTTGCTAATTCATTGTTGAGCATAGTATTAATTTAGAAGATGAGATCAGTTATTTTACTTTGACTCCATGGAAGCTTTATTTTGATGGATCAGCTTGTAAGGAGGCCAAGGTGTTGGTGTGGTCGTGATTTCTCCTAATGGTGCTGAATTTGAAATGCTAAGCCAGTTGGATTACCTTTGCACTAATATCAAGCCGAATATGAAGCTCTGTTATTCGGTTTGGAAATATTGTGTTCCATGGGGGTTAAGTATGTTGAGGCTTATGGCGATTCTTTGCTAGTAGTACGACAATTTGCCGGTGAATTTCAATGCCTAGAAGGATCGTTGAATGTTTATCTTGACATGTGTCTTGATATTATTGCTTGTTTTACCGAATTCCAGATTCGGCATATACCAAGACATGAAAATCATAAAGCCAACATGTTAGCTCAACAAGCATCTGGCTATAACATCAGTAGACGTAATTTTCACATAAAGCCGATGTATCGGCATGTAGAAGTATTGTCGGTTTATATGGCCGACCAGACCTTTTCTGAACCAGTTCGGCCAACTTACTTCGGAGACCAGGTAAATGATAAGCATACTTGGGTAAGTATCTCATCCGACCAGGTTGTTTGTGAACCAAGTCAGCTAATTCATCCGACTGACCTGGTCGATCTTGGAACATTTGGTTCAGTTGACTTGTCTGAAGAATTTCTAAATTGGTCTAAGTAAAATTCTAATGAAAGAGAAACCAATTTAGGAGATTGGAGGACTCCCTGCTAATATCTCAATGATCCGAGCACTAAGGTTGATCAAAGTGTTCGGCAAAGTGCGTTTAAATATGTACTGCACAATGATGAGCTTTACCGAAGAACCGCCGAAGACTTATTACTTAAGTGTTTGAGATCTGATCAAGCAAAGGTGGCTATGGGAGAAGTCCATGAAGGTATTTGTGGTACACATCAATCGGCCCCAAAGATGAAGTGGCTATTACGTAGAGCTGGGTTTTATTGGCCCACGATGATGACCGATTGTTTTCGTTACTACAAAGGATGTGAAGAATGTCACCGGTTTGGAAATATACAACTCGCACCTGCTGCCATGCTTCATCCTATTATCAAACCGTGGACTTTTCGTGGTTAGGGGCTAGATTTCATTGGCCAAATTCATCCCCCATCTTCAAAGGGACATCGTTTTGTTTTGGTCGCTACAAATTACTTTACTAAGTGGACTAAAGCGGTGCCTTTGAAGAATATGACACACAAGGAGGTAATTGAGTTTATTACTGAGCATATTATATATAGATTCGACATACCTCAAACATTAACTACGGATCAAGGAACATCTTTTATCTCTAAGGAGGTACGAGATTTTGCTGAATTATATAAAATAAAGATGCTTAATTCATCTCCATACTATGCTCAAGCTAATGGTCAAGCTGAGTCTAGTAACAAGTCTTTGATCAAGCTTATCAAAAATAAGATTGAGGATAACCCAAAGAGGTGGCATGAGGTTTTGTCTGAGGCTTTGTGGGCTCATCGTATATCAAGACATGGCGCTACAAAAGTTACTCCTTTTGAGCTGGTATATGGCTAAGAAGTAGTGTTGTCTGTCGAGGTAAATCTAAATGCATATAGACTTGCTAAACATAATGATTTATCTGCTGTTATGTATCATGATGCTAAGGCTGGACGAAAAACTCGAAGCTCGCTCGGCTCGTGGCTGGCTCGGCTCAGCTCGACTCGGCTCGTTATGCTAACGAGCCAAGCCGAGCCAAGATTTAGCTCGTTAGCTATAACGAGCTAACTCGAGCCAGCTCGCGAGCTGCTCGCGAGCCAAACGAGCTAAGCTTTATGAAAAAAGCAACAAATCTTATATAAATTTTTGTATTGCTTCTTATTTTGTATTTTTACTTTATAATTGGTTGATAACTGATCTAGACCCTATAAATTATGATTATTATGACTTTATTATTTTATTTCTAATGGATATATGGTATAATAATCTTATATGTTATTATACATGTATATATGTTAACTTTATTAATTTTTAGTTCAATTTAAGGTTGTTGGATGTGTTACTTTTTATTGTTACTATTATCAAGCTTTAGATAAATATAAATACTAATATTTTGTATACTTTTTATACCGGCTCGCGAGCTTAACGAGCCAGCTCGAGCTTTTAACGAGCCGAGCCGAGCTGGCATCTGGCTCATTAAGATAACGAGCCGAGCCGAGCTAGCTCGTTATCCTAACGAGCCAGAACGAGCCGAGTCGAGCCGAGCCGAGCCCGCTCGGCTCGATATCCAGCCTTACATGATGCCATGATGGACAACGTTGATGAGGTGACTGACAAAAGGTTAAAAGCTCTTAAGCAAATAGAGAAAGACAAATCCCGAGTTGCCAGAGCCTACAACAAAAGTGTGAGAAGTAAGTCGTTTCAAGTGGGAGAGTTAGTGTGGAAACTATATTACTACTTACTGCTTGGATCGCGAAGCAATAAATTTGGCAAGTGGTCGCCGAGCTGGGAAGGTCCTTATAAAGTGATCAAAGTGATATTCGGGAATGCATATATGCTAGAGACGTTGCAAGGTGAGTCTCCCAGAGCAATAAACAGGAGGTATTTGAAAAAATACTTTCCAAGTGTTTGGCAAGAAGCCTGAGTGCCTTCCAGACAATGGCCGATACATGTATCGCCCTTATAACAAAAAATATTATCCTTGGTTACTGAATGACCGATGAGTTGGACATCGTTGTTTTCGTTTGTTTTTAGGTTCTGCTAAAGATCACCTAAAAACAGGGGGGGCATATGTTGACATTCAAAAGTGTCATAAGAAAATAATAAGGTTAGAAGGTATATTCGGCTCATAGTTTTGAAGACGAATTTATTTCTAATACTTTTATCTGAAGGTCGGATGCTCTAGGTAACATGAGCCTGCTTGTTTGATGCTTTCCGACCAGTCATGCTGTTTCCGACCAGGTGTGTTGGTCGAAAATTCTGGAATAATAATGAATGAACCGATTCGAGGATCTTTATTGTGCAAGGTTTGAAGGTCTATTAATCGGTGAGATCAATTTGGGCTGATATTGTACCGTAACGGCGCTAATCCCATGGCCCACTGATCACCGTCAACCACTGACAGTCGATCCGTACAGCCAAGAGATTAAGACCGTTCCGCTACTGGGGCTACATCAGTGCCCGATGTCCGCAGGATCATCTCACAATTCGGTTACAATCTTTTGAACATTTTGACAAATAACATCGGAGTAAAAAGCGGAAGACTTAGATAACAATAGTTTTACAAACCAGGGTTCAACATAAAATCAAAGTGAAGTTATTACAGACCATAGTTCAAATAGATAGAGTTGGCAGAGTAGCGCATGACAACAACTGAAGGGTAAAGATACTTCACCCAGCCCGAGGGTGAATAATCACTCATCAGCCTCATCGGCCTCTTCCTGAACAACAGTCACACAGCAGGGTCCAAGGCATACTGAGGAATCTGCCATACCTGCAACATGGGTAATAACACCCTGAGTACAAAGGTACTCAACAAGACTTACCCGACTAAAGAAAAAGGAGAAGACTCAGGAATGAAAGGCTTAGGGTAGTCAAGGTAAAGCTTTAAGCAAGTTCAAGTATTTTGCAGAAAAGCATTTTTGTAAATCTTATTTTATTTTGAAAGATTCAGTATCCCTCAATTCTTCATCATTCATGATTCATTTTACATTTCAAAACATTCCTAGTTGAGAACCACTCTCCGTTGACAGTCAGTGGACCAAGTCTCCATAACCGAGGAGCAACGTTAATCCAGATAAATAATACTCAGCTGAGGATCCCTATCCACACTGCATATGTAGCACCCAAGCTTGCATATGCCAACTCGTCTACCACGATTCCTCCAAGATTGGGCCCGGTCCTACGCCACCCGGAAGTACAGTACACCACTCCAATCCGGGACTCTAACCCACGTGGGTACATGCTACTTCCGCCATCTCTCCACTCCCAGTGCGCGGTTGTCGGTCCAATAATGGATTTCTCGGAGCCAGAGCTTTCCGTAGTATGTGAATAGTTACAAGTCTTGACCAGCAGGCCCCCATACGGATGGTCCCTACATTTTTCCGCCAGCGACAAGCACCTCGGGACTCTAACCCAAGAGTACAGGTCCTGTCGGTTTTTCAACCCTGTCCCGGTCGGTGTCAACTGTTGAGTCTCGGACTACAACATGACGGCACCGTACGCGCGGACAACCTCTCCTCGCTATTAACTAGGTACGAATCAGATACCTAGCCAACAGCCGGGGAGTAAGACCAAAATTCCCATAAAGTTTCTTTCAGTGATCACACTTTTGAAATTGACATTTTTATTGCAAAGTCTAATTCAATAAGCATTGCTAAGCATTTTTCAAATACTTTTGAAAAGCAGGCTTCGGGTGTATCAGTGGTCAAGGTGGATAATGCATCAGTTAGGATATCACTCAACTCCTATAAACCTAATGCAATAATTTAACTCAAAAGCATTTAAGGAAATCACTTTATAAATTCAAGGAAGGGTTAAATGCACCGGGGCTTGCCTTGGATGGCAAAAAGAACGGACTCGGGGTCGGTGGTGTAGGTGCCGGAGCTCGGGGTCGCCTCGGGAACAGATCCTTCGGTGGCTACCTCGACTTCAGGTCCTTCTTCGTCAACTATACGGATGCAATGATGAATGCTCATGAGAATGATGATATGAACTTATGGTGCAAGACAATTCCACTGATTCTAGATTACTTTTAAACAAAGCATGATTGAAATCTAGGTTGAGCATAAAAGGTAACCATTTCTTCCTTAAGCAATATTGATTAAACTAGACCTTATTATAATTATCCTAAGCATCAACCAACCATAGCATCACAAACATCATAGACCAAAGGGTAGGGGTCTATGAACATTAATCAATCCAAAGATCACATCATCAAACACTTATTACCAACACTAACCATTTTTTCTATTTTCCTAAATTAATTAAAAAGGTCATTTTATGAAGTTGCTCCAAAAATTACCAAATTAATCACATAAGTTCATTATGGTGTAGATAGATGGCAAAACAAATTTCATAATTTTTGGAGGTCATTAAGGTGCTCAAATAATTCTAGACATTTAATTAACAAAAGGCACTATTCAACTATTTAAATAAAAGCTCAAAAATCAACTTGTTCCAAAAGACTTCAAAATTTTACCAGAGACTCGGAAAGGCATAACTAGCACATAAAAATTTATCTCCAGATTTTTGGAGTTATAGAACACTCTCCAAAAATACCAAAACCTCCATTTTTCAATTAAAAGGGGAATTTTACATTTTTAAATCTTTGCGCAAAACTCAAGTTCCATATTTTTATAAAATACCCCAGAGCATAAAGAGTCTACCACAAAAATTTCAGAATTTTTGGATGCACACAGAAAATCATACAAAAAAGAGAAAACAGAACACTATTCACATCTCTCAGAAAAAAAAGAAGAGCACTGTGCTCCTTCTAGGCCGGGCTCGGCGAATCGCGGGGCTCGGGCGAATCGCGCGGGCTCGGTCGAGACGGAAGCGACAACTTCGTCCGAGGCCTGGCCCGGAGGCTCGGGCGAGACGGAGAAGTAAGCCTCCGTCCGAGGCCTGACTCGGGCGAAGCGGAGAGCATGCGTCGCCGAGGCTTGGGCTCGGGCGAAGCGGAGGGCATGCGCTCGCCGAGGCTCGGGCTCGGGCGAGACGGAAAAACAAGCCTCCGTCCGAGACCTGGGAGGCTCGGGCGAAACGGAGTGGAAGCAGAGACCGGAGGCTCGGATGCTTACCACGGGTCGGAGGCAGGGCTCGAGGGTGAGGCTCGACTCGTGCTCGAGGGAGAAGACGACAACGGCGGCACTCTGCTCGCCGGCGGTGACCCGAGCGCGGCGGCGTGTTTACGCCGGCCAAACTGGGCACTCCGCGGCAGAGCTGAGGGCACGAGCGTGATCAGAGGGCTCACCCGCGTCGATCAAGGAACTCGGCGAGGTGAGGGGATGAACGGAGGTGGACGAACGGCGATGACCGGCGGACGGCGAGCGGCGGCGATCGGCGCAGTGGCGACCCTGGGCATCAAACAGAGCCGCAAAGGCCAGGTTAGAGCCGCACGGAGACAGGGAAGCGAATGCGAGGGTCGGAGGGAGATGATCAAGGCCGGAGACGGCGAATTCCACGAACCCGAGTTCGCCGGGTTTCTGCCGGAGATTGGGAAGATGGGGTTACGCCGGGCAAACGGAGGCGGGGAAGGTGAAATTGGGGGGTGGGAAAGCTCCACGAGCTCAAGGCGGAGCTTTAGGGCTAGCTGGTGGAGAGGCGGAGTGTCTGGAGTAGGCCGGCCACGGTGGCGGAGGTGAGTGCGGAGGTCGGAGCTCCGGTGGCTTATATAGCCGCGGCTATGGGACGGTAGAGACCTCGGGGTTACGCGGGTAAGGTTTGCGGGGGCGTGCGCACTCGATTGCGCTCTGGCGGATAAGCTGGCGTGCAGCCGGGGCTCGGGCGCAAGCTCGGCCGGCAATGGCCACGCGGCGGCGGCGCGCTGGACGCTGTAGGGGCCGAGAGCGAGGGTCAGCGCTCGCGTGCGGGCGCGGAGGGAACAGGGAGACAGCGGCGGCAGGATAAGGGCGCGTGGGGAGCAGCCGCATGCGCTGCAGACGCAGCGCCGGCGCCATGGCCGGCCCCCCCCCCCTCCCTCTGGCTCTACGGGAAGAAGAACAGTGTAGGGCTAGGGTTTGACTTTTGGCCAGAATCTGTATTTTGCAAAAATCTCCCAAAATTTGAACTGTGCGACAAAAACTCAAAATACCAAAGTTGTTCAAAAAAATGAGATCTACAATTTGTCACTATGCACATTTTCAAATTCCAAATAGTTTTTGAACTATATTCAAAAATAGAAAAGGGAATACTTTTCAAATTTGATTCAAATCAAAATTACTTTGGATTTCAAACAGAAACTTGAAAATATTTATATATGAAAGTTGTTCCATTTGTCAAAACCTACAACTTTGCTAATATACACTTTATCTGAAACTCAATAGTTTTTGAATTAATTTTGAAAACTCAAAAAGGGACAAAAACTGGAGTTTGAATGAATTTGATATTACTGCAAATTTTATATAGAAACTTTGAAATTTGTAAATACCAAAGTTGTTCCTCTTGATCAGATTCACAACTTTGCTTTTTGAACCAACTCAAAATTTTGAATTTTGAAAAAGTTATCAAAAAGGGAATAAATCCAGGATTTGGGATTTTAGGGTTTTGCAAAAAGAAAATTCAAATCAAATCTGATTTTTTGAACTTTGATCAAAGCAACAAATATCAGGGCACTAAATTTGAACCAGAATTACATAGAACTAGGCACAGAGGTGAAATTACCATTTTGCCCCTATAGGAAGAAGTGGGCTAATAAGGGTTTTTGCAATAGAGGTACATCACATAAAATGATACACTAAGCAAATGCATACACATGAAATCATGATCAAGATGATTAATGATGCTAATGATGATATGTCAAGTTAATTACATGCTTAAACACCAGAGGTGTTACAGCCTTCCCCCCTTAAAGAAATCTCGCCCCGAGATTCTGCGTCTAAAGAAAGGACAAAGAAGGGATAAAGGTAAAACTTTACATAGGCAGGGATTCGAGAAAGTCGGGATAGTTCTTTGCCAAGAAGTCTTCAGATTCCCAAGTAGCTTCTTCTTCAGAGTGCTGGTTCCACTGGATTTTGTACCACCTTGTGGTAGTTCTTCGAGTAACTCGATCTTTGTGATCCAACACGCGAACTGGATATTCCGAGTAGGATAGATCAGGCTCTAGCTCGACACCTTCAACTTCCACGACATGTTCTGGTACTCGGAGGCACTTCTTGAGTTGGGAGACATGGAAAACATTGTGGACAGCAGAGAGATGATCGGGCAACTTCAGCTTGTAAGCTACCTTGCCACAACATTCCAAAATCTCAAACGGACCAATGTAGCGGGGTGCTAACTTTCCCTTGACTCCAAAACGAGTGACTCCTTTGGTTGGTGAGACCTTGAGATATACGTAATCTCCAACTTGAAACTTCAGAGGTCGACGTCTCTTGTCAGCATAACTCTTTTGTCGGGATTGGGCAATCTTCATGTTCTCTTGTATCTGCTTGACTTTCTCTTCCATATCTTTGACCAGGTCAACTCCAAAGAATTCTCTTTCTCCGGGCTCAGACCAACTAAGGGGGGTACGACAACGACGACCGTACAGTGCTTCAAAGGGTGCCATTTTGATGCTTTCTTGATAACTGTTATTATATGAGAACTCTGCCAAGGGCAAACAGTCATCCCAAGTATCTGCGAAGGTGAGCACACATGCTCTCAACATATCCTCTAACACTTGGTTGACTCGCTCAGTTTGTCCATCTGTTTGTGGATGATATGCTGTACTATGCAAGAGCTTGGTTCCAAGTGAGGTATGGAACGCTTTCCAGAACTTTGCGACAAACTGAGTACCACGATCAGAGATAATGGTCTTGGGTATTCCATGAAGCTTCACTATGTGGTTCTTGTACAAGGCGGCATACGTGGGGACGGCGTAGCTGGTCTTGACTGGCAGAAAGTGAGCTTGTTTGGTGAGTCGGTCCACGATTACCCAAATGGAATCAAAACCTTTCTGAGTCTTGGGTAGCCCATTGATAAAATCCATGCTGATATCCTCCCACTTCCAACCAGGTACTGACAAAGGTTGCAATTCTCCTCCAGGCTTCATGTGCACGGCTTTGACTTTTTGACAAGTATCACAACGAGCGACATAGCGAGCGATTTCAATCTTCATCTTTGTCCACCAGAATCTCTGCCTTAGATCCTGGTACATCTTGTTGCTGCCGGGGTGGATGGAAAACCTAGACAGGTGTGCCTCATCAAGGATCAACTGTCTCAACTCAGGCACCTTGGGAACTACTAGACGGTTCTTGAACCAAACAACTCCTACGTCATCGATCCTGAAACAATCAGCCTTACCGGTCTGGACCTTTTCGATGATGTGCTTGATTCCAGGGTTATCTTTCTGTGCAGCGATGACTTGTTCCTTGACCGATGTTTCTATCCTGACATTGTTCAGGCTTCCTTGCGGAACTATCTCAATACCCATCCTTTCAAGAGCATGGCACAAGGAAAGATCATAGGGCTTCGTCGTCAGACAGTTGCAGTATGACTTGCGACTGAGGGCATCGGCAACTACATTTGCCTTACCAGGATGGTAATGCACTTCGATATCATAGTCCTTGATTAACTCAAGCCATCTTCGCTGCCTCATGTTCAACTCTTCTTGAGTGAAGATATACTTCAGGCTCTTATGATCGGTGTACACATTGCAGGTACTGCCCACAGATAATGACGCCATATCTTCAAGGCATGAACCACTGCTGCTAACTCAAGGTCATGGGTTGGATAATTCTCCTCATGTCGCCTAAGCTGCCGTGAGGCATAAGCGATCACTCGACCTTCTTGCATCAAAACACAGCCTAACCCAGTACCAGATGCATCACAGTATACATCAAAGGGTTTCTCGATGTCTGGTTGAGCTAGGACTGGTGATGTAGTTAGTAGTTTCTTCAAGGCTTGAAAAGCTTGCTCACAGGCTGTTGACCAAACAAAATCCACGGAATTCTTCAACAACTCTGTGATGGGCTTGGCAACTCTGGAGAAGTCTGGGATGAAACGACGATAGTATCCAGCCATTCCCATGAAGCTGCGAACTTCGCGGACAGTGGTAGGTGGCTTCCAATCCAAGATATCTGCCACTTTTCCAGGGTCAACTGACACACCTTCAGCGGACAGGACATGACCAAGGAATTGAATTCGATCCAGCCAGAATTCACATTTACTGAACTTGGCATACAGCTGGTGATCTCTGAGACGAGAGAGAACGACACGAAGATGCTTGGCATGATCTTCAGGAGTTCTTGAATAAACAAGGATGTCGTCAATGAACACGACTACAAATTTATCGAGCTCTGGCATGAACACAGAGTTCATGAGATACATGAAATGAGCGGGGGCATTGGTCAAGCCAAAAGACATGACCAAGTACTCATATAGACCGTATCTGGTGGTGAAAGCTGTTTTGGGAATATCTTCGGGACGAATTTTTATTTGGTGATAGCCAGATCTGAGGTCGATCTTGGAAAACACTCTGGCTCCAGATAACTGGTCAAACAGAAGATCAATGCGAGGCAAGGGATATTTATTTTTGATGGTGACCTCGTTGAGCGGGCGATAGTCGACGCACAGACGAAGGCTTTTGTCCTTCTTCTTCACAAAGATAGCAGGACAGCCCCAAGGAGATGAACTTGGGCGAATGAGACCCTTATCCAATAGCTCTTGCAATTGGATCTTCAGCTCTGCCAACTCTCTGGGAGGCATTCGATAAGCTCTACGGGATATAGGAGCAGTCCCGGGCTTTAGCTCTATAGCAAACTCAACATCACGGTCGGGAGGCAGACCAGGTAAATCTTCTGGAAAGACATCAGGGAACTCGCAGACCACGGGGATATCTCGGATCCCTTGATCATAGGTAGCATTTAGCTGTGTGGTAGCTGGTTTTGAAGGCATAGGAAGTTGGAGAAAGAGTTTGGAGGTACTGTTAGGAATATCCACTCTCACAACTCTATTCAAGATGTCTATCATGGCTTTATACTGACACATCCAATTCATGCCTAAGATGACATCTATCTCTTGATCGCGCAGTACTATCATGGTGGTAGGAAAGACATGTTTCCCCAACATTACTGGTATACTGCGGACCACTTCCTTAGTATTTATCCGCCCTCCAGGCGAAAGTATGCAGAAACTTTCTTTTAACTCCCCCATGGGCAACTCATGCTTGATGACAAAAGTGCGACTGATGAAGGAATGCGATGCACCAGAATCAAACAAGACGACTGCAGGATGATTGGCAACAGGGAACCTACCGAGCATGACGGGCTCTCCTTCTGGGATGTTACTGACGGTGGTGAAGTAGACTTGCCCGTGCTTCCTGACAAGCTTGCCCTTCTGGACGTGCTGCTGCGGTGCACGGTGCTGCTGCTGTGATCCTCCAGGGCCTTTCTGTGCATGCTGGGCATTCTTCTTGGGTTTTGGGCACTCGCGAGACCAGTGACCAACTTGGCCACAGTTGTAGCATGGATGGTTGTAAGCTGTTTGTGGGGTGGTGACACGAACACCGGGGGCGTTCGGCTGAGTGGCACTTTGCTGGTTGGCACTGTGGGTGGTGGCCGCGGTACGAACGACCACTTGCTGATGGGGGTATGGGGCACGGTTTTGGTGGTGGCTGGGGTGGTAGATGATTCTTGGGCGCTTATGGTTGCTGGAGAAACTGCTAGACCCAGCCTTCTTCTTCTTCTTCTCTTCCTGATACTGGCGGTTGCTTTCCTCGAAAGCAACAGCACGGTCAACGACATCATGGTAGGATCCGTTTAGGTTGTTGGACAGACCTCTGCGAATCTTAGGGTGCAGACCCCTGAGAAAACAATCTCTCTTCTTTTCCTCTGTGTTGACATAGTCGGAGGCATACTGGCTGAGGTGGTTGAATTGTCCCACGTACTGCATGACGGTGGAATCTTTCTGTTGCAGGGCCAAGAACTGATCCAACTTCATCTTCATCAATCCCGAAGGGATGTGATGTGCTCTGAAAGCGGTGCGGAACTCTTCCCAGGTCAGCTGGTGGCCTTCCGGCTGGGCCGCCAACAGGTTGGCGTACCAGGCACTTGCAGGACCACGGAGCTGCTGAGAAGCGAACCGAGGCTTCTGGATCTCCGTGCAGTGCAGTAGACTGAACTTCTGTTCCATGGTGCGTAACCAGTCGTCAGCCTCGAGAGGTTCATCGGCCTTTGTGAAGACCGGTGGTCGTGTTTCAGTGAAGTCCACATAGGTTGTCTCTTGGTTGTTGCGGCGACCACGGTTGCCGTTGTTCTGCTGCCCTTGATTCTGAGCCATCAGATTGGCAGCGGCGGCCAAGGCTGCAATGGCATCTGCTAGGGTAGCTGGTACAGGTGGAGGGTTTGGGATGTTGGCATCATCAGAACCTCCAGCTCCGGTACGGGTGTTCACAGGCATCTGTATAAGCAACTCGGAACTCAGCATATATGGACAAAGGTTCTGAAACAACTTGATTGACAACTTCACTGATACAAAGATAGCTGACTTGATAAAGATGACAACAGACTGATAAGGGAAAAGGTACGAAAAGAAAGATACATGCCAGACTTGGCAACAGACAGACTAACGCCCCCAAACCTAGTCTAAGGTTTTAGGTAAGCAGATGGTACAGACACAAGGAGTCTAGTCATCATCGATGAAGATCAACTCTTCGTCATCATCATCATCCTCGATGATAAGCTCAGGCTCTTCCTCCTCATCTTCATCTTCAACGTGGACATCTTCAGCAGGTTCCACTTCCACATTCTGATCGGGCTCGTGTTCTACTTCAGGTTCCTCCACGACTCCGTCTTCGGGGTCCTCAGCAACTGGTGGAATCACGGGGTGAAGCTGGTCGTGCAGCTGGTGTACTTCCTCATGAAGCATATCATTGAACTGCTCGATCTGGGCGGTGTATTGCTGCAGTCCATGGAGCTGGGCTCTGGTAACGTCCTCGCGGGTCCAAGCATCATTGTGCTGCTCGATAGCGCGAACCGTGTTCCGGTTGGCCTGCTCCAGGGAAGCTCGTGCCTCATAAAACTCCATGCGGGAAAGGTAGAAGTCATGCTCCATGTTCTCCATTTCAGCCTTCAGATTCTTGATTTCCTCCTTCAGCTGCTTGCGGGTGCGGCGGGGAAAGCGACGACCATTGGAGGATTCTCCAGTCTCTTCTCCGGTGCGTGGCGCCAGCTGGTGACGCGGCACACCGTGCGGTCCAGTCGACTTGCGGGCAGTCCGTTTGATGATGGCCATATCTGGACAAGAGGTTATAGATGAGAAAGGCTAGCAAGAAAAAGGTATAGGCACACTAACCCATCGAACTCTTTTATATACTTAAGTGAATGTGACATGATGCATGAATCGTTCCTACGGAACAAGGCAATGCAATTACTAAGGTAAGGTACATAGGGCTTATACAAGTTGTCTTGCTACTAGTTGCCAAAGACAAGATGAGATGAGAGAAGCAATTTGGACTCAAAATAGTCAAGTTTAGTTTTTGTTAAAAACATTTTGAAGTTTCGCAAAAAGATTGCGACGTCATAGTGAGATGCTCTGATACCACTCTGTAACGTAACGGCGCTAATCCCATGGCCCACTGATCACCGTCAACCACTGACAGTCGATCCGTACAGCCAAGAGATTAAGACCGGTTCCGCTACTGGGCTACATCAGTGCCCGATGTCCGCAGGATCATCTCACAATTCGGTTACAATCTTTTGAACATTTTGACAAATAACATCGGAGTAAAAAGCGGAAGACTTAGATAACAATAGTTTTACAAACCAGGGTTCAACATAAAATCAAAGTGAAGTTATTACAGACCATAGTTCAAATAGATAGAGTTGGCAGAGTAGCGCATGACAACAACTGAAGGGTAAAGATACTTCACCCAGCCCGAGGGTGAATAATCACTCATCAGCCTCATCGGCCTCTTCCTGAACAACAGTCACACAGCAGGGTCCAAGGCATACTGAGGAATCTGCCATACCTGCAACATGGGTAATAACACCCTGAGTACAAAGGTACTCAACAAGACTTACCCGACTAAAGAAAAAGGAGAAGACTCAGGAATGAAAGGCTTAGGGTAGTCAAGGTAAAGCTTTAAGCAAGTTCAAGTATTTTGCAGAAAAGCATTTTTGTAAATCTTATTTTATTTTGAAAGATTCAGTATCCCTCAATTCTTCATCATTCATGATTCATTTTACATTTCAAAACATTCCTAGTTGAGAACCACTCTCCGTTGACAGTCAGTGGACCAAGTCTCCATAACCGAGGAGCAACGTTAATCCGGATAAATAATACTCAGCTGAGGATCCCTATCCACACTGCATATGTAGCACCCAAGCTTGCATATGCCAACTCGTCTACCACGATTCCTCCAAGATTGGGCCCGGTCCTACGCCACCCGGAAGTACAGTACACCACTCCAATCCGGGACTCTAACCCACGTGGGTACATGCTACTTCCGCCATCTCTCCACTCCCAGTGCGCGGTTGTCGGTCCAATAATGGATTTCTCGGAGCCAGAGCTTTCCGTAGTATGTGAATAGTTACAAGTCTTGACCAGCAGGCCCCCATACGGATGGTCCCTACATTTTTCCGCCAGCGACAAGCACCTCGGGACTCTAACCCAAGAGTACAGGTCCTGTCGGTTTTTCAACCCTGTCCCGGTCGGTGTCAACTGTTGAGTCCCGGACTACAACATGACGGCACCGTACGCGCGGACAACCTCTCCTCGCTATTAACTAGGTACGGATCAGATACCTAGCCAACAGCCGGGGAGTAAGACCAAAATTCCCATAAAGTTTCTTTCAGTGATCACACTTTTGAAATTGACATTTTTATTGCAAAGTCTAATTCAATAAGCATTGCTAAGCATTTTTCAAATACTTTTGAAAAGCAGGCTTCGGGTGTATCAGTGGTCAAGGTGGATAATGCATCAGTTAGGATATCACTCAACTCCTATAAACCTAATGCAATAATTTAACTCAAAAGCATTTAAGGAAATCACTTTATAAATTCAAGGAAGGGTTAAATGCACCGGGGCTTGCCTTGGATGGCAAAAAGAACGGACTCGGGGTCGGTGGTGTAGGTGCCAGAGCTCGGGGTCGCCTCGGGAACAGATCCTTCGGTGGCTACCTCGACTTCAGGTCCTTCTTCGTCAACTATACGGATGCAATGATGAATGCTCATGAGAATGATGATATGAACTTATGGTGCAAGACAATTCCACTGATTCTAGATTACTTTTAAACAAAGCATGATTGAAATCTAGGTTGAGCATAAAAGGTAACCATTTCTTCCTTAAGCAATATTGATTAAACTAGACCTTATTATAATTATCCTAAGCATCAACCAACCATAGCATCACAAACATCATAGACCAAAGGGTAGGGGTCTATGAACATTAATCAATCCAAAGATCACATCATCAAACACTTATTACCAACACTAACCATTTTTTCTATTTTCCTAAATTAATTAAAAAGGTCATTTTATGAAGTTGCTCCAAAAATTACCAAATTAATCACATAAGTTCATTATGGTGTAGATAGATGGCAAAACAAATTTCATAATTTTTGGAGGTCATTAAGGTGCTCAAATAATTCTAGACATTTAATTAACAAAAGGCACTATTCAACTATTTAAATAAAAGCTCAAAAATCAACTTGTTCCAAAAGACTTCAAAATTTTACCAGAGACTCGGAAAGGCATAACTAGCACATAAAAATTTATCTCCAGATTTTTGGAGTTATAGAACACTCTCCAAAAATACCAAAACCTCCATTTTTCAATTAAAAGGGGAATTTTACATTTTTAAATCTTTGCGCAAAACTCAAGTTCCATATTTTTATAAAATACCCCAGAGCATAAAGAGTCTACCACAAAAATTTCAGAATTTTTGGATGCACACAGAAAATCATACAAAAAAGAGAAAACAGAACACTATTCACATCTCTCAGAAAAAAAAGAAGAGCACTGTGCTCCTTCTAGGCCGGGCTCGGCGAATCGCGGGGCTCGGGCGAATCGCGCGGGCTCGGTCGAGACGGAAGCGACAACTTCGTCCGAGGCCTGGCCCGGAGGCTCGGGCGAGACGGAGAAGTAAGCCTCCGTCCGAGGCCTGACTCGGGCGAAGCGGAGAGCATGCGTCGCCGAGGCTTGGGCTCGGGCGAAGCGGAGGGCATGCGCTCGCCGAGGCTCGGGCTCGGGCGAGACGGAAAAACAAGCCTCCGTCCGAGACCTGGGAGGCTCGGGCGAAACGGAGTGGAAGCAGAGACCGGAGGCTCGGATGCTTACCACGGGTCGGAGGCAGGGCTCGAGGGTGAGGCTCGACTCGTGCTCGAGGGAGAAGACGACAACGGCGGCACTCTGCTCGCCGGCGGTGACCCGAGCGCGGCGGCGTGTTTACGCCGGCCAAACTGGGCACTCCGCGGCAGAGCTGAGGGCACGAGCGTGATCAGAGGGCTCACCCGCGTCGATCAAGGAACTCGGCGAGGTGAGGGGATGAACGGAGGTGGACGAACGGCGATGACCGGCGGACGGCGAGCGGCGGCGATCGGCGCAGTGGCGACCCTGGGCATCAAACAGAGCCGCAAAGGCCAGGTTAGAGCCGCACGGAGACAGGGAAGCGAATGCGAGGGTCGGAGGGAGATGATCAAGGCCGGAGACGGCGAATTCCACGAACCCGAGTTCGCCGGGTTTCTGCCGGAGATTGGGAAGATGGGGTTACGCCGGGCAAACGGAGGCGGGGAAGGTGAAATTGGGGGGTGGGAAAGCTCCACGAGCTCAAGGCGGAGCTTTAGGGCTAGCTGGTGGAGAGGCGGAGTGTCTGGAGTAGGCCGGCCACGGTGGCGGAGGTGAGTGCGGAGGTCGGAGCTCCGGCGGCTTATATAGCCGCGGCTATGGGACGGTAGAGACCTCGGGGTTACGCGGGTAAGGTTTGCGGGGGCGTGCGCACTCGATTGCGCTCTGGCGGATAAGCTGGCGTGCAGCCGGGGCTCGGGCGCAAGCTCGGCCGGCAATGGCCACGCGGCGGCGGCGCGCTGGACGCTGTAGGGGCCGAGAGCGAGGGTCAGCGCTCGCGTGCGGGCGCGGAGGGAACAGGGAGACAGCGGCGGCAGGATAAGGGCGCGTGGGGAGCAGCCGCATGCGCTGCAGACGCAGCGCCGGCGCCATGGCCGGCCCCCCCCCCCCCTCCCTCTGGCTCTACGGGAAGAAGAACAGTGTAGGGCTAGGGTTTGACTTTTGGCCAGAATCTGTATTTTGCAAAAATCTCCCAAAATTTGAACTGTGCGACAAAAACTCAAAATACCAAAGTTGTTCCGAAAAATGAGATCTACAACTTTGTCACTATGCACATTTTCAAATTCCAAATAGTTTTTGAACTATATTCAAAAACAGAAAAGGGAATACTTTTCAAATTTGATTCAAATCAAAATTACTTTGGATTTCAAACAGAAACTTGAAAATATTTATATATGAAAGTTGTTCCATTTGTCAAAACCTACAACTTTGCTAATATACACTTTATCTGAAACTCAATAGTTTTTGAATTAATTTTGAAAACTCAAAAAGGGACAAAAACTGGAGTTTGAATGAATTTGATATTACTGCAAATTTTATATAGAAACTTTGAAATTTGTAAATACCAAAGTTGTTCCTCTTGATCAGATTCACAACTTTGCTTTTTGAACCAACTCAAAATTTTGAATTTTGAAAAAGTTATCAAAAAGGGAATAAATCCAGGATTTGGGATTTTAGGGTTTTGCAAAAAGAAAATTCAAATCAAATCTGATTTTTTGAACTTTGATCAAAGCAACAAATATCAGGGCACTAAATTTGAACCAGAATTACATAGAACTAGGCACAGAGGTGAAATTACCATTTTGCCCCTATAGGAAGAAGTGGGCTAATAAGGGTTTTTGCAATAGAGGTACATCACATAAAATGATACACTAAGCAAATGCATACACATGAAATCATGATCAAGATGATTAATGATGCTAATGATGATATGTCAAGTTAATTACATGCTTAAACACCAGAGGTGTTACAGATATCTATAAAAGCCCATTGAGCCGGTTTAGTCGATTCAAAGATCGTCGAGATCAGGTTTACCTTGTTTAGTCCGGATTGGACTCTTGGATTCCATGTTTTGATGGAGTCCGGATAGGAAACTTGGAGATTGTATCTGGAGATGTTTCCTATTGGGATAAGACCAACCCCCTCTATATATATGAGAGGCATGGACGATTGAGACATCCAACCTTAATCGATCAAAATCAATCTACTATCCCTTTTCATCTCTTTATCTTGTTGTTCGGCGCGTCTCCCGGCGAGGCTCGACGGCGTTCTAGGCGGCCTTGCTGGTCCTAGGACAACCTCTACGTGCTTCTCCCCGACGGGTCTTCCCGGGAGAAGTTCTAGAGTTATCAACACAGGGGCCCAGAACCCTAAATCAGTCTAAACCGGTTTTCCGATCGGTTTTCATCGGTTTAGCCAGGATCCCTGTTGTCTCAGGTTGATCTGCAACCTCTTCGGGCGTTCTAGCCCTGCTGGTGTGTGATTTGGATCACTTCCGACGTCAACAGATAGGGGATGAAAACATATATTGTCGAAATGAAAAGAAAAAAAAATAGGTACATGCTTACTTAAAACAATGGAATATCAAGAGTATAGAGATTATATAGAGATATATAAGAGGAAATTGTGCCTGATAGTTCCCCTCGGCCCATAATCACTGGAGGAGGAGGGCCAAATGGGCCAGGTCGAAAGAAACTTGTCGCCCTCCTCCCTCTTCTTCTTATCCCTCTTGCTTATCCAACGAACCCATTCCATTCCCGTCCATCCATCCATCCGCCCGCCATGGCGACCGCCACGCTGCTGAGCTCCACCTTCGCCATGCCCGCCGCCTCCCGGAGGGCCTCCTCCTCTTCCTCCACCTCCTTGGGCTTCGCCACGTCGCAGCTCGCCGGCCTCTCCCTCTCCGCCGGCGCTGCAACTCCAACCGCCGTCGCCCTCCTCCCCAAGAGGCAGCAGCTCCAGCCCATTGTCGCGCGTAAGACTTCGATTTCGTTTTCCTTTGCTGTCGTTTCCTTCTTCGTATGCTTCCATTCTTCGTGAGTCTTCAGCTGTCAAGGCTCTTGTTTGTCCATGAGCCTTAGGATTTCGTGGTTGCTCGCTCCCGGTCTTATCTGAATCTTCAGCTGTCTCGGCTCGGCTGTTCCATTCTTCTTCTCTGCCTCTGCTAGTAATTACGTAATAGTTTCAGCTAATCTTCTGAGCATTTTTTTAATAAGATATAAATTGGCATCTGATTGACTGGCGAGATGATGAAGTGTGCTGTGTGTCTGTGTTCAGGGCGTGTGTGCCCGTTCACGGACAAGAAGACGAACCGGGCGAACAAGGTGTCCTTCTCCAACCACAAGACGAAGAAGCAGCAGTTCGTGAACCTGCAGTACAAGAAGCTGTGGTGGGAGGCCGGCAAGCGCTTCGTCAAGCTGCGCCTCTCCACCAAGGCGCTCAAGACCATCGAGAAGCACGGCCTCGACGCCGTCGCGAAAAAGGCCGGCATCGACCTCAACAAGAAGTGAGAGCAGCCAAAACTAGTGGTGTGCCACTAGCTTAGTTCCCCATTCACATTCACATTCACATTCACGGGGTCGTCTCGTCTAGTCTTCTGTCTGTCTGCCTGCCTGCCTCCTGTTGTTCTTTCACAATCATACTATTTCCTTTACTTTCTTCCCCAATTTGTTTTGTGTACCATACCAATCAGTGTAGGCAGATCGGGGTTGCACATATATGTTTTTGGTCTCCTGGTGGGAGCTAAGGTTTCCTCCTCTGAATGGATCTTGTCTCCATTTCATAGTCGTGATCAATCACAGTTTAACAGAAAGTTAAATAACCTGTTCCTCTCCCTCACGAGTCACGAATATGCTGCCGACGAAGTAGAAATGGAACTGAAATCCGAATGAACTGGTGTGCATCCTGTTTCTTGTCCAAGAGAGGAAAATGTGTTCTGGCACATGCTTGTAGACTGCACCTTACCTTCCATTCACTCCCACCATGCATCATCATATAACTGCTGCTGCTGGCTACCAGCAAGCAGCGAAGGAGGATGCAAAGAATGCAGCCAGGATTAGTTGAGCTGGAGAGAGAGGAGATTTTGTGGTGCATATCTAATGGCGACATCGCAGTCAGTGTCCTCTCCTCGCGGTCTTGATCGATCAAGTGTAAGAAACGGGAGTGTTTGCTGTTCCTGCAAAAATACCACAAGAAAACATGCCTAATTCTTCGATTTAATTAGTAGGCTCCCTCTAAATTGGAGGACTGGAGTGGGTAATAGATACAAGGAAAGTTCTTTAAGTCCTTTCTAAAATGTTTTTTTTTTTGTGTTTTCATCATTTTGTGATATTCCCTGGCCAACTACACGCATATGGTCCATTAGAAGACTTTTTTTCGGTTGTTTATGTATTTTTTAAAACAACTCAAATGGCACCTCATTGTTGTCTACAACACCTGTTTCTTGGATGGTTAGGGCTTTCTGATTCCAACAGGTTTGCACAAAGAACGGAGGAGCCTGCAGTCTCAAGATATGTTGATAGGCAGACACATTTGTAAACACAACATGTTTCCTTTTTTTTTTTTTTTATCTCCCGGCAGTTTAAGCAAACCATTGTAACGGGTTGTCACTGCAGTGACTGCACACATGTGATTCTGTGGTGCCAGAACGAAATCACGCTCATCAACCAGTTGCATACAGTATATATCGCCCATGGTGTTTCGAGGTTCCAAAAATAAAAAGTTGGTTTCTTTGCTGATGATTGATACAAGAGGGGAGTGCACGAAAATCGATGGAACTGTGGTCGGTCAAACTTTTGTTCTGTGTATGAGATGATCACTACTGTAATTCATTCAGACTTTTGTCAATTTATGAACCAAAATTGGCTTTGGACCGCGTGGTGCGTTTGAGATCTTCTCTATACATACAAAATGAGTCAACGACGGCATGCTGTTTGTTTGATCAGAAGAACTAGTAGTGAAGCGGCAGAGTGTGGAATGCAGCGTAAACCCAATACAGCAGAGCGGAATGCATTTCACCTACACTGGTGCCTCCTGAAATTCCTCGGCGACAACATCTTTCCGAGCATCGCCTTGAGGCGCCTGGATCCGGCGCCGGCCTTGATGGCGCCGCGCCTTCCGGGCTCCTGCGGGTTGGAGCAGAGCGCGACGCCGGCCTCGGAGCACCAGCCGCCGTAGGCGAAGTGGTCCCCGCGGGGGCGGGGGCGGCGGCGCAGGATGTCCCGGTCGATCCGGTCGAGCACGGGGTCGCCGTCCCTGAACTTGCGCGCGAAGGCGGCCCCGCTGAGGAGCATCCGGCGGTAGTCCCTGGCGGTGAGGTAGAGCGGGTGCTGCTTGGGCGGGGTGTCCCACCGGATGAAGTGCAGGTCGTGGTTCACCGTCGCGTTGCGGAACCGCCGCGAGTTGCACGCCACCGTCTGGAAGTAGAACTCGGGCGACGACACGATGTTGGCGTGGTAGAGGAGCAGCGTCCGCGGCAGGTTGTCCCACCCCATCGTCACGTACTCCGCGAACGACCGCGACAGCACCGTCCACGCCGACCCTGCAGCATGGCGTTGGCGTTATCATCATCGTTTGTTGGGCATTTGGGCAGGATGGATGGGTGTCGGTGTCGGTGTCGGCGTTGCTTTGCTAGCGCCGTTTCTTGGAATCAAGAAGACATCATTTATTTATTTATTTATTTATTTATTATACCACAAGGCAGGTTTTCGGACTCGTTTGGTAGAGTGGAAATTAATTGTGTGCCGAGAATAGTTCGAATTCGTGCGAAAACTCCTTTTTTGCAAGGAAGAAAGTCGACAGTTGTACGGCAAAATTGATGAGTACCGTACCTGTGTAGAGCTTGAATGCCGTGGGCAGCCTCCTGAGGTTGGTGGTGATGTTCACCGGGCGGATGAGCTCCGCGCGCCCGTCCTCGTATAGCGCCGTGTCCAGGATCACCGGCCGCGCCCGCTTCTTTCTGCAGAGCTACCATCAGTTCAATCCTCCGTTAAACTTACTATTAGGAGCCCGCCATGTTGTTGTGCCGTTTGGGCTAGTGAATTCGATGATCAATGGATGCTCACTGCAATCCTAAAGTGTGAGTTCTTACATCTTCCAGCCCAGGTGGCTCGTGTGCTGGATGAAGTTGAGGTCCCTGGGCAGCCCGGCGAACGCCTCCATCAAGTCTGCAATCCCAAATCCATCATCATTCAGTGCAAGCATCAGCAGCATCTATCTAATCTAATACAAGTAGTATTATTATTCATTACCGTCCTGGGTGACGAGCGGGTAGTCGGAGGCGCTGAGGTTGATGAACCAGTCCCAGCGGCGGCGGAGGCGGAGGCGGAGCAGCACGGCGACGGCGTGCAGCGTGGTGGTCAGCATGGTGGGGCCCCGGTAGGTGACCAGGTTGGGCCTGCCGACGATCCACACGTTCCCCGCGCGCGCGTACACGCCGCCGCGCCCGGACAGGGACACCAGCTCCGCCAGCCGCCGGTGCTCCTCCGCGGGGGCCTCCCGGTCCAGGTGCACCAGGTAGCTGTTCGCCGGGTGGTACAGCGCAGCCAGCAGCCGCGCCGCGCGGGACGCGTCCCCCGTCGACGCCGAGATGAGGTACGCGAACCTCACGGGGTACAGCGCCTGCTGCTGCTGCTCCTCGGCGTCAGCGGCGGCCGTCGACGACGGGGACAGGAAGGGCCACTTCCTCCTGGCCCCGGTGCTGCCCGTCAGGAGGAGCGAGGGGAGGAGGAGGATGGAGGCCACGAGGAGCGCCGTGAACGCGGCGGAGACCAGCAGCTCACGCCGGATGCTGCTCAGACCCATCGCCGGCGCCCGAATCACCATGCGAGCATCAGCCAATCTCTGCTCGGGTGGGGACCCCTGAGCTCTGAGCTGTACCCTCCCTCCCCCAGTCTCCACCTACCTACCCAATGAGAAATCAATCCGTTCTCTTCTCTCTCGCTCTCGACCGGTCAATCTCTGGATTACTACTCGATCGCGGTCTTTCTTGGAATCAAATCAATGGCGACTCCGAGATCTAGCACCCCCTGAGCAGAGAGCAGCAGGAGGCAGTGGCGTGCGATTGGATGGGTTGCAGCATTTGGGAGAAGTAAAGGAAGGCTTTGGGGGGAGTAGGAGTACTAGTAGGAGGGAAGTCCCTCTCGGGTGAGTGACGGGTGGGCCCCAGGGCCGGAATGGGGAGGATCGACGACGGCCGTGGGCCCGTGGCAGCTGCACCACCCTGCTGCAGACGTGCTGTGTTGCTTTGCGTTGTCAAAAAAAAATGGAGAGACAATAATCATACTATCTCGCCGGTGTAAACCCTCATATACTTTCACTGTTTTTACACACACATGCTTACCGTTATTGTACGTGTCGGAAGCGTACGTACGCCCAATGCAGTGCTACCTTCGTCCTAAAAAAACGACCTTATAAATTTAGTGTACATCAAACTATTATAAATTTGCTACCAAATTTATAAAAAAACATCATTTATGACAAAATAGAAACACTATGAAACTATATTACATTGAATGATACTACTGTTATACGGAGTATATCATAGTAAAGTATAGAAATTATTAACTTACAATATTCACGCTTCAAATGTTTAGGATTCCCCATCACATTGAATCTTTATACACATGCATAGAGTATTAAATGTAGGCAAAAAAATAACTAATTGTACAGTTTGTTTGTACTGTCGAGACGAATCTTTTGAGCCTACTTAATCCATGTTTGGATAAAGTTTGTCAAATAACAACGAAAATGCTACAGGAACTTTACATCCAATTTTTTTTTTTAACTAAACACGCCCCTATAATATCATTTCCTTTGAAACAAAAGTAGTACATTTGGAACCTCTAAAATTGACATTCAAACTCCTAACCTCAGCCTGAAGCTTAGCTTTATTTAACGTCGCTAGAGTCCATGGAGCTCGATATTGCTGGATTTTCCTGAGATGGAAGAAGATCCAGTTCCTTTTGTGTCATTAAATTTTTTTACATGATCTCATGACGTTTAGTTGTTATCGGAGCAGAAAGTGGGAGAAGATAAGGGCATTGTCATGTCTATGGCGATAGTGCGGATCAATGAAATCTCAGATGGGGATATCAAATTTGTATGTTACCAAATCTCAGATGATGATCAATAACTTTAAGAAATTAATTGTTTAGTCCCCTTTGGAACAAAGGAAAACTAGAGAAATTTTCCATGATCCCTTCGAACAAAGTATTTGGTCCCTACAAATCCTATGAAATTCCTAGGGTTGTTTCATACGAATTTTATGAAATTTTACCAAGAGTTTCTGTCAGAAAGTTACCTTTGTGTCATACTCTCTCATTAAATTCCTGCGCGTTTCCTGCCCTATATCTAACATTCCAATCCTATAGTTTTCTGTGTTTTTCAATTTATAGGATTCATGATGCCAGGATTTCTATTGGTGCGTTTATAGAACACACAATTTCTGGGTTTTAAAGGGCCTGTTTGGTACAGCTCACGTTGTGAGCTGTTTTTTTTTGCCAAACACCATTTTACAAAACAGCTTCACCCATGAAACTGTTTTATCCCTCCTCTCACAAAAACAGCTTCACCCATGAAGCTGAAAAAAGTAGCTTTTTACAGCTTACACCTCCATTTCTCTCTCCCAACCATGCATGAAGTTGTTGGTAAAGCTGTTTTGCCAAACACTTTTTCCAAAACAGCTTAACTTCACCTTAGTAGTTGTTCATGAAGCTATTTTCTAAAAAATACAGCTTCAGTAGTGAAGCTGAGCTGTACAAAACGGGGTCAAAGAAAACTTTAGGCTGAGATCTCATGGGCCCGCCACTGATTGAACTCGGCTTTTCACATGCTCTCGTCACATGACGATAAGGTGAGGAGATGTGAGCACTAAGGGTCCGTTTGGTTGGTGACCGGAACTTGCCACGCCTGACCTTCGGCAAACTGTGGCTGCCACAGAAAGTGTGGCGAACAAAATCGAAGCCACACTTCTGGCAAACTTTGGCACGAAAATGAGTCTATGACGTGTGGGACATGGTGCTAAGAAAGTGTGGCGTGCCATAGCTGTGGCAGTGAACCAAACGGCTGCCAGAAAAACTGTGGCACGACGAATCTGTGGCGTGGCAAGTTCTGGTCACCAACCAAACGCACCCTAAACTTTGCTGTTATTTTATTCATCGCTCCAAATCATTAGACGATGGGGTGCGCTGGCCTAGAGTGCTGCCGGTGACATCTCGCACCTGATCGTCTACTGGTGTGTGCCTGCTTTATTTATTTATTTATTTATTTAGTTAGTTATTATTACTCCTTTGGACAAAGTTTACCTTTAGGTTTCAACTCAACAACAGTCGGTTGCATTTGCTTCGGCACTACAAACGAAATAGCCAAAAGTACTTTCTCCACTACAAATTATAAAATATTTTAGTTTTTCTTGAAACATAGGGGGTGTTTGGTTCCCACCCCCTAGAGTTTAACCACTAAAATTTAGTGGAGCTCACTAGAGTTGTAGTGTTAAAAGTGACTTTTAGTGGGGGTGTTTGGAACTTTAGTGACTAAAATTGACTAAACTTTAGTGACTAAACTCTAGGGGGTGAGAACCAAACACCCCCTATACATTTAGATAGATATACATTGTATCTAGATAGATACATAATAAAAGTAGTACATATAGAAAAAGAAAATATCTTATAATTTAAAATGAATGGGGGGTAGATCACCAACAAGTAAGCTATGGACCGCCACTGATAGCTGGTTTGTCCGAGACTGAGAAAACATAAATTTCTATTCTGATTTTGAATACGACAGGAAAATCTAGGAACAGTAAAATAGAGATAACCATAAAGGAAAATTAACACGTAACATCATACTAGTTTTTTTCATACTTTCTATAATTTTTATATCCCGTTGAAATCCTAAGGAATTTCATATGTTTAATGCTTTGTTCCAAAGAGAGCTATAGGAAAATTTCCAACATTATTAAAATTCTTATATGTTTTCTTTACGGCTTTGTTTGGATGTGCATGTATCTATCTCAAATCACATGTATTGATGTGGAACTTTGTTCAAATACACTTCAACACATGTGGATTGAGCTAAATACACGTACATCCAAAACAAGCCCTAGAGGAGAAGTTTATGTTTAGCCATCCAACTATCATCTGAGTTTGGTTTTAGCCGTTGAACTCGAAAATCAGAAATCTTTGACCATTCAACTATTGATACCGTTATATTTGGCCATCTAGCTGTTTTTGATGAGTGGTATGGAAATTTCGAAACTCAAAATGTGAGAACTTCAAAAATCGAATTTTGTGATCATAAATAATTTCTAATAAAAGAAGTTGTCAACGACAAAAACTGTAGACCTCATCGTGATCTGTAATTTGATTTTGGGCATTTCTCCCTAAGTTCAATCGGACAATTTTTTTTTAAAAAAATTGTATTTCAATATAATGAGATCTTCAAGTTAATTTTTGAGACCCGTTATATGTACAACTTTAATTTTGGTCATTTCTCTATCTAAGTTCATTTAAATGACAAAAGTTTTTGAATTTTAAATATATGAGAACTTCAAACAAATTTGAGGACCGTAAATGATTTCAAAAGGTCATCAACTACAAGATCTACAACTGAGGATTTCTCAATCTTAGTTCATTTGAAGATTTCAACAAACTTGAATAACGACGACATGTGGGCCAAACTACCACTTGTCATTCATGATTCATCCACGTCACAAAAATCACCCATCAAAACAGCCGAGATCAAATATGAACAGTATCAATATCAATAGTTGGATGATCAAAGATTTATGATTTTTTTTAATTCAGTGGCTAAAACCAAACGCTGTTTAGATGGCCGAAAACGGACTTCAACTTTTCTTTATTGTTTAGTTTTACATTTGTACAACCGCAATACTACTAGGATTTATTCCGGGGTACCTGCGTCCTGCGTGCACACAAACTGCAGTAGGGTCAGGAGATCTCTACTGCAGTACGCACGTTTCTTGGCTTAAACTCCAGACAATAAATTCCCTTTTGGAAAACAAAATCCCGAGACAATAATCGGCATGACATGGACAGGGCGCTGAACGGTGGTTCCATTGCAAGCAACTGTTTGCCTGACTGCCGGCCTGGTGTTCGACTGCGATTCAGAAGCGCGTGGGCCTGACCGAGAGATCTCACAGAATCGGACCTGAAAGCTCCATGCTGCACTTCTCATCAACCTGTCTACTGCTGCACCTATCTTGCACGAAAGCCTTTTAGTAATAATATAATATAATATATAGGTATTACTGCTGCACCAATAAAAATTATTTGTAGCGGTGGTTCTCAAGCAGATGGCTGTAATGTCCATAATTTTTACCGATCTATTACACCTATTACATCGGCGTTGACGCTAGGCGCTAGTAAAGGCTCCGTTCACTTTAGCTACAAGTCAGTTTTAATTCATATAAATCAGTATTAAAATAGTATTTTTCTCTCCTATCAAATCAGTCGTTTCAGCTTATTAGCTGACTTGTAAGTTCAGCTGCGAACAGAACCAAAAATACTTCTAGGACTGTTATAGAGCAGCTTTTTACTAGTGTGTGGGGTAAATCGATTTACAGTGGTAATTTTCTTCAATAAACCACCAATAAAAATCTTTTAGTGGTGGTTCACAAGTAGATGACTGTAATGTCCATAATTTTTACCGATCTATTACACTGGCGGTGACGCTAGGCGCCAGTGAAAATACTTCTAGGACTACTGGTATAGAGCAGCTTTCTACTAGTGTATCGGGCTATCGGCGTCGCGGGGAAGTAATTTCTAAGGTAAGATGTTTTACTTGCGGCATTGGTATGAAAACTACTCACAGCATTAGGAGTATACCCTACCCTAATAAACCCAATAGGTTACCGTTCGTTCTTAAGCTGTGAAATATTAATACAGAGGAAGCAAAAGTATATGACCAGGAGCCCAAAGCCCAGCTTCCTGTCCACCCTCATTCCTCTCCTAGGCAGCATCACCACGGCCCACAAAAGGCCAGCAACCACAAAGGCCAGCGTCCGGTAGAGCCCGGGCTCCCTGGGTATCTCGACGGGCCGCGGGTACGCGCTCCAGCACGACAGCAGCATGGACAGGCCCAGGCCGACGAGGACGTTGAACACCGGCCCGCCATAGCAGCCGGACACGGCCACCTGTGCGCCGCTGCCGCCGCCGCCGCCGCGGGATGCCACCGCCACGTTCGCTATGAGGTCGCTGATGGAGTTTCCCCAGGCGAGCACGGTGACGCCCAGCGCCGCCGAGTCCACGGAAAGGATGATCCCGGCCGAGACGAGCAGCGACAGGACCTCGTTGGCGATCACGTACGCCCACGCCACACTCATGGCGAACCCGCCGGCGAGCCACGCGCCGAGGAACCGGGTTGGTGGGGCGAAGGGATCCGTGGTGAGGAAGGCAATGAGGCCCAGCGCGAGACCAGCAAGGCCGCCGATGAGGACGGCAACGAGCGGGCTTCCCGTGGCCGCCACCCGGTGGCTCCAGAGCAAGGACATGAAGACGGGGGCGAGCGTGGCCGCGGTCACCGCGGTCGGCTTGCTCCACCGCTCCTTGCTCACGGCCGGGATCGTGAGCCGCCGCGGGAGACTCAGTGGAAGCTCTAGGACGCGCAGGACGGTCCAGAAGACGCTCTTGTTGCCAGTGCAACCGTCGTTTGTGCTGCTGCTATCGCCGGCGTAGTATTGGAGTAGCGGCGCGGTGTCGGGGAGGAGTGGATCTCGGGCCTCCTGGTCGGCGTAGAACTTGTTCTCCGCGACGTTGTGGAGCTCCGAGAAGGCGGCGGCCGGAGACGCGTGGTCGTCCTCCGCGAGCGCGTCGTGGCGTCTGGTCCAGCTGTCCGGGGTGAAGGCGACGGCGAGGACGTAGACGATGTAGAGCGAGGCGAAGCCGGCGGCGACCCAGACGGTGACCTCGCCCGCGGCGACGACGCCGGCCACGGCGACGAGCGCCAGGAGGAGGAAGGCGGCGTCCCGGAAGAAGCCGGCGCGGTGGACGGCGAAGCCCTGGCCACCGAGGCGGACGGCGATGACCCCGAGCACGGCGGAGGAGACGAACATGGCGCCGCCGAGAACGCCGCCGAGGCCCACGGCGGCAGCCGCCCGTCCTCCGGCGGCGAAGGATGCGACGGCGGAGAGCGCGTCGGGCGCGCCGTTGCCGAGCGAGAGGAGCGTGGCCCCGGCGACGTGCGGCGGGAGGCCGAGCAGGCGCGCGAGGTCCTCGAGGCTGGCGCAGAAGTAGGTCGCGGCCGTGTCGGCGAGCAGGTAGAAGAGCACGGCGAGCCACGCCGCCATCGCGGCGTACCCGAGGAAGGGGCGGCCACCGAGGACGCAGTAGAAGACGTACAGGTAGTCGACGCCGCCGCGGTCAGACCCGGGCGCGGCGTCGCGGCACCTGTCGCTCTCGGCGTGGCTCGGCGCGCCCGCGGAGGCGCCGTGGCCGCGCGCCTCGTCGGGCGCCACCGAGCGAGAGGAGAGATGGGCGGACAGGGCGCGGCGCCGGAGCACGGAACCGGAGGAGGAGGCGAGAGCGAGCAGGAGCAGCAGCGCGAAGGCGACGCCGAGGCAGGCACGGAGCGACGCCGCCGCCGCCGTCGCTGCAGAGGCGGAAGGCTTCGCCATGCATGGCTGTTGCGATCGCGCGCGGGGGAATTGGGGGGAGATCACCCCGTGGCGGAAGGGCGCAAGGATCCGGATGTTGACGGCAGCGACGACATGGACAGGACCACAGACACATTCACACGACACTGGTAGTAGCGCGTGAGCGTGAGCGTGACCCGGCTCCCAACCAACCAACCACCCCCGGTTTGCGGAGGGCCACGCGCGTCCTTCACGTCCCGAACGAATAAACGTCCTTTCTTCTCGCTCTCAGGCGGGCGGTGGGTGCCGTGGGCCGACGCGTGCTTCACCGTACTCTCACCACGTCCAGTGCCAGTGGGCAGTGGCCGGCCAGCCCGCGACGCGATTCTGAGGCCTCGTTCAGTTCGCGATTTTTGTTTTTGAAAAGTTCTCGTAGAGGTTTCGTTCTTATTTGACAAACTTTATCTAAATATAGATTAACTAGACTTAAAAGATTCGTCTTCATATGAACAAACTTAAAGTACAATTAGTTATTTTTTTACCTATATTTAATATTTTATGTATACGTCTAAAGATTCGATTTGATTGGAACTGTGCAAAATTTTTGGAGTAATTCGGAGAACTGAACATGCCCTGATGATTTGCTCAGGATCATCAGAACCCGCACAGGCGAAGGAGTAGCTCATTTACTTCTACATTCACCGGGTCACCCACGCGCGGGGAGAAGGGCCACGTCGCCCCAATTTCACCCCGTGCGGAGAGCTACGCCACGTCGCTGGCACCGCGTCACCTCCGCGCGCGTCTTTTGGTGTAGCTCCTCTCCTCTCCGTCGCGATGCAAAGAAAAGGGAAAAAGCGCGTACTCCCACCCGTCTCCTCGCACGACTCCGCCTCTGCTGCTCGCGCTACGCACTCCCTCAGCTGCCCCGCCGCCTCCTCCCTCTCTCCCGGTGTGTCGGGCGGCCATGCGCCCCAGCGGTGCCCGTTCCTAGGCACGACGCCGCCTGGGTGCCAACCCCTCCTGGCGGGCCCTGCCCTTGGCGAAGCAACGCCCCTGCTCGAACGCGCCCTCGTCGCCCCCTCCCTCCCGGTGACGTGGCCGTCTTCGACCGCCGCAGTCGCCTCTTCGGCCCCAAGCCACGACGTCGTCCTGGGCGGATGGGCCTCGGCATAGCGGTCACAAACTCACAGCCGCCGCCCTAGGGTTTCGATCTCTCTCTGAAACCCTGGATCTACTGTTCCCCCATCCGGTGGCGCACTGGTAGGGCTCCCGGTCCACGCCCTCCGGCGTGGCGGCGCACCACAGCACAACGGCAGGTATCCCCCTGTGCACCACTATCCCTCCCTCCCTCCTCGCTCTCCCCCTCGCTCGCATGACCTCCTACAAGTGGTTGAGCAGGCCCCATTGAAAGGTCCGAATGGCTAGAGGGGGGGTGAATAGCCAATTCAAAAATCTAGAAACCTGAAACTCAAAGCTCAAAACGAGTATCAGATTGCACAGTAGGTACTACCGACTATAGGGGCCGGTACTACCGAGGTCGGTACTACCGGCTCTACAGGTCGGTACTACCGACAACCTAAAAACTGCTACGAGATCGAGATAGAGAAGATGCAAAAGTGGATCTAGCACGTACCAATATTTCCCTAGAAGATGTAGATGAAGTTTATACCTTATCCAAGAAGTGGCTCCTCCCCAAAGAGTAGATCGAGCCTTCCCACACCTAAGAACGCGAGAGGAGGGAGGAAGAATGCGAAAGGAGGGAGGAAGAACGCGAAGAGCACGAGTGCAAACAAAATATCCAAGGATGCAAAATCAACAAGCACACGAGACACAGGATTTAATCCGAGGTTCGGCCACTTCACTAAGAAGCGCCTACGTCCCCGTTGTTGAGGTGACCACGAAGGTCGGAGTCTCTTTCACCTCCTTGCCTCACTCAAGCAACCACAAAGGCTAGTTGAGTTTCTTCACTAAGAATCAGAGGGTAATACAAACACTTCGGAGTGCCCTCACAAATGAGTCAATCACGGGCAACGACCGAAGAACACCTAACCAGCTAGAGTTCCAAGAACTCAAGAGTAAAGAACACAAATTAAGCCGGAGAGATGTTGGATCCAAGTGCTCAAGGCGTAGATCGATGCTTCTCACTCTCTAATCTCACTTCCCTAGCTCAAAGCTTGCAAGAGGTTCACTCTAGAATCAAAGAGGGAGAGAGAGGAGGTTAGTCAACACTTGGGAGCTCTCTTTCTTGAGTTTGGGCGCAAAGAATAGGAGAGGTGACAGGTGAAAAGAAAGGGGAGGCATTTATACTCCCTCAGTCCCGAGGCTGGTCGGTACCACCGACCACCCCTGGCCGGTACCACCGACCAGTTCACAACGGTCGAAAGAAACCAGATCTGACCAAACAAGCAACCACCGTCCTCACGTCGGTACCACCGCGAGCGGTAGTACCGAGGTTATGGCGGTACTACCGCCAGGCCAAATTGGCCGCGAACAGAGAGCATCTCACAAAGGGACTCGGTCCCTCGGAAACTACCGCCCAAACGTCGGTACCTCCGAGGTCGGTGGTACCGAGGTAATGGCGGTACCACCGCCAAGTCAAAGGCTAGACAGATTCAACACAACACAGAGAGCCTCGCAAAACCAAGTTACCACCAACCTCCGTCGGTACCTCCGAGCCCGGTGGTACCGAGGTTATGGCGGTACCACCGCCAAGACATTTTCAACTCGAACAGAGAGGTCAGCGAAACCAGGGTAACTACCGGCCATGCTCGGTACCTCCGGAGCCGGTGGTACCGAGGTTATGGCGGTACCACCGCCAGGCCTTTTTTCAATTCTACACAGGGAGCTCTGTAGACTTGGTTACTATCGACCCTGCGTCGGTACCACCGCAGGCGGTAGTACCGAGGATATGGCGGTACTACCGCCAGGTCATTTTTGACCAACACAGAGAGGGTGTTTGAGCGCTGCGCAGAGAAGCCGTGGTCGGTACCACCGACCACCCATGGTCGGTACCACCGACCATATGAAATTACCCTCTACGTGTTCGTGATTGTGCGGTGTCTCTCAAGCGCTAGAAGTTAGACGATTTGAGCACTTTTCTCCACATCTAGCTAGCCTAATTTATATCCCTCTTGATAGTCCGGCTTGCCTATACTCAAGATTAAAAGAAAGAAATAATCTACCACTTGAGCAAGGCATCTTTTCTCTTCTTCATTTCACCAATGGTAGAGCACTTGATCACATGAGTGCTTGTGGCCGTCACCATCCTCCATGGTTGCCACCTTGCTAGCTCCACCAATGGCTTGGTCATCATCCTTTTCCATTAGCTACACACATGCTTCACAAAAGGATTAAACTAAAATAGGGTTCATCAATTAACCAAAACCAAACTAGGGCTTTCACCCATGGCCCCCGACCACCGTCGTTGCCTTGTCTGGCCGGCCTGGCCGCGCGGCGCTTACTGTTGGCATACGGTAAGGTGCTCTCTCTCCCTCTCTCTTCCTGCTCGGTCTTCTTTCGTGGCGGAGGCTCACGCCGGTGGATCCGGTGCCTCCATGGATGGATCTGTCCCTCCTCCCCTCAGATCTGTGAATACCGAGGCCATCAGAGGTCAACGATGGCAGTGCCTACGTCCCCGCTCTCTACCTCACTCGCAAGGCCTCCTACATGTGGTTCAGCAGGCCCCATGGCCGCCGGCCATCGCCGCTGCCCTGCCCGACCGCCCTGGCCGTGCGGCGCGGCCAACGCCGCTGCCCTGTCTGGCCGAACTGACCGCGCGACGCTTACTGCAAGCATATGGTAAGGTGCTCTCTCTCCCCCTCCTCTCTCTCTCTCTCTCTCTCTCTCTCTCACTCCTCCTCCCTCCCTGCTCGGTCTTCACACAACATGGCGAGGGTCGATCCCGTCGGTGCCCGCGGTCGCGGCTGCCCTTCCCCTACACACCGCCGCAGACTGGACTTGGCCTGTTGTGCTCTCTCTCTCTCTCTCACACACACACACAGAGAGAGGCAGCCGTGGCTTGGGGCAGCATGAGGCAGCCGTAGTTCTATTTATTATGAAAGATGAACAGATTAATGCATCTGTTCGTTTTCTTGCAAGGTTAACACATGTCTGCCTTTGATTTGCCTGTGTGCAAGAACTATTGGTGTCCAAGGTTTATGGTTTTTTGTAGTTATATTATATCTATAGCCTGAGCATATTGCCAATGCCGATGATGCGGTTATTCAAATTTGAACAAATCAAAGTGCCTATGAGTTGCATCCAGTAAATCCGAACACATTTCTATGCCACTACTGTTGCCTTCTATGTTCATTGTATTTGAAAAGCAGTGATGTTGAAAATATTTCCCACTCCTCATTAATGGCATCTGAGAATGTGCAGTCATCTTTAATACCTTTTATGATCTTTTGATTTTCATTGTCATTTGAGGTGAAGCACAGCCATGTACTATAATGAGGAACCAATCTTTTATGATATTTCAATTACGCTTAATGATATTTCTATTCCACCTTTATTCAGCTGAGGTATTTCGTATATGGAGTGCCATAAAATATTACATATATGGTCCTTTTGGGTTGGCTTAATGGACTGAGGCGCTTGGGCATATGCAATGATGAGCTATTTTTCCAACTAACAATCCACCCTTGTTTTCTGCAACCCACTCTTATCTGAAAAAAGGGAACTGCCCAGGCTTCATGCTTGGGTTGCAGCTGTGTTGTACTATGGTTTTGTGCTCCATCAATCTTTGTTTTTGTTTTCTTCTGATTTACCGGGAGTTTATGGTTCTGTGTAGTTATATTATATCTATAGCCTGAGGATATGCCAATGCTGATGATGCAGTTATTCGAATTTGAAGAAATCAAAGTGCCTATGAGTTGCATCCAGTAAATCCGAACACATTTCTATGCCACTACTGTTGCCTTCTATGTTCATCGTATGGCATGGGGCAGCATGAGACAGCCGTAGTTCTATTTATTATGAAAGATGAACAGATTAATACATATGTTCATTTTCTTGCAAGGTTAACACATGTCTGCCTTTGATTTGCGTGTGTGCAAGAACTGTTGGTGTCCAAGGTTTATGGTTCTGTGTAGTTATATTATATCTATAGCCTGAGCAGATGCCAATGCCGATGATGCGGTTATTCGAATTTGAACAAATCAAAGTGCCTATGAGTTGCATCCAGTAAATCCGAACACATTTCTATGTCACTACTATTTCCTTCTATGTTCATCGTATTTGAAAGGCAGTGATGTTGAAAATATTTCCCCACTCCTCATTAATGGCATCTGAGAATGTGCAGTCATCTTTAATACCTTTTATGATCTTTTGATTTTCATTGTCATTTGTGGTGAAGCACAGCCATGTAATATAACGAGGAACCAATCTTTTATGATATTTCAATTGCGCTTAATGATATTTCTATTCCATCTTTATTCAGCTGAGGTATTTCGTATATGGAGTGCCACAAAATATTACATATATGGTCCTTTTGGGTTGGCTTAATGGACTGAGGCGCTTGAGCATATGCAATGATGAGCTATTTTTCCTACCAACAATCCACCCTTGTTTTGTGCAACCCACTCCTATCTGAAAAAAGGGAACTGCCCAGGCTCCATGGTTGGGTTGCAGCTGTGTTGTACTATGGTTTTGTGCTCCATCAATCTTTGTTTTTGTTTTCTTCTGATTTACCGGGAGTTTATGGTTCCGTGTAGTTATATTATATCTATAGCCTGAGCATATGCCAATGCCGATGATGCGGTTATTCGAATTTGAACAAATCAAAGTGCCTATGAGTTGCATCCAGTAAATCCGAACATATTTCTATGCCACTACTGTTGCCTTCTATGTTCATCGTATTTGAAAGGCAATGATGTTGAAAATATTTCCCCACTCCTCATTAATGGCATCTGAGAATGTGCAGTCATCTTTAATACCTTTTATGATCTTTTGATTTTCATTGTCATTTGAGGTGAAGCACAACCATATACTATAATGAGGAACCAATCTTTTATGATATTTCAATTGCGCTTAATGATATTTCTATTTCGCCTTTATTCAGCTGAAGTATTTTGTATATGGAGTGCCACAGAATATTACATATATGGTCCTTTTGGGTTGGCTTAATGGACTGAGGCGCTTGGGCATATGCAATGATGAGCTATTTTTCCTACCAACAATCCACCCTTGTTTTGTGCAACCCACTCCTATCGAAAAAAGGGAACTACCCAGGCTTCATGCTTGGGTTGCAGTTGTGTTGTACTATGGTTTTGTGCTCCATCAACCTTTGTTTTTGTTTTCTTCTGATTTACCGGGGATGTAAAAGAGGGTTAGGGTTGTCCAGCTTAGCACAACCATAGTGGGTTTCCTATTGCTGCGATTACCTCTCCAGCTTATCACAATCATATTTTCATCCATGCACATTTAGGCTTGGCGATTTTGTCATCAATATGTCAGGTTGCAGCTATCTTTGATACTTATATTGGTTTATTTTCCGTTGCTTCATTGTTGCTCATGATGATTTTTCCAGCTTATCACAATCATATTTTCATCCGTGCACATTTAGGCTTGGCAATTTGTCATCAATATGTCATGTTGCAACTATCTTTGATACTTATATTGGTTTATTTTCCGTTGCTTCACTGTTGCTCATGATGATTAGGCGGTTCCATACTTAAGCTGGTGTTTTCCTTAAAAACGAACATATTTGTGGGGTGTTTCGTAAGTCAGGTTTTCTTTAGTGCCGTTAGATTTGTTCTCTTCCTTACCGTGCAATTTTTTATTTTCTTCCACATTGCCTCTGGTAATTGTGATTTGCACGCTCTTAAACAGTCTGAAGTTTATTTTGGTTACACGGGCTCAGACAGTGTTTGTGTACTTTTTTCCAACTAATGATATTATTAGCAGGGTCAATTTTTCCTTTACATTTTTATATCTAGGTCAATTTTCCCTTTACATTTTTAAACTTGAGCTATGGATTGCCCATCGGTCATTTGTCTTCTTTTTTCAGCCTGTGATGAAAATTGCATATCCATTGCTGAAGGATATAGTGTGATGTTTGGCTGCTTGTGAGGTACTACGCATGTTACTTATGAGAGTAACCTAGCTGGTTGACATTTTCCCTCTGTTTAATTTTACTCCTACAAACCAGAAACACCCTCGTGCAGCCAGTGGGGACATGTCACCCCCGTACAACACCTCATCTCTGTGCCTACTTATTGGTCCACGTCTGCACATGTTCGTCGTTCAGTTGGACTGATGGAAAAATATACACAGCTTCTGCTTATCCTCGTCCTTCAAATCAAAAAAGTCCTGCCTTTTGTCTTCACTGTCCTTCCTCCCACCTCCAGCAGACAGTAACCCATTTGTCAACATGCCTTGAAGCTCCAAATTGATTAATAAATGATGACTGATATATTTCTGAGGCCTGTGAAATTCCTGTGCTTATTGATTTTTTTGTGTGGCATTTTTCGTTCTACAACACAGATTTTACACTTGACGTATACGAATTTACTAATTTTCCTAATCGCTTATTCACATCGTTTTATGATTGTGCAAGCATTAAATGCAGGTAGATGCCTAACAAAAGCTTGTGCTTTTTGGAAATTTTGTCTTGTTTCACACATACAAACAGTGGTCGCCACCGAATCTCTGGTACCTGGCGACGCAGCACGGCGAGGGTCGATCTCGCTGGTGCCCGCGCTCGCGCCTACCCTTTCCCCGCTCACCGCTACAGGCTGGACCCGGCCTGGTGTGCTCTCTCTCTCTCACAACCTACACGGGGCACCCCCTCCTCCCGCGGAGCGCCAGCCCCCTTTGCATTCGCTTCTTGGCTTCTCCCAGGTGAAGCAAGATCATCCCTCTCATCTCTATTGTCCCGATTTCAGTCTCCTCTCTATCCCTCTTCTAATCTACACTACAACCTGATAGATTGGTTCTATACGAACAGGAAAAGATACATGCTTGCCCCTGCTCTCCATCTCCATCTCTCTATTTATTATGAAAGATGAACAGATTAATACATCCGTTCATTTTCTTGCAAGATTAACACATGTCTTCCTTTGATTTGCTAGATGGGTTGTGTGCAAAAACTGTTGGTGTCCAAGGTTTCTGGTTCTGTGTAGTTATGTTATATCTATAGCCTAAGCATATGCCAGCGTTGATGATGCGGTTATTCATATTTAAACAAATCACAATGCCTATGAGTTGCATCTGGTAAATCAGAGCGTATTTCTATGCCGCTACTATTGCCTTCTATGTTGATCGTATTTAGGTGCCAATGATGTTGAAAATATCCCCCCCTCCCCTCCTCATTAATGGCATCTGAGAATATGCAGTCATGTTTATCACCTTTTATGATCTTTTGATCGTCATTTGAGGTGAAGCACAACCATGTGCTATAATGACGAACCAATCTTTTATGATATTTCTATTGTGCTTTATGATATTTCTATTCCACCTTTATTCAGCTAAGGTATTTGGTATATGCAGTGCCGCAGAACATTACATATATGGTCCTTTTGGGTTGGCTTAATAGACTGAGACGCTTGGGCATATGCAATGGTGAGCTAATTTTCCTGCCAGCAATACAACATTGTTTTGTGCAGCTCACTGCTATCTGAAAAAAAGGAGAACTATTCAGGCTTCATGTTTGGGTTGCAACTGTGTTGTACTATTGTTTTGTGCTCCAACAACCTTTGTTTTTGTTTTCTTCCGATTTGGTCTACCCTTACTGTTACTTCTTTCCTATAATGCATGTTACCTGGGATGTGAAAGAGGGTTAGGCCTTTTCCAAAAAGAGGGTTAGGCCTATCCAGCTTAGCACAGCCATAATGGTTAGCCTTTTCCAAAAAAAGGGTTAGGCCTGTCCTTTCTAGCTTATCACAATCGTATTTCCATCCGTGCACATTTAGGCTTCGCGATTTAATCATCATTATGTCAGATTGCAGCTATCTTTGATGCTTATATTGGTTTATTTTCCATTGCTCCCCTGTTGCTCGTGATGATTGGACGGTTCCATCATTTAAGCTGGTGTTTTCCTTCAAAAAAACATATTTGTAGGGTGTTTCGTAGCTTATCACAATCATATTTCCATCCGTGCACATTTAGGCTTCGCGATTTTATCATCATTATGTCAGATTGCAACTATCTTTGATGCTTATATTGGTTTATTTTCCATTGCTTCCCTGTTGCTCATGATGATTGGGCGGTTCTATCATTTAAGCTGGTGTTTTCCTTCCAAAAAAACATATTTGTAGGGTGTTTCGTAAGTCAGGTTTTCTTTAGTGTTGTTAAATTTGTTGTCTTCCTTACCATAATTTTCAATTTTCTTTCACATTGCCTCTGGTAATTGTGATTTGCACGCCCTGAAACATAGTCTGAAGTCTGTTTTGGTTACACGGGCTCAGACAACGCTTACGTATTTTTTTGCCAAGTAATGATGTTATTAGCTGATGATACAGGTTCCCTTCCCATCAACTAAGATTTATCATGTTCATAATTAATCACCACAGTCCTTGGTTCGTCTTGCATTGCTATTTTACTCTTGTCAATGATGCCTTTCTATCAAGGTGATTGGTTACTTGGTCAGCTGCAATACCAGGGTCAATTTTCCCTTTATATTTTTATATCAAGGTCAATTTTCCCTTTACATTTTTAAACTTGAGCTATGGATTGCCCATCGGCTATTTTTCTTCCTTTTTTTCAGCTTGTGATGAAAATTACATATCCATTGTTGAAGGATATAGTCTGATGTTCGGCTGCTTGTGAAGTACTATGCATGTTACATATGGAAGTAACCCAGATGGTTGATATTTTTTGTTTGTTCAATTTTACTCCTACAAACTAGAAGCACCTCCGTGCAGCCAGTGGGTACATGTCACCCCCGTGCACCACCTCATCTCTGTGCCTACTTATTGGTCCACGTTTGTAGATGCTCGTCGTTCAGTTGAACTGAGAGAAAATATACACAACTTCTATTTCTCCTAGTCCTTCAAATCAAAAAAGTCTAATTTTTGTGTTCTCCGTCCTTCCTCCCACCTCCAGCAGACAGTAACCCATTTGTCAACATACCTCGAAGCTCCAAGTTGATTAACAAATGATGACTGGTATATTTCTGAGGCCTGTAAAATTCATGTGCTTATTGATTTTTTTGGTGGCCTTTTTTTGTTATACAACAAAGATTTTACACTTCACGTATATGAATGCAGGAGGATGCCTCACAAAGCTTGTAATTTTTTGAATTATCGTCTTGTTTGAAAAATACAGACAATGCTCGCTTGGCCTTTGTTGATGGTAAAAAAAATCTTCTTTATACACCTAACCTGCTAGTGCGCTAGAGAGTTTGGGTTCCCATTTTGTTGCTCCAGCCTAGATTCAGGCTAGCGGGCTTACAAGATAGTCACTTTTTTGCTGAAGCAAATGGTCGCTACCTTTACGAAAGAAAAAAGGTATGTTTTTGGTAAGAATCAAAAAGGTATGTACACTTTGATACCTATTCTCGCATGGATATTTCCTTGATCCATCTATCAAAATACTTGATGAAATGTGCATCCTTTTCTTCCTCATCTTTTTTTCAAAATTAAAATTGGCATACTAGTTCGGCTTAGTGACCTGACTTGTAGTCCTTGCTGTTTGATATAGTAAATTGTCTTCCTATGGAATTTGGTATTTTAATTTGTGCATGGTATACAGGCCGTCTATGTCACGTGTAATGTATTCGGCTCCACAACATAATGGGAATCTAGCGATAGTTCTTTAACCCATAGGAATGTTATTTTCTCTATTTTCTGGAAGGACATTAATCATTTCTCCTATTAAAATTTCTTTCTCCTTGGCATGCCTAATTTTCTACCACCTGGTTTATACTTGGTTTCTTGTGATTTGGTCTACGTTTAATGCTACGTCTTGCATATAATGCATGCTACAAGGGATAAGAAAGAAGGCTAGGCCTTTCCAAAAAGAGGGTTAGGCCTGTCCAACCTATCACAACCATAGTGGTTTTCCTATTGCTGCAAATATCTTTTCACCTTATCACAAACATATTTCCATCTGCGCACATTTAGGCTTCTTTAATCGTCAATATATGCCAGCCTGCAGTTATCTTTGACGCTTATATTTGTTTAGTTTTTATTGCTTTCCTGTTGCGCATGATGATTTGTCAAACTGCAGTTATCTTTGCATATGATGATGCAACACACAACATTATTCATACAAATGCTAAGGTAGTGATGAATCACCTTAGGAAAGATCCTGGTTTTCCACACTTCCTCACAGTTCTTCTCCAACAAATTCACGTTCAATGTCAATTTAACAGATAACTCATTTGGTGAAATGCAAGACATAACTTATCTTGTCAAGCCGATTGCAGTGGACCATCAGGTACAATTTATAGAGCAAAACACCACCAAGCATAGCAGCTATGCAAAAACAAGTACAAGCAATTCAATTTAGCGCTCTCTCTAATTCAAGTACAACGACTCTGGCCATTATGGATACTATTGCCCCTTTGGTATGTCTATCAGATTTTAATAATCTATACTGCATGATCTTCCGGATCCATACCTGTTGATATACATGGTTTTTCAACTGACCCCTCACAACTTCTCCTTTTCTGTGTTAGCAACAAACACCTCCGCCAACTTCTGTAAATAATGGAACACTAAGGACAACTAAGCCTACCAGGTTTTCTCCTTTCTCTACCAGCAATACCAACAACTGTCAAACTTACACAATGATACTTTTCTAACTCATTCTTATCTATTAACATATTCTTCGATTGTCAGACACAACAACAACACCATGAACAGTGAAAAACCATCTGTTCATCCAGCACTCTTTACACCCGATGCTGACATACAGAAGGTTTGCTGCTCAACTAATTTTCCTTTATTTTAAAATTAATTCTTCAGATGCAAAGTAAAACTTCAAATCAATTTTCGTGTACAGCAAAAAAAAACAGATGGCTACAAGTGAAACTACAGAACTTACCGAAGCCTTAGTCACCAATGTCAAAAAAAAAAGTATGTCCATACCAAAAAAAAACCATGTTAATGGTCTAATTGTAGGTACATACTAACCACTGTAACCTCTTTTGTTTGAAACTGCAAGCGGATGTTATCCACCCTACAGATCTAGCATCAACTGCCAACATCAATATGGATAAGGTCTTTTACAATTTATATGTGGTTTTATTTGTGGAGTTAGTTTGGATGACTATATTGATGTCAGCTACGAATTGCTTTATCAACAGGCTTTTACCTTCCCAGCTAATTCACATTCACAATTTAGAATTCCATGACTGATGAAGATTCTAGATTTGATGATCTCCCAGAGAATGATGAGACTATCATACCTCACTTACCATCAGTGTTAGGAAGGGGTAATGGTACTAATGAAACTGTTTGTACAATATTACTTTTATTATTTGCTGAACTAGAACTATTAGAACTTTAGCCAGCAATCACCTCTCTGCCGAACAACTTACAATGTTTTCCTGTACCCACTAAGCTCTAACGTCTTAGTACAACAGAACTTCCTAATATCACCTATGTTGTAACAAATCTATATATTTCTAAACGCACTGTTATGTATATAGTATCCATCTTTTGCTGTTTCATACACGTTTCTCCAATTTATTAATGGCAAATTGCATTGCTTACTAGTCATCACATAAGGGGAGGGAGGCAGGAGGCAGCAGCAGTTGCCAAACGTGGCATAACAGAGCCATGTGCCCATGTCCTGCTCGATTCAGCACACACAGCACAGCACAGCACAGTGCAGTCAACAATGGTGTCAGTGTCACGGCCGGATGAGGAACCGGAACGATCTCGATCGCTGCCTACAGCCACAGGACACAGTATGAGTACAGTGTAGTCAGACCCACCACCATAGCAGGCGGCACGCCGCTCCACCCCATCAACAGCAGCAGTCACAGACCAGTATTAGACTAGCCACTAGCCTTGCTTTTATATATATATATATATATATATATATATATATATATATATATATATATATTTTTACATAGTGATATTATAGCACTTTTGTTATTATTTGACAAACTTAGGCTCAAAAGATTCGTCTCGATATTTACAGACTAAAAATACAATTAGTTATTTGTTTATCTATATTTAATACTCTATGCATGTGTCTAGAGATTCGATGTGACTGGAAAATCTTGAAAAATTTTGGGAAACTTTGGAATCTGAACATGGCCTAAAATTTTTTTTTTGAGAAATTTTGGAATCTAAACCTGGCCTAAAAAACTAATTACACAGGTTGTAATAACTTTGCGAGACAATTTTCTAAACCTAATTGGTCTATGATTTGACAATATTGTTCTACAGTAAACATATGTTAATGACAAATTAATTAGTTTTAATAAATTCGTCTTAGGATTTTCAGACAAAATATGTAATTTATTTTTTATTAGTTTATTTTTAATAGACTAAATTAGTGTCGCAACATTCGATTTGACACCCAAAAACTTTCACTCTCAAACTAGACACCCCTCAATGAAACGGCCAGTTGAACTTGGGCACGCATGAGCAAATCATCTCCATTCTCCAAGACAATGATAGGCAATCAGGGATGTACTGTAGCACTACTAATTCTCACATGTGCCAAGGATCTGCATCAAAATTACATTGCTTCGATGTGTGCAAGGTTTGTTGGTAGAACATTTTCGCTGTCCACTATTTGAACAGGTGCTTGACAGAGATTTCACCTGAATCTGATTAATAATTAATCTTGTTCTGCAATACCTTGTTGTATGTGTAAGCAGCAACTATGCCATGATAAAGTTCTAGAAATTTACAGGACAAAAAGTTGTTAAGTTTGCGATTCATTTGGTACAATTCAATTGCAGGCTGCAAGTCGTAAACAGGCTAGTGCTTCACTGAATTCAACTTCCCAATGAACCAAGCTTTCAGTATGCTTCTCGCCTCTTACTGAATGAAATTGGGTTTGCACTTATTGCTGCCACTAACTCAGAGACACGTGACTCTTTTGGGCGATTCATGATCTGCAGAAATATAGGCCAAAAAAAAAAGGGAAACATCTAAGGGTCCATTTGATCCTCAGACTTGAATTCATTTTAAGAATCATAATTTAAATACATAATAATTAAGTTAATATGATTGTATATGGATTATATTTGTATATTATTGTTGCTTATACAAGATATATGCTTATATATATGTTGCATTTCTACTATAGGAGAGTGAGTTGAAGAGTGTTATAAATTGTAAATAAAAAATATAGCATAATGATCTATAGATTTCATTTCTCTCTCTCACCCTATCAATCTGAGATAATCTTATATGTGAACTTTGAAAACTGATGAAATATCAAAATCAAGACAAACAACCTAGTTTATTGAATAGATTCTAATTCCTCTAAATAAAGAGATCCAAGCGGCCTCTAATTGAAAACTGGGTTTATGAATCTTGCCCGTTTGGATTGGAGCTTCAGAAACTTGCCTTGGCCAGGCTTCAATCCAAACAAGCCCAGCGTTCCCTGATCTTTCAAGCACTTTGTCATCAAAATGTGAGGTCGCCTACCTAGTATGGTCAGGTAAATTTGAAATTTAATTTGCAGCATACTTTACTTTTAATACTTCTAGAATCACTATAATTGTTATACAAGCCATCTCGAAGAATTAAATTTGACAAAAAAAAAAAAATCTCGAACCTTGGTACTACCTCTTTCTTGACTGTTGATAAACTTGAAATGCTCTGTTCCCATTTGTGAATGCTGCAAAGTTCACCCACTTATACCTAGATAAATTTCAGGCATGAAAATAGCAATTTTCCTTGTACCTAAGTTTAGATTCTCTGTGGAAAAAAATGAAATGTCGTGTCCTTATTACCTTAATTGAGCAAAATGGCAAGAATATATTGTATCTTGATGGCTCATGGGCAAAAATCACACAACCAAATGTTGCTCCACTCTCCTGGTACCAGCAGTTCCTTCGTTTTTCTCAATACAGAAGAGAATAATTGCATTAAGAAGAAAAAAGGAGAGTGCAAAACACAAATCAGGATGTTTTTCTATGCCAACAATATAATTGGTACGTACAAAGAATCCTGATTTGTTATTGCTACAGTATTAAGACATAGCTTGCATATATGAGAATTAAAAGCATCCTGATTTCGATTCCTAAATATACTTCATACAATCTAAATTGCAAGGCAAAATCCAACAAAGTGACTTTATTATGATATTCCCTCCATCCCAAAATAAATCAATTCCTAGAATCCATGTCAGTCAAACTTTCTTAATTTTGACTAACTTTACATAAAAAAGTAACATCTATGACATAAAATGAGCACATTATAAAAATTTATATATTCTATGATATATCTAATGAGACTAATCCGATACCATAAATACCATAAATCTTGATGGTTTTTTCTAGAAGTTCGGTCAAAGTTTAAAAAAATTGACTTAAAACAACTTTAGGAATGTATTTATTCCGGGACAGAGGAAGTATTATAATAGTAAATCAAAAGTTACCAACATTTACTTACAATTCATTACCAAAATGGGCAACTCCTATGTTGCCACAAAATCATGCTATTCCATTTTTCCTATAGTATTCAGTGGTCAGTCATGATGCTAGAATAGTAGTTCTAAAATTCTATTAATTGAATACTTTGACAGCATAGAGAATCCATACAACAAACCAAGCCATATTCCTAATTATTCCCATTCAGTCCAAACAAAGTGGTCGATCATTAAACAAGAAGCACAATAGCAAGTCTGTGCATGATGTAGTAGTACACTGACCCTTTTGGCCATGGCTGTCTGTCCTCCAGCTTCTAAATCAAAATTCTTCAGATACATTTCAGAATCACCAATTTGGCAAATTGTCAAAGTAGTACATTTAACTCTTTTACCTGTTCCTAATGGCACACAATTTTGTGTTTTATCTATTGTTATCCCTGATTATACCAACAAAAGTATCTCTACAGATTGTGTGCTTTTCCTCTGAAGGAAATACAATTCAACAAGTGTCTTCTCTCATTAATATACCATTATATTTGTAATAAAGGTGACATCTTTAGGCAGATAATAGGTGTTTGCAAGGAGTGTTAGTCCATTGGCGAGATTGATTAGTCAAAAGATGTTTCAGTGGCAAATGTGCAGTGTGATTGGGACACTGATGTTTCAGTGGAAAATACTCAACCAGCAAAAGCAAAGAAACATTTTAATCTGTAACAACATCAATGGAAATTGATGAACAATAGGATGGCACAAAGGTAACTTGGTGTTATTCCATTCTAGCTGAATCTAACTCACCACAGCCCAAATCTTCAGCACTGTAGTCATTCATTAGAGCATTACCAGAATCTTTGGCTCGCATGGTCAGATCTTGGAAGGTCAAAGTTGCAGAAAACCACATTAGAATATCTTCCCAAATCCTATAGACTAACCCTAATAACCAGAACAAAAAGGATTAATGGAAATATGTGTCTATGCCATGCTCGGAAGCAAAATATTCAATCTGGAATCAAAACCATGATGAAAGATACTCGGCACAGAGTTCACTGAACTGACCATATTCCAACTTGTGGCACATATAAAGAAATTCCAAGAAGGTTCACTGAACTGACCATATTCCAACTTGTGGCGCATACGAAGAAATTCCAAGAAGGATTCAAAGGGCGCCAGAGAATAGCCATCGGTCATGAACACCACAGTAGCATAGGAACTCTAGCTCCTTGGACTTCTGCTGGCAAACGGGTGAGTCACAAGAGGGCATGACCGGAATCGGCAATGAAGAACATCCAGATTTTCTTGCACCAGAATGGATTCGGCTCAATGCTAACCTAGCAGGTGTGCAATCTATGGTTGGGGACAAGATTTTTTCTTTGAAACAAAGGTAGGAGCTCTACCGCTCAATTAAGATGAATGCAATTTATGTACAAGGGTAGCCAAACATGGTGCCAACACAAGACACACGAAGGGCTGCTCCACCCACACGACGCAGAAGAGTACAAAACTGCTGTAAGGCCAGTCTCAATAGGGTTTCATGAGGAGTTTCATGCACATTAAATAGGGTGCCACGTCAGCTTTTTGGTATGAAACTGGGAGGAGAGAGAAGGGAAAAGTTTCATCCCCACGAAACGTATCGGGGGCGTTTCCAAGACGGATGAAACCGTATGAAACTCCCGTTGAGAGCGCTCGGAAGTTTCGTCGGACGTTGGGGAGAGGTCGCTGCGCAGGACGAGAAACCGGAGGGGAGCTCCGTCGTGACCACCGCCTGCCCCAGCGCTTCATCTTGAGCGCCGACGCGAGTGCGAGCTCCGCTGGACTCCGCCGCGGGCGCCGCCGCAGACGCTGCGGTCGCGGCCGCAGGAGTGGGCTCCGCCGTGGGCGCAAGAGCGACTCCGCTGGGCTCCGCCGCAGACGCCGCGGGCGCGAGCTCCGCCGGGCTCCACCGCGGGTGCCGCCGCAGACGCCGCGAGCGCGACCGCAGGCGCCGGCTCCGCCATGGACGCGGCCCTGCTCCTGACGTGGTAGTACTCGGCGCCGTTCGCCGCCAATCTGTGTGCATCCGTAGCCTTCTTCGCGCTCCTCGACGCCCATCTCCGTGGCCGTCCCCGTCACCAACGCTGTCACCAGCGCCTGCAGTACTCGGCTCACCGTCCTGGGCGTCTGGGTCTGCAAGGCTGAAAGCCTGCGTGAGGTGAAAAATCCCATTCCAGTAGCTGCTGCTCGGTGGGGCTCGTCTGCTTCCGGCGACCTCCGCTGCGCATGAATCTCCTTCACGCGGTTCCGGTGGAGAAGAGAGAGGAGAGATCGTGGGACCCACGTTATATGAAACTGTGCAATGAAACTATGCATTGAGAGAGACATATTTTGAGTGGAGTTTCAATGCTTTGGAAACCGAGAGATGAAATGTAGCATTGAGACTGGCCTGAGTCAGCATGGTTGGAAAGCACCCAGCAGCTCCGACTTCCCATGGCAGATCCCAGACGATCCCAACAAAGACAGGTAGATGGCCCTAAGCGAGAGGCTGCAACAGGTCATTGTTGTCGAGCTCAAAATCCAAAAGAGCAGCTCTGACTTCCTATCTTGATCCTCCGCCCTAGGCTTTTGCCAGACCTTTGAAGCAATCCAATTGACTGTGAGAGAGGGGGGGGGGGGGGGGGGGGGTCTCATGTCATTGTTGTCGAGCCACATCCCCTGGCATAGCAGCTCCGACTTCACGCTGTTAGTCCCCCTCCACACACAGACCAGACACCAAGAAGCGAAGAGCATCATCCGAAGGCAACATCATGGCCGAGGCAAATTACAGCAGCAACGCCTTCAAGAAGGGCGTGACGTCGGGAACGCCACCATCGCTCATCCAAGATGAACCGGGCTTTCACCCGTGGAAGACAGTGTGAACATGACGCCCTCAACAGCGTCGTGTTTGTAGGTGGCTTCAGCATACCGCAGTGTAACGTGCACGACAGGGTAAGCCTGGTTCTGAAAGGGTTTCTATGGGATGGCGGAGCAACGACAGTGGTGTCACCAAGCTAGGGTTCGTTTTCTTGGCCTGAGATCATGCTGGGTGACACCTTGGACGAAAGCCCTGGCGACGGTGAGTCAGTGAGAAAAGAGTCTAGTCAATGGGCTCAACGGTGAGGGAGGTTGCTTGAATATGGGGCAATTAAGACACAGAAACACATCATTGGCATATTGCGAGGTTGCAGGAAACGATTTCCCATCCTTCACTCCTAGTTGACTGTCTCCCTCCCTCAGCCTGCAAAGCCTGCCATGCAGGTCAACAACTCATGTGGGACACATGGGCTGGCAGGCAAGGCACTGCCCCACTGGCCATTCAAGGTACACGAGCCAGCGGTGGAAGAGGGAGGGAGAGACATGGTGTCACCATCATGTCATGTGATCAGCATACCACCTTTGCCATTGTGACATTACAGCCAATAGACCTCTATTGTTTATGAATTTGATAACTGATATTTGGTTATTGAATTTGTAGGAATCTGACCAAAAACCATACACATGGAAAGAGGTTTAGAGAAAGCTATTAACACAGTAGCATATGATCACAATGTAAACGACAAACTCATAACAAGGGACCATTGGACTAACAAAAGTGAAAAGAAAAAAGGCAGTGACAAATTCAGTTTACTGTTGAACCTGTCATGTAGGAGTAGGTTGTTCATATAAAGATTGTATAGACTGTAGTGGTGCACACAGATTGATCAATGTATTAGTGGCTATGTCTACTTTGTGTAACTCAACAGGCTAAGTGCATCTCAATTCTCAAGAAGGAACAAAGAAATGGTTTCTCCCTGATACAGTGATACTAATACTCGAATGTATTTTCCTACAATAGAATGTTTGTAGTTGAACTTGAGAGACCTATAGTCCTATGCAGTAGTCACATAAGACCATAGATTAGAGAGAAAGAGAAGCAACCTAGAAACCTAGATAGATCATTGCCTGTAAATAAAAACTAGATTAGTAGATTGTCAATATATAAGCAATGTAACTATACTTCCAAAGCACCAAGCATGATGACTAAAAGTTCCAACTTAAACAAACAGTAAAAAGTGTTTCTTCATCCTGAGATATATGAACTACAAAAAAACATATTTCAATTTTTGAACCACATGTATATATGATAACTGATAAAACAATTCCTGATCCACCCATATCATGTCTGAGAAACAGCGGAAGATTTCAGTTAAAAGGTACAGCAGTGAGGCCCATAGGAACAATAGTGAAGTCTGATTCACATCTATTCATTAGAATCTTAATATCTAAAGAACTAATTCATTTTATGACTGGAAAACCTTTTGATTGGAGCCAAAATATGTTTGTAGCCCTCATGCTTTCAGAAATGCTACTTGTTGCCGGTCTTCAGGAGTGATAGAATCTTGATAGTCTTTAGATGCAGCAGCTTCAGAATCACCATGGGGAGCATCAAATCCCTGCAGACCATTAGATGGCCTGTATCCAGGGTTGTGTCCATAGAAGCCATTGTTATTTTGAACATGTGGCATACCAAAACTTCCTTGGTGATGTGGTAACTGAGATTTGTGTGACTGCGCTTGAGGACCACCATATCCCAGTTGCCCTTGGGTTGATCCATAACCACTTGAGCTCCAGCGGGTGTCATATGAGGGTTGGCTTGAAGCCACATATGCAGGTTGTGTTACTCGATTTCCAGATGCAACCTGTTCTTGTTGGAGCTCAAAGCGATATCCTGGCTGAGGCAATTGTGCACCATACCCAACTTGTTGTGGATGGTTGCTAAATTTTGGTTCTCTCTGGGGAGAACCAAACTGACCATGCTGATTTTCTATGTTGCTATATCCTGGTTCACCCTGAGAAGCACCAAACTGCGGCCATGGTGACTGAGATGGACCAACTACAGCCTGAGGAGTATCATATCCAGGTTGCGCTTGAGGAGCACCAAAACCTGAATTCCATGAATGAGATGAGCCAAACTCAGGCAGCTGATTTGGAGTGCTACTAAGCATTGACTGTCGTGGCTGAGAGTAAGCAAATTCAGCTTCCACTGCTGGAGCAGAGCTAAAGCCAGGTTGTTTTACTTGAGCAGCACCAACTGCATTGCGAGAGTGATACTCAGTCCTCGACAGATACTCTGTCCTAGGCTGAGGTGTTGGCACATGTTTTCCTTCAAAATCTTTCTCAATTTCTTCCTGTCGACCAGCCTTCTTGAAAAAGTTAACAACAGACTCACGGAACTCTGGAGGAGGCACAATACCACCTCTTGCCATGTCCATCACTAGGCCCCTTGCTTGATCCAAGTCCCCTTCTTTGCATAAAGCTTTGACAAGGATTTCAAAAGTGGCCATGTTTGGTTTGATCTCCTTGTCAGGCATCCTCCTGTACACCTTCAAGGCGTCATCAATCTGGCGAGCTTCTGTAAGCCCTTCAAACATGCGGTTGAAGAAACCACTATTGAACTTTGGCCCATGCGGCTTTCCATCTGCCATTTTGTAGAAATATTCCATTGCATCTTCCACACGGCCTTCCTTGAAGCATGAGTCAACAAGATAAGTGTAGGTGTACACATCTGGAAGGACTGACTTCTTCTCCATCTCCTCAAAGAGCTTTTCTGCCTCAGCAAACATCCTATTCTCACAGAGTTTGCCAATGATGTTGTTGAAGCAACCAACGTCCATTTGGACATTCTTCCTGGGCTGGCGGCGGAAGACCTCAATTGCCTCCTGGAACTTGCCCTCCCTGAAGCACTGGTTAACCATGACATTGTAGGAATCGGCGTTGATGCCGATGAAGCTTGGCGGGGTGTGGTTGTCAATCATGGTCTCCCATAGGTCGTTGGCCTCCTTGTGCTTGCCGTGCTTGAAGAGTGTCTCGAGCAGGACGTTGCAGGTGGCCGGCGTCATCTTGAAGCCCTGATCAAGAAGGGACTGGTAGTTGTCCAAGGCCTCCTTGTCCTTGCCCTGCCTCCAGTAGCCCTCCATGAAGGTGGTGTGCACAACACCGTCGTAGACAAGGCACCTCTCTGCGAGCTCGTTAAAGAGCTCGAAGGCCCTGCCCCAGTCGTCGAGGTCGATGTAGCCAGCGATGAGGTTGTTGTAGACGAGGGAGTCGGCGCTGGCGCCGCGGTTGAGCATCTCGCGGAGCATGTCGAGGGCGTCATGGATGCGGCCAACAGCGACGAGACCCTTGGTGAGGTGGCGGAAGGTGACGGCAGAGGGGGAGAAGGGCGCAGACGCGAGCATGTCGTGGTAGACCTGCATCGCGGTGTCGACGCGGTCGGCCTCGCAGTGTGCGAGGATGAGGGTGTTGTAGGAGACGATGTTGGGGACGATGTTGGAGCGGCGGAAGAAGAAATCGAAGATCGCGACGGCGTCATCGTGGCGGGCGGCGCGGACCATGGCCGCGGCCACGGCGTTGCAGGTGAAGACGGTGGGCCGGACGCGCGAGGAAACGGCGGCGCGGGCGGCGACGGAGGCGCCGTCGAGATCACCCGAGCGGATGAGGGATTGGACGCGGTTGTGGAGGCTGAGGCGCGGGCCAGTGAGCGCGGAGGTGGTGTCTGGGAGGCGGGGCGCGTTGGGGTCCCGCGGGGGAGGCGGGCCGCGGCGGAGGGAGTTCATCGGAGGCTCGATGCGGAGGCGGCGCTTGCGGCGGCGGCGCTCGGCGGCGGCCTCCTCGGCGGACGAGAAGGCGAAGTGGCGGCGCCCCATGGGGGTGAGGAGCCCCGCAAGGGTGGGTGGTGGTGAGGGGCAGAGGGCGGGGACGGGCGAGGGGTGGAGGTGGGAGAGGCGTCGGAGGAGCAGGACACGACGGTAGAGCGCCATCTCCCCTTTGGAGGAACGGGCGTTTCGCTGCCTTGGTGGGCGCCGGCGGCGGAAGGATGGAAGGAAGAAGAGTGATCTGCGTGGGAGCGCCGCCCTGCGCTGCGGCTGCAAGCCTCTGCTGCAGCCTGCAGCAAGCAAGGGACCCGGTAAAACCCTCGCTGCCTCACGCTCACGGCTTCACGGGAGCTGGGCCGCATGTGCCAGCAAAACCCATGGGCTGTGTCGGCTATTTCTTCGTTACGGCCTACTCCGGACATCCGGAGCGGATCCAAACGACCTGCGTTGGCTGCGCAACGAGCCAACGAGACGGCAATGACGATGGATTTTCGTTCACGCAGTGCACCACTTCCGGTGAATAGTGATCCTATATTTTCAGTAAATTAAAACCGACAAGAATTTTGATGAAACGTCGACATATGCAGAGTAGGAAAATGGATCAAGAAAAGCCATGTGCGTCTGTTTATCTAGGACACGTGTCAATAATGGCGAGAACACGCCTGCAAACCACATATCTCAGTGCATCTGTTTTTCTTTTTGGAAACGGTAAGTCATCAGTGAGCTGTTTGGCCTTCTGCGAGTGATATGTAGTTTTGTTGACAGAAAAACACTATACCTTAGCTAATAAGCCGAGTAAGTTGAAGCCAACGATACCTAGGTTGCACTTCAACATCTTTACCATTACCCTTCATACGAACTAAATTTTATTCTAATCTTTGTTAAACCACTTAGATTGAGATATATCTGTGTGCAACCAAGTTCTTAAGTAGATTGAACGACGACGAAGGATAGTGAACATATATAGTATTGATGTGGAAAGCTCAGCCCTCCTTTCCTCTTTCGAGGTTCCTCTCCCTCACCACTTTTCTTTACTGCAGTATTACTTATTTACTTCTTTGCAGCTCCAGCTAAATGCTAATCCATTCTGGTCCACCGTAGCGCTTGTTAGGCTTTCTGGCCCGATGGCCCATTCCTCGTTGAATTATTACTACTACTTCAGATTCAGAAACTTCATTCTTGTCTTCCTTGCCGCCATCAGCAGATACAACTACTCCAGCTTCAGGAGACTTGTCTTCTTCAGTCATCGATCCCTGCGCTGTGGCAGCCGGGTGGTCTTGGTGGTGTGACGGCAGGGACGAGGGTGGAATCTTGGCGAGGTGCCTGTTGTCGCTCAACCAGTTCTTGAAGACGCGCTGGGGGACGCCGATCTGGGCGCAGAAGGCGTCGACAGCTTCCGCGCCGGCCCTGTGGATGCGCCACCTAAAGCGCTGCGCGAACTCCAGCATCCGCTCCTTCTGATCCGCCGTGAGCTTGGTCCAGGACCGCTTCTTGCACTGTGCCGAGGGCGCGGAGGTCGGCTCCACGGCCATCAGCGCGCCAGGGGCGGAGGACGCGGCCACGAGCAGTGGCGGGGCCAGGAGGAGCGGGGATGAGCTGGCAGTGCCGTCGGTGGGGGTCGCCGCTGAGGGAGACAACTCCACGGTAGCAATGCCCTGGATCTTCACCTTGTTTTCTGTTCCACCGTCTCCCAGCCTAGTCTCAGGCGACGTCTCGTCGCTTGAACTCACAAGCTTTGGCAGCACTGCTTCGGCGCCCTTGCCATCGTAGTGCTCGTTGAGGTTGACCGACCGGTGGTTATGGTTAGCACCGAAATAAACAACTACAAAGCACAGGGGAAAACACAGATCAAGTTCAGGTAGGTGTAGGTATAGGTGAGAATGGGTTAAATGGTGATGAAAACGGCAAAAGACAACAATCTCCATATCCAGTGGAATTTGATATATAAGATTCCGTGGAAGAACAATATATGAAAATGGTCAAAAAAATTGCAGTTAAGGAAGTGCCAAAACTGTCATGTCCACAATCCACTCAAGTCTTCAAAGTACAACAATATATGAAAATTTCCTGCTTTTCTTTAAATAAAAGGATAGCTAAAATCTTCGGAGTGTATATTTTGTTAGACATATTTATGCATTTATGGCATTGCTCCAAGACATAATTATAATATCTTTCATTTCTGGGAATCTGGAGTTTACTTTATTTAAGATAAACTAAAAGATTCCAGAAAGTGACGTACCATCATATGATAGTTCAGAAAGCTTAGCAAGTGCATCCAAAAGGTCCTTTTCTTGGGACTGATTCAAGGCACAAAATGTCATCAAAGCACAATAAATATTTGGAATAAGAGTAAATGAATGTAAATATAGCACTGCCAGAATTAGTTCACGGGGAATCTCACTTTGAGTGTCAATTTTGCTTTCTCTAAATTAGCTGAATCTGGATTTTCTTTAAATATTCTTTCAACCTACAAACAAGAGGATGGCTAAAACGCATCAAACAATGACAGGAGAAAATCCTTGTCAGATGCCTAAACCTCATTAAACAAAGACACAAGAATCCTTGTTAATTTAAACTTTCACATATTGGAAACTTTTATGTTCCTAATTGACCCAATGCCAATGGTTACACAAAGGGGATAGAAGAAAGAATAGAATACATGTAACTAATAAAAACAAACTCAAGACAGAGAGTGGTATAGTATGGATAAAGGATATATGTGGAATCTTAATTTGTGAGACATGTCACAGGACATCACAATGTCAAAAAAAGAAAGGTTAATAAGTAATTGGACTATTCAAGGAGTCCTGCAGCCAATTTATGTATTTGGACCACAAGGATGAGTACTGTACCTTGTTTAGAAGGCTAGAGGTTAGGCAAAGCTTAATTATTTCAGAACCATGTTCCAAATCTGAGTCCTTATTCTTGGCCTTCTGGTATTCAGTTTCAGTCTCATGCTTTCTGTCCATAACACCCAGACTCTCAGATACACTCATCTCAGGCGTTACAATTTTCCTTTTCCCTGATTCTTGCCTAGCATGATCAACACTTAAAGGACTTTGACCAATATTCAATTGGCTGTGCTTTTCTTGAAAAATGGGAGATGGAGCACATACAGACTTCACTTCACAGCATAACGTCTCACAATCAAGTGTATCAGCGGTGCAACCATTCTGCCAACATGTAAAATCCACAAAAAGGCTTTTGATTTAACAATTTTGTCAAATAAAAGCTTATTAGCGTATAGATAACTACTGTCAAAGATGTTATTGAACTATGAAGGCATAAAAAATGCCTTTTTCCAACATTTCCACACAATCACTAAATGGGGCATGGTGATGAAGAATAATAGATGGTTTCCATCATGATAGTGTGCATGTCCTTTTCGACATCATTATGGTTCAGCTACTTTTCTATATATGGATAAGATAGTTACAGAAGAAAACAATGAAACACATATGCACAATTTCATGTTGAATGCAAATGTTCTTTTTTAAAAAAGAGAAACATTCCATACCACCATCACCGCAGAAACTGCCACCGGTAACTGATTGGAAGGGCCACATTTTAAGTCTGCTGGTGCATGCCCATTTACAGTTTTCAACCTTTTAGTAGACACCACTGTGCGGGATTCAAAATAAGGTCCTTCTTTGGCTCCATTAGAGCTATCTGATATCCCAATATCTCTGTTCCATTAGCCATCACAATAAATGAGCATCAACACATTTATTTGTGAAAAATTGATTTGTATTGGAGAAAAAGAAAATGGACACCTTGTGGAGGACATTGAATTCTCTGATAGTGGTGATTGCTGTATCAAACTGAGGCAGCTTGTGGACGAAGTGCAAACCTGACCAGTTGAGCCAATCTTGTCATGAAGCACAGCATGCACACCAAAAGCAGGATTGGTCTTTGTAACAACAGACAGATTTGCCAAACTAAATTTCCTGCTCAATAAGAAAGGTTAGGCATGTGAAACTGCAGGGAAGAAAATGCATTTAATAAGCATACACTTCGTACTGAGAACAAGTGACTAGACATGCTCACCTCAAAGACTTGATATGCTCATTTAAACTGACCTTCATAAGAACTTCTTTATGCTCACTATGCGATATTCTAAGTTCATTTTTTAGTTGAGATAGAAGCTTGACCTGTAACTGTAAAAATGTGTAGGTAAAGAGTACTGAAGAAAGTAAACAGGTAAAAAGCTTGGCCTGGATACAAATACAATGTCATAATCCCTCCGTCCCAAATTATAGTTCAGTTTGGCTTTGTCCAAGTCAAACCTTTCTCTAACTTTGACCTTTTTTAGAAAAATATGTTAACATCTCGATGTTCAAATAAATGTAATTTCAAAATATGTTTCATGGAGAATTTAATGAAAGAAATTTGATGTTGTAGATGTTAGTGCGGTTTTCTTTAAACTTGCTCAAAGTTAAAGAAGTTTGACTTGGGACAAAGCCCAAGTGAACTATAATTTGGAAATGAGGGAGTATAATAAAAGAATATACAATTGATCCAATGATTATATCATCTATGATTTGATTACTTGTATTTGGAGATTATAGGAAAATGAGGTATAGCTAACAGATGTACCAATGAGAGGTGTTTTTTCACAGCATAGAAAGCTCTTAACACTGATGCATATGCTGATCGGTCCAAGCAGTGAATCTGAAACACAGTATTTCCAGCATCTGGTAAGATGCATGCAAGATCTGGAAAATCCTTTATAACTTCAGTACTGCAAGTGTTTCCTTTGGAGTGCAAGCCGGCACTGTGACAAGAAATGCAGCAGTCCACATAAATTGTTTTGTAATATATCTAATAGAACAGTGATCAGTATTGGGGAGAATTTGCTTAGGCAAGACAAGGAAACAGGAACATAAAACTATTTATCTAGGCCACACAGAAGCATGAAACAGTACTAGATTGCCAACATATAGCAACAAAAATTCAAAAGATTAGAAATCTGGAGCTGTGGAACAGATAAGTATTTCAATCAGCATATATGTTTTACTATGAGAAGCAATACTGTTAATTAAATATTTCACCTGAAAGACTTGATTTGCTTATTTGATCTGGCTTTCGCAAGACATTCTGCATGTTCAGTCTGCAATATTTTAAGCTCATTTCTCAGTTCAGTGAGACATCTTTCTTTGCCCTGTAAGAAGGCAAAGGTAAGTAGCATGCAACACACATATATGTACTCCATCCCAAATTATAAGGCATTCCAAGAATCTTGGAGAGTCAAAGTTTTTCAACTTTGACCAAATTTATATAATAAGATAATAATATTTATGATATCAACTAAGTGTAATTAGATTCTTCATTAGTTATATTTTCATAATATATATATTTGATGTTATAAATCTTTGTATTTCTCTCTATAATTTTGGTCAAAGCTGAAAAACGTTGACTCTCCAAGATTCTTGGAATGCCTTATAATTTGGAATGGAGGGAGTAGCTGAAAAGATACCAAATATGCTATCGTGCATATTCTTGAAAAAAAAGCTATCCATTCAAATTCTCGTGAACTTTGTAATAGCTAAACATACTCATAAAAAAGGAGGATTAATGTAAAGAAACTAATAAGAGCATGAAAAGTAAGGTTTCAACAAGATATCCTCAGAAGTGACATAAGAAACAAAAGTATCTATCGTATTACAATGTCATGGTATAGAGTAACAGATCACCATATTTCCTACTGTATATTATATGGTTAGTAACAGTTCCCAGCTGAACTTATAGGAGTGAGGAAGTACCCTTGAGAGGAGGTCTGACTGAGCACAGAATGCTCTCAGCACAGCAGCATATGCCGATCGCTTCAAGGAGTAAATCTGAAATGCAGTATCTGCAGCATTTGGTATTACACATGCAACTTGTACAGAATCCTCCATAGCTTCAGTATTCTGAACGACGCCTCTTAAAATCAACACTGCACCATGCACCCCTCAATATCATTTGATATATAATGTATGATGACTGACAAGCATTGGGATAATTTAGGAAAAATTGGGTGCTGGGATGCATTGCAATAAGACTCGTAAATCACACAGAATGAAAGGAAAAACGTGTTTATAAGAAATGTTTCTGGATTAATAAACAAATCTACAAGTTTGTGGAGAAACCAACAAATATACTGAACCAGGACAATTCGTTCTGCTGAAAGGCAAACTGCAGTTTAAGTTTTACAAAACGACTCTGCTCGACTGCTCCTCTGACTTCCCCCATTCAGAAATCAACATGCCTATACTGTTACAGTGAAGCTATTGCATCAAATCACCAGTAGTTTTCGAACTGAATGAGGGGAAATCAACAGGGAGCCGTTTCCGTCGCTACTCGCTAGCATCACGCAGCACGACACCAACACTATACGATCGCGCTGCCTATGCAGGATAATAGGAAACACCTAAAGGCTAAAGCGTCACCAAATGGACATGAACAAGATCTTAGAACCCTATCGGAAGAAGGAAAAGCCTCGAAAGTGCCTAAATGAAAGGGAACAAGAGCGATCACCAGAGCAATCATCACGCCGTACAGCGTTCACACAATTACACCCGGCGATCGGAGGTCGACGCTGCAAAGGGAGAAAACAAAAGGGGGGGGGGGGGGGGGGGGGGGGAGACGGAGGTGTGCTTGTACCTGTATACGAGGGCGGAGAGAGCGACAGCGAGGTGGGAAGGAACGGATTCAGCGGCGGACGAGGGGACTAGGGGAGGCGGGGGAGGAGAGGCGAGGCCGGACGCTTCTCAGTTCCTCCGGTCGCGAGGGCGATTTCAAAATTTTGAAATGGCCGCCGTCGGAACAAGCGTGCTCACTTTTTCGTCGGCGAGGCGCCCTTCTGTTTTGGGAGAGAGAGACGGGCCTGATCGGTCCACCAACCAGAAATGGATTTGGGAGCCTCCCGGCCCAGAATATTTTACCCGTGCCAGCATACTGGGCTTTACGGGGCAGTCTAAAATCAAGATATGGCAGTCATAATGTATTGGAAAAAGTCTACTTTTTCTCCCTTATTTTTTGCGAAAATCCGATTTTCCTCTCTAAACTCTAAAACCAGACGGAACGTCTCCCTTAACTTTTAAAACAATGCAACTTGCCTTCCTATGTGGCTTTGAACAGTGGTTTTGCTACAGTTCAGGCGGTTTTTGTACAGTAACAGTGGTTTTGTCTTTTCTTTTTATTATTTATTTCCGCTGAAGTTTTAGAAAATCATAGTAAATCACAGAAAAACATAAAATAGAAAATCTAATTTTGTTGGACTCCACATGAGTAGATCTACACAATGAACATATAATATGATATACTTTAGTATAATGTTTTTGTTGTAGCTTTAGATAAATGCTTTTCTGTAATTAAAATAAATTTATAACTATGTTATACATGATCCAATGAGTATGAAATTTTTATTACAATTTAAGATTATAATAATTAGCCTACCATAAAAAGTCCACCATAATTGGACTACATAAACTACAGCTATGAATTATTCTAATTAATTACAGAAAAGCATATAATTGTATGGAATTAATTAAAATAATTAATCGTTGTAGTTTCTATTGTCCAATTATGGTGAAATTTTTATGGTAGGCTAATTATTGTATGTTTGAATTGTAGTAAAAATTTCATACTCATTGGATCATGTATAACTTAATTATAAATTTATTTATTTACAAAAAACATAAATTTAAAGCTATAATAAAAACTTTGTACTAAAGCATACTATATTATATGATCGTTGTGTAGATCTACTCATATGGAGTTCAACAAAATTGAATTTTCTATTTTATGATTTTACTGTGATTTACTATGATTTTTTAAAAGATTCAACAGAAATAAATAAAAAAAAAGACAAAACCACATTTACTGTAGAAAAAACCGTCTTAACTGTAGCAAAACCACTGTTCAAAACCACCCAGGGACGTAAGGTGCATTGTTTCAAAAGTTAAGGGAGACGTTTTGTCTCGTTTTGGAGTTCAGGGAGGAAAATTGGACTTTTGCAAAAGTTGAGGGAGGAAAAGTAGACTTTTTCCTAATGTATTTTACTCCCTCGAATGGCAGTATGCTATTACTCCCTCAACGTCCAAATCAAGATATGCTTGCTCCGTCAACCATACAATAGGGCCTACGCCTACGCCTCGTTGTGATTATGGGTCGTCGATCTGACAAACCTGAGCCCACCCATCCAATATAAACTGATGCAAACTCGATATAAGTTAACGAAGACAAAAGTTGAGAGAGATGAAATGGATCTTTCCTATCAGAACCAAGAGGTGCGATTTACACAATATTATATAGTTAAGGTAAGTAAAAGATATACTCCCTCTCTTTGTGTGTCAGTCAAAAAAGTAATAATATATACGATACAAAATGAGTACATTATGAAAATACATTCTGTGATATATCTAATGATAATAATTTGATACCATAAATTTTGATATTTCTTTCTAAAAAATTGGTTAAAGTTTTAAAAGTTTGACAACGATAAAATCTATTTATTAAGGGACGGAAGGAGTATGATTTTGCGATTGAGGAAGCATAATCGAACTTCGTCGATATTTGAGTATAAAAAATGCTGAATTACATACTAAAATGTGATCAACTACACTTGAAATCATGGTCTTTGGAGATGAGCAAGAATGTGGATCTCTTTGGAAGGTTGGATTTCCAAAACACAAGAATTGGGAAACTACAACATATACATAATTGCAGTTGCATTATCTTACAAAAATTGAGAACGTAGGGAAGTTCTAATGGGGTGTTGGATGCAATATAACACCGGAAGTTTAAGTGAAAGATAAACACAAAAGAAAGTTTTCAAGAGATTGGATCTCATCCAAGAGTTTCCTCCTAATTGGTATGGAAGAGCCATTTTTTCATATTAATATTATAGGAATTCAAGATGGCGACACATAGGAAAAAATTGTATATTGAAGCAGACAGGAAAAGCAACAGAACTCAAATACTCTTCTTTCAGAGTATAAAAATGGATTCCTCACAACGAAACAAACGCCAAATTTTCCATAACCAATATGACACATGAGGTTTATTGATGAACACTTTGTGGGACACTTATTGTTCAAATGGACAACAATATGTTTATGTCGTCAATGTACAAAGGAACCTTAATGGGGTGGCTACTTTGGCAAACAATAGGGCAAGCTGTGCACATATACGACAGACCGGATGTATTCCGGAAACAATAGGAGAGCCCAAGAGGCTGGAAGGTGAACGTGTGACTTTTACTGCACAGGGGTGGCTGGCTCAGGCATGGTGAGCTAGCTTCTTCACTATTGAGGCCATGTATTTGCCCTGGTGCTCCGCGAGGGCAAGCTCCGTCTCACTGGGTTGTCTGCTGCCATCGCCAGCAAAGACGCCAGCGCCATAGGGGCTGCCTCCTCTGATGTCATCCATGTTGAACATGCCTGAACCAAAGGTGTAGCCAATGGGGACGAAGAGCATTCCGTGGTGCGCTAGCTGAGTGATGGCCGTCCAACTGCAATGAACAAAGCATGGTCACTGATCAGGAATAGCTAGGCATGGGTGAAAACAGATACTTCTATTCAGCTACAATGCTTATATCGAGAAGAATTACAAGTCGCAAACAAGCAGGAGAATAAAACCAAGGCATAAGGATCCCTATTCTTTTTAAGATCACAGAACACTATTCCCAGCCTAGTACCAAAGAATTATGACTAGCAATTAAGTCGCTGAAAAGGATAGCCAACTGGCTACAAACTGGAACAATGAGCATTAACCTAATAACAAGCAAAAATATACAAAATCCCTTGAGAGAACAAGGAATAATGCTTTCAGCAAGTAGTAGTTTTGGTTAGCCTTTGTCTGGACGCAAAAAATTAAAAAGCGGCAATTTTGATTTCTCAGAGGAACTTCTCAATCATGCATCTGTTTTAGTTCGTCCTGAACTCCTCATCTTAAAAATCTTGAATTTACTGCCCATGGTTAGGACTGTACCACACACTGCAGTTTGATCTGCACTGCGGCAGATATTGATCCGGTACCATGGTATTAACTCAAAGATTGTACAAATCATATCCAATGTCCTTAGATTCATCTATGACCACCCTGTGTTGTTGTTAATAGTCTCACTGTACAGCACCATGATTATCAATAATGGAGAAAATAGTGCGATGGAATCTTAAACTGCTACAAATATGGTACTTCAATTTCATATTTTGTAACAACCAAGTTGTTATCATCATTACCATGACACAGGCATTTCAACTCACTTGCTTTAGAAGCACTTGATAGTGAATTACAGATAATTGTCAAAATAATAAGAGCATTTCAGCTTCAATTACACGTGTTACCGCTCATTTTGATAAATTGTTTGTTGTTCTGTATATTATATTATTTAATAACATTTCCTAGTTGTAAACTTGCATTCACTGAATTAACTACATCAGGGGATGGAGTGGAAGCGCAAATGATCAAACATACAATAAAAACGGGTATTCTGAAAATTGGGGAGAAGAAACACAAACAACTTCAAAGAAAGCAGAAAAATGAGTGTGGTGCTAAATTAATCCATGACTTTATCTCACACATGGAGCCTAAACCAACAGGGCAGTGAAAACATCACAAACCCTTCAGCCAGTTAACCAATCAGGATTCTACTATTGTAGGCTTGCTTAACCCTGAGTACAACAGGAGGAAAGAAGTCATAGACTTGTAGGTTCAGTTGAACACTTTTATAGAAACAAAGTATAGTAATTAATCTCAAGAAGTATGGCCTGTTTTCAGTTTTAAGAATCGGCCTGCCAATGGAACATCAAGTGTTCAATTCTTCTTTAAAGAGCATGTAAACAAAAGAAACATGTCCTCGACTCGACACGAGTGCTCGTATTTCCCTAGATTTATTCTAGGATTATCGGCGCTATTCTTTCAGTGGTAGGTGACGTGTTTATCGACAGCGAGATACATGTGGTGACTTTATCAATCTCGAGATTTGTCAGTCATCTCAGTTCTTCGGAGGTGCAAAGGGGCAGAGTGCGCGTAGTTTATAAGGGTGAAGTATGTGTGCTCGTGTATTTGAGCGTTTGGGCCTGTAACCTGGTCTCGCAAAAAAAAGAAAAAAGAAAGAAACCCGAAAGAGTAATAAAGAGATGCTTACGCCGTGGTCTCCTGGCCCCCGCCCTGCGTTCCGGTGCTGACGAAGAACCCGGCAGGCTTCCCAGCGAGCTTCTGCGCCTCCCAGAGCGAGCCAGTGGAGTCGAAGAATGCCTTCATTTGCGCGGCCATGGCGCCGTACCTCGTCGGGAAGCCGAACAACACTCCGTCAGCCTCCTGCAGCTCGGCGGCCGAGGCGATGACGGGGACTGCGGGGTCCTTGGCCGGCGCCTGCATCTTCTCCAGCACTTCCTGCGGGAGCGTCTCGGGGACCCGCCGTAGCACGGCCTCCAGGCCGTCCACCGCGCCGGCGCCAGCCGCCGCGCGCTGCGCCAGGGACTCTACGTGCCCGTACATCGAGTAGAACACGATGTACAGCCGCAGCTTCCGCCCCGCCGCCGCAGCCGTCGGCGAAGCCGCGGCAGCGGCCTCCTCCTCGGGCGCCTCGCGCGGCACCGCCGCCGCGGCGGACGACGACGAGGGCGCGGCGGCCGGTGGCTGGCGTTTCTTGCTGGGGACGCAGCCGCCGCCCTTGCCCATCTCTGGCGGCCGCGCTAGTCAACGGGCGGCAGCTCAGTCTGCCCCTACCCTGATCCAATCCAACCCAACCCCCGTCCCGGTCCCGGCACGTCCGGACCCGCTCGCCGCCGCACGCGGGGAAACTGCGCAAAGAACCCGCAATTCAGCGACGCCTCCGAGGAAAGCGCGGATCTGAGGGAGGAATTCCCGGGTCCCCAGAAGGGTTTTCCTTGATCAGGAACTCGGAAAATGCGATCTCGGGGACAGCGGAGGGCAGAAGAATAGACCTTGGAATTCGGTGGGGTGGAGTGAGGAGACAGGAGAGAGGGCGGGGACTGGAGATGCGCCAGCTCAGGGAGTGAGGCAGGGCGTTGGGGCCAAGGAGAAAAATGAAAAATGGCTTTGTTTAAGGAGTAGTACAGTATGTAGGGGCAGGAGCCTAGAAGGTAACGGTTCACCTCGGTTTGGATGGGCCAAGTTCATGCAAAATCGGTGTGAGGAAGATCGTTCGTCCGTGTGATCATTAAGCACTAATGACTATCACTCCTTTTGCATTCATTGGCATCCTTCACGGCCTTCTTAATTTCACATCCAATCCCAATACATGACACCAACTAAAAGGGGTGTTCGAATCCAAGATCGTTTAGTTCATGTCACATTGCATAGTGCCGTACTGGTCTAATCTAGTATTAAAAATACATTAATTACAAAACTAATCAGTGTCATATAGTGATTAACAAGACGAATACGTATAACATTTAAATCTCTAAATAAATTTATTATAAAAGTATATTCAACGATTCACTAACGATCCATCATTAGCAAATATTTATTGTACCGTCATATTGTCAAATCATAGACTAATTAGACTTAATAGATTCGTCTCGTAAATTAGTCTCTGGCTGACAAATTAGTTATGTAATTAGTATATTTTCAATAGACTAAACTAGGGCCTCAACATTCGATGTGACAAGACATTAAACTCTAGTCTTGGGAAATAAACGGGGCCTAAGGTCTCGTTTGCCACAACTCTACTTTACTACTGAAACTGTTTTTTAGAAAATAGTTTAATGAACCACTTTCTAGATGAAGTTGGGTTATTTTGAAAAATAGTTTAGCAAAATAGATTCATTAATAACTTCATGCATGGTTGATAGAGAGAAATGAAGGAGTGAGATGTGAAAAACTACTTTTTTAAAAAAATATATCCTTTGTGAGACAAGGAAAAAATAGCTTCATCCTGAAACAGTTTTTAAAAAGATATTTGGCAAAAAAAACAACTCACAATCGTGAGTTGTACCAACATATTTGGTAAAAAACAACAACTCACAATCGTGAGCTATACCAAATAGGCCTAGACAAGCAAAGAAAACTCATACAATATATACTACCTTTGTCGCTTAAACAAATAGATTTCTAGAATCATCTTAAGTCAAAATTATAAACGTTGACTGATTTTTTTTCAAAAATACGTCAAGATTTATGACATCAAATTAGTATCATTATATATGCCATAAAATATATTTTCATAATATGCTCATTTTATGTCATATAGGTTGTTACTTTTTGCTTTCATATAGACATTTCTAATGATATGAAATTGTATTTGATAAGAGAGAAGAATCAGTTTCATTTAGATGAAGGGGCTATTCAACACAATTTATTCCAATTGATGTTTTGTTATGAGAGAAAAACACTACTTTATGACTGAAAACACAGTTGATAAGCTCAAGCGAACGAGGCCAAGCAAACAAGGCCAAAACTCTTTTGACATGATTACTAAGCACCACCAACTCTTTATAAGTCATAAAATTAAATACCTATAAAACTATAGAATAAACTTGGCATTGAAAATAAGTGTTTTATGTAAATTTCATTTCATTCTATATGTCATGATAGTCTTCAAAAATAATATCATAAAACTATCAACTAAGACTGATCTAAGAGACCAGCAGAAACGCACAAAGCATGAATTTGGGATATGAACAGAAACGACTAGTAAAACATCAGCATAGCAACGAAACAAATGAATAGCCAAATGGAACCTAAATTTTCTCTCATGTAGAACAATGACAGTTATAGGTTATAAAATTGTTTGCTATTATATATATAGTTTCACTCAATTTCAAATTATAATACGCTTTGTTTTTTCCAAATATATTGATTTGTTATGCATCCCTACATAATGTATTTCTAAATGGATAATAAGCACTATGCAGTTAGAAAACTCAAACAACTTATAATTTAAAGTAGAGAGAGTATTTTGTGTTGTGATACTACAGTCTATTAGTTAAGCCTTGTTGAATAATAACTTGTATTTTATTGCATTCCACGGTCATTTTCCTTTGTCACGTTTTATTTGATATGAGAACCAAATCGCTTCATATACGACTCCTTAACTATCATAGTAACTCTTTATGCTTACTTACTCCTCTATTGCAAATCATAAGATGTTTTGGTGTTCAGATATGTAGTTTTTCTATGCTCTTAGATGTATATGTTCCCTCTGTTCCAAATTATAAGTCATTCCAAAAATCTTGGAGAGTTAAAATATTCTATGTATGACCAAAATTATAGAGAGAAACATAAAGATTTATGACATCACATAGGTATAATATAAAAATAGAACTAACAAAGAATATAATGCTACTTAATTGATATCAGAAATGTTATTATCTTATTATATAAATTTGGTCAAACTTAAAAAACTTTGACTCTTCAAGATTCTTAGAATATAATTTGGGATGGAGGGAGTAATATATAGTAAAAATAATGCTTCTAAAAAAATTAAACTGATGTTTTATACTCCCTCTGTCTCTAAGTACATGTCGTTTCTGTTTCCTAAGAAATAACTTTAACTAATATATATATATATATATATTAAAAAATACTAATAATTATTGTACATAGTTAGCATCGAAAGATCTTCGAATTTAGTATTTTATAAATTTATTTGAAGGTACAAATATTGTACGTATTTTATACAAATCGAGTTAAATTCACGGTGTGCATACCAACAATGATAATTATTTAGAGATGGAGGGAGTAATTTGGAACTGAAGGAGTCATTATTAATTAACATGTTCTAAACCGTTGAGATATATTCGAGGGAATTATATATTTGTTTTTTTAGATACTCCCTCTGTCCTTGTCCTTGAATAAATCGATTTTCTAAAATCTATGCCAGCCAATCTTTTTAAAGTTTAACTAATTTTATAGAAAAGAGTAAGAACATCTGTAACATAAAATAAATATATTATTAAAATATATTCTATGATATATCTAATGATACTAATTTGATACAATAAATCTAACATCTTTTTTAGAAAACTCATTTAAAGTTTTAAAAGTTTGACTTAAGACAATTCTAAAAATCTATTTATTCAGGGACAGAGTAAGTACTGCCTCCGTCCATAAAAGAATGCGATTATAGAAAACGTGTCAGTCAAACTATTTTAACTTTGACCAAGTTTATAGTAAATCGTATTAATATTTATGCGAACACAAGGTTGATATGTGCCCTTGTGGTTCCCTTCCTGAGTGATGAGCGATCGGTCAACAGGCTCACCGGAAGGGGTGAGAGGCAACATGTCTCTTGGCTATGTTAATGTGCAGGTGTGGAGCTCGGAGACAGTGGGCGAAGGTGAGGTGAAGGTCAAGTGGAGACATGTCGTGCCGACGGACCGGGAGCGGTGAAGGGCAGACGTGAAGCTTGGACCGACGGACCGGGAGACCTGAGGACCAGTTGTGGTAGCTGGCATGTGGCATCGACAAGCAAGAGCACATGGGGATGTGCGATGCATCGGCTGAGTCGGGAGGAAGGTGATGGCGTCGTGACACTTGACGGGAGGCCGAGAAGGAAGGCGAATGCACTGTGCCCGGCGTGGAGGCTGGACATGCATCGGCATCGGTGCAGGTGGTCGGGGTATGCGAACCACATGCCGTCTACGGCACAGGTTTGGTAGTTGAGCCTTGAAAAACTACCCACGACGGTTTCTGAGTCTGGGCCACAAAACTCGGGTGACGGGTTTCCGAGTTTGGGCCTCAAAACTCGGCGAGGACGGTTTCCAGGTTTGGGCCTCAAAACCTGGGCTCGTGGGTTTCTGAATTTGGGCCACAAAACTCAGCCGGAGGACAGGTTTCCTGGTTTCAGCCTCAAAACCGGGGGAGGTCCAAAAAGGACGGTCGACGGATGGCGACGTGGAGAGGCTGGCGCGGCGGTCGACAGGACGACACGTGGTGGCATCCTGAGGCTTGCGTCGAGGCGAAGCTAAGGATGAGGAAGGCGCGTGACCGTCAGATCGCGACTCTCCAGAGTTGGACCGGGATACCCCTAGGGTTGGCCGCTTCGCTCTTGTATCTAGGGGTAGAAGGGGACTATTGTTATTAGGCTATAAATAAGAGAGGCGCCCCTCCTCTCTCCCTATCCTTGCAGTCATTATTTTCTGAGCTCTCTCTCTAGCCCTTGCTTAGGTTCTAATCATACCTCGCTGTCTGTGATCCGCATAGGAACTCGAATCATACCTCTGTGTATTTGGATTTTGAGAAAATGAGACCGTAATCTCGTTGTCTCCTCGTGTGGAGGAGTTTCGGCTGGAATCAAGATCGATTCGTGTCTTTGAGTTGTGTTCTTCGTGTTTTCGTTTTCGCCCCTCACGATGATTTGCTTCGTTTTCTCTCATCGTGAGTTGGTTTTCGATTTCGCTTGAACTCACTTGTTCTAGATCGTGAGGTGCATCTTTCCACCGAAGGAATTTCTCTCTAACCTCACTAGCTAGTAGATCGGTCGATTTTCGTTTTCGGATCGTGTTCTTCTTGATTCCCCCGAACTTTTTCGATTCATCGATCTAGAGATAGATTCGAGCCATGATCTCGTAAGAGTAGCTCACTGTCCTCTTTGTGACTCCCCTCACCGAGTTTGAGCCCTAGTGGTTTCGATTTGAGGGAGATCGAGTCGAATCGGTGAACGAACAACACAGTTTCGGGGTGACCGGACGCTGCTTATTCAACGACCGGACGCTCCCTGGTGAGTCCGGTCTTTGAACGTCTCGCGTCACGGTCTGTGTGATCTCTGACCGGACGCTCGGGATTCGTCTGACCGGACGCACATGAGTCACTGTTCATCGGTTTTGCATCGCTGACCGGACGCACGACTTGCGACCGGACTCTGGACTTGGTTTTGACCGGACGCATGTACACAGTGAGTCCGGTCCAACACAGAGAGTTTCCAGAACACTCTTGAGCTGACCGGACGCGTCCGATCCATCCTGACCGGGCGCTCATCAGGGTCCGGTCAGTGCAGTTTCGCACGTAATCGTCCGTGGTTCGTTTGTCCATTGTCGGTTTTGGTTTCCGGCTTTTGCGTTGGACTTCTTGGGTTGTGTAGTGTCCCGCTGTGCTTCTCTGAAACATCCGCCTTACATCTAGGGTCGTGGACACTAGCAATCTCAAGTCTTGCTTTTAGGGTGACTTTCTGGGACAAGAGCCATCTATTTCACGAGTTGAAATTTGAGGTTCCCATTCACCCCCTCTTGTCGCCAATTCGGTTCTTCAATTTATGTCTTAAAATAAATTTATTATAGAAATATATTTTACAACTAATCTAATGGTGCTTATTTTGTCTCATAAGTGTTAGTATTTTTTTCATATAGTTTTAGTTAAAGTTTATGATGTTTGACTTCACGAGACATGAGAATTAATTATATATAGACAAAGGGAGTAGTGTGGAGTCCCTCTAATGATAAGTAACTCTAATGATAAGTAAGAGCAACTCTAACGGTTTTGCAAATGGACTTTGCATTCTTATTTTTGCAAAAAAGTCTACAAAACTTCTATCCAACGGTTTGGCAAATAGGCTTTGCATTTTTGTTAACTTGGTAAAATTTTGAGATGGATTGACATATATACAAGGTCGTGATCGGCTTGACATTCCGTCTCGTGTACTACTCCCCTACGCGCTCTTCCCTCCCGCGCCGCCGGGTTTACTTTTTTAGATTTTGGCAAGTCAATTTTGTCAAACCGTTGGAGATAACTTTTTTTCCTCCTCCCCATATTGATTTGAGAGTCGACAAATTTCATGTTTTGCCAAATAAAAAATGTAAAACCGTTGAAGTTGCTCTAACTCAAATCAAAAGTTGGAAGCCGAAAAATTATAGAAAGTGTTGCACTATAGTGAGCACAAATATACAAATTTTCCATTTCACCCCTTTGTTTGGGACATGTCAGGGGATGTTGGTAGGTGAGTCCGCCTTCTAGAAGCAGGCGGCCGCCGTGTCGTGCTGTTTGTTTTCGTGTGCAGAGTGTGTTCTTGTTTGTCTGACTGGCAATTTCTTTTCCGCCACCAACCCTTTCGGTTCACGCTGAGCGCAGCGCATTTAATTCTAGATACTTCCTCTATCCCAAATTTATTCTAAATTATAAGTCGTTTAATCTTTTTAGTGTCAAATTTTTACCACTTATCTTATTTAAAAAAATTATATAAACATAGTTAAATTTAAGTAATTTTTAAAGAATTTTTATTAATAAAGCAAGACACAACAAAAAAAAGTGATATTTTACATAAATTTTTAATTAAGACAAGTAGTTAAAGTTAAGCTCAGAAAGTTAAATGATTGATAATTTGAGATGGAGAAAGTACATATTATATTATTACTAAACGGTAATTGCACTTCTTTTTGTTTGGCAGACCTCTTAAAAGATCACCGCCAAACAGCCAAACTCCTATTTGGATCCAGCATCTATCCAAACAAGATAGCTAAAACTAAATCAGGTCCTGGTTTTCTTAAAAGATTTTCATCTATCACATCAAATATTAGGACACATACATGGAGTATTAAATATGACAGCCGGAATCTACTTTTCAAGACGAATCTATTGAGCCTAATTAGTCCATGGTTTGACAATGTGATGCTACAGTAAACATGTGCTAATAACAAATTAATTAGGTTTAATAGCTTCATCTCGTTAAGTACTATACGACGATGTAATTAGTTTTATAACTAATCTATTTTTAATAGATTAAATTAGTGTCGTAACATCCGATGTGACATCCAAAAAATTTAGAATGCGTCTAAACACAACCCCTAACTCCAGCGGGAAGCCAAAATATATACAAAATCCATTAGCTGTTCTAACCTAATTAAATCCAACTAAAGCATGATTAAAGATGAAACTATCCCTCTCTTTTTTCATGTCTACATCAGCTCAACAAAAGTAAGGGCAACATGGTAAATACCAATTAGCTAAAGAATCAAAACATCCCAACTAAACTTTAGTTCGCTAAACTTTAAACTAGGGTGGATCCAAACAAACCCCTAAACTTGATTGATGAGGGACTAAGTATTACATTCATCCAAAAAATGAAATTCTAGATACATTCTCAAATAAAATGTCTACGGTTTAACCAAATATATAGATTAAAACTAATGTTTGTGACACCAAATAAGTATTTATGAAAGTACGTTTCATGACAAATCTATACCTATTTAGTACGATAAATATTACTAACTGTTGGGGAAATGGATCGCCGGCAGCGATCCTCGCGACCGTCTAACCAGGTCCACCATCTAACCCTCACCATCGAGTAAGGCGGCGAAGGTCGCACTATCATTTTCTTCTCCTCCGTTTTTAGGAATAAAGGAGAGCCGAGGTTTGAAAGAAGATTGACCCTGGGAGTGGAAAGCAGAAACCCTCGCATGAGAGGAGGCATCGCGCGACCGACTCCAAGGGTTCAGTGGATGGAGATAAGGCCCCTACGGCGGCGGGGAGGAACTACGGAGCAATTAGGGTTTCTCACGTGTGTTTTGTACCCTCGACTCTCAACTACGACCGACAGCTGGCGTTGTATTTTTCCGTAATTCATAGGACGTTCCTTGGTATGCCCTATAAATACCAAAGGATGAACAATGAAAAGAGAGAGATTTCTTGTTTTTGAGCAGGAAGGAATGAAAAAATAGTGAAGCTTGTTTCACAATCTCATTTCCCTAGTCACTACTCGCTCTTTGTCATCTGAGGACTGTGGCAAACCCTCGCCCCTCTCCCAGCACCGCGTGCGAGGGTAGAGGGCAGGTGTGAACCCCACACTATTCTTTTATATAAATTTAGTCAAACTTGACATAATTTAACATAATAATATTTTAGAATTATATATCTTTTTTTCTGAGACAGTGGAAGGACCTTGATGTCTCCTTACTGAAAAGTATGCGATCGTAGTCCTATCTTGTCACACCCAATTTTAAGAGCAAAAATGAATGTATAAACTTATGTGCGCTCAAAAACAGTCGCACACATAAGAGACAAATTACAACGAAAGGCATCATCACTGTGCTTAATACATAGCATCATTATTACAACTCATAAAAGAAAACTGATCATAACAAGCAGAAGATAAACAACTCTCAACGGTAGCTCCACTCCACAGGGACGTCGACTGGTGAACCACAAGTCTAGTAGTCCTCTGGAAATTTATCTTGGTCATACTCATAGTCATATGTTACTCATCCGGAATTTTTATTCAAATAAGAAAAATAATACAAGCGTAAGTACCTCTCGTACTCAGCAAGCAACATGGGGTTATGCAGCTCAAAAGACTAGACACGGTTTCACTGCAGTTAGCACTTTTAGTTGGTCAATATTTTAGCATTAGGTAATTATCAAGTTATGCTTGCAATCCCAATTAAACCACATAATTAATAATATGAGCAACATCATCAGAATAACGTATATGGGGGTAACGTGAACATAAAGTAAATTTGATTAAAGTTATTATCCTGTAAGTTTTCCGAGCCGCTCGTGATCGTGAGCACAGCTATTATAACAATTTTTAATACTCTGCAGAGGTTGTACAAATTTACCCGTGAGCCGTGACCCCATGTGCTAGGGGTTGCAAAGCTCATATCACCTCTACCTAGGAAGTGCGGCAGGATACACTATGAAGTCTTAGGTTCCCCCAATAGGAAAGTGGTCACTAGGTTTCCAATCGGCAAGCAGATATAGGAACCCCTTTCCGATGACACATTCCTTCCCGGCTATACACATGAGACCAGAGGCTGTCCTATACCCGTCTCGTCAAGCCCCTTTTGTGCCCTTCCGGGTAACCACTATCAAGCCAGGAGAGGTCCTCGTACTGAACTAAAATCACAGCCATGTAGTCCTCACAGTTGTACTGTATGTCCCAGCTTTTGTCCGCAGTAGATCATTTAGGGAGGGCCAAGAGCAACAAAGCTCCCACGCCCGAGGTTCACATTACCACAGAACAAGATAAGAACAAGTGTTGCGCATGTCATTAGTCATTTTAGGTTCATAGATATTAGAAAACAACACTAGCAGATCTACCCATATGCATTTATCCCACGGTAATAAGGTAAAGGTTGAACATCTAGATATATCCTATGGTTTTTAATTCGACACATGCACATGATTGATAGATTAAAAGTATGTAGGTGACAAGGATGATCCCATGTATACTTGTCTTGATCCGTGTATTCGTGGTGCTCCTGCTGGTCGTCGTAAAACTGATCCTACTTGCCCATATACTGCTCACCGTCTGAACTCGAATACAACGCAACATACAAGCATCCACATACACACATGCATTGCAAACAAGTCTAACATTAGAACAGTACACCAACAGATTTAAATTAATAATAAAAGATTGTAAAATAGATCTATATGTCACTACAATCACATAGACGTTTGGATCACTGAAATCGGATTTAAAATGCGGAAGTTAGGGCCTAAACAAGATTCTAAAAGGCCTAAGCAAGACTGACTTAAACGTGAAATTAAACTTTTTCAAACCTAACCAACAGTGGTACTACTGCGTAGAGTACGAAATTACGAAACCAACGCAATTTGAATGGATCAAAACGGAGTTAAAATATGGACAAATTTGTGCAATGGCAAACCTGTAATTAGATCAAATATTTTCGAATTAAAACAAATCAGAAAATTGATTTAATCCGCGCTGGCTAGAGATCACGGGTTGATTTGCAAAAGGCTGAGGGGCTCTTTAGCAAAGATGCCAGCGAAGGGGTATGGTGTGATCTCGTCCATCCGATCGGATCTGGATGGTGTTGATTAGAGACCAAGGGGGGTGTGCGGCGGCGCCGCCGTCGTGCATAGGGCCGACACGGCGGTTCGCCATAGCCCGGGCATTGAAGCTCGCTAGCGTTGGTCTGCTAGGCCAACCTGACCACCATTCACGACAGGGACAAGATCATGAGAAAGAGAAATAGATGGCGAATTCACCTAGGCACAAACCAACGGTGGAGATCGATCGAAGACGGCGCAAGGCGGAGATTGGCAGCCGACGAGTCACTGCAAGGTCCGGTGAGGTCGTTAGGCGACTGGGAAGACCAAAGGAAGAAAATAGAACTTGCTGCAGCATCCTTACGGCTTGGCGAAGCTCGGGAAGGAGTTGAATTCGACGGCCACGCGTCGAATTGCGGAGATGAGCTCGGCGACGGGAGCTAGGGTTTCAGCGATTCCGAGGGAAGACCAAAGGAAGAAAATAGATCTTGCTACAACATCATTACGGCTTGGCGAAGCTCGGGAAGGAGTTGAATTCGACGGTCACGCGTCGAATTGCGGAGACGAGCTCGGCGGTGGCAGCTAGGGTTTCGGTGATTCCGAGCTCTGTTGGTGGCACGACGGCGGACGGATGGAAACAGGAGGCGGCTGTGAGTGCGGTGCTCTTGGCGCCAACACAACCTCCCTGGCTGGCCTCGCGACTGGGGCATGGCCAGCGTCGCGGCCCTCCATGGCCAGCAGCACGACTGCCCAGCTGGAGGAGCGACAATGGGCATGGTTGCCCTGGTCAAAGAAGCGGCAGGGGTGCGGTCGCTCTAGCCGGAGGAGCGGCAGGGGCGCGATCGCTCTGGCCGGAGGAGCACCAGGGGCGCGCACCGCCCTAGACAGAGGAGCATGGTGAGAGGACGACTACGTGTCGATGCTGTGACAATGAGACGTGGGGTCCACCCAAAAGGGCAAAACTGGACATTCCAAAAAATCTCAGTTTCGTAGATTTGGAGCTGTTATTTTGCCAAACAATTGTCTGATGGATTTATTGTAGATCTCAAATTCATGATAAATCTGATCCACACTGAATCCCAGATTCAAATTCACTTTTGCGGTAGAGAATCTCTACCAAACAGACCCATAGAGTGAAGCTCTCCCGAACAGGATCTAGGTCAATGTAAAGGAATAGTTTTCATGGAACTAAAAACTAAAGAGAAGAACATGGGAATTTGTAACAATTACCTAATGTAGAACAAATATTAATAATATACTCAAAAGAACAAACACTATTGTCAGGATGGCCGAGTGGTCTAAGGCGCCAGACTCAAGTTCTGGTCCTCTAACGAGGGCGTGGGTTCAAATCCCACTTCTGACATTTTTTTTTTGTTTTTTTGCTTCTTTTTATTTCTTATTACATATATTTTTTTTTTGTTTTTTTGCTTCTTTTTATTTCGTATTACATATAAATAGTTTGGCAGCTGCCATACACATGTATAGTTTTATATTTTTGCTTCCCCCCCTTTTTTTGCTTGTTTTTATTTCTTACATATAAATAGTTTGGCAGCTTAGCCGTACACATGCATACTTTTATATTTTTGCTTCTTTTTTATTTCTTATACATGGGTTCAAATCATACTTACCGAAAAATATTATCCTTTTTTGCTTTTTATTTCTTAGACCACTCAATAACTCAACCACTCGGTTATTCGGCCACTCAATCCTTCCGAATACATTCACATGGTGTGATATAGGTATTAAGAACGAATTATAACACATACACCATGAATGTGAGGACAGTCCCAACGAGAAATTTACGGTGGTTTCTATCCCTATTAATTAACTTGACAACTTAATTTTTTGCTGACATGGCAAAGGAATTAATGAAGAAGAGAGAGGATAAAAGATGGAAAGAATTTCTATGTGAGGAAACGAAGTCTACGCTAGCAACGAGACACATCGAAATGGTCTGCACCGAGTTAGGGAGAAACTAGTGGTTTCCATAGGTCATCGATCCGGATCAATTGCTCTGCTCGGAGGCGGGAGTCGAGCGCACGCAGGTCTGCGGCTTTGCGTGCGACGACGGCGAGATGGCAGCCGCCGTGGGCAAGGGCGCTGTGGTGGGGATCGAATCCTGCATGAGCCTCCTCGAGGAGGAGCGCCGGAAGATTGAGGTGTTTAGGCGCGAGCTCCCGCTCTGCGTGTGCCTCCTCGTCGGCGGTGAGAACTAGAGGTCAGACCCTTTCTTTACAGGAGTATACGCATCGTGGTCAGTGGCGAAGCTAGAGTAAATTTGTGACGGGTGCACTTGTCTTGTGGGTGCATAGACTTGCACTATTACGGATGCATATATAGTGAAAATCTAAAAAACAATACTACTGTTTTCACAAATTTTGGGGGTACATTTGCACCCCCTCTCAACTACCTAGCTTCGCCCCTGATCGTGGTCTCTTGTTCTGTTTCTTCTCTCCACCATCGGTTCACTGACGCAGTGGTACGTGCGCCCTGCCCTGCTGTATCGATGAGTTGAAGTAGGAGGCCACCAAAAAATTGCTAGATTGTTGTGAAGGACGAGGTGTTCAGGCGCCATGCTAGATCGTTATTGTCTAATTTGTTTATGTTGTTCTGGAGGGTGGAGGCCACAATGGCTGATTGCCACAACTGATCAACTCTCTTTTATATTATATTTAATTTATCCTTTATATAAATAATGTTATAGAAACTATAAGTTGGAAGAGAGAGTTTCTACTAGACATTAATTACTCTTATTCTCTCTTGAAAACTACATCCAGAAACCCTTCATTGGGACTGCCCTAAAGCCAAAGATAATCTTCACCAATAAATAGTTTGGCAGCTTAACCATACACGTGCTTGCCGCACCTATTATGTTACCAGGGCTGTTGACGCAAAACGTAACACCTCGCGTCAAGGCACACAACAAGCCGAACGAGGCTGGCTTCAATCGGGTGCCCGGAGCGTACTGAATCCGGAGACGTGCCAGTCGGTTTGACCTGAAAACCAACAAGGGATAAAAGTGTGAGAATATCTTGGAACATGCCGGGTGAGACCAGACAGTTCCATATGCACGGCTTTGAAAGCCAATCACGATGGCACACAGCTATAGAAGCTGTTTGTCGGAACAGATTTATAATGTCATTCGGCAAGTATAAAAGATAAAGCTTGTAAACATATTGAATGCCGAACGCATAAGTAACAAGAAGATAAAATGATAATTTGTAAATACAAATCTATTCAGATGACATATGCATAGGCTAATCCAGCTAGTCTGTCGCACGTCTTGTAACACCCTAGGTGTTAAGCATTCCTTGAACTGCATAATTTGTCATAGCATAAGCATAGCATCTCATCATTTCATATGCATATGTTTGAATAAGTGCTTAAGTCCTTGCATAGTCTCTAGTGTAACCTTGTTTTGCTTTCTGTTTTTGACTTAGTGCCTTAAAACAAAGTTGTAGATCTTGATGAAAGAAACAACTTTGTTTAAAAGCACTTTCTCGGAAAAAGTTGTTAAAATGTGATTTCTTGCATTAGAAAAATGGATTAGAAGTAAATTTCTTTTTCTAAGCGGAATTTGGACTCGAGCCTTTAAGATGATTTGTTCCTTACAAAATTCTAAGCAGTTTTGCTTTTAGGACCTTTTCCTAATTCGGCTTAGTTTAGGAGTTGTGAAGCATCAAAGTTTTTAACCAAACCTCATTAGTTTAACCCTAGTAGGCCCGGCCTGTCGGCCTCTCCTTCTTCTTCCCGCGCGCACGCCGCTTCCTCCGCGCCGACCGAAACCGCCCGCCGCCGCGAAACCGCCTTGCCGGCCGGCCAAACCACCGTCATCGCCGCCCGTGGTTTGCGCCCAAGCTCGCCACGTCGCCCTGGTGCTCGGTGCTTGCTCGCCGCGTGGAGCGCGATGCCTGACGCCGCCGCGTCCGGTCGGGAGCTCCTCCCCGACGGGAACTGGCCAGGTGCAATGCACCCAGCACTTCGTTCCTTTTGCCTTCGCTCCGCCTCGCGCTCGCAAGCCAGAAGAGCATTTCTTTGCTCACTCTCTCCCTCGCTCCACTCCACCCCATCTTCACCAGAGCTCCACGCCGCCGCCCGCCGAACTCCGGCGAGCGATTACTCGCTACTCACCGCACCGCCGCCCGATTCCTCCTGCCATCCTCTCCGCCTTGACCTCCTCTTCCACCTATCAGGGTTGGTTCCCCCTCTTTCCCTCTCTAGCAGGCAGAACGTCGAGTGCCATCCTCGGGTTCTCGCCATGGCCGCCACCGTGATCTTCACGTGAACCGACCGTCTCCGGCCAAGCTATCCCAAACCGAGCCATGTTCTAGTCTTCTCTACCGCTGTAGTTGCCTAGGTTTCGATGGAGACCTCTCTTAGCCATGTTTCAGCCGGAACCGAGCCGTGTCGCCGCCATGTCCGCCGTGGACCGTCGCCGTGCATCGCTCCGGGCAATGCCGGGGATGTCGAGGCCCGAAGGTTGCTCCAATAGGTCGCTTAGGACTTGCTTGGGCTAGTGTTAGTCTCGTCGAGGCTCAAGCTCGCCGGGAAGAGCTTCGCCGTCGCGTCGTAGAGCCGCCGCTCCGCCATGGCTGCCGTCGAGCTTGCTCCGGTATCCCTCTGGCTCAGCAAGTCAGTTAGTCGTGTTCGCCTCGCAAACCCGCATCCAGTGATGGTCTCAGCGTCACCGGAAGCCTCGCCGCCGACGAGCTAGGGCCAGTCAACGACTACGGCGCCAAACTCCGCCGTTGACTGCCGAGCCTAGCCTCGCCTAGTAGCTTGGTCGTCTGACCAGTGAGCCTCGCCGACCGAGTCAAAGAGAGAGTGTGAGAGAGAAAAAGGGAAAATCTGGGTATAGTAGGCCTCGGCTGAGTCAGTCGGTTGTGCCGAGCCTTGTCTTGAGCCTCGGCTGACTCAGTCGGTTGTGCCGAGCCTTGTCTTGAGCCTCGGCTGAGTCAGTCGAGTGTGCCGAGCGTTGCCTCGAGCCTCGGCTGAGTCCAGTCGAGTGTGCCGAGCGTTGCCTCGAGCCTCAGCTGAGTCAAGTCGAGTGTGCCGAGCATTTGCCTCGAGCCTCGGCTGAGTCAAGTTGGGAGTCCGTAGCGTTTAGGATTGAGTTTTCTTTTAGTTTGTTTTTGCAGAATTATGTAAAGGCTTCAAAAAGTCCTACAAGGCTCATTTTAAGTCCAAATTCTGTGAAACAAATTTTGTTGTGTTCAGCATGATTAGATCTAACTGTGAAAAATGTTAAATGCCTTTTTGGTGATATTTTTATGTGTAGATTTATTTAAATTAGAAAAGTGCTGATAACTTGGAAAATGCATAACTAATTATGTATAAGTCAAAAAATATGATTCCAGTTTTGTTAGGTTTGTATGGATATATAGTTTCAGGGAAAAATATAATATAAGGTTGTTCTGTGAATTATTTTAGCAGTAGCTTTTAAAATGGTTAAATGTTGTTTCCTTGTTTATTTTGTAGTAATTAGAATATGAGGAATATGAACCTGAGAATTTATGCACACTGCTCTTGTGCTAGGAAGTTTAGTAGAAAAATGAGAAATCTGTTGTTTGACACTTTTTGCTAGGGTGTGTAGTTCAAAGCACCTTTCCATGATAGAATTTGTCTTTTTCATAGAGAATGGAATTTAAGTCCAAATGAGATGAAATTTGGACCAGGGACTAGATTACATATTGTTAACTTTCAGTAATTTCTGTAGATTTTTCTGAAGCTATCTAGGATGGGTTGCTGTTATAGGGTAGTTTAATTAGATTTATTTCAGCAAGTAATTAGAGGGTAATAAACTCATTAAGTATATTTTGATGTGGTGACAACATAGCTTAAGAAGTTGAATATGTGAGGTTAAGCAGTTGAGTAGCAGTAGATGACATGTGCTTATCTCCTGGAATGCCTTGTTCCATGTTGCATCCCCATGCATCCCGCATGCATTCACGTTATTTATTCATGTTATGCATCATGCAGGATCGGTAGTGGAAGTTCAGGATCTGTCACCCGAGGAGCAGTGCTAGGAGGAGACGCCGGAAGAGAAAGTCCCAGGAGGAGACGTTGAAGAGCTGCCGGAGTGCCGCGATCACCGCCCTTCGGACTTTGAGAAAGGCAAGCACCGGAGCATTCTAACTCCTACGGTTCGCAAATGCTTTACAATTAACCTAATGATGGATGTTGCATTAGGTTATAGGAATTTATTGCTACCGTTGATGCATTATTACTTATCCTTGTCCACCTGCAATATATCTTGATATCCCTGTTTAGGTCTAGGCTCGTTATATGCTTAGCCCTGCTTAGACTGGTAAAAGTCGGGTGATTTCCTGTCTCCCGCAATAGGTGGATACTGATCATGTTTAGCCTGTGCTATCATGAGATAACCAAGTGATAATTAATCTGAGACGGAGGCGGGATGTAAGAGCAGCGGGACATGGGTTCTGTGTGCTAGTAGGCTCCCGTCTGTGTCGCCTAGGACCCGTTCGGGAATGTAACTTCAGTCAAATTGAACGTGTCGATCACTTAACGGAGTAGGTCTGAGTACCTCCCGCGAAGCCGAGTAAGGTTATTCGAGCCGGTGATGGAGATGTTGACGCCTAACACCCAGGGCCTCAGCTGTACCGTGGGCAACTATTCTGATCAACCTGGCATGGTCCGAGGGCAGGCAGGGCCTGATCGACCTGGCATGACCGTGGGCAGTTATAGATTGAGCGACCTGGCACTGAGATAACCCCCGGTGTAGAAGGGCCCATGGCCGTCCCGTGCATTGTGTTCTCGAATCTCCTGACTGGTAGCTTACGACTGCCGTAGCCGGAATGTGCTGGGCGAGTGTGAGACATTTTATCCCCAGCTGGGTAGGAATCGATTATAATCGCCATCGCTCCTGGACAGTGAGCAGTTGACTTTAGATCATCTCCCGTAGAACTTATGGAACTAAAATGGTTATGGAATCTGAAAGGCTATTGATGAAATAGTCACTCTTGATTGATTAATTAGCAAGTGCTTGTTTAGTACAGGTGCAAATCTAGTAAGGTAGAGTTAATGACTAAAAGCAATTGCTAACATCTGAAACTGAGTTTTATTACTAAGCTTTCATGCAAAGGAGTATGTACAACCAACCCCACTTATATAGCCTACATGATCCTTGGTGTCTCATTATTTCTGGTTTTGTCGGGTAAGTCTAGCTGAGTACCTTCTCGTACTCAGGGTTTATTTCCCTTGTTGTTGCAGATGGCCAGTGCTTTTATGGCTACTGCGAGAACTGCTTGTACCCGGTAACGGGTGATGACTAGACCAAGGGCATGGTCAACACTTATCTCATCTGTTGCTTTTGTGGACACGGTCAACTGATGGCACCGTATTTATGAACAATCCAACCTTATGTTTTAAAGACTATGTTGCTTCCGCTACTACTATCAAACTATGGTTTGTAATATTATTTCGTACTCCGATGTAATTTGAACTTTATGCAACTGTGATGTAACCCGTGAGCATGTTCGTGGAACAAGTATGATCTTGGCTGGATGTCGTTGAATGATTTGAATTCCTTCGAGATTTCCGGACTACCGGGTTTGTACGAGCTTAAGTACTCGATGATTTCTGCGAGAGCGGAGGTTTTCAGTGCTTAATCTGGTGCAAATTGGTCGGTTCTGTTACACGTCTAGCCTTCATAAACCCGTCAGGTGTAAACTCAAGCAAAGCTAATCCACCGCATGATACCACTTGCTATAAATCTACACCACTCCTTATAATTAGATTAATCCACCGCATGATACGATCTAATTATAAGTAGCTAAAAGCACACGTACATCTGGACAGATCTATAAAAACTCATTACTCATGTAAGCTTAACCAGAATCGGCAAACTAGCCGAACTGGGGTCCATGAAGAAGAAACATACAAGCCAAGCATGGTTAAACTAATCTAAAACCTGCACCTGCCGCACGGCACCCAACTCTATCAAAGCCTAAACATGATCGACATGCATGAACCCACAACATGTAACAATCTAGATTGAAAGTCAGTTCGACCATTATGATCTTATAATCAGCAAAGCACAAACGAAACTCGTGCGACAAGGCCGAACGAAGATCAATCTAGATTGGGCAAAAGGTGTTGTACGAATTAAATGAATAAAACATATAACACATGATAACTTGATGAATCTATTAGATCTGCCAAATCTAACAGAGCCGATAACTATTTTTACTCATGACTTAATCCGCCGCACGATACAAGGCATAAGCAAAAACTTCCCGTCATAAGCTTAAATCCGCTGCACGATACTAAGCTAAACATACGAGACTACTTGCATCATATCTAAATCCACCGCATGATACTAGACATGATAGTAAGGTTGCCGGTACTTACGGAGGTCGACGGATCGATGATTCCTCTCGAAGAACTCGACGACACGACTTAGGGACTCGAAGATGGCACGGGGCCGGTTTGTATTGATGTGGTTGTGAACATCTATTACAATGGCCGAGGGTTTATATTTATACCCTGAGCTAATAAGAGTCCTGAACTAAACATTACGTACAAATCTTGACTCTAAAGAAATATCTAAATGGAAATAAAAAGATACATGGACTCTATCTTCCTTCACGTAGAATCCTTTCTAATAAAGTTTCCTCCATCAACGTGTCTTGGATTCAACCGGCCAAAACTCTCGTGTATGTACGTATCTTGATGCCTTCCATATTTGCTCGTGAGACTTGAATAAACATGAATAAATATCTTAATTGGCCATGTATGTTGATATTGATATGTATGTCTAGCTGTCCACGTATAGATGTATATTTTTCCTTTGATCTCCTAATTTCATCTAGCTGCATGTATAGGAATTGGACTCGGACCCTTCTTGTTGGCTCCTTCATGTATACGAAAAGCAACATGCTAGCCGATGAATCATATTCTCAGCTTTGGCTAATATACATTGCGACTAGCTTTTATTTTCTTTATGTATATACGATAACCAGGAGCCTTCTGACAAGTCATATGTGATGCACCTCGTTGTTAATTCCTTGGAATATCCCATGTCTAGATATATACTAGTAAATCACGGTCATTGCTGATCTTTGGTCAAAAACTGGTGTCAACACAGGCCCCCCGTGTTCGGAGTATGAATTCTTCATGCTTCGAATTATTCCGATTTATTGATCTGCTCTTTCTAAGTTGATGTCTTCTGACCTTTGCATGAGCTCCATACCGATCACCTCCTTTCGACTTGACTTCCTGACTTTATAATCACAATCGGTCACCTGGAATCAATAAACATCGGTTTCTGATATCCTCGACTGGCTGCCAACAGACTGATTGACTTGGACTGTAGATTCAACATCAGTAGTAGTCTTTACTATAATCCGCCCCTTTAGTAGCCGATGAAATATTTCTTAGGAATTATCAACTGATGATCTATAATATATCAATGTCTCTTCCAAGAAGCCAAGGAACTCATTGGCAACAATAGCGTGATCTCACCGAATTTCCACAATTTTTCTGTAAAATAACAAACCTCCAATACATGTGGAAATAGGTTAACAGTAAATGCGTATATGTATAAATATAATAGTTCTCCATTTTGTTGTTGATCAGAAGATGCTGCAATGTGACTATATCTCAAGAGTATCACATTTATAACTAAGATTTCTCTTAAATTTGAATAAAACGGTATTCTAGCTATCCTTCTTTCTCTTCAACCATGGGGCTTTTAGCTTCGACTAAATCTGTCAGTAAATCCGCCGCACGATACTAAGCTTAACGTACGAGACTACTTGCATCATATCTAAATCCACCGCATGATACTAGACATGATAGCAAGGTTGCCGGTACTTACGGAGGTCGACGGATCGATGATTCCTCTCGAAGAACTCGATGACACGACTTAGGGACTCGAAGATGGCACAGGGCCGGTTTGTATTGATGTGGTTGTGAACAGTTTTACAATGGCCGAGGGTTTATATTTATACCCTAGGCGGATAAGAGTCCCAAACGGACTTGCCTAATAACAAAATACATTTAAACAAATATTGAGATATATGGAGTCTACATTCTCCTTTACGTGAAATCCATGCCGATGCACGTGCCCTTGCTTGCTTGTTAATCAAACGGCCAATCGTCCATCACCATGATAAAGTACGTTATCCTGCTTCCATATTCTTCTAATACCTGATCATGCTTGCACGTACGTTTAACCTCGTTTAACCTTGCCATATTCTTCTGATGCTTGCACGTACGTTTTGCCATATACGTATCCATGTCTAGCTAGTTTCATACATGAATGTACGGAATATATGGGCATGAAAATCCGGCCATGCGTACAAACATTGTCTTTGCTTCTTTCCTTGTTGATGTGTATCTAGAGATGTCAAGTTTGTCTGGAATAAAGCACTATTATATTTTCTTTCTCGCACATACTTGAAATACCATACCTTCCCAAATTAATCACCCTGCCAAGGATATTTGTTCGCTCCTTCTCATAGCGTTTCTAGCAGGCCGATATATTGTCACAACACATCATCGCTATCTCACATGAAGATTGGACGTTGGGTTTCTCCAAATATTTTGAATAATATTCCCTGACCGATCCGTAGATAGCCCTTAACTAGGAGATTTTCCTGTTTTTGACATTACTAACTCATTCTCTCTCCTCAAGGTAAATCGGTCAAATTTTGGTGTCAACACAGGCCCCCCGAGTTCGGAGTATGAATTTCTTCATGCTTTGAACTATTCCAGTCTATTGATCTGCTCTTTCTAAGTTGATGTCTTCTGACCTCTGCATGAGCTTCATACTAATCACCTTCTTTCGACCTCACTTCCTAACTTTATAATCACAATCGGTCGCCTGGAAACAACAAACATCGGTCCCTTCCTTGTGGTTGACCATGAGTATCAAAATGTGGAGTGAACTGAGAATGCCTTTCCATTATTAGCATGTATAACTTGATATCCTTGACTGGCTGCCAACAGACTGATTGACTTGGACTATGGATTCAACATTAGTAGTAGTCTTCACTATAATCGGCCCTCTCAGTAGCCGATGAAATATTTCTTGGGAATCACCAACTGGTGATCCATGATATATCAATGTTTCTCCCAAGAAGCCGAGGAACTCACTGGCAACAACAGCGTGATCTCATCGAATTTCCACAATTTTTCTGTAAAATAACAAACCTCCAATACATGTGGAAATAGGTTAACAGTAAATGCGTATATGTATAAATATAACAGTTCTTTATTTTGTTGTTGATCAGAAGATGCTGCAATGTTGACTATATCTCAAGAGTATCACATTTATAACTAAGATTTCTCTTAAATTTGAATAAAACGGTATTCTAGCTATCCTTCTTTCTTTTCAACCATGGGGCTTTTAGCTTTGACTAAATCTGTCAGTAAACCGCAAAACAAAACAAAAACAGAATTGCTTATCCTTTATTCTTCGAACACTCTTCTTCTGGAGTTTTTATATTCTTCTCGGTTTCGGCGAACACTTGTTCGTCATTTTTATTTCCGAGTATGAAAGATATCACATAATATTGCAAAGTCAAAAAAATCTGGACTATAAGGAGATACAAGTCATATACTTAGATCAAGAAGTGCAAGTAAAGATTTTATTCTTCCACATATCATTCTCTCTTAGTCATTTTAAAATATACGAGGCTACTGGACCTTTGGTCATCTTTTATTTTATCTGGCGATCACGTGACCGTCATTTTTTCTAACTTAGTTCTGGCGGACACGTGCCCGTCGTTTTTATTTCTGAGTTTTTTAGAGCAAAAATAGCCTCATATACTTTAAACAAAGAAAGAGTGCATGCACATGATATTATTAATTATATTGTAAATCTTGATCTTGGAAATATGACTATAATCTCATAGAAGTCTCAACAATTTGACAAAGCTCAATATGATATTTAAGAAAATTTTAATTTATGAATTCTCCAGAATTAAAGTATCTCTTAGAATAATGTCATAGCAAATTCTATCCCCATTCATATTTTACGATCACTTTTAGACAAAGTTTAAACTGTATGTGACCCACAAGTTTCAAAGATTTCTAGATAAATATTATAACCACTAAACCCAAATTTAGAGAAATCAAAGCTATAAATTAGACACGGGTAAAACATAAAACAGAGTATCTATTCATCATTTCAACAATAGATAAGCTAGAATATTATTTATATCACATTTGATTATTATTCTCAAGACATTAATTTATCATGGAGATGCAACATCATAAGTTTTGCCCTTTTAATATTTTTAATTCTAAACTTCAACATTGTTTGAAAAGTAAGGGTAGAGTTACACAAACCATCGTTGAAGGAGTCAATGGAAGTCGTTCATCTTGTCCTTCTTCATGATGAATCACTCGAGATGCTGCATAATGCATATGCGTGGCGAGTCCAAATCTCCATCAATAAAATTTTTTTGCTTAGCTGATGATCGGCTATCTACCTCATCTTTCTTAACTCTGAGCCTGATCAACTCAGCATACTCCGTGACTCTTTTTGCCGAATAATAACAACTCGTGGCCCCCCTGCATTATTTTGTCAACGTCACCAGACAAGCTCTTTGACTCTAATTCACAGTAACTTCCACCTGGATCTGGGCTCGCTCGCCGAACCAGTTGCTGATTCTATTTCATATATTATTTTCTTGGACCGGCGACAATGTTTCCTTTCAAGTTTCATATCAGCATGCTGACCTTCAGCCGAACTTGAATTAAGTCTAGCTATTAACATGCTTGTTAGGTCACCTAATCTTAGTGAACTATCGGCTTTATGTCCTTGTCGATCAGCTATTCATTCTTTCTCACTTTTAGATCGAATGATTCCAGATTCCACACATGTATGTGATCGGCTTATGACTATCTTGAATAGCCGATTCAAATAACCGATTCATGTAGACTGTAGTTCTTTGAGTCAGGGATCCTTAGTATTTTAATAAGCCCATTTACGGTGCAGCTGTTATTGAGCGTTCCAATTTCTAGGCTTCCAATTAGGAGATCAACTTGATGTCTTGAAACCGATGTCAGTAGGAAAAATATCACCATAATCTTATATTGGAAGGTCATCGGCTAAGTGTAGAATATTGTTGTGACTTTTCTTGGATTGATCCTCCTGGAAGCTGCTGTGCTACTGGCTGTCTTCCATTCGGCTATTGACTAATACGGGCTTGGCTCCCAATAGCCGATGAATTGAAAACATCAGGATTCCCTGTACTATCTTGATTAGTGACTTGCCTCATGATGTTGCTAATCGAGTTCGCCAATATGATTTATGAGAGCTTCATAGATGTCCTTCTCTCCGGTCTCTTTTTCCATTGGCTGATAAAGTATGATCTCATAGAATACGGGTGTGTCATCAGCTGATGGAAGATCTCGATGGTAATGAGGGACCAGCCGGTGGTGGCCAAGGCTCTTGCTTTCTGGTCTATTGGACTTACAAACCATCCTATTGAGTAAAACTTCCCTGGCTGTTGTTGTATGTTTGATCGGCTATTATTTTTCTCCATGACCAGCTTTTATTGGCATCACCAATCCGAATCAATAGTTGATCTCTGGATTTAACTGATTCCTGCATGGTTGACTGTACTATTCTTTTTTTTTCAAAATTAAATTAGCCAGAATCTCAGCCTTCTCTGAACCGACCTGATATTGCTTTGGGTAGCCGAATGACAAGACAAATTCTTCTTGGACAAACACTTCTAATTATCGGGCATGCAACAAAACAAAGCTCGTGAATTGTGATGGCTTATGGAAACTCTTCCTATAATGTACATCTCCTTCTGAATTTGTCCTTTGTTTATGTTTCCATATAAAATCATCTCTCATTAACTCCAGTGACACATATTGAATCCTCTTGACTCTTTCGAACAACAGCATGTGGCATCTAATTAGAAGACCATCCTGATGTCGTGAAACTTTAATGGCTCAGCATATCGTTTATTGAAAGATCATCGGCTGAGTAGATAATTTTGCATCTATTCCTCGTCACTTCTCCAAGCCGAAGCCTTGTTGACGAAATATAAGTTGATATGCGCCTGACTTGTAATCAAATGATTGTGGTCCCACCAGGCGTGCCAAAAAAGTGTGTTGACGCAAAATGTGACACCACGCGTCAAGGCACACAGCAAGCCGAACGAGGCTGGCTTCAATCGGGTGCCCAGAGCGTACTGAACCCGGAGACGTGCCAGTCGGTTTGACCTGAAAACCAACAAGGGATAAAAGTGTGAGAATACCTTGGAACATGCCGGGTGAGACCAGACAGTTCCATATGTACGGCTTTAAAAGCCAATCATGACGGCACACAACTATAGAAGCTGTTTGTCGGAACAGATTTATAATGTCATTCGGCAAGTATAAAAGATAAAGCTTGTAAACATATTGAATGCCGAACGCATAAGTAACAAGAAGATAAAAGGGCAATTTGTAAATACAAATCTATTCAGATGACATATGCATAGGCTAATCCAGCTAGTCTGCCGCACGTCTAGCCTTCATAAACCCGTCAGGTGTAAACTCAAGCAAAGCTAATCCACCGCATGAAACCACTTGCTATAAATCTACACCACTCCTTATAATTAGATTAATCCGCCGCATGATACGATCTAATTATAAGAAGCTAAAAGCACACGTACATCTGGACAGATCTATAAAAACTCATTACTCATGCAAGCTTAACCAGAATCGGCAAACTAGCCGAACTAGGGTCCATGAAGAAGAAACATACAAGCCAAGCATGGTTAACCTAATCTAAAACCTGCACCTGCCGTACGGCACCCAGCTCTATCAAAGGCTAAACATGATCGACATGCATGAACCCACAACATGTAACAATCTAGATTGAAAGTCAGTTCGACCATTATGATCTTATAATCAGCAAAGCACAAACAAACTCGTGCGACAAGGCCTAACGGAGATCAATCTAGATTGGACAAAAGGTGTTGTACGAATTAAATGAATAAAACATATAACACATGATAACTTGATGAATCTATTAGATCTGCCAAATCTAACAGAGCCGATAACTATTTTTACTCATGACTTAATCCGCCGCACGATACAAGGCATAAGCAAAAACTTCCCGTCATAAGCTTAAATCCGCCGCACGATACTAAGCTTAACGTACGAGACTACTTGCATCATATCTAAATCCACCGCATGATACTAGACATGATAGCAAGGTTGCCGATACTTACGGAGGTCGACGGATCGATGATTCCTCTCGAAGAACTCGATGACACGACTTAGGGACTCGAAGATGGCACAGGGCCGGTTTGTATTGATGTGGTTGTGAACAGTTTTACAATGGCCGAGGGTTTATATTTATACCCTAGGCGGATAAGAGTCCCAAACGGACTTGCCTAATAACAAAATACATTTAAACAAATATTGAGATATATGGAGTCTACATTCTCCTTTACGTGAAATCCATGCCGATGCACGTGCCCTTGCTTGCTTGTTAATCAAACGGCCAATCGTCCATCACCATGATAAAGTACGTTATCCTGCTTCCATATTCTTCTAATACCTGATCATGCTTGCACGTACGTTTAACCTCGTTTAACCTTGCCATATTCTTCTGATGCTTGCACGTACGTTTTGCCATATACGTATCCATGTCTAGCTAGTTTCATACATGAATGTACGGAATATATGGGCATGAAAATCCGGCCATGCGTACAAACATTGTCTTTGCTTCTTTCCTTGTTGATGTGTATCTAGAGATGTCAAGTTTGTCTGGAATAAAGCACTATTATATTTTCTTTCTCGCACATACTTGAAATACCATACCTTCCCAAATTAATCACCCTGCCAAGGATATTTGTTCGCTCCTTCTCGTAGCGTTTCTAGCAGGCCGATATATTGTCACAACACATCATCGCTATCTCACATGAAGATTGGACGTTGGGTTTCTCCAAATATTTTGAATAATATTCCCTGACCGATCCGTAGATAACCCTTAACTAGGAGATTTTCCTGTTTTTGACATTACTAACTCATTCTCTCTCCTCAAGGTAAATCGGTCAAATTTTGGTGTCAACAAGGGCGTGTTACTAGAGGGCATGCTAAAAATAATAGGTAATACAGTTGATAACAAAATAAGACAAGTTCATAATCATTACAATAATGAAAATATTAAATTAAGTAGCAATGCATATAGTATTTTATTTGAAAAATACTAGAGGGAGAGGGGAGAGGATCCCCACCTGAGACCTTGTTTGTCTCTGTATAAATATACCTTAATCTATATGAGATGGAGTAGGTTGAAGTGGAACTTAAATTAAACTCCACCTCAATCGTTCCCAAATCACGTAAACTCCACCGCAATCCTTCCCAAACCACGTGGATTGAGATGTATTTGTGTGCATTCGAATAAGACCTGAAACTTTTTCACTGAAACGGTAGCAAGGCCTAGCTGGCCAAATACAAAGAGAATTCAGGTTTACATGAATGCAGATACATGCGCCTTGTGTCCCTAATTTGTTCTGTGATGAAGTGCTTTGCCCAAATTTGAAGCTCGTTGATCACACGATGATATATGATCTGGTGGATTGCCGAATACTATTTTTGCGGATACATGGGTGTATGCCGGGTCTCCGAGTGAAGAGTGATTGTCAACTGGGATGATGCGCATGTTCTTTGGCTTGTGTTGTGCAGGTGTTGAGCACGGATGCAGTGATTGACGGCGAGGTGAAGGTCAAGTAGAGACGTGCCGTGCCGATGGACCGAGAGTGGCGAAGGGCGGACGTGAGGCTTGGACTGAGGGACCAGAGGCCCGAGGATCAGCTGTGGTGGCTGGCAGCCTGTGACGACGACAAGTGAAGAAGTGCGGTCATGTGTTGCCTGAGTCGTGGACTCAGGGACACGTGTCGGTGGACGGGGTGCATGGGAGGTGCATCCCATCTACGACGTCGGTTTGGTGGTAGAGCCAGGGAAAAACCATCGGATGGACGGTTTCCAGGTTTGGGCCTCAAAACCTGGGCGTGGACGGTTTCCGAGTTTGGCCACAAAACTCGGGCTGAGGGTTTCCGAGTTTGGCCACAAAACTCGGGCTGAGGACGGTTTCCAGGTTTGGGCCTCAAAACCTGGGCTCTGAGGGTTTGCTGAGTTTGGCCTCAAAACTCAGACGCTGGTGGGCTGGTTTCCCGGTTTGGGCCTCAAAACCGGGGGTTGGCTGGAAAAGGCTGGTTTCCCGGTTTGGGCCACAAAACCGGGGGTGCAGAGCGAGGGCGGCACGTGGCGGCGATCTGGAGGTTGCGTCAAGGCAACGCTTCGAGTCGAGCGGGCGTGGCCGTCGGATACACCTACCACTCGAGTTGGTCCAGACTAATCCTAGGGTTTAGTTGGTTCGCTCTGTAATTAGAATAGAGAGGGGTAGAGTAGGAATTAGACTTAGGTTAGAATTAGGATAAGTAGTAGGGAGACACCCTCCTCCCCTTTATCTCAGTCATTTGCTCTTTTGCTTCTAGGGTTTCCTGCTCTCCCATCCCCTGCTGTAGCTAGCTGAGATCCGCAGAGAGACTTGCCTCTGTGTACTGTTGATTTGAGGAAGTGATGCCGTATCCTCACCTTTGCAGTGCAGATCGATGACTTGATTCGTGTTTTGATTCATGTTCTTCGCGTTCTTCGTTTCTTCACGATTTTCCCGTCACTCGATCTCCCTCTCTAGTGCGTCTTTGCGAAATCCGTTTGAATCATTTTGTTCGTATCATTGAGGAGGTCATTTCGACCAAAGGAATTCATCTAACTCCTCATGATCGAATAGATCGGGACGATTTCGTTTTCGTGGCGCTTTTTCCGTTCATCCACCTTCCCTTTTGATTTCCTGGTGATTTGGTTGTTTTGAGTGGATGATTTCTTGGGGATAGTCTCCTAACTGCCCCGTGATAATCTTCTCCAAGTTTGGGAACTTGGGATTTTGATTTGGATTGGATTCGAGAGGATTTGGGAGAGAGGCGATCAAAGTCGCCCTCCCTGTTCATCCGCGGACAGTCTGCCACTGGACCCGCGGACTGTCCGGGGGTCGGGCTCCGACCGAGCAGTGGTTGCGTGGCCTTGACTGTTTTTGCCTCGGGTGACCGGCGGACAGTCTGCCGTTGTCAGGCGCGGACAGTCCGGGCCCGAGCAGGGACTTCTCAGCAACTGTGCGTTTTGCACTTTTGACCGGCGGACAGTCCGCCACCAGAGCGCGGACAGTCCGGCCTTGGGCGGACAGTCCGGGACTCTAGGTCTGGACAGTCCGGGATCCTGCTGAGTCTTCTGGTTTAGTGCGTTTGCTCTCCCGGCTTGTTCGCTTGATTTTCGGACTTCTCGTTTGGCCCTGTAGTTGACCAAGGAACCTCTCTTGATATCTTTGCTACTTGTTAGCATCGGTATTTGGGGACTTCTCGACGTAGCCGTCTATCTACGTTCGGGACTTGGTTTTTGGGGTTGTGCTCAAGCCGGAACTTTTGGAGTTTGGTTTGCTTCTTCTTGGTGGTGCTCCGCTATGATCTTAGGGATCATCCACCCTCTTCCAAGGGTCGTGAGCATCACGGTTCTGGTCGCCGTTTCTCGGGGTTGATTTTGGGACACTTGGCCAAAGTTTCGAGAGAAATTTGATTGGCTCCCATTCACCCCCCCTCTGGTCGCCTTGCTAGTGCTTTCTCGGTCCTTCAATTGGTATCAGAGCGGGTTAAGGATCTTCCACCTTAGCCGGTTCCAGATCCACAGAAGGCAACATGGATCGCGGCGTGGGCAAACCGCCGTTCTTTGATGGGACGAACTATGCGTATTGGAAGATACGCATGTCGGCCTATCTCCAGAGCATGGGCTCTTCTGTTTGGGAGATTTGCAACAGGGATGATTACGTTGTCTTGGCTGCTCGTGTCACTCAGCTCCAGATCGATGAGCACGAAGGCAATAGCCGAGCACGTAACGCCTTGTTCTCCAGTTTGAGCATGTCCGAGTTCGATCGCGTTTCTCACCTCCCCACGGCTCGCGAGATTTGGGCGACCCTCATGCGTTTCCATGAGGGAACCACTCAGGTCAAGTCTCGCCTCTATGAGTCGCACAAGAGGGAGTATGAGAACTTTCGACATATGCCTGGCGAGAGCATAGAAAGTTTATTCGCTCGCTTTCAGGTCATTGTCAACAAGATGAGAGCGAACAAGGAGCTGTTGCCTTTTGATGATCATGAGAGGGCTTTGAAGCTTTTGCACACTCTTGATCGGTCGGTGTGGGACTCAAAGGTCCAGGTGATCATCGAATCTTCTAACTATGAGACCCTCACTTGCGACGAGCTCTTTAGTAAGCTCAAGTCTAGTGAGATTGACGCCATGTCGAGGGCTTCTTATGAGAATCCTTCTGGCCCGACTATGGCTTTGGTTTCTAGCTCTTCTGCTAACCCCTCTACTGGCTTCGCTCTTTCGTCTCTTTTTTCTGTCACAGAGGACCAGCTTGAGTCGTTGGGGGATGAAGAGTTGGCAATGCTCGCCAACCGGTTCACGCGATTCCACAATAACCGCATGAATCGTCGCCGCGGAGGAGGACGCTCAGGATGCTATGAGTGCGGCGACCCCGACCACTTCATCGCCAACTGCCCCAAGAAGAAGCATTCATCTGGGAAGGGCGATCATGCACAAGTATGACTCCGGCAAGCGCAAGGAGAAGTACGTCCCCGCGAGGCACAAGCGGAGGGGCGGCTTCGACAAGGAGTACATCAAGAAGAAGTACTTGGAGAAGGCCCAGGCTGAGCAGCGTGCATTATTCGCCACGCTCAGCGACGTCGACGGCTCGGATGACGACTCCGCTCGCTCAAGCGATGACGAGTCCAAGAAGAAGAAGAGGATCGAGGACAAGCTGAACGGCCTCTGCTTCTTCGCCGCCGACGACGGCTTCTGCACCATGGCGCTTGGTGATGAGGTCAACGGCAAGCTGGAGCACTCCCCTCGGGACGACGACGACGACACCTCCCAGGTATCCATGACCCACGATGAGCTCTTTGCTAAGAATGAGAAGCTTACTGCCGCCTTGCTTAGTCAGGATAAGCTGCTTAGGTGTGTCGCTAGAGAGCGCAAGGAGTTTAGACAGAAGTGGGAGGACACGGTGAGAGAGCTTGAGTTTGCCAAGTCCACCGTGGTCGTGTCAGAGGAGGTTGAGTGTGAGATGTGCACCACACACATGACTGACCTTCTCACTTTGAGAGGTAAGTATGCTACGTTGGTAGGAGAGGTGGATGAGTTGAAGGCTAGACCTTCTTTGTTGGGTGCGTGCAAGACTTGTCCTATCTTGCAATCTGAGTTGGCAGAGAAGAATGCCAAGATTGTGTCTCTTGAAGAGGCCAACTTAGGTAGCACTTGTGTGGCTAGGTGCGCTTCGTGCGAGGGTTTGGAGATGGAGATTGCGAATGTCAAGCATGGCAAGATGCAAACCGAGGAAGAAAACACATACCTTCGGACCATCTTGTCATGGGTCTCTTGTAGTGAGCCGCAGCTCGGGATGATGATCTCCCAATTTAAGCGAGCTGCTGGAGGTTCTGGTGTAGGTCTTGCTCAGGGTGTCGATCTTTCTGCTTTTGGGAAGATTGGAGAGTCTAGTGGTCTGAATCCTAGTGAGAAGCCCAACTCCACCACTACTCCCAAACTGACCAAGCTTCCACCCAAAGAGCCCGTCAAGCCTACCACCAAGGATGGGGTATTTGAGGAACCTCCGAGAGCTCCACCCAAGAACCAAGTGTGGCATCCCAAACCCAACCACCTAAAGAACAAGCTGGATACAATGCCACCTATCCAGGAGGAGTTGCCTCAGAAGGGCAAAGTGATCCACACCCACAACCGTGAATACCAACAACCCCCTTTGCGTGCGGTGAGGTATCATTGTGATTTCTGTGGGAGAGATGGACACTTGAGCGAGTTCTGCTTTAGGCGCAAGAGAGAGGCGCGCCGTGCTACGGAGATGAACAATGCGGACATGTACCATCCTTTCCATGATGTACATGTGCCGAATGTTCAGAGGAGAGCTCCGAGGAGAGATACTAGGCCTAGAGGCGCAGTGCCTCAAGTTGCTAGGCCTAGGCCTCGTAGAGAGCGTGCCCGGCGGGAGCCTGCAGTTGTAGGCTATGGACCCCGTGGCAGAGGCTTTATAGTTGAGCATTTCCCCCCACCGCGTTTTGAGTATCACAATGGACGCTCCTTCCTTAGCGGACCATGTTTTCCCCTACGTGGTGATCGCTCCTCTCGTAGACGTGCTAGGAATGGTTTTTCTGCTAACCGTTCTTTTGAGCAGCCGGCCCAACACTGGTATTCTTCCTACTTCACTAACCCCAGTGTTGGACCGTATGCTCACCCTATGTCTTTTTTGATGTAGGTAAAACGGTTGGAGGACATTTGGTTGGTGGATTCTGGTTGCTCGAGGCACATGACCGGAAACGCCAAATGGTTCTCCAGCCTTAGCCCTGTTGCCGGAAAGGAGTACATAACTTTCGGCGACAATAGCAAAGGTAAGGTATTGTCTCGCGGGTCGGTGCGAGTTAATGAGCACTTTGTGTTGCGCAATGTTGCTCTTGTTTCTAACTTGCATTTTAACCTTCTTTCTGTTTCACAACTTTTTGATGACGACTATGAGATTCGTTTTAAACCGAATCTCAGTCGTATTTTGGATCCTCAAGGCAATCTTGTGTGTTTGATTTCGCCCTTTGGAAAAGTCTTTCGTGCGAATTTCTCGGAGTCTTTTGGCACTTCTCGTTGTCTTGTGGCTGGACCTTCCTCCTCTGATCTTTGGAAGTGGCATAGGAGACTTGGACATTTGAGCTTCGACTTGCTTGCAAGGCTTAGTTCACTTGGCCTAATCCGAGGATTGCCCAAGTTGCATATGGAGAAGGATCTTGTTTGCCACTCTTGTAGACATGGGAAGATGGTTGCTGCTCCCCACCATCCAGTGACTCAGGTCATGACCAAGCGCCCTGGAGAGCTTTTGCACATGGACCTTGTTGGTCCGGCTCGGGTGAGCTCGGTTGGAGGGAAGTGGTATGTGCTTGTTGTTGTTGATGACTTTTCGAGATATTCGTGGGTCTTCTTTTTGGCTGAGAAGACCGAGACTTTTTCCTTTGCTCGCAATCTGATTTTGCGTCTTCAGAACGAGTTCCCTTTGAACTCGATGCGAGCAATTCAGAGTGATAATGGTTCCGAATTCAAGAATTCGGATTTTGAGAAGTTTTGTAACTCTTTGGGTTTAGAGCATCAGTTTTCTTCCCCCTACACACCCCCTCAGAATGGTGTTGTAGAGAGGAAGAATCGGACCCTTGTTGAGATGGCCAGGACGATGCTCGATGAGCATAGGACTCCTAGGCGATATTGGGCCGAAGCTATGAGCACTGCATGCTACATTTCCAATCGCATTTTTCTCCGAGCTTTCTTGAAAAAGACTTCTTATGAGTTGCGTTTTGGAAAACTGCCCAAGGTGAGTTATTTTCGAGTTTTTGGTTGCCATTGTTTTATACTCAAAAAAGGCAACTTGGACAAATTTGAGTCTCGTTCTTCTGACGGAGTATTTTTGGGTTATGGCACTCACACTCGCGCATATCGTGTACTTAACCTTGATACTAACCGAGTCATGGAGACATCAGATGTCACCTTCGACGAGACCATGGTTTGTCCCTCTTCTCGTTTTGAGCGTGCAGGTGATCATGAGGTTGGTGAGCCTCTTTTTGATGACGAGGACGAGGGTGCTGAAGGTATGGATGATCCAGCACCCCCTCCACCTGCTGTGCCGCAAAGAGCGGCTTCTACGACGACTCACGGCCCCGACACCTCTTCCTCCTGGGGGCCGTGGGATCCGCCACCCCGAGCGGTACCTTTTGTACCCGGGGAGGCACCAGCTGCTGTTGAGGGGGAGGCTACTTCAGCTCGGGAGGTGCCACGACACATCCAGCGCCAGCACCCGCCTCAGCAGATGATCGGCAGCATCGACGAACGGGTTACTCGGTCCAGGTCACAACACATCTCTCACTTCGCTCATTTTGCTTTTGTTGCTAACTTTGAGCCCCGAGATGTTGGACACGCTTTGACGGATCCAGATTGGGTCAATGCCATGCATGAGGAGTTAGAAAATTTTGAGAGAAATCGGGTTTGGGTTCTAGTTCCTCCTCCTCCTAACTGTAATCCTATTGGAACAAAATGGGTTTTCAAAAATAAACAAGGAGAGGATGGCCACATTGTGAGGAACAAAGCGCGTCTTGTGGCCTAGGGTTACAGTCAGAAGGAGGGGATAGACTTTGAGGAGACTTTTGCTCCTGTAGCTCGTTTGGAGGCTATTAGGATACTCTTGGCTTTTGCTGCATCCAAAGGTTTTAAACTCTTTCAAATGGATGTCAAGAGTGCCTTCTTAAACGGCTACATAGAAGAGGAAGTGTATGTTGAGCAACCCCCCCGGTTTTGAAAATCCCAAGTTTCCAAACCATGTTTTTAAACTTCATAAAGCTTTATATGGTTTGAAACAAGCCCCTAGAGCCTGGTATGATAGATTGAAAACCTTTTTGCTTGCTAAGGGTTACAAAATGGGATGTGTAGATAAAACGCTCTTTCTCCTCAAGCAAGGCAAAGACACTCTCTTGGTCCAGATTTACGTGGATGATATCATTTTCGGTGGTTCTTCTCACGCTTTGGTTGCCAAGTTTGCAGATATTATGAGCAAGGAGTTCGAGATGAGCATGATGGGCGAGCTGACCTTCTTTCTCGGGTTGCAAATCAAGCAATCCCGAGAGGGGACGTTTGTGCACCAGGGCAAGTACACCAAGGACTTGCTGAAGCGGTTCGATATGGGTGAGGCCAAGCCTCTTCCAACACCCATGTCGACGACGACTGCCCTGGATGCGGATGTGGATGGAGAAGCAGTGGACCAGAAGGAGTACCGAAGCATGATCGGGTCGCTCCTCTACCTGACGGCGACACGCCCGGACATCCAGTTCGCGGTGTGTCTATGTGCGCGCTTTCAGGCGTCGCCGCGCACTTCTCACCGTCAGGCGGTGAAGCGGATTTTCAGGTACCTTCGTTTCTCACCTGAGTTCGGGGTTTGGTATTCTGCTTCCTCCATCCTATCCCTTTGCGGTTATTCGGATGCCGATTTTGCTGGTTGCCGTATTGAGCGCAAGTCCACTTCTGGGACTTGCCAGTTTATTGGTTCTTCTCTTGTTTCGTGGTCTTCTCGCAAGCAGTCTAGTGTCGCTCAGTCCACTACAGAGGCTGAATATGTTGCTGCGGCTAGCTGTTGTTCCCAGTTGCTTTGGATGATGGCCACTTTGAGTGATTTTGGTCTGAGCTTTACTCGTGTTCCTTTGCTTTGTGACAGCACGAGTGCTATTAGCGTTGCTAAGAACCTCGTGCTTCACTCGAAGACCAAACACATTGATGTGCGCTTTCATTTCTTGCGAGACCACCAGGAGAAGGGTGATATCGACCTTCGCCATGTCGATACTCATCATCAACTGGCTGATATTTTCACCAAGCCTTTAGACGAATCAACCTTTAATCGGTTGAGGGGTGAGCTTGGTGTGTGTTTTCCCTTTTAGATGGGGGAAACATTTTGGATCTTGTATAGTAGACTGACTCTTTTTCGTTTCTTTTCTTTTGCATTTTAGCATACGCATTTACATTCTGAGCTTCATGTCTATAATCACTAGAATGTAACTATGCTCTATGTAGTATGCTCCGATGCTTATGTTGATGCTTGTAGCTTATGCTCCGTCTGATCACTAGTACATGTTGTGAGTTGAGCTATTTTGGAATGGTGAATTTGCTTAATGTATATAAAATCTGAAAATGTTCACCATTGAGATATGCAACTAGCATGTGTAGGATGTGTTGAGTCCATTCATGCTTTTCATATATGCTAGGTTGCTATGTCTCTAGTTCTGAGTCATTCACTTGCTTGGTCTGTTCACATTATGTTTAAAATTTGAGCCAAGTTTTAGTGAATTGAAAAGATCGAGATGGGATTGCTTGTCAACACATCACGGTATCGAGACTGTTTCTCATTGCACTTTGAGTTAAACTTGAGCCGTGTAGTGTATGACCGAAACCGCAGCTTTAAGCTTCTGATTGCTTCGGCATAGGCTTCGCTCGGTTGAAAAGTTAGGCAATGACAAGCTTTCAACCTCTCGCAATCACATGCTGAATTTAAACTTGTGTAATTTCACCGCTGCAACTCCGATATTAAAACTGAAATCACAACTATATGTTTCATTCCTATGCATGATGATTGAACTTTGCTAGGGGTAGTTCACCTCGTATACATGTTTAGCACTTGCTTGGATTCCTGTCTATACATGTGTAGTGCTATTTTGAGGGTGACTATCTTTTTGGCTAAAAACTGCTCACATGCTCATATGTTCATATTTCGTATGTGTGATCAGTTTGAGCCTTTGCTAGCTGTGCTTATATTGAGTCATTGGAGTTCTACTGTTTAGAGCATCTTTGCACTCTTTTGATTATATGCCTGAAGCTGCTAACTTGTATTTCTGACTTCATATGCATGTTGGAAGTGGGAGTTTCTTGCCTTGATGTTTTTTCTTGATTAGTGCATTTTCAACTAAGGGGGAGAGTTTTTGCAAATCATATACTCCTGGATGTTCAACTAAGGGGAGTCTTCCTAGTTGCTTACACTTGTCGAGGGGGAGTTTGCTAGTTGTGTTGAGCCTTTGCCTCTATCTTGAGGAACTAGCATACATTTTTAGGGCTTTTCGATCTCGATTGGTTCTCTTTTGGTTTGGAGTCATTCCAATTGGTTCGGAGCGTGTTTGGCCGAAAAGCATTGGTATCGAGCTTTCTTTGCTAGTTGTGTTGAGCCTCTGTGCCTCTATCTTGAGGGACTAGCATTTTGCTTCGATTTCCAATTGGCTTCCATTGGTTTTGAGCTCTTTTCTCTGGAGTTTTCGATTGGGTTTTGCTAGCGGTGTTGAGCCTGTTCTACCTCTTCTTGAGGGCTAGCTTTGCTTTGCTTGGTCGCGTCGAGCCGTTGCCCATGTCTTTGGGGACCAAGTTGTCTTGCCCTTTCCACTTGACCTTTTTCGGCTTTGCTATGCTTTTGGGTCTTTTGGTCGAGTTCTCTCTTCTCCTTCCTCCCTCTTCTCTTTCTACTATGATTTGTGTTGGTAGTTGACAATGCACTCATCAAGGGGGAGATTGCGGATACATGGGTGTATGTCGGGTCTCCGAGTGATGAGTGATTGTCAACTGGGATGATGCGCATGTTCTTTGGCTTGTGTTGTGCAGGTGTCGAGCACGGATGCAGTGATCGACGGCGAGGTGAAGGTCAAGTAGAGACGTGTCGTGCCGATGGACCGAGAGTGGCGAAGGGCGGACGTGAGGCTTGGACTGAGGGACCAGAGGCCCGAGGATCAGCTGTGGTGGCTGGCAGCCTGTGACGACGACAAGTGAAGAAGTGCGGTCATGTGTTGCCTGAGTCGTGGACTCGGGGACACGTGTCGGTGGACGGGGTGCACGGGAGGTGCATCCCATCTACGACGTCGGTTTGGTGGTAGAGCCAGGGAAAAACCATCGGATGGACGGTTTCCAGGTTTGGGCCTCAAAACCTGGGCGTGGACGGTTTCCGAGTTTGGCCACAAAACTCGGGCTGAGGGTTTCCGAGTTTGGCCACAAAACTAGGGCTGAGGACGGTTTCCAGGTTTGGGCCTCAAAACCTGGGCTCTGAGGGTTTGCTGAGTTTGGCCTCAAAACTCAGACGCTGGTGGGCTGGTTTCCCGGTTTGGGCCTCAAAACCGGGGGTTGGCTGGAAAAGGCTGGTTTCCCGGTTTGGGCCACAAAACCGGGGGTGCAGAGCGAGGGCGGCACGTGGCAGCGATCTGGAGGTTGCGTCGAGGCAACGCTTCGAGTCGAGCGGGCGTGGCCGTCGGATACACCTACCACTCGAGTTGGTTCAGACTAACCCTAGGGTTTAGCTGGTTCGCTCTGTAATTAGAATAGAGAGGGGTAGAGTAGGAATTAGACTTAGGTTAGAATTAGGATAAGTAGTAGGGAGACACCCTCCTCCCCTTTATCTCAGTCATTTGCTCTTTTGCTTCTAGGGTTTCCTCCTCTCCCATCCCCTGCTGTAGCTAGCTGAGATCCGCAGAGAGACTTGCCTCTGTGTACTGTTGATTTGAGGAAGTGAGGCCGTATCCTCACCTTTGTAGTGCAGATCGATGACTTGATTCGTGTTTTGATTCGTGTTCTTCGCGTTCTTCGTTTCTTCACGATTTTCCCGTCACTCGATCTCCCTCTCTAGTGCGTCTTTGCGAAATCCGTTTGAATCATTTTGTTCGTATCATTGAGGAGGTCATTTCGACCAAAGGAATTCATCTAACTCCTCATGATCGAATAGATCGGGACGATTTCGTTTTCGTGGCGCTTTTTCCGTTCATCCACCTTCCCTTTTGATTTCCCGGTGATTTGGTTGTTTTGAGCGGATGATTTCTTGGGGATAGTCTCCTAACTGCCCCGTGATCATCTTCTCCAAGTTTGGGAACTTGGGATTTTGATTTGGATTGGATTCGAGAGGATTTGGGAGAGAGGCGATCAAAGTCGCCCTCCCTGTTCATCCGCGAACAGTCCGCCACTGGACCCGCGGACTGTCCGAGGGTCGGGCTCCGACCGAGCAGTGGTCGCATGGCCTTGACTGTTTTTGCCTCGGGTGACCGGCGAACAGTTCGCCGTTGTCAGGCGCGAACAGTCCGGGCCCGAGCAGGGACTTCTTAGCAACTGTGCGTTTTTGCACTTTTGACCGGCAGACAGTCCGCCACCAGAGCGCGGACAGTCCGGCCTTGGGCGGACAGTCCGGGATCCTGCTGAGTCTTCCGGTTTAGTGCGTTTGCTCTCCCGGCTTGTTCGCTTGATTTCCGGACTTCTCGTTTGGCCCTATAGTTGACCAAGGAACCTCTCTTGATATCTTTGCTACTTGTTAGCATCGGTATTTGGGGACTTCTCGACGTAGCCGTCTATCTACGTTCGGGACTTGGTTTTTGGGGTTGTGCTCGAGCCGGAACTTTTGGAGTTTGGTTTGCTTCTTCTTGGTGGTGCTCCGCTGTGATCTTAGGGATCATCCACCCTCTTCCAAGGGTCGTGAGCATCACGGTTCCGGTCGCCGTTTCTCGGGGTTGATTTTGGGACACTTGGCCAAAGTTTCGAGAGAAATTTGATTGGCTCCCATTCACCCCCCCCTCTGGTCGCCTTGCTAGTGCTTTCTCGGTCCTTCAATTTTACTATGTATTGATACTAAACTCCGGCATTCTCATTTGTCCTTCTCATCATCCTCCGGCGAGCATCGGAGGATGGTAAGAAAGATAGATGACCAAAGTTTGATATCGGAGCATCGGAGGCTGCCCTCGCTGGAGGCCATCGTCACCGGAGCTCCTTCACCCCCTTGCGCGCCCCCTCCGCCCCACTCGCTGGGGGCTCTCCGCACCCCTCGCCGGAGGCCTCCGCCCCCTCACTCGGGCTTCGACCCCTGCCCCCTCGCTCCGGCTGTGGCTAGGTCACAGTTGAAGAGTGGATGAAGATGGATCAATTTGCCAATTCGATGGTATGCACATGCAAACATGAATTTGTATTTGGTAGTGCATTTGGTTTCAGCTAGCAATTCTATCTACATCCAAACAGTCACTTTGATATTGACATCCATTTTCAATATAAGTCCAATTTGGTATTGGTACCAATTCAATTCTAAGTCTTTAATATCTACGTCCAAACGGACCCTAAAATAAATATTTATAGCTAGGCTTGCCTGAGAAATTTTTTGAGCAGTAAAATCTGTGGCCAGGTCATGTCCACTAAGGTCCATGGACAGACCAAAACCTACTTGGCCACGGACAGACCCAAAACGCTCAAGTCTACATCTTTGTAGGTGCCATGATTGAATCTGTCGTTCAGCCCATATAAACGTACATCAAGCAGTCTGAAGCTATACACAAAATTGGAGTCCCATCCAAAAGCTTCAGACATCTAAAATTTGCACACCAGATCAATGGGTGAGTGTCTGTCGAAAACGATGGAAGCATAAAGACAAACACTTTCATGATCCGATCTAATAATCCAAACTTAATTATAAGTGGCATAAATCACGGACATGATTGACTCAACTCTCGCCCTCTCGTGCTAGATCCTTCCAGCCATAGACTAGTAGCACCATGCATCCTCGAATATTACCGATCTGCGGCACCTAGAAAATCTGATACACAAAAGAATCCCAGCGAATCGAAAACTCCAACGATATCGAGAGGGGCGAGCAAACAGGGGAGTGTAGCTCAACTCCATGTTGTGGCCTCCGAGTCAGGGGAGGAGCGAGCCGGCTGCGGCACAGTGGCGTACTGGCGTAAACAACAAAATCATAAAGACGGGGTCAAACAAATATGGGTAACATAACTATATTTAATATAATTATATAATACAAATATTTGGTTTGCAGATGAAGATAAAATTAACATATTCTAGGATTAAGTTGTTTTGAATTTTAAGAAGAAAAGGAGTTCTAGACGGTTAGTGACGCGTCTGTGTGTGTGTGCGCGCGCGCCCACTTTTACATAGAGTTCTGACCATCCTTCCTTCGATGTCTAAGGAACATTGTCTCAACAGTCAATTCAAATTGCCAGTAGCTGGATCTGAAAATGATCGCTCTACGGGCGCGTAATGCAGAGTACAATCCAAAGGTATAGTACTTCTTTGCTGCTGTAAATTTCCGGTTCCTTGTAAATGTAAAACATGGAACTCATCATGTCACTAGACTCTGAAAATGCCATGTATTCTTTTTTCTTTTCACAGCGTTTTGCTGCAGTCATCATGAGGATAAGAGAACCAAAAACAACAGCGTTGGTCTTTGTTGGGACGATACCCAGACCGCAGGCGCCTACAACCCGCAGTACCGAAGGATGCCGAGACTTTCGTGCGAAAGGGAGCATTCGCGCGGAAGCAAGCGTTTCGGCTCGCAGGCCTAGGGAAGGCGAGGCTTTCGCGCGAAAGGGAGCAATCGCGTGGAAGCAAGCGTTTCGGCTCGCAGGCCAAGGGAAGACAGAGTTTTCGTGCGAAAGGGGAGCTTTCGCGCGAAAGCACGCATTTCGGCTCGCGGGCCAAGGGAAGGCGGAGCTTTCGTGCGGAAGGGATCATTCACGCGGAAGCACGCGTTTCGGCAAGCGGACCCAGAGAAGGCGGAGCATTCGTACGAATGGTTGTATTCGCGCGAAAGGAGCCCGGCGCTTCCGGCAGGAGTTCTCGTCATTCGTGACCTTGATTTTTCACAGGTTTTCGCAGGACGCCGGAAGCCTAGGTCAGAGAGAGCGGGCCCGCCGGCCAGGAGAAGGAGCCTGGGGACGTTGGGCCCGCCAGGGGGCAAAGTTACGATGATGCCCCTCGTGCCGGGAGAGGCAGCGTGCAGCCGTGGGTAGTTGGCTAGGGCATTGTTGTAATTGTAACAGAGTGGTTGAAAGAGTTTTCTTGTATTTTCAAACTGATCTTGATTGATATAAAAAGCTCCCGGCCTCCCACGGTGGGGGGGAGAACACTGTTCACTTCAACCATTTCCCTACGGTTCCGTCCGTTTCTCGCTCTCGCTCCTTGCTTTCGTTCGTGCGACAACCCGCTGTTTCGGGACCTCGGTCCCCGAAATAACATTGGCGCCCACCGTGGTTGTCGCCCGAGCTTACCATGCCACCGAGGAAAGCGTCGAAGACGGTCGACAATCCGGAGACGATCGCCGCGAAGAAAGCAAGAGAAGACGAGACTCGCAACGCCATTCGGCGAGCCGAGGCGCAGAGGAGGCAACTCGAGAAGGAAATTCTGGAGCTGCAAAGGGCCGGGGCGGACCAAAATCCGATAGCGCAGGAAAACGTATTCATACCAAGGCGAGAGCAACCGCCAGCTTTCGGCAACGCCATCGACGAAACCTCTCCACTCTCGAGGGAGTTGCAGGCTCATCCGTGGCCACTCAATTACAAGCCCCGCATTCCGACTTTCGACCGTAAAGCGAACCCGCGCAAGTTCTTGGCAAGCTACGAGACAACTATTTTTTCGGCAGGCGGAGACAATCAGGCTTTAGCAAAATCTCTCATCCTGGCAGTCGAAGACGTCGCTCACGATTGGTACACCACCCTCAAGCCACTGTCTATCTATTCGTGGGCACAGTTGAAGGCCGAATTGCTGGCCACTTTCCAAGGATTTCGGCCAGATGTCAAGACCACGCGGGACCTCATGAATTGCACCCAGCAAGATGACGAACCCTTATCCGAGTACCTCAAACGCTTCATCCAGCTAAAGGATCAAGCGCCGAATGTGCCGGAAGCCGAGGTATTCGTAGCAGCCATCGAAGGCTTGGGGACTGGACAGTGCACCGCTCATTTGTCCAGAGAGCCGCCGAAAGATGTTAAGGAGTTGTTCGATGTAATGAACGCGTATGCGAGGTCAGATGACGACTTTCGGCGACGCAAGGCCGCCCGCCTGATGCAGAGGCAAGCGACGAAAGCAAGTCGACCACCGCCCATGCCGAATCAAAGAATTGTCAGGCCTTTTCGTTCAATCAACAATTTGCAGGAAGAGCCAGCACAATCAGCGGCAGGCACAGAGAGGCCTGACATGGCCGACTTCCAGCCCCAAAGAGGGTTTGATCAACCTTTCCGTGGAGGACGCGGTGGAAGGTCAGGCTACGGCGGTCGAGACGGTAGAGGCTGCGGAAGAGGACCCTGGCCACCGTATTGTGTCATTTGCGACAGCAATTTCGGCCACACCACTCGGGACTGTAAATACAGCAAGATGGCGAAAGAGCTGAAAGACAAGGATCAAGCTTCAGCCTCCGCCGAAAGCTCCAAGCATGTTTTCCACAATTCGCAAGACCCGGCAGCAGTGGTGGCAGCATGCAGCAATTACGCGAGCACGCCTATGCATCCCCCGCAGTACATGCATCCCCAAAATTTGCATTGGTACAATCCGGCATATCAGGGCTATCAGCTTCCGGTCTTTGCGCCGCATTCGGTGGCGGTTTCGTCACCTATGCATTATCAGCGTCAGCCAACGCCGCCACCGGCGCTTCCGGCTCAAACCCAACCACAGGGACAGCAAGCACAGCCAGGCTACCAGCAGGGGCAGGAAATGGAAAATGAAACTAATGCAGTCAACAACATCCTCCCGTCAAGAGGCCACATTTTCGCCATCACGGGTGGATCTAACCTCGAGCACGAAAGTAAGAGAGCTAGAAGGGACTATTACCGAAGAGTCTAGACAGTATCACCAAGACTTCCACTGAACAGGCCAGCTTGGTCACTAGCGCCGATATGCTTCGATGAGTCCGACTTCAAAGTCTGCGACTACCCGCATTGTGACGCTTTCGTCGCCACGGCCAATGTGGCCGGCTTTACCTTGCATAACATTCTGATTGACACCGGAAGCTCGGCAGACATCCTGTTTGTCCAAGCTTTCGAGGCGATGGGATTCGACAGGCGCAGTTTGGACCCCGCCGGCAACTCGCTGTACGGGTTCGGAGGAAGAAAGATTGATGCTATTGGCAAAAAGCAAATCCCTGTATCCTTCGCCGAAGGGGAAAGAGTCCGCACTGAAACGCTGACATTCGACATAGTAAACATGGACTATCCGTATACCGCCATTTTCGGCAGAGGTTTCACCAACAAGTTCAACGTCGTTATCAAGCAAAGCTACCTGTGCATGAAAATGCCATCCCCTTTCGGCATAATCACTATACACGGAGATCAGCAAGCCTCTAGAAGAATTGAGGGAAAACCAACCCCAGGCTACAGCCTTATCAATGAGGTGGCGAATAAAGGCGAAATGCAAACTACCACCGAAGAGCATGCTATCGTCAGCTCGTCGGAATGCAAGGTCGGGGCAGCTGAAGAAACGGTAAGGATTCCGCTCGCGGCCTCCAGGCCCGAAAGAAGTGTGCACATTGGGTCAAGCATGCCGGAAGAAGAAAGAAACGCTCTGGCATTCTTCCTTGCGAACAATGATGACATTTTCGCCTGGTCAGCAAACGACTTGCAAGGCGTCAGCAGGGATCTCGCCCAGCACAGTTTGAACGTCGCAAGCGGCGCTAAGCCCAGAAAGCAAAAACTGAGAAAGATGTCAAACGAAAGGGCAGACGCGGCGAAAGCCGAAGTGCAAAGATTACTCGATGCGGGAGTAATCTGACCAGTCCAGTACCCCGAATGGTTGGCGAATGTTGTCTTGGTGAAAAAGAAGAATGGAAAGTGGCGAATGTGTGTCGATTTCACCGACCTCAACAAATGTTGCCCGAAGGACCCGTATCCTTTGCCTCGAATTGACAAGCTCGTCGACATCGCATCCGGCTGTGAAATAATGAGTCTGCTAGATTGTTTTTCAGGTTATCACCAGATATGGCTCCATCCCGATGATGAGGAGAAAACCAGTTTCATCACCCCAACAGGCACATATTGCTATCGGCGGATGCCGGAAGGGCTGCGGAACGCAGGCCCTACTTTCTCGCGGATGACTGACAAGGTGTTCGAAAGCCAAAAGCAAAAGAAAAACTTGTTGGCTTACGTTGACGATATAGTGGTCAAGAGCGACAGACACGAAGATCATCAAGCAGACTTACTCGAGACTTTCGGCAATCTCCGAAAAAGTGGTTTGAAACTCAACCCTGACAAGTGCATTTTCGGCATCAAGAAAGGCAAGCTCCTCGGTTGCCTAGTATCGGCAAGAGGAATCGAGGCCAATCCCGACAAGATAGCGGCAATCATTAACATGCAACCACCCTCAAACCGAAAGCAAGTGCAAAAGTTGACAGGAAGACTGGCTTCTTTGAACAGATTCATCGCAAGGTCCGCCGAAAAAGGGCTGCCATTCTTCAGAACTCTGCGTTGCTCCGACCCTTTCGATTGGGCGGAAGAGCAGCGGCAGGCTTTTCAGCAGTTAAAGGAGTACTTGACAAAGCTAACCACGCTATCTAAACCGTCGCCGGAAGCAACGCTTTTGCTGTACCTCGCATCATCCCACACCACCATAAGCGCAGTACTAGTGGAGGAGAAGGAACATCAAAACAAGATGACACAGTTTCCCATCTACTTCGTTTCTGAGGCCCTTTCGGGAGCAAAACTGAATTACTCAGAGCTGGAGAAGATAGCCTACACAGTAAATGGCTTCTAGAAAGCTAAAGCACTACTTTTAGTCTCACCACATCATAGTCCTTTCGGCTCAGCCATTGGAAGCATTGTTTCGCAACAACGAAGCTATCGGCCGAATTGGCAAGTGGGCGGCGGAGTTAAACGAATATGTGATCGATTTCCAGCACCGGTCCGCAATCAAGTCACAGGCGTTGGCAGATTTCATAGCAGACTGGACTCCCGCCGCTTTCGACACAACTCTCGAGTTCGAGGAACCCGTGTGGACAGTGAACTGTGACGGCGCATGGGGAATGGATGGAGCCGGAATCTCAGCGATCCTTACACCACCAAGAGGACCGAAGGTAAGATTTGCCGCAAGGCTGCAATTTCTCACACAAAACAACACCGCCGAATATGAAGCCGTATTGTTGGGTTTACGAAGGCTCCGAGCAATCGGAGCGAGAAGATGCATAGTCAAGTCGGATTCCCAAGTCGTCGTTGGTCACGCCGAAAAGGATTTCACAGCAAGAGAACCAGAGCTAGCCAAGTATCTGGCAGCAATCAGAAGAATGGAGAAGTATTTCGCTGGTTTCACCTTACGTCACGTTCCAAGGGCCGAAAACGCAGAAGCAGACGAACTGGCCAAAGCCGCAGCACAAAATCTACCACTTCCACCAGACGTGTTCTATCAAGTGCTTTCGGCCAAAGCAGTGAAAGAGGAGGAAGAACATCCAAGTTCGGTACATGTTATCGCCAGTGATGACTGGAGGTCGCAGATATTCGCCTATTTATTCGGGACATACGAGCCAAAGTCTAGGAAGGATGCCGAAAGGATGGCCAGCAGAGCGAAAGGTTACTCAATCATCGGAGAGCAGTTGTTCAAAACTGGGATAACAGCTCCTCTTCTGAAATGCATAAGCAAGCGCGAAGGCATTCAACTGCTCGAAGAAATGCACGCCGGAATGTGCGGAGCGCACAGAGGGCCTCACGAAATAGCACACAGCAATGAGGCAAGGATTCTACTGGCCGTCCGCCGCATCAGACGCCAGAGAGCTGGTCAAATGTTGCAAAGGCTGCCAGATGTTCGCCAAAAACCAGAAAGCCCCAGTAAATGAAACAACGCCGATAGTACCGACCTGGCCCTTGCAAAGATGGGGCATCGAAATAGTCGGCCCGCTACCGGCAGCCCCAGGCAACTTGCGTTTCGCAGCGGTTGCTCTCGAGTATTTCACCAAATGGGTGGAAGCGAAGGCCCTCGCCAGCATAACTTCCACCTCTTTAACCAAATTCGTCTGGCAGAGAATAATCTGTCGTTTCGGTGTTCCGTCATTCATCACCTGCGACAATGGGAAGCAGCAGTTCGATTGCGTCGAATTCAGGAGTTTTGCGATGAACTCAGCATCAAGCTTAACTTCGCCTCAGTAAATACCCGCAGGCAAACGGGGCTGTCGAGAGAGCGAATGGCCTAATCTTCTCGGCAAATTCGAAAACCTTGTACGACTCGCCGAAAGGCAAGTGGGCCAACAACCCTAACAACAGCTGTATGGGGACACAACATCTCACAGTCCAGGGCTACCGTTTCACCCCGTTCAGGTTGCTTTACGGTGAGGAAGCAGTCACCCCAGAAGAGGTAAAGCTGGGCTCCTTCCGAACCGAAATGGCCCCAACGACTCAAGAGCAAAGGCACCTAGAACTCGATAATATCGAAGAAGTAAGATTGCAAGCGGCAGACAATCTTGAGAAGTACCACGCCGAAACGAAGCATCACAGGGATAAGACGATAGTCCGAAAGGACATCAAGCCCGGAGACATGGTCACCATTCGACAACCAGACAAGCAAGGTAAGCTGCAATCGCAGTGGCAAGGCCCTTTCGTCGTGGCAAGCATGCACACCGGCGTATTCCCGGTTGATGAATGACAAAGGCGAAGAATCAGCCACACATGGAACGCGAGCAGTCTGCGCCGTTTCTACCCGTAATTTATCTCTCTTGAACTTTCATGTAATTTCCTTTTCATCTTTCACATCACCATTTTTGTAATCAAAAGGCCGGTTGTGCTCTTTTCCTCGCCGGGGAAGCCCCTCATCGGGGTGCGAGGTTTTTAACAAGGCAGCCGAATGTAACCGCTACATTGCGAAGGTAAACGTAATTCCCCCAGAATATCACACGGCTCGGTTGAAGACGAAGTCAACCAAACTTAAGGTTGAGACATTCGTCATTAAAATGTGATGAAAAGAGAATGTCGGGGAGGTAAGGCAAAAGAGACCCATCACCTCCACCGACAATCTCGAAAAGCTTGCGGGCTATGACAAAACCGACCCTCCGACAAACGCGAGGGCGGAATGAAAGCCTGCGGGCTATGTGAAAACCGACCCTCCGACAAAACGCGAGGGCGGAACAAAAGCCTGCGGGTTATGTGAAATCGACCCTCCGACAAACGCGAGGCGGAACGAAAGCCTGCGGGCTATGTGAAAAACGACCCTCCGACAAAACGCGGCGAGGGCGGAACGAAAGCCTGCGGGCTATGATAAAACGACCCTCCGACAAAACGCGAGGGCGGAACGAAAGCCTTGGGTTATGTGAAAACGACCCTCCGACAAACACGAGGGCGGAACGAAAGCCTGCGGGTTACATGAAAACCGACCCTCCGACAAAATGCGAGGGCGGAACGAAAGCCTGCGGGCTATGTGAAAACCGACCCTCCGACGAAACGTGAGGGCGGAACTAAAGCCTGCAAGCAAGACGAGCATCCCTTGTCAGGCGACAAGGACAGCTGGATAGCATCAGTAGCTGCAGGAGTACAAATGCTGCATTAACTTTTTCACCCACCAAACGCCAAAAAGTACAGCCAAGGGACTAAATGCATTGTTTTCACAGCATGGGCGAAGCAATATAAATAGACATCCATATGCAAGCCTCCCAGCCATCCAAAGCCGCCGAACCTTTTCAATCATCAGTCCCAAAAACCTAGCCCAGAAGTAAAGTATGAATAGGAAGCACCAGGAATCGCAGTTTCGCTTTGATGATTGTGTCGTCGGCATCGCATTTAGCTAGCGTCACCAATCCAGTAACTTTAGGCGAAGGCCCTATCAAGTGACATGTCCATCCCAAGCTGCGGCTAGGAGACGAGCGAAAGCAAGCATGCTGCTAGATGACAACAGGAGCAATATCATAATCAAAGTCAATTGTACGCCTCCCCATGTTGCGTTTATAAAGACATTTTTGTCAACCGAATTACCAAGCGCCTTCTCACGAATGCTAACGCCCCTCGCCTAAGTGAACGGGGGCGGGCGCGTCCTTGCTATCGGCCGAGGGGCTCGCACCGAAAGCTCCCTCGCGCGAATGCTAACGCCCCTCGCCTAAGTGCGTGGGGGCGGGCGCGTCCTTGCTATCGGCCGAGGGGCTCGCACCGAAAGCTCCCTCGGGCGAATGCTAACGCCCCTCGCCTAAGTGGGTGGGGGCGGGCGCGTCCTTGCTATCGGCCGAGGGGCTCGCACCGAAAGCTCCCTCGCGCGAATGCTAACGCCCCTCGCCTAAGTGAACGGGGGCGGGCGCGTCCTTGCTATCGGCCGAGGGGCTCGCCCGAAAGCTCCCTCGAGCAAATACTAACGCCCCTCGCCTAAGTGAACGGGGGCGGGCGCGTCCTTGCTATCAGCCGAGGGGCTCGCACCGAAAGCTCCCCGCGAAATGATATCGCCCCTCGCCTAAGTGAGTGGGGGCGGGCGCGTCCTTGCTATCGGCCGAGGGGCTCGCACCGAAAGCTCCTTCGCGCGAATGCTAACGCCCCTCGCCTAAGTGAACGGGGCGGGCGCGTCCTTCTATCGACCGAGGGCTCGCACCGAAAGCTCCCTCGCGCGAATGCTAATGCCCCTCGCCTAAGTGAACGGGGCGGGCGCGTCCTTGTTATCGGCTGAGGGGCTCGCACCGAAAGCTCCCTCGCGCGAATGCTAACGCCCCTCGCCTAAGTGAGTGGGGGCGAGCGCGTCCTTGCTATCGGCCGAGGGGCTCGCACAGAAAGCTACCTCGCGCGAATGCTATCGCTCCTCTCCTAAGTGATTGGGGGCGGGCGCGTCTCTGCTGTTGGCCGAAGGGCTCGCACCAAAAGCTCCCTCGCGCGAGAGGCGCTGCCCTCCGTCTAAGAGGTTGGGGGCAGTCGCGTCCAATCTATCGGCCAAAAGGGCCCATAACCAAAGCACTATCGCGCGAACATGTAGGATGACAACGACTAAATCATTCGGCGCAAGATTCCCGCCTCATCTGTCGTGCGAAAGACACAGTAAAAACAGCAATCCGCGCGAGGTAGCAAATCATACGACCGTCCAAGTGACAATCAAGGGAAAAGAATGAAAGATAGAACCCACTGCGACACTTTTCATTACACCGGACTTGTGAGGTAAAGTTTGTACAATGTAATTCAGGGCCGCGAACTACTTTCGCGGCCAAGGAAAATGATGTATCGCCTTTCATCTGGCGAAGGCACGGCGTCTTCGGGCTCCAACTTAACGAATGCGGCACCCTCGAAGCCCGGCGGTGCGCGCGAAGCCTCGCGCCTCATCCGCCTCGACTCAAGTTCGCGTCGATCGAAGTTTTCATAAAAAGCGCGTAGCCGCTCTTCTGCGCGCCTAAGTTTCTTAGCACGTTTTTTCATGTAAGCCGAAAGCGACACCGTCGGAAACCTAGAGCGAAAACTCCTCCACAAGTCACCGCCAACACAGATATCGCCCGACTTAATCATTAACGGGCAGATGTCGAGAACGTCTGGCGTTCCCGCACCCGCGCCCTGTTCAAGATACAACATTCGAACTTAAGTCCCAAGTTTACAGAAGGTCCAAGAACAAGCTACCAGCACAATAAAAACGGGCCCTAGAAAAGTCATTCATCTACCGCGGCGTCTTGAGCATTCGCATCGCCAGCAGCAGCAGCGGCCGAGCTCTCGGGGGCTTCATCATTAGGCTGGGGCGGACTCGCCTCGTCTTCCGGCTCGGCCTCGCGCGCCCGTTTTTCGGAAATGTACTCTGAAAACACCTACCGAATGTGCGTCTTCTCCTCCGGAGTCTGCACAAAAGAGCGAAATCTCAGAAGAAGCACCGCTTAAGCCGCAGGATGCTGCAGAAAAAGCGATAGCTAACACAGAAGTCAAGCGAAAGCTTAGGTGGTCGGTAGAAGATACCTTTCCGCGAGCCACTGCGGATTGCATGAGTGACATATCATTCCCGCCAGCCAGCCAGAACTCATCAAAAATCTTTTCCCTAGAACTTTCGCCGCTTCGGGGGTGCGCCAATAGTAGTCAACTTCCTTGACCGAAAGCTCCGTGATATGGGAGCAGCCGGCGTCCACAAGGCTATGACCGATCGCCTTGATGCCGGTAACAGCGGCGTAGTCTCGGCCAAGGGCCATGTGTCCCTCCAGCGACTCCATCTCGGAGCGAATCCAGCCAACGAGGCTATCGACGTTACGTTCTGAGGGACCATCCGCCTCGACGCCGATGCTGCGAAGGCATTCGCGGAAGCGAGCCGCGGCCCCTCCTCAGTAGAGGTTAAAAGCAGTTTTCCCTTCGGCTTGGGCGGCCCGCAGCTGCGAAAGCTCCTTCTTGAGTTTTTCCACCTCTTTCTGACTTGTTTTCCTCGAGGCGCTCAGCGTCGGCCTTCTTGGTCTGCTGCTCAAGGTCGGCGGCGAGCTCCTTCACTTGGGTGTCGAAATTCTTCACTTGAGTGTCAAGCTCTTGCTTCTCACGCTCGAGCTTGCGAATATATAGATCTCGCTGATTACTTTGGCTGCGAGCGACAACGGCAGCCTGCGAATAGAAGCGAAACAACGGTGAAAATAAAGATCGAAAGAGCTACAAAACTTGCAGCGAAATCAAACGCTTACGCTTGCCAGGTGAAAAGAGATCGCGTCGTCGAGTTTCAGACAGTTAACTTTCAGGAGATCCCTTTCGATCTCTGGCGCGACGAAAGCTTTTTGTGAGAATTCCACAAACTTAGTGGCCTCCTCGCTGCCGCCAGGAAGAATTCCAGCCCGACGATAGTCAAGACGACAAGCGAGTTGGGCGTCCGAAGGCGCACCTAAAGAACGAGCAACGCGATAAGATTCCTCTTTCGCCTCGTCAGTATCATTCGATGAGCTCAAGCCAGTATATAAGCACGGGTTCTCGTAGTCCGAGGGCACCCCGTCGAGAACCAGCCGCCCGTAACCCAAGAGCTGCCCCTCCACCATTTCTTGGGTCAGACGAATGCACGCGGCAAAAGGCATAGCTTACCTTTGTCAGCAGCAGGCAGGGGCAGGCATTCTCAGGACACGCTCTCCTTCTCGCCAGCAGCGGTCTTATCGCCTGACGCCCGTGCAGAGGTGTCGGGGCGAGAAACTTTCTTTTTTTCGCCGACGTTCCGCGACGTTGGGCGGACCAGAGGGCTTCTGGGCGCCGACCTTCACGAATATTGGCATTTCAGCAACCGAAGCATCATCATCGAAGGCTGCGCGCGAAAGAGGCATGCTCGATTTTTTCGGTGCCATCCCAGCAGCGAGAGTGGAGCTCTTCAAAACAAACGACAAGATAAGACAGGTCACGCGCGCATCATCAATATCATAAAGGAACTGTTCTAGCGAAAAAGGAAAAGCAAAGACCGCGAATAAACCGAAAGACAAAGCAAAAGGGAGGCAAAAAAACTAACCACCCTCGGATGATCGAAAGGATCAACGTCGGGGATCGACTCCATCACTATCCCTCGGCTTGTAAGCATCGGCTTCGCAACAAGACCCGATGCGAATGTCCCTAGCTTCAGTGGTTTTCCTCCGAGGGATCACTCACGCTGCGCCACCACCACGCCGGGCCGCGCCTTTTCCTTTCGTTTTTGAACCTCCAGCTTCATCCTTGCCCTCGTCAACTAAGGGCCTTTCGGCGTACCTAACGCCCATAGCATCGAAAGCCCGATTCAAGCGGCGGCTCCGGCCGAGATTGCCGAGTTGAAACTCGCTTTCCTTTCGCAAGTACGGACCGCATATTTTCTTCGTCTCATCTTCGACGTGTTTCACATAACTATCATCATCAGAGAAATCCGCAGGTCTCTCTAGCAGCAGGAGGGGCCCCGATACCCGTCCTTGTCAGAAATCTTCGAAAGAAGTTGCACTGCAAGCGGGTTCATACCAATGGCCATCCATTCGTCGACCAGATCTCAGCTGATCTGAAATCGTGCTGTGAGTGCGAATGCGTCCCCGCAGCGAATTGCCTCCTTGTCGCCCAACACAACGGGCGGAAGGTGCTTCCCAGGACATCTATCCAAAACCGACACAAGAGGAGATCCCTTTTTCTCTCCCTTACTCAACTCAGCGGCGACGGTTTCGTCTGAGCACACGCGGTAGTAGAAACCAGAATCGGTTCCAATCCGGCCACTTGTTCCGATATGTGAGCGAAATGGAAACGCTACCCACGTGTCTTCCGCGGAACGAAATAATGCACCCGATTTCGTTGGGTAGCTCGTTTCCCAGGTAGGGGTCGTTTACTTTCGTCGGGCAACGGTGAATATCATAAAATCGCACGAAAACGTCTGCCCGCGCTTGCAATCTAACATCTTCATCGCGTGAGCGAAAACGCTGAGTCTGACAAATGCATTCGGTGTCAACTGATGGAGCTGTATCTCGAACCCTGAAAGAACGTCCGAGACGAACTCTTCAAGAGGAAAATCTAGCCCAGCAACGAAGTAATCGCGAAAGGCAATGGCTTCGTTGGGCCGCGGAATGGGCACCTCCTCGTCTCCAGGGACGCGGCAATTCGTGAGGTGATCTCTCCTTAGAGGCCCCTTTCGACCATTGTTTGCAAGACGGCGGCCGTCATTCGCGATGCGCCCAGGTAAAAAGAACAATCGGTAGGGACCGAAACCAAGCCAGAGTCGCCATCGTTAGACAAACTTCTGCTGTGGCCTGGAACTCGTGGAGCACTTCCAGATCCAATGGACACTTCAGCGCTATGTTCGCGGTGAGATGATTCAGAAGCGCCTGTACTTTCGCTAGAGGAGCCCGAGGTCAACGTCGAGCTGGAAGACGCCATCTAACATGGCGCGAAAGACAAATAAACAAACAATGTACGCGAAAGGAAGAAATAAAAGGGGGGAGCGAAGACGTGCAACCAAACAAACTTAGACAACCAATTTGCAGAACATAAGACGAAAAGAGACAAAAACAAAGGAGAGAACTACGCACCACACCAATCGCCCAGCGAATGATTGAAGAAGACACCAGCAACTTTCGCCGAAAGCGAATGGCGTAAGGCGTTGCGTGTGAGAGGCCACGAGAGCGCGAACGCGTCAACAGGCCAGGTAGCCCCCCACCCCAAAGCCCGTCGTTTATATACGATCGGCCAGGACATGGTTTCTGAGGAAAACGAAAAGACGTTTGGCACGGAGTTCCAAGCGTCGCAAAGGCATCCCATCATGAGACACGGTTTTCGAGGAAGACGAAAAGACAACCGGTAACGGACAACGAAGCATCAAACCGGCTTGACACGCGCAGCACGACGATAAGGGTGACAAAATGCCCCTCCTAAAAAAAACTTGGCTTCGAAACGAAACAAAGGTTATTTTGGGCGGGCGTAGGCACCTAGCGAAAGGACCGGGTCGAACGTCGCGAGCTTACGAATCCGACCGCGAGGGCTATTTTTGGACGGTACCCCAGACCGCAGGCGCCTACAACCGCAGTACCAAAGCATGCCGAGGCTTTCGTGCAAAAGGGAGCATTCGCGCCGGAAGCAAGCGTTTCGCTCGCAGGCCTAGGAAGGCGAGGCTTTCGGGCGAAAGGGAGCAATCGCGCGGAAAGCAAGCGTTTCGGCTCGCAGGCCGGGAAGGCGGAGTTTTCGTGCGAAAGGGAGCTTTCGCGCGAAAGCACGCGTTTCGGCTCGCGGGCCAAGGGAAGGCAGAGCTTTCGTGCGAAGGGATCATTCCGCGGAAGCACGCGTTTCGGCAAGCGGACCCAGAGAAGGCGGAGCATTCGTTACGAATGGTTGTATTCGCGCGAAAGGAGCCCGGCGCTTCCGGCAGGATTCTCGTCATTCATGACCTTGGTTTTTCACAGGTTTTCGCAGGACGCCGGAAGCCGGGGTCAGAGAGAGCGGGCCCGTCGCCAGGAAAAGGAGCCTGGGGACGTTGGGCCTGCCAGGGGCGAAGTTACGATGATGCCCCTCGCGCGGGAGAGGCAGCGTGTAGCCGTGGGTAGTTGGCTAGGGCATTGTTGTAATTTTAAGATGGGTTGAAAGGGCTTTCTTGTATTTTCAAACTGATCTTGATTGATAAAAAAGCTCCCGGCCTCCCACGGTCGGGGGGGAGAGACACTGTTCACTTCGACCATTTCCCTACGGTTCCGTCCGTTTCCCGCTCTTGCTCCGTGCTTTCGTTCGTGCGACAACCCGCTGTCGGGACCTCGGTCCCCGAAACAACAGTCTTTGCTTCCGGAAGATGGTTTGCACTGAAGCAAAGAGCAAGAGCATTCAAAGCTCGCTCAAGGAAGGTCACATTGTTTCATATGTTGGAAATAATGCAATTTAGTGATGGCATAATTAATTCCGACAATAAGAAATGATAAACAACATGTATCATAGATATGTAATCTACCACTAGCAGTAATGATCCGATACATATCCAAACTATGTATCGCTAATAACAGTAAGAACATAAAATAGAGGAACAGTGAGATTGAAGGCATGCTACAGTGAGGTTGCGAGAAGACGACGCAGACCGTTGATGGACCGGCGTAGAGGAAGAAGACGTCCAGCGAGCAGTCGCGACGACGCTTCCCAAAAACCTTATACGTCCCCTACCCCGTGCAGGGACGCGAGGAGACGCGGGCTTCGGAGATCCTGCTCTCCCGTCACCGATGGCACGTCGGCGGCGGGATGGGGTTGACAGCAGCAGCGCAGCACTTTGGGAGCGAGGAGGAGAATGTGTCGTATGGAGGACGACGTCTCGTCCTTCTTTTATACACACACCGCAGTTGTATCTTTAGAAAGAGACAACCGCGTAATCACAATATTAATGTGATTGAACCTACCATTAGTGTATGAGTCAATCACCATTAATACGAGAATAATGCTTGCTAAAACAGGCCAGCGCATTTTCTCCATGCATGCAAAAATATCAAGTGGCAAAAGGAAGCCGCGCACCCGCAAGGCCTCGTCGGACCATTCACGCGCAGCGTGCGCCCCCGCGCGAGTAGCCACGCCATGCCACGCCACGCCCCCCCCGCCCCGCCCGGCCCGGCCCGGCGAGGCGAGGTGAGCGAGCGCGCGTGTGGGTTACTTCCTTTGCCTCTCCTCAATCGCTTCAATCAGTTGGAGATTTCAGCTATATAAGCTGGCCTCCCTCCTTCTGGAGTACAATGTGGGACTAAAGTCCCCCACCATACCATGCATGTGTGATGGGCCTTTGGGATTTATTGATATTTATTGGGCCAGGCCCAAATCTTCTAACAATCCCCCACCAGATCCCAGAGGCACTCTTCATCCTCCTGTACCAAAGTACTGTTAATATACCAATTATTCAGTGGAGACCGTTAAGGTTGAACATCCACCTAGAGCGACAAGCTAGACTCGTTCACAACTGCACAATGGACTAGGCCTTGAATTGGCATTTGGTGCAAATGAGCTTCACTTAAAGTCTTGACTGATACTAGGCTGCCATTTGCCTACCCCGCGAGTGGAGCGTATAAGTCATACTCCTATCTCACTTCATGAGCTTCTAGAGAATTCCCAAATCTCACAAACTGCGACTAACAGTTAAGCTCACATAGGTGTGTTCGTTTACACAGATACTCTGTAGGACAGTATCTTGCTATAAAGGCTCAGAACATATTAAGACAAAGTCATCCTGCCTTACAGAAATGAGAGTACTGCATCTCCAATGGAGTGGTTAAGTAAAAGTGTACTCTCCGTCAACCAGCAGCTTGTTTTTCCCAGATCCTAATTCACGGATCTCCGATCACATAGGTTGGGTACTACTGAGGTAACTCACATGGGTCTCAGTCCCATCTCCTTCGATGCATTATCAATCACAGTACGTGATAGTCCCTTGTAAAGGGATCTGCCAGGTTCTTAGCTATCTGGATGTAGTCCACAGCTATTACTCCGGAGTTTCTCAGTTTCCTGACAGACTTCAGTCTACGTTTCACATGTTTGTTGCTTCATATTATCCTGTCTATTCTTCACCTTCGTAATAACTGTTTGGTTATCACAGTTTATGAGAATAGCAGGAATTGGTTTTTCAACCACAGGTAAGTCCATCACAGTTCTCTTAACCATTCAGCTTCAGTAGAAGATGTGTCCAGAGCTGCGAGCTCTTCCTCCATTGTCGATTTTGTAAGTATTGTCTGCTTACAAGATCTCCAAGAGACGGCACCACCTCCTAAAGTGAAGAATATCCACTAGTGGCCTTTAGCTCATCAGCATCTGTAATCCAATTTGAATCACTATATCCTTCAAGTACACCTGGGTACCCTGAATAGTGAATCGCATAGCTCATTGTGCCCTTTAGATAGCGCATTACTCGATCAATACCGCGCCAATGATCATCTCCTGGACTAGATGTGAATCTACTCAGCTTGCTCACAGCGAATGAGATGTCAGGGCAGTTGCGCTAGCTAGATACATTAATGAGCCAATAATCTTGGAGTATCTCAGTTGATCCTTTCCTAGCCTCCGATTCTTTTGAAGAATTAGACTAGGATCATAGGTGTTGGAGAAGGTTTGCTGTCCATAATAGCCAAAACGGCTCAAACCTTTTCACATAATGAGATTGCAAAAGAGTAATCTCATTCTCGCCCTTAAGTTTAATATTAAGGATAACATCAGCTTCCTCCAAATCCTTCATGTCAAAGTTTTGGGATAAGAATGATTTTACATCATTAATCTCATCGATGCTTGTCCCAAAGATCAATATGTCATCAACATACAAGCATAGGATTACTCCTTTGCCCCCACCATAACGGTAATACACACAGGTATCGGCTTCATTTACAGCAAACCCAGCCGAGGCTAAGTATTATCAAACTTCTCATGCCACTGTTTGGTGCCTGCTTTAGACCGTACAAGGATTTGAGTAACCTGCACACCTTGCCCTCTTGTCCTTGTGCTATAAATCCATTAGGCTGATCCATATAAATTTCTTCATCGAACTCTCCATTAAGGAAAGTTGTCTTCACATCCATTTGATGAACAAGAAGACCATGAGAAGCAGCCACGGATAATAGCACTCGAATTATAGTTAATCTGGCAACAGGTGAGTAGGTATCAAAGAAATCCTCATCTTGCTTGTGTGTAACCTTTAGCCACAAGCCTCGCCTTGCACTTTTCAATGGTACATCAGGACTAAGCTTCTTCTTAAATACCCATTTGCAGCCAACTGGCTTACAACCCACTGGTCTATCTGTCACTTCCCAAGTACCATTTGCCATGATGGAGTCCATCTCGCTACGGATTGCATCCTTCCAGTATTCTGCATCAGGCGATGCATATGCCTCTGCAATGGTCATGGGTGTATCATCCACGAGGTAGACAGTGAAGTTCACCAAAGGATTTTGCAACCCTTTGTCTCTTACTCCTTCTAGGAGCTACATCACTGTCATCCTCTTCGTTACCAAGTGGGTTTACAATTGGTTCAATTATGGGTATGGGTTCAGGGGTAATTCAGTTGACGAACTAGGCAAAGAATAAACACCGTTCATCGGGAATATATTTTCAAAGAAAGTAACATCCCGTGACTCTATAAGTGTATCAACTAAAATATCAGGCGTCTCTGATTTATCACTAAAAACTTATACGCCGTGCTGTGGTACGCATATCCCAAAGAATACAGTCAACTGTCTTAGGTCCGAGCTTGCGCTTCTTATTAATTGGTACACTAACCATTGCCAAACAGCCCCACGTACGCAAGTAATGTAGTGAAGGTTTTTTCCTTTCCATCCTCATACGGAGTCACATCACTATTTTTAGTGGGAACTCTATTCAGAACATGACATGCTGTAAAAACAGCCTCCCCCACCATGCCTTGGTCATACCTGACGTTCCTAACATGGCATTCACCAAGTCCATTAGCGTCCGGTTCTTTCTTTCGGCAACCCCATTAGATTGAGGTGAATATGGAGGTGTCCGTTCATGAATTATTCCATTCTCCGAACAGAATAGATCAAACTCATTGGAAAAATATTCACCACCATGATCAGACCTAACACATTTATTTTCTTCCAATTGATTTTCCACCTCAGCTTTATAAGTCTTAAAACATTCTAATGCCTCATCTTTCGTTTTTAGAAGAAACACATAACAATATTTTGTTGCATCATCAATTAAAGTCATAAAATATCTTTTTCCTCCCTTGTCAACACACACCATTCATCTCACAAAGATCAGAATGTATGAGCTCTAATAATGTCGTGCGTCCTCTCTACAGCCTTGTGTGGCTTACGAGGTTGCTTCGCTTGCACGCACGCTTGACATTTAGAGCCTTTGATAGTCGAAAAATTCGGAATTAAATTCATGCTGGATAGACGCGACATACAACCAAAATTAATGTGACACAGACGTGAATGTCATACATCAGCCACTGAATTGTTTGAGTCACAAATATGGTTCACCACTTTATTACAAAAATCGGAGAGAGAAAACGGAACAAGCCTCCGCTATCATAGCCTTTGCCAATGAATTGCCATACCTCGAGATGACTACTTTATTCGATTCAAATACCAGTTTAAATCCATCTCGACACAAGAGGGATCCATTAATGAGGTTCTTCTTTATTGAGGGGCATGCTGCACGTTCTTTAGCCGCACGATCTTTCCCGAAGTGAACTTCAGATCGACCGAACCAACACCAAGAACAGTAGCATGCGAGCCGTTCCCCATCATGACGGTTGAACCTCGTGCGTCCTGGTAAGATGAAAACATGGAGATATCAGTACAACATGAATATTGGCCCCTGTATCTATCCACCAATCATTAGATTGACATACAGAAAATACGCTCGGTAAATAATTACCGTACCCAGATCCGCTAGGATCGCAATAGTCACGTTGGCAGATTTTTGCCCTTGCTGATTCTTCTTTCCTTTGCGGTTCTTGCACTTCTTGGCGAAGTGCCCAGTCTCACTGCAAACGAAGCACACAACCTTGTCCATGTTCATCTTCTTCCTCTTGAACTGAGTAGTCTGATTAGGCCTTTGCTTGTTCTTACCAGCGTGCTGCATCATGTTGGCGTTGGACTGCCCTTCAGGTGCTCTTGGTGGAGCATCCTTTGCCCGAGCCTCTCTTCAACATCAAGACCAGCTAACAAATCTTCAACGGAGATTTTCTGTCTTTTATGTTTCAGAGCTGTGGCAAAGTTCCTCCATGAAGAAGGCAACTTGGCAATAATGCCACCTGCCACCAATTATCAGGCAAGACATGCCCAAGCTGTTCGAGTTCCCTCACAATAAGTTGGAACTCATGAGCCTGTTCCACGACCGAACGGTTATCAACCATTTTGAAGTCGTGGTACTGCTCCATCACGTACAGCTCGCGCCCAGTGTCTGATGCCGAGAACTTATGTTCAAGTGCCCTCCCCAGTTCAACAACACTTTTGATGTTCATATAAACATCACACAGCTGGTCCGAGATCACACTAAGAACGCATCCGACGAAAATCGTCGTAGCCGCAGTGAAATCCCGCACCTCTTTCTCAGATTCGAGAGGTAGTGCGGGAGGATCACTAACGACCCAAAAACGCCCATAGCAGTGAGCCACAACTGAGCTCTCGTCTGCCATCTCTTAAAATTCACACCAGTGAATTTCTCTGGTTTCATCGCATCAGAAAAACCAGCCATCACTAAATGCCTATAAGGTTTTTGGAATGTTGGAAATAATAGCAATATAGTGATCCATAAATTAATTCTGACAATGAGGAAAAGATAAACAACATGTATCATAGATATGTAATCTACCACTAGCAGTATGATCTGATACATATCCAGACTATGTATCACTAATAACACTAAGAACATAAAATAGAGGAACAGTGAGATTGAAGGCATGCTTACAGTGAGGTTGCGAGAAGACGGCGCATACCGTTGATGAATACCGGCGTAGAGGGAAGAAGACGTCCACGAGCAGTCGCGATGCGCTTACCAAAACCTTATACGTCCCTACCCCGTGCAGGGACGCGGGCTTCGGAGATCCTGCTCTCCCGACACCGATGGCACGTCGGCGGCGGGATGGGTTGACAGTAGCAGCGCAGCACTGTGGGAGCGGAGGAGAGAATGTGTCGTATGGAGGACGACGTCTCGTCCTTCTTTTATACACACACCGCAGTTGTATCTTTAGAAGAGACAACCGCGTAATCACAATATTAATGTGATTAACCTACCATTAGTGTACGAGTCAATCACCATTAATAAGAATAATTGCTTGCTAAAACAGGCCAGCGCAATTTTCTCCATGCATGCAAAAATATCAAGTGCAAAGGAAGCCGCGCACCCGCAAGGCCTCGGTCGGACTATTCACGCGCATGTCATGCGCCCCCGCGCGAGTAGCCACGCCACACCCCGCCACGCCCCGCCCCGCCCGCCCCGCCCGGCCCGCCCGGCGCGGCGAGCGCGCGTGTGGGTTACATCCTTTGCCTCTCCTCAATCGCTTCAACCAGTTGGAGATAGCTCAACTATATAAGCTGGCCTTCCTCCTTCGGAGTAGCATGTGGGACTAAAGTCCCCACCATACCATGCATGTGTGATGAGCCTTTGGGATTTATTTGGAATATTTATTTGGGCCAGGCCCAAATCTTCTAACACCATACACAACCAGCATTTCCATCTTCTTCTAGTGAAGTGGGGTTCTTCTAGTGCTTTAGCATTTAACATTTGGTATAAATTTTCCGTACCAAATGTCTCCTGGCTTAAAATTCTCATATGCTATAACTATAGTGGCATGTTTTATTAGTATTTAAATTACCACCATTTTGGTAGTGATATCTTAGCAATGCCGGACCTATCAATTGTGCAGGCAGAAACTGTCAGATTGATCTTCACTATATGATGAGAGTTTACAGAACGTAGGGAATAACAATGGTCTATCTCTCTGAACTCTTCCCGTGCGGCTTACAAGATGTATTTATAGGGTGGACTGACTACTAGTCAAATACGGAAACAAATCCGCTAAATATATAACCCGGACCGTGGGCCTTCAGGCGTCCCCGTAGGACTCACGTTAGAATTCGGATCATACTCCAACAAACTCCCCTTGAGACGAATTCCATCTGTAGCGAATGAAGTATCATCAATCACTCACTTCAATAAGAAAGAATAATCACCGACGCCAAAGTCACTAGGACTTATTTGTAATACCAACTAAGCCTGAGCATAGCTCAAACTTTAGCTCCAGGAACTGGCTTTTGTCAAACATATCAGCGGGATTATCACGAGTATTAATCTTGCACACCCTTAACATCACCTTCAGTAATAACACCACGAATAAAATGATATCTCACATCAATGTGCTTGGTCCTTTCATGAAACATCTGATCTTTAGTCAGACAAATAGCACTCTGGCTATCACAATGAATAATAGTGCAAGAAGTAACCCCGCAAAGTTCAGAGTATAAACCTCTCAACCAAATAGCTTCTTTACAAGCTTCAGAAATAGCCATATATTCTGCTTCTGTAGTAGACAGAGCAACAGTAGCCTGCAAACTTGCTTTCCAGCTAACAGCACAACCACCAATGGTGAAAACAAACCCGTGAGAGACCTCCTCTTATCCAAATCACCAGCATAATCAGAATCAACATAACCAACAAGTCCATCTCTAGATTTCCCAAATTGCAAACAGGCATTAGAAGTACCTCGCAAATATCTGAAAATCCATTGAAGCTCTCCAATGCTCCTTACCCAGATTAGCCATGAATCTACTGACAACACTCAATGCATGAGATAAATCAGGACGTGAACAAACCATGGCATACATAAGAGAACCAACTGCACTAGAATATGGAACTCTAGACATGTACTCAATATCATCATCTGACTCTGGACATAAAGCTGAGGATAATCTGAAATGTGTAGCTAATGGAGTAATCACTGGTTTTGCATTATGCATATTGAAACGACGAAGAACCTTCTCAATATAAGCTCGCTGACTGAGGTATAACTTGCCAGATTTTCTATCTCTAACAATTTTCATACCAAGAATTTTCTTAGCTGCACCTAAGTCCTTCATCTCAAATTCTTTACTCAATTGTGCCTTCAATTTAGCTATTTCTGATTTTTCTTTAGCAGCAATCAACATATCATCAACGTAAAGAAGCAAATAAATAGCTGAGCCATTAACAATCTTCAAATAAACATAGCTATCATAATTAGACCGCTTAAAACCACGAGAGAGTATAAACGAGTCAAATCTCTTGTACCATTGCCTAGGAGATTGCTTCAAACCATAAAGAGATTTCTTTAACTTGCAGACAAGGTTTTCTTTTCCAGGAATAACAAAACCTTCGGGTTGATTCATATAAATGTCTTTTTCCAACTCCCCATGTAAGAATGCAGTTTTAACATCTAGTTGCTCAAGTTCATAATCATGCATGGCAACAATACTAAGCAAAGTGCGAATAGAACTATGCTTAACAACTGGGGAAAAGACATCATTATAATCAATATCTGGAATCTGGCTATAACCTTTAGCAACCAACCTTGCTTTATACCTTGCTGGCTCACTTGGAGAAATACCCTCCTTTCTTTCAAAAATCCATTTACAATGGACAGGCTTTTTATTCTTGGAAATTTTACTAAATCCCAAGTACCATTCTTTTCAAGTGACTCCATCTCATCTTGCATAGCGGTCATCCAATTGTTGCAATCAACAGAAGTAATAGCCTCAGAATAATTAGAAGGTTCTGAATTACCTTCAATCTCTTCTACAACACTCATAGCATAAGCAACATTGCACTCTTCAATATACCTTTTAACTGGCTTGAGTTGTCTTCTGGTCCTACCAGCAGCAATAGAATGTTGTGGAGACTGCACAACTGGAGAAGAATGCTCAACAACAGAAGAATCATCAACAATTGGAGAAATTTCAGCAACGGTTGCATCTTGGTCAACCACATTATCAACATCTGGTGTATCAATTAAGTGCTCCACCTGCACACTTATTTTCTCTCCCTCAACAGGAGCATCAATGGATCGGTTGTCATAATACATAGTAGATTCATTGAAAATAACATTCCTACTAAGCACAATCTTCCGAGTCTGGGGATTCCATAATTTATAACCTTTAACACCAGGTTGATAACCAAGAAATATGCATTTAGCAGCTCTAGGCTCCAATTTACCATTATCAACGTGAGCATAAGCAGAACAACCAAAAACTCTCAATTGCGAATAATCAGCTGGAGAACCAAACCATACCTCAATTGGAGTTTTCTTATCAAGAGGAATGCAGGGTGATCGATTAATAAGGTAGCAAGCAGTGGAAGCAAGCTTCAGCCCAAAACGCCTATTCAAACCCGAATTAGACAACATACAACGGGCCCTTGGAGATGATATTTCTTTCATCGCTCAGCTACACTACACCATTCTGTTGAGGTGTATAAGGAATAATGTAATGTCTAACAATGCCATGAGACTTGCAATATGCATTAAACTCATTAGAACAGAATTCCATCCCATTATCGGTGCGAAGCTTTTTAACTTTCTTCTCAGTTTGATTCTCAATCATAACCTTCCACTCTTTAAATGTTGAAAATGCATCTGATTTATACTTAAGAAATAAGGCCATACCTTACGTGAATAATCATCAATGATTGTCAACATATAACGAGAACCACCAATAGAAGGCTTGCGAGACGGTCCCCATAAATCAGAATGCACATAATCAAGAATACCTTTACTTTTATGAGTAGAGGTATTAAATGACACCCTCTTGTGTTTGCCAAACACACAATGCTCACAAAACTTCAACTTACTGATGCTTTGTTCATCAAGAAAGCCTCTCTTGCACAATTCATGCATGCCTTGCTCACTCATATGTCCAAGACGTTTATGCCAAAGATCAGTAGCATCATAATTAGATGACGAACTAGAAATTACAGCAGCATCACCTGTAATTGTAGTACCACGAAGACGGTACAAATTTGGACATTTAATTCACCTTTCATCACAATAAGAGAACCTTTTGACACCTTCAAAACTCCATCTCCACCGGAGTACTTATACCCTTTAGCATCAAGAGTACTCAGCGAAATAATTCTTGCTCATGCTAGGAATATGCCTCACATCAGTCAAAGTTCTGACAATGCCATCATGCATCTTAATTTGAATGGATCCAATGCCAACAATATCACGTGGACTGTCATCACCCAATCTGACAGAACCTCCACCTTGGAGAGAATCATAAGTGACAAACCAATCTCTATTAATGCATATGTGAAAAGAAGCAGCGGAATCAAGAATCTATTCATCACTACTAGTTGCACATCCAGCAAAAGCAACAAGCATATCACCAGTAGAATCATCTGCCTTAGAAGCAGCAACAGAAGCATTACCTTCATCATTGGATTTACCCTTTTCTCTGTATGTGCCAGCTCTCTTCTCTTTGTTCTTCAATTTATAACAATCGGTGATAAAGTGATTGTCCTTCTTGCAATACTTGCAAAATTTATCTCCCTTGCTTCGAGATTTTGATCGGCCTTTATTACCACTGGAACTTTTGCCTCTATTGCCATTATTTGATTTATTTTTTGTCCTCCCACGAACAGACAACGCTTCTCCATTGGAAGTAGAACCTTCAGAAGACACCATCAACTTCATCTTTTCCTTGGCATGCAACGCCTCAGAAACCTCATCAAGTGTCAAAGTATCATGACTATATAACAGTGTATCTCTGAAGTTTGCAAAAGAACTAGGCAAAGAGCACAAAAGAATCAGACCCAAATCTTCATCATCATAATCTACCTCCATAGCTTGTAGATCTGAAACTATCTCCTTGAAGACCGTGAGATGGTTAATCACAGAACCACCCTCTTGCAACTTGTGCGTATACAACTTCATCTTCATATGCATCTTGCTTGTCAAATCTTTAGACATACAAATTGACTCTAACTTGAGCCATAAAGCAGCTGCAGTTTTCTCCTGCAGACAATCTTGCAAAATATTATTTGAAAGATGAAGCTGAATTTGGGACAAGGTCTTACGATCTTTTCTCTTCTCCTCGTCGGTCCAAGATTTAGAATCCTTGTTACCGAATTTATCAAGAGCATCATCTACATCAGCTTGTGTAAGAATAGCCCTCATCTTAACTTGCCACAGAGCGAACCTTGTGTCGCGATCCAGTTGAGGAATATCATACTTCATCGACATAGTGAAGCAATAACCAGAAGATTAATAATCTGCAGAAATCTAGGTACGTTACTGTGTAACCCTAGAAAAGAACCTGCAGCCTGGTACACAACTCCCGTGTACGTATAGCTAAAATCAGCCAAAGAACAAAACTTCTGGTAGCTTTCACCGTGTGCACGTAGCAAAATTCCACCTTGAACTGATTTTCGCACCCTCACGATCTGGTTATGATGTTTCGATATCCGTGCGCAGCAAACAGTAGATTGGTCTCCTCTTCCTGGAACATCAGGAGCAGACGAGCAGTAGCGATCTCCGCTGGAACCACGAGTCAGTAATCTCGCGAGCACAGTAACAGCAGGAGGGGCCTCTCCTTGATCTCCGCTTGTGTCAGACAACAGGAACTGGTGCAGCTTTTGTGATGGACGTAACGTCAGCTCCGAGTCTCTGCAGAACTCCGCCTTGGACTCGTCTCGAGCCGCCGATGGTTCGGCACAGAACAAAATCGCAGATCGACTTCAACTAGACGACTTGCGGATTGATTTGGCGGCGGTAGAGAACAGCCACCGAAACCCTAATAAATTTTTTTTTTCAATCTCGTGTCTGGCTCTAGATACCACTTGTTAGTAAATAATGCAATAATAGATCGAACACGAGACACAGAATTTTTACGTGGTTTTTTCCCGCAAGGGTTTTCCACGTAAAAATTATGTGTCTCGTGTTCGATATATTATTGCATTATTTGCTAACAATTGATCCTGTTTTCAGCCTTTTGATGAAAATTTTGCTATAGAACAATTCTTATCTGTTGTTATTTCCTATCGCAGTATGTGTGAATCATCCAGAAGCTTCGACGCAGCAACCAAGTGCAAGGTATGTTAGAACACCGATGAACTCACGCGACAGTGGAAGACACACACGATTTGAGCTGCAATGCGGCAGCTGATTACTTGATTGAGGATCAATATATAAGCCTAGTTACAATGCTATAACAGGAAGCTAACCAATCACTAAAGTTAGGAAAGTCTAAACTAGGCATGCTCGTGATTGAGAGCTGCCATCCCAACTCTCTGGGCCATGCCACAATCTGTGCTAGCTAGAAAGGAAAGGGGCTCACAGATTATTGCTAACAATCTCCTCCTAAGCCGTGAGCAGCTAAGCTATGTTCTTCATGCCGACCATGCCGCGAAGTTCCTGAAGTCGAGTACGGCCGAGTGCTTTTGTAAGCATGTCACCCAGCTGCAACTCAGTACCCACGAACTCAACGTTGATCAGCCTCCTGTCACAACACTCCCGGATGAAGTGAAACTTCACGTCAATATGCTTGCTCCGGTCATGGTGTACAGGGTTCTTCATAAGCGCAATGGCGGACTTGTTGTCCACCTTCAGCTTTGGCGCGAGCACAGCTCCTCGATGAGCTCAGCCAGCAACATCAGAGCTCAGCTCAGCAAGCCGCCAGCTCAGCCCTCCACGCAGCAGCAGGCAACGACATGTACTCCGCTTCGCAGGAAGACAGGGCAACAACCTTCTGTTTCGCCGATTGCCACGCAACAGGTCCTCGGCTAGGAAGAAGATGAGGCCGCTTGTGCTTTTCCTGTCATTCACATCGCCGGCCAGGTCGCTATCTGAGTATCCGATCAGCGCCGGCTTGCCTCCATCCTTCTTCCCGGGGTGGTAGTGTAAACCCCAGCTCAATGTGCCTGCTACATACCGGAGTACTCGCTTCACGGCAGTGAGATGTTCTCGCCGGGGTGCCTCCATGAACCTGCTTAGGTAACCCACCGGGTATGCAAGGTCCGGCCGAGAATTACAGAGGTACCTGAGACTCCCGATCAAGCTTCTGTACTCGGTGGCGTCCACGCTCGGCGTCGTCCCTTCTTTGAGGAGCTTCAATCTTGGCTCCATGGGGGTCGCACTGGCGTTGCATCCAGCCAAGCCTGCCTTCTCGAGTATCTTCCCGGCGTACGCTGTTTGCCGGAGTGAGATACCAGCTGCTCCCTGTGTCACCTCGAGCCCAAGGTAATAGGAGAGCAAACCGAGGTCACTCATCTTGAACGTCTTCAGCATCTGTTGCTTGAACTTTGCCACAGCGTCAGCGTCTCCTCCAGTGATTATGAGGTCGTCGACGTAGACGCCGACGATCAGCCGGCCTGCACCTTGCCCGCGAGTGTACAGTCCGTGCTCGTCGACGCAGCGCTTGAACCCAAGCCGAATCAGCTCGGTGTCGAGCTTCTGGTTCCAGGCGCGTGGGGCCTGACGCAGTCCATAGAGTGCTTTGTGGAGGCGAAGCACCTTGTGTCTGTGGTCGTCGACGATGAAGCCTGGAGGTTGCTGGACGTAGACCTCCTCCTGGAGTTCGCCGTTCAAGAACGCCGATTTGACGTCCATGTGATGGACGCCCCAGCTGAAGTGAGCCGCGACGGCCAGCACCAGCCTCACCGACTCCAGCCGCGCCACCGGGGCATACACCTCTTCGAAGTCCACTCGGGCCGCTGGACGTAGCCCTTGGCGACGAGGCGCGCTTTGTGCTTGACGATGGCGCCGTTCTCGTCGCGTTTGACTTTATACACCCACTTCAAACCGATGGCACGATGTCCACGCGGGAGCTCCACCAACGACCATGTGTTGTTGTCGCGGATCGACTTCATCTCCTCCTCCATCGCGGCAACCCAGTTGGGGTCACCGTCGGCCTCCTTTAGCGATCGTGGCTCCTCGACGCTCACGGCGTGGCTCACTGAGTGGAGCTCGGCCTCGGCAACGTCCCGCTGCGCCAGACTGGGCACGGCGTCTGTGCCCAGCACATTGTCCAGCGTCCGGTATCTATGCGCCGCGTCCTCATCGTCATCTGCATCAAGATTGGGGTTAGCGGTGAGCGGCGTCGCGAACTCCACTTGAGCTTGGGCCACTGGTGGTGTCGCGGGCGACGTCGCGCGTGGCGACGCAGATGCTGATGGAGTCGATGTCGCCCGTGTCACGGTCACCACAGCTGGTGCATCTGTCTCAGGCGGTGTTTGGTGCAGTGTCAGGCACCCCTTCACGTCGCGGCTGCAGATCGTAGTCGTCCGCGATGGTGAAGGGTAGCTGATCGCCCGAGACCGAGCCCTCCTCCCAGCTCCAGCGTGCTTCCTCATCAAAGACAGCGTCCCGCGAGACATGGACGCACTCAGCCACAGGGTCATAGAACCTGTATGCTTTGGAGCCGTCTTGGTACCCGAGGAACACGACCTTGAGGCCGCGGTCGTCAAGCTTGGCAAGGTGTGGTCGCAGCTTCTTGATGTAGGCAACGCACCCGAACACCTTGAGGAAGTGCACGGGCGGCTTCTTCCCATACCATGCCTCGAACGGAGTGAGCCTTGAGCGCTGCTGTCGGCGCCCGATTGAGCAGGAACACGGCAGTGTGGACTGCTTCTCCCCAGAAGCGTCCAGGCACGCCGCGGGCTCGCAGAATGCTCCGAGCCGTCGACACGATCGTCTGATTCCGTCGTTCGACGACGCCGTTCTGTTGCGGCGTGTATGGTGAGTGGTGGGTGGTGGCGCTGGCCCAGCCAGCACAGTACTCCGAGGTGAACTCCGAGGTGAATTCTCCGCCGTTCTGTTCGAAGCACCTTGAGCTTCTTCCCCGACTCGCGTTCAACTCGGGCCTGGAACAGCCATGATCGCCGCCGGCGGCGTCGTCTGCCTTTGAACGCAGGAGCGAGAGCCACAGTACCGTCCTGCTCATGTCTCGACAAGCAGCAGGAAGTAAGCATTGCCAGATGGTGTCTCTGGCGAGATCGGTCCGCAGAGGTCTCCGTGAACGAGTCCAGTGCCGCCTGAGTCTCGGTACTTGGCGGCCTTCGGAACGCCGATCGCTTCAGCTTGGCAAGGATGCAGTCCTCCAGACTTGATTCACATGGTCAATCCCGGCAGTCCCCGCACAAGCTCGCCACGCCCAAGCTTCCTCAACGCCTGGAAATTCAGGGTGCCCAAACATCTCAGCCAGCGCCAAGCAACGTCACCGACGCGGGCAGTGAGATACACCGGCGCGACGATGTTCATGTCGAGGTAGTATAGCCGGCTCGCCGTGCGGCCACTTGGCGAGGAGGAGTCGCTGCAGATCGTAGAGTCGCAGAATGCCAAACTCGATGTCGACCTTGAATCCGTCCTCGTCCATCTGCCCGATGCTGACAATGTTGGTGGTGAGGCGCGGGATGTAGTACACGCCGTCGAGGCGGCGATGTTCCCCGTTCTTGAGGGCAAAAAGGACGGTGCCCTTTCCCTCGATGGCGACCACCGAGCCGTCCCCGAACTTGACAGTACCGGCGACACTCGTGTTCAGCTCCGCGAAGACGGATCGAGACCGACCCGTCATATGGTTCGTCGCGCCGGTGTCGAGCACCCAGCGGCGAGGTCCCACTGCCTCCTTCTCCTCCTTGCTGAGATGGAGAAACACCTTGTTTCGATGAGTGGACGCGCTCCTCTGGAGCGGCGTGCGGGGGCGAGCTGGAGGGCAGGCACGGCTTGGGCGCCGCGGTGACTCCTGTGTCCGCGGCGATGTACATCAGCGTCGCCTCCTCCTCTTCAGCCTGTGCGACATGAGCCACGGCTTCTTCTTCCCGCGGCACTCCCTGGCCCAGTGGCCAGTCTTGCCGCAATTCTTGCAGCGGTCGCCGGGTGGTGGCCTCCCGCCACCAGCGTTCCCGGCATCACGGGTGTCCCGTGATGGAGTGCTTGCGCTGCCTCTGCCGCGGCGCGCCCTCGACGTCGTCCGTGACTGCTGGATCCCACGCCGCCGCCAGAGTTCTCCCCCTCCCGGCGTGCCTTGCGGCGTGCTTCCCAGTCTTCCTCACAGAGCATTAAACGCCCCATGGCGTCCGTGACCTCCTTGGGTTTGGCACGCTCCTCGAACACGCGCAGCCGTCCGATCACCTCTTCGATGGTGACCTTGTTCAGGTCAAGGAACATCTCGAGGGACACGGCGGCTTGCGTGAGCCTATCAGGACAACCTGCAGAAGTTTCTTTACCACTTCCCCGTCCGTGATGTCGTCACCAAGGGCGCGGAGGTTGCCGGCGAGCGTCGTGATGCGGATCCCGAACTCGGTGACCTCTCGCCTTCCTTGAAGACGAGGTTGCCGAACTCCCGGCGGAGCTGCTGCGCGCTGGCGTCGCGCGCGCGTTCATCGCCGATCCGCAGCACCTTGATCGCATCCCAAGCTTCCTTCGCGGTCCGCTTCCTGGCGAGCGTGCTCCAGAGGTCGGAGGGAACCGAGCGCAGGATGCCCGACATCGCCTGTCGATCGTCGTGGTATTCATCGTCGTCAGGGTCGTCATTGATGCCGAAGTCGACGGCGTCCCAGACACGGAGGGTCTGGAAGTTCACCTCCATGACCAGGGCCCATTCCGGGTAGTTAGTCCGGGTCAGCATCGGCCAGGCGACGTTCGCCGATGGCCGCTCGATGACGCGTTCGACGACGCGCGACCCGGCGTCCCGGGTGCGCGACTGACGGCCACGGCGGCTGCTGGAACGTCCCCGGCGCGGCGACTTCGACGGCGCACCCTTCTTGTCGCCAGATCCCTCACCAGACTCCTTCTGCTTGGTGGCTGGTGACTTGGACGCCATGGCGACGACATAACTCAGCTCCGATGCAATTGTTAGAACACCGATGAACTCACGCGACAGTGGAAGACACACACGAATTTGGGCTGCAATGCGGCAGCTGATTACTTGATTGAGGATCAATATATAAGCCTAGTTACAATGCTATAAGGAAAGCTAACCAATCACTAAAGTTTAAAGTCTAAACTAGGCATGCTCGTGATTGAGAGCTGCCATCCCAACTCTCTGGGCCATGTCACAATCTGTGCTAGCTAGAAAGGAAAGGGGCTCACGGATTATTGCTAACAAGGTAATGCCTCTGACGCTCTCGGGATTCATTTCAGAGTATAGACTTTCAAAAATTTCGGCATTGTGCTTTTTTAAAAAAAAAATCCCTATTTTTCTTTTGCTACTTGGATAAATTTCAGTTAGGTTGGTCAGAACCGGAATCGAACCGAACTAACTGAAATCAATTTTGCTCGGTTCCAAGATTTGCAAAGAACCGATCGGTTTCTATTTCTAGGGACCGAATTTGTGTCAAGAATCAAAGAACCGAACATCGGTTTCGGTTAACCGAATACCCAGGCTGAAGAACGGGGGCGACATACTATGAACACGGAGAAAAAAAAAGTGTTGTGTCTGTAATCAGTGGTGGTGGATAATTTTTCTGAAATCAACGAGTACTGAAGTTGCTGAAGCCTGGAGCTGATGAAATGAGATAATTAGCGCTGGGAAACCACAAAGTTGATCATTATCCAAATGTGCTAACCAGAAGAACAAACAAATAGTTTTGGGGAGGAACATTTGTGCCATGGTGCAGGGGTGCTGTGCAAATTAAAGACAGCTCGATCTTCAGAGCTGGAATGAGTGAATTAATCATTTTGCTTTTGCTATATGCATGGCAGCATCATGGCCGCCTATCAAGTCAAAAACTCAAAATTCCTTCAACAGACTAGTAGGCATGTCTCCCATTACCCATCATATATAACTGTTTATAACCCCATCTACTGTCTCCTATGAATCTAGTTACTCTATCTAGACAAAATAAGATAATAACAAGAACAGACTTTCAACGGAACTACGAAAGGCTATTCCCATCGACAAAAGAAATAGGATGGGCATATGCGTATCTAGCGTAACGAACCTTTTGAGATTTCCCGAAAGGTTAACACCCGACTTTGAGAATGCCTCTATCATTGGGCGTACAGAACCTAATTTGATTAAAACAGCATTCTTACTACTAGTGCCATGCGCCCATACAGCGCAACAGCATTGATGCTTACAAAGCATCTGATGAAATTGTTCGACTACATGTATTTAGGCCCATGAGGCCCATGTAAGTGACTAATAGCTACCCCTTCTAGGGTTAGCCTAATAATCCAATTCACTCTTTCCAACATGGTATCAAGCTAGGGTTCCACCTTCTCCCTCCCAGCCGGCTCTGCTCAGCCGCCGGCGCCGCTGTTGCTGCCATGGCCGGCGAGGAGCTTCCTCCACCTCCCCACTCCATCCAGGTGTTCCCTCCCCTTCCCCATCCCTCTCCTGGCCTCGTGTCGCCACCTCCGGCCGCGGCCGCGGCCCTGCACGCCGCCGCTGCGTCTATCTTCCTCGGGCGCCGACGGCGCAAGCAGCCTTCTACCAGGCGCCGCCGCCCGGATCCCCCGCCTCCGACCTTCTTCCCGGCCGCGGCCGTCGATCCTCTGCTCGGGACGGCGCGGACGTCGCGCTCCATCCACTTTGTCCTCTCCGCTACGCTCGAAGCCCTGCGCGGTTTCCGTGCTCCATCCGCTGCGTGGCGGCCGCTTCTCGGCAGCCCCTTCTGGCTCCGCCGCCACCCACTCCCTCCGGCCCCTACTCTCTCCCTCGGGCTCGAGCGGCCCCTCCCGCCCAGTCCGCCCCAGCCCGGCCTCATTCTCCTCCGTCCCTTGCCAGGCTCGCGCGCCGCCTGCCCTCCAGCCGCACTCCGCCGCCGCCAACGGGCTGCTGGCCTCTTCTGCTCCCGTCTCCCCCTGGCTGGTGGCCTCCGGGCACGCCTCCTCTGCTCCCGTCCCTCCAGAGCACAGCCATTGAGGGCCAGGGCGGCCCACAGATACAAGCCGCCCCCTTTCCATCTCCTCCGCCGCCGCTCCTTCCCCTGAGCGCGGATTCTGCAGCTGCCGCCGCCGCCGCTGTGCGGGCGGCCCTGCTTCCGACGCGGAGGGCCTCGGTCCCCTGGCCGCGGGGCCCTTCCTGGCGTTCCCGGGCACGGTGGCAGCACCTACGCCCCGCTGCGCCTCCTCCCTCCAGCACCATCCTCCGCTGCTGCCCCTGCAAGGCAGCGTGGGCGCTCGCCACGCGCTTGCTGCTCCATGGGTTGCTCCTCCACGCGCTGCTCTCCCTTCCTGGCCGCAGACAACATGGGTGCCACGGGCTCTAGGCGCCGCAGGCGCTGCGGGCAACATGCGTCCCCGACCGTCGCCTGCGCCTCCATCGTCTCTCCTCGGTCCTCCTCCTCCCGGACCGAGCGGGAGTGCGGGGGGCCGTGGGAGCACACCGCTACCTGGGGTCCCCTGGCCCTCTTCAACAACCCATGGTCCGATCACATCTCCATGCCGTCCTTCCAGGCGACCGACGCCGAGTCCCGCCCCACATACACACCGGCAGCCATGTTCGCTGGGGCAGTCCCAGTCGCTCCTCTATTCCCGTCGCCATGGACTCCACCTCCCGGGACTCTGCCGGGGCCTGACGGTTGGGATCCGACGGCCTTGGCCCGCTCTTTCAGCACCCTCGGTCTGACACCTCCTGTCAGTTCTGACTGGATCGCTGACTCCGGAGCCACCTACCACACCACTCCCAACCTCAGTCTCCTATCTTCCATCCACCCTCCCTCTTCGACTCACCCTTCGTCCATCATGGTCGTGAATGGCTCTTGCCTTCCGGTCACGTCCGTGGGTGTCGCTCACACTCATGGCTCCTTTCTTCTTCCCGATGTCCTGGTTGCTCCCAATATGGTTCACAACCTTCTTTCTATTCGTCGTTTCACAGCTGACAACTCCTGTTCGGTTGAATTCGACCCTTCTGGTCTCACCGTAAAGGATTTGGCTTCCCAGCGTCCTCTTCTCCGCTGTGACAGCACGGGCCCCTTTACACTCTTCGGTTTCCTACTTCTGCTCCATGGACTTCACCTTCCCCTCCGTCAACTGCTTTTGCCGCCACCACCTCCTCTACTACTTGGCATCGTCGCCTTGGTCACCCTGCCGTGATGCCTTGACACAGCTTCGTTGTAGCTCGGCCATACCATGTACTCGAGCTCGCGATGAGCACTTGTGTCATGCGTGCCAACTGGGCCGACATGTCCGTCTTCCTTTTCCTACTTCCTCCTCTCCCATGTGGCCCATATCTTTGACTTGTCCATTGCGATTGTGGACATCTCCTGTCCCTAGCATCTCTGGCTATAAATACTATCTTGTGTTAGTGGATGATTTCTCTCACTATTCCTGGACTTTTCCTCTCTCGTGCCAAGTCTGACACTTTCTCCACGCTCCTCCACTTCTTTGCCTGTGTCCACTCAGTTCGGCCTCACCATCAAGGCCGTTCAGTGTGACAACGGGCGTGAGTTCGATAACTCCACGTCTCGTGCTTTTTCCTCTCTCACGGCATGCAGTTGCGCATGTCGTGCCCCTACACCTCCCCCAGAACGGCAAGGCCGAGCGCATGATTCGCACCACCAACGACACCATCCGCACCCTCCTCTTGCAGGCCACTCTTCCTGCCCGTTTCTGGCCGAGTGTCTTCACACCTCCACCTATCTCCTCAACCGTTTACCTTCCGCTGCCTATCCCGCTCCCACTCCTCACCACGCCCTCTTCGGTACCCCTCCTCGCTACGACCACCTCCGTGTCTTCGGGTGTGCGTGTTACCCTAACACCACACCACACTGCTCCTCACAAGCTGGCTCCCCGGTCGACTCGGTGTGTCTTCCTCGGTACTCCCCGGATCACAAGGGGTACCGTTGCTATGACCTCTCCTCTCGTCGCGTCCTCATTTCCCGACACGTTGTGTTCGACGAGGCCGACTTCCCCTTCTCTACCACCACCTCTCCTCCCACCTCCACACCACCTCCCACCTCCGACCTTGACCTCTCCTCTTTGTTTCCCACTGACGCTGTGGTCCAGCCACCTTTACTGTTTCACCCTGCAGGTCCTCCTCCACGCGCTCCGCTGGGCTCGTGCCCCGGCTCTCCTACTCTCCCGCGCCCTCCACCGGGCCCGTGCCCCGGCTCGCCGTACTCCGGGGCTGCTCCACCGCGCCCTCCGCCGGATCCTGCCCCGGCTCCCCGCCCTCTCGAGCTATGCCGGACCCTGCGCCGGTCCGGCGGCCACGTTCCCCGGGCTGCGCCTGACCCTGCGCCCGCACGGGTCCGGCATCTGCGGCCCTCCCGCGCGCTTCGCCCAGTCGGTGCATGTCTACCAGCGCCGTGCGCGGGCGGCCCCACCGCCCCCGTGCTGGCTCCGTCACCGTCGTCGCCACCTCGGTCTCCGCTCGTGGCCGGCTCTCCTCCGTCGACGCCTACGCCGCCGCCTCCACCACCGGCCGGCTGCTCGGGTCGAGCCGCCCGTGTACCACCCCTATTCTTCACCGCCACCCGCGTCATGTTCACCCCATGCTGACGCGGCATGCGGCGGGGGTGTTGCGGCCTCGAGCTCTTGCCGCGACGCACGGCGACACACAGTTCTCTCCGGTACCCTCTTCTGTGTGCGACACCCTGGCCGACCCTCACTGGCGTCGTGTGATGGAGGAGGAGTATGCGGCCCTTCTCGCCAACCAGACCTGGGATCTGGTGCCCCGTCCACCTGGCTCCAATGTTGTCACCGACAAGTGGATATGGACTCACAAGCGTCGGGCTGATGGAACTCTTGAGCGGTACAAGGCTCGCTGGGTACTGTGGGTTTTCACTCAGCGGCCTGGAGTTGACTATGACGAGACGTTCAGTCCCGTGGTGAAGCCAGCTACAGTCCGCACGGTTCTCTCACTAGCTCTCTCTCGCTCCTGGCCTGTGCATCAGCTGGACGTCAAGAATGCTTTTCTCCACGGGACACTTGCTGAGACAGTCTACTGCAGTCAGCCGGCGGGCTTCGCTGACTCTACTCAACCTGATCTGGTCTGCCGCCTCAACAAGTCACTCTACGGCCTCAAGCAGGCCCCTCGGGTGTGGTACTCTCGTTTTGGTACATTCCTGCTCACTCTGGGGTTTGTGGAGGCCAAGTCAGACACTTCGCTGTTTCACACACCACGGTGGGGAGACTGCCTATCTGCTGCTCTATGTGGATGACATTGTGCTCACCGCTTCCAGCCCGACACTGCTGGCAGCGGATCATCACCTCTCTTCAGCAGGAGTTCGCGATGAAGGATCTCGGTGTGCTTCATCATTTCCTCGGGGTCACCGTGGAGCCTCGTCTTGGGGGTCTCTTTCTTCACCAGCGGCAGTATACTCTTGATATCCTGGAGCGAGCTGGGATGACTGACTGCAAGCCCTGCTCCACCCCTGTTGACACTCAGGCCAAGCTGTCAAGACCGAGGGCGCCACAGTCATTGACCTACCGCGTACAGGAGTCTTGCGGGGGCGCTTCAGTACCTCACCTTCACCCGCCCGGACATCACATATGCAGTTCAGCAGATTTGCCTTCATATGCATGATCCGCGCGAGCCTCACCTCACGGCCCTCAAGCGCCTCCTCCGCTACCTCCGCGGCACCGTCGACTACGGCTTGCTTCTCCCACCGGTCTGCCTCCACCGAGCTCGTCGTCTACACCGACGCTGACTAGGGCAGGTGTCCGGACACCCGCCGATCCACCTCAGGCTATGTTGTCTTCCTCGGCAGCAACCTAGTGTCCTGGTCGTCCAAGCGCCAGCCGGTGGTCTCCCGCTCCAGTGCCGAGGCGGAGTACCGTGCTGTTGCTAACGGCGTGGCTGAGGCCTCCTGGCTCCGGCAGCTCCTTGGTGAGCTCCACAGTCCCTTGACCCGGAGCACGTTGGTCTACTGCGACAACGTCAGTGCGGTGTACCTCTCCACCAACCCCGTTCAGCACCAGCGGACCAAGCATGTGGAGATCGACCTCCACTTTGTCCGCGATCGGGTGGCCATCGGTGATGTTCGGTTTCTCCACGTCCCGACCACCTCCCAGTTCACTGATATCTTCACCAAGGGCCTTCTGTCTTCGACGTTCTCCGAATTTCGCTCCAGCCTCAACATCACGAGTGGCTAGTTGAGTCTGTGGGGGGCTCGTGTTGGGTTGTACTTATTTTCGTACTCAGTCTTGAAACTCCGCTGCGCCGGTAGTTCAGACTGCAGGGGGTGTTGGAGTATATGTATTTAGGCCCATGAGGCCCATGTAAGTGACTAATAGCTACCCCTTCTAGGGTTAGCCCAATAATCCAATTCACTCTTTCCAACAGAAATTAATACCCGGAAAGCATGGTAGGGAAAAAGCAGGATAAGGCCACACTCATCTTATGAAAAGGCTACACCCCAGAAGCCCAGGCTTCATGAACTTTTAATCTCTCGCGAAAAGAAAAGAAAAACATCTACTAACATAATGGGCCATTGACCATATTATGTCACTACTACAGAAAGGGCCTTTAGTCCCAGTTGAAATACTACAGAAATGGCCTTTAGCCCCGGTTGAAAGGGGCCTTTAGTCCCGGGTATCCCAACCGGGACTAACAATGTGTCTTTTGTGAGATTCGAACTCAGCACATCTCGTCTCAGGCACGCTTACCAACTGAGCTACATAACTCACGTGATACAGTTCTGGACGTTTTCCTTTTGAATCCACTCGTGAAGGACCTTTAGCCCTGGTTGGTGGTATCAACCGGGACTAAAGGTTCTTTTCTCCCCGGTTGGTGTTACTAATCAGGGCTAAAGGTCCAGGACCTTTAGTTCGGGTTGGTAATACCAACCGGGACTAAAGATTCTCTGGTTGGTAATACCAACCGAGACTAAAAGTATTTAGCCTCGGACGTAAATTTTTCCCGAGACTAAACAGTTGATAGATCGTCCAAAGGCCTGTTCTCTAGTAGTTGATCTTGAATAAAGAGATAACCAACAATTATTTACTGTGATTGGTAGCTGCTGAGAACATGGCGACGTGTGTATATCGTATAACTTCTCCAGAACATGCTGACGAATTATATGTCTAAAAGAAGACTTTGCTTAATATACAGGAGACTGGTGTAAACATTTCACTAATAAGAAGCAGATGGAACCAAATACAACAGTCTAGAAGATGCATGCTAGTGAATAGCACCTGTTTTGCACCAGCAGCACACCACAAAGTTCCTTGCTGTTTTGTTCTAAACTCTGATCTGTTGTATCTCTTTTGGGTTTCCCCCTGCATGCTGCATCCCTTGATGTCTCTTTTATTTGTATATTTCAACCCCTTCTCTTTAATCAAAAGGCAGTTCTCCTGCCATTTGTTTCCAATAAATAAATAAAAAACCATCCCACCAGTTGGTATGAACAGCTGGCACCTGCTCCCGCTAGAGAAAAAGGTTGGGACCTGATGCTCTCTTTGTCAACAACGGCTTTGCTTAACAAGCACTTATTTCTAATCAAGTAGCAAGTGTTGCAAACCCTTATATATTTTATTATATATATAGCATCATGGCATTTCAGGTTCATTTCACTTACCAAATCCCTCATTGGCAGAAGCTGGAGATAAATATATGCTCAACCCTGAGTTCTAAATTACTGATTTCTGCAGTAATGCATTATGCAATTGCCAACTGGTAATAACATATGTCAGTCGATTCTTGAACCAGGCTTGAAGGACCTTTCCCCTGTGCTGTGCATATAATCCTTGGAAAATCATAGTTACCTAACCTAATCTTAGTGGATGCAATCTCGGCCTCTTGGCCAATGATATCAATTAGGCAGAACTCCTATTAATATATTAAAAAAAAAACAAAGGCATATAGATGCCAAACCATAATTAAAATGGACAAAAGGAGAAGAGATCAACATGAGAGAAGAACTTTGTCCGACCAAAGATCTTCCGAAGTCCAATCCACGTTTCCACATTGCAAAGTAGCTTTCTATGAAGCAGTCGCTAATATATGTAAAATTAAATGACATGTGTAGATTAGTTTATTATTGCTCCAAACTGGTCAATATGTAATGAAAGTTAGTCTGGACGTAGAGAAGCACGAGTATCTTGGAAAGTTTACTTGCATCCCCACCATCTAATAGACCTCTGCTTATCTACACTCTGTACAATAGCAAAATATGTGACCCACAATGTGTTTTGACAGCCATGAAGAATTAGATGTGTTTAGCTTGTGGAGCTACCTCATGCTTTATGAGGTGATGCATCATGAGTTTACCTCGTAAATTTTGGTGGAGTCAACCCACTCCTCATTTATATACTGTTATTGGCATATGAGAAATAAGGTGATGATGCATCAACTCATTTCATTCCACCAACCAAATAGAAAGTAAGAAGTGAGAAGATGGACCACCTCATTCCTCGAACCAAACACACCCTAAGACACTCAAATTTTATTTTGTTGCAGTTCATTGCCAAAGGAACTTATTCTTCATAGTCCTGTATAAGGTTATTAATTTCACAGGCATTACCAGCACATGTTTCATCTGTGTGGGGTATCAAAATCCCTCCTAGAGTTCACATGTTCTTATGGCTGTTGATCAATAATAGAGTTCTCACTAGGGATAATTTAGCTAAGAGAAGAAAGGTTGATGAGGAGACATGTCTTTTCTGTTCTGAGAGAGAAACTAGTAAGTTGATAGGAACCCTAGTCCTACCAGAGATTGATCGCAGTTTATTCGGGTGATCGGAGGACGGGGCTTGAAACGCGAAAAACGGCCGCTGGTGCCGTGGTCCTGTGTGAGAGGGAGGACAGGAGGTGCTGGGCTGCTGTGCTACAGTACCCGTGGCGCTACATTACCCGCGGTACCCGCGGGTACTGTTCACAGCAGAGGCGACGGCGGTGGCTAGGGTTAGGGTTGGGGTCTCCCGGCTCCCTAAAGGAAGCCGAACAAATATGATTGCTCTTGCTTAGGTTGAAAGGATACATAACCCCTCTATTTATAGTCCTGGAAAGACTTAGCCCCTAAGTAATGTAATCAAACCCTAATCTTATCTAATCCCGACGACGGCGGCGCTACAGTCGCGGGTACTGTTCATGTTGGGCCTGTTTGGGCCCAGCCGAGTGCGCACCCACCGTGGCTCCCCACATGAGACATAGCCCGACATAACATCTCTCCCCGCCTGGAGAAACAGCTCGTCCTCGAGCTGTAAACTCTGGTAGAGGTGTCGTCAACCAACACCGGTTTCCTTCTGGAACGCGGCAACAACCGCCTCCGCAGCTGGCACGTCATCATCGAGGAAGTCGGCCGACTCCAAGTAGAACAGCCGCGGACGTAACGCTCGTCACAATTGTAACAAAACCCTTGGCGACGACGCTCCAATAGCTCGGTCGGTGTGAGGCGACGGAAGGAAGGTGCTGGAGCTGACACTGGGGCGGGAACAGCCAGTGCAGCGCCCGGAGTCATCGAAGAACCTGCAGTTGGCGTTGACAGACCCGGACGCTGTGTGGGAGGCGCCACGAGCGGGGCAGCGGGCGCTGGAACGGCCACGCAGCACTGCTGCAGCTGCTGTAGGGCAGGGAGGAAGGCCGTTGTGCGCTGCTCGTAGGCGTGAGCGTAGTACATCGCCGTCTGGAGGTCCGGCGGGTGGTGCATCTGCACGTCGACCCTGATGTGCTCGGGAAGGCCGCCCACGTACAGCTGCGCCTTCTGGCGGGGGTTGAGGTCACGCTCGTGGCAGAGGAGGGCGTTGTAGCGCTTCGAGTAGTCCTGGACAGAGGAGTGGAAGGGCAGCCGAGCAAGCTCCACCAAGCGATTGCCCTGTGTTGGTGGCCCGAAGCGGAGTTGTCACAACTCGTGGAAGCGCTCCCACGCGGGCATGCCCTCATCTTGTTCAAGCGCATAGTACCATGTTTGAGCGACGCACCGGAGGTTAGGAGGCCAACCACGTGCGATCTGAGACGAGGGTACGCTGCCCTCGGAAAAATTGCTCGCACTGGTTGAGCCAGTTAAGCGGGTTGACGACGACGTCGTACGTGGCAAACTCCAACTTGTAGAAGCGCGGCGGCGCAGGACCACCGCCCTGGACGCCACCAGGCACGCCGGCAAGGGAGCCCCCGGGCGCGCCGTCGCCGAAGTGAGCGCTAGCCACTGCCGCCGAGGGGGCGCTAGGACCGCCGTGAGCAGCGTCCCGTCAGTCCCGCCATAGAAGGTGCCGACGCTGGGGGCCGTAGGGGAAGCAGGGGCAATCACCGGTGAGGCGGTGATGGCGTGACTGTGGTGGCCTCCGTGTAGTCGGCGGCGATGAACCCATCAGCGCCCACGACGGGATGGGCGACGGAGAGGCCGGCCACCGCAGCTGATGCAGGGGAACCCCCGCCTGCCCTGGGGCAAGCCGACGGTGGTGTTCAGCAGCGGAGTCGTCGTCGGTGGCGTGGGGGGGGGGGGGGGGGTTGGCGGCTGCGAGGTGGGCGGAGGTGGCGGTAGCAAGCTCGCCAGGACTGGTGCATGGCTGCCATGTTGCCGCTGAGGCCATCCGCGTTGTGGCCAATCTGCTCCATGTTGCGGGCGAGACGATCGACCACACCGGCCAAGCTCTCCAAGGTTAGGGCGGTGCCGGAGGACTCCGAGATCTCGGATGCGACGGTGGACAGCAGCACGGTTGACACCGGCCGCGAGGGAACGCCGGAGGTTTGCGGAGGCGTGGACATCGTCCTGGAAATCTCCGATATCAAGGTGACAGGAACCCTAGTCCTACCAAAGATTGATCGCAGGTTGTATTCGTGGGTGATCGGAGGACGGGGCTTGAAACACGAAAAACGGCGGCGGGTGCCGTGGTCCTGTGTGAGAGGGAGGACAGGAGGTGATGGGCTGCTGTGCTACAGTACCCGCCGCTACAGTGCCCGTAGGTACTGTTCACAGCAGAGGCCCTAAAGGAAGCAGAACAAATATGATTGCTCTTGCTTAGATTGAAAGGATACATAACCCCTCTATTTATAGTCTTGAGAAGACTTAGCCCCTAAGTAATCTAATTAAACCCTAATCTTATCTAATCCGACGACGGCGGCGGCGCTACAGTCGCGGGTACTGTTCATGTTGGGCCTGTTTGGGCCCAGCCGAGTGCGCACCCACCGTGGCTCCCCACATGAGACATAGCCCGACATAACATAAGCATTCATTTTTTGACTGTGTCATTGCTAAAAGATGCTGGTTTCTGAGATTATAGAAGTATCTGACTATCTGTAGGTGATAATATGGTTAGCATAGGAAACTTTTGGCTTAGTAGTAAAAACTGCAGTTAGTTTTTTTTTTTTTGCAAAAAAGATACAGTTTAGTTAACATTGTTGCCTCTGTTGTTCTCTGGACATTATGGAAACTCAGGAAGTCAGGATTGATCTTTGCTTTCAGAGCATAGGCTAGAGAAGCATGGAGATTCTTCTTTACAAGATTCATGGACTATTACAGAATTGGATCGTTCTGTGTCCTGTGGAGAAAAGGGAGACGCTGAATGGCTTTTTGTGGAAATTGAAAACGGCGGCAAAAATGGTCCTTTGGCTCCCAGACATCATCAGGGGCACTACCTCAAGCTTACTCGTTGCTCGTCTGATCACGCTGCTAAAGAAGTGAAAGGGGCTTCGACTATGCCTTGGTGAGGCAGCTGAATGAAGCTTTCAAGGAAGTGTGTAGGAGCGTTCTGCTATTCAGTCTGTCATGGCTTTGACCTTAGTGTTAGACTTTCAGTCTTGCTTATACTTTGGCTGGGTTTTCCGCTGCCAGCTGGAGCTGGGATTCTTGTGGTTTTTACTGCGCTGTATCAGAATCTTGGTCTTTTGATATTAGTTGAAAGGCCGGGGAATCATGCCCTAGAGCTTTTTTTAAAAAAAATGATTCTGTTGGTCCTGAACTCAATGTGTAACCTGGAAAAGATTAATTCTTAGGCCTCAACAACACACTGAGTCTGATCATTGTAACAAAAAAAAAACACCACACCATGTCTCGCTGAGTACAAAAACAGGTGCTCTGGAAATTAAACTGAAACACTACCGGCCAGTCGAATCAGAATCTGTAGGAGGCCATTAACACCACTTTCGATTTTAGTATAATAAGAGCTATCTGATCCTTTTGTTACCAGGTTAAGACAACATTCATATCCAGTCTTCCTGCATCGTTCTGGATGAATTAAGGTAAATCGTCTTTTCATCCTTTTACAGTTCCACTAGAAAATTGCACAACAAAAGCATCGGAATCTGTAAGTCATGCCAACTGCTCACACAGAGTGACAAGTGATGCTTCCACTATACCAAGTGAAACATTACAGTTTAGGTGCAGGATTATTATTGTTTCGACCAATGTGTTGCAATCCTCCAGAGGATCTGCAGTTGTTGTTGGCAGTCCTTATCCTAATTGATGGAGCTACGATATTCTGGAACAGGTAATCTCTACAATTGGCATGACCGCATGATAATGACAGCGGCCCTTTGAATGCTTCTCGCGTAGCATACAGTGTGCTGAGTGTGACCCAGTAGAGGCAATATAATCAAAACATGCACCCTATACCGCGCAGTGGTCAACATTTATATGCTCCTAGCAGCCGGGGACATCATTTTCAGTACCTTAAACATGCAGGCTCGTAGTACATGCTGCTGACTTGATCAAGCATGGGGCAGTTGGCATGAATGCTGCTTCAGCAGGTACCAGTACTAAATATGTTGAGCTTTTGTCTTTTGGCGACACAGCTGATCTGGTTGCAGACAAGCGCTGGTTACAAGCCACAGCATCCAGAAATCAGCAATTCTATTCTAGCCTCGCTCTCAGGCACTCAATCGAACATGTAGTAATGCGCACGTCAAACTCAGAGTGACTCGGCCTCACACTACCGCTAGTTTTATAACTGAGGTCACACTTTTCCGAATGTAATTTCCCACGGAGGCCGGCGTCTTTCTCACGGAGCAAACCTTCCATTTCAGCAAACAATTGTATCCACTCAAACGCGGCTTTTCCTTCACCAACATCACCTTTTGTTTACACCAATTAAAAAATATTTTTTTGTTTGTCTTTCTGGCAAATTCTACACCACTGGGGGCAGGAACATTTGAACACCCAACACCTCCCCCAATGACCAGCCAATAGTTCCATATCTCTATCTCACCAAGGACAAAGAATCTGAGTCCAACAGTACTGGGATCACAGAACTCAGAATCTTGCAGGCCTAAGAGATGCAAAATAATCTGATGGGATCCATGGGATTGCACCTACATAGACATAGACATAGAGCCCAACAGATGATGATTGAAAAAGGAGGTGTTTGGCCAGCAGGCAGAGGCAGGCCAAGCCACCTTTTGTGATCCACCAATGCAAACCGGACAAAAAGAAAGATGTTTTATTTTCTACTAGTATCCAAATACAGTACCAATCAGGAAGAGGGGTTGGTGTGGCGGTATATATAAGAAGAATAAGGTCGAATAAGACTGACGCTGGTCCACAGTCGCCGTACGTGTGGAGGGATGGAACGGCGAAGCAAAGCTCCAAGCAAGTCGCCGTCGCCGTCGCCATCCGGCCGGGCAGATGGCTCTTTGCGAGGATTTGCAGCAGCGGCCTGGATCATCTCGACTGGATCCCGATCTCCTCACATCAGTTGCCTGAAATTTCTGGATCAGACAAGGCCGGGGACATCATGGGTAGGCCACCCGGCCGGGCGCCCCGCACCAGCGCCATCGCTTTCACGGCGCCTGCACACATCACTGCGGTGACTCGGTGAGATGAGACGTCCGCGCGCCTTCGTTGCGAGTAGGAGGAGGAGCCGAGGAGGTAGGGTCACAAAAGGTTGCAGATCGAGCTGCTAGGATTAGGAAGTGATGAGGTGAGGCGATCAGCGACTCTAATCTAAAGGTACCAGCCACCACCCAGCAGTGGGCACGCAGAGGGGGTCAAGCCTGTTGGAATTTTTATTTCAAGGAGAAGAAGAAAAAGGACCCGGACCCGGAGCCGGAGCCACCAATTCAGACTTGGGTTGACCTGCCAACACCCACCACTGCGACCCGTTCACACAAATAATGGCTTATGAATTAATTTCTTTCATTAACTTTTTTTTTGTTGGAAAAAGAAATCCTGAATGACGTTTGTAGCAACAACGCTGTTTAATGTCTGCGTTTCATACATTATTAGTGAGATTACAAATAAAATCAGTTTGAGAGAGATAGAGATCCCAATGTCAGTGGAACAAACAAAAGTTTCTTTTTTTTTTTTCTCTTGTTATAACATTCTTTCACAAAGGGGCCTACTGTCTTTCCAAAGAAAAATAAAACGAGAATGGTCATAGCAAAGGTGCTCGAGATGGATGGCTGGTGTAAGCAATGAAATAATGGACAAGGCATGGACATTTATTGTGACAATAACAAATGGAGAACCTCGAGACTCCGTTATCCATCGACATGCATGGGCTTCACCAGCAAGGCGATCCAGAGGATTTCCTACAGCCATTATTAGTGCAGTGGTGACTAGGTCGATTTCAATGGGGGTTTCATTTGAGTTTCATTTGCATTAAATAGGTTTCCACGTATGATATTTGATGACATAGCGGTGTATTTAAGAAAATGAGAAAGAAATTAGTTTGGCACGAATACCAACTCTCTATGAGTCATGAAATTTAATGCTTATGAAACTTTACAACAAGTTTCATTTTATTTCATATGATATGACAGTCTTGGAAACAACAAAATGAAACTCACCATTGAGATTGGCCTAAGTGCAAAGAGCTCAGCTACACTTAACCCATGCAGTGAGTGATGCAGAGTGTGTGAGGAGGGCAGGAGACCACGAGTTGATGTCTACTACCTCCGTTCCAAAATAAGTGTCACTAGAAATCCGTGTTTCCCTCACAGACACGCTTTTCGGACGACACTTATTCTGGAACGGAGGGAGTAGCTTGTTTGCATGTGAGATCAAGGACTTCCCTTGTACTTATTTTGGTCTAGGTCATGAAAGATCATGATTGAATTGGACCCTAACCTTTTTCTAAGCTGTTCCTAGGATGGGTCATATCAAGCGGCGTACGGTGGCCGAAGGACTGGACGACTAGTTTGGATCTTTGACATTTGTTGTAAGTTATTTGTTTGGCTTACAGTAAAAAGAACCATTGTTGCCTTGTTGGATGCCTGACCAGCTTGCTAAGAGAAGTTTGAGGTCTCCTCCACCTGGACGCTTCCCTTTCTGTGTGTAAGGAAAATGGACCTCGGTCCATTTAACTTTGAATTTTGGTGTTTGATGAACAACATAACCAAATTGGACTACTGTGTTTGCGAGTGTTTGTTTGGTAGTCCAATAGGGTGCAAATGTGACTTTGCGAGTGTTTGTTTTGTAGTCCATAGGGTGCAATGTGACTTGGACTAAGGCAACGTAGCGATCCAATGATCAACACCTCAAGCAAGACATTAGAAGCTCAGTAGAAGACCCTCAAGATCAAGCAAAGTCCAACGCACGAGAATGGAACCAAGACGGCGCAAGAAATCGTGAAGAAACGAAGCAAGCAGGGACATCGGACGCTGCTCAAAAGCGTCGGACGCACCGATGCCAAACCCTAGCTCGGGTTGGCACCAGCAGAAGCATCGGACGCGCCGATGGTGCCACATCGGACGCGACGGTAACACTGTGCATCGTTCACAGCGTTACATCGGACGCTACAGAGACGCATCGGACGCTACAGTCCCAGAGTCCGATGCCTATGCAGAGAGGTTTCAGAGAAGAGGCTCTGAAGACATCGGACGCGTCCGATGGTCGTGCATCGGACGCTCGTCAGAGTCCGATGTGACTCAGTGCCAGGTCGGCAGAACTAGCCGTTATGTGACATCGGACGCGCGTCCGATGCTCCCGTCTGGAGCGTCCGATGCTACACAGGAAAGTCCATCTTTGGTGTCCAACGACTCTATTTACTTGGGGCTCTATATATACCCCCATGGCCGGCCAAAATAACAAGGTTGGAGCTCAAGGAAGTGACCATAGTGCATAGACACATATTTAGTTGCTCTAGCCACTAAGTGCTTAGTGAATATACAGGTGATTAGTGTAGGTGCTTTGCGAAGTGCTTAGGCTAGTTAGACCACCGCTTTGCGCTTGCCCTAGGTGTTAGGCCTAGTGTTTAGTGAGGTTTGAACACCTCTCATCTACCAGTGCTTGCGCGCACCGTTGTTGTACATCGGCGGGGCTTGTAGTCTTGCGAGATCACACCAACTGAGTTTGTGGTGTGGCCGCCTCCGTGTACCAGGGAACAAGGCCCGCGGCGCTTCGGCGCTTAAACGGAAACTTGATAGTGAAGACGGCGGGGAGCATCCGGGAGAGGCTTTGCCACGAGTGGCTTAACCGGAGACCCACTTGCGTGTGGGGAAGGCCCAGAGCTATCCACGGAGTTACCGACCGGGAGCTTGGCCCTTGCGAGGGGCTCCAATGAGGACTAGGGGGAAGCTTGCGCGCTTCTCGATACCTCGGTAAAATACCGGAGTTGTCGATGGGAGTTTGCATCTCTATCACACTCTTAGCTTCCGCATTTACATTGCTACCTAGTTCATGTGCTTTACCTTTCCTAGGTTGGTATGCTAGTTGATAGGTTTGGGAACTAGGTTGCATAACTCCTTTTGCGGTAGAGATAGCAAACAACATAGCAAAACCTTAGTTGCACATTAGATAGTTTACTTTCTTGCATAGGTTTTGACTAGGTGGAAATTAGAGGCCATAGTTTAGAGAAGAAGTTTTAAGTTGCCTAATTCACCCCCCTCTTAGGCGTCACGGTCCTTTCAATTGTATCAAAGCAGGTTGGCTCTCTTGTGGACTCTTGGCTTAATCGCCTTCGAGCCGACGCCCCTAAGAGAGGTTGGGATGGATACCTCTAGGCCTCCACACTTTGACGAACACTACTTCCCTACTATAGTGCTAGGATGGCTTGCTTTTTAGAAGCCGTTGATCTAGGTGTTTGGAGAGTCACCCGCGACGGGAAGAAACCATTAAGGAATCCCGAAAAGCCTACCGCGGGTGATGAAAAGAAATTCATCTCAATGTTAGAGCTAAGAATTGCTTGTTTGAATCTATTAGCATGGATGTTTTTACCAAGTTTTCACTTTGCAAACATCTCATGAAATTTGGTTAAAACTACATGAGCTCCATGATGGTACAAGTAATGTACGTGAGCAAAAACACCAACTAAAAACAAGCTATGATTCCTTAAAATGAATGATAATGATGCTTGTTCGTGATATGTATTCTCGTTTGAATCTAATTATCAATGAGCTCCATTCTAAGGAATTACAAAGTTAGGTGATGCGGATATTGTGAGGAAGATCATCTTCGTGCTTCCAAAGAACAAATATGCAACCATCATCACCATCCTCCACAACATGGAGGACTTGAGCACCATGACCCCGGCCATTGTCATTGGCAAATTGGTGGCATTTGAGATGTCACGCAAGATGGGTCAAAGAAAAGCACTTCATCAACAAAGATAGTGCTCTCTCATGTGAGCACAAAAAGATGAAGGAAAAAAGCAGTTGAACACAAGCTCAAGCTCCTCAAGTGAAGAAGAAGAGGATGATGAAGATGAAGAATCAAGTGATGATCAAACCTCCACCTCATCCGACTCCTCCTTAGATGAAGAAGAAACAATCAAGCTCATGAAAGGAGTGAAGAGGATGATCCGCAAGCTCAATGTCAAGGGTGTGCCCATCACCAAAGAAGATTGCCTCTTCACTAATCAAAGAAGAGAGCAAAGGAAAAAGGGATGCTATGGATGCGGCAAAAGAGGGCACTTTGTGGAAGATTGCCCAAAACAAAAGCCCACACCCAAGGACAAGAAAAAGAAGGGATGCAAGGCAAAGCTCTCACTACCATCAAGACATGGAATGATTCATCAAGTGATGATGAAGCCATCACAAGAGGCAGGCTGAAAGCACTCACCATCAACCTCCTCACGTATGTGCCTTATGGCACGAGGTAACTCAAGCTCTATCTCTAGTAATAGTGATAGTGATAGTGATGATAAGCTTCCTCTTATAATGAACTTGTGCAAGATAATCTCATTATGCTAAAGCTTGTACTAGCAACAAAAAAAAATTAATACTTTAAAGGAAAATTGATAGCTCTCAACAAGCCTACAATGCTATGCTTGAACAATATGAAACCTTTTCAAATTGAATGTTGAGCTATCTAACAAAATTGAGAAACTTGAGGCTAGTACAAGCACATGTGATTGCACAAGTAATAATGAGCAACTTGCTAAGAAAAATAAAAACTAAAAGCAAAGTTAGCTAGCACACAGATGCTTACAAAAGTTTGCTTGCTAAAATGGAAATTATGTGCAAACATTGTGATAAGCTAACTAACAAAGTTGCTAATCTTGAAACCATCGGAGCAAAACCCCACGAGGCACCTAAAATTGAGAAATCAATCTTTAATATGCTAAAAAGGATGCCTCTCTTTCTTGCATTGATTTACTTGATTTAGACTCACCCATGTGCAAACAAGCTTGTGTTGAGAATGTCATTGTAGAAACATGTACACAAGAAGTTGCAATGGAGAATGAGCTACTAAAGCAAGAAGTGGCTCACCTCACCAAGGACTTGACCCAAGCAAAAGGCAAGGGGGAAGCAAACCCGAACTCATCAAGATAACACCAACAAGGGAGTGAAGAAGCTTGATGAGGAGCAAACCGTGGTTTGTTACCTTTGCCACAAGGAAGGCCACAAGTCCTATGAGTGCAAGGTGAAGCATGGGGGAGAAAGAAGAAAGAGAAAAACAAAAGCAACAAGCAAGCTCTCCAACACCTACACAACAAGGTGAACAAGAAGACCACCACCCCTATCTCTTGAAGAAAAGAAGAATGACAAGGTGGTGGCCATCAAGGTGAACAAAACAAGCCAACAATGGGGCCAAACACATTTGGGTGCCTAAGGACATCCTCAACCATGAAGAGCACCAAAAAGGTTTGGGTCCCGAAAGGGAAGTGAGTAGTCAAGTGATCTTCGGGGAATTTGGAGACTTGGCAAAGGTTGGGTGCATATCATGGGATGCATCACATTGTATCATGACATTGCCAAGTATGTAAGTGGCTACTATGGACCCAAGTTCCCCTTCCCATGATAGGTAACTAGATTTAATTTCTTGCAATTACTTTCATTTGGTATATCGTGCAATTTCCTTTAGCATCTAGTTCCCTACATTGCCTATGTTTGCATTAGTATGTTCATATCTTTTGACATGCAATTAGGCTTTATCATATTGGTAGTTTTTGGCTCGGTATCACACTCTCATCTTTGGAACAAACTACATGGTTTATAATTGTTTAGGAGCTCGGCACATAGCTTTCTCACTTTTTTTATCTTATATGTGCTAAAGTCCAAATAGTAGATAAACTACCCCAATTACCAATCTTCAATTAGTGTCACATTTTGTGTGATGTCATATGAAAAATGGTAATTTGACTTTACAAGTCAATGTGCATGTCTCTCACAAGTATTTCAAACTTGTATGCCACACTTTTAGGGGAGTTTATTCTACAATTTGGAAGCTTTGAGACTAACACTACTTTCAAGTTTATCATGTGTGTAGTAGTCTCATTGCAAGGAAAATGGAGTCCTTGGAGATAAGCATCGAGTGTGGCGATAATCCAGTTGGCATCTACATGTGGTACTCCTAGCCGATATCATCATGTTGATTTCAATTTGATACTATTATGCTTTCTTCATGCATTATATAGATTAAACTCTTTGTGCATTAATTTGCCGGTTATGCATATGTTTTGCCATACATCACATATATGCATACACTTAGGGGGAGCTTAGTTTATATAATGTGAGAGCCAAGTTTTGTGATCAATTCCACTCCACATAAAAAGGATCACAAAATTTGACCCTCCCTTGTGCTACTAATGCCTTCCCTTTTCGGTGTATGATTCCAAGGGGGGAGAAATTGAGGCGCAAAGCAAACCAAAACAATAAAATACCAAAACCAAAATTTAAAATTTTTATGGTTATATCTTTGGAATGGTCCGAGAAGGGAGTGAGTGGATTATGGAGTTAGGGGGAGGACTTAAATCCATAATACCGCAAATGGACTCAATGGCAAGGGCAAGATAAGCTAAAATGTGTTGTTTCATTTTGGTATCTTTTCTAGATCATATGACCTTGCCTTTGCATTGCATCCTAGCAAGTAGATTGCATTTTAAACTTTGTATCTATTATTTGCTTGCTTTGGTTGTGTTGTCATCAATCACCAAAGGGGGAGATTGTAAGGAAAATGGACCTCGGCCCATTTAACTTTGAATTTAGGTGTTTGATGAACAACATAACCAAAATGACTAATGTGTTTGCGAGTTGTTTGTTTTGTAGTCCAATAGGGTGCAAATGTGACTTGGACTAAGGCAACATAGCGATCCAATGATCAACACCTCAAGCAAGACATTAGAAGCTCAGTAGAAGACCCTCAAGATCAAGCAAAGTCCAAGGCACAAGAATGGAACCAAGACGGCGCAAGAAATCGTGAAGAAACGAAGCAAGTAGGGACATCGGACGCTGCATCGGACGCTGCTCAAAAGCGTCGGACGCACCGATGCCAAACCCTAGCTCGGGTTGGCGCCAGCAGAAGCATCGAACGCGCCGATGGTGCCACATCGGACGCGATGGTAACACTGTGCATCGTTCACAGTGTTACATCGGACGCTACAGAGACGCATCAGACGCTACAGTCCCAGAGTCCGATGCCTATGCAGAGAGGTTCCAGAGAGGCTCTGAAGACATCGGACGTGTCCGATGGTCGTGCATCGGACGCTCGTCAGAGTCCGATGTGACTCAGTGCCAGGTCGGCAGAACTAGCCGTTATGTGACATCGGACGCGCGTCGGATGCTCCCGTCTGGAGCGTCCGATGCTACGCAGGAAAGTCCATCTTTGGTGTCCAACGGCTCTATTTGCTTGGGGCTCTATATATACCCCCATGGCCGGCCAAAACAACAAGGTTGGAGCTCAAGGAAGTGACCATAGTGCATAGACACATATTTAGTTGCTCTAGCCACCAAAGTGCTTAGTGAATATACTAGGTGATTAGTGTAGGTGCTTTGCGAAGTGCTTAGGCTAGTTAGACCACCGCTTTGCGCTTGCCCTAGGTGTTAGGCCTAGTGTTTAGTGAGGTTTGAACACCTCTCATCTACCGGTGCTTGCGCGCACCGTTGTTGTACATCGGCGGGGCTTGTAGTCTTGCGAGATCACACCAACCGAGTTTGTGGTGTGGCCGCCTCCGTGTACCAAAGGGAACAAGGCCCGCGGTGCTTCGACCAGAAACTTGATAGCGAAGACGGCGGGGAGCATCCGGGAGAGGCTTTGCCACGAGTGGCTTAACCGGAGACCCACTTGCGTGTGGGAAGGCCCGGAGCTATCGACGGAGTTACCCGACGGGAGCTTGGCCCTTGCGAGGGATTCCTTGCGAGGGGCTCCAACGAGGACTAGTGGGAAGCTTGCGCGCTTCTCGATACCTCAGTAAAATACCGGAGTCGTCGACGGGAGTTTGCATCTCTATCACACTCTTTAGCCTTCCGCATTTACATTGCTACCTAGTTCATGTGCTTTACCTTTCCTAGGTTGTTATGCTAGTTGATAGGTTTGGGAACTAGTTGCATAACTCCTTTTTGCGGTAGAGATAGCAAACACACATAGCAAAACCTTAGTTGCACATTAGATAGTTTACTTTCTTGCATAGGTTTTGACTAGGTGGAAATTAGAGACCATATTTTAGAGAAGAAGTTTTAAGTTGACTAATTCACCCCCCCTCTTAGGCGTCACGGTCCTTTCACTGTGATCAACAAGAGCATCTCCAGCAGTAGAAGAAAATCTAACCCAAAAAACTTATTATTAGGGGAGATACAAACAGTGTTTTGGGATTTTGATGATTTCTTCTCTAGCAGAACGAGAAAATATCATTCTCAATGAGAAAATGGTGGACTGGAAGAGGAGAGATCTCCCCTTTACTTGAGGGGTTAAAGGGTATGATTTGAGAGACTGAGAAAAATTTCAAATTAGGGTTGAATTTGTGAAACTGCTGTAGCTAAGAAAATCTTCAATACAATATTTTGTTCTCATTGGGGTTTAAAAAAGGAACCGCTCGAGGTGCTCTAGGAGAACACTATACAACCTGTCAGCACCTATGGGTCTCTTTGTGCTTTTGCTCGAAAAATATTGTGCATCATCTTGTAGAAAATTGGCTTGATCGCTATTTACTACACGAAACTGAAGCTTTGCCGAGTGCCTGGAGCTTGGCCGAGTGCCAAATATCGGGCACTCGGCAAAGAGCCTCTTTACCGAGTGTCTGGCCACGTGGAACTCGGCAAAGAATGACACTAGACAGAGACCACCTTTGTCGAGTGTCCGGCTCTCGGTAAAGAAAGCACTCAGTAAAGAGGCCTTTGCCTAGAGTCAAGCACTCGGCAAACATGGGCACTCGGCAAATCTCGTCGGGGCAAACGACATCCATGGCCGTTATCTTTGCCGAGTGCCAGCCGTCTGGCACTCGGCAAAGAGTCGACAGGCTGGCACTCGGCAAAAAACCAATTTTTGCCGAGTGCCAGGCCTGACACTCGGCAAAGTGGTTTTTTTTTATTTTATTTTTGCCACCAATTTTTTTAACACTTTTCACATATCACCATGGTAAACATGTTCAAATTGCATACTTTTTCAAAACTTTTTGTTATATTTTTTTGACTTTATTTCATTTTCTTGAATTTCCCCTGAAAGACGCAAGTTTGAACTGCGGGTGCATCGAATAATGGATTTTCATGATTTAAAAAATATTATTCATGTTCTTAACTGTATGTTTAGGCCAAATCCAAAAACTGACCCGAGGTTTCGATCAACGTGCTCACGGGGCAACGCCTCCAAATTACGTGCGGACGGTTTTTTATTTATAGAAAATGCAAATGAATTCCAAAAATCATGAAACTTGGCGAGATGTTGTTACATCATATGCGTATGCCATGAAATTTTTTTGAGAAAGTTTCAAATACGCTGTCACGTACGATGCTTACAAACCAGTATATCTCAACATGTTACGAACCAGTACATCTCAACATCTCGCCAAGTTTCACGATTTTTGGAATTCATTTGCATTTTCTATAAATAAAAAACCATCCGCACGTAATTTGGAGGTGTTGCCCCGTGAGCACGTTGATCGAAACCTCGGGTCAATTTTTGGATTTGGCCTAAACATACAGTTAAGAACATGAATAATATTTTAAATCATGAAAATCCTTTATTCGATGCACCTACAGTTCAAACTTGTGTCTTTCGGAAAAATTCAAGAAAATAAAATAAAGTCAAAAAATATAACAAAAAGTTTTGAAAAAGTATCCAATTTGAACATGTTGACCAAGGTAGTGTGGAAGTGCCTCAAAAAAAATTTGGTGTCAATTTTTTTTAAAAAAATAAAAACTTTGCCGAGGGTCAGCCATGGTACTTGGCAAAGAAACTCTTTGCCGAGTGCCAGGCCAGCTGGCACTCGGCAAAGGGTACTTCTTTGTCGAGTGTCGTGGCAGCTGGCACTCGGCAAAGTGTTGTCTGCTGGCCGGGGGATGGCTGCCACGTGGCCCCTCTTTGCCGAGTGCTAAATCGGCTGACACTCAGCAAAGGTCCCCTCTTTGTCGAGTGCCAGCCGATCTGGCACTCGGCAAAGCCATTCAAAAATAAAAAAATATATAACACACACTCCGCGGCCACACACACCACACGCGCGCGCCCACACACTCACACACGTGTCGTGCCCCGCCGCCCGCCGCCACCCGCCACCGCCCGCATCCCGCCCCGCGCGCCCGCCCCCTGGCCGCCGTGCCCCGCCCCGCCCCGCCCCGCCCCGCCGCACCCCTGCCCCGGCCGCCGCGCCCCGAGCCCGCCTCGCCCCGCCGTGCAGGCCCCCCGGCCACGGCCACCCGCCCCGGCCCCGGCGCGCCCCTGCCCTGCCCCGTCCCACCGGTCGGCCGCCTGCTGGTGGTGGATAGAAGGAGAAGAGGAGAGGAGGAGAGGAGGAAGAAGAGAAGGAGGATGGGGAAGAAGACGACGAGGAGGAGAATCACCGAGTTTTCCCCGTGCCACTCCACTCGACTGCGCATCCCGGCCTCGACCCTCGCCGCCGTAGGTATGGCCTTATCCACCGTTCCCTTTTCTTTCTTGTGCCAAATGTTGTTATATATTTATGGTGCTGAATATGTTGGTGTTGTGGTTGTGGTGGAGGTGGTGGCAATGTGATTGTGGTGGTGGTTGAGTTTGTGGTTTAGGTAGATCATGAAGGAGATAGAGGTGGTGGTGGTGGTGGTTATGGAGGAGGAGGCGGTAGTATATGTGACTTTATAATTAAAGTATATGCTTGCGGTGGATGTTACTATGGTTGCCGGCCATCGTACCGATGATTTTTTGAAGGTTTTGGGAACCTCGCCGTGCATGGGAGGCTCTGTCGAATTTTTTTAAAATGACAGTATTTTCTTGTTTTGCAGAGAAGAGCAGATCAGGAGTAGCCTCGCGCCGTGCCGGTCTGCCTGCATAGCGTTGTCTAGCCACTACAGCGACTCGGCGCCGCCCCGCTATCCTGTCTGCACCGCCACCCGGGGTATAACCCTTGTACCCGTACGTTGGTCGTACATCTCGTCACCCATTTAGGCGTCTCCCGTTCGAAAGAGATATGATTCCAACCGTATCTCTTTCGGATTGTCCACGTATTTTGGACAGCCTGCGGATGTATAGATGAGCTAGTTTCCATGTTCTGCTCCTATCAGAGTCGGAGTTTCGGCACCACTTCCCCGTTGTTCTCCGGATACACACTCTCCCTGCCAGGATGTAATAGCAACACCGCCGCAGATCCCAAACGAACTGTCTCGAAGATCTCAGTAAGGAATATGGAAGTAGTAGACCCATCTACACATCCTCGGGTGGGATTAGGACCTATCCTTCACCTATTAGATAGTAGGAACGGCGTGTAGATGCAATTGCTGGTTTTATTACTTGCTTACATATGTATATGCCAGAGGATGGATAACCGTGACTGGATGTACATGGGCCACGCAAGTAAGAGCACAAAATGGGTTATTAAGACCAATGCTTTCCTATAGCATGCATTTGGTCCGGCTGCTAAAGGGTCGAGTCGGATGTCGTGTCCCTGCAGCAAATGTGGGAACAAGAAAAGAAAATATAAGAATAATGTGGGGGTAGATCTTTACAAGTACGGATTCGTTGGAAACTATACTTGTTGGGTCCACCATGGTGAAGCCGATCGGATTAGAGAGGAGGTGGCGAGACAACGCCTCGAGCAGTATGATGGAGATGCTGGGGTAGCAGACATGATGGGAGAATTTCAAGAGGCACAATTCAGTGAAGGATTGGAGGAGCTAGAGGAATCCGCAAAGGCGTTCTACGACATGATGTCTTCGGCACAGAAGCCCCTTCACGAAAAGACAATGGTTTCACAACCGGATGCCATTGGACGCCTAATGGGGTTCAAGTCGCAGTATAGCTTGAGTCGAGACACCTCCGATGGCATGTTGGCAATTTTGGGCACCCTGTTGCCGGAGGGTCACATTCTGCCGAAGAACACGTACAAGTCACAAAAACTTCTTCGTGCACTTAAGATGTCGTATGAGCAGATCCATGCTTGTCCAAAAGGGTGCGTCCTATTCAGGAAAGATCACGATAAAGCAACACACTGTCCAAAGTGCAAAACCTCTAGGTATGTGGAGGTAGACATGGAGATGGCAAGAAGGAACAACTTAATATCCCCGAGATGGTCCTACGATACCTTCCTTTTATACCTAGGATCCAACGACTGTACATGACAGAGGACTCTGCGAAACAGATGACATGGCACAAGAATGGCAAAAGATACAATCCTGACAAGATGGTACACCCATCGGATGGTGAAGCATGGAAGCACTTCGATGCCATGCATCCTGTCAAAGCTATGGAGGCTCGGAATGTACGTGTGGCGCTGGCAACAGATGGGTTCAACCTGTATGGAATGATGGCGGCCCCGTACACTTGTTGGCCTGTGTTCGTCCCCCCCCGGTGTTATGTTTGACCCTAAGAACGTATTCTTGTCGCTGATAATTCCTGGACACCCGGGGAACAATATGGGTGTGTTCATGGAGCCTTTGTTGGATGAATTGTTCGAAGCTTGGGAAAACCCGGTATTGACATATGACCGAGCAACAATGAAGAACTTCAAAATGCATGTGTGGTACCAGTACTCCCTGCATGACTTCCTGGCATATGGCTTATTTAGCGCTTGGTGTGTTCACGGGAAGTTCCCATGCCCAATATGCAAGGCGGCTGTGAAGTTCACTTGGTTGAAGAAGGGAGGCAAGTATTCTTCATTTGACCAGCATCCTCAATTCTTGCCTCTTGACCATCCGTTCAGATGTGACATCAAGCACTTCAGGAAAGGTGTTCAAGTCACCAACCCCATTCCTCAGTTCAAGAGTGGTTCCGAGGTTGAAACAGGTTGCCAATGGCTTCGACTATAGGTTTAAGTCATTCACCATTTATGATGTGAATGGCTATCGCTTTCACACAAAACAACTATGAGCAGAGTCGGCCCAATCGAAAGAACACGAATACCGGAGTTCGTACGCCTGACACCGATGAGCGCGACTATTACAACATAGTCGAAGAAATATACGAGCTCAACTTTGAGGGTACCAAAGCTATTAATCTAGTGGTATTCAAATGTCATTGGTTCGATCCCGATGTCACGAGAAGAGCCCCTAAGATTGGGCTAGTCGAAATTCGACAGGATTCCGTCTGCAAGGGAGACGATGTCTATATTGTGGCTCAACAGGCCACACAAGTTTATTATCTCCCATGGGCGTGTCAAGAAAACGACAATCTTATGGGTTGGTACTTGTGCAGTTAGTATCGCACGCGGTTATAAAGCGCCTCTCCCAACGAATGATGATGATTACAACTTCGACCCAAACAACATATAGCAGAGAGAGTCTTCAACCTGAGGGGCCAGAAGGGAGGTTTGACATTGGACTTTTTGAGCTGATGGACATGGAAGAGATGATGACAATGATATTGATGAGGACGAGGGTGATGAGGTGCACAATGCCAAGGACTTAAGAATGCTTGAGCGATTACAGTTTGGTGGTGACATTGATGAGGACGAGGGTGATGAGGATGATGGAGACGAGGCCGATTGTTTCGGCAAATTGACAGTGATGACGACACACGTGTGCCACGAGCCAACACACGAGGGGCACTAGCCTCTGACAACGCGGAGATAATTTTAATTCATGTAATGCTATATTGTTATAATTATTTTGCATATTATGTTTCGTTCATTTTGTATCTCTTTATAATACTTATCATTATTTATGCTAATTGATTTTATCTTTGTAATGGCAGGCACTCGACAAAATGTCGGGCGGAAGGCGGCAACAGCGGCGGGGTCAACTCACGCTACCAGAGGTCCGGCTCACCACCCACCGCAGTTGAGGAGCCGTCGATGAGGAATGCGAGGCCCCGCCGCCCCCGTGGACGTCCTAGGAGGGAGCCAACTCCTGACCCGACTCCCGACCCGGTGCAGACCTCCTCGGACGACGACGATCAGGGGGCCAGAGGACGACAGGAGAGGGACGACGAGGACGTCAAGACGAGGACATCACTTCTCGGACTCGGAGGGGGGCTAGGGGACCAGGGGGGACGAGGGTGGCGAGATCGTAGGTGCCAGGAGGGGGGGTTCCACTCCTCTGCTTCGAGCAGAGTCTACTTGCGTGGCCCCTCGCAGCTCCCGCAGTAGGGATCGCACCTAGCCGCCGCCCGGTGATTTGACCTTACGGCGACAAGTAAGTACCATTAATGTTTCACTACTTGTTCACATGACATGTTCAAAATTGAAACTTCCGACTAACAATTGTTCTTAATGACTCATGCAGGAACTGGGAACTTGTGGCAGGGGGCAAGACACGCTATATCAATGGCATGTTAAGTCTTCTGATTCGGAAGAACTACCCTGGCTTGGTCACCTACGCCGGGTTAGGTCACCGCCCTGGACGTGGGACCACTTCGCTGCTGCTGCGGACCCCACGTACACCACCGTTGCAGTGCGGATTAGGGCCAAGTTCTGGGTGAGTCTTGCTCGCACAACATTTCTCAATGATACACATTTGTTGGACGTTCTTGAAATAATGAAAGGATACATGTTGTATTTATGCAGGAGTACTTTGCGTGCGAGGCGGGGAAAGAGGCCGAGGCGTTGCACGTGCAGGACAAGGTCTGCAGGTCCTGGCTCGCAGATCTGTACCACGAGGCGCGGATCCAGTGCGTCATCAACTACAACGCCGACGTGTTAGGGCAGGCGGTGAAGAAGGCGGACGCCAGGCAGATGATGCTCACCAGGGAGACCGACCTCACTAGGGAGCAGTACATCCAGGTACGTAAAAACAGTAATACTGATTGGTCCATCCATCACTTAGCGGCTCTTCTAACATATTAAATACTTAATGTCTTGCAGTTCTGTCCTGGTTGGTGCGCCAATCACCTAGACTGTTGGTTGTCCATTGTGGACAAGTGGAAATCGAACGACTGGAACGAGAGGCACGGTGCCCGCCAGATGCCGCCTGCAGATGCCTAGGTGCCACACCACCAAGGCAACCTTAGCCTCAACGCGTACGCTGACAGATGGTATGCTCTACTGATTTTTTTATTCTAACACTCAATTACTCATTACTTGTAATCATCTGTGTGTTTTCCTCGCAGTCCTAGTCGCATGGTGGTGAGGAGTGCCCCCCTTTCAAGGCGTACAACTTGTCACACCAGGGCAAGGCGACTGCGGCGAGCACCCAGTACAACCCGGACGCCGGGCCCGATGCGTACACCAACGCGAACGCCTACACCAAGGTCACCGAGTATACCTCGGTGGCTCGCGAGCGCCATGGGGAGGACTTCGATCCGGACACCCAGCCCCTAGATACAGACGTGGTGATGAGGCTGAGAGGAGGAAAGCAGCACGACCAGTACTAGATAGCCAACAACGCAGTTGACTCGTCCTCTGTTCCCAACCTCGCCGAGATTCGAGCTGCCAGCACGAGCTCCTCCGTCCCCATACGACCTCGGCAGCCGACCTCACAGCAGATGATGGCACAACTTCAGGTAAGTATTGTTCTATTCGTCGTTCATTGCTTTTACACATATACCTTGCCTTTCCATTGTTTAAACCTTACGAGAGGAATATTGCAGGCCCAGATGCAGGCCCAGGCGGACCAGGTGCAGAGGTTGCAGGCCATGCACGAGGCCCAGGCGGCGGCCCATCGTCGCGAGTTACTGGCTGTCCAGCAGCGGGAGGCGCAGAGGACGCAAGACATAACTCACTTCTTTGGGAGCCTGAACATCCCGGGTGTTGTCGTGCCTCCCTCGCTGCTCACTTCTTTTGTGCCTCCTGGTACTCCTCCGACAGGGACTCCGGTGAGTATATATGGTTGTTTGTTGCTTTAACTTTTACGGTCGTCCTCCAGGTGCTAACGAATTTGCTTCTCCTTTGTGCACTCACAGTCGGAGGGTTTGGCGCCGACTCCTCAAGCTGGTCTTCCTCCGCACACTCTGTACATCGCTGGTGGCCCTCCTCCGCAGTCTGGGTGGCTCCCCAGTGGCCTTCCTCCGCCCTATGGGTGACCAGGTCACCTTCCTAACCAGCCGGGGTACACCGGGTGGCCATCTGGACCTCCGCCGCCCGCGTGGCAAGGTTTGCAAGGTGGTCCTTCAGGCGGGTCATCGCACGGGTGCCAAGGTGGAAGTTCTTCACAATCTGAGCACCAAAGTGAGCGGTGATGGCCGACTTAGATTTCTCATGGACTTGTGAGATGGATGTGATGAAATTGTGAGCTTGTGATAAACTTGTGATAACTTGTTAGCTTGTGATGCATGGAGACTGAACATGTGATATTTGTCTGAAATGGATATGAATGTGATATATTCAGTTCTGTGTGATGGAATATGGATGTGTGTATGTTTTCTGTGCAGGAAATTGAAAATATAAAAAAATGAATTTTTCCCAGCTTTGCCGAGTGCCACACTCGGCAAAGTTGCCACGGTACTCGGCAAAGCTGGGTTAATTTTCCCTAGTTCGGCCTCTTTGCCGAGTGCCAGGGCCATGGCACTCGGCAAAGGATGCCTCTTTGCCGAGTGCTAGCCCACGTGGCACTCGGCAAAGAGGTCGTCTTTGCCGAGTGCCAGCCCACTTGGCACTCGGCAAAGAGGGTGTCTTTGCCGAGTGCCGACCCACGTAGCACTCGGCAAAGAGGCCGTCTTTACCGAGTGTCGGTCCGTCTGGCACTCGGCAAAGAGGCCGTCAGTTGATGGTCCCCGTTTGCTTTGCCGAGTGTTGACCTGGCACTCGGCGAAACCATTGCCGAGTGCCCGATATTTGACACTCGACAAAGAATTCTTTGCCGACTCTTTCTTTGCCGAGTGCCCTTCGCCGAGTGCGGCACTCAGCAAAGCCTTCGCCAAGTGCGAGAGGCCCTTTGCCAAGTGCTGCCAGCACTCGGCAAAGTCTGAACGTCCTATAGTGATTGCATATCAACCATCTGCTCGTAGGTTATCAAGCTAGTGGTACCAGGCCAACCCGTTAATGAGATCACAAAGGATTATGAGAAGAGGTTCGAGTAATTGGTAACATTAGGTTGTGTTTGGCGGGACACGCACAATTGATAATATTAGGTTGTGTTTGGCGGGGCTCCTCTCCATGTACTCTCTTTGCCAGAGCTGAAGCCAGAGTGCAAGGCCTCGTTTTCGCTTGCCGGAAAAAGGGCTCCTGGCCACAGGTTAATGGTCTCTTTGGTTGAGCTTTTGTCTTTGGCTTTTGGCTTGCTTAACCAAAAAGATTGCTTTTGGAAGCAGTTTGAGTTTTTCAAAAGCAGATGTTTTTCCCATAGTTTATTTTTGAAAGCTATTTTGACTCTACTTTTGGCTTTTGGCTTTCTTCGCTTTTCAAAATTGATGAAATATAAAACTCATTTATAATTATTTTAAGAGAAATAGTAATAGGAGATATATTTTATATTTGTGTAACCAAAGGAGCTTTTAGGTTTTCTGCAGCTCACAGGCCACAACAGCTTTCTCCCCCTCACACACACACGTCAACCAAACAGACCCACCAGCGCTCCTCCTGTCATCACCGTTTGGTGCGGCTCCGGTATAGCTCCGGCTCAGCACCAAAAAAAAAAAAACCTTAGTAGCTTGGAAAATCTGGAAACGTTAGAACAAATGCTACATCTTCAATGTCTCTAATCTAATCATCGGGTCGGTGTTGTGGGAAGTCACGACTGTGTGCATTCTGTCGTGTTCTATTGAGCTTCTTGATGTAGTTTGGTTGTTCATCAGGTCGCCTTGGTTTTGGTTTCTAAGTTCAGTGTTGTAGTTTTGAGTCGTTTTGTGTGAACGAGGGAGTGTTTTATTGGGATTTCTTCTCCTGTCTTTCAATATTTGGGTCAATCTCAATGACGAGTTTCGTTATGTTATTTCTAGAACTGACATGTCATATGAAATGAAATGAAATGAAACTTGAATGAAACTTTCCATTGAAAATAGGGATGACAATGGGTAATTACCTGCTAGGTATGTGTTGCCCATACCCTTACCCACGAAGAAATGTTTTACCCACTAATTTACTCATACCCATGCTCGGGTAGGAGTTTTTTTCCCATACCCTTACTCATGCGGGTAACGGGTACCCGTGGGTTACCCATGGGTAAGAATATTTGCAAGTCAAAATTATATATATCAATATATTAGGCTCCCAATTTTAACTAGAACATCACAATTTACAAAATCAATAGTAAATTCATCGAACAAACCAACTATATCAACAAACTTCACATACAATTTGAGTATTATTGAGCTTTTGTTGTGCAGTGGTGAGTTTGGATGCATGATTTCTATAAATTGAATCGGGTTTAATTTACCCATGGGTTAACGGGTATGGACAATGCAGTCCCACACCCTTACCCGTATTACCCGCTGGGTAAGACTTCTTTCCCATTAAGTTATCTATGGGTAAAAAAATTAGCCATACCCTTACCCTAATAGGGTTTTTACCCATCGGGTTTCGGGTCGTGGGTACAAATTGCCATCTTTAATTGAGAGTGAGATTTTCATTCTATAGTTTCATATGCATTTAATTTCATGATTCATAAAGAGCTGGTAATCATGCTAAGAGAATTTTATCTAGATGAAACTTTTTTCTTTTGTCTCTTCTTAAATACACCATCATGTTTAAAACAATATCTATGTAACAATCTATTTAATGCAAATAAACTCATAAAACTCACGTTGAGACTGGCTTATTACACAGCTTTTCTATATATTTAAGACAAAAATACTAAGTTAGTCCAGAAACAATAAGCAATAGGCACTGACTGGCACAGAGGGTGGATACAATGCTTGATGAACGGGGAGATGAACTGAAACGGTGGAGTAAATGGTATTGTGTCTATGAGGCAGAGGGTGTATAGCCGACAGCGAAACCTCATGTTCGTGGATAATTTGAACTCCCATGTACGCATTATTATTGTAAGTACTAAACTACTAGTACTGCATTATACAGTACACATTATTATACACCAAAAACATGTCTCTTTTGGGTCCACCCCTGGATGTGACGACGACACCAGAGATAGCTAAGTTTTTATACGAGAAGACGACTTAAAATTGTACTAGTTACGTTACATTCTTACTAATAAAGGTCCCGACAAAAACTCCGTATAATTATCACGAGACATACCGGGAACAAACGATAAAATGCAAAATTATAAAAAAAAAAACCTAAAGGTCTAGCCGTTAATTTGGTAGACTTTACCGCAATTAATAATCATATAGTCATTGGACATATTTGTTAGTAAGAAAAACTGCATCAGGTTAAAAAAACTGCAACTGCCAAGATAAATAATACCAATTGCGTAGCGTTCAATTAGCTGCTGCTCCTGCTCCTGTGCGAGTGTGTATTTTTTTTTTTCTCTATCATGATGAAAGCTGATATGCTGATGCTGATGCTAAAGCAGGGAAAGTGATGTCCCACTGGAAAAACGTCCAGCTCCGGCTACCTCCGAGTCTTCTTCCTTCCTCCTTCCGGCCGTTGGAGTTGGAGGCGGGGAGGACGGGTCGGGGGCACAAAGCAAAATAGCATCGCCACCAGCAGCGGCAGCAGCACCAGCTTCTTTCTCCCTCCTCCATCCGTCTCCCCTGTCTTGCTTCCTTCCTCCCGAGTCCCGACGGGAGCCGGTTAGGGCGTCCAGCTCGACAGCTCCGCGGAAACCGAGAGGAAGCCGTCGTCATCTTCTTGGTTGCTCGGTGGTGGTGCCCTGTGTTCGCTGCTGTTGCTTCGGCTTCAGAGCGGCGACCAGCGCCCGGCGGATTGCCTCTCCGAAGTCCGAAGTCCGAAGAGATAGATAGAGATCGGAAGGCACAATAAAAGGATTGCTTCCCATGGGGAACTGCTTGGAGGGCAGCTCCTACGTCAACAAGGTCTCCTCCACCGCGAAGCCAGGTGACCATAGTTCCTCCGCTGCTTCCTGCCTTGCTTTTCTCTCCATACGCTTGGCTGAGCTCTGTGTTGTGTTCCACCAATCCCCTGAATTCGAAGCAAACAAGCAGTAGTAGGAGTATATATGCTTGCTGCTCTCTAGGCACTCTGTTTCGGTTTTCCAGGCAACCCAAATCCAGAACCAGAGGACTACAAATACCAATCTTGTTTACTCGTAATCTCAATTGAATCAGTATATAAAACTGCACCTTAATCCGATTTCCCCTCATCACAGTCACAGGTAGATAAAAAGAAGGTAATTACCAGCAAGAAGAAGCTACTAATTAACTGGACCCCTAATCAATCAATCAATCAATCCCTAATGATTAGTAACTAATTAGCTCGAGTCTTTTTTTTTTTTCTCTCCCTCCCTCCCTCCCGTTCTGTTCTGACTTCTGACGGCGCTTCAATTCAATTTCCTGTCTCGGGGTGGGATTCGGGGGGCGAGCAGAGACTCCACCTAAGGTGCAGGTGCAGGTGCAGGTGCAGAGCCCGTCGGAGGTGGACCGGAGCGACGAGCGCAAGCTGCCATCGACCCCCGGCGAGGTGGAGGCGCTGCGTCGGGGCGCGTCGGCGGCGGCGCGGAACCCGCTGGTGGCCTTCTCCTTCTCCGAGCTGCGGAAGGTGGCCAACGACTTCCGCAAGGAGGCGCTGATCGGCGGCGGCGGATTCGGCCGGGTCTACAAGGGCTCCTTCGCGCCCGCGGGGGCCGACGACGACCTGACCACCCCGACGACCCTGCCTGTTGCCATCAAGGTGCACGACGGCGACAACAGCTTCCAGGGCCACCGGGAGTGGCTGGCGGAGGTGGTGTTCCTGGGCCAGCTCTCTCACCCTCACCTGGTGAAGCTGGTGGGCTACTGCTGCGAGGGCGACCACCGCGTGCTGGTGTACGAGTACATGGCGCTGGGCAGCGTGGAGTCGCACCTCTTCTCCCGCACGTCGCCGCCGCTGCCCTGGGCGACGCGGATGAAGATCGCGCTGGGCGCCGCGCGCGGCCTCGCCTTCCTCCACGACGCCGAGCCCCGCCCCGTGATCTACCGCGACTTCAAGACCTCCAACATCCTGCTCGACGCCGGCTTCAACGCCAAGCTCTCCGACTTCGGCCTCGCCAAGGACGGGCCCGTCGGGGAGCAGTCGCACGTGTCCACGCGCGTCATGGGCACCTACGGCTACGCCGCGCCCGAGTACATGATGACGGGCCACCTCACCGCCTCCAGCGACGTCTACAGCTACGGCGTCGTCCTGCTCGAGCTGCTCACGGGGCGGCGATCGCTGGACCGCTCCCGACCGCCCAGGGAGCAGGCGCTCACCGACTGGGCGCTCCCGGCGCTGCCGCACAAGAAGCGCGTGCAGGGCATCGTCGACCCCAGGCTCGCCGCCGGCGGATGGGACCACGACCCGCCGCCCGCCAGGGCCGTGCAGAAGACCGCCATGCTCGCCTACCACTGCCTCAACCGAAACCCCAAGGCCAGGCCGCTCATGCGCGACGTCGTCGCCTCGCTCGAGCCGCTGCAGCAGCCGCCCGAGGACCCAGCAGGCGGCGCACATGCCGCCGCCGTGTGAGTGTTCTCTTCTCTTCTTGTTGTTGTTGTTGCGGTGGTTGAGGCATCGGAGAGCCAATGCAAGGTGGCTGGCTGGCTGGCCGGATCAAGTGCGCGCAGCAGGCGAACGAACGACGGCTGGTCGGGGCTGTCCTTGTCCTGCCCGGCTGTCCGTTCCGTGGAACGAAAACGAAGCAAGGGGTGGATGATGTGACTGGTGGTGGTACAAGTACTCCGTATGTATCATATGGTCGGTACATTATGGCAGCGCTTGATGGGCAGAGACGATACATGCAGCCTCATTGTTTCTAGTTAGTTATTGACGCGACCGGCTCCGGTGCCGGCCGGTTGTGCTGGTACACCAACACCAGCACCATTGTACTACGCATGCAAATCTGGAGCTTTTGCATTACATTGCTGGAGTTTAACCCTCTAACTTGAAACCTATTTCCAAATATACAAGCAATGGCGCCAAGGTAACAATGTTTTATATCGCAGTATCAGTTTTTTTACAACAAACACAGTATCAGTTGTTGTTATCCGATACAAGCTGGGAATAACACAAAAAAAAAAAAACACGAAATAACGCTATCGGTTCAGACCGTTAACTAGTGACGGCAAAAAAAAAAAAAACTTTTTTACAAAAAAATCGTAATCTAACGTACGTATTTCTAAATAGGAGACCTCCCAGCTCCCACTGGCCTATTTTCCTATAATTTCATGAAGACACATCATCGTATAGGTCCCACCAAATCACTAAGTTTGGTGTCACTAATTGCTACAATTAAAGGTCATCACGAAATGAAGAGACACTGAAAAACTCCAAATAAACTTTAACTCACGGCAATTGATGTAGATCATGAACTGCCAAGAAAACGAGTCACTGGTAGTATTTGTAAGTCGCTTTGTTGAGCATAGATGGAAACATGACATCCAAGTGTGATGCATGAGCATGATTCGTCTACAACAACACCAGCAGCTTCCCTCCTCCGTCTGCCAGTTCATCGGGGTCACGGCCACGGCCACGGCCTTGCGGCATGTGTTCGTGCACGTGTACATGTTGCAGCTGCTCCTCCCCCCTCTGCTCACTGACGGCCACAGACCTGCTCTAGCGGGTGGCCAAGCGCCCGAGCAGATGTGGATCTCCCTCATCTTCACGTAGGATACAGCGCTGCTCCAAGCTCACTGCATGCATTACCACGCCGGCCCGTGCATCCACCTAGCTGCTCAGGCCAAGCGGAGGCATTCAAGTCCGCAGCGGTATGGTACATCATGTTCATTTTCCAAATCGAATCAAAGTTCCATATATTTTGATTATTACTGTTCCAACGAAATAGTGAATCCTCCTATCGATTGCCCTTCAGGCCTGACGTTGTCAAAAGAAAAGAAAAAAAATGATCATTATAGTTACACACAAAGAAAAGTATTATAGCCCACTGCACACCAAGGTGCGACACTGGTGTTGATGGTGCCACCGAGCATCCACGGTCTAACTGACGACAGAGCCGGCAGAGGGAACGAACCATCAGTACCAGAATTTTGAATTGCCTTGAGTGCCAAAAATCGCCAAGAAAGAGGTTAAACCGCCGAGAAAATGATCCTTGACCACAAACTGTCAAGCAAATTCACTCAAAGATAGGAGATAAGGGAAATTAGTTTCCTTGGCGGTTTTGGCACTCAAGGATAATTTCCCGAAAATCGCCAAGGAAAGAGGTTAAACCACCAATGAAATGGAAAGAGGTTAAACCGCCAATGAAATGATCCTTGACTACAAACCGTCAAGCAAATTCAGTCAAGGATAGGAGATAAGGGAAATTAGTTTCCTTGGCGGTTTTGGCACTTCCTTGGAGGCTAACCGCCAAAGAAATTAGAACCACACTTAACTTGCCAATGAGCCAGCAAATTCAGTCAAGGATAGGAGACAAGGGAAATTAGTTTCCTTGGTGGTTTTGGCACTTCCTTGGAGGCTAACCGCCAAAGAAATTAGAACCATACTTAACTTGCCAATGAGCCAAGAAAATATTGCGACCGCCAAGAAAAGTAATTTTATTAAGGGTCCTTAACCGCAAGGAAATACTGCAAACCGCAAAGAGGAAAAAAACATAACTCAACAAAACAACTTGCTCTTGCTAGAATTTGAACCTTGGACCTATTATTAGGTCACAAGTACTGCACTTACCACTACACCTCAAAGCAACTTGTGAATAAGTGAATCACCATTTTCTTTTGTATTCACTTTGTTGAATCTTGTAATGAATATTTGAGATCCAAAATGATTTCAAATGTGAATGACCGAATTGGCGACCAAAGGGGGTGAATGAGAGTCGTAAAATTTCTTTCGAAATGTTTAGGCCTTTGTCCCAAAAATCAACCCCAAGAGTAAAGCCGACACGGGTGATGTCCACGACCCAAGAGATTGGGTGAATGAAACCTAGGAACACAGCGGGACACCACAAAAACTCCTTCGCCCAAGCTATTTCGCAAAGCGTGAAGCCCGATTTCTGTAGTGCACAGAGTCGGGAATCTAATGCAAAAAGCAGATCTCAAATTGAAGCACTAACGCAAAAGATACGGACGAAAACGCGTTCTGCCTGCACTGACCGGACTCTGACTTGCATCCGATCAGGATTGACCGGATGCGTCCGGTCAACAGAAACCTGTCACACCCCAAAATTTCTAATTTTGAATTATGAGTAGAAAACATTAAATAAAATAAATAATTTTAATATTTGTATAAAATTGATCAAGTTTAATGGAGCTAGCGCCACTTTAGTTGTAGTAAAACGAGAATTTTTAAATTTTTCTTAAACTAATTTGACGGGTTATGTTTGATGTGATGGTTGTGTTGTTTAACCTTGTGTTGTGAGTTGGTAGAGTTTCAAAACACGTTTGGTAGCTTGTCTATCTATATCTTGTTCGTTTCTGTCTTTTTCCAAATAAATTTATCGTTCCGAGCTTCATTCTCCTGTTGGACTTTTTCCAACATCCTTTTGCTTGTGTCCTAAATCACTTCTTTGAGTTCATCATCCATCATCATATCGCTACAAACTTCTTGAGAATTTTCTGGCTTTTTCCGGAACAGTTTCCAATTTCTCTATGAGTATAATCTAATTTTAGATACTCCAAATATCTTTTCATGAGCTCCAAATACTTTATTTGGGTTCATTATATTTTAAAGTGAGTCTGGGAATTTTTCTAGAATTTTCGGAGCAATCGGAGTATTTTTCGTGGTTTAAATAACAATTCTGAACTTTTCTATAATTATTTTAATCCTGAAATTAATTAATTCCGAAATTTATAAAATATGACGTTTTTCTATGTTATCCAAACCCTACATCTATATATATGTCGGCGTAGCCATCGACGCTCTGAGTCCAAAAGTAGGGCCCGTTTCGCGAGCCGTCACTTCTATCGTTCCAGATCTGAAGCCGAAGTTTTGCATCTCTTCAACTCCGGCGAACTCTCCGGCGAGCTTTTCCGATCAAACCGTCGCGTTCTGGCGAAAACCGTCGCCACCACGAGGTAGATCTCGTTTTTCTCTCTGCCGTCATATATTCCCTTTCACGAATCCATCACGGTTTGACTGTTTCTCCTTCGTTTCTCTTTTTCCGCCGAGTTTCCGGCGACCAACTCCATCAACGACCGCAGGTTCTCTGTTTTTTATGAACTCCGGCCGGCTCCTTGCGTCCGGGCTATGCCCTATGTGCTGCAGCCCCGGACCTCCTCTTCGCGTCGCCGACCAGCAGGCCCGTGCGCCCACCACCTGCTCGGTCGACCAAGGGCAGCAGGTTTGGGCCACCGGCGCCTGTGGCCTCTGGCCTTGCTGCTTGGTGGCCGTGGGCAGACTGGCGCGCCTCCGCGCGGCTGTGTGCCGCCGCCAACCGGCCTGGCCGAGCCCCTCCTCGCTTGGCCCACAGAGGTAGAAGATGATCTTATTTTCAGTTTTGCCACTTAGCATTAATCTCCGCCATTCAATCATCTAATCTCTGTTTTTAGTCTGTTCCAGTTGCATTAGTTTCGTGTCGCCGCGATCTACGCAGTAGTGTCAACGCTTTTCATGACACGTGTTTTTCCATATAAAATTAAATATTAAATTGATTAATAAGCCTGTAACCGATTTATAATTAAAATCAATATAGGTTTCATACTTTATATTTTATACACAAATATAAACATAATTAATCAGTAACGTAAATACGTTTTTAATTTATAATTTTCTTAGGCTAAGCACTGCCACATAAATTATGTTTAGATGCTCTTACATATTTATTTCTTTTACTAAGATAAAGTTAAACTTGATTAAATTATATGACAATATTTATGAATAAAATATGATTAGTCTAACCCGACTTTATAATTAAAATATGTTTTTAACTAATCTGAATTAATATTTTGTCATGATCTTATTTATAAAATAAAGCAAGTTGTTTGTTCTTTCTTTTTATAACATAAAACTTCCGATAGACGTGTCTTTTAGCAGGATCCCGCGACTGTAGTAGCGATCTCTCTTTTAGTACGTTGTTTTGTCTCGGGTTGTGTTGTTCTTAGTCGTCTATGTTGTTTGTTTGTATGTCTGTTTATGTGTGGTGCTTGCTACGAGTAGACGACGACCGGTTGTGCGCGCTGAAGATCAGAAGTTGATGACCCAAAGCTAAAGATGTGAGATTTGACCCAGAGTAACATGCAAGTATAACATGGGACCATCCTTATTGCCTACTCATTTATAATTAAATATTTATGTGCATGTGTCAAATTTGCAAGCCATAGGTTTATCTAGATGATTCAACTTTATACCTTGTTGCCGTGGGATATGTGCATATGGGTAGATCTGCTAGTGCTTAACTCCAACTTAAATGAACAAACGATATGGCTAATAATATGTGCAACACATATTGATAACTTGTTTCTATGGTAATGTGAACATCTGACCCCCTAAATGATCTTCTGCGGGCAAAAGTTGGGACATACAGTACAACCTGAGGGCTACATGGCTCTGGTTTTAGTTAGTTCGAGGACCTCTCCTCGCTTGATGGTGGTTACCTGAAAGGGCACAAAAGGGGCTTGTCGAGACGGATATAGGACGACCACCTGGTCTCATGTGTATAGCCGGGAAGGAATGTGTCATCGGAAAGGGGTTCCTATATCTACTTGCCGATTGGAAACCAAGTGGCCACTATCTTGTTAGGGGAACTTCGAAAGACTTCATAGTGTACCCTGCTGTTGGAAATATGCCCTAGAGGTAATCATAGAGATGATGATATTTCTATTGTATCCATGATTTATTATATGTTCATTGAATATCCATTAAAGACAACTTGTATTGATTGACAATTATGTGAATTGTCTGTGAAACTCTTTTACTTGTGTGGTTATTCGATAGTTGTCCCTGATCGGAGTTCATGTGAGGACACACATGAATAATAGATCAACACATGTATTAGTTGATGACTATGTTTCACAAGTCATAGACATGGAGATGTCAAAAATAATAATGTGGGCACATGACATGGGGCTGGACTGATCCAACGTGAGATGTTCTTATTATCTCTTTACACATCATATACGTTATTTCCTTCGACCTGAGATTGTGGTATGTTCTCAAGATATGAATCGACTTACTTAGGGACTATCAAACGCTACTTCGTAACAGGGTAGTTATAAAGATAGTCTTCGGGTTTGTCAGGAAGTATGCTGTGAGACATAGACGATCAAGATGGGATTTGCCCCTCTCCGTGAGAGAGAGATATCACTGGACCACTCAAATGATTAGATCATAAAATGCATGGCCGTGCTTAGGTTAAGTGTTAACTATGAGTTGGACCAAATATTGTGTGGCAAGGGAATTACGTGTATGTGATCGTGGTGGTTCGTCAGATATGATCTTTGCGTATACATAGGAGTTGACACGTCTTGCTAGAGGCCGCTGTCAACTATCGGGCGAGTAGGAGTACTCGGGCCGTGTCTATGTGTGCGTGAACCCATAGGGTCGCACACTTAAGGGGCTGGAAGCCTGATTCGAGTTGGACTCGAGTCAGACCGGGATTAGGGTTTACTAATGGGCCTCCAGGTCGGTGGGCTCATTAGGGACGCCTATATAAAGATGGTTGGGGGGACCAGGGTTGTAACCACGTCAATGGTTGACAGCCGTCGCCCACCCCACGGCCGCGCCTATTGCTCCTCGCAGACCTAGCAGTCTGGAGGCGTGACGCTTCCTCCCTGTACGTGTGGATACCTCGGAGGTGCTGCATCTGGAGCACAAGGACGAACCGCATGTGGAGACGTGAAGGACGAACGTGAACATCTACACGGCATCGCTGCGACGCGCACGTCTACACCGAGACGTCTTCCGCTGCACCTGCGCGTCTAGTGGTAATCCCATGATCTATAACTAGTAGTAGTTCCTGGTTTATAGGGTCGAATTTTTGCGTTCGGCTAACTCAGCAGAAGCGTTCGGCTAACGTAGCGGAACCGTTTTTCGGCTACCACAGTGGTAGCATTCGGCTAGTGTAGCATCCCCATAACCCTACACTTGTCGCACTTCCTTGGTAGAGGTGATATGGGCTTTGCAACCCCTGGCACATGGGGATCACGACTCACGGGTAAAGATGTACAAACTATGCAGAGTATTAAAACTGATATATCAGCCGTGCTCACGGTCACGAGCGGCTCAGAAAACTTGCAGGCTAATAACTTAAACAAAAAATACTTTATGTTCATATTACTATTGTTAATTTGTTAATCTTTGATGTGGTTGCTCATAATATTATTCATGTGGTTTGAATGTGATGTAAGCACAACTTGATGACTATCTAATGCTAAAATATTGACTCAACTAAAAGTGCTAATCGCAGTAAAACCGTGTCTAGCCTTTTGAGATTCATAACCCCATGTTATGTTTGTTGAGTACGACATGTTCTCACCCTTGCTATTTCCCCCACACCCCAGTCTCCATCAGAGTTACGCAGCGGAAGTGTGGTGAAGACATAGATGAGTTTCCAGAATACTGATGGAATTGCTAGGCGTATGTACCCCCAGTCAACTATCCCTATGAAGAATGGAGTCTGAAGAGAAGATCTGTATCTGTTCCGCTTAACTTTGATGTAAGTGTTAATTATAACCGTGTTTTCGTTATATAGAACACTATTTTTGATATCTTTTCCCTCTGTGGTTATATGTGTGGACTTCCTAGGCACACATATGGCGTACCTGGTTTTGTTCTTTAAAATCGGGTGCTACAAAACCCGTTCTTGGTCTTCTCTGTGTTGGACCGGACTCAAGTGCTCAGAGCATCCGGTCAATACATGGGGCAGCGTCCGGTCACGAGAAACGTAATGAACAGTGCGAGATGTGAGTCCGGTCATGCAAACTTAGTGCGACCGGTCAAGTCAGAAAGAAAACAGTAGTTCAAACCTTCAACGTTCGGTCTCACCAGAGAGCGTCCGGTCACCCTGCACACAGCGTCCAGTCACCCCGATGCAGGACTGCTCGTCCACCGATTGGACTCGGTCTCCCTCAAATCGAAACCACTAAGGCTCAAACTCGGTGAGGGGAGTCACAAGGAGGATAGTGAGCTACTCTTAGGAGATCATGGCTCGAACCTATCTCCAAATCGATGAATTGAAGAAGTTCGGGGGGAGGGGAGCAAAAACCGAACCAAAACGAAATCAACTTGATGTACTAGCGTTTGAGGTTAGGGAGTAATTCTTTCGGTGAAAAGATGCGCCTCACGAGCAAGCACAAGTTGATTCAGGTGGAATTGAAAACCACCTCTCGGAGAGTGAGAACGAGGTAAATCTCCGGAAGGGGAAAAACCGAAACGCAAAGAACAAAAACGCGAATTCGATCCAAATTCGAGACAGCCGAGAGGAGTACGAAATTGATCCTTGGCTTACAACTAGAAGATGTATTGTGTAGCACACAATGTCGGGTTACAAGGCACTCCTCGCAACAACAAAGCGCGGATGGCGAAAAGCTCAAGAACAAGAGCCCATCCTCTCTTCCTAACCCTAGCCTCTCCTCACAATCACAAAGTGAGAATGGCAATACCTCAAAGGATGGCTGTCCAACACAACCCCTTCATCTATATATAGGCATACGTCCAAAGACCAAAATGCCCTTACATGAAGAACTCAACCCAAATACCCCCTAGGGGTAAAACCATCCAACTCTGGCAGTTTCTATCCGACGGCCACGTGCCTTCTCATCCTTTGCTTCGCCTCAACACAAGCTCGAGGATGCCGCCACGTGTCGTCACGTCGACCGCCGCGCCTTCTCACCGATAGCTTCACCGCAACGCAAGCCTCTCGGTGCCGCCACACGTCGACTGTTCCGCATAGGAACCTCCGCTCGGTTTTGAGGCCCAAACCGGTAAACCCGCCAGCCCAGTTTTGAGGCGGCCCAAACCTGAAAACCGTCTACCCCGAGTTTTGAGGCCCAAACTCGGAAACTGTCGATGGTAGCTTTCTGAGGCTCAACTACCGAACCCGCACTGTAGACAGGAAATGGTTCTCACACCCCGACCACCGACACCGATGCCGATGCATGTCCAGCCTCCACGCCGGGCACAACGCCTTCGCCTTCCTTCTTGACTCAGCCAACGGCACTTGCGCCGTACGCAAGCCCGTATCCGACCTTCCGCCAAGTGCCACGACGTCATCGTCTTCCTCCCGACTCGGCCGATGCATCGCACATCCCCATGTGCTCTTGCGCGCCAATGTCACGTGCCAGCAACCACAGTTGGTCCTCCGGCCTCCTGGTCTGTCGGTCCAAGCCTCACGTCCGTCCTTCACTGCTTCGGGTCCATCGGCATGGCACATCTGCCGCACGACACGTCCATCCTTCACCGCTCCCGGTCCGTCGGCACGACACGTCTCTACTTGACCTTCACCTCGTCATTGACCACTATCTCCGAGCTCCACACCTGCAATCACAACAGCCAAGAGACACATGTTGCACACGCACACCAACCCGGGGTAACACACCACAACTCAACGCCACCGGTTAGTCATAAAACATTAAGCGCATAGCGATATATGGACTCAACCGGAAAGCCTAAACCTTCCTCCTTCTCATAAATGTCAATCATTCATCATATGTTCTCAAAATGTAAAAAGTTTAAACTAAAAAGTTTTAGATCTCGAATACTATACTTTTGTTTAAGTTATATCTCGATTTGAGGTCATTTGCCAAAATTTAAAAAATTGAAATTCAAAGTTTTATGAATTTTCTTGGCGGTTTCAAATTACACCCAAGGAAATATGAATTACCTTGGCAGTTTCAAGTTCAATCAAGGAAATACAAATTCTATTTGCGGTTGTAAGGAGCACTCAAGGAAATATCAATTACCTTGGCGGTTTCATATAACACCCAAGGAAAATGAGCATTTACCTTGGCGGTTTGGTTCACACTCAGAATATCTATTTCCTTGGAGGTCTATGTATGCAGCCAAGAAAATTAGGCGGTTTTGTTTCGGCCATAAGGAAATATTGAGTAGTCAAGGTAAATCAGGATTGTGGTAGTGCATGGATAGGAAGTTAGGAACTTACATGACTGCATCCGGCTTGGTGTCAGCACTTAGGGCGTCCGCAGTGGTTAGTTATTTGGCTAGCTATTATGATGTGGACAAGGAAAAAGTAGGAGAGAGAGTAGTCACTAGCGGTGAACAAATAACTAATCTATTTCACGTGGTCTAAGATTTTAAGAAATAAACATGTGAATCTAATAGTATAAATATATAAAATAGTCTTTGTTTTTGTCTCTCACCTCCACGCCAGCTAGCTACGTAGCTAGCACCACTGCGGACGCCCTCAGCATCTTCTAAAAAAATGATCCTGCAACGACAATGTGAAACTACAACCTATACGATGTTGACCACAAATATAAGGAAATCGAACGCCTAGAGGTTGCGATGTAATGTGTAAAGTTTATTTGTCTTTTGTCATATGAACAATGTTCACCAAACAATATACGTTTACTTATGCTACTTTACTCTTTGGTTTGTTCATTCGTCAGTGCTCCTCAAAAATTGATCCTTATTCCAATAGCATAATACATAGATAATCCTATTTCATACTATCATAGACGTAGGCGGATCCAGGATGAACACTCCCTTTGGCGAACTATGTACTACTATTTTTTGTAATGGAATGATTATAGAAAATAACTATATATAACTATATATATCATAATCTTGAAAATGACATTCTAATTATATTAGAATACCTTTTCCTTTATTATTAATCATAAACATCAATAAAAGATGAAACCATTGGATAATTTTAGTGATAACGAATGAACAATTAATCAAAGACTGAACACAAACTTTGCCGTGGAGGATGAGGCAAAATTCATTCTCCGTCTCTAGAACTTTGCCGTGTATTTGAATCATTTTTTATAATTAAATTGTCATAGTACTCCCTCCGTCCCTGAATAAACCAAATCCTAGAATCTGTGTCAGTCAAACTTTTTAAAGTTTGACCAACTTTATAGAAGAGATAAAAAATATCTATGATATAAAATGAATATATTATAAAAATATATTCTATGATGTATCTAATGATACCAATTTGATACAATAAATCTCGATAATTTTTTCTAAAAATATGGTCAAAGTTTAAAAAATTTGACTTAGGACAACTCTAGAAATCTATTTATTCAAAGACGGAGAGAGTACAAAAGAATAAGAAAGACGAAGGGTCATAATTGGGCAGTGTCGCAGTGACCACACGTCCGCGCGTTACAAGCTAAAAATATTTTATGTTCTCAAATAGGCCAAAATATTTTATGTTCTCAAATAGGCCAAGACTACAGAGTACAAACTCCCTACTAGGCCCAAGCCCAAAAAACGGTTCGCACATCAGCTGTTCGTCTTCATCGAGTCGTCGTTTATCTACGAGAAAAAAAGAAATGCAACGCAGAACCATGTGCGCCGCACAAGGAGAGCTGATAGCAGACGCTGGGAGTCTAGTGATTTGCCGACGGGAGGTCTGGCGGCCGCCGGGCCTTGCCAGATTGGTGGATCCCCTCCTGATCATAAAGTACATTTTATCCCATTGATATGATTCTGATAAAAATAATATCACTCTTTTAGATTTCACTATTTCTGATTCTATTAATTATATTCTTTTTATGTCAACACTAAAATCTACAGCAGCGTGTGGGGTATTATTTAGCAATTAGTAATGATAAAGAACAGAAAGTTGTGTTTAATTCGTGCTTTAAGCTACAACTCGACGCCCAGTGTCCTCCTACATGCAGGGACGCGGCTCTGCCTGCTAACATAGCAGTGGTTCCAGCTAATGAGTGCTAGTTGTAGTGGCATCAAGCCGCGCTCACACGCTGTTTGCCTTGAGCCCTTGACTCGGTGCCACATGCCACAACACACTGGTGTGACATTTGGCCCAATTAGATCTATGAAGGCCCATCTATATTGACGTGAGATTGTAGGAATTTAGTGCCACCTTGAAGATATATTATTAGATCATTATAGAAGACTTCTTGATCTCAGGTTAACCCTTTACATATAGCAGAGATGAAAGCAGAAATGAGTCTTTGTAGAAAAAAAGTGTGGTTTATATTTACTTAATTAGTTGATTAATTACTTAATTACTTCCTCTGTATCGCAAATAGAAGACGTTTTAGAAAAGGTTTCGGTCAAACATTGGGAATATAAATCATGAATAACTTTTAAATTATTGAGTTTGAGTTTAAAAATATAAAAATCATATAAATAAATTTATCAAATTCTACCCTTGTGGTCTGAGCCACCCTCTATGCAATGCAATTGCGACGAGGCAGACACCGTTTGAAACAGTCTGCTGAATCATAGCAGTTTCATGTCGTGTCGGGGGACTAGTATCCTATTAGTTCCCCTTAAGTGGTCGAACTTAATTGTCTACCCTTTAGGTCCCCTTAAGTAGTGGCGTTTGTGTGGCTCTACTTTATATTTTTAAAGAAATAAATGGTCAAAAGTTATGCTTTGGAGACCGGGTCGCTGTCCTAAACGTCTTCTATTTGTGATACGAAGGGAGTAATAATTAATTACTGTGGTATGTAGGCTCTACCTAAGACCTACTCCCTCCGTCCCTATAAATAAGTGTCGTTCTCGCTTCCCGAGAAAAAGTTACCGATAATTATATATTAAAATATATTAATATTTATACTAAGTAATTAGTATCATCGAAAAGATCTTTATATTTAGTTTTTTAACAAAATTATTTGGAGATATAAGTATTGCACACATTTTCTAAAATTGAGTCAAACATATGACACGCACACCAACGACGACACTTATTTAGTGACTGAGGGAGTACATGGGAAGCGCGCAAAAGACATTGGATACTCCCTCTGTCCCTGAATAAATCAATTCCTAGAATCCGTGTCAGTCAAACTTTTTCAACTTTGACTAACTTTATAGAAAAAATAATAACATCTACAACACAAAATGAGTACATTATGAAAATACATCCTATGATATATCTAATGATACTAATTTGATATCATAAATCTTGACATTTCTTTCTAGAAATTTGGTCAAAGTTTTAAAAGTTTAACTTAAGACAACTTTAGGAATCTATTTATTCAGGAACAGAGGGAGTAGGTTAGAGGTGGTATATGGATCTAGGGATGACTAAAGTCTAGTACTTATATGAGTTAATTATTATTATTATAAAACTAATTGTACAGATGAAGGCTAATTCATGAGACGAATCTGTTAAACTTAATTAATTTATTATTAGCATATGTTTATTGTAGCACTATATTGTTAAATCATGGACTAAGGTTTAATAAATTCATCTCGTAAATTAGTCTCAAATTTGTGTGAGTTTTGTAATTAGTCTATATTTAATACTTCAAATTAGTGTCAAATATCCGATGTGACAGAGACAAAACTTAGTTTTAGAAACCAAACACCCTCTTAGGCCAAAATGTTGTTATTATAATTGGTGTGTACGGAGTATATCTTTCCGGTAAATTTTAGAGCTTTGCAGCATCAAGAAGAATCAGACTGTAAAATCCTGACTCCCCTGAGCTAGAGATAGAAAGAAGAAAATTCAGGTGCTCGTTATTAGGTGACAAACACATAAGTTTGTTTTTAGCTTTTCCATTCTATTCGAGATGTCAACGTTCCTGTGTTTTGGGAGCCAACACACTCTTGGTTTAAGATGAGAATCCTATTTTTAATATGGAAGTCTTAACATAGGTGATCTTGATGCATTTTTTGTAAACATCAATAGTAATTCATACTTTTTTCTAAAAAAATAATTATCAGTGTAAATATTGTCTAATGGTCGTGTGATGGAGTCCCCAAAACAAAACATCAGTCTGACATTTAGCATTATATTACACGTGCTACGTTTATCTCTACCCGTATTAGCGGGTTATGGTACTGTCACGTCACTTTTCAGTTGACAGGAGGGAACACGAAAGTTGGCACTGTGTGTTCATCAAGCTAATAAGCTAATTACTGCATCAACAATTTGGGCTGTGTGTACGCTGTTGCATTTTTTTGTCGGTGTTCTTCTGTGACATCCAAGCTTAATGAGATAGTATGTATGCTAGCATTTAGAGTTTGAGACGACACTTTGTTTCCTTATTAAGTGCAAGCTGATGAACTGTTAACATGCTCATTTAATTACATGCTGATGATAAATTGTGAAGGATCTAGTGCAAGCGTGCTGTTACTGTTACTGTGTTCAGAAGCAACCATTGCTGTTCGCTGGTTGCTGCTCACCAATCAACACTCAACAGTATAGGGCTGAAAAAGGTCATGAAAAACCGAATGGCCGGAGAGAGTAGTATATGCGCTGAAAACTGTGCACTACGCTGCTCTCACTCTCTGTCTCTGAACGATGAAACCTGACCGGGTTCTTCGCAATTGCATGACATCGCTGCAGCAGCACTAGTGGCACTGCTGCTTCCGATCGATCGATTTCAGGGCTCTCAAAAAAAAAAAAAATCCAAACAATGCACGCACGCGGCGGTCCGCCATCGATGCGCGTGATGGCCACGGTGAACAGTGTACGCCGGCGGCCGCGCGCTGCGGTGCGTCGTTCGGAAATGATTGTGGCGTAGAACGGGCACTTGACCTGGGTGACGGAAACAAAGGGGCACTGTTGGCGCTTGCAGCTCTGCAGGCGTGGCACCTCCCGTCTTCGTGTCTCTAGCCTCCATCGTTGGACACGAGCCCGGCTCACCATGCCCATGGACATACATGATGCCACCAAGTAATGGTTCCTGTTAGTCTCTAGGGATCGACTAGCACTAGATCGGATTGGGGTTCACTCTTTCTGGTAAGCATCAGGGGGCGAATAGAGAGGGATAGAGAAGTGTTAGAGTTCATGACTTCGAGATTCGGCCGTCTCTGGTTCGTTGATGAAGATCTGCGCACGGGCAGCGACGTTCGGTGTAGCGCAGGGTCGGTGTGGAGATGCCGGTGGCGCTTCCCGCCGCTGGCAGTGTCACCCTCGGGATCGGATTAGGGTTAGGACGGTGGTACTGTAGCAACGACTGTCAACCTCATGTTTAGAGCCCTGCCCCCACCTCCTCTTTATAGGCACTTTGCGACGGGGGCCCACCAGCCTGCTAATGGGCTGGGCATCCCCGATCAGGATGCAGATCAGGGTCCAGTTATGCCGTTGGGCCTAACTGGTGGAGATCAATCCAACATTCTCCCCCTTCATCTCAACTCATATCTTTAAACTTCTCATTTATTTCTTTTACCATTCCATCACAGATCGATGCATAGAGCGTGCCTTATCGTCACGATCAATTGTCGATAGATTCAACAGCTACAATACACGTCTCTGTTTTGAAATAGGTTCTTTAACTTTGAGGCCCTTTATTGTCCAGAAATCATAGGCCTTACCATACAACCCATGTCGACTGTGTATTCTCTGAACACACTGGGCGGTAAGCCTTTGCAAAACGGATCCGTAATATATTCACATCTAAAGGTATGTGTGACGGAACGACCCTAATCTCATGGCCCACAGGTCCCTGTCAACCTCTGACAGCCGATCCCATGTTCCACTTAATTAAGACTGTCCATCACTGGGCTACATCAGCGCCCAATGTCCGCAGGATCATCTCACAATTCGGTTACAGCATTGCATACTTTTACAAATAATATCGGAATAAAGAGCGGAAGACTTAAATAACAATAGTTTTACAAAGCAGGGTTCCAAATAGAAATTAAGGTGCAGTTATTACAAACCAAGTTCTGATAATAGAGATAGACATAGGCAACATAGTGGAGAACAACAAAGATACTTATAATCACCCAGCCCGAGGGTGTACAACTATTCTTCGGCCTCATCGGCCTCTTCCTGGACGATGGTCACGCAACAGGGTGCAAGACACATCGGGGACTCTGTCATACCTGCAGCATGGGTAACAAACCCTGAGTACTAGGGTACTCAACAAGACTTACCCGACTAAGAAAAAGGGAGAAGACTCAGGAATGAGAGGCTTAGGGTAGTCAAGGTAAGGTTTAAGCAAGATCAAGTATTTTGCAGAAAAGCATTTTTGTAAACCTTATTTTATTTTGGAAAGATTCAGCATTCCTCAATTCTTCATCGTTCATGATTCCTTTTACATTTCAAAACATTCCTAGTTGAGAACCACTCTCCGTTGACAGTCAGTGGACCAAGTCTCCATAACCGAGGAGCAACGTTAATCCGGATAAATAATACTCAGCTGAGGATCCCTATCCACACTGCATATGTCGCACTCAAGCTTGCATATGCCAACTCGTCTACCACGATTCCTCCAAGATTGGACCGGTCCTACGCCACCCGGAAGTACAGTACACCACTCCTTTCCAGGTACGACGACCACGTGGGTACATGCTACTTCCGCCATCTCTCCACTCCCAGTGCGCGGTTGTCGGTCCAATAAAGGATTCCTCGGAGCCAGAGCTTTCCGTAGTATGTGAATAGTTACAAGTCTTGACCAGCAGGCCCCATACGGATGGTCCCTAATTTTCCAGCCAGAACTATACCTTGGTCATATCTCACCCAAGCGTAATAGTCATGTCAGTTTTTCAACCCTGTCCCGGTCGGTGTCAACTGTTGAGTCCCGGACTACAACATGACGGCACCGTACGCTCGGACAACCTCTCCTCGCAATTGACAAGGTACGGATCAGATACCAAGTCAATGGCCGGGGAGTAAAACCAAATTCCCATAAAAGTTCTTTAAGTGATCACACTTTTGAAATTGGCATTTTATTGCAAAGTCTAATTCAATAAGCATTGCTAAGCATTTTTCAAATACTTTTGAAAAGCAGGTATCGGGTGTATCACTGGTCAAGGTGGATAGTGCATCAATTAGGATAGCACACAACTCCTATAAACCTAATGCAATAATTTAACTCAAAAGCATTTAAGGAAATCATTTTATAAATTCAAGGAAAGGGTTAAATGCACCGGGGCTTGCCTTGAAGAGCAAAGAGGGCAGGCTCGAGAGCGGCGGAGCAGTTGTCGGAGCTCGGGGTAGCCTCGGGGACAGGTTCGTCAGCGGCTGCCTCGATCTTGACTCCTTCTTCGGTGACTATACGAATGCAATGATGCATGCACATGAGTATGCTAGCATGAACAATGCAAAACAGGGCATACAACATGAACCCTAATCCCTTTTTCTATTTTTCTTAATTATTTAAAAAGGTCATTTTATGCAGTTGCTCCAAAACTTACCAAATTAACCACATAAGTTCATTATGGTGTAGATAGATGGAAAAACAAATTTCATAATTTTTGGAGGTCATTAAGGTGCTCAAATAAAATCAGACATTAATTAACAGAAGACACTATTTAACAATTAAAATAAATGCTCAAAAATCAACTTGCTCCAAAAGACTTCAAAATTTCACCAGAGACTAAACATGGCATAGGAAGCTCACAAAAATTTATCTCATGATTTTTGGAGTTATAAATGATTTTCTAAAAATCCAAAACCATCCATTTATTAATTAAAAGAGAGATTTTACATTTTTAAATTCTTGCAGAAAAGTCAAGTTTCTTATTTTTTTAAAATACTACATGGTATAGAGAGTCAATTGTAAAATTTTCAGAATTTTTAGAGCAATACAGAAAATCATACAAAAAGATGAAAACTGAACACTATTCAAATATTTGAAAGAAAAGGGAAAAGAGCACTGTGCTCTTCCCGATCGCCGGCGGCCGGCCGACGGCGGCGGCGCTGCTGCGCCGGCCACGGCGAGGCTCGGCAGATGAAACCAATGGCATGGGAAGCTTCAGGGAGCTCACCGGCGTTGATTAAGGGGCTCGGCGAGGTGAGGGGATGGACGGAGGAGGGTGGTCGACGGTGACCGGCGGACGGTTCACGGCGGCGATCGGCGCTCCGACGATCCTGCGCAACACACGAGACCGCAAGGGCCTGGTTAGAGTCGCACGGAGCCAAGGAAGCTGACACAGGGGTCAGGGGAAGATGATCGTGGCCGGAGAGGTAGTATTTGACGAACCCGAGCTCGCCGGGTTTTCGCCGGAGATGGGAACGACGAGCTACGCCGGGCGATAGGAGGCGGTAGAGACCAAATTGAGGGGTGGGGAAGCTTCACGAGCTCAAGATGGAGCTGTTGGGCTAGTTGGTTGGGCGGCGGGAGCTTCGGAGTGGGCTGGCGACGGCGGCGGAGACGAGTGAGGAGCTCGGACTCCGGCGGTCCCTTTTATAGGCACGGTCGGGGACGGTAGAGAGCACGGGATGGTGTGGATGAGCTCGGCCGAGGCGTGCGCACTCGATTGCAAGCCGGCGGGAGGACGGGCGTGCACCCAGGGCCTGGGCGAAGGCTCGCCGGTGACGGCCACGCGGCGGCGACGCCCTGGGCACTGTAGGGGACGGGGGCGAGGGTCAGCGCTCGCGAGCGGGTGCGAAATGATCACGGGGTCAGCGGCGACAGGTTGGAGGCGCGCGTGCGGCTGCCAGGCACGCGGCGTGCGCAGTGCCGGCGAGGCGCCATGGCCGCCCCCCCCCTGCTCTGTGCCGGCTAGAGGTAGGGGATGAACAGGGCTAGGTCTAGGTTTTGACTTTCTGTATTTTGCAAATTTCTCCCAAAATTTGAACTGGGCAACAAAAACTCAAAACATCAAAGTTGTTCAGAAAAAAGAGATCTACAACTTTGTAGATATGGACATTTTCAAAATTCAAATATTTTTTGAACTATATTTGAAATCAGAAAAGGGGACACTTTTGAAATTTGAATAAATTCAAAATTACTTTGGATTTTAAACTGAAACTTGAAAATCTGCAAATATGAAAGTTGTTTCTTTTGTCAAAAACTACAACTTTGCTAATATACACTTTGTCTGAAACTCATTAGTTTTTGAAATAATTTTGAAAACTCAAAAAGGGACAAACACTGGAATTTGAATGAATTTGGATTTACTTCAAACTTTGTACAGAAACTTGAAAATTTGTAAATACCAAAGTTGTTTATCTTGGCTAGATCTACAACGTTGCTTTTTGGACCAACCCCAAATTTTAAATAATTTTTGAATTACAAAAAGAGGGATAAAATCCAGGGTTTGGAAATCAGGGTTTTGCAAAGGGATTTGAAATCTGATTTTGGTTTTTGAACTTTGGCCAACACAACAAAACTTCAAGACATCCAACTGAACAAGAATTACACAAAGCTAGGCACAGAGGTGAAATTACCATTTTGCCCTTATAGGAAGGTTAGGGCTTTTAGGGTTTTGAAAAGAGACTGCTACACCAGTACTGAGCAAACATAAATGCAAGGCAAGAATGATTAATGACTAATGATGATGACATGTCAGGTTAATTACATTTTAAAACACCAGAGGTGTTACAGTATGATTCTGGACTTTCTCCTTCACAACGTACAATCCAATGTCAATGTATTTGGCAGCACACTTGACCCGTTGTCTTAGGAGCAAACTTCTTAAATGGTTATTGCTGTTGTTTACCATTATGAACTCCGGGTATAGGTTTCTAACCATTTTGCCTGTCCTTCATGCCTCATGATAAGCTATATGATAGGTGTTTATCATCAATGACACCACTATGGTTCCTTTTGGAGCTTTTCCACAATAAAACTTCAACTGCGAGTGTTAGTTACTAATGTGGATTTCACTAAACATCTCGCTCAAACATATCAGTTGTACTCACAACCACTTGAGAGTACTTTTTCTCTTTTACTCGTCATAAGACATATAAAACTTTGCACAATTGCAACACTTCCATTCCAGTGATCTATATCTGGATTGGACATCTGCCAAAATCCCGGATACTTGAACCATGTCAGGGTAAATACTTGTGCACTCATTAAGCTTCCAACAGCCGAAGCATATAGGACGTCCATTTTATCAATCCTCATATCTATTCTTGGAACACTGAAAATTTCCAAAACTACTACCCTTGACCATAAGAACAGACGTATGTTTACACACATAGATACTTTATTTCTTTATAATCTTCCCAAGTATACACTTGAGACAGTTCTAATATCCCTTTTCACTTGTCTCGGTAAGTTTCAATTCCTAGACGAATGACACTTCATCGAGATCAACTTTATGTAATTTAGGACAATGACCACTTCTCTAACAGTAGATTAACACCACTGCCAGCAAACAAGGTGTCATCCACATACAGGTTTAGGAAAATAAATTTCCTATTCTTGAACTTTGCATAGTGCCATTGTCCTTCTCATCCTCTTTAAAAAAACCCAAACTGTCTAATGTAGCATCAAACTTTGAATATCGTTGTTTAGATGCTCGTTTAAATCCATAAATAGATTTCTTGGCGTGGCATCCTAAACATTTTTTATCCTAAACATTATTTTCCTTTCATGACAAAAACGTTAGGCTGTACCATGTAAACTTTTCATATAAATTCCCATCAATTAGTACTGTCTTTACATCTATCTAATGTAACTCTAAATCATAATGTGCCATTAACACTCATTAAAGTGTTTTCTTTCCTTTGTGTGAATCCTTTCATCATAAGTCGCACAGTATATCTTTCTATGTTCCCTCCGGAGCCACATTGTGTCTTGTAGACCCATTACAGCCTACTGTTTTGGCTCCATTAGGAATAACTTCACATCTTTTATTCTTTGAGACCTTTTGGGTCCAAAATGACACTCTTTTACATGGGATGTTGTTGCTCTTTCATTGCCAAGAGGCAATTGATACTTTACATTACTCATCTTTCTAGAAGAGCTAACAACAGGTGTTGTATAGGCCATACAACATCAACAGGTATGATTGTTCTTGAGTCATTGGAGTGGGCACGCAGTCCCACTTCTCTTCAAGTCTTAGATCTCTACATACCATGCTCTCCCAGATTATCCCATCTTTCTGTAAAGATGGTGCTTCCTCAAATTTCTTATTTGGGTTTAATTTGTCAAAAGTCATATGGTGCCTTAAGCACCGCTCGTCCAGTACAAATACTGGCTCACTATGCTATCCTCCTATCAGAACCATAAAGGTATAGGAATTTAGCTACTTTTCTAGCTATTTCTTTCTTTGCTTAGGGGCATCGTTATCATGATCGTTGTACTCCTTCAACGGTGACATTCATCTTTTGTAGATCACACTCTTGCCTTAATGCATATCATGCATTGCATTTTGAGGCACACGGAAATGGAGAGTATCTCTTTTAATCTTTATCTTTCTCAGTGTAAGTATCTCACCATTCTCCCCCTCGAAATATGGCACAAACTTTACTACCATAATTTCGAAACTATTCTGAACTATTGTGAACGAGGAGACATCTATAAATTGCTTTATTCACATGACCATGTCATGCAAACAAAGTCATCTTTTGATTCTTATGGGAGTATACTTTCCTTATTCCACTTTAAGAACTTAACAAAGTCCTTACTTAACTTTACTTTTGCAAGTCATGCTTGCATGCTTTCTTTATCTGGGATTGCTCCCCTCATGGCCTTAGCCCATGACCATGTCATGGTCAACACTGTTAGCATAAAAGCTACCCAAACTTTTCATTCTTTCTCCCACTCTGGGATATACTTTAGGCACATGAGCCATCACAAACTTTTTCCCGCCATGCGGGATAATTTCCCATCAGGGACATTAAAGCCAGAATTGACTTTCACATTCCATCATCAAATTCAGAAATAAATCTGAATATTCTGTAACATACACATTTAATCCAACAATGGTCAAATTAAATATGCATATATATATATTACAACTTTTGTCATGATGAATAAAACTGATAGAGAAGTGTTAGGGTTCATACCTTCAAGATTCGGCCGTCTCTGGTTCGTTGATGAAGATCTGCGCACGGGCAGCGACGTTCGGTGTAGCGCAGGGTCGGCGTGGAGATGCTGGTGGCGCTTCCCGCCGCTGGCAGTGCCACCCTCGGGATCGGATTAGGGTTAGGACGGTGAGGTTCATGTACTAATCTTACTTTGGACCAATGTCCCTAAAATCTCTTTCAAGCCATTCTCTAAAAAGAACACACTCTCTTTATGTAATGACATTCTTTCATGCAAAAAACTTGCACTTTCCATCTTCTGAGTCACAAGTACCCAGTCCTTCTGCCTCCAAGAATGAAAGCATGAAGATCTTTTCTGAAAAACATTAATCAACGATAATCAACAACAATGAGCATGAAAATAACCCTATGTTGGTCTGGTTAAAACATGCACATTGAACTTTTAAACTTACAGTTTTATTCTATATTCACCGTTGGGCAGAAAATAGAATAAAACAATGTTCTTTTACATTAATTCTACATCACCGTTGGGCAGAAATAGAATTAACGTATGCAAACTCAATTAACTCATTGATAATCAATGTCATTTCAGTAGAATACTTTTCATTTGCCAGGGACATTTCTTGATTCTTATATAGTCTCTAGAAAAATTGATCACGTTGACGCAAAATTTACCAGAGATTCAAACTTTTCATTTAAATTTATAATATTGTTATCATCAACGTTGGTCAGAAAATAACAATATCATAATTTAACTTAAACATGTAACTAATCCTCTAATTAAATTTTCTCGTTGGTTCCAATTTAATTAGAAGATAATCAATGTCAACTTTGCAGCGGAAACATGAAAAATACTCTTAAAACAATAATACTTAATCAGAAGCATCACTGTATACTTTTACCCATTCTCTATACAAATTATCCCATTGGTTCAAATTTGAACATAGATTGAAACATATTCAAACGCATCAACAAAATGCTTCTGAAAAAGAATAAACAAACTTTACTGTGCTGTGCAAGTGACCTTTCCGGCCCATTCGCGACAGCCAAGCAGGCCAGCCCACCGCACGGCGGCCCAAAAAAAGTGCCAGCGATGCCTCCCGGCGCCCAGGCTGCAACCTGGGCCTGGGCCGGGAAAGCCGATTCACTCTTGGGCCAAAAGACGGCCCGATGGCCACCAGCCGTTGATCATCATCGGACTGTAGTCCGCACTCTTTGCACGGACAAAAACCCGACAAGGCGGCCGGCTCCCCCGAACCCCAGCCGCATTCTCCTCTCTCAGCGTCGGCCCTGCCCGAGTAGGAGAGCGGCGCGGCGCTGGTCGCGGTGGCCGCCAAGGACAGTGAGAGCTAGGGGATCCTCTCCCCAAAACTCGGCTTCACTCTCTTCTCCACCCTTTGCCTCTCCCACCACGCAGCGAGACCGAGCGGCGGCCCGAGCGCCGAGGATGGAAGGCGCCGCCGCAGGCCCTCTCGCCGGCGGGCGCACCCACCGGAGGGTGAGCACGACGCCGTCGAGCGGCTCTGCGTCGATGCCCTGACCGAGCGCGCGCAGCTGAGCAGGAGCGCGCCGGCGACGACCCGTGGTCGCTGGGGCGGTGAAAACGATGGCGAAAACTGGTGAGCCCTCCCCGTCGTCCTTTCTTTTAGGGTTTGAGACTCGGTTCTCCTCTGATTCAAGATCGAATCCTCTGTTTCTTTCTTTCCCGAACCTCTAATCTTGGGTTAGGGTTTGCTCGGAGTTAGGGTTTGGGTCTGGGTTTCTCTTTCTTGTTGCTCTCTGCCGAAGCAGAATGGTGTGCGGGCGGCGGCCCGTGGCCATCGGCCAGCGACCGCCCCAGAGACCATCAGCCGGTGGCGGGAGGGAGATCCGCCCGCAGATCCCGGCGGGATCCTCCCCATTTTTCTATCTGTCTTCTTACTTGGGATAGGATTAGATCCGGAACATATTGAGACCCTCCTTCTCTGCTTGTTCTTTAGGATTAGGATTCTATTCTCCCCTTTCCCCCTCTCTTTCCTGTTTCCCACACTCGATCTACACACTAGATCGGCTCTGATACCATTGTTAGTCTCTAGGGATCGACTAGCAGTAGATCGGCTTGGGGTTCACTCTTTCTGGTAAGCATCAGGGGGCGTAGTTCATCCTGGATGAACTGCGAGAGAAGAACAGAGAGAGATAGAGAAGTGTTAGGGTTCATACCTTCGAGATTCGGCCGTCTCTGGTTCGTTGATGAAGATCTGTGCACGGGCAACAACGTTCGGTGTAGCGCAGGGTCGGCGTGGAGATGTTGGTGGCGCTTCCCGCCGCTGGCAGTGCCACCCTCAGGATCGGATTAGGGTTAGGACGGTGGTACTGTAGCAGCGGCTGTCAACCTCATGTTTAAAGCCCTGCCCGCACCTCCTCTTTATAGGCACTGTGTGACGGGGGTCCACCAACCTACTAATGGGCTGGGCATCCCCGATCAGGATGCAGATCAGGGTCCAGTTAGGCCGTTGGGCCTAACTGGTGGAGATCAATCCAACAGTTCCAACGTGTGTTTAGTGCACCAGGGCCCACCCTCACCTAGTGGGGTTGGTCGACCCCAGGGGTTGTCCGACATAGACCCACCACTTCCATGTCACCAATCCACTCCACCGGTCAACAAACACATTTTAGGACAATCCTATTGTTAACACCAGAAATTCGCACGCATAAGAGTATGACAAGTGGACCCAACCAGCAGTGAAGAAAGGATTCGGCAAACGATCGGGCGACTATTTGGTCCTCAGAGTTTCGGTGAATGCCTGTGCGGTCGGCTGTTTTGCAAAGCGGCGGCTCCATTCGGGAAATGGATATAGCAAGTAAAACCGGCTTGCACGAGAAGACACGTAACAATGGAGGACGCCGAGAAGAATAGGAATAGGATTTGTATCTTTCCAAATTTCATTATGTGAGTCGTGATCTTCTAGGACTCATGTTTTCGCCTAGGGTATAAATATAAACCCTTGGCCATTGTAAAACTGTTCACAATCAATACAAACCGGCTCCGTGCCACCTTCGAGTCCTTAGTCGTGTCGTCGAGTTCTTCGAGTGGAATCATCGATCCGTCGACCTCCGTAAGTCCCGGCAACCTTGTTATCATGTCTAGTATCATGCGGTGGATTTAGATATGATGCAAGTAGTCTTATTTGTTTTCAATGGTCGTGTGGCAGATCCTTGATTAACGATCAAGAAGTCTTTGCTTATGCTCTGCTTATGAATAGATACCATGCGGCAGGCGTTTATTCATATGTTTAGTAAAAGCGAGATAGTTATCGGCTCTGTTAGATTTGGCAAGATCTAGTATATTCATTATGTTATCATGTGTTGCATGTTTTTAATTAATTCTGTAATACTCTTTTGCCCAATCTAGATTGATCTTTATTCGGCCTTGCTTCACAAGTTTACTTGTGTTCCAATAATTGCATGATCATGATGGCCGAATCAATTTCCAATCTAGGTTGTTACATGTTGTGGGTTCATGCATTGTAATCACGTTTGAGTTTTGATGAAACTAGGTATCGTGCGACAGATGCAGGTTTTAGATTGGTTTAATCGTGCTTGTTTGTATGTTCCTTCCTCATGGACCCCAACTCGGCTAGTTTGTCGATCTTGGTTAAGCTTACGCGAGTAACGAGTTTTTATAGATCTGTTTGGATATACACATGCTTTTAGCTTCTTATCATTAGATTGTATCATGCGGTGGATTAATCTAATTATAAGAAGTGGTGTAGACTTGCACTTGGGTTTATGCTTGACGGGTTTATGAAGATTAGACATGCGGCAGACTAGTTGGATTAACCTATGTATGTGATGTTTGAATAGATTTATACTTACAAGTTACCTGTTTACAATTTACTATGTCTCAATGATATCTTTCATTTGTTTGAGCATGCTTTTGCTTATACGTGCATTCGACAGTTGATATGCTTACATGCTTTCCTCTCATGTTAGCCGAATGACTCTATAAACATGCCTTGACAGACAGCTTCTATAGCTGTGTGCCGTCGTGATTGGCTTTCAAAGCCGTAAATATGGAACTGTCTGGTCTCACCCGGCATGTTCCAGTGTTATTCTCACAGTTTTATCCCTTGTTGGTTTTCAGGTCAAACCGACTGGCACGTCTCCGGATTCCAAACCGTCCGGGCATCCGATTGAAGCCACGCTTTTTCCGGCTTGCTGTGTGTGAGGCGTGGACCACGTTTTGCGTCAACACACTTTTTGGCACGCCTGGTGGGACCCTTCTATTTCAAGATGCCTGAAATCAACGACGATCAAATTCTGGATGTGACCATGGATGAGTTGCCACCAGATTCGAGAAGTTTAATACAACAAACTTGTGACGAGCTTCAGCGCAAGTGCTTGATGACTTTCTCCAAGAACAAGAGCAGCAAAATCTTCCAGAAGCAACCATTCTCAAGGGTTCTCCTTCCTCACCAATCCTACAGCACTGATGAGGAAGATGTTCAGAAAATGACCCAAATAGTGTACAAAGCCGTATCAGAGGCCATGACCAATCATCAATCAGCTTTCTTGAATACCTTTCGCACCGTTATGATTGGTATTTTCGGCCCAGCAATGGATAAACGCTTTGAAGAGGCCGTTGGTCCGATGCAAGGGCCATTGTTATTCCCTGTGCCTCAGTCTCAGAGGAAAAATGCTGAAGGCGGCGGAGCTGGTACAAGTGCAGGTGGGATGGTCCCGCATAAGACACAACAACCTCCCACAACTTATGGCCAGCTCGCGTTCGGCACAACAGGAAATGTCCCACAGTCTGCTTTCAGGGTGTCTCCCGCAACGAACAGGATACAAAAGAACATGTTTAGAGATGGATATCAAGAGTTCATTGATTATAATGCAATTAATGCTTTTCCAAACTCAGGCTATAAAAGTTCAGCAGGAGCACATATTGGGGGACAAGCACAAGTGGCTCCAGATTCAAGTGTTGATCTCATCATGCATAGGATGGCCGATATGATGCAAAATCAATTCGGCCTGAAACCAAAGAATCAGTCTTACGCTTACAAGTCTCCCTACCCAGAGTGGTACAACCGAGTAGCGCTTCCTCCAAGGGTGAAGCCTCCTACTGATTTTACCAAGTTTTCAGGCCAAGATGACACCAGTACTATAGAACACATCAGTCGTTACTTGATGCAACTCAGGAAGGCATCTGCGGATGAAGCTTGGAGGATTCGGTACTTCCCGTTGTCATTGACAGGACCGGCCTTCTCATGGTTCACCTCTCTGCCAGCAAATTCTATTAATACATGGGCAGAGCTAGAACAAAAGTTTCACACGTATTTCTTTACGGGCACCAATGAGAAGAAGTTGGTCGATCTCATGGGTCTGAAGATGAAACCTAACGAGACGCCGCAAGAATATTTACGCAGATTCAGGGAGACCAAAAACCTTTGTTATTCCTTGAATTTACCAGATGATCAATTGTCAGGGATAGCCATAGCTGGCATGCTGCCGAATATCAAGGAGAAGCTATTCGGCATGGAGTTTGATGATCTTGGACAATTATCACAACGGTTGGCTATGATGAGTAGTCAAGCCCAAGGGTTTAGGAGGAATAATCAATTCCAGAAGGGTGATGTGGCTGCCGAGATGTATCAAGCTTTCTTAGAAGAAGCAGCTGAGTATGATGATGAAGATGACGTAGCTGCAGCCGAGATAGTCTGGGCTAAAGAGCCGACTCAAGTCAACCAGCGATGGCTGAGGCAGCAAAAAGGTACTTATGACTTTGATATTTCTAAATCAGATAGATTATTTGAATACTTATTGAAGGAAGGACGCATCAAGTTGCCGGAAAGTCATCCCATGCTGCACCCTGAGGGGGTTAAAGACAAGAAGTATTGTGGTTTCCATAATACTAGGTCTCACTCTATAAATGATTGCCGAGTGTTCAGACTGCGGGTCCAGAAAGCTATCCAGGAAGGGCATTTGAGGTTCGATGGAAAGATGAAAGTTGATGATAGCCCTTTTGGGCAGAATACCGTGTCCTTCTCTGTTAATATGGTTGATGCAGCTGATCTCAGAGGCAAAAGCAAAATGAAGGTGTTAACCTCTGATAGAGCAAGAGAAGTTGGTGCTGTTGACCCTGATCGGCAAATCACAAACGGGGAGTTTCGGCAACGAGTCCGTTTCTAGAATAGCCGAACTGAAGGGGGTGAAATCTCCAGGCCCAGGGTCATGACGCGCATTTTATTGAACAAATGGCGTCGGGAGCAGGAACGGTACCAGAAGCAGAGGTTTTATGAGGAACAAAAATTCATAAAGAAGCAACAGAGGTATGAAGAGGAGATATACCGAGAGGGACGAGAATATACGAGAGAACAAGAGCAATCACATTGGGAATGCTCATTCTTCAAGTATTGTTGGAATGAAGGCTTGAAGCTGCCTGCTAAGAACAATTGCCCTGAATGCAGTGATCAATACTCTGAATATAGGCAGTCTCGAGTCAACCGCTGTTCGGTCCATGAAAGACTTGGGGCACGAATCCCTGAGGACGATCGACGCTTAAAAATAAGTAACTCCGAGAATCGGCAAGGAAGAGGATTTGCCGATCGAAATTGGGCTCGCACTGGAGAAGAAGAATATCGCGAGTATGTATGGCAGAGAGGACAGTGGTGTCCACCAGGATTGAGAAAGAGCCAGAAAAGAAGAGTGCATCGCCTGAGGAACAGGGAGTTGACACAAACAGGCGCCAGGACAAAACAAATTTGGCGTCCTAAAGAGAAGCCTGATAGCGGTGATCGTTCGGCTGATGCATGCATGACATTCTTTCTTCCATCAGAATTCATAGCTCCCGAAGATCAGGATGTCCAAGAAGAAGTGTACTCAGATTTTGACGAAGATGAATCCCAAGATTTGTTAGCTCATCTTGTCTTGGCTCAACGGGCAGTTTTTGACAAACCAGCTAAGCATCGACACTTGAAGCCACTGTACATGAGGGGGTATGTTAATGGCAAGCCACTAACCAAGATGTTCATTGATGGAGGAGCTGCTATAAATATCATGCCATATACCACCTTCAGAAAACTTGGGATGGCAAGTGAGGAACTATTGAAGACCGACATGGTATTAAGAGACTTCGCTGGTAATTCTTCTGATACTCGAGGAGCAGTTCATGTTGAGTTAATGATTGGGTCAAAGACTTTGATTACTACTTTCTTCGTCATCGATGGCAAGGAGGCATACAGTCTGCTTTTAGGAAGAGATTGGATACATGCAAACTGCTGTGTACCATCAACTATGCACCAATTCCTCATCCAGTGGGTTGGAGATGACATCGAGATTGTCCATGCTGATGATTCGGTAAGTGTTGCTAATGCAGAACCTATCTACTGGGAGTACGATGGTGTTGAGTGCTTCTTTGGAAGAGTTTGGGAAGTAGGTCATGTAAACGTTTTTGACAAGGACCAACAGCCGATTCAAACAATCGGCTCTCAGAGCAATTTTTGAATAAAATAAACCGGCTGATGGTAATGGAGAAAAGTTGAGACCAAGTTTCGTGTCGGCTGATAGGGAATAAAGTATTGGTGATGAAGCCGAAAGAAGACTAATATATGCGAGTTTGATCCAGATTATAGATTGATAAACCTTTGAAAGGGTTCTACCTATTTCTCCGTTGCCAAAGCTAAAGAAAGATCAAGAATTCACGTAAGGTGACGTACAACAGAAGATTTTTGATGAGATTGAAGGATATATGAAGGCACTTCCACAACTTGGTAATCGTTTCAAGTTGTACGTGGCGGCCGATAGCCTTACATTAGGATCGGCCCTTATACTAAATTTAAAGGAAAAAGATGAGTGATAGCTTGCCTTAACCGAAAATGTTAGACCCAGAGACGGGTATTCGGCTATGAAGAGATTTTTTATCTATGTATGTGTTGCATATGAGCTGAGCTTCGGCCCTACTTGTTAGATGCTGAACGCGTGGTAATTGTATGTGAAAAGGATTCAAGAATATTTGTATACAAAGATAGCCGATGTAAAGCATCGCCTTTAGCAGAAAAATATTCTGAGAATTTGAAATATAGCCGATACTGTTTATATCGTCTTTAGCACAAGAATGTTCATGACCTTGGTAACCCTAGCATTGTTTTTAAGTTAGTAGGTTTATCGGGAAAAGAGAAAGGTGAAGTGCAGTGAGCAAGATGCCGAGTGACATGACATATCAAAAATGAGATCTAGTCGGCTAAGGTGACATCATGCGTTCGGGAAACGTTCCTCTGAAAAAATATTGCAATCAAGGGAAAAAATCACTGAGGTAATCAGAGATGCGAGTGGGATTATTCAGAGAAGAACAAGTTCATCTGTTACAAACTTCATTCACAGATCTGTCCTAGTACAAACTACCCTTGGAATAATTTGTTCAGAACAGATTGCGGGTCAATGGTCTCAGCAATAGCAGCGGCATGATCATCATAATCTTCAATATCTTCTATTTCATCCAGGCATCCGTCTGCGAAGCCAACTGGTAAAGAGGAGTAATCCTCTTTGGTCCAAGAACTCATTGCCGCTAGCCCGAGGGAAACCCCAGCACGCACGCCTTGGATGACGGCCTGATCTATGCGGCCATCCACAGCATCAAGACGAGCTTCGACTGAGTCCCCATGAGCATCCACCTTGATGGCGATTCTGGTCACCGCCATTTTCAGACAGTCATTCTCTGCAGAGAGAGCTGGCAAGAGGAAAAGGTGCGTCAGGCAAAGTAGGCTCAACCAGAAGAAGGGAACCAAGGCTTCACTGACCTGTGATGATGTTGCAGAGTTGCTTCCGTTGGTCTGCCCATTCAGCTTCCTCAATGCCATGCTTCTTAGATACATCTTCCAATTCCTTCTGGGCCTTATCCCTCTCCTCACGATACCGGAGAGCATCCAAACGGGTGAGCCAAAGTGAATTGTCAGACTCAGAAGAATCTGGTAACCCGGGAAAAGGATTGGGGAAAGCCATTGGAGCTGTTGTTTCTGGAAAGGGAGCCCGGTTTTGGTTAAAGAAAAACTTCACCCTGGGAAGAGAATGAACGACGAATCAGAGATGGATGAACAAGAAGAACTACCGCAAGGGGGCAGGAGACTAATTTTTTACCCATGGCACCGGTGAGTTGATGCTCGACTTCTTCCTGCTTCGTCTCCGATGGGATGCCTGTCGTGGTCACCGTCGCCTGCCATTGATGGAAACACAAGCAAAGGATTTTCTCTCTGGCTTGAGCTGGAAACCGAGAAGTGGAGATTTTGCGAGTCAAAACTGTTTGACTGAAGATAAGAGTGACAGCTTGTATAGGGTCATATTTATAGAACCATAGCTTGCACACTGGAAGACCAACCATCAGAATGGGGTTTTTCACAGCTTATGGGCCGTTATTGGACTAGGCCGGATTTTTGACGATTAGAGGAGGTCATGACTCCAGAATCGGGAAGCCGATAGGATTCGGCTAAGGGTTGTTCAGTTTCGGCTGATTGTTTGGGAACTCATGTTACCGGCACTGAGGACAGGAAGCTGAAAAAATGGAAAAATCCTTTAAGAAATACTATCCTGACATCATCATAGGCTGGAAGATTGAGGAAAGACTGAGACTTTGGGTCTGAAAATAACTGATTACAGCGATTGCCTATGAAACGGAGATGATCAGCATGATTATCAGCAATAGCCGATGTAATGTACATCGCCGCTGGGGTAAGGATAAAATTAGTGACTGATGCACAAAGCAGAACACACATTGATCTCGAGGGATCAGTCACAAATTGGATCAAACAAAAGAACTTTTATTTACAAAAGGGGGAATGCAAGATTACAATGAGGATGGTTAGTTCGTCCACCCCATCTTACACCTAATCGGGAGAGTGTGGTCAAAAGAATCGGTCAGATCTGTTCCAGCTTCCTTCATATCATCTACAGAGTATTCTACCCTGTCTTCTAGATCTCGCTCGCAAACGTCAAATCTACGGTAATCAGCGCCGGAGTGGATCCGCACAGCATTGAAAGCGAGCGTCGCGCCATACCCCATGCCGGCTCTGGAGATAACGGGGAGGATTCGGTTAACTTCGTTTACCCGCTTCAGGGTCGTCGTGCCCGTCACATCGGCCGTGATGGCAAGCTTGGTGACGGCGGCTTCGAGGGCATGGAGTTTAGCTGCCAGAGTTGAAAGAAAGAAGAATGAGTAAAGGCAGAAAAAGAAAAAACAAGGGAAGAAATGATGAGAAATATTTTTACCAGCGGCCTGATTACGAGCGACGTCGCGCTCCCGAGAGATTCGGGAAATCTCCCGATCCTTTCCCTCTAGATCAAATTGAAGGTCCATGACCTTCTGAGTCAAGTCCTCGGGAAGGTCATCGCCGATCCTCCTAAACAGAAGCAATGAAGTAAGAACAGTTGCTTCATTTTCGAAACAAGAAAAAGGAAGAAGGAGCGACCTTTTCTTAGAGGTGCTGGAAGCACCAAGCTCGGAGCTGTGTCGGCTCGCTACGGAGGACATCTTCTAGATTGGATCGAACGATGGTAGGAGAAGAGAAGGGTTTTCTGGTTTGAAGGTTGAAACGGGGGAGTTTGAGAGAGTAAGCCGAAACGAAGTGAAGGGTAACTTTAAAAGACCCTAGAAAGTGCATCGGGAAATGAATCGGCAGGTGAAGTAATTATGACATGCAAGATTTCTACGAAGATGGATGCTTCCAGAAGTTCCACGTATGTATACGGGAAAAAAGAATTTTGGAACAAATATTTATCCCAAAATTAGGGGGCATGTGTTAACACCAGAAATTCGCACGCATAAGAGTATGACAAGTGGACCCAGCCAGCAGTGAAGAAAGGATTCGGCAAACGATCAGGCGACTATTTGGTCCTCAGAGTTTCAGTGAATGCCTGTGCGGTCGGCTGTTTTGCGAAGCGGCGGCTCCATTCGGGAAATGGATATAGCAAGTAAAACCGGCTTGCACGAGAAGACACGTAACATTGGAGGACGCCGAGAAGAATAGGAATAGGATTTGTATCTTTCCAAATTTCATTATGCGAGTCGTGATCTTCTAGGACTCATGTTTTCGCCCAGGGTATAAATATAAACCCTCGGCAATTGTAAAACTGTTCACAACCATATCAATACAAACCGGCCCCGTGCCACCATCGAGTCCTTAGTCGTGTCGTCGAGTTCTTCGAGAGGAATCATCGATCCGTCGACCTCCGTAAGTCCCGACAACCTTGTTATCATGTCTAGTATCATGCGGTGGATTTAGATATGATGCAAGTAGTCTTGTTTGTTTTCAATGGTCGTGCGGCAGATCCTTGATTAACGATCAAGAAGTCTTTGCTTATGCTCTGCTTATGAATAGATACCATGCGGCAGGCGTTTATTCATATGTTTAGTAAAAGCGAGATAGTTATCGACTCTGTTAGATTTGGCAAGATCTAGTAGATTCATTAAGTTATCATGTGTTGCATGTTTTTAATTAATTCTGTAATACTCTTTTGCCCAATATAGATTGATCTTTATTCGGCCTTGCTTCACAAGTTTACTTGTGTTCCAATAATTGCATGATCATGATGGCCGAATCAATTTCCAATCTAGGTTGTTACATGTTGTGGGTTCATGCATTTTAATCACGTTTGAGTTTTGATGAAACTAGGTATCGTGCGGCAGATGCAGGTTTTAGATTGGTTTAATCGTGCTTGTTTGTATGTTCCTTCCTCATGGACCCCAACTCAGCTAGTTTGCCGATCTTGGTTAAGCTTACGCGAGTAACGAGTTTTTATAGATCTGTTTGAATATACGCATGCTTTTAGCTTCTTATCATTAGATTGTATTATGCGGTGGATTAATCTAATTATAAGAAGTGGTGTAGACTTGCACTTGGGTTTATGCTTGACGGGTTTATGAAGATTAGACGTGCGGCAGACTAGTTGGATTAACCTATGTATGTGATGTTTGAATAGATTTATACTTACAAGTTACCTGTTTACAATTTACTATGTCTCAATGATATCTTTCATTTGTTTGAGCATGCTTTTGCTTATACGTGCATTCGGCAGTCGATATGCTTACATGCTTTCCTCTCATGTTAGCCGAATGACTCTATAAACATGCCTTGACAGACAGCTTCTATAGCTGTGCCCCGTCGTGATTGGCTTTCAAAGCCGTAAATATGGAATTGTCTGGTCTCGCCCGGCATGTTCCAGTGTTATTCTCACAGTTTTATCCCTTGTTGGTTTTCAGGTCAAACCGACTGGCACGCCTCTGGATTCCAAACCGTCCGGACATCCGATTGAAGCCACGCTTTTTCCGGCTTGCTGTGTGTGAGGCGTGGACCACGTTTTGCGTCAACACCTATAAAATTGGTCTTAAGATGGCTTGACATTGTGGTCATCATGTTGCCTCCCAATTGAAGGTGAAAGGATCAAGACGCCTAAGAAGGAGGTAAATTGATCTATTCCAAAAAAATTTACAATAATTAAAGCCTAACACTAGCCCATTTCACATCTACTGTCTAAAGGTGTGTCTATCTTCTAGCGCACAAAAGTTTAGCACCCTAATTTCCAATCCTACTCTTTCATGACAATTCTAGGAATGTAAATGATAAGAATTAAAACGCTCAAAGTAAATGCGGAAAGTAAAGAGAAGAATTAAAATGCCCTTGCACACCCCCTAGTCCTCGTTAGAGCACCCGCGCAAGGGCATCGCTCCCCCTTCCTCCGCGCAAGGACCAAGTGCTCACTTTAGGCTAATTCTTTGCCTCTCCGGCCTAGTGAATCGCACACAACCCGTCACAACATGAGATGGGTCATCCATAAGCTCCACCAGATGATCACCATGCTTACAATTGTCACCAAGCCGTCTAGGTGATGTCGGTCATCAAGAGTAACAAACACAAACTCTCACTTGACTCTAAACAAGCCTAATGAGGAAGGTGGATGCACACTTGCTACTCTCTAGCACTAATGCGGTCCTTAATCTTGCAATTCATATGCACCCACAAACACGCCATAATGAAGGGGTACAAATCAGCTGATTCATGTGGCATAATTGTGCACTGCACTCATCGAACGTGTCCAATGCTGCAGAAAACACCCCGTTCACTTCCGAATCACGACGCCAAGTGAACGACTTTAGTTCCTCTCGGTCTATGGGCTATCTTTGAGCTACCTAGTGCTAAGTTTGACAAGTGTGCACCACACCTAACACATTAGACTCACCTAGGTCAAGCTACTAGTCCATACCCCCTTTATAGTACGGCCAAAGGAAAAACAAAACCCTAAAGCTAATCTAAGAGCCTCCCAACACCAAACTACACTTAGAACTAGATTGTTCTTAGCCTTGTCGTCAATCCTTTGATAACCAAAAATGAATTCGATCATAGGGGCATGAATACCATTGATTTCTCAATCAATCGCCATTATCGTGACCTAACTCATCAATTGTTTTTGTAAAATATATGTTAGTCACAATAATTTTATGTTGTCATTAATCACCAAAACCCACTAGGGGCCTAGATGCTTTCAGAACGGAATATGACTATTGCCCAAAATCTTATGTTGCATTGTACGCTGGGTGAACACTGTTCGCGCGTCTGATGCCACAACAATAAGGTTCCAGAGAGCCTTGGTTCACATCAGATACGTCTGATGGTTTGGCATCAGACGCATTGAGAGTCTGATGTCCTTTGGTTCTGTGTTGTTTCATCTATAGCTTGTTCATTTTAGATCCGTCAGTTGTGTTGGTTTCTTGACTTCATACGGATTTTTTCAAGGCACTCTTGCCACAAGTTGGTACAAGTATTTTTGGGTGAACACTTCATCCTTCTCCGTAGGGGTGGAGTGATCCGTTTTTGGAGGTTCTGACGTTCTTGGTGCTTGCTTCGCTTGTGTTGTGTTCCTAGGGAACATCCACCCAATCATTTGGGTCATGGTCATCACGTGTGATGGCTTTGTTTTTGGAGATTGACTTTGGGACATCAGCTATCTATTTATGGAAAGAAATTTGAGGCTCCCATTCACCCCCCCCCCTCTGGTCGTCGTTTCCTGTCCTTCTAAGATGCCCAATAAGGGATGTGAATTGGGCTAATCTAAAAATTTTGTGGACGAAATGAAAATCTAGCACTTAACTCATTTCACCCTTGTGCCTAAATTGTGTTTCTAGCCAATGCACAAAGTTTTGCAACACAGTTCCAACCTTAGTCTAGCATGGTGATTCTAGGAATGTAAATTGCATGAAAGTGAATGCTCAAAGTAAAGAGGGTGTTAGGAATATGACGATGTTTTCTCGAGGTATCAAAGAGTTAGCACCCTCCACTAGTCCTTGTTGGAGAACCCACACAAGAGTATTGCTCCCCCTTGATCCGTGCAAGGACTAAGTGCTCTCTATGAGTTAATTCTTCACCACTCCAACACGCTGAATCTCCCACATCTCTTTACTCTATTGAAGAGTTGGCACTCTTCACTAGTCCTTGTTGGAGAACCCATGTAAGGGTATTGCTCTCCCTTGATCCGTGCAAGAACCAAGTGCTCCCTACAGGTTAATTCTTCACCGCTCCAGCATGCTGAATCACCCAAATCTATTTACACAAACTCAAGCCTCCCACAAGCTCCTCCGGGAGATCACCAATCACCACCAATTCATAGCTGATGTCGATCACCAAGAGTAACAAGCGTAAACTCTGACCTAACCTAGCCTAATGAGAAGAGTGAATGCACACTTGCTACACCCTAAGCACTAATGGAGTCCTTAAGCTTCGATTATGGAATCCTGAACACTCCACTAGCCTCAAACTCTCTCCTGGACACCAAGAAGTGTATGTGTATCTTTAGAATGTCAAGAGAGCTCAATAGCATGAGATGGTGGGTTATATACATATAGGGCCAAGCACAAAAACTAGTAGTTACCCCTCTGTAAGGAAAATGGACCTCGGACCATTTAACTTTGGATTTTGGTGTTTGATGAACAACATAACCAAATTGGACTAATAAGTTTGCAAGTGTTTGTTTTGTAGTCCAATAGGGTGCAAATGTGGCTTGGACTAAGGCGATGTGGTGATCCGATGATCAACACCTCAAGCAAGACTCTAGAAGCTCAGTTGAAGACCCTAAAGATCAAGCAAAGTCCAAGGCACAAGAATGGAACCAAGACAACGCAAGAAATCACGAAGAAACGAGAAGATAGGGACATCGGACGCTGCATCGGACGCTGCCCACGCAAGCATCGGACGCTCCGTTGGTAAACCCTAGCTCGTGTCAGCGCCAGCAGAGGCATCGGACGCTAAAGACCGAGGCATCAAACGCGACTGTGACACTGTGCAAACCTGCACAGCGAGCATCGGACGCTCCGGTGCTAACATCGGACGCTACAGGACCCTGCGTCCGATGACCATGCAGAGAGGTTCCAGAGAGGCTCTGTGAGCATCGGACGCATCCGTTGATCAGCCATCGGACGCTAACTAGCCGTTGCAACACAGTGCCAGGCTGGCATCTAGCCGTTAAAGGAGCATCGGACGCGTCCGATGGTCACGACTCTAGCGTCCGATGGTCCGCTGTGAAGCCCATGACTTTCTCCAAACGGCTCTATTTGGTTGGGGCTCTATATATACCCCCATGGTCGGCCAAAACAAGCGAGTTAGAGCTCAAGGAAGTGTACCAAGTGTATAGACACATATTTAGTTGCTCTAGCCACCAAAGTGCTTAAGTGATATACTAGGTGATTAGTAGAGGTGCTTTGCGAAGTGCTTAAGCTAGTTAGAACACCGCTTTGCACTTTCTCTAGGTATTAGGCCTAGTGTTTAGTGAGGTTGAAAACCTCTCATCTACCGGTGCTTGCGCGCACCGTGGTTGTACATCGGCGGGGCTTGTAGTCTTGCGAGATCACACCAACCGAGTTTGTGGTGTGGCTGCCTCCGTGTACCAAAGGGAACAAGGCCTGCGGTGCTTCGGCCGGAAACTTGATAGTGAAGACGGCGGAGAGCATCCGGGAGAGGCTTTGCCACGAGTGGCTTAACCGGAGACCAACTTGCGTGTGGGGAAGGCCCGGAGCTATCCACGGAGTTATCCGACCAGGAGCTTGGCCCTTGCGAGGGATTCCTTGCGAGGGGCTCCAACGAGGACTAGGGGGAAGCTTGTGCGCTTCTCGATACCTCGGTAAAAATACCGGAGTCGTCGACGGGAGTTTGCATCTCTATCACACTCTTTACCTTCCGCATTTACATTGCTACCTTGTCTATGTGCTTTACCTTTCCTAGTTTACTCTTGCTAGTTGATAGGTTTGGAAACTAGGTTTCATAACTCCTTTTGTGGTAGAGATAGCAAACACACTTAGCAAAACCTTAGTTGCACATTAGTTAGTTTACTTTCTTGCATAGGTTTTGCTTAGGTGGAAATTAGAGGCCACAATTTAGAGTAGAAGTTTTAAGTTGTCTAATTCACCCCCCTCCTCTTAGGCGTCACGGTCCTTTCAATTGGTATCGGAGCCGGTTGGCTCTCTTGTGGACTCTTGGCTTACTCGCCTTCGAGCCGACGCCCCTAAGAGAGGTTAGGATGGATATCTCTAGGCCTCCACACTTTGACGACACTAACTTCCCTTACTATAGTGCTAGGATGTCTTGCTTTTTAGAAGCCATTGATCTAGGTGTTTGGAGAGTCACCCGCGACGGGATGAAACCCATTAAGAATCCCGAGAATCCTACCGCGGGTGATGAAAAAGAAATTCATCTTAATGCTAGAGCTAAGAATTGCTTGTTTGAATCTATTAGCATGGATGTCTTTAACCAAGTTTTTACTTTGCAAACATCTCATGAAATTTGGTTAAAGCTACATGAGCTCCATGATGGTACAAGTAATGTACGTGAGCAAAAACATCACCTAACTAAAACAAGCTATGATTCCTTCAAAGTGAATGATAATGAGCTTGCTCGTGATATGTATTCTCGATTGAATCTAATTATCAATGAGCTCCATTTTATAGGAATTACAAAGCTAGGTGATGTGGATATTGTGAGGAAGATCATCTCCGTGCTTCCAAAGAACAAATATGCAACCATCATCACCATCCTCCACAACATGGAGGACTTGAGCACCATGACCCCGGCCATTGTCATTGGCAAATTGGTGGCATTTGAGATGCCACGCAAGATGGGTCAAGAAGAAGCCACTTCATCAAGCAAAGACATTGCTCTCACATGTGAGCACAAAAAGATGAAGGGCAAGAAGCAAGTTGAGACAAGCTCAAGCTCCTCAAGTGAAGAACAGGATGATGAAGATGAAGAATCAAGTGATGATCAAGCCTCCACCTCATCTGACTCCTCCTTAGATGAAGAAGAAACAATCAAGCTTATGAAAGGAGTGAAGAGGATGATCCGCAAGCTCAATGTCAAGGGTGTGCCCATCACCATAGAAGATTGCCTCTTCACCAATCAAAGAAGAGAGCAAAGAAAAAAAGGATGCTATGGATGTGGCAAGAAAGGGCACTTTGTGGAAGATTGTCCAAAACAAAAGCCCACACCCAACGACAAGAAAAAGAAGGGATGCAAGGCCAAAGCTCTCACCACCATCAAGACATATGAAGATTCATCAAGTGATGATGAAGCCCATCACAAGAGGGATGGCGCAAGCACTCATCATCAAGCTCCTCACAAATGTGTCTTATGGCACGAGGTAACTCAAGCTCTGTCTCTAGTAATAGTGATAGTGATAGTGATGATGAGCTTCCTTCTTATAATGAACTTGTGCAAGATAATCTCAACTATGCTAAAGCTTGTACTAGTCAACAAAAGAAAATCAATGTTTTAAAAGAAAAATTAGATAGCTCTCAACAAGCCTACAATGCTATGCTTGAACAATATGAAATCTTTTCAAACTTGAATGTTGAGCTAGCTAACAAAATTAAGAAACTTGAGGCTAGTACAAGCACATGTGATAGCACAAGTAATGATGAGCAACTTGTTAAGAAAAATGAAAAACTAAAAGCAAAGTTAGCTAGCACACAAGATGCTTACAAAAGTTTGCTTGCTAAAATGGAAATTATGTGCAAGCATTGTGATGAGCTAACTAACAAAGTTGCTAATCTTGAAACCATCGGAGCAAACCCCACCGAGGCACCTAAAATTGAAAAATCAATCTTTAATATGCCTAAAAAGGATGTCTCTACTTCTTGCATTGATTTACTTGATTTAGACTCACCCATGTGCAAACAAGCTTATGTTGAGAATGTCATTGTAGAAACATGTACACAAGAAGTTGCAATGGAGAATGAGCTACTAAAGCAAGAAGTGGCTCGCCTCACCAAGGACTTGACCCAAGCAAAAGGCAAGGCGAAGCAAACCCGAACTCATCAAGATAACACCAACAAGGGAGTGAAGAAGCTTGATGAGGAGCAAACCGTGGTTTGCTATCTTTGCCACAAGGAAGGCCACAAGTCCTATGAGTGCAAGTTGAAGCATGGGGGAGAAAAGAAGAAAGAGAAAAACAAAAAGCAAACAAGCAAGCTCTCCAACACCTACACCAACAAGGTGAACAAGAAGACCACCACACCCTATCTCTTGAAGAAAAAGAAGAATGACAAGGTGGTGGCCATCAAGGTGAACAAGCAAGCCAACAATGGGGTCAAACACATTTGGGTGCCTAAGGACATCTCAACCATGAAGAGCACCAAAAAGGTTTGGGTCCCGAAAGGGAAGTGAGTAGCCAATTTGGCAACAGGGAATTTGGAGACTTGGCAAAGTTTTGGGTGCATATCATGGGGTGCATCATATTGGATCATGTCATTGCCAAGTATGTTAGTGGGTACTATGGACCCAAGTTCCCCCTCCCATGTTAGTAACTAGATTTAAATTCTTGCAATTACTTTCATTTGGTATAATTCCTTGCAATTACTTTTAGCATCTAGTTCCTTAATTGCCTAGGTTTGCATTGATATTTTCATATCTTTTGCCATGCAAATTAGGCTTATCATATGGTAGTTTTGCTCGGTATTACTCACTTTCTTAGAGCAATTCTACATGGTCTTAATTGGTTAGAAGCACGACACATAGCTTCTTTTATTTTGTATTTATCTTATATGTGCCAAAATCCAAATTATAGATAAACTACCCCAATTACCATCTTCAATTGATGTCACATTTCTTGTAATATCAATATGGAAAGTGGTAGTTTGACCTTACAAGTCAATGTGCATGTCTCCTACAAGTATTTCAAACTTGTGTGCACACTTCTAGGGGGAGTTTACTCTACAATTTGGAAGCTTTGAGACTAACACTACTTTCAAGATTATCATATGTGTAGTAGTCTCATTGCAAGGAAAATAGAGTTCTCAGAGACAAGCATCATGTGTGGTGATAATCCAATTGGCATCTACATGTGGTATTCCTAACCGATATCATTATGTTGGTTTCAATTTGATACTTTTATATGCTTTCTCCATGCATTATATAGATTAAACTCCTTTGTGCTTTAATTTGTGGGTTATGCATATGCTTTTACCTTACATCATATGTATGCATACACTTAGGGGGAGTTTTAGCTTATATAATGTTTCCTCTCTTGAGCTTTAATGTCTTCCTTTTCGGTGTTTGATTCCAAAGGGGGAGAATGTGTAGGGACCAAAACCAAGCCCAAACTAAAACAAACAAAATAACCAAAATCAAATTTTAAAAAATTCTATGGTTATTTTTATGGGAATGGTTCACAAAGGGAAGAAGTGACTTATGGAGTTAGAGGGAGAACTAATCCATCAAGCCACTAAAAGGAACTCAATGGCAAGGGCAAGATATGCTAGAATAAATGTGTTTTAATATGGTATCTTTTAAACATCATATGATCTTGCCTTTGCACTGCATCCTAGCAAGTAGATTGCATTTTTAATTATATATCTATTATTTGCTTGTTTTGGTCGTGTTGTCATCAATCACCAAAAAGGGGGAGATTGTAAGGAAAATGGACATCGGACCATTTAACTTTGGATTTTGGTGTTTGATGAACAACATAACCAAATTGGACTAATAAGTTTGCAAGTGTTTGTTTTGTAGTCCAATAGGGTGCAAATGTGACTTGGACTAAGGCAATGTGGTGATCCGATGATCAACACCTCAAGCAAGACTCTAGAAGCTCAGTTGAAGACCCTAAAGATCAAGCAAAGTCCAAGGCACAAGAATGGAACCAAGACAACGCAAGAAATCACGAAGAAACGAGAAGATAGGGACATCGGACGCTGCATCGGACGCTGCCCACGCAAGCATCGAACGCTCCGTTGGTAAACCCTAGCTCGTGTCAGCGCCAGCAGAGGCATCGGACGCTCCGGTGCTAACATCGGACGCTACAGGACCCTGCGTCCGATGACCTTGCAGAGAGGTTCCAGAGAGGCTCTGTGAGCATCGAATGCATCCGTTGATCAACCATCGGACGCTAACTAGCCGTTGCAACACAGTGCCAGGCTAGCATCTAGCCGTTAAAGGAGCATCGGACACATCCGATGGTCACGACTCCAGCGTCCGATGGTCCGCTGTGAAGCCCATGACTTTCTCCAAACGGCTCTATTTGGTTGGGGCTCTATATATACCCCCATGGCCGGCCAAAACAAGCGAGTTGGAGCTCAAGGAAGTGTACCAAGTGTATAGACACATATTTAGTTGCTCTAGCCACCAAAGTGCTTAAGTGATATACTAGGTGATTAGTAGAGGTGCTTTGCGAAGTGCTTAAGCTTGTTAGACCACCGCTTTGCGCTTGCTCTAGGTATTAGGCCTAGTGTTTAGTGAGGTTGAAAACCTCTCATCTACCGGTGCTTGCGCGCACCGTGGTTGTACATCGGCGGGGCTTGTAGTCTTGCGAGATCACACCAACCGAGTTTGTGGTGTGGCCGCCTCCGTGTACCAAAGGGAACAAGGCCCGCGGCGCTTTGGCCGGAAACTTGATAGTGAAGACGGCGGAGAGCATCCGGGAGAGGCTTTGCCACGAGTGGCTTAACCGGAGACCCACTTGCGTGTGGGGAAGGCCCAGAGCTATCCACGGAGTTATCCAACCAGGAGCTTGGCCCTTGCGAGGGATTCCTTGCGAGGGGCTCCAACGAGGACTAGGGGGAAGCTTGTGCGCTTCTCGATACCTCGGTAAAAATACCGGAGTCGTCGACGGGAGTTTGCATCTCTATCACACTCTTTACCTTCCGCATTTACATTGCTACCTTGTCTATGTGTTTTACCTTTCCTAGTTTACTCTTGCTAGTTGATAGGTTTGGAAACTAGGTTTCATAACTCCTTTTGTGGTAGAGATAGCAAACACACTTAGCAAAACCTTAGTTGCACATTAGTTAGTTTACTTTCTTGCATAGGTTTTGCTTAGGTGGAAATTAGAGGCCACAATTTAGAGTAGAAGTTTTAAGTTGTCTAATTCACCCCCTCTTAGGCGTCACGGTCCTTTCACCCTCCATTTAGAAGAAACGCAAGCACTAGTGTCCTCCATTGCACCGCTGACTTTTGCAGTAGAGAGATTCAGTGACTCTCCAATTGCTAGTTTGAAAATTAAACTAGCCATTTACTTTATGGTCACTGCGGTGGCACAGCTTTGGTGGGCACCATAGAGAATCAGTGGGGCCTTAACCTCTCTATAGACTCCTAGTAGAATGGTCTAGTGCATAGCTCTGGTGTGCATCAGACAACTCCGGTAGTGAGTACAATTTCGCTAGATCACTTCAAACATGATCTCTAGTAAAATATTCTGGTGTGACACCTCTGGTGCACACTAGTAAGCATAGTGCATGGCCCTATTTTCAGTCTCAAAACAAGCATTGTAGGAACCTCTGGTGCACGCTTTGGTGCATTATTACGAGAGAGCTTCGGTGCTCTCTAAACATCTCCAAACCCATCCGATTCAAATGTCTGGTTTTGATTCCATTAATCATTGGGATTCATTTGAGCTAACTAGTCCTAGTTTCACAAATGCGCATCACAACCACTCTCTAGACTCGACTAGGTCAAGCTACTCGTTCATACTCCATTTAATAATATGGCTAAAGGAGAAAACAAATATCCTATTACTACTCTAGCATCCCTTAGCTCTATTGAAACTTAGAACTAGTGGCTCCTTAATCTTAACGCTCATCCTTTGAAAACTGAAACTAATACCAACAAATGGGGGAATGAAAACCATCATTGTGACTACCTTATAAGGGATGTCACTGCAAAACACATGTTAGTCACAATGATTGTACCATCATTAATTGTGAAAAGCAAATTAGGTGCTTAGATGCTTTCAAATGCACATGAAACTTTTTATAAACATGTCATTGATATTGGTCTTATCTAACCCAGAGGTAGGGTTTTACAAATGGAATCCCCGGTCAGCTAAGGTTGATGGATCTTTACAACTCGGGTAACGCAAATACATTAACATCCCATAAGTCGGTCTATGTCTTGTCTACCAAGTAGATGACATCCTGACTTAGTTGGGCCTCTCGAGTAGTCAAACCGGCCACTCCTGACTAACAGATCAATTTTCTTCTCAGTGAGGATACCATAGGACCATATTGTCCACAATAATATTTAACAATTAGTCAATTACATTTCTCCAAAAATCTCATTTAATAGCTTAAACCCTTCATGATCACCATTACTTGTGACAATATTTTTCATAACATTGTAAAATGCACATGCCATTATTATAAAATGCAAATGATATGTTTGAATGATGCTTCATTACTAATGCTTAACACTAGGATGTTGTAGCTCCACCCCCTTAAAGAAATCTCATGGAGACATTTGCAAAGACTAGTAAGGGCTAGATTGGTAGGGCTCTAGCTCCTCCGAAAAGGATCCAACTCTATCTCCTCTTGTGGAGCAGCTTCTCTAGTGGAGCTAAAACTGTTTTATAAACGGTTGGCAAAAAAATAGCCCCAATGGTAGTTTTTTTTCATAATTTGTGTCTAGCCTGTGAGGCGGAGCTAAGATAAGCCATATTTTCATGGCTTCAGCTCCTTGATAGAAAAACGACTCTGGCTCCTCTGAATTTCTTCGTTGGAGTCATTTCTTGGATGGTCATTTGATAGGGCTTTGGCTAGAGTTGGAAGTGAAGCCTCTCCAGAAGCCATACCAAACGTGCCCTAAGTGTGTGTGTATAAAAAAGAATATAGGAAATGCTGCTTTATTCTTGTGCCCTCGTGAAATCTAGGTAACTTGTGTTTTGGTTAGAGGATGTTTTGATCCTAATTGGATTACAGTAATAATAAGATAAAATAATGTGAAGGCATCAATCCGAAACATCTCAAATTATAGGTTGAATTTAATAATTCAAATTCCATAATTATTGTAATCCTATAATCTATCTCAATTCTGAAACCTTCTTTTAATTTGGAGATTATAGGTCATTTGTACTCAAGCTAACAATATTTTACCTCTATAATTTCGGAATGCGGAAAATCTAGATGCTAATAATCTTTTCTCTTCTCCATCCTCGGACTCGACCTTATTAAGGGCCCAATTAGGATTTCTGGAACAGTTGAGATGACGACACTGCATAGGCTCCTTTTTTTCTGGCTATAATGATTTTTGCATTAGCACGAGTACGTTAGAGCATCACCAACCGTTTGGCATTTGGGCTTTGCATTTGTATTTTTGCCAAAAAATTGAAAAATGTCCTATCCAACCGTTTTGCATTTGGGCTTTACATTTTTATCAACTTGGCAAATTCCTGGGCTCACTAGGCATATATGCGAGTCCCTCCCGACTTGGCATTTGCCCCCGCGCGGCTTCGGCGGCTTTGTTCCACGCGCGACGAGAAACCTCGCGCCGCCGCCGTTTCTTCGCGCCAGGTTGAAAACAGCGACTTTCTTCCTCCAGTGTGCAGCAACCAAGTGGATGGCCGCCTGCCTGCTTGAGACGGTCGGCTGGGAGATAGTGGTGGCCGGCCGGCAGAAGATGCCAAACGACTGGGACCTCCTTCTGCCGGCGATGGAATTGGCGCGACGGAATTGGAGATGGAGACGATATGCCCGACGATGGAATTGATCTGCCTGGCTGGGACCTCCTTCTGCCGCTGATGTAGACGATCTGCCCGCGAAGGAATTGGCGCGCGACGGAAAAGGCTGCCAAGTCGCGCGCGACAATTTGGTTTGGGTCCACAATTTTGGAATTTGCCAAAATAAAATGCAAAACGGTTGGAGATTAAGTCTTTCTACCTTTGCCAAATCCATTTGAGACTTGGCAAATTCCCAAATATATCAAACAAAAAATGTCAAACGATTGGAGATGCTCGGTCACGACCACATCTAGGAAAGGTTCACACCCCCATTGAGATAATGTGCCATTAGTATTGTTTTCTTTTAGAAAAACTAGAAGCCGGCAAGGAGAACACAACAAACAGCCAGTCTTAACTCTTACGACGACCTGAATCAGCTTTCTACTCTTTCTTCCTACAACGACCTCAGCCGCGCGCTGTGTCTATGATCTCTAACTATCCGCACCCGCCTGCTCGTCGGTGTTGCGCTTGGTCTCCCCGGCATCGACGACGACGGCAGCGGTTGTGACGTCGAGGAGGCGCATGAGGTCCGCGAACGCGGCGAGGATGTCCCTGAGTGCGTCGCGCTCGTTGAGCGCGATGTAGCAGAGTAGCAGGTCGTGCAGGCGGGCCAGGTCGGCGTCGCGGCGGCGCGGGTCAAGCTCCAGCGCCTCCACCATCTCCACCATGGACTTGAGGAAGTCGGCGCGCGGCGTGTCCGTGGACACCGAAACCTTCCGCACCGGCTGCATGACGTCGTCGTTGTGCAAGTGTGCTTTGGTGGCGGACGCCGAGGAGGAAGCAGAGGAGGAGGAGGAGGACGCAGCGGCAGACGCGGGGAACGCTAAGGTGGCCGCGCGCCGCAGGGCGCGCACGTTGGAGGCGCTATCCCGGGCGTGGTGGGGGTGCTGGACGACGGAGTCGACGATGGAGTTGGAGCGGCCGGGCGTCGCGAGGAAGAAGCGGCGCGAGGCGATGGCGGTGGACAGCCCACCGGCGTCCGGCTCGGGCTCGGAGTCGTCGGGGTAGAGCGCGTCGTCGTCGTCGAGGAAGGCCGGGGACGACGTGGACGCCGTGGACGTCGGCGGCGAGGCCGTGCTCACCGACATCGACGCCGCCGACGTGGAGCCCTCCTCGTAGGACAGGGACGGCCGCCGCACGACCGGGAAGCAGCCCAACATTGCGCGCTCCGTGCCTCTCGGCATCGATCCTTCTAGCTCTGGAAGAGAGAGAGAGAGAGAGAGAGAGAGAGAGAGAGAAGGCCGACGAGGTGGATGGGGGTGGAAATAGACGGAGACTGGTGACCACGCGTGTATATAGCGAGCGGGGAGGCAAAGGCCAAGGCCAACGCCAAGGCCCACCAAGGGAGAGGGTGATTAGGGAGAGAGGGTACTTAGCAGGAGACGGCAACCTATAATTGGGTGAGATTAGCCTAGATAATCAATCCCTCCTGCTAAGAGCCTAAGACGCATGCACCCTAATTAAGCAACAGCGACAAGTTAAGCGCGTGCCATTAACCCACGTCCACGTGAGGCTCTTGCTAATCCCTCTCGCAGATATACCAAGCTTATTAGCACGGATGGAATTTGAATTTGAATTAAATTTCTATCCCGTTGGACCCGTCCACGGCTATGCCCGCTCCCAGAATCAATTGTTACGGATATGGCCATGATTCGTAAATCGTGGCTGCGCCGTCCCACGCCTTTGGAGGGCTGGGATCGTCCTGGAGATTCGCTGGCACAATCAGAGCCGCCGAATTCTAAAACGGTCCAGGATTTTTTGAGTTGAAACCTGTGGTGAGATATGATGCTGTCCTGCATGCGACGACAGCTGATTGACGAGGAGGAGAAAGATACTATTTGCAAAGATATCCTCGGAAAGATGTTTCGGAAGATTTCATTGCAATTGGTTTTCAAAACTTTCATTTCGTATTCTATCTTTATTAGTTGTCCTACGTATACGTATTTTCAAATCTTCTGACGGAAGAAATCAATGCCATGCACCCAGCAGATTAAATTAATGCATGGATATATAATGGTCAAATATTGTGAGATATTTTATTGTATTATAAGATTCTCTGGTTTCGGAGATTATTAATTACTAAGTTGTTTTTTTGCTAACGGGCATTTTTTTTTCAAATTTTCATGCAAAACAAATTAATGCTATGCGGATTTGTGGTTCTAGAGAAAATCTCTTACAATATCTTCAGGATTTTATTCATTATTTTTTTACTTAAAAAATATGTGGTTCCAATACCAAAACCGGTTTATGCAACAAGCCGCCCATGGTTTTAACCGATCCCTTTGCACTAAAGGAAAAATGAATCGAAAACGTGGCTTGAAAACCAAATCCAAGTTATGGGTAAGATCAACAATAAGCAACAATTTAGATGTAGGTTCTTAGCACCATATATCTTTATATCCTTCTAGATAGTTTTTTTTGAAAGGTTTATCCTTTTTTTGAAAGGTTTATCCTTCTAGATTATAAAAGCAAGAAGTAAAAACTAGTACATATTTTCTATGGGAATTTGGTTTCAAAACCAAATCTAGGTCATGAACATGTTGAACATGACTTTCTCTAGAAAGAAATATCATGGAGGAAATGAGACAGAGGTCCTTAGCACCATGTTTGTTATCCTTTTAGCTCATATAAACCTAAGAAAAAGAAAGAAGTAGAGATGAGCACACCTGATTTGATATATCAAGCAAGAGAATATCTTGAGGAACTCAGTCCTTCGGTCGAAAATGGAAGACTGTAGGGCACCATAAACAAGAGGTCTTCGTATAGCCAAAGGTGAATAAACAAGTTGAGTGAAGAGCGCACAAAAATGAGGTGAGACCAGGCTACAAAGGAAGAGAGCGCAAGATACAATGACACTAAGCAGAGCAGAGCTTAAATAGGCACAATTCGTAACGGTTATAATGCTAGCGACAAACGTCAAGCGGGCTGGTGGGAGGATATATGGAGGCAATAAGAAGGAAAATGTCAAGCGACACCATTTATCGCAACCCACATGGAGTCCTTGCATAAAAGGCATTTGTCAACATCGGCGAGCATATATCCTTCTAGAAGGAAATGATTCGACGGCTAGAAGTGCTTGAAATCAAGATCGATTTTAGGCGCTACTCCTTATGAATACGGTGGATTCGACTTCGAGGGTGGTTGTGCCCCCATGGCCTCAGGAAGGGGCTTAGGGAAGGTGGACTAGCCAGGTGGAGGAGGCAAGGGCGGAGCGGTGAGGCTGCCCTGGCCACAGGCGAAGGAGGATGGTGATTGGGCTAGGAAGAGGCGTGAGAGTTATGAGGATGGCCCGGTGGCACCAGTTTAGTGGGACAAGATGGTGATGGAGGTAGACTTAGCAGCGGGGACATCACTGGGATGGGAGGCAACGATGATATAGGTGTGGTAGCTGGAATTGGGAGCTGGATCTTTGCAAAGAAGAGAAAAAAGAGGTTGAAGAAGAACAATAGCACCTAAGTTGGGAATGGGTAGATTGACATCCAAGGGGTCCTATTCATAGTCTAGAAAAAATAGGTGCATGTAGTATAGTAATTCCCAATACTTAGTGCTATCGTCATAGTCTGCAAATGTGGTTGGTTGACCAATTAGACAAAGCGGGGACATGCGATGCCAGAGGCTAGATTTAGTCCCATGTGTTCATGTAGAAGTGTGGAGAGTAAGGACACCCTCTTGATTAGCAGGTCTCCTCCTCAGGCGCTCCATTGGAGGAGCTAGAGCACTTGAGCAGGAGCCGCTTTTGTGGCTCCAACTCCTCTACTGCTTACTAGAAAATGAAACTTCCTCCCAAAGTGTTTAGTAGGACTCATTCAGTTTCTTTTGTAGAAGTTGTTGTCAGAGCTAGAACTGAAGCCAGGCCAAACATACCTAGGTTCAAACCACGTCGAGCCTACCCAGGATTCTAACCAGGGCACACAATTTCATAACCGCACAAAAAAAACTAACCCTATTGCAAGCTATTTTATTTGTCACTCTTTATATATTTTAGATGCCTGAATTTTAAGATAATTTCAGGCAACACTCTTATACCACCAACTAGTACAAGTAAATTGTTACTTTTATGATTTGTTATTTATCTTTGTGCCATAACATATTAAATGTTTGTCCTTGTTTTCCAATAAAAATAATTATACATTGTTAATTGTCTTTGTACCAACACAAATCAGATTTTGTCGGGTTTACGGTTGTATCTAACAGATTTTTATTCTCGGTATCAAAATTACAGATTGCGTCCACATAAATTGCAATGAACAAAATCTACAGTTTTAGTATACAATATATGCAATAACCATCGCTTGAAAGAAAATTAAAATTCAGACATCTGAATTTTAGCAAAGCCCTATCATAACCTTATCTATAGCTAGAAATATTTTTTCAACGAAATTGTAAAATTGAAAGTTGTTAGGGCACATTTCTTCCTAGCCCCTAGAGTCATGCCACCCTCCAAGATTTGTACTCTTGTTTTTTTACATATACGTTGTTCAAATTGTTTACATTTGCTAGATTATATGTACATATAATTTTTTTATCAACAAATAAATAAACATTTCTATTTTGTTGCCTTAAAAGCTCCTTCAAGGATTAAAAAAACTCGTTCAAGGAATGCAATTTTTTTGAAAGGTTAAGATTTCATTACTCAAAGACAAGATACAAAGATGGAACAAAACGCGCGGCATTGGAAAGTTATCCAGATTAGACTAAATGATACAATTTCTTGAATGCACAAATGAATCGCAAGAGAAACCGCAAGAGCTAGGAATCACGGCATGTCCTGCCTTCTTTGTGAGATTGTCTGCCACTAATTTGTTTATAGTTCTTCCTATTTTGATGATCGAGATTTTTCGTATACTTGTGAAATCTGCTAGTGGATGAAGCGCCCAGTGTCTAGGATCCTGGATAATTGTCATCTTGTTCGCCATTGTAGCTAAGATTTTGTTATTTGCAAGTAGATTCAAAGCAATAGCAAGCTTTGCTGCAAGAAGTAATGCTCAAGCTTCAGCCTATAGTGGTTGCAAGGCACATCGAACCACCACCTAAAAAAGATTTCACCATAGAGGCTATGTGTTGGAGATACAAGGATGAATATTATGATTCTTGTTTGGGTAGCATTTGAATCCTGTTGCATATATATTGAAGCATCACAAAAGATTTTAGGGCAACCATGTACTTGCAGAGTCCGACTTATAATTTGCTTACCTTGAGGGCTTGAGGTTGGTTGTTGCTATTGTTCGATTATGGAGAAATAGTGATTTCTTTAGCCTCAGTTGCGAGGTTGTAAGCCAACCTAATGGCCTTAGGGCTTGTTTAGTTCCGAGAAATATTTGGAATCTGCACTGTAGCACTTTCGTTGTTATTTGACAAACTTTGTCCAAACATGGACTAACTAGATTCAAAAGATTCGTCTCGACATGTAGATACTAAAAGTACAATCAGTTACTTTTTTTACCTACATTTAATACTTTATGCATGCAGCTAAAGATTGATGTGACAGGGAATCTAGAAATATTTGGGGGAAGTTGGGGAAACTAAACAAGGCCTTACCTTCACGGAGTACTCTTGAGGGTGACCAATATAATTTGTTGAATCTATGATCATTGCACGCTTTCCAAAGACACCACATAATTGAGAAAATTATATTCACTGTAGCTAAAGCTAGATTATATTGCATCACAGTGGCAACCTGCAAATGGATTTCTCGACCAGCAGAGGGAAGTTCATGGGCTCTCAGGCCCAAATCTGATGTAGATCAAACTGCCCTAGCAAATGTACACTCAAAAAACAAGTGAGTTTTATTTTTCAAGCAATCCACAACGAGAATAGTTTTCATCAATGTTTGGAATTATTCTATGAATCCAACTTGCAGTACCTAAAGCAAGTCTCATCCAGTAGCCGCCAAGCAAAAACTTTGACCCTAGATTGCATGGTTTTGTCAGCCCATATCTGGCTAAGAATTTGTACAACTTGAGATCGTATGTTGGTGGGTGGCAAAACAGTCGAAGCCTCAATTGCCAACATTTTGTAAGTACTTTTGGATGTGCATAGGGCACTCGTGTTCAACATCCAATAGAGAGGATATCTGGCTTCTCACCTGTAATTACTGGAACATACAAAAGGGCTTCGTGGTTTCCTGGCTAAAAAAGGGTTGTAATTTTTTTTTCATATCACAATTTTTTGAACTTGCTTGAGAAGATAGCACAAGTTCTAGTTCAGTTGGTCTCGCCGTCCCGGCCCCGCACGCACGGGGTACGTACGGATGGGATGGGAGGCAGCGAGGGCACGTATACGTGTCGGCTGCCGGTCCACAACCGCCAACCAACTCAGCTCCTCACGTCACGCGTCTGGCCGTGTTGCATCTCCGTCCCACGAGACGGGCACAGGTCGTCGGCCGCCTGTAGCCTGTAGGTGCGTGGTGACCACTGCCAGCGGCCGTGGCCGATGGATGCGCCTGCCGCCTGCGTGCGGCATGTGACGGCCGCTTCCCTCTACCGCTCCTCTACGTGCCTTTCGCTGGCCCGTCTCCATCCGCTCTGATCCGACCGCGCCTACACGGCGGTGTGTGTGCTCGTCAAATGCGTAAGCAGCTGTGAAATAGGCTTCAAAACTGACTGTTTCCGTTCCTGTCGCTTGTCCGTCTCTCGATCCATGTTTTACAACTTGTTATTATTGGCATACATGATGCATCATACATGTACAAACAAAATCTTGCACTGCAAACAGCAACAAGCGTGCGTTCCATGCTGCCCAGCTAGGCAGCTACTGCCGGCCGCGGTTCAGCCGCGCGGCGGCGGCGGCGGACGCGCCCACCCCGCCCGGCCGCGCCGTCGCGTCGGGTTCGCCGCGCACCTCCGCGCCCACCACCCGCGCCGCGTCTTCCCGCTCCACCTCCTTGTCCGCGCCCAGCCTTGCCTCACCGTCGCGTCCTGCGTGGCGTGGGACATCACAAACCGGATGATGGGTCGCCAGCGCCCAGCTTAATTCGGCTCTCATAGCAGCACCACACGTGACGTGAGGACGCTCGGCTTCAACGCGATGGTCACCACCTGGTCGGCCACCAACTCCGTGATGACGCGGCCACCCGGCACGTGCGCTTCGTTGACGGCGACCCCGCCCTCGGCGGCCGCGTCGCGGGGCCCGACGCCGAGGCGCTCGTTGCGCCTGGCCGCGGACTGCATGACGGCAGCGGTCCCGCCCCTGGGAGCCTGGCCCAGCACGGCGTTCTCCGCGGCCTGCATCATGGCCGCGTCCTGGCCAGCTCTCCCTTGACGGCGAACACGTCGCCGTAGCGGACGGCGCCTCCGTCGCCCGGTCGGTCCTGGCCGTCGTGCTCCGCCGGCAGCCTCCTCTGCTGCTCCTCCTGGCTCGTCATTGTAAGATTGGTGGTAACTGATGACGCCTCGCTCAGTGAAATGTCAGTGCGAGCTCGGCGAGTCGCGAGCGATAGAGCTGGACGTGAGAGTGTTAGAGAGTGAATGCAACGAACAGAGATTTGGAACAACTGTTATCTTTATTGATCTTTGAAAGTATATATATATATATACAAGGAAGATTGCGCCGTACGGAATCCGTACGGACGCATCTGGATAAGACCATGCGGTTGCCTGTGTTGGAACCGCACAGGAGACAAGGCTAACTGCTAATACATATGACTAACTGCACATGATTAACTGCTAATCTAATCCTGTCCTTTAATCTTGTACGGATGGATGAGATCATCAACGAACTGGCACCGATTCGTAACACTCCCCCTTGATCGAATCTTCCTTGAGATCAATGATGTTGTAAACTTGGATTCCTCGAAAAACCCTATGGGAAAAATCTGAGGAATATGTATGTATATGATTTAAATAAATCACTATGTCATTGGTATTCCAAACAAAACCCAGCGGGGAAATATTGGAGATACGACATATTAATGACTCCTCCAAAAACCATTTTAGGAAAAATATGAGGAGCATTATAATATGGATAGGTCGCTAAAACTCCTGCAAAAACCCAGTGGGAAAATTCAGGAGAAAATATGATGACATATCATTTGTATTGTCTCTAAGATAACTCTCATGAAAAACCTTTTCTGGAGAAAAACATGAATAGTTGTGAGGGCAATATGTGTCTTTGATATTTACTATAAAAACCCCGATGGGGAAAATAGAAAACATGACACACGCTTATGTTAATATTACCTCGTTAAAAATTTTAACAAGAAACCTTGTGAGTAAAACTCGTTAAAGAAAAGAGTATAACATGATGCGAGTACATGTGATATCTAGGAGATTTCTCCCCCTGATTCTTGCAAGTCTCTAAGTCGCCGCATACCAATTCCATGTACCAATTTATGAAATATAGAATATGGTAAGGACTTAGTAAAAAGATCTGCAAGATTATCACAAAACTTGATTTGTAAGATGTCTATTTCCCCACTTTCTTGTAGTTCATGGGGATAAAACAACTTAGGAATAATATGCTTAGTGATATTGCTCTTTATGTAACATGTTTGCATCTGTGTAACACAAGCAGAATTATCTTCATAGATAATTATAGGTGATTCAATAGAACCAATGCCACATGATTGTTGTATGTGGTTAATCATTCTGCGAAGCCACACACATTCGCGTGATGCTTCATATAGAGCAATGATTTCAGAATGATTAGTAGAGGTGGACGTCATGGTTTGTTTAGAAGACTTCCATGAAATAGCCGTACCTCCACGAAGGAATACAAATCATGTTTGGGATTTTCGGTTATGAGGATCAGATAAGTAACCAGCATCTGTGTAGCCAATCATACTGGGATCATGATTCTTCCTGAAGAATAAACCAAGATCCTTTGTGCCATTAAGGTATCTGAGGATACACTTCGCTCCCGTCCAGTGACGGCGAGTGGGTTTCGCACTATGCCTAGCTAGTAAGTTTACTGCAAATGCGATATCAGGCCTGGTGCAATTTGCAAGATACATAAGTGCGCCAATGATACTGAGATATGGAACCTCTTGTCCCAATATCTTTTCACCAACATCCGGTGGTCTAAATTAATCTTTTCCTACTTCTAAGGAACGAACAACCATCGGTGTTTTGATGGGGTATGATTTGTCCATTTTGAATTTCTCCAAAACTTTCTGGACATAGGCTGACTGATGCACTAAAATCCCTGTAGGACGGTGCTCAATTTGTAAGCCCAAGCAATACCGGGTCTTACCCAAATCCTTCATCTCGAATTCCTTCGTGAGATGATCACGTGCTTCATTTATATCCTTTGGATTGCCAATGATGTTTAAATCATCAACATATACAGATATAATACAAAATCCCGTCGGAGATTTCTTAATGAAGACACATGGGCAATCATCATTGTTGGAGTATCCCTTCTTGAGAAGGAACTCACTCAGTCGGTTGTACCACATCCGACCCAATTGCTTTAAGCCATATAATGACTTTTGTAGCTTTTACACAATACATGTTGCGATTTGCGTTTGGATTCGGAATTTGGATTCCATCGGGAACCTTCATGTATATGTCCGAATCAAGTGACCCATATAAATATGCTGTCATCACATCCATCAACTGCATAGATAAATGATTTTGAACTGCCAATGATATTAAGTATCGGAAGGTAATTCCACTCATTACTGGAGAATATGTTTCATTGTAATCAATGCCGGGTCTCTGCGTGAACCCTTGTGCTACTAGTCTTGCTTTATATCTCACCACCTCATTATTTTCATTCCGTTTACGGATGAAAACCCATTTAAAGCCTACAGGAAAGACTTTGGAAGGTGTGGGCATCGCAGATGTGAATACCCTCCTTTTAGTGAGCGAGGCTATCTCAGCTTGGATTGCTTCTTTCCATTGAGCCCAGTCCGAGCGCTTTTTGCACTCTGCCATGGTCTTAGATTCTGGGTCATTGAGAAAGATTTCTGCAATTGCTGCGGAGAAGTACATGTGGACAACAGTAGTCTTCCGATCGTATGATTCTTCAGTTTCAATGTAATTGATGGAAATTTCTTTCACCCCATATTGCGACTCAACATTTCCCAAAACTATGGAGTCAGGGTGTTCCGATGTCCCAGGATCAGTGTTTGGGTGCACCGTTGATCCGGGTTGTGGATTAGGTCCTGGCGTTGAACTTTTATCCACTGTCGGGTGTCTACCAACTTGAGGTTGGCTTGGATTTACTGATTTTGAGGTTGGCGCAGACGAGGCCCAAGGCGCTCGAAGACGCTGCGGCGCTGTCCATGGAGGCTACGGTGACGGATCGGGCCGCGACGAACTCCACCGACATTGCGAAGAGCAAATAACAGTCCACGTGCAACATGAGAAGGCAAGTCAATGCGTTCCATGGTACTTACCGATGGGGGTTCAGAGGCATACGCCTCTGGTAACGTCGTTCTCTCCTTTGTCTGTTCCGGTAGAACAGTGCTGATTACATGTTAGAGAGTGAATGTAATGAACAGAGATTTGGAACAACTGTTATCTTCATTGATCTTTGAAAGTATATATATATATATGTAAGGAAGATTGCGCCGTACGGAATCCGTACGGACGCATCTGGATAAGACCATGTGGTTGCCTGTGTTGGAACCGCACAGGAGACAAGCCTAACTGCTAATACATATGACTAACTGTACATGATTAACTGCTAATCTAATCTTGTCCTTTAATCCTGTACGGATGGATGAACGAACTGGTGTCTTCTGTTAATCCACCGATTCGTAACAGAGAAGACGGATTGGACGGAGGCGAGAGACGTGGGTGACCGCGCCTGCAGCCACGTAGCGTCGGCGCTGCGAGGTGGCGTATGCGCAGCTGCGAAGTGCCTGCAGACACGCGCGTGCGCCTCCGCGTCCGTAAAGCGTCAGGATTCAATCAGCTCCAGCCAGCTAAACAAGGAAATTGCATAGTAGTCCTCACCTCAACAAGAATGGGAAACATAACTAAGCTAAGCAGCCATCAAGATGATCCATCAAATCAAACTTATTATAATTCCCATTTGATCCGATCCGATTCGATTAAAGCAAAACAGAACATTCGCGGAGGCAATGTACAGGGCCCAAACTCGGACGCGAAAGAGAAGCAGTGGCGGACGCTCTGCTCCGGGGAGGCGCGCTTCCGGCGAGGACCTCCCAGCTCAGGCTTGTGCACCGCCTTTAGCACAGACGGACGGACGGGGCGACGCTCACCGCCGCAGCAGCAGGTAGGCGGCAGCCTTGTGCCTCACCGGCGCTTGTGGTCCCTGGACCGTCGCGAGTGCCGCGGCTGGTCTTCCTGCGCCTCCTGCTCGCGCTCGCGCCGGGAGGACGAGGACGGCCGTCGCTTGAAGTGCTGCTCCTCTTCCTCGCTCTCCTCTTCGTCCGCGCCGCTGTAGTACTCGCCCGAGGCGGCAGCAGGCCTGCGCTTCTCCTCCTCTGCCGCCGCGGCCTCACGGTGGTGGTGGCGGTGGCCGCGGCTGTCGCCGCCCTCTGCCGCGGCGCTCTTCTTGGAGGAGGAAGAGGAGTGCGCGGGGGGCTTGTCGGAGGCCCTGCGGCTGCGCTTGGCGTCGGATGGGTTGGCGCCGTCTCCGGGGAAGCTGATGCGGGAGAAGACGCTGGCCTTAGACTTGGACGACGCCGCAGGTGCCTTGGCGGGCTCGGCCTCGTGCCGCGACGCGGGAGGCGGGGGAGGTGGGAGCTCGGTGTCGTCGTAGCGGTCGTCGGAGGAGCGCTTCTTGCCGGAGCTGGAGGAGCGACGCGACTGCCGGTCGGGGCTGGACGGCGGCGGCGGGCCACGCTCCGACCTGTCCGGCTGAGACCTCGACCTCTGAAAAAACAAAAATATATAAATAAAATAAAGCACGTGACAACACTGCATCTAATATAAGAGAATTCATCCTAGCCAACCAATCCAAATCGTACGATCAAAAACTCGTCGAGGATCCACGTCAGCTTGCAGCCCACACCACACGCGCGTCAGCAGCCTAGCATGACGCATCGTGAAAATAGAGGTCGCAAATCCTGTCTTCATCGTGGCCTAATATCGGTTTGTGGGTTCCACTACATTTTTACCTTATTAAAATTCTAGCCTATCCACTCCAAGCAATCATAGAAATGTAAAAGTATAACAAATAAAAGCTACTTATGAAAGAATAAAGCAAAGCGTCATCTTTCAGAAAGCGAAAGGCATGGAAAAGAAAGAAAAACACAAGAAAAAATTTGGCAAACCCAGTCCCAAAGAAAACATAATAAATACATAAATAAACAAAAAAAAAAAGATCTTTCCGCCATAGCGATGGCATCCTGTAAACCCAGGAAAGCAATCACAAGGGCAATGCTCCCGCTGGTGACTGCTGCTTGTAACCTAAGCAAACCTCTTACTGGATCAAGCAGCCGAGGCGCTGGGAACAAAAAGCATAGGAATTCCACCGAGTGCCTCACTTGTCCTGTATCACCGGAATCAGGCAGGACTCCGTCTGCATTTCTTCCTGCCCTGTCTACTGTAGCATAGGTGGCGGCGAAGATCCATATGTACAAAACTTGGCATGGAACCGATAACAGTACAAAACTTGGCATGATAACAGATTGACAGGAAAAGACATACATCCTTCCGCCTCATCGAGGTACTATCATTAATGGCCCCTGGTGATGATGCTCTAGCCTCTCTGCGGGAGTCCCTGTCCCTGGCACGCTGTCGATCACGGTCACCCTCCCGGGAACGGCCACGCTCCCGCGCCCGCTCTCGTTCCCTCTCCAGAGAACGGCCACGCTCCCTCTCCCTCTCCCTCTCCAGGGAACGCTCCCGCTCCCGCTCCCGCTCTCGAGAACGGTCACACTCTCTTTCCCTGCAAGAACACAACTCAACAGATTAGCTTTGACAGAATAGTGCACTAAACGAATGACTCAAGATACTGGATGTAGACTTAGTTCATTGTTAGATTTGTGGCACTATTCATGACAGTGGCGGATCCAGAATCAGCCTACGAGGAGAGCTAAATAAATAAAGAACCGAGTTTGAACCAAAATTCTTCTTATATTTTTTTGCCCATGAGAGGTTTTTGTTAGATTTTAAGATGATTTGGACTGAATTTTCCATTATTTTTCTTGCCCGCAGGAGATTTTGGACTAATTTAAAGAAAAATTATACTAATCTTAGCTAAAATCCTTGTATTTTTGGTCCATAAGAGGTTTTTGGTAGATTTTAAGATGATTTAGACTGAATTTTCCATTATTTTTCTAGTCCGCAGGAGATTTTGGACTAATTTAAAGCAAAATTATACTAATCTTAGCTATAATCCTATGCATGTTTTTGGGGCAAGGGGGGGCTGCAGCCCCCCCCCCCCCCCCTGAATCCGCGCATGTGCATAGAGCATAGAGCACCATCTTATAGGTCATGACACTGGAGTAGCAGCATTACAATTTACAACCAATATTTACATTTTATAGAAGTTTCTGATAAAGAAATGAAAACCAAGCAATGGCATGGAACTTTATCACATTGAAAATAGCACTTCCAACCCCTAACTTCGTGTGGTTCTGCCATTTTTTAGATCCTTATACAACAAAACTAACTATAATAGGACCAAAACTTGTGCCAGTATGTTTCACAATTTCAGTCATTCAGTTGTTCACTGAGGCATGAGCTTTTAGTGGATCTAAAAACAGACATCCATGGATAAAATGTTTTAAAGTTTAGGGACATAATCACATAAATGGTGTGAGTATATCACTAACACATAAACTAGCTATCACGCCAAGCAGTGACTTGGGGTTCATAAAGAAGAGTTTCCAAAGCACCAACGGATGGCAAATGCAAATAACAAAAAAACTAAAGAGCTATAATTTTTGTTTTGATACAGAAACTACAAGAATGACTATCGCAAATAACATGGTCAAGCTCAGGACATGCCATATCATCTAAGGGCAACTTGTACAAACTACAAAGTTTACTCTATACGTGGTTCTTATATATCCTTCAGAATTTATTGATGATGCAGTTCAAAACGGCCCATGCCTCCGCGAGACCAAAGAAATCAACGCTAAGGCAAAGGGGAGCATTGACAATTCCATGCAAGACATTTTAGACCAACTTCTCGCTTATCCTCAACTCAAAATAAAAACCTACACTTGGATGGTCATTATGGGCCTGTGCATTTGAAAAATGGTGGATGATCCAAATTAGTGTCATCCACTGGTTCAACTTAAAAGAACGTGACTTCGGGTATCTAGAAATGTCATGGAATGATCCAAATTTGTGTCATTCGCTGATTCAAATTAAAAGAACATGACTTCAAGGATCTAGAAATGTCATGGAACCATGGTTTTTGAGGCGTCACCTGGGCGTCACAGGACGCCACAGGGTTTTAGTTACACCATATCGCCTAGGTGTCGCCTCCGCAGGACGCCACAGGGTTAGTTACGCCATACCGCCTAGGCGTAGCCTAGATGGCACCTAGGCGTCCAGGCATACCCCCAGCGCCCCAGGACGCCGCAACGCCTCAAAAACCATGCATGGAACAGCTGTTCAATATGTTCAAATGTAGAAGGGCATCTGAAGGGTCCAATCACCTTTCATTGAACCGATCCATTTCACGTCTCCTCCTAAGTTCAGGTTTCCTGGGATCAAATTCTTCTCTGCTCACAACTGGGGGGCCCATGTTTATTCCCATAGCGTTAACTGCCAATTCAGAAAGATCCCTGAAATGAATAATACAAGACTTCAGAAACAACCATAGTAAGGAGTTGTTCACCTGTTGATCAAAGAAGTAAATTCATACAACCGTTCATGGATACTGGGTTGTTGACCAAAAGAGGTAAACATCAACTAATGCTTCTCTCTCACCAAAATGGAGAAATACAGCCACAAGTTTACACTCACACATTCCTCTTGACTTTCAGAGGTACAAAGAAGATAACCAGTACATATGGCATTGTTCATGTTTCTTTTGCATACAAACCAACTGGTGCTAAAGATATACCTAGGAACTCCTGGCATCATGTATCCTGGGGGCATAAACGGATCCTGTGGGAGAACACCCCCACCAAAAGGGTCAAATGGACCTGGTGGATAACCCATGTAAGGCATGGGACCAGGAAACGGTGCACCCATGTAATCCATTGGTAATGGCACTCCTCCGCCCCAGTAAGGGTTGAATGCTCCAGTTGGACCCAAGGGCATTCCTGAAAAATTTTCAGCTCCAAAATCTTGAAATTTTTTCCATTGCTCTTCAGCTGTCAACAGAATAGGAATTCCATTTATTTAAGCCATTACTTGCACTTGCAGCTACATCTTGATGACAAACGATCATGACCAGGTACAAGGACTTTACCATTTCCGGCAACACGTGGCTTCTTCTTTTTCTTCTTCTTTACCACTGAAGCTTCCAAAAGAAAATCAGTATCTCAGAACAGAAATAATTTGACCAAAGAAAGTCAACTGGTGCAAATCACTTTATTTAATTCCAAGAGTTATTGTCATACTCTGAAATCATAGACATGATCTTTTGACTAGTTTGACCAATGATAAAGATGTTATGGTCCCTCTGTTCTAGTGATTATGAATAAGGAAAAGGAAAAGCACGAGATAAACGAGCCATGCTTGTTACCTCATTAAATTCAATTACCATCTAAACTATCTATCTTAAGCTAGCAATCAGTGAGTGCAGTGACTTAGTCTAGATTACTGTACCATTAAAGCATGGTTTGGCTTAGCTGAGCTGAGTATCCAAAACTAGACTTTGACTAGTATATATACTACAAATCTTTATAGCAACAAAACCTTAACCACAAGAAAATGCATCCAAATGTGAATCCAACAAAATTCATATCAGATGAGGCTGTCAGTTGAAGATCACGATCTTTGACTCCTAGAATGTGTGCACACCTTATAAAATGAAATGTATAATAACATCAAACAAATTACAACACTTCTTCACTCTTAGACATCAGATAATCCATGCAGTCACAAATACTCCTAAGTGGCATTTGGGTCGTGCAGTCAAACAAATCACTTCATACTTACAAATTACTTTTTATGTATTGGATTTGGACATTTGAAAGAGTAGATTTGTCTCAGAAAATGCATTCACAAAAGTATACAATGGAGATCATATCTTTGTGCAAAATGTTCTAAAGTATAAATTCTTCAGCACTTATTTTTTTAAGGGAAGCTGCAACACAGGCAAGAGCTAGCTACAAAGTACAAACAGAAACAGGAGCAAAGGCTTTTCACCTTGTTCCCCTGCAGGCAACTTTTCTTGAGAATCTTTTGCCACTGGAGTTGTTTCTACTGGTTTATCTTCTTTCACTTTCTTAGAATCCATGGTCCCTTCAGCAATATCCGGAACTGTTGTGGCTTTCTTATCTGAAGAACTCACATCGATATTTGTAGTTGTAGCTTTTGCTCCATTGAGGCTCTCAGCATCTGGAGACTCTTCTACAGGTGTGGATGCTTTAGCCTCTTCCTTTGAAGCAGCAGAAACAGCAGGAGACCTAAGCTTAGGTTGCACAGGTAGAGCTGACTCCATGTCTACAAAACATACATCATCATTTTCCAATTGTGATCAAAGCAAATCCAATGACAAGTAAATGTACAAACGTACCCTGTACTTGCACCATGCTTCCCACATTTTCCGTACTGCTAGTTGGTGGTGCCTCTAATATGCGGCTGATGGTTTCTCTTAGAGTTTTATTAGGGAGAAGATCGTCGGCTAATATGCTTGTGGCACCACAGACACACATTGACTTACTAATTATGTAATCCCTGATGCCTGCCAGAAAAATACAAATAACACTTAACTCCCCCGAACAGCATCATATTTTAATGAGAAAAGGGAAAGGAAACACTTCGCGGTACAATAATATATAAGAAAACAACAGGGCCAGTCATATCATACGATGGCAGTATAAATAGAAACAGTGTGAAACACACAATCAGGAACATAAAAGACAGCTTACATTTATCACAGAAACTCCTAAAGCAACATTTACTAGTTAGAACAGCATCCTTCATTACTTCTTTGCACAATGGGCAGCGTAGCTCTGGTGGAAGATCACCAACAGAACGTGTGGTAGGTAGGCCCTCTATCTCCTTCTCAAAAGCAGCTCTAACACAGAAAAATATGATGTTTATTTTTTGCCTGAAGTACATATAAACTGGTATTATACAATCACAGAAACTGCTCAAGAAATGTGGGTACTGACTCATTTGGCTTCAAAACAGCACCAGCCCCACTTGGTAATGCGTATGAGCCATCCGGAGTTTGCATTAGCATTGATTTTGGAATACCAGTTGGGGGTTTCATCCTTTTCACATCATATCTAGCATCACCATTTGTGGGGCAATGTTGAATAAAATGACCTGCAAAACAAGATCCATTGAGCGAAAGAACAGTGAAACATACAATGCTTAAGATTTTACAAACCATCAGCATACCAGGTACTTTACATCTGTGACAAACATAACCTGGAGGAGGTGTCCTGCGCTCCAGCCGTCCTTCAGAATAACAAAGGAAGAGATATTAAGAAGCATAGTTTTTCTTCTAGAAACAAATGGAAAATATTTGCATACCATACCAAAGAGCATAAAATCTATTATATATATGTACAAGTATTTTCGTGTATCACTACTATATATCAAAAACTTTTCACACAATGGAAAGAATATCCATGTTACCAAGGTGGATAAAGCATTTTCCTCACAAAGATATATTTTGATAATACCTCAAGCTAACACTTTAATTGCAAAAAAAAGGGCACAGAGCATTACCAAAGCCACGGCCAGCCATCATTCTGCCACCCATCCCTCTACCATAGCCTCTTCCAGAACCATAACCATCAGGGATTTGGCTGAAAGCATCAACCATCCACTTAGATTATTATTATAAAACCAACATTTGATTAGCATTACACTCGCATAGTAAGAGCAACAGATCTATCAGTTGCCAGCCAGTCTAGTAAAAGAAAACGGGGTCGGAGGCATCAATCCTCGACCCAGGAACGTTGCCCTAAACCTGGGTACACAGGGTCATTTCAACCTGGCATGTAAAAAACTCTCACAAGTAGTGTACCACGTTCCTCAACCCCATTGACCTAGGAACTTTGTGAATATGGTCTTAGGGGGGGTTTCTAATCCAGTAGATTACTCACCTATAGTCAAGGGCGGATGTATCAATAAGTGCTTTTATCTTACTATCCTCATCAACTTTATTATTTTCAGAAACATCAATCGCCTGGCAAGCAAGCTGGGAAGGAACCGAATCAGAAACATATAGTTCGTTGCCAAACTCATCATCCCACTCAGATTCTTCAGGCTGCAGTTTAAATATTATTTCAAATATCAGCTCCCCAAGTAAATAGGAAATTGCAGTAGATATATGAAAATTCTAATGCACTTTCAATGGCCAATTTAGGAAAGATAAAGAGAGAGCCAACAAGTGGTTGTCAATCTTACATATTTCATAGATGAATCACCAAGAAAAGCACTTGCAGTGGGCATGACTTCTTCTACACCATCTTCTGCAGCTTTTGACCTGCAGAATTGGTACACATCTCAATATATGCTCACCAACCAGCAAAGCTCCTGGCCATTTTCAGTGACATGATCTGGCCAAATAATCAAATGTAATGCACCACATTGCACAGCCTGGAGGTGTGAACTCCTAAAGATTCACTAATCACTAAAAAGAATTAAGAGATATATTGCTAATTGTTAAATTAAAGTAATCAAAGATCAAGACAGTACTCTTCAGGTTCTGTGACAATAGGCTTCCTTGGTCGTCCTGGTATCCGCCGAATCAATACTGATGTATTTTTTGGTATCATAGTGGCCTCATCAGCGTACTCTGGAAGTGAAAATAGCACCATGAAACATTAAGCAATACCTCGATAGCATGAATCCATCACAAATCCACACAAGAAAACACAGTACAAACTAATTCATCACATGACAATTTGAATGCTTAGGGTACAAGTAAATATATTTTGAACGTGTTCTCTTACAATGCAATGTGGTATGGCTGCTTGCTTGGAAACAAACAAAGCACCACTGCAGCAGGACTTAATATGCATCAAGGCAATAGTTGGTTCATGCTCTCGACATATTAAATCAAATCTAAAATAGGGCTGTCTTAGCAGGTTCGGAACGCAGGGAAAAGAGGAACACAGGATTAAAACAATTGATACCAGCTACCTAAACAAGCATCAGTATTCAGCATTCAACATGCTTGGTTGGCACAGAACTTGAGTGCATGAACCAAATAGCCCCTGATTTATAACATAATAAAGACCATACAATTCTACAACCTGGTCCATCACAATTTTTACCAGGAATGATAAACTTACACATATTCACCCACACAAGAAATCTGAGAAAGAACCAACCTTCATCAGTTTGAGCATTTGAGATCATAAGGTCAAAATCTGTGCCCCTGCCAAGATGCTTGGACTCAAAAATCCGCTCCTTCAAGTTGGCAACAGAGATGAATTGCCCCTCAATCGGAATCGAGTCATAGTCCCTAGCACTCTTGAACTTGTAATACACAGCCATTTGCTTGCCCACTCAAAATTTTCTCTTTTTTTTCTTCTGGTTTTATCTTTTTTGTATTTTATTTTCCTTTTTTTTTGTTGCTTTTCCACTCCTCTTCTGTAATAGAGATTATTCCATAGAAACCAACAAGGAAAGAACAAAAAAAAACTGTCTTCGCCCTTAAATTGAGCGGCAAATTGATGCTTTAAACCCGGACAAATAGCAGGAACTAATGAACATGAACAAGTGTACAAGCAAGCAAAAAAATTTTATCTCCACCGCCTTGTCGGCTCCTGCGCTCCAGTCCTACACCGCTGCGGAAGAAGATATGCCGCACGCCGCAAGGAGAAATCTGATCGCCCGCCGAAGGCCTGAACCTTTGCACCTCTGCCAGACGGAAACCCACCGGATTGGGGGTTACCACTGAATCGCCTCATCCATCGCCTTCCACTCCCAGATCGCCGTAGATCCGGGCTCGAGACACCACGAAACGGCCTTATGGAAGGCCTCCAAGAACGAGAACTCGCCGAGAAAAGGTGCTTCCTCTTGCGCAGTCGAGGCGGGGTCCGCCGCCGCCGTCCGATGCTGATGCAGCCGGGGAGCGGTGGAGTCCTAAGCTGCTACGGGAGCCGAATCGCGTCTGCCCCTGAGGAATCGACGGCACCGTGGCTCAAGTTTGGAGCTAGGGTTTCGAGCTCCGAGGATTGCGTCGCCTCCTCGCGTTGTCGAGGCCGGAAGGGGAGGAGAGGGGTCGGGGGAGGAGTCGGGACGCGCGGATGGGAAAGGGATCGGATGAGGTCATGGCCTCATGGTTATGGGATGTGTGTATTTGAGTCGGGTTTTACTTTTACATTTTTACCGTTACCACATAAATACTACTAAGTACTGTCTCTGTCTCATTGAAAGTGTCGTTAGAAAACCGTGTTCTAGCGACACTTTCAATGAGACGGAAGAAGTATATACTCCCTCCATTCACGAAAAAATCAATTCCTAGAATCCGTGTCAGTCAAACATTTTAAACTTGACTAACTTTATAGAAAAGAGTAATAACATTTATGATATAAAATAGACATATTATAAAAATATACTCTATAGTATATCTAATGATACAAATTTGAGATCATTAATCTTGACAGTTTTTTTTAGAAATTCGGTCAAAGTTTAAAAAGTTTGACTTAGGACAACTTTAGAAATCTATTTATTCATGAACGGAGGGAGTAATACCATAATAGTAATAATAGTATGTCCCGCGCGTTGCCGGAATTTTTCTTAAAAAATATGTTATATACGTATTCTGTATACTATATATCTATAAAAAAATTGACTTGTATATTATCTATTATATCAGATCTAGTAAAAAATACTAAACTAGTCAAAGAAAAAATAATAAAATATTTAATTACTTTATAAAAAAATATTTTTTAGACGAAAGAAGAATTGTATTAAATTATAGCTGGGTACATCATCGTATTACAGGTACTCTGGAAAGTATCCAAAAACTGATTCTTATCTATATTATACTCACACTGTGAAATACTCAAACTCTCAAATCCAAACATGATTGACGCTTCGTATAGATAGTAAATACTCGGCAACAGTTGTTTTCGCCCTCAGAACAAATGCTCAATGGACGGCCAACATTTCTGCAGGCGTAGTTGAGAAACTTCTTATTCTTTGTGTCTTCCTTTTTCTTCTTTCTGCCACCGAAGTGATGAGTTACGAGGATGCTACGCTAGCCGAAAAACAAAATTTTTCAACCCCATAAACCAGAAACTACTGCTAGTTATAGATCACGGGATTACCACTAGACGCGCAGTGCAGCGGAAGACGTCTCGGTGTAGACGTGCGCGTCGCAGCGATGTCGTGTAGTTGTTCACGTCCGACCTTCACGTCTCCACGTGCGGTTCGACCTTGTGCTCCAGATGCAGCACCTCCGAGGTATCCCACACGTATAGGGAGGAAGCGTCACGCCTCCAGACTACTAGGTCTGCGAGGAGCAATAGGCGCGGGTGTGGGGTGGGCGACGACTGTCTAATGACGTCTGGTTCGACCTTGGTCGCCCCACCCCTCTTTATATAGGCGTCCCTAATGAGCCCACCGACCTGGAGGCCCATTAGCAAACCCTAATCCCGGTCTTACTCGAGTCCAACTCGAATCAGGCTTCCAGCCCCTTAAGCGTGCGACCCTATGGGTTCACGCACACATAGACACGGTCCGAGTACTCCTACTCGCCCGATAGTTGACAGCGGCCTCTAGCAAGACGTGTCAACTCCTATGTATACGCAAAGATCATATCTGACGAACCACCACGATCACATATACGTAATTTCCTTGCCACACAATATTTGGTTCAACTCATAGGTTAACACTTAACCTAAGCACGGCCATGCATTTTATGATCCAATCATTTGAGTGGTTCAGTGATATCTCTCTCGCATGGAGAGGGGCAAATCTCATCTTGATCGTCTATGTCTCACAGCATACTTTCTGACAAACTCGAAGACTATCTTTATAACTACCCTGTTACGAAGTAGCGTTTGATAGTCCCTAAGTAAGTCGATTCATATCTTGAGTACATACCACAATCTCAGGTCTAAGGACATAACGTACATGATGTGTGAAGAGATAATAAGAACATCTCATGCTGGTTCTGTCTAGCCCCATGTCATACATGTGCCCACTTTATTAGTTTAACATCTTCATGTCTATGACTTGTGAAACATAGACATCAACTAATACATGTGCTGATCTAATATTCATGTGTGTCCTCACATGAACTCCGATCAGTGACAACTATCGAATAACCATACAAGTAAAAGAGTCTCACAGACAATTCACATAATTGTCAATCAATACAAGTTGTCTTTAATGGATATTCAATGAACATATAATAAATCATGGATACAATAGAAATATCATCATCTCTATGATTACCTCTAGGGCATATTTCCAACAGTCTCCCACTTGCACTAGAGTTAATCTTTTAGATATCTAATACTCATAGACCTCACGTGCGCCTCATGCTTAGGCTATGGAAGAGCCTTTGTCAAAGGATCTGCTATATTCAAATCCGTATGTATTTTGCACATCTTAATCTTATCTCTTCCAATGAACTCTCGAATGAGGTGAAATTTCCGCAATACATGTTTGTTCTTCTGGTGATTCCTTGGCTCCTTAGCCTGCGCGATCGCCCCATTGCTATCACAATGTAGAGACAATGGGCTAGACGCATTTGGAAACACACCAAGATCAATGAGGAACCTCCTCATCCAAACACCTTCCTTTGCAGCTCCACTAGCTGCAATGTACTCGGCTTCTGCTGTAGAATCAAACACGGTCTCCTGCTTGGAACTTTTCCAACTGACTGCACCACCATTTATTGTGAACACAAAACCTGATTGAGATTGTGAATCATCTGTGTCAGTTTGGAAGCTAGCATCGGTGTAACCATTTACAACGAGCTCCTCCTCACCTCCATAGATTAGGAACACATCTTTAGTCCTTCTCAAGTACTTAAGGATGTTTTTAACAAGTGTCCAGTGACTCTCACCTGGATTAGCTTGATATCTGCTCGCAATACTTAGAGCATATGAGACATCCGGGCGTGTACATATCATGGCATACATGATGGAACCAATAGCCGAAGCATATTGAACCTTACTCATGCGCTCTCGCTCATCAGATGTCGAAGGACATTGTTTCTCACTAAAACGCATGCCATGTGACATAGGCAAGAACCCTTTCTTGGACTATTCCATGTTGAACCGCTTCAACACCTTGTCAATGTACGTTTCTTGGCTTAATCCTATTAGCCTCTTTGACCTATCTCTATATAGATCTTAATGCCCAGAATATATGTTGCTTCTCCTAAATCCTTCATAGAAAAATTATTATTCAGTGAAGTCTTTATGGTTTGCAACATCGGAATGTCATTCCCAATCAACAGTACGTCATCTACATACAAGATTAGAAACACAACAGCGCTCCCACTTTCCTTATTGTAAACACAAGGTTCTTCTTCACTTTGACGGAAGCCAAACCCTTTGACCACCTCATCAAAACGAATATTCCAACTCCGAGATGCTCGCTTTAATCCATAAATAGATTTCTTAAGCTTGCATATTTTTCCAACATTGCTAGGATCAACAAAACCTTCGGGTTGTATCATATACACATCCTCTTCCAAATTTCTATTTAGAAAGGCTGTTTTAACATCCATCTGCCATATCTCATAGTCATAATAGGCAGCAATTGCTAGAATGATCCGGATAGATTTAAGCATCGCTACCGATGAGAAAGTCTCGTCGTAGTCAACTCCTTGAACTTGCCGAAAACCTTTTGCGACAAGTCGAGCTTTATAAACTTGGACGTTTCCATCCATATCTTTTTTCCTTTTATAGATCCATTTGGACTCTATGGGTCTTACCCCATCAGGCGGGTCAACCAAGTTCCAAACTTGATTGGCTCCCATGGAATCTATCTCGGATCTCATGGCACTATGCCATTTCTCGGAATCAGGGTCCATCATTGCCTCGACATAAGTTGTAGGTTCGTCATCGTCTAACAATAACACATCCCCACGCAACTCGCAGATTCTTGCCGACCTTCGTGGTTGGGGCGGGGTGTCTGTTGCCACAGGTAGCTCAACTTGTTCTGCTACATTAGCATCACTCGTGGAGTCAATCCCTGTTGGCTCATCCTGAACTTCTTCAAGATACACCTTCTGCCCTCTCTTGTCTCTTTTGAGAAACTCTTTCTCTAAGAAAACACCGTTTCGAGCAACAAACACTTTGCCCTCTAAGCGGTTGTAGAAGTAATACCTTAAAGTTTCCTTTGGGTATCCCACGAAAAAGCACTTGTCCGACTTGGGTGTTAGTTTATCTGATATAAGTCGTTTGACATAAACTTCACAACCCCAAATCTTTAGAAAAGACAGACTGGGACTCTTACCAGTCCACATCTCATATGGTGTCTTAACTATGGACTTAGACGGTACCCTATTTAATGTGAAAGCGGCTGTTTCTAGAGCGTATCCCCAAAATGATAAAGGAAGGTCTGACTGGCTCATCATAGACCGAACCATGTCTAACAAAGTTTGGTTACGTCGCTCGGACACGCCGTTTCTCTGAGGCGTTCCGGGTGGCGTAAGTTGTGGAATAATTCCGTAACTCTTAATATGATTGCTAAACTCGTGGCTCAAATATTCGCCTCCACGATCTGATCGCAAGGCCTTAATTTTCTTGCCACGTTGATTCTCTACCTCATTCTGAAATTCTTTGAACTTTTCAAATGTTTCAGATTTATGCTTCATCAGATAGACATATCCATATCTGCTAAAATCATCAGTGAAGGTTATGAAGTATTGGAATCCGCCTCTAGCTGCCGTACTCATTGGTCCGCATACATCAGTATGTACAAGTTCCAACAAGTCAGACACCCTCTCAGGAAAACCTGTGAAAGGCGACTTGGTCATCTTGCGCAGCAAACAAGCCTCGCATGTCTCGTATGATTCAAAATCAAACAAAGTTAGAAACCCATCTGCATGGAGCTTCTTCACGCGATACTCACTTATATGACCCAAACGACAATGCCACATATAGGTAGGGCTTAACTCATTAAGCTGAGGCCTTTTAGCAGTAATATTACAGATAGACATAGGTGCATCATCAAGATTTAAAATAAACAACTCATTCACAATGGATGCAAAAGCCACAAAGATATCATTCTTAGAGATTACACAACCATTGTCTTTACTCGCAAATGAATAGCCATCCTTCATCAAACATGAAGGTGACACAATGTTTTGACTTAAACTTGGAACAAAATAACAATTATTTAACTCCAAAATAAATCCTGATGGAAGGTGGAGTTGCATCGTCCCGACGTTCAACACAGCAACTCTTGCATTATTGCCCACGCGGAAATCAACCTCCCCTTTTCCAACGCTTCTACCTCTTATCATTCCCTGCATCGTATTGCAAATATGAGCAACCGAGCCGGTATCAAATACCCAAGAATTAATATAAGAGTTAGCGAAGAAAATATCTGTAATATAAACAACAAGTGTATGAGCAGCGGGAGTACCTTTACCACCGTCATCCTTCATCAAGGATGCTAAGTACACCTTGCAGTTTCTTTTCCAGTGACCTTTCCCCTTACAGTGGAAGCACTCAGAATCAACAGTTGGTCCAGCAGCGTCAGGCGCAGGAGGGTTTGGCTTAGAGATCACATCTTTGGCCTTGCCCTTGCCCTTCCTATTCTTCCAATAGTTGCCCTTCCTTTTAATGTTAGGCTTGTTTTGGATCGCCATCACATGGCTGTTACCAGCACCTTTCTTGATGTCTGCCTCTGCTGTTTTAAGCATGCCACATAGCTCATTCAAGCCCCTCTCCGCACCATGCATATGGTAGTTCGAGATGAAGTTCCCATAGCTAGGTGGGAGAGAAGAGAGAATGAAATCAGTAGCCAGTTCTGGACCAATTGGGAAGCCTAGCTTCTCCAACCTCTGAGTGTAACCAACCATCTTGATCACATGTGGTCCAACTGCTGCACCCTCTGCTAACTTAGTCTCAGCAAGAGACTTAGAAACATTGAACCTTTCAGTTCTAGCCTGAGTCTGGAACATCTCATCTAGCGCTACGATCATATCGTAGGTTGTATGGTTATTATCAAACTGCATCTGCAGATCTGGTTTCATGCTAGCAAGCATCAGGCATCCCACTTCAAGATCAGCATCACATGCTTTCTTGTAAGCGGTTTTCTCAGTAGCAGATGCATTATCAGCAGGTTCCTCTGGTAGTGGGGTGTCTAGAATATCTTCCTTTTTCTTAGCCCTGAGAACAATTCTCAGGTTGCGGATCCAATCCGCATAGTTTGCTCCATTCAATTTATCTTTCTCAAGGATTGAACGTAAAGTAAATGGTGGATTGCTAGATGCCATTGATCTACAACAAAAGTAAATGCAAAATACCAAGACAAAATATCCAAGACAGAGTAAATGATATTAAATCATTAATAAAATCTACTCCCACTGAGATCAATATCCCTCTATTGAATCTCAATGATTCAAGACCCAAACTAACAAGTCTACTAGTGAGCTTTAGCATCACCGCTAGTGGACATGGTAGATCGGTAAGCAACTCTTTGCTAATCATATCTCATATGACTCTTGTTGTTGGCCAACATCTCTATGTGTGCTCATCTCCTTATGCTTCAAGGTTCCTAACCATTAGGATGACCTTGTTCAAGCAACCAACCCTTCTGCAGTAAGTATCCGATACGAACCTGCCTTGTCAAGGAAAATCAGTGATACCCTAATTTCATAGGGGCACCACCGATTGTACAAGACGTATGACAGTGCAAGGTTTGGGGAAGCATATGACTTGAACATTACTGAGGGATCGTTCTACACTTTCACTATCGCATGTAGACAATAAACATGAATTGCATGTGAAAGTAGAACATAATAAGAGAATAGCATCAACACAGATATGACTTGGTATAGCCCAGTGTTCCTTTGAAGATCTCCATCTCTGCCAATCTGTTCACCATGATGATCTCCATCAACATGGTATATGCACGCCATCCTCCAACGATGAATCCACCGACTAGCTACAACTAGCGTAATTAATAAAGTAATTACATAGTCGCGTGTAGGATCATCATAATTTTGGCACGCAGGCCATTACATCAAATGGACAATATATATGTGGCTCCAGCCATATTGTCATAATCATGACATGCAAGTCATGAAATAATTACATACATGCATCACATACACATAAGGGCTATACCAGTCATCAATCCCTGCAAAACAGAGTTAAACGTTCCTGACGTCTAATCTTGAATCGCAGAAAACATAATTTTCCCAGCCTTTTATCGCAAATCTAAATTCGACGAAACCAGCAAAAGCTGATGAAAATCGGATGTAAAATTTTCTGTAGATCGATTTTCATTTAAAGATCATCTCAATCCGAGGTCGTATGCAAAAGTTACGGCCGTTTTACCGAACAACGCTCTTTTGCATGTGCCGCGGTACATCTCATGCACCCGACTCTTGACCTAGATTCGATTCGATCAATCTAATTGATCTCCATACTGCCATGATTGGATTTACACGTATCACTTAACTCCGATGGCAGAATTCCGACCGGTAGGAGTAGATCGTTACATCACCAACATGACAAGATCACGAATCAAGATCAGAAACTGATCTACAACCGTGCATATCTCTATATGCACACAACCGAATCCATAACGAGGCAGTAACGGCTCCGATACCACTGAAGGGTTATGAGGAAGCTACGCTAGCCGGAAAACAAAATTTTTTCGACCTCATAAACCAGGAACTACTGCTAGTTATAGATCACAGGATTACCACTAGACGCGCAGGTGCAGCGGAAGACATCTCGGTGTAGACGTGCGCGTCGCAGCGATGCCGTATAGATGTTCACGTCTGACCTTCACGTCTCCACGTGCGGTTCGTCCTTGTGCTCCAGATGCAGCACCTCCGAGGTATCCCACACGTACAGGGAGGAAGCGTCACGCCTCTAGACTGCTAGGTCTGCGAGGAGCAATAGGCGCGGGCGTGGGGTGGGCGACGGCTGTCTAATGACGTCCACCAACCCTGGTCGCCCCACCCCTCTTTATATAGGCGTCCCTAATGAGCTCACCGACCTGGAGGCCCATTAGCAAACCCTAATCCCGGTCTGACTCGAGTCGAACTCGAATTAGGCTTCCATCCCCTTAAGCGTGCGACCCTATGGGTTCACGCACACATAGACACGACCCGAGTACTCCTACTCGCCCGATAGTTGATAACGGCCTCTAGCAAGACATGTCAACTCCTATGTATACGCAAAAGATCATATCTGACAAACCACCACGATCACATATACGTAATTCCCTTGCCACACAATATTTGGTCCAACTCATAGGTTAACACTTAACCTAAGCACGGCCATGCATTTTATGATCCAATCATTTGAGTGGTTCAGTGATATCTCTCTCGCATGGAGAGGGGCAAATCCCATCTTGATCGTCTATATCTCACAGCATACTTCCTCACAAACCCGAAGACTATCTTTATAACTACCCTATTACGAAGTAGCGTTTGATAGTCTCTAAGTAAGTCGATTCATATCCTAAGTAATTATCCCATGAGTAAAAATGATAAAATCTGCTTAAAATGTTGGAACCTGAATAAGAAATAAAATATGCCATGCAAATGCTATTGTTATAGTTAGAATAACTAGTTTTATCTAAGTTGTAGCTTTTGTGGGTTGCACATGTTTTAACTAAAATCATGCTTAGTGAATAAAGTTAGTTAGAAATGGAGTAATTCTTTAAACTTGCTAAGGTGAAATTAGGACCAAATCTGGAGGATTTCTTTTAAAAATCATGAAAACCTTGCTAAAAGTTCCTCCTGGATTTTATCCCATCCCACCACTAGCCAAATTTTTGTTAGTCAAAACCACAAAGAGCTTTGTTTGTGTTGAGCTTTGTTAGACCTCATAGATCTTAGTAGAGAAGCTTATCATTTCTTTTGATCAAGATACACACACCCACTATTGATGGTCCTTAAACACCTGTTTTACCATCAACATTTTACCCTAACATTCACCAAAAAGGTATGAAATGTAGTCAAATAGGTTTCAAACTAACCGAATTCCACATGTCCATAGATTTTGATTTGAATGCAGGATTTGAACCAAATTTGGATATTTGAACCACCAAAGGCCAAGCCCACTCAGCAGGGCCCAATCGGGCCTCAGGGGGGTGGCGCCCACCACTTGGGTTGGCCCAAGTCCACTCCCTGCCACGTCACTGATCCGTGTGACCTCCTCAAGGCCAAATCTTGGCCCTTGGTCACTAGGTCAGTGGCATCGGACGGCTCAGGAGGGGAATGACGTGGATCATGACCAATGACAGTTATCTGGAGATGCTACCGACCTTGCAACCGCCTCTCTGGAGCTCCTGGATGCCGTTGAAGCAATGACGGTGCATCCAACGGTGATGGGGGTGGCGGCCGCCACCTAGGGATGGCGCCCGCCACTAGGGTTTGCCCTAGGTCGGTTGGCTGCCCCCTATAAGTACCCCCCTCACTCCACAAGGCTATAAATACCCCCCCTTGGGGCATCACTTCATACGCACCACAGACACCAACACAAGCAAGCAAGAGAAGCAAAGCAAGTAGAAGCAAGCAAGTGAGAGCTTAGAGAGCTTAGGCAAGTAGGGTAGCTAGTAGAGAGAGTATAGCTCTAGTGCCCTCGCTACAGCGCGACTCTTAGTTTAGCACAGCTCAGCCCTGACCAGTGGCATAGTAGCATAGAGCTTGCTAAGAGAGAAGCGGGTGCGAGTGACTGGCATCGGAGGTCGGTTGATTTCCCGACGTCTCTGGTCTGGTTTGCTCTCTTGTATCTTAGGTACATTTATCATTATTTTAGTATTACTTTTAGTATTACTTTATCAAGTACCTTGAGTGTGACCTAGTTATCCCTACAGTTCAATTCACTTAGCCATAGTAGTTAATCTCTAGTGTGCTTAGTGATTGATCTTTGCCAATAGGTTGCTTAGTTAGTTTAGTGTTTATCTTATTAAGTCAAGTATTTGCTCTGACGTCCGCAAGGGTGTCTCTATTCAAAGCTAGGGTAGAGATAGTTAGAATATAATTAAGCGTGGTGCTTAGTTATAGACTTACCTTCAGATACGGCTGGACCCCCAGATAGCTGTGGTAGCAAGCAGGTGGTGACAGCCCTGTGCGCCTTGAATTCCACCACGTAGTTGGCCTAGTTTAACAGTAAGGCTCGTTGTGCTAGCGTTCAACTTAAGTCAGTGGTAAAGGCTAGTACGCCTCGGTACTTGACAAGATAGGAATAAAACTATACTTAACTTAGTTGCTTTATTGACATTTACCTGTCTTGCTTCGTAGTTATCTTGCTTCGTAGTTATCTAGGAGTAGTAGTAGTTATTAGTTAATTATCATTAGTTATCCTATTCCCCTTATCTACCTATCCATCCACTACCTTACCATCCATTTCATCCTTACCTATCCACTCATATATTCTTTCTAGCCTTTCATCTCCTCTTTTCTCTTTTATCTTTTCTTCGACTCTCATCCCCTCCTTGACTCGACTCATACACCACCCTAGTCTTCCCTTGGGATCAAATAAATCGACACCTGATACTCCCAGGCGAAATGCTACTACGATAGTTCTGTGCGCTTGCAGAATCACCTCTTGGTAGATTGCATTCTCGCTAGCTAGCTCCTACTAGTGTCGGGACTGACAACCCCGCTTGACATTAGTAGATAGCTACTTTAGCTACCCTATCCTAGGTGTAGCTAAGAACTACCAACAAGCATTTCTGGCGCCGTTGCCGGGGATAGACTTCATAGTCTACACCTAGTAACGATGTTAGCAAGTGTCAACAAGCATTTCTGGCGCCGTTGTCGGGGAAGGCAATCGGTGTATCGCTTGAGTCCGTGTCGAATTTATCTTCGCTTAAGCTCCCGCTTAGCGAATCTCATCTTTCCCCATTCTTTCTTTCCTTAGTCCTTCTTATCTTTTTCCTTCATCTTCTTCAACTTCTTTCTTTCCTATCTCGTTCTATCTTCACGATGGCCAACAAGACCATTCGTGAGTTTTCTGCTCCTTCTGCCGCCAATGTAGCGACAGGACCAGACGTGATCGATGCCAACCTCAATTTTGAGTTAAAACCAGCTCTGATCACGATGGTCCAAGCTAGCCCGTTCTGGAGGATTTTACTTGTATGCCATTATAAAAAATGGCCCCAACCCTCAGGTCCCCGAAAGATCAAACCGAACCTGTATATCCAATCTCATCTTTGTTTTTTCCCATATGCCACTCCGTCCAGATTTCTGTTAGATTCCGCCATTTGGGCGCCCTGACAGGTGGGTCCGAGCCAGAAAAAGACTAAAATGCCCTCCTCGCCTCTTTGCCAAGTTGTCTACTCCTCGACGTCGACGTTCTGCATGCGCTTGTTACGTGGACGCGGCCTCGAGCCATCAACGTTCGGTCCATCCACGGTACGGTAGGGTGGCCATGGCGGGCCCTCCCAATAACACCTCATGCAGCCGCAGGAGGCACGCGCGCGCACGTCTTCGAGCGTAACGGGAGGCGTACGCAAACCGCATGGTCGTCGCGTGGATACGTGTTCGGCAAAACACAGCGGCCGGCACCGATGGACATGGACGCGGACGACGGCATCGACGCCATGCCCGCCGACATCTTCGTCGAGGTCCTCCGCACGCATTCCCTGGCCAGGTGCCGGTGCGTGTGCACACTCTGGCGCGCGGTCATGGACGACTGCGGGCTCCTCCTCCCGCACCCGCGCTCGTTCCCAGGCTTCTTCGCCAACGTCGTCCGAGCCACCAGACCGTGGAGGCCGCACCCCGGTTTCCTGCCCCCGCCGGCCTCGCGGGCGCCCAACGCCGACAAGCTCGCCTTCCTGCGGCCGTACCTCCCGTGCAGCGGCGCCAACGCCGTCGTGCAGGACCAATGCAATGGCCTCGTGCTATGCTTCTAGGACTATCTGGTCGGCAGGCCCGTGGGGGGCTTCGTGTGCAACCCCACGACGGAGCGCTGGGCGCGCCTGCCGCCCCCGCCGACGTGGTGGTCGCGCGGGCACGAGGGCTTGTTCCTCGCGTTCGACCCGGCGGTGTCGCGGGAGTACGAGGTCCTCCTCCTCCCGGTGCCACCTCCCCGACGCTGCAGCTCTGACGCCGGCCTCCTCGACGAGGTTCCCAGGCAAGGGCAGGTGACGTTGGGAATGTTCATGCCAGAACCGTTCGAGGGACGGCAACAGCCAGGCCAGAAGAAAGCGCTGCCTCTGCTCGTGTTCTCGTCGGTGCACGGGCGGTGGACGAGGCGACTGCTGGCGCCGGGCCGGTGTGCCTCGGCCCGCCTCTACGACAGGGTGATGCGGCGGCGCAGGCGGACCGCGGAGGGGGACCCGTGGGTGCGGACGTGGTGGTCCGCCTTGTACTGCCGTGGCTCGCTCTACGCGCACTGCGAGAAGCGCATCCTGGTGGTGCTCCGCTGCTCGGAGGGGACGTACGACATGGTCAAGCTCCCGGCCGACGAGGGACAGGGAGAGCACGTCTCGTCGGGCCTCCCCGTGGACTCCATCTTCGCGAGCACCGAGGACGGGGTGCTGCTGCAGTACGTGACCGTCGTTGACGTGTTCCGCGTCAAGGCGTGGGCGCTGCAAGAATCGGCGGTCGGCGGTGGGCAGCTGGAGTGGACGTTGATGCATGACAAGGACCTCGCCGCGCACGCACGCATGCTCGACCTGCTTCATCACGCGCCGTCCAATCGCGTTCCGGTCGCCACCGGAGATGGGAGAGGTGGACGCCAGGGCAAGAGCGTGTGGTTCTCTGACGAGGACGCCGAAGAAGTTGGCAGTGGTGACGTGGGCGATGGGTGCTCCAGCTCCAAGCGGTGCAACTGAGACGACACTAGCTTGCTCGACATAGAGGTCGGCGAGGATGAGGTGCTCGATGTCGGGGCCGGCGCCCCGACTCGGTTCGCCATCCTGGGGTGTCACCCGAACAAGGAGGTGATCTTCCTCGTCGCCGGCGCGTTCCACGTCGTGGCGTACCATCTCGGCAGCGGCAAGGTGCAGTACCTAGGTCGTTTGGTGTCGCTGGGCGATGGTGACCGCGTCGAGGCCGCGATCCCTTACCGCCCGTGCACCGTCGACGCGCTGCCCAGCTACACGTGGTGAGTCTTCTCTTCGCATGAGCGAGGTCATTTTGTTCCCCCCGATTACAGCAATGACTGTTGACAAAAATGTGCTCAACGACTCGCACAAGATTTGAAGCTAGTAATCCAAACTCTCTGCAAAGTTTTCTTTTTTAAAAAAGTTGTCTGCAATGTTATTTTGAAAATTTAACCTATCACATTTATCACATATATTGCAAAAGTGACCTTATATCCACAATTAGCAAATGACATGTGGGTCATAATAACATATTTCTAATTTAGCAAAATTATAATAACATGTTTCATATTATCCCAATATTTATACTTGCACCAACTGCCGTTGCCGCCAAAACACTGCCCCTCTAAATGGCGTACAGGGTAACCAAATAAGTTCACATAGCTGACAGGACCGAGGGCATTAGTGTCTTTTCTCTGCGTCGTTTGACACCGTGAGGAGCTAAAACGAATGGAGTGGCATGTGGGCAAAAACGAAGATGGACGATGATATAACGGTTCGTCTTCATCTTTCAGGGAGCTCAGAGTTGGGGCCATTTTTCGTAATGGCATACAGGAAAAAACCTCCCCGTTCTGTGGCAAAGCTCATGAGGATGCCAATGCTCACCTCCAACAATTTTTGGAGATTTGTGGCACCTTCACCATTAAGGGGATAACCCAAGAAGCCATCTGTCTTCGTCTCTTTCCCTTTTCCCTTCTAGGAAAAGCGAAGCAATGGTTCTATACCAATCGCAACGCTGTAGACACATGGGACAAGTGTTCCAATGCTTTTCTCGCCAAATTCTTTCCGATGGGCAAGACGAATGCTCTGCACAACAAAATCTCCAGCTTTACGCAACAAGCTGAGGAATCTATTCCCGAGGCTTGGGAGAGGTTGCAAGAGTATGTCGCTGCTTGTCTGCACCATGGTATGGAGGACTGGCTCTTGATCCAGAACTTCTATCATGGCTTGACTCCTCTCTCTAGAAGCCATTTGGATGCTGCCGCCGGCTGTGCATTCTTTTCTCTGAATGTTGCAGATGCTAAGGCTCTCATAGAGAAGATGGTGTCGAACCAAGGATGGAATGACGAGAGACTGCAGCCCCGTAAGCGAGGTATGCATTCCCTTAAGGAGGCCGACATGATCGTGACCAAGATGGACCTGCTGGCAAAGAAGCTGGACAGCTGTGAGAAGATGAACCAACAAGAGAGTGTCCAATCTCTAGAATCCTACATGACTTGTGAAGTCTGTGGAGAAACCAGACATTCTGGGAGCCACTGCCCCGAGCTACATGAAGATTTGAACTTCATCAACAACAACAACGGTTTCCGTCAACAGAATCAAGGATGGAATCAGCCTGCAAACTCTCAAGGTAACAATTCATTCCCCCGCTCTAATTTTCATAATTCTGATGATTTCTCGTTCTTAAAGAATCTAGTCTACTCTCAAGGTAGAACTACTGAATTTTTGAATAAGAAATTAATGTCGAATGATAAAACCCTTGAGAATATAAATGCTACATTAGAAGATTTCTCATCTGCTCTGAAAAATCAACTTAGCTTTAATAAGATGTTAGAAATCCAATTAGCTCAACTTGTTGCTATCATACCATCTTTTGAAACTGGCAAAATTCCTGCTAAACCTGACATGGAAGCTGCTAATATGGTTGAAATAAAATATTTTAACTATTATGAAGATCAAACCATGACTGTTAAAAAGGGTGATCCTGGTAGTACCATAATTAGATGCTCAATCTTTGGTGAAGTCTTTAAAAATGCCATGTGTGATTTAGGATCGAGTGTGAACATTCTATCTAAAGATTTTTATGAAAACTCGTTCTTTCCACCCATGTCATCCACATCTGCCTATGTCGTGCTAGCTGATCAATCCACTTGCTATGTAGAAGGAATAGTTAATGATTTACCTGTTCATATTAGAGGTTCCTATGTTCCTGCTGATTTCATAATACTAGATATGGGAAATAGGAAAGATGTGTCTCTAATCTTAGGTAGACCCTTCTTGAATACTGTTAATGCTTGCATATATGTGGGAGTGGCAAAATACAAATGGCATTAGGAGGGAGGAAGAAAATATTCTCCTTCTCCCGAGGCCCCGCATATGCCGCTAACATGCAGGAAGCAAAACCCGTTCGTACCAAGAAGAGGCGCCCAAGAACAAGGTGGAGCAGAAAGAAAGAACCACCTCCTCCTGAGTTGTGTAATTCACATAACAAAGGAGAGGTGCCAAAAGAAGAAGAACCAGATGGAGTACTTAAAGAAGAAGCACCTAAAGAAGAAGATCCACCCGATAAGGATGAAATTCCATGGACCTAAGGTATGGTTTTATTTTTTATTTTTCCCTTCAATTTTCCATTTTTCGAATAAATAACATATGTCATGCATGAAACTAAAAAAAAATCAGTTATCATTAGTTATATGCATAGGTATATGTTAACTTAGTTAGAACAATAAAATATCAAAATAGGATAGTTTCCCTTTTCACAACATTAGATAGTTTCCCTTTTAGTAAAATGAGAACAAGAGCTCTGACCGAGAAAGATGAAGGCCCTTCACCAAGCAAGAAGCCAGCTTGGGGGAGACTCCCACTCCAATAAGGTATGTCCCAAAGCCTACACTTTACATTCGGTTCTTAAATTCTATATCTTTTGAATGTCACATGCTTGCCTAAATAACCACTCCATGAATAAAATTGATAAAATCTGCTTAAACAAGTTGAAACCTGAATAAGATTTGAAATATGTCATGCAAATGCTATTGTTATGGTTTGAATAACTGGTGTTATCTAAGTTGTAGCTTTTGTGGGTTGCACATGCTTTAACTGAAATCATGCTTAGTGAGTAAAGTTAGTAAGAAATGGAGTAATTATTTAAACTTGCTAAGGTGAAATTAGGACCTAATCTGGAGGATTTCTTTTAAAAATCATGAAAAATACATTGCTATGGCTGAATGACATGTGCTCAAACCAACCCAAGCCATCCTCATTCCTAACCAAAGACAGCTGCACTGAATTCAGATCTGTCTCTGTCTGATTGGTAGGCGCGGTAGTGCCGCCCAGGGCGCGACAGTGCCAGGCCGCGGCACTGCCGGGCTAAGGCCAGCACCGCCGCGACTTGTTGTAACCGTTGGAAGGCAGGGGATATTTACTCCATCTCCCTGCCACCCCAACGGTCACCCACGACCATAACTCTTCTCCTACCTCCAGACAAGGCTTTCTCTCCCCATTGAAGGCCCCCAAGCTCTCTCTAACCTAATCTTTGATTCCTAGTGATTCCAAGTGAGTTAGAGCCTCAAACCTTCACCAAAGAGAAGCCCTAGCTGAGATCTACTTCCTAGAGCACTTGATTTGAGCCATAGCCGGTGGATTTGCTTCTATTACTCTTGGGTTCTTGGAACCCTAGCCGGCTAGGCGTCGCCCTAGAGCCTTGCCAACTTGTGTGGTGGCCTAGGGAGGTTTGTAATCGCTTGTGCAGCTAGTATTATTACCCCTCACCTCAAGGATTTGGTTCCTTGACTTGAGAACGAGGTAGAGTTGCAAAGCTCATGACCTAAGTGGTCAACCTCAACAACGTGGAGGTAGGCAAGCCTTGGTGGCGAGCTGAACCACGGGATAAATCACTTGTCTCTTATGCTTACTTATTTTCATACTTCATACTTGTGAGCTTGTGATAGATTCTAGGATTTGGCCCGATCTACTCTATACTTCATATTTGGCTTGTTAGAGTTGGTTCTGCTGGTTCAGGAAACTTGTTGTAGCATTTCCATTCATATAGAATCAGTTTGCTGTGGCTGGATTTCGAATTACAGTCTCAGGTTCTACTCTGCGCGGCAGTACCGGGCTGAGGCCGACAGTGCAGGGGAGCGGCAGTGCCGGGCACAGAGCGGTAGTGCCGGGCTTATCTAATTAAGTTTTGAGCTGTGATTTTTGATAGGCCTATTTACCCCCCTCTAGGCCACACAGGTCCTTACAAGTGGTATCAGAGCCTGGTCTCTCACGCAGCACTTCACCGTGCGAGAGAATGGCCACCGACGGAGGAACGGATAACGCTAGCGTTGTGCAACCCACACCCGAAGTGGAAATGCACACCGCTAGCAGCAATGAAAGTCTCTCCACAGCAAGTGAGAAGGCACCTCCTCAAATGGATGTGTCGGCCGGAGAGCTCGCAAGAAGAAAGGAGGAAAGAAGGTTGAGAAGAGAAGCAAGAGCCAAAGCAAGAGAAGATGCAGCGGCTCACAAAACAAGAGAAGATAAGGCTCAAAGAAAAGAAGAAAGAAGGATTAGAAGAGAAGAAAGAGCCAAGAGAAGAGAAGAAAAGGAGGAAGAGCTCCAAGCAAAGAAGAGTGTGAACTTGAGTGATGACTCAAGTAGCACCGAAGATGGAGACGATCACTTCTCCTACATGCTCAAGGACAACAAGAAGAAGAAGGAGGAGATGAAGAAGTCATATGGAGAAGTATCCTTTAACTATTCCTCTATGACTAACCATGACTCTAGGCCTCTCATCAATGTGCCCGCGGGCAAGTTACCTCGTTTTGACGGGACTAACTTTGCCAAGTGGAAGCACATTATGAAGACCTATCTTATTGGTCTCCATCTAGGTATTTGGGAAATAGTGCATAATGGACTTGAAGCACCGGTTGATCCAAAGAGCCCCACTCAAGATGAATTCCGCAACATTCATCTCAATGCCCAAGCCACTAGTGTGTTACTTAGTGCCTTGGATGGTGATGAGTACAACAAGGTCATGGGAGTTGAGGTTGCAAAAGAGATTTGGGACACTTTGCACATTGCTCATGAGAGAGTGGACAAAGTGAGGCAATCCAAGATTGACTTGTTGATGGCTAAGCTCAACCGGTTTGTGATTTGTGATGGTGAAGGCCCACAAGAGATGTTTGATAGATTGATAGTCATTGTTGGCAAGATTAGAGGGCTAGGTGGAAATGAAATCAATAATCACAAGGTTGTGAAGATCATGTTGGAGGCATACTCACCTAGGAATGAGACCGTAGTGACATTGATTAGGGACAAGAAGAAGTTTGAGCAATTCACACCTAGTGATGTGCTTGGGAGGATTATCACCTTTGACATGCAAAGAGAAGAGGCAAATGAGAGAAGGAAGCTTGGAGAGTTGCAAGCTAGGCTAGATGGGATGAAGATCAAGGATGTGGCACTTAAGGCTAGCAAGCCATCAAGGCAAGCAACATCAAGCAAGGCAAAATCAAGCAAGCAAGCCTCTACAAGCAAGCCCAAGCAACAAAAGAAGAAAATTGAAGTTGAGGACAACACATCATCCTCTTGTGGAAGTGAAAGTGATGGTGAAGAATTTGAAGAAATTGGTGATATAGCTCTTTTCATGAGAAGATACCGCAAGAGGCTCAAGAAGAAAGGTTACAAGTTTGTGAAGAGAAGGTTTCCAAACAAGAAGAAAAGAACTTGCTACAATTGTGGAAGCACCGATCATTTCATAGCACATTGTCCACATGAGAAGAAGGACAACAACTTCAACAAGGGCAACAAAGATGACAAAGGCACTTACAAGAAACACAACAAGAGATACATGGGAGAAGCTCACATTGGACATGAATGGGATTCAACCGCACAAACCTCAAGTGAAGAAGATGAGAAGATAGCAACAATAGCATTCCAAAAGTCATCTCCTTCACCAAGACTATTCAACAACTTGTCCGATGATGATGATTGCAACTCCCACACTTGTCTCATGGCCAAGAAAGAGAAGGTGAAAAAGACTCACACTTCTAAACCTTCTCTTCCACCTAGTGACATCTCTAGTAGTGAACTTAGTGATTCCTCTAGTGATGATGATTCTAGTGATGAAGAGATAAATATGATAACTAAAAGGTTAGACAAGAAAACCAAACTCTTTATCACTAAGCTAATGGAGGAACTAGAAAGTGTACAAGCCGAGCTAGCAATAAGTGAGGATGCTCTCATCAAACAAGAGGACCTCTATATTGCTTGCAAGGAAGCTCTTGCATTAGAGAGAAGTGAGTTGGACGTCTTGCATGAGGCCTTGGCCAAAGAGCAAGATGACCATGCTTCCCTAAAGAAGGCTCATATTGCACTCAAGGAAAAGTATTGTGGCTTGGATGAAAAGCACAAAGAACTTGAGCTGCAATATAATCTTCTTTGGGAAAGCAACTCACCTCTCCCTAAAGCAAATGTCACTTCGATTCCCTCCACTAGTGAAGGTTGTGGAAAATGCTATAACATTGATTTGAATGTCTATTCCACTAACCTTGTGAACATGGAGGCCATGAGAAAGGAGATAGCAAGATTGACAAACATCATTGCAAATGGTTGTGTCAAATCTACCACAAGTGCAAATGAGAAGACTCAAGAGAAGAGCAAACCCAAGTTCAAGAATGGACGTCGTCCTTCCATAAAAGATGGGTTGGGGCACGAAAAAGGAGCCAAGACTAATGGAAGAAGGACAGTGAATGGCTATGAGTGTGTGAGGTTTGAGAAGAAGGGTCAGATTGGTACAGTTCAGCCTGCATAGACCGCGGCAGTGCCGCACCAGAAGGCGGCAGTGCCGCCCCTAGGCCGGCAGTGCCGCGCCCCACGAAAGGGAAGGCTACCAGTTTACCTTCTGCTCAGTCTCACACACAGCACAAGCAAGTGCCCAACCCGAAGCAAGGATCTCAGAAACCAAAGGAATCAATTTGGATAACCAAGAACAAGTTTGCACATCAACCCAAGATAGAAGCCCCAAGGAAGAGCATGTCATCTTGTTACATATTGGAACACAACAACAGTGGTAAAGTTGTTGCGAAATATGTTGGTAATAACAAGAGGACAACCGACAAGTGTATTTGGGTTCCTAAGATACTTGTGACTAACTTGCAAGGCCCCAATATCAATTGGGGACCTAAACCTAGGAACTAAACTTGTTTTGCAGGCATACTCCTCCGGTGGATCAAGTTGGGTGCTTGATAGTGGATGTACAAATCATATGACCGGAGAAAAGAGTATGTTCTCATCATATTCCCCAACTTCAAATGCAAGTGAAAACATCATTTTCGGTGATAATCCAAGGGGGATGTGTTAGGTCTTGGTAAAGTTGCTATTACACTTGAGCATTCAATTACTAATGTCTTACATGTTGATTCATTAAGTTACAACTTGTTGTCCGTTTCACAATTGTGTGGGATGGGTTTCAATTGTCTCTTTATAGATGAGGGTGTGGAAGTCTTTAGAAGGGAGGATTCCTCTATTGTCTTTACGGGTCGTTTGAAAGGGAAGCTTTACTTAGTTGATTTCAACAAAAGTGAAGCCAAACTTGAGACTTGTTTAGTGGCAAAATCTAGCATGGGTTGGTTATGGCATCGCCGACTAGCTCATGTTGGGATGAGGAACTTGGCCAAACTTCAAAAGGACAATCACATCCTAGGACTAACCAATGTTGATTTTGAGAAAGACAGAGTATGTGTAGCTTGCCAAGCCGGAAAACAAGTAGGCGTACCTCACCCACCAAAGAGTTATGACACCACTACACAACCATTGGAGTTGATTCATATGGATCTCTTTGGACCGGTTGCCTACCTTAGCATCGGCGGTAACAAACATGGTCTTGTTATTGTTGATGATTTTTCTCGTTTCACTTGGGTATTCTTTATGCATGACAAGAGTGTAGTGCAAGAGAAGGTCAAGATGTTCATACGGAGAGCTCAAAGGGATTTCGGTTTCAACATCAAGAAAGTTCGTAGTGACAACGGAACCAAATTCCGCAACACCCAAGTGGATGAGTTTCTTGATGAAGAGGGCATCAAGCATGAATTTTCAGTTCCTTACACCCCTCAACAAAATGGTGTGGTAGAGAGGAAGAATAGAACACTCATTGACATGGCAAGAACGATGCTAGATGAATACAAGACGCCGGACATCTTTTGGGCCGAAGCCGTCAATACCGCTTGCCATGCAATCAACCGCCTCTACCTCCACAAGAGAAGAAAGAAGACCTCCTATGAGCTGCTCACCGGTAACAAACCAAAGGTATCTTACTTTAGAGTCTTTGGGTGCAAATGCTTCATTTTGAACAAGAAGCCCAAAACCTCTAAGTTTGCATCTAAGGTTGATGAAGGTTTTCTTCTCGGTTATGGATCAAACGAGCATGCCTATCGTGTTTTCAACAAGGCCTCTGGCAAAGTTGAAATAGCGATAGACGTGACGTTTGATGAAACTAACGGCTCTCAAGTAGAGCAAGTTGATGAAGTTGTTGTAGGTAATGAGGAACCACCTTGCGAAGCAATCAAGCAATTAGCCATTGGTGATATTAGACCACAAGAACAGCAGGCTACAGATCAGGATGGTCCTCAAGCTGAAGCCCCTGCTGGGACTTGTGATATACAGTCCCCGGCAGTGCTGGGCCCAACCCCGGCAGTGCCGGGCCCCGGCAGTGCTTGGCGTAGCCCAGCAGTGCCAGGCACACCCAGGGCAGCTGCAGTTACTCCACTTCATGGAGTAAACCTACAACCCATCTTCGAGCAAAATGAAGAAGAAGATGCAGAAGATGAACCAGAACCCATTGATCATCCAAGGCTCAAGCAAACTATTCAACGGGATCATCCCATTGACAACATTCTTGGGAGTCTTCGAAAGGGGGTAACGACACGCTCTCATTTGGCAAATTTCTGTCAATATTACTCGTTTGTTTCCTCTTTGGAACCTCTCAAGGTAGAAGAAGCCCTGGAAGATCCAGCTTGGGTAATGGCCATGCAAGAAGAGCTTAACAACTTCGAGCGTAATCAAGTATGGTCACTTGTGGAAAGACCGAATACCAATGTTATTGGAACCAAATGGGTCTTCCGCAACAAGCAAGATGAAGAAGGTGTGGTGACAAGGAACATGGCAAGATTGGTAGCTCAAGGGTTCACTCAAGTAGAGGGTTTGGACTTTGAAGAAACATATGCACCGGTTGCTAGACTTGGAGCCATTCAGATTCTTCTAGCCTATGCAGCCCATCACAACTTCAAGCTATATCAAATGGATGTGAAGAGTGCATTTCTCAATGGCCCTATACAAGAGTTGGTGTATGTCGAGCAACCACCGGGTTTTGAAGATCCCAAGTTCCCCAACCATGTCTTCAAACTCCATAAGGCGCTCTATGGGCTTAAACAAGCACCTAGAGCATGGTATGAATGCCTTAAGGAATTCTTGCTCAAACAAGGCTTTGAAATAGGCAAAGCCGATCCTACTCTCTTCACTCATAAAGTCAATGGAGATATTTTTGTGTGTCAAATATATGTTGATGACATAATATTTGGTAGTACTAACAAATCCTTTTGTGATGAGTTTAGTAGGATCATGACTAAGAGATTTGAGATGTCTATGATGGGTGAGCTCAAGTTCTTCCTTGGTTTTCAAATCAAGCAATTGAAGGAAGGGACTTTTCTTTGCCAAACCAAGTACACCCATGATATGTTGAAAAAGTTTGACATGGTGAACGCCAAGCCTATCAAGACTCTCATGCCTACTAATGGACATCTTGATCTCAATATGGAAGGGAAAGTTGTGGACATCAAGGTATATCGCTCCATGATCGGCTCTCTTCTTTACTTATGCGCATCTAGGCCCGATATTATGCTTAGTGTGTGCATGTGTGCTAGATTTCAAGCTAACCCGAAAGAGTGTCACCTAGTGGCCGTTAAGAGAATCTTGAGATATCTAGTTCACACACCAAACCTTGGCTTGTGGTATCCTAAGGGCTCCAAGTTCGAACTACTTGGCTATTCGGATTCCGATTATGCCGGTTGTAAAGTAGATCGAAAAAGCACTTCGGGGACGTGTCAATTCCTTGGATGCTCCTTAGTGTCTTGGGGTTCTAAAAAGCAAAATTGTGTAGCCCTATCCACAGCTGAGGCCGAGTATGTTGCAGCAGGTGCATGTTGTGCGCAACTACTTTGGATGAGGCAAACTCTACGTGAATTCGGATGTCATTTCACCCATATCCCAATCTTGTGTGATAATGAAAGTGCCATAAAACTTGCAAACAACCCAGTGAGTCACTCAAGGACCAAACATATAGACATCTGACATTACTTCTTGAGAGATCATGAAAACAAAGGAGATATCGCAATTCGTCATGTGAGCACCGACAAACAACTAGCCGATATCTTCACTAAGCCTCTCGATGATTCAAGGTTTTGTGCTTTAAGAAGTGAACTAAATATACTTGACTCTCGTAACGTAGTTTGAAACCTAACATGCTTGATTGATCTCTAGTTTGACCTAGGCAAAACCAATTTCAAAACTTTCATATATTGTGTTTCAAAACCTTTGAGAAAGAAACTTGCTTGAAATGACCATTGCTTTGAATTGATTGTTTGTCTCTGGTCATAACATGCAAGCTGTATGTGTCCACTCCAAGAATGAGATGTAGTAGCTTAGAGAATAAATATTTCTGTTGGTAACTGTCCGACAGTGCCGGGCCAGCCGCGGAACTGCCGGGCCCCGGTAGTGCCGCGCTGTTCGCGGTAGTGTCGCGACTTGTCGGTTCGGCCTGAATCGACTGTTACCACGTGGGGCCAAAGGAAAATCTTCTCTATTCTAACCGGTTGGCTCCATCTCTCTCTCTCTCCCCCTCATTCTCCCAGCCCGTGAACCCCTTCTCCTTTCTCCTCTCTCGGGCGACCAAGGGCGACCGACGGTCACCCTCTTCACCGGGTTTTCTCCCGGCGGTTTCCGCCTGCAGCAGTGCGGATCCCCCTCTGTTGCAGCTCGGTTCCTCTTCCCCAAGGGCTCTCTTTTCCCTCTTCCCCATCTCAAGGTGAAACTTCAAATCCCTAACCCTAGTTTTCCCCGATTTGTAAAATGCGCCATGACTATTGTATTTAGAGGTTGTAGAAGGGTCTGTAGATGATAGGGAGGTAGTAGAGATGATGGATGTGGTGTTCTCTGGCTCAGGTTCGGTCTGCCCGCGCGACAGTGCCGCGCTCTGTGCGGTAGTGCCGGGCCCCGGCAGTGCCGTTCTCCAAGCGGCAGTGCCGGACCATGAGCAGAAACTTGATCCAAGTAACACCTTATCCATCAAAGTCTATTGCCTCACTATAACCTACCAGCCCTTATGCAGTCTTCTAATTCGTAGTTTCCATGTTTTAGATGTCGGGCGGAAGAGGAGATGAGAGAAGGGTGAAGCAGAGGATGGATCCGCTCAGGGGGAGGAGCAAGCAGCTATCTCGCCGAGGTGGCTCTAGCTCCCAAGGAGATACTTCAGCACGGCAGCAGATCCGTGATGAGGCTCACCTGTAGATGCAAGGGCGACAGATATGGGATGAGCTTTATCCCAACACACCAGAGCATCTGGCAGAGGTCAGCCGAGCCCACCTGCAGCCATACACAGAGGATGTGCAGGAGAGGCCTCCTCAGGACTCCAGGGACAGGCAGCCCGTGTCTTACTACCAACAGTTCAGCTCAGTAAAGACACAGCGCCAGCTCAATCCATACAACAATCAGAAGGGCATGGCATTGACTACAGGTTCTGGAATGAGTTTCATTCTGACTTCTATCGTTCAGTCCTGTACAATGCCAAGAAGCAAAAGATTCTCAGTATGAAGTATGTTGATTGGGAGCATCTTAAGAGCAAGGCTGATCGTGATATCAACAGAGTGGTGGCTGCATGCAAGGAGAGGAACATGTATGACTTGATGGGTTTCAGTTACAACTGGAATACCGAGATCATCCATCAATTTCATGCAACACTCTATGTTGATAATGTGGTTGAGGAGATGCACTGGATGACCGAGGGACGTCACTACAAGGTCTCTTATGAGACCTTTGCTAGGATTCTCGGTTTGGGCAGCAGGGATAGAGAGCTTGATAGTCTGCACCAGGAGAGGACATTGACTGATAGTGAGATTGCTTTCATGTATGAGGATCCTCGGAAGGCAGACGGGTTGGTCAAGGGACTGAAAGGCTTTTATTACATGTTGAACAACCTATTCAGGCAGACTCTTAATCCCAAGAGTGGTTCTCATTCTAACCTCTATGGATATGGGAGGAACATGTTGGCTAGGATGACCCCAAGGGTGAACCACTTCTCCATCTCCAGCTTCATTTGGACTGAGCTTCAGGTGGCAGCCGAGGATGCTAGGAAGGCAATTCTCTATGCCCCCTACATCATGTTCATGATAGAGATGGTTTCCGGCTACACCTTTGCCAAGGATGGGCTGCATGAGCCATATAGGGCAGAGAAGAAGAGGGCAGCAGCAGCAGGGTCGACAGCAGCAGTTGATAGGCCAGAGAGCTCCCGCCCTTCCTATCAGAGGAAGAAGAAGAGCAAGCTGGCTAAATGGATCAAGGTCATCTTCTCTACCTGCACCTACGCAGCCCAGACAGCTCACCAGGCACTTGTTGAGCAGCGAGCAGAGCGAGAGCGGGCGGGTCGTAAGCCGTTACCTCCACCCCGCTCTCCACCTCACTTCGACCTCTCCAGTCTTGACTCAGATGATTTAGACTCAGATGAAGACGAGGAGCAGGAGGAGATAGTGCCTGAGCCGTCTCGCCGATCTACACGTGCCTCGACCCGCTACACCAGTACTACCCATCGCCATGGGAAGGCCGTGGTAGAGTCCGACGACGATGATGACGACGACAACGACGATGATGATGATGAGGGTGAGGTTCAGTGGGACACCATAGCGTCTGATGATGAGTGAGTGTTTGGACACCCTTCTCTTCTCTACTTCTCTCATTTTGGTGACTTGTTGCCAAAGGGGGAGAATTAGGCAAAGAGAAGGGGGTACAACACTTCTTGTTCATGTCCCCATCTTTTAATAGTTGTGAGTTGTGAGGGAGTTTGATTCGATCAAAACTCTAATTTGTAATACTCTATGTTGCTACTTCTTAGACTTGGATGTGGACATGTACTTTTACCTGCTTATCTAGCTTGTCATATTTTGTTTAGTCTTGTTGAGTATATTGCTTTGTGGCTGTGTTATTTTCCGCTGCGTTTGCTGTCTGGAAGTCTGAGCGGCAGTGCCGCTCCCAGGCCGGCAGTGCCGGGCTCCGGCAGTGCCGCGCCTAGAGCGGCAGTACCGCTCTGGCTGACAGGCAGTAAACCACTCTGATGTGCTTAAACTGTCATTCGCATCACGTATTATTCTTGACACAGTTTAGTTGCACCCCACAAAGCTATTGGATGTGAAACTGAACCTATCTCTCACTCTTGAATATGTGAATGTTGGCCTCTAATGCCATTTTGAGATTTTAGCTCTCATTCACACATTTAGGGGGAGGTTTCACACCTAAGCTTCTAAATCTCGACTATTGTACCCTTTTATTGTAAGCTTCAATTGTGTTGTTGTTGACGCTGGTTATCTATCAAAATTAAAGGATAAATAAATATGAAACGAGCATGAATTCAATCACCAACAAATGTTTAGGGTTTTAATTGACAATATTCCACGAGTTTTGGTGAATTGTGATTCTGCAGGGACTAAACCAGGAAACCAGGACTGATTGCTTCCCCTAGAAGGAAACCGACGCGAGATAACGCAATCGGCACGTCAGGAATATTCCAGAAGGTTCTAGAGGACACCAGAGGACACCACGAGGCGGGACACCCCGAGACGCTGCCAGGTGGGACCGGTCGGTCCCACCCTTAGACCGACCGGTCTCCCCCCGGGCCCGCTGGCTTCCGTCTTCTGCAAGCTTTCTCCACCGAACCCTAGGACTCATCTCCATCGTCCCTGAAGTCGGTTTGATCTAACGGACGCGGTTGATCCCTCAGTGCTATATAAGCAGCCCCAGACCCCCTCTCCAGGCATCTCCATCTTCATTATTCATCTCCACATCAGAAACTAGGGTTTCAATTAGAAGTAGAGGTCCCTCTAGATGAATCTCTTCTAGTTCATCTAGAATTAGATCTAGTTCATCTAGTTGTAATCAAGAGCCAGCTATCAAGTAGAAGACTAGTTACCCCTCTAGTTTAGGTTTAGAACCTAGTCTTATATTAGAACTAGAAGAGAGAGAGAGAGAGGAAGAGATCAAGAAGGAGCTCCGGCCTGTCGGATCCACTTCTTCATCTTGTACCTGAGGATTCAAGTTCATCATCAACTTCAGCGATTGTTTCGGTAATCAACGTCTATATTTAAGTTTGAGTTATTGTTCTTATTATTCTTAAGGTTTGTGACTCTCTTTTGAGTACTTTAATTTTAGTCATTCTAGAGTTAGAGTAGTTGGATAGTGTAAGCGTGGTGCTTAGACTTGATAGCTCATAAATGCCTCCTATAACGCCGGTAGTAGTGGTTGTTCGCAAGGGTGACTCTTATAGCCTTGTTGATTCTTCTATAGTCCACTTACCCGTGTGTAGGCTCGGTAGGATTATACATTTGCATAAAAGACTCATACTCTGTTTGTGGCCTTTTATGGCAACTTCCCCACTAAGAATAATATAAACATATCACTCTTAAGTTGGATTTAGATAGCCTTAGTAATCCCCTCTATGCTTCCAAATTCTCCGTCCTTGTTAGCTACTTAGGGGTTAGACTTTAAGACTTAACACTATCCGTTCCTTTGGGTTCGATATTAAAACTGGGTTACTCTGGTGAAGTGCTACTTCGGTAGATCTTATCTGTGCGTTTGCGGATAAAGTAGAGTGTGCGTTAATTTATACCAACAAGCATTTCTGGCGCCATTGTCGGGGATAGAGTTTATCTCTTGGTAGCGACGTTAGTAAGTGTCAACAAGCATTTCTGGCGCCGTTGCCGGGGAACGGTAGATCAACTTAAGTCTTAGTTTAACCTTGTAATCATACTTTTATCTTTTCCTTTTTTGTCCCAGTCTTTTCATTATTTTTGTTTTCATTCTTATGAATGTTGTTTTTGAATTCCACTCTTATCTATCACTACCCCATGAGCAAGCTATAACAAGTAGAATCCTTATACCCCATCATAATACCTGGTTATGAGCTATGCCTACCTTTCTGCTGCACTGTCCTTGTAATGAGTATAGAAATATAATTGTGAAAATATTCCTTCGGGTATTTTTGTCACTAACCTTTCTAGGTCTGGAGCAGAAAAGAACGAAGGAACAACAAACACAAGGTATGCCCCACCAATCATCATGCAACATTGAATTACATTCATCCAATCTTGATTTGTGCAAAATCCAAGCTTGGGGAATAGACTTTCTAAGAATATTTCTTGTCATGTTGCTATGTTGGTTGTCCCTACCTTTAGGATATGCTCATATACTAATTATACTCTTTCATCACCATCTGAATAAATCTCTAAATGCTTTCATGTTATCTTTATTTGCTATAGTATATTCTTTGGTTTTGAAGTATCATACATCTTTTAAATTAGGCATGGAGCTTAGTTTAACTGTTTTCATGAATTAAAGGAAGACATAGTGTCTGGTTTGATTCTTGAGCTAAAAGGTGTGCTGATTTTACCTCTAAAGGCTTTTAAATTAAGTATGGTGCTTAGGTTAAAATGCCTTCCTAGATCAAATTAGACATGGTGTCTAGGTTGATTTCTGAACTGATAGTATGCTATAGTAGAGATTGGATATTTTGTTGGACTAACCGCTGCAGGAAAACTTTCAATATCAATTTGGGAAAGTCCGGAGATGAACTCACACTGGAGATGATGCAAGGCGTACAATGAACTTCAACAACTTTGCACAATGAAGACTCAGCTCGTTCATCATAGATGAAAGAACTGTGAGTATCAAAGTTTATTCATTATGTCTTCTACTGCAAGTTATCTTTTGCCTTGAATCATGTTAAAGTGCAGCCAACACATAAAATACTAGTCTACGCTAAAATAATCCTAAAAACATCATTTTATTAGCATAGATGCAAAATACATAAAGTTGTGGACAACAACCCATGCTTCAAATTCTTGCAATCCTTCGGGTACATATCCACTAACATTACGCAGAAGAGAGATTTTGCTCATCTATGGTTTGGTCTGAACATTGAAGATCCAAAACTCAAGCCATAAACACACAAACCTACTCTCAGATCACAAATGGTGGTAGCCTAGATTTGAGTCTTGCTTGGGCGCTGATGACAAACAGGATGCAACTTACCTCATATAAGACAACCTATGCCCGCAACCATCATTACCCAAGACATCAAGGCAAGAAGTAGGAAGTTATCCTCTTTTCTAATCAAGACCTAGCTTGGGAGACAAGATGGTACCACTACAACAATAACAAGATCTACAAGTCAAACACATGAGCATGTTGTTTGGGAATCCATCTACATCACAAGCCAGCCCGAGAGAGACATTCCATTGTCTAGATCAAAGGGAGGAAGGAGAAACACAACTTCAAACATATTGATCTCCTACCCACCACTTTGATCGATACAAATCACTAGATGCTATCCCAGCCGAGAAGAAGAGTATGATCAACCACTCATTCTTGGAAGATCGTTCTTGAACACCATCAATGTTATCATCTTTGCCGGACCTAGAGAAGTCAACTTTTGGATCTTTCGCTGCATTTTCAACATCTACATCACTTATGAGCAGCCAAAGAGAACCAAGAGAAGACATCAAAGGGAGAACCAAGTGCCAAGAATTGAGGAGGGCATCATGACGGATGAAGCCACTGCACCACAAGACTGACAAGAGTTAGAAGATGGAGAGATAGTACCTGATCCAGCAAATCAAGAAGAACAGCCGATAAGATCTCCATCATCTAGACACTATTGAGAGAACAAGTCTCAGTTGTGACAATATAAGACAAAGACTATCATAGAGGCACTCGAGTAGCAGCTCTAATTTCAAGTCTCTTGTCAACCCAATAATTAAAAGGAAAACAGAAAAGGTTGACAAGAGAAGAATGCAGAACTGTCCCTACATCCTCATAGTACAGAATTAATACAAGAAAGAGAGAGGATCCTAGTCAGCATACTCGAGGAACAATACACCTTCACTGATAAGTCAACACAAGAGAAGAAAGATCGATACCTCTAAAGATGATTCCACTATGATCTTCCTCCCCTCAATCACACTGTGAGACGAGCAAGAGAAGACAAGCCAGCTAGACAAGAGAAGCTTCCACAAGATGGTTCAGCACAATCACTTTCCAATGACAAAGTAATATTTCAAGGTAAGTAACCATCTCTTTAAAAGCTTCTTCTTGATTCTAGTATGAACATAAATAAAGAACAAAACATGTTTAAGTTGCACCTCACTTGATCCAACCTAATCAACTTAACATGTTTAGTCCTTTGATCTTTGCTTTACTATCTTGAACCTCACTGTCTTAACTAAATGTGCTAAAATGTTGTGCATCTAACCTTTGGAAGATGATATATCTCAATCATGAAAAGATCGACACTTTATGCATAGATTATCTTTCCTTGGGTTAAGTAATTTGATCTGTTAAATATTTTAAGATGCTACTTTCATGTTCATCCTCTGATTCTATCACACATGTTAAGATTGAATAGGACACATAAACAAAAAGTTTATCTTGTGCAATGTGCCTAAGGTTAGAGGAGAATAAACTTTTGGTTCTGTTGGTGTTTTTCCACCAACAGAGCCCATGCACTTGATCTCTACCTTGTCTTTATGAGCAGGACACACTCTTGAGCAAAACATGGAGAAGGCACTCCTAAATTCTACAGAGTGAAGGTCCTAGATCTACAAGAACATGCACACTGAGCAAGATGTTGCCAGCTTCCATAATTAATGCTTCATTTCAAACTGTTGGGCAAACGAAGAACAAGAGTGACACCATATCAAGAGGCATAAACAAGAAGGAATGATGAAAGACGTCATGAAGTCCCCACAGACTTCTTGATCCTCGACATGGGAGAAGACAATGATGTCCACCTCATCCTAAAAAGACCATTCCTCTACACTACAAGTGCAATCATCTACAAGAGGAAATCTGTTGGGGCGGCACCCAGACCGTAGGCGCCTCCGACCCGCATTTTTACCGAAAGATGGCGATGCTTTTGTGCAAAAGGCACCATTCGCGCGAAAGCAAGCGCTTCCGACCCGCAACGCCGAGCGACGACAGTCTCTGAGCAGAAGGCAACACTCGCGCGGTAGCGCGACATTCGCGCGGTAACGCGCCTTCCGGCTCGCTGGCCAAGTTGAGGCGTCGCCTTCGAGCGGAAGGCAACTTCCGCGCGGTAGCGCGCCTTTCGGCTCGCTGGCCAAGTTAAGGCGTTGCCTTCGAGCGGAAGGCAGCATTCGCGCGGTAGTGTGACATTCGCGTGGTCACGCGCCTTTCGGCCCGTGGATCGAGGGAAGGCAGCGCCTTCGCGCGAAAGAATGCTTTCGGGCGGTGGCGCGCCTTTTGGCTCGCGTCCCAGCGTACGACGGAGGCTTCGTGCGGAAGGGAGCATTCGTGCGAAAGGAACCCGGCGTCTCCGGCGGGAGATTTTCGTCTTTACGATTTTGTTCGTCCGTGAGTTTTCGCAGGTCGCCGGAAGCGTGGGCCAGGGAAAGCGGGCCCATCGATCGGGAAGAGAGCCGGGGTGCCGGGCCCGCCAGAGGCCGAAGTGACAATGATGCCCCCAGCACCGGAGGGAGCGCTAAACGGCTACAGAGTAGTTGGATAGGGCATCATTGTAATTTTAGTAGAGTGTTTGAGAAGGGCAATCTTGTACTTTCACACGGATCTAGTTCAATATAAAAAGCTCCCGACCTCCCCCACGGGGGAGGGGAGAAGACTGTTCACTTCAGCTATTTTCCCATCTTGCCGTTCGTTTTCCGCTTTCGCTTTGTGCTTTCGTTCGTGCGACAACCCGCTGTTTCAAGGACCCGGTCCTGAAACAACAAAATCCATTTTCACTTTCCTGGAGAAAAGGCACGATGCAACTTCATCGACTAAATGCCTAATGAAGTACTCAAGAAGAATAGAAGTGAAAGACGCCACTCTCAAAGTCAAAGAAGACAAACTATCAAGAATAGAGAGGCCAATCATGAAGAAGAAGCTATCGACAGTGTCCCAAAAAAGAAAGGAGAGAAACATCAAGACAGTGAACCACAGGAAGTGAAGACTCAGACCAAGAAAGTTTGGAAGAAAAAGTCTGCACCTAAGAGGTACAATCAATAACAACTTTCTAAACGTCTGACAACCTTGGGAGGTCTGAACCAAGGGAAGGCCCGGTTCGTCGGACCTAAATATCCGAACCTTCGCCAAAAGGTAAAAATCGGTAGTTATCTTTATATTTACTTTGCTGCATATTTCTCATATTTAATTCTTAGTCATTTATTATCATATTTAATCATTGCATCATCATATTTAATTCACAAACATTTTAATTTCTGCATTGCATTAGAAAAGAAAATAAAAAATATTGCATTTGTTACACTACATCATAAACTATGAAGCCCCATGTGAATAATTCTATGGTGTGTAAAAACCCACGGGAATGTTCATCATGGTGGTATAAAAATAATAATAATAATAAATATGCATGCATTCATCCTATGCATTTTGTCTTGCATCATAAAAATATAAAATACAAAATATTAAGAAAGAGATCTTACTGAAATTCTAGACAACTAAGGCTTAAGTGACCAACCACTACCGCTTAATCTGTTCCACAAGTTTTGTTGTCTATTTGAGTTTCACAGGATTTGAAAGGCCAAGAAAAGCTGACGAGCAAGTGAATGTGCCATCCACTGTTGGAGCACTGTCTCAACAAACATCAACATCAATCAAAGCTCTAATAGAGGAAGGACATATCCACTACCAGTCTGCTACATTGCAAGATCGAACGGCTACGTCAACATTTAGCTTGGGGGAAGGCAACCCCATATATCCACGTAAGTATCTCTATCCTCTTCAGTTTCATTCTATAAATAAATTCAAAACACCAAAAATATGTAAGCACATGAAGGTTCACTCTTAAAAATGAAAACCCCAAAAATATGTGGGCACATGAAGGCTCACCCATAAAAGAAAAGAACAAAAATATGTGGGCACATGAAGGCTCACCATTTAAAAAAAGAGACAAAAATATATGGGCACATGGAGGCTCAACGCTATTAAAGGAACTAGCTTGGGGGAGATGCACCCCCGTTATCTTCACGATTCAGGTATGTCTTTATTATTATTACTACTACTATTGGCTTTTATTTTATATCTTAAAGTATGTTAGATTAAATAAATAAAATAGTATGTCTAGTTTGTTTTAAGAAGCTGATGACTAAAGAAGAACCCTCTCTCTAATCTTTTGCATGGAAATGATGAATAGTTGTTCTATCTAATTTCTTTCAAGTACCTAGTGTTCAAAGTATAAGTTCTCCTAATTAATAATGATGCCTTAAAATAAAATTAAATACATGGATGGCAAATACTTAATCTAAGGTCTAGGTAATTGGGATATGTCATGTGATGATCTAAGCTGCTATTATCTTGTTCTAAACAACACTAAAGTTCCGGAGATTTCTAAATATGAATATGACAAATAATTGCATTGAGTTAAATTAAGCTTTGTGACCCTGTGAGATGTTATCTTGCCATTGAATTGAGATCACTTACACATTTCATCCATCTTCCGCATAAATGCTCATAATTATCTGTTGCTACCATCTCAGAAGTTTGTTGGAAGCATATGGCTATTAAAAAAGAAAAGAAAAAAAAGAGAGAAAAGAAAAAAAAAGATCCGAGGAAATAAAAAGGGACAAGTGTCCGAAACCTCAAAAAGATAGATCCCGAGGAAATAAAAAGGGACAAGTGTCCGGAACCTCGAAAAGAAAAAAAAAGAAGAAAAAAAATGTCAGAAAAAATGGGCACGTGCCCGACAGTAGAATTAGCCTGATAGTCATATGTCTCTGATAAACAGAAGAGAGTGAATATATTCAAAAGAGCATCCAACTTCATTTTTCCATACACATGCACTTCTTGATTCAATGGTTGGTTGACTTTCTCTTTGGATCCATTGTTTAATTTGACAACATATGTATTAATGCTTTTGAAAATTAATTAAAACTCTGGGATAAAGGTGAAGTGAAAGAACTAGAGACATAGTGCTTGATTTGATCGTTCAATCTCTCAATTATTTAAGATCTAAGGTAAGAGTAATAAGCCCCATGAAGAATAACATGATATGTTTCAGAGAATTTTTTTTACAGCAGGTATACTTGTTGGAAGTGAAGATATAGTCGCAACTCCTGATCTATTGTTAAGTTTTGGTTTTGCTAAGGGACTAGCAAAAGGTAAGCTTGGGGGAATTGTTGACGCTGGTTATCTATCAAAATTAAAGGATAAATAAATATGAAAAGGGCATGAATTCAATCACCAACAAAGGTTTAGGGTTTTAATTGACAATATTCCACGAGTTTTGGTGAATTGTGATTCTGCAGGGACTAAACCAGGAAACCAGGACTGATTGCTTCCCCTAGAAGGAAACCGACGCGAGATAACGCAATCGGCACGTCAGGAATATTCCAGAAGGTTCTAGAGGACACCAGAGGACACCACGAGGCGGGACACCCCGAGACGCTGCCAGGTGGGACCGACCGGTCCCACCATGAGACCGACCGGTCTCCCCCCGGGCCCGCTGGCTTCCGTCTTCTGCAAGCTTCCTCCACCGAACCCTAGGACTCATCTCCACCGTCCCTGAAGTCGGTTTGATCTAACGGCCGCGGTTGATCCCTCAGGGCTATATAAGCAGCCCCAGACCCCCCTCTCCAGGCATCTCCATCTTCATTATTCATCTCCACATCAGAAACTAGGGTTTCAATTAGAAGTAGAGGTCCCTCTAGATGAATCTCTTCTAGTTCATCTAGAATTAGATCTAGTTCATCTAGTTGTAATCAAGAGCCAACTATCAAGTAGAAGACTAGTCCCTCTAAATACATTGCTATGGCTGAATGACATGTGCTCAAACCAACCCAAGCCATCCTCATTCCTAACCAAAGACAGCTGCACTAAATTCAGATCTGTCTCTGTCTGATTGGTAGGCGCGGTAGTGCCGCCCAGGGCGCGGCAGTGCTGGGCCGCGGCACTGCCGGGCTAAGGCCAGCACTGCCGCGACTTTTTGTAACCGTTGGAAGGCAGAGGATATTTACTCCATCTCCCTGCCACCCCAACGGTCACCCACGACCATAACTCTTCTCCTACCTCCAGACAAGGCTTTCTCTCCCCATTGAAGGCCCCCAAGCTCTCTCTCACCTAATCTTTGATTCCTAGTGATTCCAAGTGAGTTAGAGCCTCAAACCTTCACCAAAGAGAAGCCCTAGCTGAGATCTACTTCCTAGAGCACTTGATTTGAGCCATAGCCGGTGGATTTGCTTCTATTACTCTTGGGTTCTTGGAACCCTAGCCAGCTAGGCGTCGCCCTAGAGCCTTGCCAACTTGTGTGGCGGCCTAGGGAGGTTTGTAATCGCTTGTGCAACTAGTATTATTACCCCTCACCTCAAGGATTTGGTTCCTTGATTTGAGAACGAGGTAGAGTTGCAAAGCTCATGACCTAAGTGGTCAACCTCAACAACGTGGAGGTAGACAAGCCTTGGTGGCGAGCTGAACCATGGGATAAATCACTTGTCTCTTGTGCTTACTTGTTTTCATACTTCATACTTGTGAGCTTGTGATAGATTCTAGGGTTTGGCCCGATCTACTCTATACTTCATATTTGGCTTGTTAGAGTTGGTTCTGCTGGTTCAGGAAACTTGTTGTAGCATTTCCATTCATATAGAATCAGTTTGCTGTGGCTGGATTTTGAATTACAGTCTCAGGTTCTACTCTGCGCGACAGTACCGGGCTGAGGCCGGCAGTGCCGGGGAGCGGCAGTGCCGGGCACAGAGCGGTAGTGCCGGGCTTATCTAATTAAGTTTTGAGCTGTGATTTTTGATAGACCTATTCACCCCCCCTCTAGGCCACATAGGTCCTTACAGCTTTGTCTGTGTTGAGCTTTGTTAGACCTCATAGATCTTAGTAGAGAAGCTTATCATATCTTTTGAATCAAGATTCACACACACCCACCATAAATTGCCTACTCTCCACTTTGGAAGTTTGCAACCACCAAATAAATTGCTTATTCTCTACACCGGAGATATGCAAAACCTTGTCAAACATCCCATTGCTATTCCTACACTGGGAATAAGCATTTTTCCCTCTTCCCCCTTTTTCATTTCTGAAATCCTTTCCTATAGATATCTGGGGAAATCTAGAGCTAAAGAGAGAGAGAGAAAAATGAGCAAAGTAGCTCAAGAAAGGACTATGTCCTGAAAAAAAAGTGAGCAAAGTAGCTCAAAAGAGGACTATGTCCTAAGAAAATGTGAGGACACATCTTTTGTCTACTCACTATGTATCCAAAAAAAAGAGAGAGAATTATCATTAGCTCTAGACCCCAGAAATTAACTAGGAAGGATTATGAAATATCTCTCTATACACTTCCACATAACCACACATGCACATCTTGATCAATTTTTATGATTTGCTGCTCCTTATGATCTGAGTGTCTAGCTTAGCAATAAACATCAGGCAATTTGCTCATGGTTCTTAGCCTACCTACTATAACTCCACATATCATTCTTTAGAAATAGGAGAGGCTACATTTTAGCCTAAGTGAGGATTTAAACACCATTGAGTGATTGAGTGAATCTTGGAGGACTTAAGCAAGTTGTTATCTTTTGAAAACCTTGAAAAACCTCTAGATAGAATCCTAGTCAAACCTAAGCAAGATAAAAGCTTCCTATCTACTGCTTTATTTCACTCTTGCATGTTTGAAGTGAAAAGCTATAAGTCCCACATTGCTATGATTTATGATATATGCTAAGTTATTTCTCACTATACAATATGCACTTGCAGACATCTTAAGTTGCTATCCATTTCATGCTCAATGCTTAAACCGCATTGTTGCTCGAGGACGAGCAACAGGTTAGCTTGGGGGAGCTTGTTGATGGTCCTTAAACACCTGTTTTACCATCAACATTTTACCCTAAAATTCACCAAAAAGGCATGAAATGTAGTCAAATAGGTTTCAAACTAACCAAATTCCACATGTCCATAGATTTTTATTTGAATGCAGGAATTTGGACCAAATTTGGACATTTGAACCACCAGAGGCCAAACCCACTCAGCAGGGCCCAATTGGGCCTTAGGGGGGTGGCGTCCGCCACACCTAGGTGGCGCCCGCCACCCCTAGGTGGCGCCCGCCACTTGGGTTGGCCCAAACCATCCCCCCTGCCACGTCACTGATCCATGTGACCACCCCAAGGCCAAATCTTGGCCCTTGGTCACTAGGTCGGTTTAATCGGAGGGCTACGGAGGGGAGTGGCGTGGATCATGACCTAAGTCGGTTGCTAGGACATGCAACCGACCTCCAAACCGCCTTGGACAACCACCTGGAGGCTGTAGGATCAGTGATGATGCATCCAACGGCCAGGGGACTGGCGGCCGCCAGTAGGGGTGGCGCCCGTCACCTGACCTAACCCTAGGTCAGTTGGCTGCCCCTATAAGTACCCCCCCTCACTCCACAAGGCTATAAATACCCCCCTGAGGCATCACTTCATTCATATCCCAGATATCCCAGATATCCCAGATATACCACACCAAGAAGCAACACAAGCAAGAGAAGCTAGTGAGAGTTAGGTTAGAAGCTCAAAGAGCTTAGGCAAGTAGGTTAGCTAGTAGAGAGAGTATAGCTCTAGTGCCCTCGCTACAGCGCGGCTCTTAGATTAGCACAGCTCAGCCTAAGTTCTTGGTAAAAGGAGCGTAGAGCTTGCTAAGAGAGAAGCGGGTGCGAGCGACTGGCATCGGAGGTCGGTTGATTTCCCGGCGTCTCTGGTCTGGTTTGCTCTCTTGTATCTTAGGTACACTTATCTTTATCGCAGTATTACTTTAAGCATTACTTTCAGTATTACTTACAGTATTACTTTATCAAGTACCTTGAGTGTGACCTAGCTAGCCTACAGTTCAATTCACTTAGCCATAGTAGTTAATCTCTAGTGAGCTTAGTGTTTGATCTTTGCCAATAGGTTGCTTAGTTACTTTAGTGTTTATCTTATTAAGTCAAGTATTTGCTCTGAGGGTGTCTCTATTCAAAGTTAGGGTAGAGATAGTTAGAATATAGTTAAGCGTGGTGCTTAGTTATAGACTTACCTTCAGATACGGCTGGACCCCCGGATAGCTGTGGTAGCAAGCAGGTGGTGACAGCCCTGTGCGCCTTGAATTCCACCACGTAGTTGGCTCAGTTTAACAGTAAGGCTCGTTGTGCTAGCGTTCAACCTAAGTAAGTGGTAAAGGCTAGTACGCCTCAATACTTGATAAGATAGGAATAAAACTATACTCAACTTAGTTGCTTTATTGACTTTTGCCTGCCTTGCTTCGTAACTATCTTGTTTCGTAGTTATCTTGCTCTGTGGGTATCTAGGAGTAGTTAGTAGATAGTAGTTAGTAATTAGTTAGTTATCCTTTAGTTACCCCTTATCTACCTATCCATCCACCTTACCTTAGCCATCCATTTCATCCTTACCCATCCACCCATATACTCTTTCTAGCCTTCCATCCCTTCTCTTCCCTTCTCCCCTTTTCTCTTTTCTCTTTTTCGACTCTCATCCCCTCCTTGACTCGACTCTTACACCACCTTAGCCTTCCCTTGGGATCAAATAAATCAACACCTGGTACTCCCAGGTGAAGTGCTACTACGATAGTTCTGTGCGCTTGCAGAATCTCCTCCTGGTAGATTGCATTCTCGCTAGCTAGCTCCTACTAGTGTCGGGACTGACAACCCCGCTTGGCATTAGTAGATAGCTACTTTAGTTACCCTATCCTAGGTGTAGCTAAGAACTACCAACACTACCTATTTCATGCTTAATGCTTGAACCGCATTGTTGCTCGAGGACGAGCAACAGGTTAGCTTGGGGGAGCTTGTTGATGGTCCTTAAACACCTGTTTTACCATCAACATTTTACCCTAACATTCACCAAAAAGGCATGAAATGTAGTCAAATAGGTTCCAAACTAACCGAATTCCACATGTCCATAGATTTTGATTTGAATGCAAGATTTGAACCAAATTTGGATATTTGAACATTAAAGGCCAAGCCCACTTAGCAGGGCCCAATTGGGCCTCAGGGGGGTGGCGCCCGCCACCTCTAGGTGGCGCCCGCCACTTGGGTTGGCCCAAGTCCACTCCCTGCCACGTCACTGATCCGTGTGACCTCCCCAAGGCCAAATCTTGGCTCTTGGTCACTAGGTCAGTGGCATCAGACGGCTCAGGAGGGGAATGGCGTGGATCATGACCAATGACGGTTATCTGGACATGCAACCGACCTTGCAACCGCCTCTCTGGAGCTCCTGGATGCCGTTGAAGCAATGACGGTGCATCCAACGGTGATGGGGGTGGCGGCCGCCACCTAGGGCTAGCGCTCGCCACTAGGGTTTGCCCTAGGTCGGTTGGCTGCCCCCTATAAGTACCCCCTCACTCCACAAGGCTATAAATACCCCCCTTGGGGCATCACTTCATACGCACCACAGACACCAACACAAGCAAGCAAGAGAAGCAAAGCAAGTAGAAGCAAGCAAGTGAGAGCTTAGAGAGCTTAGGCAAGTAGGATAGCTAGTAGAGAGAGTATAGCTCTAGTGCCCTCGCTACAATGCGGCTCTTAGTTTAGCACAGCTCAGCCCTGACCAGTGGCATAGTAGCGTAGAGCTTGCTAAGAGAGAAGCGGGTGCGAGTGATTGGCATCGGAGGTCGGTTGATTTCCCGGCGTCTCTGGTCTGGTTTGCTCTCTTGTATCTTAGGTACATTTATCATTATTTCAGTATTACTTTCAGTATTACTTTATCAAGTACCTTGAGTGTGACCTAGTTATCCCTATAGTTCAATTCACTTAGCCATAGTAGTTAATCTCTAGTGTGCTTAGTGATTGATCTTTGCCAATAGGTTGCTTAGTTAGTTTAGTGTTTATCTTATTAAGTCAAGTATTTGCTCTGACGTCTGCAAGGGTGTCTCTATTCAAAGCTAGGGTAGAGATAGTTAGAATATAATTAAGCATGGTGCTTAGTTATAGACTTACCTTCAGATACGGCTGGACCCCCTGATAGCTGTGGTAGCAAGCAGGTGGTCCCTGTGCGCCTTGAATTCCACCACGTAGTTGGCCCAGTTTAACAGTAAGTCTCGTTGTGCTAGCGTTCAACCTAAGTCAGTGGTAAAGGCTAGTACGCCTCGGTACTTGACAAGATAGGAATAAAACTATACTTAACTTAGTTGCTTTATTGACATTTGTGTGTCTTGCTTCGTAGTTATCTTGCTTCGTAGTTATCTAGGAGTAGTAGTAATTATTAATTAATTATCATTAGTTATCCTATTCCCCTTATGTACCTATCCATCCACTACCTTACCATCCATTTCATCCTTACCTATCCACCCATATATTCTTTCTAGCCTTTGAAAGGACCGAATCAGCCTAGAGGGGGGTGAATAGGTGATTTTTTACTATCTGAAACTTCACAAACTATAAGATGTAGTTAGATAGCAACCGGAGAGGCCGGTTTGTTTGGGTAGGTACTACCGGGTGTGAAACACCGGTACTACCAACACAAACAAACGGCACAACCGGGATCCTAAAAGAAACTACAAATCCGATGAAAGTAAGCTATGAAGATAAAACAAGTTTCTAGCCAACTTTCCAAAGAATAATTTATGGTAAAACTACTCTCACGAAACCTTGGTTGCTCCCCTTGATGTAGATCGAGCCTTCCCAACCTAAGAACGAGATAGGGATAGGAAGAACACGAAGAACACAATAACAAGAGAAGTAGAGAAAATAGGGACAACAACAACAAGCACACGGGACACAAGATTTATCCCGAGGTTCGGCCAATCCACTAAGGAGTGCCTACTTCCTCGTTGTTGAGGTGACCACAAAGGTCGGAGTCTATTTCACCTCCTCGCCTCACTCAAGCAACCACAAAGGCTACGAGAGTATCTCTACTAGAAATCTCAGGGTAATACAAACGCTTCGGGGAGCCCTCATAAGTAAATCAATACGGGCTACCACGAAGAACACCTAACCGGCTAGAGCTCAAAGAGCTCAAGAGTAAAAGACACAAAACAAGCCGGCAAGATGGAAACCAAGTGCTCAAGTCGAAGATTGATGCTTCCCACTCTCGAATCTCACTTCCCTAGCTCAAATCTCGCAGGGGAATGAATCTAGGAGCAAAGGGGGAGAGAGAGGGGTGAGTCAATGCTTGGAGAGTGTTTGTCTCGAGTTTGGTCAGCAATAAGTGTATCGTGTAAGTCCATGACCGTGAAAAGTGAAGAGGGGAGGCATTTATACTCCCTCAGTCCCGAGGCTGGTCGGTACCACCGACCACCCATGGTCGGTACCACCGACCATGTCACAACGGTCGCATACACCCAGATCTGGTCAAACTGACAAGCACCGGGCCAAGGTCGGAACCACCGAGGCCGGTGGTACCGAGGTAATGGCGGTACCACCGCCAGGCCAAAACAAGCTCGAACAGAGAGCAACTCAGTTAGGGACTCGGTCCCTCGGAAACTACCGCCCGAGGGTCGGTGGTACCGAGGTAATGGCGGTACCACCGCCAAGTCAAAGGCTAGTCAGTCCAGAGAGCCCTGAAAAACTTTCAACCACCGAACCTGGGTCGGTGCTTCCGAGGCCGGTGGTACCGAGGTTATGGAGGTACCACCGCCAAGTCATATTCAACACAACACAGAGAGCCTCGCAAAGCCAAGTTACCACCGACCTCCGTCGGTACCTCCGATCCCGGTGGTACCGAGGTTATGGCGGTACCACCGCCAGGCCTTTTTCAATTCTACACAGGGAGCTCTGCAAACTTGGTTACCACCGGCCTTGTGTCGGTAGCACCGGGGGCGGTACTACCGAAGTAATGGCGGTACTACCGCCAGGCCAAAAACAGCGCGAACAGAGAGCCTTGCAAAATTGGAAACTACCGGCCATGGGTCGGTAGCACCGCGGGCGGTACTACCGAGGTAATGGCGGTACCACCGCTAGGTCAAAAAACAACTCTATCCAGAGAGGGTTGCAAACCAGGTTACTACCGACCTTGCGTCGGTACCACCGCGGGCGGTAGTACCGAGGTTATGGCGGTACTACCGCCAGGTCATTTTTTGACCAACACAGAGAGGGTGTTTGAGCGCTGCGCAGAGAAGCCGTGGTCGGTACCACCGACCACCCATGGTCGGTACCACCGACCATATGAAATTACCCTCTATGTGTTCGTGATTGTGCGGTGTCTCTCAAGCGAACTAAGGTTAGTCGATTTGAGCACTTTTCTCCACATCTAGCCAACTTACTTTGTGACCCTCTTCATAGTCCGGCTTACCTATAACTCAAGTTTAAAATTGAAATTTTAAACTACCACTTGAGCTAGGCATCTTTATGTCCAAAAATATCCTACGTGCTTTGTTCACGAGATTTCAACGTTTCAAATCTTTCAAAGGACTAACACCTGCATACATGCTTTTATAAACTGGTTAGTCCCTAATTTGATTGTCATTAATTAGCCAAAACCCACATTGGGGGCGAATGCACTTTCAGCCTTTCATCTCCTCTTTTCCCTTTTCTCTTTTCTTCGACTCTCATCCCCTCCTTGACTCGACTCATACACCACCCTAGCCTTCCCTTGGGATCAAATAAATCGACACCTGGTACTCCCAGGTGAAGTGTTACTACGATAGTTCTGTGCGCTTGCAGAATCACCTCTTGGTAGATTGCATTCTCGCTAGCTAGCTCCTACTAGTGTCGGGACTGACAACCCCGCTTGGCATTAGTAGATAGCTACTTTAGCTACCCTATCCTAGGTGTAGCTAAGAACTACCAACAAGCATTTCTGGCGCCATTGCCGGGGATAGACTCCATAGTCTACACCTAGTAACGACGTTAGCAAGTGTCAACACCCACCATAAATTGCTTACTCTCCACTTTGGAAGTTTGCAACCACCAAATAAATTGCTCATTCTCTACACTGGAGATATGCAATACCTTGCCAAATGTTCCATTGCTAACCTTATGCTATTCCTACACTGGGAATAAGCATTTCTCTCTCTTCCCCCTTTTCATTTCTAAAATCCTTTCCTATAAACAATCTGGGGAAATCTAGAGCTAAAAAAAGAGAGATAAAAAAGTGAGCAAAGTAGCTCAACAGAGGACTATGTGCTAAGAAAATGTGAGGACACATTTTTGTCTACTCACTATGTATCGAGTAAAAAAGAGAGAGAGAGAGAGTTATCATTAGCTCTAGACCCCAGAAATTAACTAGGAAGGATTATGAAATATCTCTCTATACACTTTCACATAACCACACATGCACATCTTGATCAATATTTATGATTTGCTGCTCCTTATGATCTGAGTGTCTAGCTTAGCAATAAACATTATACAATTTGCTCATGATTCTTAGCCAACCTATAACTCCACATATCATTCTTTAGAAATAGGAGAAGCTACATTTTGGCCTTGAAGGACCAATTTGGCGACCAGAGGGGGGTGAATGGGAGCTTCAAATTTCTTCTCGAGAAATGATGGCCCTTGTCCCAGAAAATCACCCCAAAAGTGAAGACTCAAACAACTGGTGAGTTCACGACCTACGAATAGGTGGATACCCTAGGAGATGTCCTAGAGGTACAGTGGAACTACCGAAGAACCCCCAAAACCAAGCACCAAAACAACGGGGCAAAACTGCACAAGCAAGCTCCTAGAACAATCGAACCTCCGATAACGGAACACCCCACTCCTATGGAGAAGAGGAAAGTGTTCGACCAAAAATACTTAGGCCAACTGGTGGAAAAAGTACATTGGAACAATCCTTATGAAGTTAGGAAACTAACACAACAAACGGATCTCAAATCGGAGCTCGAACGCAAAAGATACGGACGCTAGAACCGTCGAAATTCTGAAAGAGGAACACTTAACTCCTATGGAGAAAAAGGAAGTGTCCAACCAAAAATACTTTGACCAATGGTGTCAAAATTACTTTGGAATGATCCTTAAGAAGTTAGAAAACCAACGCAACAAATGGATCACAAATCGGAGCTCGTACGCAAAAGATACGGACGAAATCAGCAAAACTGTGCAGTCGCGGACTGTCCACTAGTGAACCGCGGACTGTCCTCTATTGAACCCCGGACAGTCCGGGAATGAGTCCCGGACAGTCCGCCGTTCAAAAATAAAAACAGTGACCTCACTGCCCGTGAACAGCCCCGACCCCCGGACAGTCCGGGGATGAGTCCCGGACAGTCCGCCACTATCCAGAAAGCCCAAAAACAGCTCGGGACAAAACCAAAATCGATTGGATCTTCACCAAATCGAATGGGGCTGCAACCAAACTTCTCCCAAGTGTTCTTCTACGTGTTGGGAAGCTAATCCTAGGATATCATCGCTCCAAACCAACTAATCTATGAGAAATCGGAAGAACACTAGAAAAGGGGGAAGAATGAAGAACGAACGCGATTTCGACCCGATCTATGTGCTCGTGAGGTTAGAGGGGAAATCCTTCAGTGGAAAGAAGGAGCTCACGACATAGAACAATTTGATTCAAACGGAATCGCAAATCGTCGCTCGGAGAGGGAGAACGAGGCAAATCTCCGAGAAGGGAAAAACGAAAACGCGAAGAACAAAAATGCGATTCGATCCAAATTGCAGCCAACAAAGAGGAGGAACGAAATTGATCCTTGGATTGCTACTACATGAAGAATTGTGTAGCACTTTGTGTCGGGTTACAAGCCACTCCTCGCAACACAAAGCGTGGATGGCGAAAGCTCAAGAACAAGAGTCGGTCTCTCCTCTCACCCTAGCCTCCTCTCACCTAAACAAAATGAGAGTGACACCTCCAAGGATGGGATGCCCTAACCAGCCCCCTTCATATATATAGGCGCACGTCCAAAGACCAAAATGCCCTCACATGAAGCACTCAACCCAAATACCCCCCAGGGGTAAAACTGTCCAACCCTAGCAGTTTTCATCCGACGGCCACGCGCCTTCTCTGTGACGGAACGACCCTAATCCCATGGCCCACGTGTCCCTGTCAACCTCTCACAGCCGAACCCATGTTCCATGTGATTAAGACCTGTTCGCCACCGGGCTACATCAGTGCCCAATGTCCGCAGGATCATCTCACAATTCGGTTACAGCATTGCATACTTTTACAAATAACATCGGAATAAAGAGCAGAAGACTTAAATAACATTAGTTTTACAAAGCAGGGTTCCAAATAGAAATTAAGGTGCAGTTATTACAAACCAAGTTCTGGTATTAGAAATAGACATAGGCAACATAGTGGAAAACAACAAAGATGCTTATAATCACCCAGCCCGCGGGTGTACAACTATTCTTTGGCCTCATCGGCCTCTTCCTGGACGATGGTCACGCAGCAGGGTGCAAGACACATCGGGGACTCTGTCATACCTGCAGCATGGGTAACAAACCCTGAGTACTGGGGTACTCAACAAGACTTACCCGACTAAAGAAAAAGGGAGAAGACTCAGGAATGAGAGGCTTAGGGTAGTCAAGGTAAGGCTTAAGCAAGATCAAGTATTTTGCAGAAAAGCATTTTTGTAAACCTTATTTTATTTTTGAAAGATTCAATATTCCTCAATTCTTCATCGTTCATGATTCATTTTACATTTCAAAACATACCTAGTTGAGAACCACTCTCCGTTGACAGTCAGTGGACCAAGTCTCCATAACCGAGGAGCAACGTTAATCCGGATAAAGAATACTCAGCTGAGGATCTCTATTCACACGGCATATGTAGCACCCAAGCTTGCATAGGCCAACCCGTCTACCACGATTCCTCCAAGATTGGACCGGTCCTACGCCACCCGGAAGTACAGTACACCACTCCTTTCCAGGTACGACGACCACGTGGGTACATGCTACTTCCGCCATCTCTCCACTCCCAGTGCGCGGTTGTCGGTCCCAATCAAGGATTTCTCGGAGCCAGAGCTTTCCGAAGTATGTGAATAGTTACAAGTCTTGACCAGCAGGCCCCCATACGGATGGTCCCTAATTTTCCAGCCAGAACTATACCTTGGTTATATCTCACCCAAGCGTAATAGTCCTGTCAGTTTTTCAATCCTGTCCCGGTCGGTGTCAACTGTTGAGTCCCGGACTACAACATGACGGCACCGTACGCTCGGACAACCTCTCCTCGCTATTGACTAGGTATGGATCAGATACTTAGCCAACAGGCAGGGAGTAAAGCCAAATTCCCATAAAAGTTCTTTAAGTGATCACACTTTTGAAATTGGCATTTTATTGCAAAGTCTAATTCGATAAGCATTGCTAAGCATTTTTCAAATACTTTTGAAAAGCAGGTATCGGGTGTATCAGTGGTCAAGGTGGATAGTGCATCAATTAGGATAACACACAACTCCTATAAACCTAATGCAATAATTTAACTCAAAAGTATTTAAGGAAATCATTTTATAAATTCAAGGAAAGGGTTAAATGCACCGGGGCTTGCCTTGAAGAGCAAAGAGGGCAGGCTCGAAGGCGGCAGGGCAGTTGTCGGAGCTCGGGGTAGCCTCAGGGACAGGTTCGGCGGCGGCTGCCTCGATCTTGACTCCTTCTTCGGTGACTATACGAATGCAATGATGCATGCACATGAGTATGCTAGCATGAACAATGCAAAACAGGGCATACAACATGAACCCTAATCACTTTTTCTATTTTTCTTAATTATTTAAAAGGTCATTTTATGCAGTTGCTCCAAAAATTACCAATTTAATCACATAAGTTCATTATGGTGTAGATAGATGGCAAAACAAATTTCATAGTTTTTGGAGGTCATTAAGGTGCTCAAATAAAATCAGACATTAATTAACAGAAGGCACTATTTAACAATTAAAAATAAAAGCTCAAAAATCAACTTGCTCCAAAAGACTTCAAAATTTCACCAGAGACTAAACATGGCATGGGAAGCTCACAAAAAAATTTATCCCAAGATTTTTGGAGTTATAAATGATTTTCTAAAAATCCAAAACCATCCATTTATTAATTAAAAGAGGGATTTTACATTTTCAATTTCTTGCAGAAAAGTCAAGTTTCATATTTTTCTAAAATACTACATGGTATAGAGAGTCAATTGTAAAATTTGCAGAATTTTTAGAGCAATACAGAAAATCATACAAAAAGATGAAAAAGCAAAACTATTCACAACTCCCCAAAAAGGAAAAAGAGCACTGTGCTCTTTCCTCGCAAGGCTCGGGCGAAACGGGAGGCTCGGGTGAATCGGAAGACATGTGTTCGCCGAGGCCTGGCTCGAGCGAAGCGGGTTCGAGTGAAATGGGCTCGGGCGAGCGGAAGCGACTGCTTCGTCCGAGGCCTGGCTCGGAGGCTCGGGCGAGACGGAAACAAGGGTTTCGTCCGAGGCCTGGCCGGGAGGCTCGGGCGAGACGGAAAACGATCGTTTCGTCCGAGGCCTGGCTCGGCGAAGTGGAGGGTGCGCAAGTCCGCTCGAGGCTGGGCTCGGGCGAGATGGAAACGTGTGCTCGAGGCCTGGCTCGAGCCAACAGTGAACGCGTGCGCCCGAGGCCTGGCTCGAGCTTTGCGCCGTTAAAAGGCAGAGACCGAGGGGGCTTCGAGTGCTTACCACGGTCGGAGACAGGGCTCGGCGGAGCTTTCTTCGGCGGCGAGCGGCGAGCGGCGCTCCGACGACCCTGCGCAACACACGAGACCGCAAGGGCCTGGTTAAAGTCGCACGGAACCAAGGAAGCTGACACAGGGGTTAGGGGAAGATATTCGTGGCCGGAGAGGGAGTATTTCACGAACCCGAGCTCGCCGGGTTTCCGCCGGAGATGGGAACGGCGAGCTACGCCGGGCGATAGGAGGCGGTAGAGATGAAATTGAAGAGTGGGGAAGCTTCACGAGCTCAAGACGGAGCTGTTGGGCTAGTTGGCTGGGCGGTGGAGGGTCTGGAGTGGGCTGGCGACGGCGGCGGAGACGAGTGAGGAGCTCGGACTCCGGCGGTTCCTTTTATAGGCACGGTCGGGGACGGTAGAGAGCACGGGATGGTGTGGATGAGCTCGGCCGAAGCGTGCGCACTCGATTGCAAGCCGGCGGGAAAGACGGCGTGCACCCAGGGCCTGGGCGAAGGTTCGCCGGTGACGGCCACGCGGCGGCGACGCCCTGGGCACTGTAGGGGACGGGGCGGAGGTCAGCGCTTGCGCGTGCGGGTGCGGCATGATGGCGCGGGCGCAGGGGACAAGTTGGAGGCGCGCGTGCAGCTGCCAGGCGTGCGGCGTGCGCAGCGCCGGCGCGCGGCCATGGCCGGGCCCCCCCTCTACGGTGAGGAAGATGAACAGGGCTATGCCCTAGGGTTTGACTTTTGGCTGATCTCTGTATTTTGCAAATTACCCTCAAAATATGAACTGCACAGGAAAAACTCAAAACACCAAAGTTGTTCAGAAAAAAGAGATCTACAACTTTGTAAATATGAACATTTTCCAAATCGAAATAGTTTTTTTGGATCACATTTGAAAACAGAAAAGGGAACACTTTTGGGATTTGAATAAATTCAAAATTACTTTTGATTTTACACTGAAAGTTGGAAATCTGCAAATATGAAAGTTGTTCCTTTTATCAAAACCTATAACTTTGCTAATATACACTTTTTCTGAAACTCAAAAGTTTTTGAATAAATTTTTAAAACTGAAAAGGGGACAAAAACTGGAATTTGAATGAATTTGGATTTACTTCAAACTTTGTACAGAAACTTGAAAATTTGTAAATACCAAAGTTGTTTCTCTTGGCCAGGTCTACAACTTTGCTTTTTGGACCAACCTCAAATTTTGAATAATTTTTGAATTACAAAAAGAGGGATAAAATCCAGGGTTTGGAAATCAGGGTTTTGCAAAGGGATTTGAAATCTGATTTTGATTTTTGAACTTTGGCCAACACAACAAAACTTCAAGACAACCAACTGAACAAGAATTACACAAAGCTAGGCACAGAGGTGAAATTACCATTTTTGCCCTTATAGGAAGATTTGGGCTTTTAGGGTTTTTGAAACGAGATTGCTACACAAGTACTAAGCAAACATAAATGCAAGGCAAGGATGATTAATGACTAATGATGATGACATGTCAGGTTAATTACAGTTAAACACCAGAGGTGTTACATTCTCATCCTTCGCTTCGCCTCGACGCAAGCTCCAGGATGCCGCCACGTGCCGTCACTGTCGACCACCGCACCTTCCTCATGGATAGCTTCGCCGCCACGCCAGCCTCTCCACGCCGCCACGCGTCGACCGTCCTTTTGGACCTTCCCCCAGTTTTGAGGCCCAAACCGGGAAACCTGCCAGCCCAGGTTTTGAGGCCCAAACCTGGAAACCGTCCACCCCGAGTTTTGAGGTCCAAACTCGGAAACCCGCCAGCCCAGGTTTTGAGGCTCAAACCTGGAAACCGTCGATGGTAGCTTTTTGAGGCTCAGCTACCGAACCCGTACCGTAAACGGGATGTGGTTCGCACACCCCGACCACCGGCACCGATGCCGATGCATGTCCAGCCTCCATGCCGGGCACAACGCCTTCGCCTTCCTTCTTGACTCGGCCGACGGCACTTGCGCCGCACGCAAGCCCGTGTCTGACCTCCCGCCAAGTGCCACGACGCCATCGTCTTCCTCCCGACTCGGCTGATGCATCGCACATCCCCATGTGCTCCTGCTTGCCGATGCCATGTGCCAGCTACCACAACTGGTCCTCTGGCCCTCTGGTCCGTCAATCCAAGCCTCACGTCCGCCCTTCACCGCTCTGGGTTCATCGGCATGGCACGTCCGCCGCACGGCACGCCCATCCTTCACCGCTCCCGGTCCATCGGCACGACACGTCTCTACTTGACCTTCACCTCGCCATTGACCACTGTATCCGAGCTCCACACCTGCACATCAACACAGCCAAGAGACACATGTCGCACACGCACACCAACACGGTAAACACACCACAACTCAACGCCACCGGTTAATCATAAACAATAAGCGCATCGCTAGATATAGACTCAACCGGGAAAAGCCTCAAACCTTCCTCCCAAAAGTCAATCATTCATCATATATGTTCTCAATCTCCCCCTTGATGAATGCATTGACTAAAAATAAAACCACAAAGGAAGGGTCTGAAGGCAAGCCTCATTCAAGTGCCCAAAAGCCAAGCAAAAGCAAACACAAGGCCACTTGATATGAGGAAGGGTCATGAAAACTCCAAATAAAAGCTCTCGGTCCCGAAAGAAACAGGAAAAGCGGGCAAAGCCTCTGCACGACCGAAGAGTTTCATGAAATCCCAAAAGATACTCGAAAACCAATCTCAAATAAAATGTCAAACAATCATCACAAACAAAACCAAGGTACTTATCCACTTGGGTTTCCAAATTTCTCCCCTTGATGATTGAATTGACAAATACTAAACACAAAGAGATGGTTTGAGATACCAAAATGGAAAACTTGGTCCCCAAAGATATGGGCAACGGCTCAACGCAACCAAGCAAAGGATCGGAGCAACAACTCATAATATAGCAAAACTCGATCACACAGAGCGAAAGACTTGGTTTCCAAAGACATGAGCAACGGCTCGACGCAACCAAATCAAAAATGAGCTAGCCCTCAAGAAAAGGCAGAAAATGGCTCAACACCACTAGCTCAAGGCTCGATACCAATTAATGCTGAATCAACGCATAAGAATGCAAAACTGCTAGTTCCTCAAGATAGAGGCACAGAGGCTCAACACAACTAGCAGAAGACTCGATACCAATCACAAGCAGCCAAAAATTGGTGAAAATAGCTAGTTCCTCAAGACAGAGGCACATAGGCTCGACGCAACTAGCCGAAGGCTCCATACCAATCGAAAATACCTAGCAAAAAACTGCTAGTCTCTTAAGAGAGAGGCAACAATGGCCCAACACGACTAGCAGGCTCGATACCGATTGAGAAAAACACAAAGAGAAGCTCAACACTAAATGGAGCACAAACACTTGGAGCACGCGGAGAAGCAGCAAGACAAAAGTGACTCCTCCTGAAGGCAAGCCTACACACAAAGGCTATGCACCAAAGCTCACTATGAAGGATACCAAATGAAACACATAAAAGAGCTATACCAATTGAAGAAGAACATAAAAGAGCTAAACTCCCCCTAGCTCAAAGCTCTCCCCAAAATGCATGACTCTCCCCTTTGTGCCAACACTCAAACTCCCCCTTGCAAACAGCTTCTCCCCTTGACAAAAGGGAACATGCTGAGGGGTTTTGATATTTTTCCACAAAGTTGACACAAACACAAGACAAATCATCAACCAAAAGCATATGGGGGTGATCACAAGGTGTATCGGAGCTGGGGGTATGTACACTAAGCTAAAAAGCATGATATGCACAATGCAACAGCTTCAAGTGTATAGTAATCAGAATGAAAAGATGCTCAAAAAGGTGCTGCCCTGGAACTTTAGCAACCAACACAAATGCTAGCAAAGGCTCAAACTGATCAAGTGAATACGAAATATGAATAATTAAGCATATGAGCAGTTTTAAGCCATTTGAAAAGGAGTTCACCACAAAAATAGCACTAAGCACGAGTAGACAGGAAATCAATCAAGTGCTAACTTAAGTATAAAAGGTGAACTACCCCTAGCAAAGTTCAATCATCATGCCATAGAATGAAGCATAAACTTGTGTTATTTTCAATATTTTATCGAAGATTGCAGCGGTATTAACACAAGTTCATATTAAAGCATGTGATTGCGAGAGGTTGAAAGCATGGTCATCGCTTAACTTTTCAACCGGGCTAAGCCTATGCAAGAAAAGCAATCAGAAGCTTAAAGCACCGGTTTCGGTCTTACACTACACGGCTCAAGTTTAAGTCAAATGTGCAATGAGAAACAGTCTCGATACCGTGATGTGCTGACACATGCAATCCCATCTCGATCTTTTTAATTCACTTAGACTTGGATCAAATTTTAAGCACAAGGTAAATATGACCAATCCAAGCAAGTGACTGACTCAGTGCAAGAGACACAGCAACCTAGCATACAAAAGATAGCACAAGTGATCTCAACACATCCTACCCATGCTAATTGCCAATCTCAATGGTGAACAAATTAAAGGTTTCATAGTTGATTAATCAAGTTCACCATTTGCAAAAATAGCTTAGCTCATAACATGTATCAAGTGATCAAAAAGAGCCTAAGCTACAAGCATCATCATGAATAAGCAGGGCATACCAAAAAGAGCATAATCTCATTCTCATTGCTCTAAACATGAAGCTCTAAAATGCACTAAATACATGATGAAATGCATGCAAAAACTAGTCTATCAAAATCAAAGCAAAACTAGCCTAAAAAGGAAAACCCAACACAAAATGGTATCAGACAAGTCCAACTAAGATACAACAAGCAAAATGCTTCGCCAACTAAAAGGGAAACACACACCAAACTCACAAAAGAAGAGCCAAGAAACGCTCAAGCGAACAGCCAACAAAATCCACATCGGAAAGACCACGTAGCAGAAAGAGGTCGATGAAGAAGAGTACCAAACCCGAACTCAGAAGTGTGTCGGAGGTACCTCATGAAGCGCATGACTGCCTACTGGTGCGATACTCGAGGGGACGCCTGAATCTGGTCCATGGGCTCTCTGTCCTTGTCTTCATCCATCGCAACTGTCGTCGCCATGGGCGTCAAAAGAGGCTTGACGTCACTCATGTCGAACCCATCATCCACATCTCAACCTTCCTGCTCATAAAATCTGCAAACTTGCCAACAAGACCATGAGAGGAGCCACCAAAGGTGATATCATCCACATCCATCTGAAACGAGTCAGAAAGTATGTGTCCAACATCTCTAGGCTCAAAAAGGGGCAGCAAAAGCAGAATGAGTGGAATGAGACACAGAAGGACCTGGACCGCATCTCGTGCTGGTCAATGTCGTCGTCCATCTACAGAGGGGTGAATTTGCTGAAAGATCTAGGGCGCCTACCTCGCCAAAGTCATCTACCCCTCGCCAGATGTTGTCGCTCCCTCAGGTGCAGCTAGTGCTCGCTGGAGAGCTGCTCGAACGGAACCCCAAGTCGTGGCAGAAGTGGGATCGGGTCTGTGAGCCGAAATGCTCTCTCCAGGCTCCTGTTCTCCTGCACACTCAAAGGCAGAAGAAACACAAGGCGTTGTCTCGTCCAGTGTGACCTCAAGGTCTCCACGAAAACGGTTAGTCACATAATAAGCATAAGGTGAACTCTCAACAAAAGGAGATCTACCTATGAATGATACCGCAAGGAGATCTGAACTCAACCTAGTCAAGACTACCATGCAACGGGATAAAGCATTGTATAGCAAAATGCAACCTAAAGACATGATCAACCCAAACATAGCCTAAGCCTCAACACATGCTACAATGCAAGATAATGAAGCAATAGATCCAAAAGCATGTAACATGATAAAATTATGGAAAGGCTAGTGCTCAAACTAATCATATCAACAGGATACATGTAGCTAACCAAAACTAGCACCTGAAAAGTGATACCTAATGAACATCATACCACTACAAACCAAGCTCATGGAGAAATATGATAAAACATGGCACAATGTTCATGAGGGTCACAAACTAGCATGAAAAAGTGGATATTCCACAAAAGCTATACACAAACCTAGCATGACATATGATACAGAAGATAGCACATGCTAGGCTAAAGCAAAACATGATACAAAGGAAAATGTACATGCAAGAACTATACAAGTGAGCACATGAACGTCCATCTCATACCACAAGAAATATCACATGGATGTACAAGGTATGAGTGAATAAGAAAGCTCACCGGATAGCAAAAACCTCTTTGGAGGCAATTTCTAAGCGGGGTGTAGAGAACCATCAAATCTTGATCACATCTAAAAGATCAAGCTCCATCACGCGCATGTTCTCCACCCCGCGTCCTCATATCTACACACAAGAGGACAAAGTAACCCGAGTCTTGGATCCCGAAGGGTTAGCAAGCATGTACTTGGGAACCCAAGACTTGGTCACAAAACTCAACTTATCTTGTGGGTTAGCATGATGCAAATGTTGGTTCAAATGCAATTGTGAAACACCCTTGGAAGCATTCCTCAAAAGGACAACTCGAGGAGAAGAATGAGTCGTGCCACGGGAAAAGAGGCAAACATCTTCCAAGGTTTTTGTAGAAGAACCAATAGAAGCACCATGAAAAGCATGACGTGGACCAAGAGAAGAAGCACTAGAGGCATGTCCACGATCATGACCTAACCCACTAGAAAAGGAGTCATAAAACCCATCAACAAAGAGGGGCTTCTTACTAGGAGCACAAGCGTTCATGCCATGAGAAGGGCTATGAACCACCAACTTCCTAGAAGAGCGAGCTTGGCGCAAGTGTTTGGCACGCCGATAGCAAAAGCTTTCTTGATGCCCATCTTTCTCACAAAAAGAGCAATGGTACAACAAAGGCCTACTGGCAGGCACACCATTCTCTGACAAGTGAGAAGTCCCTTGGGATTTAGAACAAGAAGCATCAACTACCAACTTGGTGCCAACACTAGGAGCACATGTGCCATGGAAAAGGCTACGCGGCTTCCTAAAAGCCTTAGCTCGAATTCGTCGCTCGTGTTTGACACGGCGGAAACAAAAATTGAATGAGTGTCCATCCTTCTTGCAAAAGGTGCAATGGAAAACTGGATTGGGAGCACGAGTCCCAAAAGTATGAGAGCACCCTTATCAAGAGAAGTCCTTTGGACATCACTCAAAGAAACAACAAGGTTAGGAGTAGCTATGAAAGAGCTATCCGAAACCTTGACACTAGTGCTAACGTCAAGAGACTCCCGCGCAACACAAGAACTCAACTCCGGTTGCAAAGATGTAGACTTGGAAACATCAACATCGGAGTTGGAAGAAATGCGTGACTCAAACGACTTAGCACAAAGGCTCTTGCATCTTTTGGCCAAAACCTCATTTTCAAACATGAGGCGGTCACAAGTACCACAAGGAGTGTTTCTCAAGTTCTCCATCTCCTTTTCAATGCACTCGACATATGTGGTACGCAAGAGCTCAATCTCCTTCTCAAGGTTGGCACTCATATCATTGTGCTCAACCAACTTAACGCTCATATCACCGCACAAAGCTTTCGAAGCCAAAACTTCTTTTTCTAAATCAATGCATGATGTGCAGATGAAATCGGTGGAAGAAACATCACCATTCACATCAAGCAAGGAATCATGAATAACACAAGAAGTAAGGCAAGCATTTTTATTCAAAGAGCATGAGCTACAAGACCTAGAATTTAATTCAACAATTTCAGCCCTAGCATGCTCAAGTTCATCTACACATGTGGTGTGAGTCAATCTTAGTTCATCAATTTCAACACACAAAGACTCACAATAAACACATGGTAACAAAGCATTTGACTTAAGCAAGGCTAATTCAGTTTTAGCACAATCGAGGTCCTTGCGCAAGTCAATGCAAGCTAAACATGGTTTGGAAGCATTTGATTTTGACAATTCATTCTCAGATTTTAAGCTAGCAAGAGAAAGGCCTAGCTCATCATTCTTCCTAACCATGTCACTACAAGAGGTACAAGGCAAAGAGGGTCTAGACTTCAACCTAGCAATGGAGCATTTCAACTTCTCATTCTTTCTAAGCAAGATAGCACAAAGCTCATCATTCCTAGTGCAAGCCTCATATAGGTTGTGCAAGGTCACAAGACCACAAGCAAGTGTACCTCTTTTGGCCTTGCCAAGTTGATGTAGAAGATCCTCTAGTGAAAGTTCATCATCACGTAGAAGATTCAACATCTCATTCACCTCGCGATCCCTCTCATCAACTGCACTCCTCCTTCTTCCCAAGATGTCCTCCTTGGAAACATTCAAACCAAAAGACAAAGACATACTTGAAGAAGAATTTGGTGCCACTTCTAAAAGCACCGTTAGTGTTAGAAAAACAAAAGCTCAACACCTCGACAAGCAAAGTCAGAAACAAAACTGCTCTCAAAAGGTCGCCTTCACGGATCCAGAACCGGTTAAGGTAGAGAGACCCTTAACTGGCTCCGATACCAATTGAAGGACCAAATTGGCGACCAGAGGGGGGGTGAATGGGAGCCTCAAATTTCTTCTCGAGAAATGATGGCCCTTGTCCTAGAAAATCACCCCAAAAGCGAAGACTCAAACAACCGATGAGTTCATGACCTATGAATAGGTGGATACCCTAGGAGATGTCCTAGAGGTATAGCAGAACTACCGAAGAACCCCCAAAACCAAGCGCCAAAACAACGGGGCAAAACTGCACAAGCAAGCTCCTAGAACAATCGAACCTCCGATAACGGAACACCCCACTCCTATGGAGAAGAGGAAAGTGTTCGACCAAAAATACTTAGGCCAACTGGTGTAAAAAGTACCTTGGAAAGATCCTTATGAAGTTAGGAGACTAACACAACAAACGGATCTCAAATCGGAGCTCGAACGCAAAAGATACGGACGCTAGAACCGTCGAAACTCTGAAAGAGGAACACTTAACTCTTATGGAGAAAAAGGAAGTGTCTGACCAAAAATACTTTGACCAATTGTGTCAAAAGTACTTTGGAATGATCCTTAAGAAGTTAGAAAACCAACGCAACAAACGGATCACAAATCAGAGCTCGTACGCAAAAGATACGGACGAAATCAGCAAAACTGTGCAGTCGCGGACTGTCCGCTAGTGAACCGCGGACTGTCTGCTATTGAACCCCGGACAGTCCGGGAATGAGTCCCGGACAGTCCGCCGTTCAAAAATAAAAACAGCGACCTCGCTGCCCGTGAACAGCCCCGACCCCCGGACAGTCCGGGGATGAGTCCCGGACAGTCCGCCACTATCCAGAAAGCCCAAAAACAGCTCGGGACAAAACCAAAATCGATTGGATCTTCACCAAATCAAATGGGGCTGCAACCAAACTTCTCCCAAGTGTTCTTATACGTGTTGGGAAGCTAATCCTAGGATATCATCGCTCCAAACCAACTAATCCATGAGAAATCGGAAGAACACTAGAAAAGGGAAGAACGAAGAACGAACGCGATTTCGACCCGATCTATGTGCTCGTGAGGTTAGAGGGGAAATCCTTCGGTGGAAAGAAGGAGCTCACGACATAGAACAATTTGATTCAAACGGAATCGCAAATCGTCGCTCGGAGAGGGAGAACGAGGCAAATCTCCGAGAAGGGAAAAACGAAAACGCGAAGAACAAAAACGCGATTCGATCCAAATTGCAGCCAACAAAGAGGAGGGACGAAATTGATCCTTGGATTGCTACTAGATGAAGAATTGTGTAGCACTTTGTGTCGGGTTACAAGCCACTCCTCGCAACACAAAGCGTGGATGGCGAAAGCTCAAGAACAAGAGCCGGTCTCTCCTCTCACCCTAGCCTCCTCTCACCTAAACAAAATGAGAGTGACACCTCCAAGGATGGGCTGCCCTAACCAGTCCCCTTCATATATATAGGCGCACGTCTGAAGACCAAAACACCCTCACATGAAGCACTCAACCCAAATACCCCAGGGGTAAAACTGTCCAACCCTAGCAGTTTTCATCCGACGGCCACGCGCCTTCTCATCCTTTGCTTCGCCTCGACGCAAGCTCCAGGATGCCGCCACGTGCCGTCACTGTCGACCACCGCGCCTTCCTCGTGGATAGCTTCGCCGCCGCGCCAGCCTCTCCACGCCGCCATGCGTCGACCGTCCTTTTGGACCTTCCCCCAGTTTTGAGGCCCAAATCGGGAAACCTGCCAGCCCAGGTTTTGAGGCCCAAACCTGGAAACCGTCCACCCCGAGTTTTGAGGTCCAAACTCAGAAACCCGCCAGCCCAAGTTTTGAGGCCCAAACCTGAAAACCGTCGATGGTAGCTTTTTGAGGCTCAGCTACCGAACCCGTACCGTAGACGGGATGTGGTTCGCACACCCCGACCACCGACACCGATGCCGATGCATGTCCAGCCTCCATGCCGGGCACAATGCCTTCGCCTTCCTTCTTGACTCGGCCGACGGCACTTGCGCCGCACGCAAGCCCGTGTCCGACCTCCCGCCAAGTGCCACGACGCCATCGTCTTCCTCCCGACTCGGCTGATGCATCGCACATCCCCATGTGCTCCTGCTTGCCGATGCCACGTGCCAACTACCACAGCTGGTCCTCTGGCCCTCTGGTCCGTCAGTCCAAGCCTCACGTCCGCCCTTCACCGCTCTGGGTTCATCGGCATGGCACGTCCGCCGCACGGCACGCCCATCCTTCACCGCTCCCGGTCCGTCGGCACGACACGTGTCTACTTGACCTTCACCTCGCCATTGACCACTGTATCCGAGCTCCACACCTGCACATGAACACAGCCAGGAGACACATGTCGCACACGCACACCAACACGGTAAACACACCACAACTCAACGCCACCGGTTAGTCATAAACAATAAGCGCATCGCTAGATATAGACTCAACCGGGAAAAGCCTCAAACCTTCCTCCCAAAAGTCAATCATTCATCATATATGTTCTCAGGCCTAAGTGAGGATTTAAACACCATTGAGTGATTGAGTGAATCTTGGAGGACTTAAGCAAGTTTTTATCTTTTGAAAACCTTAAAAAACCTCCAGACAGAATCCTAGTCAAACCTAAGCAAGATAAAAGTTTCCTATCTACTGCTTTATTTCACTCTTGCATGTTTGAAGTGAAAAGCTATAAGCCCCACATTGCTATGATTAATGATATACACTAAGTTATTTCTCACTATACAATATGCACTTGTATACATCTTAAGTTGCTATCCATTTCATGCTCAATGCGTAAACCGCATTGTTGCTCGAGGACGAGCAACAGGTTAGCTTGGGGGAGCTTGTTGATGGTCCTTAAACACCTGTTTTATCATCAACATTTTACCCAAAAATTCACCAAAAAGGCATGAAAAGTAGTCAAATAGGTTTCAAACTAACCAAATTCCACATGTCTATAGATTTTTATTTGAATGCAGGATTTGGACCAAATTTGGAGAATGGACCCACCAGGGGCCGAGACCACTCACCAGGGTCCATTTGGGCCCTAGTGGGGTGGCGCCCGCCACCCCTAGGTGGCGCCCGCCACCAAGGAGAGGCCCAAACTCTCCCCTGCCACGTCACTGATCCGTGTGACCACCCCAGGGCCAAATCTTAGCCCTTGGTCACTAGGTCGGTGGCATCAGAGGGCTAAGAAGAGATGTCACGTGGATCATGACCTAATTGCCCATGTGACGGTTATTTGGACATGCAACCGACCTTGGAACCGCCTTGGAGGAGTCCCTGGAGACCGTAGGATCAATGACGGTGCATCCAAGGGCCAGGGGGGTGGCGGCCGCCACCTAGGGCTGGCCCCCGCCACTAGGGTTTTCCCTAGGTCGGTTGGCTGCCCCCTATAAGTACCCCTCTCACTCACTTGGGCTATAAATACCCCCTGGAGGTGTCACTTCATTTCAAGCAAGGAAATCAAGGAGAAGCAAAGAAGAAAGCAAGGCTAAAGCTAGAGAGCTAATAGCTTAGGATGTAGCCAAGCTTAGGCAAGTAGGTAGCTAGTAGAGCAAGGCATCCTTGCCTCATTGCCCTCGCGGAAGCGCTGCTCAAGGCTTAGCTCAAGAGTAGAAGCGTGCGAGTAATCGGTCCTGGAGTTGAGAAGAGTCTTCCTTCATATCCGGTTCAGGTTTTGCTCTTGTAACTCAAGCACTTTACTATATTCTAGTTCATCATTTCAAGTATTACTTTATTCTAGTGTGCTTGGTGTTTTGATCTTTGCCAATAGGTTGCTTAGTTAGTTTAGTGTTTATCTTATTAAGTCAAGTATTTGCTCTGACGTCCTCAAGGGTGTCTCTATTCTAGGCCAGGGTAGAGATAGTTAGAATATAATTAGGCATGGTGCTTAGTTATAGACTTACCTTCAGATACGGCTAGACCCCGGGATAGCTATGGTAGCAAGCAGGTGGTGACAGCCCTGTGCGCCTTGAATTCCACCACGTAGTTGGTCTAGTTTAACTGTAAGGCTCGTTGTGCTAGTGTTCAACCTAAGTCAGTGGTAAAGGCTAGTACGCCTCGGTACTTGACAAGATAGGAATAAAACTATACTTAACTTGGTTGCTTATTTGGCATTTGCCTATCTTGCTTCGTAGTTATCTAGGAGTAGTTATTAATTATTAGTTAGTTATATTAGTTATCCTTAGTTATCTTTTCCCCCTATCTACCTATCTATCCACCTTACCTTAACCATTCATTTCATCCTTACCTATCCACTCATAAATTCTTTCTAGTCTTTCATCTCCTCTCTTCTCTTCTCTCCTTTTCCCTTTCTTATTCTTCGACTCTCATCCCCTCCTTGACTTGACTCATACACCACCCTAGCCTTCCTTTGGGATCAAATAAATCAACACCTGGTACTCCCAGGCGAAGTGCTACTATGATAGTTCTGTGTGCTTGCAGAATCTTCTCTAGGTAGATTGCAATCTCTCTAGCTAGCTCCTACTAGTGTCGGGATTGACAACCCCATTTGACAGTAATAGATAGCTGCTTTAGCTTCACTCCTTTAGGTATAGTGACTGGACTTGCTACAAGCATTTCTGGCGACGTTGCCAGAGATAGATTCCATAGTCTACTCCTAGTAACGACATTAGCAAGTGTCAACAAGCATTTCTAGGCCGTTACCGGGGATAGTTGCCTAGCTCTATCTTTAGTGAAGTTAAGAACTACCAACAACTGTCAGCCACCACAGCTAATCCTCAGGCCACCGGTCCCTTAGTCCAAGCCTCACATCTGCCCTTCTCCACTCTCGGACCATCGGCACGGCACATCTCTACTTGACCTTCACCTTGCCTTCGATCACTGTATCCGTGCTCGACACCTGCACAACACAAGCCAAAGAACATGCGCATTATCCCAGTTGACAATCACTCATCACTCGAGACTCGGCATACACCCATGTATCCACATTGGGCTTCTTGTCATCTTCAAAACCGGGAGGTTGCTCAACATATACTAACTCATTGATGTATCCATTGAGAAATGCACTCTTGACATCCATTTGATATAGCTTGATATTGTGGGAACAAGCATAAGCTAATAGGATCCTTATTGCTTCTAATCTTGCAACCGATGCATATGTTTCACCAAAGTCAAGACCCTCTACTTGAGTGTAACCTTTGCTACTAATCTTGCTTTGTTTCTCACCACGATGCCATCTTGATCTTGTTTGTTGCGAAAGACCCATCTAGTGCCAATCACATTGTAGTTCTTAGGCCTCTCTACCAATTCCCATACTTGATTTCTTGTGAAGTTGTTGAGCTCTTCATGCATGGCATTGACCCAATCAACATCTTGTAATGCTTCTTCAATCTTGGTTGGCTCGATGGATGATACAAAGGAGTAATGTTCACAAAAAGAAGCCAATCTTGATCTAGTTTGCACACCACTTTGAATTCCACCAATGATTTGATCTAATGGATGATCTCTTGCAACATTGGTTGGTTGGAGCACTTGGACTTGATTGCTTGTACTTGTTTGATCATTTGGTTAAGATGAACTAGCCACTTGTTGATCTTGCAATTGAGAACCACTAGCTTGCACAAAAGGAGAAGTGAGCACTTGATCTTTATCATCTTCAACATCAATCACTTCCCTAGGCCGAATATCACCAATATCCATATTCTTCATTGCATTAACCAATTGAGTTCCTCTCACATCATCTAGATTTTCTTCTTCATCTTGAGAGCCATTTGTTTCATCAAATTCAACATCATGCACTTCCTCAAGAGTACCACTAGTCAAATTCCAAACTCTATATGCTTTGCTTGTAGTGGAGTAGCCAAGTAAGAAGCCTTCATCACATTTCTTCTCAAACTTGCTTAATCTAGTGCCTTTCTTCAAGATATAGCATTTGCAACCAAAGACTCTAAAGTATGCAATGTTGGGCTTTTTTCCATTCAATAGCTCATAAGGTGTCTTCTCCATCATGGGGTGACAATAGAGGCGGTTGCTACAATAGCAAGCCGTGTTGATAGCTTCGGCCCAAAATGAATGACTCATATTGTACTCACTAAGCATAGACCTTGCCATATCAATGAGAGTTCTATTCTTCCTTTCAACAAGACCATTTGATTGTGGAGTGTACTTGGCCGAGAATTGATGTCTAATTCCAAATTCATCACATAACTCATCAACTCTTGTGTTTCTAAATTCACTACCATTGTCACTTCTCACTTTCTTGATGGTTGTTTCAAACTCGTTGTGACATCTCTTGACAAAAGATTTGAATGTAGCATATGTATCACTTTTGTCACTTAGAAAGAACACCCATGTATATCTTGTGAAATCATCCACTATCACAAAGCCATATTTGTTTCCACCAATGCTAGTGTATGTTGTTGGTCCAAATAGATCCATGTGCAATAACTCAAATGCTTTGCTAGTGCTCATCATGCTCTTTTTAGGGTGAGTGTTTCCAACTTGCTTTCCGGCTTGACAAGAGCTACAAAGTTTATCCTTTTCAAACACCACATCTTTCAAGCCTCTAACTAGATCATGCTTAATCAATCTATTCAATTGTTTCATTCCAACATGACCAAGTCTTCTATGCCATAGCCAACCCATGCTAGATTTGGTGAACAAACAAGTTGATAATTGAGCTTCACTAGCATTGAAATCAACCAAGTATAGATTTTCATATCTAAAGCCTTTGAAGATCAAGTTTGAGTCATCTACACTTATGATCTCTACATCATCAACCCCAAATATGCATTTGAATCCAAGATCACATAATTGAGCCACGGATAGCAAATTGAAGTTCAAGCTCTCTACTAGCAGTACATTGGATATGCTCATGTCATTTGATATAGCAATCTTACCAAGCCCCTTGACCTTGCATTTGCCATTATCACCAAATGTAATACTATCAATCCCATTGTCATCATTCTTGTTGATTGAATTGAACATTCTTGCATCTCCGGTCATGTGTTGAGTGCACCCACTATCAAGCACCCAATGCCTTCCTCCGGCTTTATAATTGACCTACAAGAAAAGATCAATTCCTTTTAGGTACCCAAACTTGCTTGGGTCCTCCAAGGTTAGTCACTAAGCTTTTGGGCACCCAAATTGCCTTCTTCTTTGGGCCAATAATAGGAGCACCAATAAACTTAGCCTTCACACCATTTACACCCTTGGTAAGCAAATAACAAGAAGCAAATTGAATTGAGGATACATTAGCATTTTTATTCTTGTTCTTGCAATATTGCTCTATGTGCCCGGATTGCTTGCATTTGTTGCAAAACCGACCATTGCTTCTCACAAAGCTAGTCTTGTGAGTCACAAAAGCCACCTTGCCATTCTTGGGGGTATAGCCCAATCCCTCTTTGTTAAGAGAGAACCGTTGGCTACCCAAGCACTTAAGCAAGCGGGCATCTCCACCATAGGCATTGCCTAAGGCACGAGTGAGCTCATTGACCTCCTTTTTCAAGGTCTCATTTTCCACCATTAGTGAGGCATCACAAGTGAAACCATCACTCATAGTATAAGTAGTAGTGGATGAGCTACATGAAGGGTTAGTGGGAGCAACAACAATAGGAGTATAGAAAGATTCATCAAGAATATCACAAGTTACTCCTATGTCACATGTTGGAACAACATCCTCAACCTTGACTTGATCAAGGAGGGAGGAGTGAGCTTTTGGTGTGAGCCTTGCCAAGCTTCTCATGGGCTACCTCTAGCCTCTCATGAGTAGACTTGAGCTCATCAAGGGATTGCTCAAGAGCACTAAGCTTCTTGCGCAATTCCTTGCACTCCTTCCTCTTCATCTCAAAGCAAGTGTGAGCTTGCTCCAACATGTCCATGAGGTCCTCCTTTGAGTGCTCCTCATCCTCATCACTCTCACTATCACTCTCATCATCGGATTGTACCTTAGTTGGCTTAGCCATGAAGCATGATGGAGTGTCAAAGAGAGAAGGCTTGTTGTTGATAGCAATGCTTGCAAGCGCCTTCTTCTTGGTGCTCTTCTTGTTGTCATAATCACTTGAGTCTTCACTATCGGATGATGCATCACTATCCCATGTGACAACATATGACCCACCTTTCTTCTTCTTGAAGCTCATTTTCTTCTCTTTCTTCTCCTTCTTATCTTTCTTCTTCTCTTCTTCATCATTGTCACTATTGTAGGGACAATCCGCTACAACATGATCCTTGCTCTTGCACTTGTAGCATCTTCTCACATAGTCTTTGTTCTTGTTGTAATCTCTTCTCTTTCTTGCACCATAGCCCTTCTTCTTCATGAATTTGCCAAACTTGCGCACAAAGAGAGCTAAGGCTTCATCATCAATGTCACTAGCTTCTTCATTGTCACTTGATTTTTCCTTCTTGGACTTGCCCTTTCTCTTTGATGAGGTGGCTTTGAATGCCACACTTTTTCTTCTTCTTGTCCTCTTCCTTGACCATTTCTTCACTATCTTCATTGTATTGATCTTCGGTCATGACATCACCAAGCACCTCATTTGGAGTCACATTCTTCAAGCCTCCTCTAAAGATGATGGTGCGAAGTGTCTTGAATCTCTTGGGAAAGCAACTCAAGAACCAGTGAGTGAAGTCTTCATCTTGCACCTTTTCTCCCAAGGACTTGAGATCATTGATGACGACTTGCAATCTATAGAACATTTCCGTAATTGATTCATCATCCTTCATCTTGAAGTTGGTGAGCTTGTCCTTGAGCATGTACAACTTGGCACTTTTTACCATTGAAGTGCCCTCATATGTTTCTTCTAATCTTTTCCACACCTCACTTGCATTGTCAAGATCTTTGATTTGCTCGAACACCTTTGGATCAATGACATTGTATATGGTGTTGAGCGCCATTGTGTTGCATTGCTTGTTGATGGAGTCATTTGGTGTTGGATTGGTAGGATCAAGAATCACAAACTCATTTTCTACCACATCCCACACCTTGTCATTGATTGAACCCAAATACATTCTCATCTTTCTTTTCCAATAATCAAAAGATGTGCCATCAAAGAACGGTGGTTTGCCCCCAACATGGTTAAACACAATTTGAGCCATTTTTAACACCGAAGGTTGTTAATCCTTATGCAAACGGTGACCACGGCTCTGATACCACTTGAAAGGTCCTAAATGGCTAGAGGGGGGGTGAATAGCCTAATAAAATTTCTACAAAACACTTAGAGAAACTAGTTAGACAATTATGATGCGAAGCTTTTTGCTCTAGCTCTACCAAGTGTTGCAAGCCACCTATCCAAGCAATTCTACTATATTATAATCACTATGGCACACAAAAGCTATGTCACTACTTTCTAAACTAGTGAGCTAGCAAGAAATAATTTCTTCTAATTAGAGAGCTACTTCTAGCAACAATTATCTCTACACAAGAAATAAAGAATGTAGTGTAATGATAGAGAGATATACCGACACCGGCAAGAGATGATCAATCACAATATGAATACCAAGAAACTTCGGGAGATGTCCAAAGAGGCAAGAGACACAATGATTTTCTCCCGAGGTTCACGTGCTTGCCGGCACGCTACTCCCCGTTGTGTCGACCAACCACTTGGTGCTTCGGTGGCTAATAGGTGTTCACAAACCTAGCTCAACACTTGAGCGCCACAAGAACCGACCCACAAATGGAGGTAACTCAATGACACGCACAAATTCACTAGAGTTACCTTTTGGCTCTTCGCCGGGGAAGGCACAATACCCCTCACAAATCACCGGGAGATGGCCACGAACAATCACCAACTCGTGCCAATGCTCCTCCACTACTCCAAGCCGTCTAGGTGGCGGCAACCACCAAGAGTAACGAGAAAACAGCAGCAACAACGATCCCCAAGTGCCACTAGATGCAAACACACAACCAAATGCACTTGGAATCACTCAATCTCACTTTGATTCGCGCTATCAAGCAAGGAGATGAGTGGGAGGGAGTATGTTTGGCTCAAAGGGATGTCCAATATCTTAGAGTGCCAAGAGAGACCTCCCAAAGCCGGCCAACTCATATTTATATACCCCCTCAAACAAATAGAGTCGTTACCCCTTCGAATGAGCTGTTTACGGGACGATCGGACGCGTCCAGTCATTGTTTCAATAGCGTCCGGTCGTTGTTTCAGTAGTGACCGGACTCTTGTTTCACTAGCGTCCGGTCATTGTTTCACTCAGCGTTTGGTCAAACTCAGAGAGGTTCCAGAGAGGTTTTTCATCGATCGGACGCGTCCAGTCACTATTGACTGGACTCACCTAGCGTCCGATCATTCCATTTCATTCATTGCTTCTCGTGAACAGTGTTACAGGCGCATCCGGTCAGTTGTTTCAATAGCGTCCGATCATTGTTTCAGTAGTGACCGGACGCATGTTTCAACAGCGTCCGGTCACGCCTGAAAAACACGTTTTCAACTCCGGTTTCTTCTCCTTTCCAACACCACCAAGTGTACATCACCTTGTGCATGTGTGTTAGCATTTTCCAAACATTTTTCAAAGGATTAGAGGTTAGCACACTAGGTCCTAATGCATATGCATGTATGAATTCACCTAGTGGCACTTGATAACCGCAATCACCGAGATAGTCCCCTCTTAATAGTACGGCTATCGATCCTAAACACACTCACACCCTCTATGGTGTCTTGAGTGCCAAAAAAAATCCCTACTTATACCTTGGCCTTTATCTCCATAGGGTTTTGCTTTTCTCTCCTTCTCTTTCCAAATGTAGAGCACTTGATCCATCTTTTGGTCGTCACCACCAACACCATGGTCATCATCTAGCTCCCACACTTGGTGTGTACCAACCTAGCTTATGAACACTTCATGACGAAGGTTAGTACCCAAGGTGACATCAATTATCCAAAACCAAATAGGGACTTTCACTTAGGCCCCATCTGGTCCAGGCGTAAGGGGCGGGCCATCAGGGGAAGCACCCTCTGCCGCTGGAAGGCCCAGACGACCATCACCACCGTCAGCCCCGCCTCGTGGGGCTTCTCCATCGCCTCCGAGAGCGGCTCCAGCCGCGGCTATCGATCTGCCACGACGTCGTACGACCAATGAGTCGGGCGCTCCGAGATGAGGTGCCCGGTGTACTCAGGGAAGTACCCCTCATCATTACGAAGGTAGAACCACTAAGCGTCCCAATGGGCGTGATTAGTTATCAGCCCTGTAGGGATGTACTCACGCGGCACCCTCGACTTGCTGGTCTTCAACGAGAAGTTCAGACAACCGGCGGACAACCTTCCTTTTGCCTCTCTCTCCCACTGGGGCGTTGAAGTGCCCCCCCCCCCGCTGAATTGATGGAGCCACAACTCCCAGTGTGGCTCCATCCCCAAATATCCTTCGCAGACCGCCACGAAGATGGCGGCCTGGGAGATCGCGTTGGGGGAGAGGTTGTGGAGCTCGACGCCGTAGTGGTGGAGGAGCGCCCGCATGAACCGGCTCGGGGGCGATCCTAGCCCCAGCTAGTGGAACTTCAAGAAGCTCACAACGTAGCCCTCCGGCGGGTTCGGCTCCCGATCTGACTGCGGCGGCGCCCTCCACTCCGGCTTCTCTCGAGAAGTGACGGGGCAGAGGAGCCCCACAGTGACCAACTCCTGCAGCCGCACCTCCGTCACCATTGACGTACACCACTCATCGGCGGGCACCATGGTCGCCATTGCTGCGGCACAGATCTATGCGGTGGATGGACGACCGGGAAGATTCCCAATCTCCCTTTTTCTCTCTCCTTCACAGGCAAAATGGGCGCACGAGCTCTTGGTGGCGGCAGGCAGGAAAGCAGAAAGCAGAGAAGAGGAACGGTTTACCTCACCCCTCGTATTTATAAGGGCAAAGGCGCAACGGGCGGATTCGACAGTACGAGGAAAAAGGTAACGCCCCACATTAAATGCGTTCACCTAACCGCTCCACGAAAAACATAACAAGTACGCGTGTTGTTCCCTCCATTTCTTTCCGTTGCACGGGCCCGCCACGATCGCCGCTTTGCGACAGTGCTCGCCTAAAAAGACACGCCCAACGGACGGAAAGAGTCGTCTCCGCGAAGGATCCTTCCACGAGAAGTAAAATAGGCCCCGACCCATACGAAAATCTCGAGGTAGCGAAGGCTGGCCCTCGAAGGGTTCGAACAGCCGGTCTCGAGTAACCGAGTCAGGGACGCACAAGGGGAGCTTACTCGAAGCCTAGCTCGAGAATGAACTCTCGAGACCTCTTTGCGCGTATCCAAGGCAAGACAAATGAGTTGCCATGGAATCTCTCCGAAGAGAGGCATCGAGCCGCCAGCTCCTATCGAATGGAGCCGGTATCCGGGCGTCCGCGCGTCTTGCTACAATGAGACCGCCTACGAGCCACTAGTCAACCCCTATTGAATGGGGCACGGGTTCTCACTTGGATTCCCCCGTTACCAGCTCACCGAGGACATCGAGACTCGCCCAATCGAGGGTAGTACGATGCTTCTCACCTCGCACCCGATCGAAAGGGCTCCCAAGAAGGGCGCCGGAGCTAGCAATGCCCCAAGCCGCACAAGGCTCGGGGGCTCGACTACGCCCGACAACCCTCGACGAAAGAGGGTCGAATTCACTCGGGGGCTCGACTACGCCCGACAACCCTCGACGAGAAAGGGTCGAACTCGCCAGGGGGCTTGACAACCCAAAGGCCATCGCGACTAAGTGCCACCACCCCGATCCGAATTGGCATAATCTTGCAGGAGCATCAACCACGCTCGATTACACGTACGTCAAACCACACAAGGTAAAAAAAGTCCTCGAAGGAGTCTTACCCACTCCTCCAAGGCCTCGGGGGCTACCCCGGCGGGGAACGCTCGCGCGTCCCCCACGGAAAGGTCACGAGTCACCCTTGTCCCCCGATTTCTGACCCCCGGCTCGAGTGCCAGCACTCGAGCCGAAGCTCGGGGGCTACCCCCGCGGGGAACGCTCGCGCGTCCCTCGCAGAGAAGTTTTGAAGTACCCTGTGCTCTGATTTGTGCTCCCCAGCTCGAGTGCCAGCACTCAAGCTGTGGGCTCGGGGGCTACTATCGGGTACATAGAAAAGGGGTACCCCAAAACCTCGATTACAAAAAACTAAACCACGGCAAAATCCACTATCACTCTCTCAATCTCAACATCCAAACAAGCCCAAGTATCGAACCATACTGGGCCGGCCCACGAACGGACCTCAGAGACGCCGCCAACACACCCTCAAGGAATCCCTCCTTGAGACCCCACCAAAGTTCGCTCGAGAGAACACCTCGATTATGGAAACTCCCCGAGCGAACGGAGCAGGCCTTGACCGCCTTGCCTCATCCTCCCTCACTCCTCGAGCACCCCTCGAGGGGTACTCCCTCGACAGCCTCGTTGCACACTCCCCCGAACACCCCTCGATTACGGAACCCTTCCGAGCGAAGGAAGCATGCCTCGACCACCTCACTATGCACCTCCTCGAATACCTACCTCTTGTACGACACCAGGAGCATTTAATGCACCTACCTACTCTTATCCAATTCGTATGGCTACAACGAACGCCACAGTGGGTCGTAGCCCACTTAAATCCCACTTTAACCGCCCATGCCCGGGAAAGGGGGCGACTCGTACAGCACTATTATGCCATACTGAGCACTATGCCTCGTCAGGCACCTCCTTGAGGTACCAATTGTCAACATATTCCCTGCATCTTCCGGAGCTCGACCCTGCTCGCCTAGGGCTCGACCCTGACCGTGGAAGCCTCGACCGCCAAAGTCCGGTCCTGACGTTGTGAGTTGCGAAAACTTCTTGACGAGTTGGTCTGCTGGATCTGTCAGATTTTTGAGGAGATAGCTTCGAAGCTTGCCATCACCATCCGCCTCGCAAACCCAGGAACCAAAAACCGTGGAGAATCCCGCCGGGAAGATCATCTTGTTGAGACTCATTGAGCTCTTGGTTGCGATTACGCTGTAAGCCCCCTACCTGGCGCGCCATCTGTCGGTGTTTGACCATCGACAATCTTCCATGGGGGGGGGGGGGGTACCTGGAACAATTGTTTGGACTTTTGGTGTGTGCGAAACTCAATGGTAAACACATGAGACAGTCGATAACAGTAAACACAGAAGACAGTCAATTTATACTGGTTCAGGGCCTCGTGATCAAGTAAAACTCTACGTCTAGTCGACGTTAGCCTTTTGCGTAGGATTACTGTATGGAGCGTGTTCTCTACTCAAAGTTAGTTTAGATTCGTTCTTGATCTAAGGACTCTTGCCCTTCTTTATATAGTCAAGGAGACAGGAGTCCTAATCGTTTATAAAGTGACAATCCTACTAGAATTACAAGATATTGGTCCTAATAGGTTTGCATATCAGAGAATTCTAGTCGGTCTAGGTCTTCTCCCTTATGTGCAGAATATCCCGATACCATGTAGCGACAACATTTAGGCCTTCCACAACGTTGTGCTTGAGTAGTGCCAAAAAATGAGAGAGAATATTTAGACTTCACTTCACACGCTGTGGTAGGTGTTGCCAAATTGAAGTGATGCCACGAAACAGGAACGAGGAAAGTAGTTGCATTGGTGCCCCAAACAATTAAAAACTAGTACTCTACTGTTGCTGTGAGACGACAACTGGTACTTTGCTGTGAACGTGAGACTGCGATATAAGATAAAGAATGTGCTACTTTGTTTGGCATCACTAGTACACGCTGCAGCCCAAAACTCAATCAAACATCACCATGAACGGACATGAATGAACAATACGAAGCACTGCCCATGCTACGCAAGACCTTAGAAGCCAAGATGTCCAAAACTTGTCATTTTCCATAGGGGCGAAGCCGCACGCTCTCTATACCCATCCATTTTGCAATTTGTTTTTAACATCTGAATACCTTTTGCAAAGTACAGTTAATTAAGGCCATGTTTAGTTCCAAAAATTTTTGGGGAAAAGTTTCTGTAGCAATTTCGTTGTTATTTGACAAATTTTGTTTAAATATAGACTAACTAGACTCAAAAGATTTGTCTCGATATTTATAATTATTTTTTACCTACATTTAATGTTATATGCATACGTGTCTAAAGATTCGATGGGACGAGAAATTTTGAAAAATTTTAGAAACATGGCCTAAAAAAAAATTGTGCTGAAACTTTTGCCAAACTGGAACTAAACGGGGCGACAGCGAGAAAGACAGGGAAAAAAAAAGAAGAAAAAACCTTTGAAAATCCCAAACCCTAACAAGGCTGCAGGCGAGCGGGAGCCATGAAGATCCCGTTCGTGTCCAAGCGATCGCACCGGTCGATCGCGGCCGCGGGACCGTCGGACCCGCATACGGCAGTGCCGCAGCAGCCGCGGTCCCTGGCGAGGTCGGCGTCCTCGTCAACGCCCAAAACGGCGACGGGCGCCGCAGGGGAGGACTTCATTTCGCAGGAGGAGGAGTACCAGATGCAGCTGGCGATGGCGCTGTCGGCGTCGGCGTGGGCCTCGGTGTTGGGTGGCGGGGGCGCCGGGGACCCCGATGGGGAGCAGATCAGGAGCCTCGGAAGCCGAGAATCGGGTGCTACTGGCGATCGGGGCGGGGCAGACTCTCCGGAGTCGCTCTCACGGCGTTATCGGGTAAGCTCCTAGCCAACTCAGTTGTTTCGCTGTGTATATCTGGTATGTGGAATTATATCTTGGATTGTATGGTTAGACTAAGAAATGCCACTGGAGTCTAAGGCCAGGCCCAAAACCGGGGCATGCCCATATCATCAGTTAATTTGAAGGTACAGTTCAGCTTGATTGATACCCTTAAACAGTTTTAGCACTTTAGTCAATTAATTACCAATAACTGGAGTGGAAGATTCGGTGTAAATATGCAGATTTTTAATACCAGGATATGTAGCTGTGTCCACATGACAATAATGCTAAGCATTCAAACAAGCATCAGTGTTATCAAGTTGTCCGACTAATCGTGATTAGTCGGACTGATTGGTGCCATGGCAATCAGCTATGCACTACGGTTAGTTGGGATTAATCGTGACTAATATTGATTAATCGGGCTGATCGGTGCCATGGCGACTAGGATCAATTAGACGATTTGATAACATTGCAAGCATTTCTCTATCATTGTGTTAACACATGTTTAGAAGTACTAATGATCGATTGTATGGATGGGAGACTCTGTGAATGTTCTATATCTCAGTACCTCAATGTTATGTGGTGCCTTTCTTGTGCTGTTAAAGCTACCCCTATTCAAAGTTCAGCTAGGCGCTAGGCGGAAACTAGGCGCTGACCCACTGCCTAGAGCCTAGGCGGGAGTAATCGGGCCTAGGCGTTGCTAGGCGTTTTCCTAGGCGTTTTGGCACTATAGCCATTATATATATATATAATATTATGTATATATATATAGCAACTTATATAGGTTGCTGAATATATACTTATATAGGTTGCTGAAAATAAAAGAGAGGGCCAGTAGACATACCTGATTGGCTGATACCTTGGTGGCTTAGTCTTGCATGTTCCTATGTCCTACAACACATTTGTACAGCTTATAAATGCTAAATATTGTCAATAACAGCAAGCAGTTCATAAAAATATAGGAAACAACAAGCTATCACTTATCTGAATCATTGCAGCCACCTCCAATCCATGAGCAGACCAAATCAGCAGCCAATGTTGCTTTAAATCAGCAAGTGATAGGACAGTACAAGTGGTCAAGTGCACAACACAATCACAATTTATAAATAAAGGACATCATCAGTCTCATAGAGCACAAGGCACAAGCACATAGACATAGTTCTTACTTAGTTCTCACAATCACTGAATCACACAACTCACAAAAGAAGACACACAGAGAGTCACACAGCTGCAGACCTGCAGTCATATCTCATCTTCACTGTAGTTCACATCATCTTCATCAAACTCTTCATCTTCTGACTCAAACTCTTCTCCTTCATAGAGCTGCCTCACTCTTGCACTCCTACGCCGCTCTAGCTGCTCATCTGCCCCCACTGCCTCTCCAATAACATCCCAAGGTATCCCTGTACCTTCCATCTCTTCCTCCTCATCTCTAAACTCAACTAATGCAAAATCATCACCACCCTCTTGGAGAAAACCTTGAGCTTCACTTGTATCAGTAGACAAGAGAACATCAGTTATCTTCTTTGACTTGATCTTTTCTCTCTTACTAAGCAGCTTGGAGTTGAATTGGATATACACCAACTTGTTGAGGCGGGCTGTAGTAAGCCTATTTCTCCTTTTAGTGTGTATCTACAATTTAAAAATGAGAGCATTCTTAGTTCTAAACAAGCTGAAATGTTCATAACAGAAAATTAGATGGGTAGTAGCAGTACTAACCCCTTCAAACGCACTCCAATTCCTCTCACAGCCTGAAGAACTTGCTGTCAAAGATAGAATCCTTGTAGCCATCCTCTGTAAAGCTGGTGTTTCATATCCATACAGCCGCCACCATGATGCTGAAACAAAAGAAAAACACCTCTATTAGAGTATTAGTTTAAAAAACAGCAAACAAACAGCCATGTAATAAGATTAGAGGAAGTACCTCTACCTGGGTTGAAGTCAGAGCCTTCAAAAGTCCTTGCAAGCTTCTTGCTAAATGACCCTTCTCTATTCTGAAACTTCTTTAGTTCAACGTTGGCAGCCTGATTTTGCAACTCATCATCATGATAATAAAATTTCTCAACACAAGATATGAAGCCTTCTTGCATTTTGGGCAGATCAAAGATTGTTGAATCAGTATAGCTATAGTGTGGGTTCAACAAATAAGCTGTCACATGCAATGGAGAATCCAATCTTCCCTCCATCTTCTTGTCAACAACAGCTAGTACATCTTTGTACTTCTTCTCATCATTTCCAAAGGCCTCTTTGATCTTCCTCTTTGCCTTTAGTAGTTCTCCATAAACAAAACCCATTGCTGGCCTCACATCTCCATCAACCAAACGGAGGACTTTGACCAATGGCTCAAAAACAGCCAATGTTAGCTTCACATCCCTCCAAAAGGTTGGACTCAATATTGTTGCTGTTGCCTCCTTTCCTTTCTTTGATTTCACATCCTTCAGTGTGTCCCACTTGCTGTTAACCACCATCCTCCTTAACTGATCCTTCTTCTCTTGCATGCTGCTCAAAGTGAGAAAGTTTGTAGCAAACCTAGTCACTCCTGGCCTCACTACTTCTTTCCCCTCTGTGAATTGTCTCAAGCACTCCAATGTCCTTGTGTGGCCATAGACAAATATGGTGAATGCCTTTGCTTGGTCAACCACTTTCTTGAACCGATCCATGTTGCCAATTCCTTGCAGCATTAGGTTGATTGTATGAGCTGCACAAGAGGTCCAAAATATGTGTGGTCTCTTCTCTTCCAATAGCCTCTTTGCTCCCATGTTGTTAGAGGCATTGTCAGTCACTACTTGCACAACACTATCAGGACCAATCTCTTCAATTGCTTTGTCCACAAGCTCAAAGATGACCTCACTGGTGTGTGAAACATCTGACATTTCTTTAGAGCAGATGAAGCTGGTTCCATCAGCACAATTGGTGCACACATTCATTATGCTTCTCCGCTTCCTATTTGACCAAGCATCAGTCATAATGGAGCACCCATTTTTCATCTTCTCGGCCTCACGTTCCTCCAGCAAACTCTTTGTTCTTGCATATTCTTCATCCAACAACCTCTCTCGCAGTGCATCTTGAGTTGGAGGAACAAGACCTGGACCAAACTGTCCAATTGCTTCACACATTTGCTTGAACTCATCATTGTCACATGCATTAAAAGGAATTGCTGCCAACACAACATTAAAAATTGAAATAAGCCTAATTAGTGTTCAGCACAGGAATAAAAACATCTAATGAACTTTAAATTGAAATATATAGCAATTTACCATGTGTATAGACCCATTTAGCCATGTACTTATGCACCTCATGGGTTCTTTCTTTCCAAAGTTCCTTGTTCAGCTGTTGTTGCTTCAAAGAATCAGCCTTGGTAGCTTTAGGATCAATTGCACGTGTCCATTTGTCAATTGGTCCTAATTTGTGAGGATCCGAACTTCCAATACAAGTCACTTCCTCTGAATCAGTTCCAACCCTAGACACATTAACTTCCTCTCTAAGCTCAAGCTCACGAACAGTCTTCTCCTCCCTCTTCCTTTTTGCTCCATCTAGTGCTTTCTTGCACTTCTCTTTAGCCTCCATAGCCTGCGGTGTCCTTGCTGTGCATTTCTTCACATTCTTTCCTTCATGAGCTAAATGTTGCTTCAACCTATAAATCCCTCCTGTCATCTCCTTGTTACAGAGCTTGCACTTCACCTTATCCTTGTTGTTAGCATCAACAAGAACACCATATTCCCATCCAACATCTTCTGAATTTCTTCTCAACAGATTTGTTGCCTGAGTTGCTTCTGCATCAGCACTACCTGGTTCTGTCGACATCCTACAATGAAATTGAGATTCACACAGCATTCACACATCACACAGCATAATGCATAAACTGCAAAGGAAATTATTCAGTAAACACTAAACTGCAATCAGTAACATTCACTCACTCATTCAGGTTCAGTAATATTCAGTACTTCAGTTCACATTCAGACACAAAGAAACAGGCATTCAGATTCAATCCATTTAGATTCAGACTTCAGTGCATTCAGTTCAGGTATTCAGAATTGCAGAGTCCAGACTCAAAAAACAGGGGAGGCAGGGAGTGTAGCAGCCAGCGGAGAGGAGCAGAGAGGAAGGGGAAGTCACCTTGGGAAGTTGGGGTGGCCGGCGGAGAGGGGATCCAGTCGAGGACGAGCAGGACCGGCGACGGGGAGTCGGGGACGAGCAGGACCGGCGACCGCGAGTCGACGACGAGCAACACAGGCGCCGAGTCGATGACGAGCAGGGACGAGCAGGGGAGGAGCAGGGGCGAGCAGGGGAGGAGCAGGGACGAGCAGGAGAGGAGCAGGGGCGGGAGGAGCTCGCCCGACGGGAGGAGCAGGTCTGGCGGGAGGAGCTCGCCCGGCGGATCGAGCTCGACTGCAGGTCCGCAGCTAGGAGAACCGGCGGCGTGGACGAGCAAATGGCAGGCGGGAAACCTTCCTCTCTCCCTTATCCTTCCCGCCAGGCACGCACCGCGCCGCGCTCGCGCGGGAATCGAACGCGCGCTGAGCCGCAGGGCCAATTTTCGTGGCATCGCGCGCAGGCTGAGCCGCGGGGCCATATTTTCGTGGCCTCGCGCGCACGCGCCCACCTCCGCGTCGCCTCCGCGCCGCCTAGAGCCGCCTCGGCGCCGCCTAGAGCCGCGTACTCGCCGCCTAGCGCCGAGCCGCGCGACTAGGCCCTAATCGCCGCGACGGGCGTCGCCTATCGCCTAATCGCGCCTAGTCGCCGATTAATCGCCGCCTAGCCGAACGTTGCCCCTATTTGAACTTTTGAAGCATGTAAAACATATTGCATCCAATCGACGCTACGGTTTGAGTGTTTTGTTCTGAGTCCATGCTTCTATTCTGGTCCAACAAAATGTGCAAACAAACATTACAACAACAACAACAACAACAACAACAACAACAACCAAGCCTCTTAGTCCCAAACAAGTTGGGGTAGGCTAGAGTTGAAACCCAACAAGAGACCCTAGTCACGATTCAGGCACGTCAATGGCTGCTCTCCATGCATTTCTATCCAAATATAGATCTCTAGGTATATCCCAACTTTTTAGATCCCTCTTTATTGCCTCCCCCCACGTCAATTTCGGTCTACCTCTACCTCTCCTCACATGAAAATCTTGGGCTAAAACTCCACAATGCACTGGTGCCTCCGGAGGTCTCCTTTGGACATGACCAAACCACCTCAACCGATGTTGGACCAACTTTTCTTCAATTGGTGCTACCCCTAGCCGGTCACGAATATCGTCATTTCGGACTCGGTCCATCCTTGTGTGGCCACAAATCCAGCGCAACATATGCATTTCTGCAACACTCATTTGTTGGACATGTCTTCTTTTAGTAGGCCAACATTCTGCTCCATACAACATAGCCGGTCTAATCGCCGTCCTATAAAACTTGCCTTTGAGCTTTTGTGGTACCCTCTTGTCACAGAGAATACCAGATGCTTGGCGCCACTTCCTCCACCCTGCTTTGATCCTATGGCTAACATCTGCATCAATATCTCCATCCTTTTGTAACATCGATCCAAGATACCGGAAGACATCTTTCTTAGGCACCACTTGGTCTTCCAAGCTCACCTCTCCCTCTTCCTGTGCAGCATTGCCGAAATCACATCTCATGTACTCAGTCTTAGTCCTGCTTATTCTAAACCCTTTGGACTCAAGGGTCTGCCGCCACAACTCTAGTTTCCTATTTACTCCTGTCTGACTCTCATCAACTAACACTACATCGTCTGCAAAAAGCATACACCAAGGGATATCTCCTTGTATGTCCCTCGTAACCTCATCCATAACCAAGGCAAAGAGATATGGGCTCAAGGCTGACCCTTGATGAAGACCTATTTTAATCGGAAAGAAATCAGTGTCACCATCATTTGTCCGCACACTGGTCTCGACGTTGTTGTACATGTCCTTGATGAGGGTAACATATTTTGTTGGGACTTTATGTTTGTCCAAAGCCCACCACATAACATTCCTTGGTATCTTGTCGTACGCCTTCTCCAAGTCAATGAAAACCATGTGTAGGTCCTTCTTTTGCTCCCTGAACCGCTCCATAACTTGTCTTATTAAGAAGATTGCTTCTATGGTTGACCTTCCAGGCATGAAACCAAATTGGTTCATGGATATCCGCGTCGACCCTCGCAATCTATGCTCAATAACTCTCTCCCACGACTTCATCATGTGGCTCATCAACTTAATTCCCCGATAATTAGTGCAGCTTTGAATGTCCCCCTTGTTCTTGTAGATTGGAACCAATATGCTTCTTCTCCACTCCTGAGGCATCTTGTTTGAACGATAGATATTGTTAAACAACTTGGTTAGCCATACTACAGCTATATCCCCGAGGCATCTCCACACCTTGATTGGAATACCATCAGGACCCATCGCTTTATCCACTTTCATCCTTTTCAAAGCTTCTCTAACCTCCTGCTCTTGGATCCTCCGCACATAGCGCCTATTGGTGTCATCAGATGAGTCATCCAACCGAACGGTGAAGTTCTCATTCTCCCCATTGAACAAATTATCAAAATATTCTTGCCACCTATGTCTAATCTCATCTTCCTTCACCAAGAGTTGCTCCCTCTTATCCTTAATGCACTTGACTTGGTTGAAGTCCCTTGTCTTCTTATCACGAGCCCTAGCCATCCTATAAATGTCCTTCTCTTCTTCCTTCGTATTCAAACGTTGGTAAAGATCCTCGTAAGCCCGCCCCTTCGCCTCCCGCACCGCTCGTTTTGCAGCCTTCTTAGCCACCTTGTACTTTTCTACGTTGTCCGCGCACCGGTCTTGGTACAAGCACTTATAGCATTTCTTTTTTTCCTTAATAGCCTTTTGCACATCTTCATTCCACCACCAAGTGTCTTTTGGATCGCGACCACTTCCTTTAGACACTCCAAGCACCTCTGCGGCAACCTTCCGAACGCAAGTTGCCATCTTCTCTCACATGTTGTTTGCATCTCCTTCGTCTTTCCAAGGGCCCTCATCAATAACTCTTTCTTTGAAGCCCTTCAATGCTTCTCCCTTTAAATTCCACCACTTTGTCCTCGCACTCTTGGCTTGTTTGACCCTACGAGCATGCACCAGGAAGCGAAAATCGGCCACCAATAGCTTGTGTTGAGAAACCACACATTCTCCAGGTATCACCTTACAATCCTCGCAAGTGTGTTTATCCCCCCTTCTTGTAAGGACAAAGTTGATCTGGCTAGAGGAACGACCACTACTAAAGGTCACTAAATGGGAAGGTCTCTTTCTAAAGAAAGTGTTGGCTATCATCAGATCGAAAGCTGTAGCAAAATCTAGGACATCCACTCCCTCCTGGTTCCTACTACCATAACCAAAACCACCATGAGCCGCCTCAAAACCTGCACTTGAAGACCCTACATGGCCATTTAGGTCCCCTCCTATGAAGAGCTTCTCACTGCTAGGTACAGCTCTAACCAAGCCATCCAAATCTTCCCAGAACTACCTCTTAACACTCTCATCATGGCCTACTTGAGGGGCATAAGCACTAATTACGTTTAGAACCATATCACTAACGACAAGTTTAACTAAGATAATCCTATCTCCTTGTCTTCTCACCTCCACTACTCCATCCTTCAGGCTCTTGTCAATCAGAACTCCTACTCCATTAATATTTGAAGTTGTCCCTGTGTACTAGAGCTTAAAACCAGTATTTTCCACCTCCTTCGCCTTCTGACCCTTCCATTTAGTCTCTTGGACGCACAAGATATTTACACGCCTCCTAACCACTGTAACAACTACTCTCTTAACTTACCCGTGAGGGACCCTACGTTCCAACTGCCTAGACGAATCCTAGTTGGCTCGACTAGCTTCACAAAAACAAAATGATCTTGAAGCTTTTAAGATACACATTCATAGTTATAAGGTACACAAAGTAGAGTAGTGGATGCTAAAAAGATTGCCTTTTCCAAACAAGTAGAAGTTGGACTTGATTACTTGAAATCAGCGATACCTGTTAGCATGCCCAATATTGAAGGTTTGAAGCCAGTCTTTATAATTGCCAGATTTTAGGAGGAATGTTCTCAATGCAAGTCCTGGAATTAAAGTGGGAAAAACAAGTCTTCTCACATGATTTTGTATTCTAATATAAGTTAAAGTATTGATAGCACTTTTATGGCATATTAGTATCCTCCTTGATTCGACCCGATGAATATAACGAGCTCTGTCAATTACTTCCCATGGATGGTGGCTATAAGCAATATCTGTTCCGTTTGTATAAAAAAAATTATGGATCATGGCAATTGCCTTGCATGATAGCTGTTTTATATTGGTGCTTTGCATAGAGAAGTTGTGTTCATATATAAAAGTCCATTTTTTATTGTTTCAAATTAGATTTGAAAATTTGGAAAACAGCTGGTTTTCAGACTACTGGTAACTACCAAGATTTTCTGGTCCCTGCTTCTTTCTATATGCTGGGAGCAGTGCACTGAAAAGATGTAGATAGTATCCTATAGAGGGAAGCTGACGTAGCAATCATGTTAGGTTTATTTAAGTAGTAGTGTCGGCTTATGGTGTATCTTAATGGTGAAACATGTGTCATAGGGTACTCTATTAGATTTAGAAGTTTATAGTGTCATCCTATGGGGTATCTTCATTGTGTCCTTTGTATCATAGGGTACTCTGGATGCTGTCTTAGCTCGTGTTTTGTTTTGGAAATTGGCACTGAACCCTTGTTGATGTATCCATTTCTTACTCTAATATTTATTCTAACTTATTTAGGATTACAACTTTGTTGATTACAATGAGAAAATTATTGATGGATTCTACGACATATTTGGCCTCTCAGCAGAGTTGTCCAGGCAGAAAAAGATTCCATCGCTTGCTGAGCTTCAGATGAGCATTGGGGATCTTGGATTTGAAGTGATTGTGATTGACCATAAATTTGATAATGCCTTAAGGGAGATGAAGGAAGTAGCACAGTGCTGCATGTTGGGCTGTGCTGACATTTCAGTATTGGTGCGGCGAATAGCTGAAGTTGTTGCAGAACATATGGGTGGTCCTGTGATAGATGCAAATGAAATGTTTACGAGGTGGTTAGGAAAAAGCATTGAGCAGAGAACATCACACCAAACAAGTCTTTTGCCAATAGGCCGCATTGACATAGGCTTGTCTCGCCACCGCGCCCTACTTTTCAAGGTTGGCTCAATGGCTCCTTAAAGTAAGCATTACATATTTAAGTACAATTCATGTTTCTCATGGAGTTTGTGCCACCGACTCTTCATTGGCCTGGTCGGCCGAATTATGATGGATATATATAATGTGAAGTTATAACAGTTTTATGCAAGTATATAAAGAACCAGATTTTAATTAAATAATTCAAGTTGAATTAACCTTTAGGGCCTGTTTGGAATGCGGGATTTTTTTCCCGTTCCTGCGTTTTTCCTGTGAAATTGAACTGATTCCTGTGAAATTTTTGCGTCATTCCTGTGAAATTCCTGCGTTCCAAACAGGCCCTTATGTAGGTACTTTTTCTTTCAGTAAGTTGCATTTTATCAATATGTTTTTTTTGTCTCACCTTGTCTCCTCTTGAAGCATAGAGTGGTGTAGTGTTTTCTTCAGCAGATTACTGATGTTGTTGAGTAATGAATCAAGAGACATCTTATTGCACACAGACACATGAACAAAATAAACATGGGATTACCAAACCTGGGGAGTATTGTATAATTGCAGCAGAATAATTAATTAGCACACTTCCATATGGTTTTTGCAATGCCTGGTGTCTACAAGCATGCTTTCTCTGGTCTTGCTGATGCAAACTTTTGTATCCATGCAGATTCTTGCTGACACTGTTGGTATTCCATGCAAATTGGTTAAAGGGAGTCATTACACTGGTGTTGAAGATGATGCTATTAACATTATAAAGATGGGCAATGACATGTATGTTCCTACTTGTTCATCATTTTAATCATTAAGCAACCACGCTTCCACTGTGAAAATAATCCACTCATGCATTATGAGTCAGTTGTTGAGCAATGTAGCTAGTTTATTTGCATCTTCTCCTGCTGATTAGTTCCATCCAATTATCTTTTTCGCACAGGGAATATTTGGTTGATGTGATGGCTGCCCCTGGCACTCTTATTCCAGCATATTTCTTTAATTCAAAGGGCACTTCATTGAAGTCCCATCAAACACTGATTCAGAATCAGGTGTCTGATTCAATAAGTAACATGGACAATGAACCAGTTGCATTACATTTTGAGTGTAAACATAACCAATTGCATATGCCTAGCAACACCAATTGGGTATCAGGCAACCATTCAGGGTATGAGAAGACAACTGCTGCATCTGCTCAGGATCCTTGGGCTGCGACGGTACTGGTGACTGCTGGATGTAGTACTAGCGCACCCTGTGCATTGACAACTCAGCAGCCATCAGATCAAACATTAAGTGCGGGTGCACTTTCAAAGCAGAAAGAGGACATGGAATTACTCCCTGACCCTCAAGACAATGGTTCCAAAATTTCCCCCCCTGATCTTAAACCTTTGAGGGCAATTGGTTCTGGGAAAAGTTCAGTGGCACTAAAGAGGCTAGACAACAGAAACAATGAATTCCAAAGACGTAGAGAGAATGTAGCCCCAGTCCCTGCAAGATCACAACAGCCACTTGTGATAAAAAACTGGTCTGCTTTTAATGATATTTCCAACAACAAGCAGTACAACTTTGCTGAGGGGTTAGTTCCTCGCAGAAATACTGTGGACAGTGCTCCGTCATCATCTCAGGTGGGCTGGTCAGCTGCACAGCATTACAATTCCAATGCTGTAGAGCACAACAATAAGTCATATGCAGCACCAGTTCATAAATATAATAATGGAATGATTGTTACTTCAGATGTGACCACAGCCTCTACCTCCAGAGAACGCCTTGATGGCTCAGTCATGGGAGCTGCTTCTGATTATGACATGATTGGTACCCCTTCTGTCAACTTTCTGTCAATGCAGATGGATTTACTTTACAAGTGAATGAGAACAAGGAAAACTATGGCAAGCCTGACTATAAACAGTTATATCCTGATCCAAGGAAGTCTCCTCCTAAAAGATTCATGGGTGCACCAAAGCAGCACTCGGTGTCTGTTTCTCCATCTCAAGTTGGTCCAAACAGGGTTGGCATAGTGTTGGAGGATGTATCTGAATGCGAAATCCTCTGGGAAGATCTTGCAATTGGTGAAAGGATTGGATTTGGTACACTAAATTTTCATCTATCCTCTACTTCTTTAGTTCTTTATCCATTTGAACTTAAATAAATATTTATCCAGCATTATGATAGAAAGTTATACTTTCTCTTTGCTTAGTATGTCAAATCATAAGTATGGATATTCCTATTTGTTGTGCCATCGGAGCTACTATGTTCCAATGACTTGCATAATCATGTTCTTGATGTGTAATGACTAAATGTTTTTTCTCCTTTCAATATTTTTATAGGTTCATATGGAGAAGTATACCATGCTGATTGGAATGGAACAGTAAGTAGTTTTGCATTTTAACTGAAACTTACATTGAGATAAGCACACTGCACACACGTCCTATAATTGTTCTATCTTCTTAATGGATTTCATGATTTCGTTTGAGTTGTATTCTGTTTATTTACAGGAAGTAGCTGTAAAGAAATTCTAGGATCAAGAATTCTATGGTGATGCTCTGGATGAGTTCCGTTGTGAAGTAGGTGAAAGAATTTGCTTTTGATACCCACTAGTTTTTGTTGAATATACTTCAAATATCACTCCCTTTGCTGCAACATTTCATCATTCAAATATTGTCTTTTTTAATAGATGAGGATTATGCGCCGTCTTCGACATCCAAATATCGTGCTCTTTATGGGTGCAGTAACACGACCCCCAAATTTGTCCATTGTATCAGAATATCTACCAAGGTACAACTAGGTTTTCTGTAACGATTAATGAAACACCTTGATCAAGATATGTGTGGTTCTGTGATTATTAAAAAAAGGAGACTTAGTATTTTGGTACTGGTACAACACTTGATGCATGTTTATATAACTTGAAAAGAAATAGTATTGAAAATCGTAAATTTATAAATTGAAAATCGTAAATTTATAAATGTTATATTGCTATGGTTGACTAGCTTGGCATAAATTTGCCTACTAGTATACATGCTAGTATGCTACCATGGGCTACATAGACGTGCTCAATTTTCCCATCAAAATATTCTATTAGGCTAAAGTTAAACTTGTTATCATGTATCTTTTGTGAGACTTGAATCAGTGCTGGATCAAATTATTCCCCTTTAATATTGTCTTTAATCCAGTTGTTCCTTCTTGCAGGGGAAGCTTACATAAGATCATTCATCGTCCTAATTGCGAAATTGATGAGAAGCGTAGGATTGAGATGGCTCTTGATGTGGTAAGAATTATTTTTTTTCATTGCTTATTTCCATTTATTTGTCCATGCTCCATACTATGTTTGTGTTCCTCAATAGGCAAGAGGCATGAATTGCCTCCATACAAGTGTACCAACAATTGTTCACCGGGATCTAAAATCACCAAACTTACTGGTTGACGATAATTGGACTGTTAAGGTATTTAAATCCCTTTGAGAATTGAAGCATGAACTCTTATTGCTTACTATTTATGGATTATTGTTGGCTAACAAATTTAATATACGTAGGTCTGTGATTTTGGACTTTCACGTTTAAAGCACAGCACATTTTTGTCATCTAAATCCACCGCTGGAACTGTAAGTGCCTTGATGTTTAGATAGTAGAATAATTCTTTATGTTTAGCTGTGATAGGAACACCAGGTAAATTTCTTATATAATTTAGTTTTTCTTTGTACCAGCCAGAGTGGATGGCACCAGAGGTATTGCGGAATGAGCAATCCAATGAGAAGTAAGTGATTTTATAGTATCATTTTCAAATGCTCTTATTTTTTAGCTTAGGGTGAGACAAATTTTCAGTATTTCAACTAAATGTCTCAAGGTAAAACCTTAAGGCTTCGTTTGGCACATAGGGGCTATCATCCACGTGAGAAGCAAACCACGCGGGGGTTTGATGGATCCCGTCCAACCACCCTATCCCCGCCTTCCACCAATGACCAATCCCCTTCCATATGAGAACCATGCCGTAGTTTGGCACACACAGGGGATTCTGTCCACAGCGTATTTAAGCTTGCAATTACGCAATCAAATAAACTATATTCCTATCTCTGCCTGTTGTTCATCAACTATGGTCGTTCCTGACTTCCTGCTATTCCAGCAATAGTACATGCAGTTACTCAAAAGTTAACTTTTAAAATTAAGGGAGAAAAACGTAAACAAGCATTAAAATTCACAAAAATCAGGAAATTATCTCAAAGAAAAATCAGGAAACAGTCTCCAAAATTCAAGCAAATGTAAGTGAACTGCATGTCCAAAATTTTAAAAATAGGAGAAAATGATCAACACAGACCATTTTTCATCTGAAAAATTCAAAAAAAAAAAAATAGTAAACTCCATGTCTAAAATTCAAAAAATAGAAAAAAAAGAGCAACATAAACCATTTTTCATCTGTAAAATTCAAAAAACAAATATATGGCTAGGTGCCATGACATAGCCTTGTGTGGTCACTGCTGGCAACATAAGTGACAATGCTTTCATCTGAACATGCAAGATGAATAGTATCAGATTCATGACAACATATTCGAACACAGAAAATTAATTAATTACATAGTACTCTCATCTTCAATTTAACAAACCATTTGCACAGAGTTGGAAAGTAGTATTCTCATGGCAAAAATAAGTATTCAGCTCTGCGGGGCTTGAAATGAACTCAAAGATTAGCTATGTTTTTTCCCTGGGTAATGTTGCAAGATGTCTTTCATATAACTCTTTTATAACTCCACCTCCTCAGACCTGTTGAAAGCCATGAGAGCAAACAAAGAAGAGACATGAGCCAGCAGTTAGTACTTGATAAAAAATCCAAGTGGTAAATTTCTGAAGCTTCTCAGATGTTTTTCCCTGAGATATTTAATCAATGACAGCCACAACAATGATCACCCAGACCCAGTTCCCATCAATCATTAATTACTTAAACTGAAATATACATCAAGCATAAAAAAGGCGATCATGCTCTGCATCATGTGGCTGTGGCTCACATTCAAAAATGGGATATCAAGTAACTTTCAGAGCTATCAAGACATGTATTGTACAAAAAAACCTGTATTGTACACAGACTGTATATGCTATATCTGTTTTTTTTTGTTGCATAAATTTAGAGCATCAAAGATTACTAGCTTCCCCTGTCAGATCCAATGCAGAAAGGAGCAAACCATGGATAAAAGTTCATTGCAACCTGCTATGGAATGTGCTGCTCAAATTTAGTGCATTTTCAGCTAGTAACTTTCAGAAGGATTACATCTTCAAATATATATGTTACGATCAGAAATATGGTTGGCAGAAATATGGTTGCATGTTGATATGCAGATAGTTACATGATCAGAAGCTAATTAACAATTATCTATGCAAAGCAATACTCAACTAAAACTTGATAGTACTAAACAAGGTACAGTACAGTTCATTGGACCATTGGACTACTTTGTGTGATACTTGGCTCAGACGGTGTTGGCTCAGTAAGAGATATCAAGTTCAAGGATCCCTCAGCCGTATGACCATCATATAACTCTCCTAATGTCCCATGGAAAAATTTCCATGGGAAAATCGACATCAGTAATAAAAGTTACTCTATAGCCTGTGAGGTGCAGCCAACCAAAAGAGAAAATTAACAAAGGCACTTGTATCTTCCCTGTTTATCTTATCACAAACAGTTTGCTAGGACCAAATTTTAATTAGTTACCCTGAATGACTTACACCTGTCCCGGCGCACTTGTCGATCACTGAAGTTAATTTCGTTTTAGAAGAAATTTTCAGATCATGCTTACAACAAAAGCAAAACTACAGAAAAAAAAAATGTAAATTAAACTGCAAATGCAATACAAGCAGCTACAGCTGAATACACACACAAGCAGTCCAAGACAATCTGATAAAGACCATTAATTTGCCCAAGGAAACTACTTGTTCTGTTAGAACTACAGTGAAAAGAGTAAACTGTAAACTACAGGCAATTTGGCAGGCTACAATTTAATTTACATTGTGCAAACTAAAGAGAGTAATAAACTCTAGAGGATAGGGAATTTATTAATGGAACTACCACCAGTTCCGATGAAACCACCAAACAAATAGAGTACCTTTTTATTATCAGAATTAAATTCTATTAGAAAATAGAAAAGATGATGTAAGGCCTAGTAATTTGAGAACATCTGCCTCTACACTAACCTTCGGTCTAGGCAACTAGTACCCCCACAGTGTGGCAAGAATTTGAATCAAGTACTCGCAGGGTAATGCGGATACACCCTTTAATCAGCAGAAACTAGAAACAGCAACACAGTCACCAGGAAGACCGAACATACCACATGGCTGTTGTCATTGGACCATCCGTGCAGGTTGTACTCTAGTTGTCCAAACAATGAGATGTTCTATTTTTCTGCCTCAAATTGGGAGCAGCATGGAGAATAAACTGATGTGGAGATATAAAAGCTAATGCCCACACAAGTTTGAGGGGACAGACTGACCAACTACTACCATGTAATCCACTAATGCAACTGAAAAGAAAATGAAATAAGCAATGTGCTGCAATGATATGAACTGGATTCAAGTATGTGGCAGTGCATTGTCTAATTCTTAGCTCGACAATATGCAGCCTATTGCATCTTACTGTATCGTTCCCTAATTACAAGTACAGACGGTCTGTAGGCACTGTGTAATGTCGATAAATATGGCATTCACACAATTTATGCACAACAAAGAACTTAGCAACACAACAGTAGAGGGTGGAGGGGGAGGGAGACCAAACCTGACCTGAAAAAGAAATCGTAGTCGAGATGGCGTTGATATCTTAGAGTAGCACTGCAGATCCACCTGTTGTTGGAGGAAATAGCAGATCCTAGGAACCTGATCTTGGAGGAAATAGCAGATCCTAGGAACACAGTGTCGCATTAGCAGGTAAGCACAACGAGAGGGAACCGAGAGGAGGAGAATCGCACCTCAGGTCCTAGAGTCGTGCCGCCTCGCTCGATTCTGGCGGGAACCGATGCCGCCGCCGTGCAGCGTACTCGAACTCGAACCCTAGCATGGGAAACAGAGTGAGGTCGTGAGGAGAAGGGGTCGGAGGTGGGGATGAAGTCTAGTAGGAGACGCAGGCCACGTACCTATCAAGCGTGAGCGGTGGTGGTTCCTCGCCGGCGCAGTGGAGTCGAGGTCGGGGTCGGGAGCGGCGGCGGTGGCGGAGTCGCGGTCTCGCGAGTCACGAGAAGGGTCGAAAATACCGGCCTTGGGTGAGGATATTTTATTCTCCCTTGGATCGACTTGGGTGGAGCGGGTTTTTTCTCCGACCCGGCGTCACCCAAATGCAGTTTTTCTCTATCCGCGTGTGTGGAATCCCGACGCGGGTGGGCTTCCATCGGAGGCAGGGATCCCTCCCAATCCCCACCGATCCAAGCCTATCCAAACGAAGCCTAAGGGGATTTTGTTCTACAGGTAACGAAATCATTAACTTGAATTTTATGGATAAACGACTATTGCTCGAGGGGAGATTAATTGACTCATAACTCTGCTTAGGGGTGTTAGGAATACAGCTTATCCATTCAGTGAAAGAGGGCAAAAGCCCTATGTACAGGTTACATGTACAATATGCAAAAGGACCCTTGTCCCAAAGGGAAAATACAATATACACACACATCTCTAACACCCCCCCCCCTCAAACTCAGGGTGGATCATGAAAACTGAGTTTGGAAAGAAGAAAGTGATGTTGGGCTCGCGTATGGGCTTTTGTGAAGAAATCAGCTAACTGAAGCTCTGAGGGCACATAGTTAAGGGCAATAACAGCATCCTGCACCTGAGCCCGAGTGTAATATGCATCAACTCCAATATGTTTTGTGAGCTCATGCTTCACTAGATCATGAGCAATGCTGATAGCACCAGTACTGTCAGACAGAAGAGGAGTGGGCACGATAACTGAGACACCAAAATCCGCAAGCAACCAGTGAAGCCAAGTAACCTCTACAGTTGGAAGTGCCATAGCTCGCAACTCCGCCTCTGCACTGGAACGAGAAACCACTGTCTGTTTCTTAGTCTTCCAAGCAATGAGAGAACCACCAAGAAAAATATAATAGGCAGAAAGCGAGCGACGATCAGATGAGTCACTAGCCCAAGTGGCATCATAAGCTTGGAGCTGAAAAGAGCTGGAGCGCGGAAAGAACAGACGACGTGTAATGGTGCCACGAAGATAACGCAAGACATGAAGAAGATGACTATAGTGGATGTGAGTGGGAGCAGAAACAAATTGACTCCCAACAAGATGGCGATACCGAGTGGGATCAGGAAGAGGTTCACCATCAGTGGCACAAAGATGAAGATTAAGCTCAATGGGAGGCTCAACAGTGCATGATCAGTGAGGGAAGAACGAGCAAGAAGATCATGAATGTACTTTTCTTGGGATAGGTAAATACCATCAGAGGTGGAAGAGACCTCAATCCCAAGAAAATAACGAAGAGGACCAAGATAAGACATGAGAAACTGCTCACTAAGGCGAGCCTTGACAAAGGCAATAAATTCAGAATCATCACCAATGATGATCATATCATCAACATAAAGGAGAAGAAGAGTGCGACCATGAGATGAGGTGTGAATAAACAAGGCGGGGTCATGAGCACTCGGAGAAAAACCAGCGGCGGTGATCACAGAGGCAAAGCGCTGAAACCAAGCACGAGGAGCTTGTTTCAAACCATAAAGAGAGCGACGAAGACGACAAACCATGCCATCGGGAACAAGATACCCAGGAGGTGGCCGCATGTAGACCTCACAGAGTTCACCATTAAGAAAGGCATTTTTGACATCAAGTTGGGAAATGGACCAAGAATGAACAGATGCCACAACAAGAAGAGTACAGATAGTGGTCATGTGAGCCACATGAGCAAAAGTCTCATCATAGCCACGACCATACTCCTGTTGAAAACCACGAGCAACAAGGCGAGCCTTATAACGCTCAAGAGAGACATCAGAACGAGTCTTAGTCTTATAAACCAATTTGCATGTGATGGGACGAGCATGAGGAGGAAGAGGAACAATATCCCAAGTAGAAGTGCGCTCAAGGGCAGCAATCTCCTCAGCCATTGCATGCAGCCATTCCGAATGAGAAATGGCATCATGATATGTGAGTGGCTTAGAAAGAACGGTGCCAGCAAAACCATACCGATCGACATGCTTGAGGGACCCTCGATCACGAAGATTATAACGCAAGGATGGTTGGGAGGAGGAAACCTCAACCAAAGATGTTTCGACAGGAAGGTAAACATCAGAAGCTAACTCAACGGGAGGGGAAGGGTCATGAAGGCGATGATGGTAGGTGTGAATCACAGGGGGTTTGGAATTATAAATGGACCGAAGAGGGACCTGTGAAGGTGGCTCAGAGGGCAGCAAAGGAGATGGTGGAGGAGGTGGAGATGATGGAGGAGGTGGAGATGGCGGAGGAAGAGAAACAAGAGAGACAGGTGTATCTGGAAAAGTCAAGAAGGAAAGTGGCTCAACAACAGCATGAGGGGAAACATCAGAGGATGGTCGAGGATAAAAAGGACGAGACTCATCAAAAGTAACATCCTGAGAAATCCGCATACGACGAGCAATTGGATCCCAGCAACGATAGCCCTTGTGTTCAACACTATAGTCTAGGAAAACACACTTAACAGATTGAGACGTCAGCTTAGTGCGTTCACGAGGAGCAAGAAGAACATAGCACAAACACCCAAAAAGACGACGACTAGAGTAGTCTGGTGGCTGTCCATAGAGGCGCTCGTAGGGGATGCCCCCTTGAAGGGCAGATGAGGGCTGAATATTGGTTAAATAATTGGCAGTAGAGATAGCATCAACCCAAAAATGAGGTGGAACAGAGGACGCAATCATAAGAGCACGAGCAGTCTCGAGAAGGTGGCGATGTTTGCGCTCAGCAACACCATTCTAGGCATGCGCACCTAGACAAGAAAACTAAGAGAGCGTACCCTGGTCAGAAAGAAACTGACGAAGTGCACTCGAAAGGTACTCTCCAGCAGAATCAACACGAAAAACACGAATAAGAGTGTCAAACTGAGTGCGAATCATACGAGCAAATGTCTGATATATGGATAACACCTCATTACGATGTTTCATGAAGTACACCCATGTAAAAAGTGAGAAATCATCAATAAGTATGACATAATATTGGTGACCTCCTTTCGAAACGAAAGGTGCAGGACCCCATACATCAGAATGAACAAGGTCAAAAGGACGCGGACACTGACCCACTAGAGGGATATGGAAGCTGGAGTTGTTTGCCAAGCTTACAACCCTGACACTGATCTAAAGAAAGACATTTCCCAAAGACCACGGCGAACAAGAGTCTGAGATCCTGAACACGACAAGAATCAGAATCAAGAGTAACACGACAACCATGATCAGTAAGTTGGCCAGTAGAAATAAGTTGCATGGTCAAATCAGGAACATAAGAGACACTAGGAACATGAAAAGAAGAGGATGAAAGAGTTTCAGAACCAACAACAGACAGAGGCGAGCCATCAACAGTTTGAACAATAAGAGGAATAGGAGGGGCGAATGGAAGAAAGATGAGTGCAATCCGGTGTCATGAAAAGAAGCACCAGAGTCAAGAAACCATGACAAGATAACTGAAGTAGATGGTGGTCTCTCAATAGAAGACTGAGAAGAGGCAGCAGACAGTGCAGAGGCAGGAGTAAGCAGAACCAGCAGCTCCAGTAGGTATAGAGGTGGCAAGTCGACGAAGCAACATGAGTATCTCCTGTGTATCAGTGTGAGAGCCATCACCAGTAGTCGCACTACCGATACGCCCACCTCGGCGAGACTGAGCCTGCAGCTTCTTATAACAGTGAGTCTCATCATGTCCATCTCTATCACAGTGATCACAATGAAGACCACCTGAGCTGCGAGCCCCAGACTCCTTAGGAGCAGGTCCAAGCACTCCGGAGGATACAGATCTAGCAACCAAGACTGAGGAGGGAGTCTGAAGTAGGCCAGCAGAATGAAGACGAGTCTCATTACGAACAGCAGCAAGAGCCTCCATCAAGGACACACATGGCTCAAGAGCCAACAACTGAGCACGAAGTGGCTCAAACTCAGGACGAACTCAAGTCAAGAAGTCATAGGTGCGACGAAGCTCAAGATGACTTTGTTGTTTCCTACAGGAATCACAAGTGGCTGGAGATAGTTGAGGACCAAGGGTGTCCAGTTCTCGCCAAAGTGTAGATAGCTGTTGAAAGAACTCGTCAACTGAACTGTCACCCTGCTTTAACAATTGCTCTTGGCGTAAAGCAACAATATAGGTGGATTGACCGGATGGCTCGTAGCACTGACGAAGGGAAGCCCACATTTGAGAAGCATGATCTAGTTGCACAACATCTGCAGCTAGACACATCCATACTAGCAACAAGAACGGCCCCAGCACGAGCATCTTCATCCAACAATGTGCGATAGGGTCTTGTGATTCCTATATTGCTGAGACGTATAAGAGGTCAAATCGTCATCATAATCTTCTTGTAACTTCTTTTGCTCAGCCTCTGAAGTTCCTATAGGGATCACTAGCTGAACTAGAGAAGGCAATACTGGACACGACAGCTCGCCACTCAGAAATTCCCACAAACGAAGACCGCACATATGCCACCTCATATGAGAAACCCAATCACGATAGTTGGTGCCATTGAAGACCACCGGACATCATGGGACTTGGGCACCCCCACCAGAGGAAGGAACCAGAGGAGATGCCATCCTTTTTTTTGGAAGGGAGGATTGAGGTCATGAAAGAAGGCGCCGCGTCTGCCCGCGCCCAGGCAGCAGAGGAGGCAAGGCGCTGCGTCCGCCCGCGCCCAGGCAGCAAAGGAGGCCGCGCCAACGGAAGAAGGCGCCGCGTCCGCACCCAGGCTGAGGAGGTTCCGCGTCGCTGCGTCCGCATGAAGCAGAGGAGGTTCCGCGTCCGCCCCCGTGTGGAAGGAGGCGCTGCGTCCGCCCGCGCCCAGACAACAGAGGAGGTCGCGCCCGCGCGAAGCAGGGGCCGCGCATCCGCGCTGGCCGTGAAGCAAAGGCGGCGCCTGCGGGTCCGCGTCGGCCACGAAGGAGAGGCTGCGCCCGCGCAGAGGAAGGGCGGACCTAACAGAGGAGTTGTCGGACCGCAGAGAAGGGAAGAGACGGCGGTGGCGCGGCAGGAAGAAGCCGGTGGCCGTCGGAGGGAAGAGATGGCGGCGGCGCGGTAGGAAGAAGCCGACGACCAACCCTATCGCAACCAGGCTCTGGATACCATGTTAGGAATACAGCTTATCCATTCAGTGAAAGAGGGCAAAAGCCCTATGTACAGGTTACATGTACAATATGCAAAGGGACCCTTGTCCCAAAGGAAAAATACAATATATACACACATCTCTAACAAGGAGAACATGGAATCAATGGCTTTGTAAAGTTGATATAGTACAATGTCAGGTTTGGAGCCATTGGCGGTTCATTTTGGCTCTATTTGGCTGACGTCCACAACAAGCCACACCTAAGCTATGGCTTGCCTAAGCTGTGGCAAACTGTGGCATTCAAAATATGTGGCAAACATTTGGTGAGTTTGTGCCACGCGAAACACTGAGGGGACGCCGAGCCGGCCAAACTTTGCCAGAGCTTACTTAGAAACCAAACCTGAGGCTAGCATGCCACAACTTAGGCATATGTCTTCCTACTCCCTTTGTTCCAAAGTGTAATTCACCTTTGGCTTTGTCTTAAACTCTGAAGTCAAACTTATCTAACTTTGACCATTTTTTAGAAAAAAGGTATCAACACCAAATTTGATGGGTGAACTTAATGAACTAATTTGATGTTGTAGATTTTAGTGCGTTTTTCTATAAATTTGGTCAAAGTTACAGAAGCTTGACTTAGGACAAAGCCAAAGCAAAGTATAATTTGGAACTGAGGGAGTACCTCTTAATTCATTCATGGACTGTCCTAGAAACTATTGGTGTAGGCTTGTGTAAGTGCATTCGCCCCCATTGTGGGTTTTGGCTAATTAATGACAATCAAATTAGGGACTAATGGCTTTATAAAAGCATGTATGCAGGTGTTAGTTCCTAGAAAGATTTGAAATGTTGAGATCTCGTGAACAAAGCACATTGGATACATTTGGATATGAAGATACCTAGCTCAAGTGATGGCTTTAAAATTTGATTTTAAACTTGAGTTATAGGTAAGCTGGACTATCAAGAGGGTCACAAATTAGGTTGGCTAGATGTGGAGAAAAGTGCTCAAATCGACTAACTAAAGTTTGCTTGAGAGACACCGCACGATCACGAACACATAGTGGTTTTTCTGTGAAGTCGGTAGTACCGCCCATAGGGGTCGGTAGTACCGACCAGGGCTGCAGCACGCAATGCTCTCTGGATAGAGTTCATTTTGAACTGTCGGTAGTACCGCCATAAGGTCGGTAGTACCGGGAACCCAGAGCATTCTAACACCCTCTCTGTGTAGGCTCAAAAATGACTTGGCGGCAGTACCGCCATAAGGTCGGTACTACCGGCCCTCAGTGGTACCGACCCTGGTCGGTAGAAAGGTCGTTTTTGCAGTCCTCTCTGTTCGTTCTCAAAATGGCTTGGCGGTGGTACCACCATAATGTCGGTACTACCGACCCTCGGTGGTACCGACCCAAGCCGGTAGTAAGTCAAGTTTGCAGAGCTCTCTGTGTTGACGCGTTTTTGACTTGGCGGTAGTACAACCATAAGGTCGGTACTACCGACCCTCGGTGGTACCGACCCTGGTCGGTAGTAACCGAGGGACCAAGCCCCTTTCTGCGGAGCTCTCTGTACGTGGCCAATTTGGCCTGGCGGTAGTACCGCCATATGGCCGGTACTACCGACCCTCGGTGGTACCGACCTTTGGTCGGTAGCTGGATCTAGGTCAAACTCAGATCTGTGCAACGATTTTTGACTGGTCGGTACTACCGACCATGGGTGGTCGGTACTACCGACCAGCCTCGGGACTGGGGGACTATAAATACCCCTCATCTTTTCGTTTGACTGTTACCCACTCATTCCACTCACTTATTGCGACCTAACTTCAGACAAAAGAGGCTCCAAGCATTGACTCCTCCCCTCTCTCTCCCCCTTTGCTCCTAGATCCACTTTCTTGCAAGATTTGAACTAGAGAAGTGAGATTAGAGAGGGAAGCTTCGATCTACGACTTGTGCACTTGGTTTCCATCTAGCCGGCTTTGTTTGTGTCTATTACTCTTTAGTTCTTTGAACTCTAGCCGGTTAGGTGTTCTTCGTGGTAGCCCGTGTTGATTCATTTGTGAGGGCTCCCCGAAGCGTTTGTATTTCCCCTGTGATTTCTAGTGGAGAAACTCTAGTAGCCTTTGTGGTTGCTTGAGTGAGGCAAGGAGGTGAAATAGACTCTGACCTTTGTGGTCACCTCAACAACGAGGACGTAGGCACTCCTTAGTGGTTTGGCTGAACCTCGGGATAAATCGCTGTGTCCCGTGTGCTTGTTGTTGTCTCTACTTTGCATATTACGTTTGTACTTGTGTTCTTCGTGTTCTTCCTCTCTCTATCTCTTTCTTAGGTTGGGAAGGCTCGATCTACACCCGGAAAGCAACAAGACTTGGTGAGGCTAGAATCGCTGTCTATCATACTTAGGAAGTGGGGTATATACTCGTACTACATTCATAGCTCACGTACATTGGATTTGTAGTTTCTCTTTAGGATCCCGGTAGTGCCGTTTGTTTGTGTCGGTAGTACCGGTTGTCATCTAACTACAATTTCTAGTTTGTGAAGTTTCAGATTGTCAAAAATCACCTATTCACCCCCTCTAGGCTGATTTGATCCTTTCAGCTTGTAGCTTCAGTCTTAGAGGGCATGTTTGGTTGCTAGTCACATCTCGCCCTAACTAATGTTAGGCTCGCCACAGGTGTTGTGGCTGGTGTTTGGTTTGTTGTCGAAGTAAGGCTCGCCACAGTTGGAAGAACCACTCGCCACAGCTTTTTGCCTCAAATGAGTGGTGAGCTTTTGCTTCGCCCTCGCCACAAATTCCTTTGCCGTGACACCCGTGGACACCATGCCATCCCTGGCCTAGTCGCACGTGAGGGCACCATGGTCGTCGCGCGCCACCGCACTGCTGCTATCCAGCGGTCCCCGCTGCAGTCCGACGCGAGGGCGTGGTGGTGGTTTGGCGCAGCTGGCATCTGGCCGTCCCCACCCCATCGTGCCGCCGCAGAAGGACAGAGGCAGGCTACGAGCGCGGCTGTGATGGGGAGGCGCGCAAGGTGGACGAGGCATGAGGGCTTGAGGTCGTCGGGACGCACGAGCGCCGGCGCGTAGCCATCGGGCCGCCAGGACGCGAGCGCGCAGTTGTCAGGCCACCTGGACATTGCTTGGAGCCTCGTGTCCGGACTTGCGGTGTCTGAAGAAGATAAGGCTGGTCCTCGCATGCGGCGTGCAGTGGATGGGGTAGAGAGATAATAGAAGGAAAAATAAAATAAGTGAAAACAATTAAGAAAAGGAAAAAAATGAAAAATAGAAGGGTATTAAAGACCACTTTAGTCTTAATTTCTATATTTGTTATTCTTGTTTCATTAGAAACATCATACTTATTTGTGATTTGATTTTAACATGATCTAAACCATATGTGGCAATTTTGACATTTCTGCCATAGTTTAGTAATGAACCAAACAGCTCAATTTTACCACAGAATGTGGCAAGCCACAATGTGGAAAATACTGCGTGGCAAAATATGGCCGGCAACCAAACAGACCCTAATTCTTGCTTTTTGTTCGACAAATGTTGAATTGGATACCCTTGTTCACAACTTTCTGCAGTACAATGTAATATGTAGTTTTCATGGTTAGGCCTTATGAGTGGGATTCCTAAGAGTGATGGCTGATGATATATTTCTAATATCTAAGCCAATCACATTTTCCATTATCGTCTTAGTTCATCTGTGGTTACTTAATTATATTTTTTACATAACCAATATCTTACACTAAGGGTGCATGTAAGGCTTGCGATGCCTTGGATTGATCTGATTGGTCATTGTCGCCACATGGAGCACGCAATCATTAAACTAAACATCAGTTGTGAATTATCTTGTAGGGATTAGAACTTCCATACAACATGACTGAGCTCTGTTATTTTCTTTCTGAAGAATTGAGCTCCTGTTTCCAGCCTTTTCCTTTTCTTTCTGTTGGCACATTAAAGTAAAACATTCGCAGTAATACACATTCATCTCCTGAGTTTTGCAGGTGTGATGTTTATAGCTTTGGTGTTATCTTGTGGGAACTTGCTACGCTAAGAACGCCCTGGCAGGGAATGAACCCCATGCAAGTTGTGGGTGCAGTTGGCTTCCAGGATCGACGACTTGATATTCCCAAAGAAGTTGATCCTTTGGTGGCAAAGATCATTTGGGACTGCTGGCAGAAGTGAGTTTCAGATGTATAAGTTTATTTTAATTTGTACAGGACGAACATGGGTACTTCTAGTATCGTTTAGTTGAACATGTAATGTTTTTGTTGTGCACGAACTAATACGTGCTCTCTTTCTATTGTCATTCACAATTTCCAGGGATCCAAATTTGCGCCCTTCTTTTGGCCAGTTAACAAGCTACCTCAAGCCACTGCAAAGGCTAGTAGTTCCTTCTCATCATCAGGAGATGCCGAGCCCCCCCCCTGCCCCACAATCACTATTCAGTGAACTGCCCTTGAGGTTACCATACAGTGAATAAGAACAAAGGAATATAGTTTTGTCACCATATAGTAGGGTTCACTAGTCTGCAAAGGCATGGCTTGATTGAGAACCCCAAGATCATCCTGGCTGTTACAAGAAAGCTTGGTAGCAGAGCATGTACAGCACAGTACAATATAGGCCCATCAGATAATAGCCAAAGAAGAGAAAAATAGTCTGTGTGGATGAGGGTGTTTCACTCGAAGGTTTTTGGCGAACTAGATACAAAACCTTCCAATGAAAGACCCCCAATCCAAACATGCAATTGTATGCAATTCAATGAACTAGATACAAAACCTTACAATTGCATGCTAGAAGGCAGCATGGCTCATTATGTCTGGATTATGTCACTAGAGGAAGCAAATGTTAACTCTGCTTTAGTCAATAAAATTTCGCTTACCTTAAATCTGGCAGTCTGGATTCTTAATATCGCCCGTCGCCTGATTGATTATTATGTGTCATGTCTAGCAGTCTACTAATACATCATATAATGTCATAATCCAGAGACATTGATTGGCTTCCGCTTGTTAACCTGTTCATTTCGTTGGTATACTATATCTTTCGCAATTCATGTAAAGGCAAAATTCATGCTGCGGGCATAGTTTCAGGTTAGATATGTTTACTGGCAAAACTGCCCGTGCTTTATTATGAGTTGTAATAGTCCGATTTGAATCCACTTACTGGTTTATCTTTGATGAATTCAATCCTGACGTGCGTTCCTACGGTAAAGGTGCAATACTGGTCAAACAGAACGGACTACCTAAATACTCGCAGTTATGCAAAACTCGATGTATATCAATAGTATCATCAGCTATCTTCCATAATTTTTATTTAAAACAAATTTACCTTTCACTGATACACTGCTAATCACATAATCTTGAGTAACACAGAAAACACGACACAGTCTGATTTCTGATTTCAGACGTTTGATCGAGCATCTGGTGCGCATACAGCGGCTATTGGTGCGCGAGCACAGCAGAGGAAGCAACCGTAAATTATACGTTGCAATATATTCCGTTTTCGCGTTGGTCGACTGAAGATGAAAATTAAAGTTGATGGCCGTCCCTGAGGCAACCGCAGTTGGCTGCCTCTTCGTTGTTTGTCGCTCCCGTTGGGGAACCCTCTGCTCTCTTTGCATATGATAAGAGTTGAAAATGAACCGCCGTCTGCTCCGGTAGCCTATGTGGATCACGAACTGCCAACACCACACCACCCGGCCTTGTTTAGATTGAGAATATGAGAATTTTTCTCAACTGTAGCACTTTCGTTGTTATTTGACAAACTTTGTCTAAATATGAATTATGTATACTTAAAAGATTCGTCTCGACATGTACATACTAAAAGTACAATTAGACATTTAATGCTCCATGCATACGTCTAAACATTGATGTGATGATAATGTGATGGAAAGAGAGTGAAAAAAAATTGATAGTTTGGTGGCATCTAAACAAGGCCCCAGTTTCTTATTATTGGTTGCTGGGTGAAGAACGAAGGGGTCATGAGATACATCACGATGCAGGATTGCCCAGCTTACAAATGTAGCACTTGCTGACACTAGCTCTCTATAGACACGACACACAGCATTGTCCTTGTCCTGCCTCCAAATTTTGTCCAGGCACAGCAGACTAACTCTCGCACGATCGAGAGAGCGTCCCAGCAACTGTGGGGGCATGAGGCTCAAATAGAATGCTAACGCCTACGGTATTCCACAGTACTTCGACCCAACATTCACAGTACAGCAAACTAGTCATCAGCATGCCGATGATGATGATGATGATGATGATGATGCCTGCGACCTCTTCTGCGGGCTCGCAGCTCGCTTCGCTTCAGGACAGTGCCCGTCTTTTCTGGGGGATCGTTGCTTTCCATGTTGCATCCGGGAGAACCGAGTATACAAGCCAGTGAGTCTTCCATCAGATCTGCGAATGGTGTCTGCAGGCACAATAATACAACAAAAAAAATGTCATCTTGCAGCGGAACATTCTAAGACTCGATAGACAAACTGCACCTAGAAAATTAGTCGCATTTCTGATAAACTGTAAACTTTTATCGGTAAACTAGTAACTCAAACTCACAGTGTTCACATTTGTCTCTCTTGAAATTGATCTAGCCATGTTATCAGAGTTGGCAGCTTCAACTTCCTTCATTCTTTCTACAAAGGTGCTGTCAGTATACGAATGACGTGGGTGCCACCTGAAAAGTGGTTGATCTTGATGCAGATCATCAAACAGATGCTCGGCAAAAAAGTGTCTTTTCACAACTTTGACCAGGTATGCATCGTCACTATGCTTATTGAGTATTCTGTTAATGAAGCAAGGAAAAAAGCAAGTATGATGTTAATGAAACAAGTAGTTGATTGGAATTCCCGAGTCCTGATGCCAAAGAAAAAGAATCGCTAGTTAACAAACCACACATGTTAGCTAGCTCCATCTTCATGCGTCCTTCTTCCGTGTTTAAAAGCATTTCAGGGCAATCATGCATGATTGCACGAGCCCAGACCTTTCCGCCGACATAAGCACAGCCTGAGAAGTAGCTTCAATAAATTCACATTTTCAACGAAAAGGATGAAGAATGATTCTTCAGCAGCATATCAATGTTGAAGGGTCGATGCATCCAATATTTTATGCCAAATGGTTCCATCTACTGCTGTGTTATTCTAACAAGCTATCTGTTTGCTTTCAACTAAAGCATGGATCTATTATAACTTCATGAGCAAATGGTGGCAACATAAAAGGTACATGACTTGGAACATAAAAACTATCTTACCATAAGTTGCACAAAATCTTATGAATCGGGGACTAGGTGGAAGCCCAAGAAATTTGAGTCCTGCACAACAGAATTTTGTAAGCATGCAGTTGGTACCAATAGTTATTGTCTGCAACGCAAATTTAACAATGACAGTTTTGCGGTTTTGTTTATAGAACACTCAATGAATCAACTGTAGTCAAAACCTGATGACTTGCATTGTCCCTCTCCACCAATAAATGCATTGACCATATAGAGACTTATTTTACTGATTAAGAAAACAGTAATTATAATGTTGAAGCCCCACTACTAATATAGCACTGCTACAACAAACTCTACAACCCAAGCATGACTGCACTCAGGAACAAATCACAGGAGGCACCAGAACTTCACGTGGCCCAAGGCTACATTCAAATGTGAGGGAGCCGTGCCTGCATACATGCATCATACACACAGTAGTATAGCCAAATTTGTAAACATAAACTAGGTTAAATTGCTCGAAAAGTAACATATTCACAGTGGCTAGTAAAAGGATAAGGTAGGGAAATACAAATGTCCTTAACAGGAATAATAATGGCAGAATGCAGACGATCCTTGAAAAGTAGGAGTAATAACAAAGGCAGAATATAACTTATTTGCCCTGCCGTGCCCACTTGATAAGAGCACAACAACAGCATCCACGGTGCAACATTTAGGGAATGAACTCTCAAAATACATCCATAATAATGGAACAATGTTGCTTGTCAGATGACACGGTTCTTTAGAAAAGAGAGTCCTATTTACTAGCTTTTGAACTTTGACATTCAATGGATTATCTAGAAACATTCTCCTCCCCAGTCCCCATCCTGGATGGTTTGCAAGAGTATGGCTATTGGATACTATTTTAATCCAAGGCTGCAACCAGGCCCTGGCATGTTTTCAACACACTTTGGTGCTGACTGCTGGCAAATTGTTGACACAATATTATAGCTTTCTCAAGAATGGCAAGTTTTAACTGAATACCCCTTGTTTACCACGATTTGAAAATAGCACATCGTATATAATAACATTATTATAAAATATCAATCGAGAGGTGAGGGAGTGAGCAACCTTTGCCGAAACCGAACCATCCCATGAAAGTGCCCCATACTGAACCCGCGACGAAGGAAATAGCTGGAAGCAATTTGTAAGCCCGGAGCGTCGTTTCCTCCTCGGGGGTCAAACCGCCCTACACCATCAGTATTCAGTAGCAAAAATCCAACTCAACGACAGGATTTAATTGTTTTTATAGGGCGTAGCGTCCGGGGGGTGTTGTCGCAGAAGAGCCTACCTTTGTCCTCATGGAGTACTCCAGATCTTGGATCACCCCCTGCGTCATGACCAACAAAGAAAGAAGTGAGCAGGATTTGGGGAGAACTGTTCAGGAAATGATTTTGGAATGAAAGTGAGAGAAAAAAAATCGGGAACTGTAGCCAGAACGTTTCTGGGAGCGATCCGGCGGCGAACCTTGCCAGGTGGGGGGCCAAAATAAAGGCTTTTCATGTACCGCAGCTGCGCCGCCATCTCTCCTCTCTCGCTACTCGTAGTCGTAGGGGTCGATGGCTATTCCCAAAAGCAGAGAGCGGCGAGGAAGGAGGAAGACGGAGGAGGAGCGTCATGTCCTGTGTGTGATTTGGGCCTTTCTTTCCTCGGACCCTTCGGTGCAATTGGGCCCAACTGCTTCCTGTTAATTGGATCAGAGCGTTGCCTTGTTGAACCGCGAGAACAGGGCATCCAGTTCGTAAATAAAATTAAAAAAAATGGCACTTCGAGTTTTTATACCACTTATATATCTTTAAACTCGGTAGCATAACATATTTCTCTCAAAAATCTAGTTACATATACTTACATTATACACCAAAAACTTCCGTTTCAAAAACCTGGTTGCATATAAATGCAATAATACCAGTGCATTTAACTAGACGATTGAACCAATATCATTGCTGAATTTATATTATAGAAAAGAAAGTCAATATCTACGAGTTACGACACTACCTTTAGATATACATATACCATAAACTATTTTTTTTTCTGAAAACTCTCATTTAAGGTATGACAAATATTTACACCTTTTTCTAAAAAAGTTTGACTTAGAGAACTTTAAAAATAGATCACACAACACATAGGAGGCCATCCGTAGACTCGTCGTGCTGGCCGCACAACACACAGTCCCGTGTTTGCCGGAGGCCGTGGCGCATCCTATGCTCCGTGGTCCATAGTCGTTGGTGCAGCGCCAGCCGGAGGACGGGTATTGAATTCTAACAGAATGTTTGTCAACATCCACTAGTTTAGTTTTGGGTAATAAGTTATTCAAAAACTTGCTAAAATCAACTATAATAATTGTTGAGGTGGATATAAATAAACTAAATCAGAATGTCATCGATTTTTTTTAAAAAAGATCCAGATATATGGCTATATTATTAATAAGTAGGAGAAACAACACGTTCGATTACAAGGGTGAGGAGCGCTGTCTATGAGGCTATCTCAGCTGAGGGTAAGGCTGGATACCGAGCCAAGCGGAGTCGGGTCGGCTCGGCTCGTTCTGGCTTGGCTCGGCTCGTTATCTTAACGAGACAAAACGCCAGTTCGGCTTGGCTCGTTAAAAACTCGAGCTGGCTCGTTAAGCTCGCGAACCAGATATAAAAATATACAAAATATAGTACTTATATTTATCTAAAGCTCGATAATAGTAATAATAATATAAAAGTAACACCTCCAACAACCTTACATCAAACTAAAATTAATAAATATTAACATATATACATGTATAATAACATATAAGATTATTATACCATATATCCATTAGAAATAAAATGATAAAGTCATAATAATCACAAGTTTATAGGGTCTAGACCAGTCATCAACCAATTATAAAGTACAAGATATGAAGTAATACAAAAATTTATTTAAGATTTCTTGTTTTTTTCCTTAGAAGCTTGGCTCGTTTGGCTCGCGAGCAGCTCACGAGCTGGCTCGAGTTAGCTCATTATAGCTAACGAGCTAAAATCTTAGCTCGGCTCAACTTGTTATGGTAACGAGCCGAGCCGAGCTAGCCACGAGCCGAGCGAACTAGCGAGCTTCGAGTTTTCCATCCAGCCTTAGCTGAGGGCTATATACGAAGGCCAGATAACAGTAGCTAGTCTTTCTACCAATACAGAGAGGGGTGAGGACCCCCGGCCTTCGACCATGCGAGACACTCATCCCTAATTTCGGTAAAGAGCACCTGTGTCATCCTCCTATATAGAGTCCTTGAAGATTATGGTGTTTCTTTATTTCCAAATGCTCCATATTCCATAACCTAGAGATGGCCTGTGTGGAAATCATATGAGTCATCTTAGAGCTATCTTTTTACTGCTATTTTGGCATCTATTAATGGTATTTTTCATGTTTTTTTAATACTAGCACAAATGCCCGTGCGTTGCAACGAAAAGAAAAAAAACTACTGAATATTTATAAAAAATGATATGATAAATATGATATTCATAATATAAATTAATATTATTAGTAATAATATAACAATGCGCCAAGTCTATTTCAGATTTAAAATACTATCTTGATAGTTTTTTTCCCATATTGCAAAGCACATAGAAATTTGTAATCATAAATATATCATAAAAAGACTTGTTTGTTTGTTAATAATTATGATGAAAGTATATCTTGGTTTTTGCGTAACCACATTTATGATTGTATTTAATTAGAAATATATTTGTTAGGATTCACCTTAAAGACTTGTTTGTTTGTTGATAGTTGTAACAAACGTATATCTCTTGATTTTTTATGTAACCCCATCGATAATTGTATTTAATTAGACATATATTTGTTAAAATTCACCTCACGTTTTAATTAATTGAACTATTTTCTAATCTAGGTCTTAATAAAAAATAGGTTTTCTTTCTAATTAAAACTATGTCAACACAATTGCAATCTTTTTTGTTTTATTAGGCATAGGAAAAGGATCAATTGTCACTCCACCGCTCTCCGACTCGACTCGCAAAGGCTAGCGAGGCACTTGTTGAGAGTTGATGAATTGCTGAATGCTCTCGCAATATCTATATATAGATCGTTTTATTGTTGGTTGCTACGAAGATTGTCATATTTAGATTGAAAAAATAGTATTTTGTCTCAACGATCTCCTACGGTCATGTATTTGGTACCGTGTGTTTTGTTTGTCTGGTTGAAGAGTTATTTAAGGAGCGAACAAAAATTAAATAATTGCGGGAAGATAAACCAGTAAAGTGTGAGGATAAGCCATACCTCGAAGTGAGCACGTGGGGATCTAGCTTCGTGGCTGCTGCAGCACCTTGGGGTTCCGCCTTCGCCGAGGTACACAGATGGGGGAGGGGAATAATGATGAGGTTAGGATGCATTGTCCTTGCGAAAGGACTCTTGCTCATCCGACATGACTATATTAATTTTATGAACTTCAATTTTTTAAATTAAATATCATTTTAGTGTCAATGTTTAATTCACAGTATTATTATTCTTTGTGCGATCCGTGTGTTTTTATTATAAAATTTTAGTTGATTCGTAGCAACACACGGACATCAATCTATTATTATATTATATACGATGAGAGCGCAACGAACAAATATAAAAAGAAAAATAGAAAAAATCAAGGGTCATATTATTAAAGAGAGGAAGAAAAGAAAGAGAATGTCGTATTGGTTGGCTGCCGACGTAGCTACTCAGGAAAGGTTAAAAAAAAACAAAAAAAACTAACCGCACATATGGTACCAATGGGTCACAGCTCACAGGCTGACGACCTTATCTTCTGGCTCTAGCAGGTCCATGCCGTTTCTATCTTCAGCATCTGTGCTCCTGGTACTTGCTCGTCTACTCTCGATCCGTTGGAGGTCTCTGCTTTTCCTCTTGTCTCCTCATCGGTGTGTGATCGCTGCTCCTGTCCTCCATTGGTGGGTGGAGGTCTCTGCTTCTCCTCTTGTCTCCCCCATCGTCGTGTGATTCTTGCTCCTGTCCTCTATTGGTGGGTGGACCAGGCCTGGCCAGGCGTGTGCAGGCAGCGGCACAGGCGCACCTGGCCGGCGCCCATGGAAGACCTGGCCGGCAGCACCTGCGCTCCTAGCCGGCGCGGGGGAGGCAACGATGCAGGCGCCCTGGCCGGCGAGCGTAGAGGCGGCGGCGCAGGCGGACCTGGCTAGCGGCACGTTGTCCCGTGCGGCCTGCTCGTCCTCTTCGATTCTTTCTCTAATTTGATTTTGTCGAAGATCTCGTTGTTTTGATCTCTTTCTCTGGTTTTCTCTCAATCAATTTAATTTATGGTCGACCTGGACGTTGTTTTGTGATGCAGTTTTATGGCAGGGTCGAAAAATCTTAATGTTATTTTTCTTTGATTTATAGCTCTTTTTCGATTCAATTTTGATTTGCATGTTTGATTGTTTTCTTCTTTTCTTGTCCCATACGGTCTCCACTACTAATTAGATTTGCCGATTTGGGAAATCTTTGGAGGTACGGTCAGATTTAAAAAAGTCCATCACGGAGACTATAGAAACGCATCTGCATTAGGAAGGAAGTTTTTTACAAAGATAAATTGTGAGATTTGGAAAAGTCCATCATTGGAGACTACAGAAACACACCTGCATTAGAAAGGAAGACTTGGAGGTGTTCTGAAAGGAAACGGAAGAGCAGGCAAGGAGCGCAGGGTCAAGAGGCCGGACGAAAAAAGTTGAACCAAAAAATGGGCAGGGGAAAGCGGAGGAGCGAGGCGGCTCGGATCAGGCAAGCTGCGTGGGGAAGGCGGAGGAGCAAGACGGGAAGGCAGAGGAGCAAGACGGCTCGGTTCAGGGGATAGAAAGAGAAGGCAAGCCGCATCGAGAGGGTTCGTGGCTCTCGAGTCCATAACAGGATTTGGCCCGTGGGCTTAAACAAAATCAACCGTCGTACATGCTCTCATCAGAAAAAAACCCACCATACATGTTATTGCCGAATACAATACAGATCAAAGTTGGACCAAAAATTTTTAGAGGCAGAAATTTTGGCTCTTTATTATTATATATATATAATATAAAAATAAATAATAATAATAATAATAATAATAATAATTATTTTTAATTTAATAAAAAGGTTATCTGTCATAGTGTCGATATAGTTGTATAGCTGCTGAAAAAAGGTTACCGCTATTTTCAATAGCCCGCTATCTAAAACTTTGGATGATACTATTGGGTATTACCCATTGCATGTCTAGTCATCATGCTTATTTTCCTGGACCACGTTTTGTGGCAGGGAGTAGTCTGATCAGTCATTCCTGTGAAGTAGCACGACACTGAAATAAAAGCGGGCAAAACACCAAAACAGTACATTGAGGGGGGAAATTAAGGTGTAATCTAAACGAGAGCTTACGTGCAACAGATATTAAAAACGAGAGTTTAAGTTGTTTAATTTGGTTTGGAACAACAATACTCCTTGCACAAGACAAGGAACTAGGAAGCCGGAACAATATCATCTGAAAAATAAAAGGACCAACGAGATCTGAACTTCCAACACTCCGTTATACTACTCTGTATCATTTTGCTTCCTCTGGTACCTTGATCAACACTCTGTCCTGCACATCCAGAACGAGGGTGGTGAATTTCGCCGGAAAATAATGTGCTAACATCGAGCATATATATATATATATATAAGCAGAAAATTGTAGTCGATGAAATACTAGTAATATATTTTGATGTAGGAACATTTTGAAGCGTAGTATATTATAGTACACACCAATAATAGAGTTCATCATTTATCAGGCTTCAGGTATGCAAGCTTGGCAATGATATCTATCAGCACAGAGGGACAGCTACTTGTCAGTTGGTTGAGGCCGCCGGCCGCCATGACTTGTTGGAGATTAGGAGGGAAGTTGAGAAAATCCAAGCATGCCCCCTTGAGGCCTCGGCAATATAATGATGCTGCTCAGCTAGCTCGATCAAGGATGCTCACCACCCTGGTTGCATTGATGTACCCACACAACTTGTCTTCGCACATCAACCTCAACCTCAACCTCTGGAGATCGTATCTATCTGCCGCCACAAGCAGGTGCTGCCACATGACTTCTACGTCGTCGTCGTCGTCCTCCTCCTCCTCCTCCTCCATGTCTTCGTCTTCGTTAATGTCTGGCATTGAGTCGCTGTAAATGAAAGTAAGCATCAACTTGAACACTCTGGCTTCCATGTCGTCTATGCATACGCGTACGGCACCTGCCGTCGTCGTGGTGCCCTCCTTATTCGTGGACGTGGACGTGGAGCCAAAAAGCAGCCCCTTGAAGATGGTTGACCTGCAGGCGAGGATGCACCGGTGTGCAGCAAAGATCTCTCCGCCGATCTCGAAGGTCACATCAGACCCCTCCGTGGACTCAAGGAGACTGCTGAGATGTTGGTGCATATCAGATGCTGGCACCACCGCCAACGGCGCAGTGTTGGCTCCAGTAGCAGTACGTATCAAGATGCTGGAGATCCTTGATGACGACGATGTCACACTTTATGGTGAGACGGTCGTTTTCCTTATCGAGATGTGTCGATTTCTCCAGGTCCTCTCTCGATCTTCATGAAACGTTGGTAGCCCCAACACAAATCCTTTTTATTACTGAACCTAGACACTTTGCTTTCATGGATGATGTATGATGGCACTTGCTTCTCATCAGACTTGTCAACGAAACTGAATTCGAGCTGCACCTTCACAGCTTCCGCAATTGTTGTCCTCATCAAGAAAGAGATAAAGGGATATGTAGTCGGCTACCTCGGGGCTTTTGCCGTTGGGTGAGTACGGGATACGCCAGCGATGGCCGCCCACTCTGAAAGGCCGAGATTGGATCCAGTCGCCGTTCGGGATGCTCTCTTTGGTGCGCGAGTACCCGTCGACCACGAGGAGGTAGTAGCCGCGCTGTCGGTGACGGCGGAGGCGGCGGTGGCTGGAGTAGATCGCGTCGACAGTCCGCCACCGCCGATGAAAGATATATGCCGGCGAAAGACATAAACGAATCAACAAATCAACGGTGATTATTCCCGCAAGATGATTTGCTTCATATATAGAAGATGGAACTCGAAGAGCCAGCAGGCGATATATTCCTACTGGCCTGCACCTCGGTTTATGTATATCTATAAATATATAAATAAATGTATAATCGTGCAGCCTTTTTAGTTGAAAACAAGGCGGCTTCTCGGTTCTCACTAACCAACTCCTCCTCTTCTTCTTTTTTTGCACGAAACTAATTAAGAGGAGGGGGGAAGGACAACCTTTCATGGCCACGAAACTAATCTGTATTGTTTCTGATGAAGAGGACACTCACAATGCAGACTCTATCGTAGAGTCTAAACCTATTTATTATAGTTCTATTTATTGTATTTTACTGATGTGGCAGTGTATTTATTAATGAAAGAGGGAGAAAAACTAAGACGTACTCCAAGTCTTATTTAGGGCAGTCCCAATGGCAATTAATAGGCAGTTTCTATCTCTATTAATTACATTGCCACCTCATCGTTTTGCTGACATGGCAGTATAATTAAAGAAGGGAGAGAGTGCAAACTCAAGAAATGGTTTCTCATCTGCGAAACCACGTCCACCCTCGCAACGAGACGGGTGGAAACCACAAAATCGCCACTGGGGAGACACTGCTAGTTTCCATCGGCATTGATGGGGATCGATTGCGCCGGCGGCTGCTTCTCCCGCAAGCGCGCGCTCGTCCTCTTCCCGCGCCCGCGCCCGTGCTCCATCTGTTCCCGCGCGCGTCCATCGCTCCTCCCCTGCGCGCGCTTCTCCTCCAGTCTGCGTGTGTTCCCTTTTCCCCAAACTGTTCCCGCCGGCGGCCAGTTCCCGCCCGCAGATGCGCGGGAAGAGGCCATCGCTCCTCCCCCGCGCGCGCTTCTCCTCCAGTCCGCGTGCGTTCCCTTTTCCCCAAACTGTTCCCGTCGGCGGCCAGTTCCCGCCCGCAGATCCCGCCGTTGTTCTCCCGCGCTTGCTGCTCCTCTAGCCCCAAATATCTTGTGTCCAAGACCTAGCCCCCTGCAGCCCCAATCCGTCCCAAATCGCCATGAATCCACTTCGACCGCCATCGTCAAGTTCGAGCAAAGGCAAGGCAGGGCGAGGCAGGGGTGCTCCGTCCTCCGTCGGTGCCCGATCTGCTTCGATTGATGGTGCTCGCGTCACCCCTGCTGATGGATCCAGTCCAGCTACAGCCTCTCCACGGCTTCAAAGTCTTCCTGCCTGGTGGACAAGCTCGTCTCCGTTGGGCTCAACAGAAGGGTAACAATTCTACTCTTCATGCTGTACATTCACTTGTTCTGGCATTACTCTTCATGTAGTCGATTTAGCTTTAGAGCAGCAGGAGATTACTGTTGGTCATGGTACATACAGCGCAGCAGCCTGACAGCTGATGGGGCTCCCAACTGAGCTATCCCCGCAATTAGTTAATTTGCATCAGAGGTCATGACTTGGGTTTGGGCATGAACAAACACAGATCAGCTTGCATCAGAGATCATTGATTTATGTATTATTTGGTTTTTGGCAGGACAATACCTATCAGAACTACCATTTGGTTTTAACTTGTCTTTGCAAAATTTAATAGATACATGAATTCAATAGATATTTATGGCTTAACCAGGCTTGATAATTTAACTTGTTATTTTTATTTCTGTAGGATGTACCCACCAGGCGGGTTTACCAGTTTTCTAGAGTCAAATGGAACTTCAGAGAATTTCCATTTTGTTGGAAACACAACAACCAGCACCCCAATTTCTCCAATTGCTCCAAATTTGAAAAGAAGCCTACCAGTTGAAAGCAATGCACAAGACAAAGAGACAATCAATTTAGATGATGCAGAAAGAACCAACGACGAAGAAGAGAGGACTGAGAGGCGATTGAACTATACGAAAGATGAGGACCTTAGATTGGTAAGAAATTTTTCTTAGTTCTGTGAATTATGAGCTTGAACTGTACATATAAATTTGTTTGGCTAAACACTTTGAGTTGTTGTTGTAGGCTTCTGCTTGGCTGCATAAGTCCAAGGACCCAGCTGATGGAACTGATAGGAGTGGAGACCAATTTTGGGCTGATATAACTGAAGAATATAACAAAAGCACGGAGGTTTCCCGCAGGAGAAACAGAAACCAACTGAAGATCCGCTGGGATCGTGTTAAGAAACCATCAATGGAATTTCATGGTTGTTGGGTGAGTACCACTAGAGTCTACAGATCAGGTTATAGTGATGACCAATTGATGGAGATGGCTGAAAAGATGTATGCTAAAGACCATAATGGTAAAGATTTTCAATTGAAGCACTTTTGGAAGGTCGTGCGAAATGAAAGGAAGTGGTCTGCGTATGTTAAAAGAGAAATGGAAAAGGACAAGAAGGGCGTATCCCATTCGCCGGTTGAAGTGTTGAATTTGGAAGATGATCCTAATAGTCGAACTATGGGTCATAAGAAGGCTAGAGATGAGCTCCATGGGAAAAAGAAGATACCTCAAGCATATTCTGCTATTGGCGACAAGGTGGACAAGTTCATTGAAGTGTGTGCGTTGGCTAGGAAGGACCGTGACAAGATGGCAGAGACACAACAAATCATGGCACACAGCAAGGTTGAATGAAAAGGCGGCAGAAAAGCAACTCAAGTGTAAAATGTTGACACTTATAGGGAGTTGTTGTTAGCACCAACAAGTGATATGACTGCTCAAGCTGTGGCAGAGAGGGACAAAGCATTAGAGAGTATGAGGTTAGCCCTATTTGCTACTGACAATTAAGGTATGTGAGCACTATAATTCAGTTTCATTCAGTTTCATATGTGCATGCCATTTAATTTGGTGTGAACTGAAATCTTCATGTCAATTAATTTGGTGTGAAAAATTAATTTGGTGTGAACTGAAAACTGAAACTGCATGGTGTGAAAGCAGTACATGGTGTGAAAACTGCTTGTCTCTTCAATTCTGCATGTGAAACAGAAACCACAACACATCCCACGCACTCTGGTGTGTATATATATGGACTACACGCCCTCTGCCCTCTGCCCTCTATGCCTGCCCTCTTTCCTCTACCCTCTGCGCTCTGCCCTCTATCCTCTGCCCTCTTTCCTCTTCACTCTGCCTAATGGCTGATCAACCCCCATATGATGGTGAACCATCTGATGGCAGCATGGACCCAGAAGATTTGTACACAATTGAAGAATTTGAAGCCGAGCAGGAAGTATTAGAAGAACTTCAAGACGGAATGTTGGCAGAATTGAAGAATGATCTTGAAGCACTAGAAGAAGGGAGGAGACGCAATACTGGTCCAAAGAGATATGTCGCAAGGCCTCGAGAAGAAGCCCATGAGTGGCTTATGGAGGACTATTTCACGGAGAATCCTGTTTACAATTCTACAATCTTTCGTAGAAGGTTTAGGATGAGAAGGCCCCTGTTCATGGACATTGTCAATGCCCTCGGTGAGTGGTCTCCATTTTTTACCTTAAGATACGATGCTCTTAATCGCCCTGGGCTATCGCCAATTCAAAAGTGTACCGCTGCTATAAGGCAGTTAGCATATGGGAGCCCTGCAGATCAGCTTGATGAGTATATTAAGATTGGTGAAAGTACTGCAGTAGATTGTTTGAAAAGATTTGTGGAGGGAGTGATTGCTGTTTTTGGGGCTGAATATTTGAGGCGACCAACAGTACAAGATGTTGAGCGCTTAATGGCGATCGGTGAGCGTCGTGGGTTCCCTGGCATGCTAGGAAGTATTGATTGTATGCATTGGCACTGGGAAAAATGCCCTTATGGATGGAAGGGGATGTATACCCGTGGTGATCATGGAGTGCCTACAATCATTCTAGAGGCAGTTGCTTCTCATGATCGTTGGATATGGCACGCCTTCTTTGGTGTTGTTGGATCCAACAATGATATCAATGTCCTTAGCCAGTCAGATTTATTTGTGAAGCATCTGAGAGGAGAAGATCCTAAGTTGCAGTACTCTGTCAATGGAAGAGAGTATAACTTAGGCTATTACCTAGCTGATGGCATATATCCAGAGTGGCCTGTTTTCGTGAAGTCTATTAAAAAACCACAAGTAGACCAACATAAGCTGTTTGCAGAGAAGCAAGAAGGGGCAAGGAAGGATGTTGAATGCGCTTTTGGCATTTTACAGTCTCGCTTTTGTATTTTGCGTCGACCAGCGCGTCTCTTTGAGCAAGGGGATCTTCAGAATATCATGCTTGCTTGTATAATTCTACACAACATGATTATTGAAGATGAGAAGGATATAGAGCAGGTTCCATTTGATTTGAATGAGGAAGGCAGCACATATATTGTAGAAGAAGCTACAATCACTCATGGAGAAAACCCAGAGATGGAAGATGTGATTAATAGAAATGCAGCCTTACATAATCGCCCAGCCCACAAACAACTTCAATCTGATTTGATTGAACATATTTGGCAAAAATTTGGCAATTCATATATGGCTAATCGTCGTTAAACAATTACTGCTTATTCATTTTTGAATGTAAGTCTGGACACTAGTACCATACACTCTGAATACTAGTACCATTCACTTTTATTTGTTGATTCAGTCCAACTTGGTTAAATGTTTTTTTCGGCTGTTTTGTAGATGATGACCTACGGAGTACCTGAGGAAGGCTTTTGCAACCTGCTGAGATGATATAAAGCTTCTGGAGTACATGCATGAAGTGATGATTCTTCAGTACCTTTGGCAACCTACAAGAGATGATGGCTTCTTCAGTACCTTGTGGAGACCTGATGGCTTTTGGAGTGCATATGCAACCTACCTAGCATATGGACATGCTACCTTACTATTTAATTTTGCATATGATGAACTTTAGTTCTTCCGTATCAATTATATGTGCTACCTATTATCTTTATTTCCGGTTTGCTATTATTAATTAATGTATGGTTCTGGAAACATATATATGGGTTTTGCTATATGATAATATTTGGTACTGAAAAGTGTGTTTTCTATGGGTTGATTCAGTCGGATTGTTTTGTCAGGTTAGATATGATCAGGCATAAAACAATCAGGCTATAATTTTGCTTTGACATGGTTCACCGTGAGATGCTTTGATTTTTTTAATACGCTATATGATGATGGACTTGCATATTGTTGTGTCGTTCTTGCATATTGTTGTGTCGTGGACATGTTTGATGCAAAGATGTCGGCAAACCATGTGGCTGTATTGTTGCCAGCCACAGATGATCTTGTCATTGTTTTTACTGCATTTAAGTTATCTTGTGTTTATAGAAACCATGGATTGGGAAGTATGGTTTCTACTAATATTAATTGCTCATTTTCTCTCTTGGAATCTATGCCAAGAAACCATGCATTGGGACTGCCCTTAGACTCCAGGTCTACGATATCTTCGAGATAATAAATAGACTTTGACTGCACTGTGAGTTCTCTAATCAGTTAGAAACCGGACAAAACTCGTATTGAGAATCTTCCATCGTTTCGTTCGTGACTTTCTTCTTCCTTCAACCGTGACCACGAGCATGGGCCCTCCACTGTTGCAAACACGGGCAGGGCTCGCCGCGCGAGCGCGAACGTGGGCCGGGCAGGGCCGCCGCCAAGGTGAGATCCGGGCGGTGGAGCTGAGATGATGCGGGCATGGACGAGGATGTGCCCACCACCTCCGATTATGGACGCGGGCGAGTGTGAGCATCTAGGCCCCCAGTGGGTTTCGGTGATTGGACGACAACGGTAAATTACTATGACTAACGTGTGTTTTGCAGAAACAGTTTGAGTTAGGTCATGGTAATGATGATCGTGAGGGCACTATGGTATTCATGCCCCCTTATTGATGGAATTCATTCGGTTTTCAAAAGATGGACGACGAAGACGGTGATAGGCTAGTTCTAAGTGTCATTTGGTGTTGAAGGACACTTAGAGTAGCATAGGTCTTTGTTTTATCTTTGGCCGTACTATTAAGAGGGGTTTGAATGGGTAGCTTGACCTAGGTGAGACTTTTGAGTTAGGTGTGGTGCACACTTGTTAACCAAAGCCCTAGGTAGCTTAGAAAGGTCCCTAAGATCATAAGGAAGAAAGTTCGTGAAGGGAGCATCGCAAACCGAAGTCGTTTTGGACTTCTATCTGCGACCGGACGCTCAAACCGTAGTGACCGGACGCTGGGGCATGCGTCCGGTCAGTGTGCTGGCTGAAGGGCAAGTCTGGTTGCGACCGGACTCACCCTCAGCAATCGATCGGACGCACCAGGGGGTGAGTCCGGTCGCGTCCAGAGAGGTTCCAGAGAGCAAAATTGATGACCGGACGCGTCCGGTCAATGGTGATCGGACGCATGCGTGCGTCCGGTCAACACTTCGTACAGGTGTCAGGCCTAACGTCACGTAGCCGTTAGGCACTGACCGGACACGTCCGGTCACCCCGACAGGTGCGTCCGGTCAGTGCATAACTGGCTGGACTTACCCCTTCGTGCATGTTTCGAGTTGGGGGTATAAATATGCCTCCCCCTCATTCATGCTGTCTCTCTTGCTCATTTGAAAGGTTGCCAAACACATTGTGATTGCAAGTGAGTGCAAGAGGCCTAGTGAGGTTGAGAGATTTGATAATTGAGTGATCAAACACCTCATTAGTGAGTAGAGAGTAGCATGTGTGCATCCACCCATCTCATTAGCCTTGCGTTGGTCAAGTGAGAGTTCTTGCTTGTTACTTTGGGTGATCGGCATCACCTAGACGACTTGGTGGCGATCAGAGAGCTTGGTGATCATCCGGAGGCATTGTGGATGACCCAAGCCGTGTTGTGACCGGTAGCGAGCGATTCACCGAGCCGGAGTGGCGAAGAATCAGCTCGTAGTGAGCACTTGATCCTTGCGCGGGTGCTCCAACGAGGACTAGGGGGTGTGCCGACATCTCGATACCTCGGCAAAAAGATCGTTGTGTCATCTCTACACTCTTTATTACGCATTTACCTTTGAGCAATTCAATTCCTCATTTACTTGTTGTTCATTCAAATTGAATTGCCATGCTAGAGTAGAAATGGTTTAGCGATTGTCTTTTGTGCGGTTGATTCTTGTCTTACACACTTCTAGGCACTAGGGGGTTAATTGGGCTTGATAGGTTTTAATTCTTGCAAAAGTTTTAGAAAAGCCCAATTCACCCCTCTCTTGGGAATCTTGATCCTTTCAATTGGTATCGGAGCCTCGTGCTCTCGATTTAGGCTTAACCGCCTAGAGTTAAGATGTCCGGAGGTGATGGACCACCTCCCATGTTCGAGGGAGACGACTTTCCATATTGGAAAATCCGTATGGAGTCGTACCTAGAAGCAGTTGATGTGAAATGCCGCGATGCCGCCATAACCGGGTTCCCCAAACCCAAGAAGGGCACTAGCCTCACGCCACATGAGGAAGAAAATGAGAAGTGGAATGCAAAGGCCAAAAACATTCTTTTTAGAGGCATTTGCAAGGATGTGTTTAACCGCGTCCGAAACCACAAGAATGCCCATGATCTATGGGATAACATTTGTGCTCTCCATGAGGGGACCAAGAGTGAGCGTGAGGAGAGATATCATTTAGTTATGCAAAAGCTTCATTCATTTGATATGCATGCTAATGAAAGTGCAAATGACATGTACTCACGCTTGAATGTTTTTGTAGAAGAACTCAATGGACTTGGCCTCACACAAATGCAACCATCCGATGTTGTGAGGAAGATTCTTTGTGTCCTTCCAATTGAGAAGTATGGACACATTGTGACGGTGCTACATCAAAGTGATCTTTCCATCGCTACACCAACTCAAATCTTGGGAAAGATCAATGCACATGAAATGTACATGCACATCACACCAAGTGGTGGCTCCTCCACCGACAAGAAGAAGGGCTTGGCCTTCAAAGCAAGCCATGACAAGAAGGGCAAGTCCAAGGCTATTGAGGTGCATCATGAGAGCTCAAGTGATGAAGAGGATGATTCTAACATCGCTCTCATGGTGAGAAGGACCACCAAGATGTTGAAGAAGCTTCACAAGAATGGAGTCAACTTTGACTCAAGAAAGAAGAAGTTCTTCACAAGTAGCAAGAGGAGGCCAATCTCCGAAATGGATTGCTACAATTGCGGTGAGCTTGGCCATCTTGCTCATCAATGCACCAAGCCCAAGAAAGAGAGCTACAAGAACAAGAACAAGGGCAAGAAGTATGACTCATCGAGTGAAGATGAGAAGAAGAATGAGAAGCCCTACTACAAGAAGGATGGCAAGAAGAAGAAGCAATACCACAAGAAAGGTGGCAAGGCTTACATTGTTGGTGATTGGCTCACCGACATTGACTCCTCCGGTGGCTCATCAAATGAAGATAGTGATCATGAGAAGGAGAAGGTGACCGCTCTAGTCATTGGCTCCTCTACACCACCACCACCACCGTCGCCATCATCATCTACACACCTATGTCATATGGCCAAGGGTGACCGGAAGGTACAAAGCGATGATGACTCTAGTGATAGTGATAGTGATGGTGAATTTGAGGCACCTACTTATGATGAGCTTGTTAAATTGCTAAACAACTACTCTAAAATCATAAGAAAGACTAGAGCTAAAAATGAAAAGCTTGTTGATGAAAATGAATCTCTTGTTGAGAAATATGATCATGCTATACATGCTAGTGATGAGCTAAAGAATGAACTTGCCACTATGTCATCTTCTATCAAGGAGCTCAAGTCCTCTAACAAAGAGCTCAAAGCTAAAAATGAAAAACTTGATAAGATGCATAGTGACTTTATCACTAGTTATGCCTTGCTAAAAGAACAATACACTCAAGTGAAAGTAGACTGATACTCTCACCATTGCTTATGAGACACATGATGCTCCTAACCTTGTTGTTAAGTGTGACATAGCAACATCTTGTGAGGACTTGGTTAGTGAGCATGATGAGCAAAGAGCTAGTGGCAAAGGCAAGAGTGTGGTTGTGGCCGATCACTATGATGATTATGTCAAGATCAAGAATGAGAATGCAAAGCTCAAGATTGATCTAGAGAAGCTTGCAACCACAAAGCAAGTCATCATTGAGACCCAAGATGATGAGTATAGCATGTCACTTGAGCTAGACATGCTAAAAGAAGAGAACAAGAGATTGAAGATGGAGAGAGATTACAAGATGACACCATCTCAATTAGAACTCCAACAAGAGAATGACAAGCTCAAGAAAGAGAAGGAGCACCTTACTACCGGGTTGAAGAAATTCACCAAGGGGCAATGTCTTCAAAGTGAGCTTCTCATGAACACCGTAATGAAGACAAATAGAAATGGTATTGGCTTCCTTGAAGAGAAGATGAAGCAACGCAAAAGCATCACTAAGCCAAAGAAGAAGAAGATTGGAAGATGCTATGAGTGTGGAAAGGAAGGACACTTTGCTCACGATTGTGAAGAGCCTAAACCTACACCCTTGCCCAAGCATGCTAGGCCCTTTGCTTTCAACGCTCACTACATGCTTAGACAAGACTCTAGTGGCAAGATGAAAGTCATGTTCATGGGGCCTCCTAACAAGAATAGGCCAAAGCAAATTTGGGTTGCTAAGTCACTAGTAGAGAAGGTTAAGGGACCGCAACAAGTTTGGGTCCCAAAAGCTCAAGCTTGATTTCTTGTGTGTGTAAGTGAACTACAAGACTGGTGGATCTCATTGGGTGATTGATAGTGGTTGCACACAACATATGACCGGTGATCCTCGAATGTTCACCTCACTAGAAGAGAATGTCAATGACCAAGAAAAGATTACATTTGGTGACAACTCAAAGGGCAATGTCAAGGGATTGGGCAAAGTGGCTATATCAAATGATCATACCATCTCCAATGTACTTCTAGTTGCATCATTGAGCTTCAACTTGCTATCCGTTGGGCAACTATGTGATCTTGGCTTTCAATGTTTGTTCACCGACAAGGAAGTGGTTGTGACCAAGAAAGATGATACACAAGTGATATTCAAGGGATTTAGATACAACAATCTTTATCTAGTGGATTTCACCTCCGAAGATGCCAACTTGAAGACATGTTTGTTCACTAAGCAATCACTTGGTTGGCTATGGCATAGAAGATTGGCACATGTTGGAATGAACACTCTCAACAAGCTATTGAAGAAGGGTTTGGTTAGGGGCTTGAAGGATGTCAAATTTGAGAAGGACAAATTGTGTAGTGCATGTCAAGCCGGCAAGCAAGTTGCAAACACTCATCCAACCAAAGCCTTTGTATCAACATCAAGAGAGTTAGAGCTACTTCACATGGATCTATTTGGGCCAACAACATATGCTAGCTTGGGTGGAAATCTCTATTGCCTAGTGATTGTTGATGACTATTCAAGATACACTTGGGTATTCTTTCTTCATGACAAATCCGAAGCAACCCCTTCATTCAAGAAGTTTGCCAAGAGAGCCCAAAATGAGGTTGACTTGAAAATCAAGAAGATAAGAAGTGACAATGGAAGAGAGTTCGACAACACCCACATTGAAGAATATTGTGATGAAGTTGGGATCAAGCATGAAGTCTCCGCAATATATACACCACAACAAAATGGGGTAGTTGAGAGGAAAAACCGGACACTAATCACCCTAGCAAGAACTATGTTAGATGAGTAAACTACACCGGAAAGATTTTGGGCGGAAGCAATCAACACCGCTTGCTATGCATCAAACCGATTGTTCCCCATCATCTCCTTGGCAAGACCCCCTATGAGCTACTCAACAACAAGAAGCCGGATATATCTTTCTTTAGAGTGTTTGGGTGCAAATGCTACATCTACAAGAAGCGCCAACACCTAGGGAAGTTTCAACGCTGATGTGATATTGGTTTTCTTGTTGGTTACTCATTGAAGTCCAAAGCATATCGAGTATTCAACCATGCCACCAGGATGGTAGAAGAAACATATGACGTGGAATTCGATGAATCTAATTGCTCTCAAAGAGAGCATGAAAATCTTGATGATGTAGGTGATGAACCATTGAGTGAAGCAATGAAGAATATGCCGGTTGGAGCCATCAGGCCTAAAGACGATGATGATGATGTGCAAGTCATTGACAAGCCATCCTCATCCAATGTAACACTTGATGATGACAAAGATGGGAGGGATCCAAATGAAGATACTCATGTCTCCCATGATCAAATGGTGGTACAAGCTCAAGATGTTGGTGCTCCACAAGCGGCCCCTCAAGTGGTTGATCGAAGGACTACTCCTCTACTACAAGCTCATCCTCAAGATCTCATCATAGGGAGTCCAACAAGGGGTGTAATGACTCGATCTCAAAAACTTGCTTTATTTATTGAACATCACTCATTTGTGTCTCTTGTTGAGCCTACCATTGTAGATGAAGCTCTAGGTGATCCGGATTGGGTGAATGCTATGCATGAAGAATTAAACAACTTCACCCGCAACCAAGTTTGGACACTTGAAGAGCGACCCAAGGACGCAAGAGTCATTGGAACAAAATGGGTGTTTAGAAACAAACAAGATGATCAAGGCAAGGTTGTTAGAAACAAGGCAAGGCTAGTTGAAAAGGGGTTCTCTCAAGTTGAAGGTTTGGATTTTGGAGAGACCTTTGCACCAGTTGCAAGACTCGAAGCCATTCGTATCCTCCTTGCATATGCATCACATCATGACATTAAATTATATCAAATGAATGTGAAAAGTGCATTTTTAAATGGCTTCATAAATGAACTAGTCTATGTTGATCAACCTCTCGGGTTTGAAGACCCTAGATATCCTAATCATGTTTATAGGTTGTCTAAGGCGCTATATGGGCTCAAGCAAGCCCCAAGAGCATGGTATGAGCGCCTCCGGGACTTCCTCATTGAGAAGGGCTTCACCATAGGGAAGGTCGACACCACACTATTCACCAAGAAGCTTGATGGAGAGATCTTCATTTGTCAAGTCTACGTTGATGATATCATCTTTGGGTCAACAAATGAAGACTACTGCAAGGAATTTGGTGACTTGATGTCGAAGGAGTTCGAAATGTCCATGATTGAAGGCTCACATTCTTCCTAGGCTTCCAAGTCAAGCAATTGAAGGAGGGGACTTTCATATCTCAAGAGAAGTATACAAAAGACCTCCTCAAGCGCTTCAACATGAATGATTGCAAGCCTATCAAGACTCCAATGCCAACAAACGGACATCTCGACCTAGATGTGGGAGGTAACCCGGTTGATCAAACTCTCTACCATTCTATGATTGGTAGTTTGTTATATTTGACCACATCTAGGCCTGACATCATGTTTAGTGTGTGCATGTGTGCTCGCTTTCAAGCCGATCCTAGGGAATCACATCTCATAGCGGTGAAAAGAATCCTTAGGTACCTAAAGCACACCCCAAGCATTGGCCTTTGGTATCCCAAAGGAGCTAACTTCCAACTCATTGGGTATTCCGTTTCGGATTACGCGGGTTGCAAAGTAGATAGAAAAAGCACATCCGGAGGGTGCCATTTGCTTGGGAGATCACTAGTTTCATGGAGTTCAAAGAAGCAAAATAGTGTGGCCTTGTCTACCGCCGAGGCGGAATACATAGCCGTGGGTGCTTGTTGTGCACAAATCCTTTATATGAAACAAACCCTTTTAGACTATGGTGTAGTTCTAGAAAGGGTACCTTTGTTGTGTGACAATGAGAGCGCGGTTAAGCTTGCTAACAACCCGGTTCAACACTCTCGCACAAAGCACATAGATATTCGCCATCACTTTCTTAGAGACCATGTTTCCAAGAAAGATATATCCTTAGAGGGAGTTAGAACCGAAGATCAATTGGCGGATATCTTCACAAAACCCCTAGATGAAAACACTCTTTGTAGATTGCGAAGTGAGCTTAATGTGCTTGATCTAAGTAACTTTGTCAAAAGCTGAAAGGGGGTTGTCTTTGCATTGCATTGTATAATATGCCATGTCTAAATTATGCTATGCACATAGGCTTGTCAGACGTGGTTAAGATAACCGCCCTAAAAAGCGTGTGAAGAAGCTTACCCATGAGCAAACTTGACAAGCAACCTAGATTCAAATTTCGTACCACATTGCATATGCATGTTTGTTGTTTTGTCATTTCTTTTTGGTTAGGTTTTGAGCAACCGCTGTGTTCGTCCACCGCTAGGGGGAGCATTTGAGGCTCCTAATGGTTGAGACCCCTAGTCTTGGTGGCCACATGTTGTCTTCTTGAGCTTTATTGCCTATTTTATCTAGAAAACTAATTTAGCCTATGGCAAAATATTTGAAAAATTTGAGGGTTTGAGAGAGGTAATTCTGCTAGGTTCCAACTGGTGTTTATTTGCGTCTTATTTGAGTTGGAACTTGGTTGGGAGAAGTCGGCGCGAAAAATTGAGTCAAAACATGGTTTTCCCTGTGACCGGACGCTGCGACCGGACTCACCAGGTGCGTCCGGTCGGTGCTTGGACGCACTGGTGAATAGTGTTTTCGTCGCGTCCGGTCAGGAGAGCGAGCTAGCGTCCGGTCGTTTGCTGTGATAGGATCGGACGCTGGGTGCGTCCGGTCGTGTGTGACAGGACGCGTCCGGTCGCGCAAAGAGCGATCTGGGTGCTCTCTGTTTGTGACCGGACTCTGAGCCTCGTGTGTCCGGTCGTTTCGAGGAGTGCGTCCGGTCGCCACTTAAACGGCGCGTCTCTTTTTCAACCGACACATGGGACACTCCATCCTCATCCTGTCTTCCCCGTCCCACCCGCCCGAGCTCTCGCCGTGCCCTAGCCCGCGCCGCCCCACTCCGGCCGCCGCGTCGCGCCCCCGCCGCTCTTCCCTCGCGCCACTCCGACGCCCTGCACCCCTGCGCCCGCGCCCACACCGCCGCGCCTGCGCCCGCCCCGACGCCCGCGCCCGCGCCGCCTCCTCACCGCGCCAGCGCCGCCGCACGCCATCCCCGAGCCACAGCCCCACCTCGCCGAAGTTCACCTCGCCGGAGCCTCGCCTCGTCGGCGTTCGTTCCTGCGGATTGCTCTCCACTCCGGCGACCTCCCCCTCGACCAGCAGCCTCTCCATAGTTAGCTCTCCACCTCCTTTAATACACTATGCCTCCCAACTGTTCGACGAAATGTCTCAACCATCGTTCATGCCGTTTTAACTCGGTTCTTGGTCAAATTCTCGCGCAGATCCTTCCGACGAGCCGTCGTGGTGTCCGAACGTGTCGGTTCCTTCCCTGTGCTTGGTCCGTTCATCGCGTCTCGTCAGGTAGCAAAGCCATGCCTCTCTTCTCATCTCCTGTGCTTTGCTTCCAATAGGGACTTCTTCTCTCTAGACTATATGCTTATATATATCCCTATCTATCTATTGCAGCGAGTCGGGACCGTGTCAGTGTGCCAGTGACAGATTAATCCGGGGCCAAGCTCGCGGATACGGAACGAGGCCAAGCCTCTGAGGTTCAGTCCAGTCCTCTGGTTTGCTTGATAGTGGTACTCAGTGGCAGCAGGTCTCGTTAGTGACAGTGGTTCTCAGAGGCAGTTGGTCTTGTCCGTGGCCGTTAGTGGCAGTGGTTCTGTTCTTGTAGCGATGGCTCGCTGCAAGACCGTCGGCGGAGGTCCTGGGGCCGATCCTCCTCCCCGCGCCCTCCCTCTGGTCACAAGGGGAAGAGGCCACAAAAGCTCATCTCCAAGAAGCGCAAGCGTCTAGACCGTGACTCAGAGATAGCACTAGCAGTCGCTCGCGCAGCCGAGAGAGCAGAGCAGGGTGGCCAGGCTGGTGGTCTTCGTATTCGCGACCCGGCTTCAGCTCAGGGTAGTCAGGGCAGTGGTCAGCAGAGCGGTCAGCGAGTTCGCGACCTTCTCATAGAGCAGCAGGTGTAGGCCCTGCTTCAGACTAAGGGTGGAGTTGTCCGAGTTCAAGGTCACGCGTACTCTCTCGATGACCCCGCTGAGGTCCTTCCTCCTAACTTCCAGTTTCCGTCAGTGGCAGCCTCAGCACTTGCAGCAGCCACAGCCAGTGGGTCAGCTCCAGAGCCCAGTTCAGCTACAGAGACCCAGTCAGAGGGTCAGCCAGAGGAGGAGCAGCCAGTTCAGCCGCCGGTCCGTCGGTCCACCCGTACTCGCACTCAGGTGTCTCCTAGACCTGAGGGACAGAGGCGGGGTGGTCGACCCCCTCCGAGGCCACAGGGACCCCCACTTGTGGAGCACTTGGACCTGCGGGCTGCGACAGCACGTCAGGTGCAGGCTTTGCGTCTGATCCCGTACGAGGAGTGGTTCCCAGCCGCCAGACACCCTCAGGCCCCCGAGGGCTTCTACACAGTGATCCAGGAGGATTTCTACAGAGCATATGTCAATAGTTGCGTTCGTATTCGACCCCACAGAGTTTGCCCGCTGGAGACGATAGTTGCAGTTGCTGGGGAGGCCATCCGTCCTATGCTATCATATCTACCTGGATTAGCAGATCTTCTTGGATGGAGTGGTCAGTACGTTGAGGACTGGGTGCGTCAGTTCTATGCGTCCCTGTGGATCTCCCCGGACCACCGGTTCCTCCACTTTGCCTTCAGGGGGAGGTCCTACAGGCTCTACAGCTCCCGTGCCAGAGAGTACCTTGGTCTGACTGCCTATGCGACCAGGGTCCACACCATGTGCTATGGAGACACCGAGCCACCTCGGCAACCACACGCAGGAGAGATTCCACCAACAGACCTAGTTCGTGCCTGTTTCCGGGAGCTGTTCGGCGAGGGGTCCAGCCGACGTCCTCGTGACTTGACGTCGATGGCCCGTCTTGTGAACGAGGTCATGAGGCGTACTCTTCTGCCCCGGACAGGCTACAGAGAGGGATTGACTCGGATTCAGATTTGGCTTGTTCACCACTTGGTCTCTCAGCTCGAGTTCGACATTTGGGATGTTATTATTTCTGAGATGGAGGACACACTGACAGAGGGCTTCAAGGGTCACCGACAGCTTCCTTATGCTCATCTGATCTGTTTCATTTTGAGGAGGATGATTCCGGCTCTGCTTCCAGAGCTTCTCCAGTCCCCGACGGAGTTCCCCGTGTACGACACTCGCCAGATTGTCGGGGATCGTCCAGACACTCGTCCTAGGGGTCAGCGCCAGAGGCCGGTTGTCACCGAGACAGAGGCACAGCAGGACGAGATTGTCAGTCAGTTGGCAGAGGCTGAGCTTGCAGCGCTTGAGGCAGAGGGAGAGGACCCTGACCTGGAGGTTCCGTCTGACGGCACCGACGACGACTACGCTCCTCTTCCGAGGATGCGTCCACCGGCAGCTCACGACTCAGAGGCCTCCTCCTCGCGCATGGCCGGCTCCGATCCAGCACTCCTGGCTATTCTCTCTAGGATGGAGCAGCAACAGTCCAGACTGTCTGAGGAGGTTCAGCGTCAGGCTAAGGAGCAGCGACGACAGGCACAGGAGCAGGCCAGACATGCAGAGGCTCAGGCAGTGGCCGCAGCACAGGCTCAGGAGCGCCAGGACGCTCTCCAGAGGTAGATGATTCAGCTCCAGACACAGACTCTTGCCTTCATGGAGAGGATGGCCGCTCTTCCCCAGTTACCACAGCCACCTCAGTTCCAGCTGCAGCAGCCCGAACCGTCGACCTCTTACTTCACGTCAGTTCCTTCGTCGACGGTCTCGCCCTTTCCGTAGTACCCGCAGTGGTTCTCCTCACCTCTGCCAGGGCAGCAGCCAGGGTTCACGCCGATTCACTCAGGCTTCACTCCTACTCAGACGGAGTCGGTTCTAGTGACCCCGAGGAGTTTGGAGGCTTCTTTCAGCGAGCTCACCGGCCTGCCTACCCCGCCGGCGTTTTAGTTGCCGGTGACCTCTGCTCCAGCTCCTGCTCCCGCTACTAGTACCACCGAGACACTCCCCTCCTCAGTAGCGTCGTCCGAGCCACCGGTCTCTGCGAGTCAGACTCTGCCTGTCAGTTCATCACCTGAGACTCCCTTGACCGTGTCAGTGGCAGCGACCGAGCCCGTGGACCCTCCTCTAGAGTCAGAGCCTCCGCAGCCAGAGCTTCCAGCGCCAGAGGCCGCTCCTGAGTCAGCTGAGCAGACCTAGACTGCTTCACCTTCACGTCCAGTGTCTAAGGGTCAGCCAGCTCACAGTTCGTCGTCCGACGAGGAGGCCTACCTTGCTCAGTTTGAGACTCTACCGCGCACCTCATCGCCCGACCCGTCTGCTCCCGTCCCGCCTTCTGACCCTTAGTTTTTGGTCCTTGATGCCAAAGGGGGAGAGAGAGTGTATGTTAGACATAGGGGGAGCCTGTGAGAGGGTTTCGGTTCTTTTGTGTGATCTTGCACTCATATGCATACATGTTTATCTTTTGGCTCTTGTACGATATGTGTATGTCTTTTGGTTGTGACATGTTATGCTACACTTGTTATATACTCCATGTCACTTGTTTACGCTCATTTACTTTGCTTCCGCACTTATACTCCAATAAATGAGCTTGTTCATAAGTACTTGTGTTAATTCTTATATGTTGAGTACTTATGTGGACTTGGTTTGTATAAGCATGCCTAACCCCCTTTTGATCTTATTGTCACATGCTTATACGAACCAAGCTATTGAAAACCTCACCTCTCTTTCAAACATAGAGGTTGTCATCAATCACCAAAAAGGGGGAGATTGTGAGCATCTAGGCCCTCAGTGGGTTTCGGTGATTGGATGACAACGGTAAATTACTATGACTAACGTGTGTTTTGCAGAAACAGTTTGAGTTAGGTCATGGTAATGATGATCGTGAGGGCACTATGGTATTCATGCCCCCTTATTGATGGAATTTGTTCAGTTTTCAAAAGATGGACGACGAAGACGGTGATAGGCTAGTTCTAAGTGCCATTTGGTGTTGAAGGACACTTAGAGTAGCATAGGTCTTTGTTTTATCTTTGGCCGTAGTATTAAGAGGGGTTTGAATGGGTAGCTTGACCTAGGTGAGACTTTTGAGTTAGGTGTGGTGCACACTTGTTAACCAAAGCCCTAGGTAGCTTAGAAAGGTCCCTAAGATCATAAGGAAGAAAGTTCGTGAAGGGAGCGTCGCAAACCGAAGTGGTTTTGGACTTCTATCTGCGACCGGACGCTCAAACCGTAGTGACCGGACGCTGGGGCATGCGTCCGGTCAGTGTGCTGGCTGAAGGGCAAGTCTAGTTGCGACCGGACTTACCCTCAGCAATCGATCGGATGCACCAGGGGGTGAGTCCGGTCGCGTCCAGAGAGGTTCCAGAGAGCAAAATTGATGACCGGACGCGTCCGATCAATGGTGATCGGACGCATGCGTGCGTCCGGTCAACACTTCGTACAGGTGTCAGGCCTAACGTCACGTAGCCGTTAGGCACTGACCGGATGCGTCCGGTCACCCCGACAGGTGCGTCCGATCAGTGCATAACTGGTTGGACTTACCCCTTCGTGCATGTTTCGAGTTGGGGGTATAAATATGCCTCCCCCTCATTCATGCTGTCTCTCTTGCTCATTTGAAAGGTTGCCAAACACATTGTGATTGCAAGTGAGTGCAAGAGGCCTAGTGAGGTTGAGAGATTTGATAATTGAGTGATCAAACACCTCATTAGTGAGTAGAGAGTAGCAAGTGTGCATCCACCCATCTCATTAGCCTTGCGTTGGTCAAGTGAGAGTTCTTGCTTGTTACTCTTGGTGATCGGCATCACCTAGACGGCTTGGTGGCGGTCAGAGAGCTTGGTGATCATCCGGAGGCATTGTGGATGACCCAAGCCATGTTGTGACCGGTAGCGAGCGATTCACTGGGTCGGAGTGGCGAAGAATCAGCTCGTAGTGAGCACTTGATCCTTGCGCGGATCAAGGGGGAGCGATACCCTTGCGCGGGTGCTCCAACGAGGACTAGGGGGGTGTGCCGACACCTCGATACCTCAGCAAAAAGATCGTCGTGTCATCTCTACTCTCTTTATTACGCATTTACCTTTGAGCAATTCAATTCCGCATTTACTTGTTGTTCATTCAAATTGAATTGCCATGCTAGAGTAGAAATGGTTTATCGATTGTCTTTTGTGCGGTTGATTCTTGTCTTACACACTTCTAGGCACTAGGGGGTTAATTGGGCTTGATATGTTTTAATTCTTCCAAAAGTTTTAGAAAAGCCCAATTCACCCCCCTCTTGGGCATCTTGATCCTTTCAGCGAGGTCGCCTCCGTTCGGGCGCAGGTGAAACGATCCAGGATTTCCAAAACAGAAATTCTGACTCTCTTACCCCTCTACGATAGTCCCATAATACCTCAGCTATTACGGGCGTCCACTTTTCAGAGGATTACAGAATTATACAACATCAGAGTGCATAAAAGGTACTTGCACTAGATTGGAGACAAACAAAACACTGATAAACTACTCGTCGCAGCGAAGCTTGACGATCCTCTGGTCCAGAGGCATCCTTTAGTGTAGAACGAAAGCCAACAACTATTCTTAACATAATTGCAAGTCAAGAAATCTGTACACCACCAGATGTGTTTAGACCATGGTCAATACCAAATGAGCTTTGATGCTAAAAAAAACCAAATGAGCTTTGGTGGAAAACAGAAAATAAAAGGGTATGGTGGTCCTAAGAGTTTGGCTGTGGTTTGAATCTTAATGCATGCAGAGTAGCAAACAATAAATAATAATATATCTCCTTAAACCCAACCACATCTCACATCTCATGTCTTATCTCATCACAAGCATCACCATATATCCACATATCTCTACGCTCATCATCCCTCACAACACCCTCATTATCTTGGTCTAGGCAACAAGGCAATCTCCGCACACCCCTTGTCTCAACGAACTCAAGCCAGACCTATATATCTTCGAGGGAGAGAAGAAGCACAAGAGAAGACTAGCAGGATGAAACAATTCACAGAAATGATCATGGCGGAGAACGTGACTATATGTATAGTTTTAACTTTGTAGAGTTTGTATACCTATACCCAACATGATCGCCATCATCGACGCTATACATACGTCTAGGCAAATACCGCTCAAGAACTAGCACATTTTTCACCAAACTGCCCCCAAGTGGAGTAGCATGCGACACAACGTCATAAGCTTGGGATTGTGATTAGGGTAGCCGGAAAACCCATCAGCATCCTTCTCACTGTGCTCCTAGGGTCTCGTAACCCCGTGCACCTTTTCTCCCACGGAGCTAGCTTAGTCCGCACTAACTCAACAGAACAGGCCCCACCTCATACGGGGCCTGTGGCGTGCATATTTGATAAAGTCCCGTGTTCCAGACATCAGTCTACGATAGTCCTTAATTGGCCAGAGCAAGCACTTTGCACCAACACGCATGGCCCATCCTTCACGAGTAGCCATCCCCACAAAGCCAGTCTCAACATATCCAACAAAGCCACACGATCTAGGGCATTCTGTAACACTCTAATTTAAATTTTTTCAGAATTGTTAAAGTTAATTAGAAACTAAATTAGGAATTGGCAAAGTAACTAGATGAGGAAAATAAAATTAATTATTCATGTTGCATTCATGTCATTGCATATTTTATTAGATGAAAAAAGAATTTATGAAATCCGTATTAAAATGAATCAGTTTTATTCTATTTAGAAAATAGATAAAAGGGTTTACAAAATTTTTTATCAAAGTTTTATTTTTAAAACCTAGGAAAATATTTCTAACTTTGTATACTATTTTGATTTCAAACATATTTAAATTTGAATTTGAAATGAGTTTGGAAAAGAAATTTAAAAAGAAAAACGAAAAGAAAATGGCAAACAAACCCAAACCCCATTCTTCCTTTTTTCCTCCCCCGACCCAACTTCTCCCTGCCATAGTTATTAGGACTTAGGACCGGACCGGACCGATGGTCCGACCGGTAAAAGACCGAACCAGAGACTATAGTGGTTTGGTTCACTTAAAAGGTCATCCATACAATCGGACCGGTAAAAACTTGTTGTACCGGCCGGTTTTTCACGGAACCGGTGAATCGGCCGATTCCATGTCAAACCATCTGCCTCTGAACTGGTGCTGCGTGTGCTCCCGCGGCGTTGCCTTGCCCGCCTGTGCAGCTGCCGTTGGCCCGCATGACTGCAGCTGTGGCTGTGTGCGCTCAGTGTGCGTACCTTTCCTAGTGCATGTGTTGACTTTTTAAATGTGTGTTGGTTTTTCATAAATTCAAATTTCCATAATTTTTTATATGATCTCTAAATTAGATAAATAATATATCCATTTTGACTATCTCAACGAGCTCTTTATAATAGTAACTCTATTTTAGCATTTGAGATTTTTTTTACAGTAATGAATACTCTCTCCATATCGCTTTTAGATGTCGTTTATGACAACGACACAGTCTTCAAAGTACAAGTTTCACCACTTGTTTCTTTAAAAATATTTATTGTAAAGTGATATATCTATATTTTTATAAAACTACTTTTCAAGATAAATTTATTTATATGATTTTTACATCTCTAAACTCAATAATTTAAAAGTTATTCATGATTTATATTCTTAATGTTTGACTCAAACTTTGTCAAAAACTACATCTATTTTCGATATAAAAGGAGTATTTAAATTGTTATTTAGATCTTTTTACTAATTAATAAATGTTCTCTTTTTATGCATATATTTCGGCGTACCTGCAAAACAACTATGTAATACAAAAAAGTAAACTTATGGCTAGGTTAGCTGGAAGTCGGTTACATAATTGTGTATTTATCATCTTATTGGTATATTTGTGACCAACTATATGTTGCATATTAATTATATTATACAGGTTCGAAGTATTTGTGGGCCGTCTTATTCATCTGGTCTGAAACTATCGAACCGGCGATTCAACCGGTTCTTAATGGTTGGACCAGTGAACCAGTGAACCGCAGCCTTACCGGTTCGATGTCCGGTCCGATCGTGATGAGTCCCTGCCTCTACACCGGCCAGCCCGCCTGAGCCGGCCTGCTCGCTCCTGCACCCTCGGCCCAGCACCCCGAGGCTGCTTCCGCTCAACGCACGGGCCTACTCCGCTTCTGGCATGTGCCCTCGCCCATCCCTCTCCCTGTTTTCTCCCCCAACCCATCTTCTGTCTACACGTCGCAGGCCGCACACGCAGCCACGGACAGGCAGGCCCCGCCCACCAGCGCACCCGCCGTCACTAGCAAGCAAGCCCCACTTGTCGGCGCTCTCCTCCCACCTCCGGCTCTCTCCCTCACCCCCACTCCCCCAGCCGCTCGCTCCTCGCACTACCGGAATCTCCATCTATGCCGAGTGTAAACAATTTTACCGAGTGTTTTATATCGGGCACTCGGCAAAGAGGAGGTTTGCCGAGTGCCAACCCTAAGGCACTCGGCAAAGCAAGGACACACGGTGAATCACCTCTTTGCCGAGTGCTGTTGACAAAACACTCGGCAATCTTGTGTCTTTGCCGAGTGTCGCTGACCAGGCACTCGACAACGAACCTGCCCGTAAGGCAGTCACGGCACCCCATCTTTGCCGAGTTCCCACCGTCAGGCACTCGGCAAAGCTTCAACCTTTGCCGAGTGTATTAGGGCAACACTCGGCAAAGGTTCCGTTTTGCCGAGTGTTTCAGTCGAGCACTCGGCAAATATTTACCAAAAAAATTGCACCTTATCTCCAATCTTTTTCCTATCCTCACATAGACTATTTGGTACATCATGTTCAAATTTGGAAATTTTTTGAATTTATTTAGCATATTTCACTAGTTATTTTATTTTGTCGCATTTTTTTGACCCATGTTGAATTTGAACTGCAGGTCATCTAAATATGTAAAAAAAGGTTACTATAAACTTGATATTCATGTTATTCAACCTATATTGAGTCCTCACATGCGATATGAGGAGATTTTTCAAAAATCTTGTTTACTAAACATGAGGTCAAACTTGTGACTACGTGGTTTTTAAATTATATAAAAACCAAACGAGGTCCAAAAATCATGAAACTTGTTGAGGTGTCATGTTATCGTATGTGGAGCCTATGATAAAAAATTAAGAACATTTCGACCAAGTTTGTGTCGATACTCCTTATAATCTAGAGAATTTGCGTGGAAGTTTATGATTTCATGTGAAGCCTCCTTGAGAATTTGGACACCATCGACACAAACTTGGTTGAAATGTTCTCAATATTTTATCATAGGCTCCACATATGATAACATGGTGGCTCGACAAGTTTCACGATTTTTGGACCTCGTTTGGTTTTTATATAATTTAAAAACCACTTAATCGCAAGTTTGACCTCATGTTTAGTAAACAAGATTTTTGAAAAATCTCCTCATATCACATGTGAGGACTCAATATAGGTTGAATAACATGAATATCAAGTTTATGAATATCAAGTTTATAGTAACCTTTTTTTACATATTTAGATGACCTGCAGTTCAAATTCGACATGGGTCAAAAAAATGCGACAAAATAAAATAACTAGTGAAATATGCCAAATAAATTCAAAAAACTTTCAAATTTTAATATGATGTATCAAATGGTCTACGTAAGGATAGGAAAAAGTTTGGATGTCAGAAACAAAAAAAATAAAGATATGCCGAGTTCATGGAGATGGGGAAGCTCAATCCATTTCTTTATTATTTCGTTATATTTTGCATAGTCTCTAATCATCCTGCTGTTTCTTTCGCAGTCGGCGGCACATGGTGGCCAGAAACCCACCTCCTTCCAGGCCTATATGATGTCGCACAAGTCCAAGGCGACCTCCGACGTCCGGTACAACCCGGACGACCCGCCCGAGGCGTACAGCAACCCCTCCGTCCACCTCCGCGTCACCGAGTACACTTACATGGGGAAGGAGGTGCATGGGCCAGACTGGGACCCCGCCGAGCACGACCTTGACGACACCGTCATCATGAGGGCAGGAGGAGGGAAGAAGCACGGGAGGTACTGGATCGGCGACGGCACGGTCGACTCGTCCAGTACTCCCAACCTCGCCCAGATCAGAGCCATGAGCACGAGCGGGGGCCCGGGCATACGGCAGCGGCCGGACACTACGGTTCACATTGTGCACCAACTCCAGGTTATTTCTGTTTTATTTCCAGTCTTCATTATTTGATTTCTTCATTCAGTCATACAAGCCCAGTTTATTTTCTTGTTGTCTTTTGTGCTTCAGTTAGTTGTTCATCCCTTTTATTCAACTAGATGATACCCCGCGCGTTGCTCCGGGAATTTTATAGACATTTTAGTAGCAGAGTTCATGGAGTAAGAAATATATGGCTTTGTTTAAGAAAGTCATGTTATAAATATGGTTTTGGCATCTTCCTAAACTTGTATCTGGTGAACAGATCACAGATCTTTAGAGTTGTTGTGCAATTAAATAACATTGGGATTCAATTGATAAATAGAGTTGTCCAACTCCACACAACTAAAGATGGGCCTTCAATAAAACCAAAAAGGAGTAGTAGGGTACAGAACCTACACGCTGCCACACCCACACTCCACTTCCAAATAAAATACACTGCTGATCATTAGAGAAGCATAGCATGAACTTGCTGTAGATTGAACTGCATGTCGGAAGTCATGGTTGCCGCACCTGCATCGCACCACCGGCCACCATGCACCTCGACCATGGCCTGCAGGACTGTCCCGGCCGCTTGGCTGCTCCCTCCCTTTATAGAGTCATGAGCTTTCGATGAAGCAGAATATATGAGAATTGGAAGGACGTAATGATTGTTCAGTTTGGAGGTTTGGAAACAGAAAGTCAGTGCGCCACCTGAGCTGTGAATAATTGTGGGAATGGAGATGGTTTGGCAATGCATAAGGACTCTTAGTGGAGGGACCCTCAAATGACGTGGCTTCACGAAATCACAGGAAAATATGTTAGTGGGTTTCTCCTATTTAGGTATAGTAGATTTGCTACAGTTAGTTGTTCATCCCTTTTATTCAATTTGCTGGTTAACTACACTATACAAGCTTGGCAGAACCTTGGATCATTTTGCTGGACCAATAGAAGATTTTATTTTTGGAGAACATACGATGTCTGCTGCATGAATATAACAGTTTTTCCTATTTGTTTCAACTTCTACTAATGAGATGTAGTTAACACATTATTGATTTGGTGAATCCAATTTTTGAGTTCACTCATGGGATTACCGTTTACTTTTTGTGATTACTGCTCTCTGATCCTAACGACTTAGGCAATTGATTGATTGAAAACTTTATTTTCCAAACATGCATGTTAAAAAATGACAGCTATTGGTCTTGCTCTGATTACATTTTTTGCCTTTTTGGGTCAATTAATAAGAAGCACAAAGCATGAAAAAAATGTTTAGATGCATTCTAACATGTCAAGTTCATTTGTTGTAGGCCGAGCTAAGCGAGGAGAGGAGGCAGTCAGAGGAATATCGTAAGATGGCCGAGGAGAGGGCTCAGATGCAAAGCCAGCGGGTGGATGCTATCCTCGAGTGGATCCGTGGTACAGGACTCGACTTGGGTCGACCTTTGCCGGATGCTGTGGTGAACCCTCCTGCAACTAATACTCCTGTAAGCTTGCACACTCTAGCTACCTTATGTCCATAACCGTGTAATTAAGTTTGCCTTCTCTAACTTTAATTTGTCTCACTTTTGCAAAGCAATCGGACCGAGCTTCCAATGAACCACCCCGTCAGTTGCCAGCAGGGCCAGGGTGGCCGGATTGGACCCAGTGACAATTTTATATGTGATGTTTATTGACATGTATGTGGTTTATGTCGGTGTTTCGAACCCGGGGGTATGACACCAACGAGTAATATGATCGCGTGCTCTCTTCCTGGATGGTGATGCAAGACGACACAAGGATTTATCCTGGTTCGGGCAAAGAAGGCCCTACGTCCAGCGGGGGAGGAGGTTCTTGTATTACTTGCACCTAAGTGCTTGTACAGGGGCGAATACAAGCTCGGTGAGTGTGGACCGGAGTCCGAACTTGAGTGTGTGGGTGTATGTGCGTTCTAATGTGTCTGTAACCAAGCGTCGGAATGTCGGAACCCCCCGTGAAGGGCCCTGGTGTCCCCTTTTATAGAGCAAGGGGAGGCCAGGGTTACACAAGAACGTTACACGGGGATAACATGTACAGCGCTCGATATGGCGAAGGGTAGGAACCCTGTCTTGTCGGGGCCACTAGAGCCGACGTGAGCGTTGCTGTTGAAGCGTCCTTGGGGCGTGGCCTCCGTCCTGGGCGCGGACGTGGTGGCGTGGCGAGGTGGAAGCCGTACAGCACCCATCCCGGAACGTACAGGACGCGGCGGGATCCCTCCGGGTCTTGGGGTACCTGTCCTCCAATAGCATGAAAGTAGTTAGGGCTCGAGGGGCGCGGAGCCGGCCTCGAGGGGGCGCCTACAGGGGGCTCGAGTCCCTGCAGGTATGGGCAAATCCCGTGAAAATCGATTGAACGGCAGGCATCTGGGCCTCGAGACGTGGCTTGGACGTGCCACAGTGTAGGGCGTGGGTTAACAGTGCTTCACTGGTGCCTTTTCGCCCATACTTGCGATGAAAACGAGACTTGACTCTGCTCCAGACCACTGTGGTACACGTTGTGTTACAGAGGACGTGACTGGAGTAGGTGGATATATTAAATGTGCGGCATGGGGCTGGCATCCGATGTCTGCGCCGCTCGAGGGAGGCATAAAGCGTCTCGAGGGATAGGCTGCTGTGCCAGAGAGGCTCGAGGTCCCCGCGTGGGGTCTCGAGGTGTAGTGTCCGGCTGTGGGGGGTTCGAGACGGAGTGCGAGAGTTCGCCCGAGGACTGGCTCGGAGGGCTCGGGTGAGACGGAAAACGATCGTGCGCTCGAGGCCTGGCTTGGAGGGCTCGGGCGAGACGGAAAACGAGCGTTCGCCCGAGGCCTGGCTTGGAGGGCTCGAGCGAGACGGAAAACGATCGTGCGCCCGAGGCCTGGCTTGGAGGGCTCGGGCGAGACGGAAAACGATCGTTCGCCCGAGGCCTGGCTTGGAGGGCTCGGGCGAGACGGAAAACGAGCGTTCGCCCGAGGCCTGGCTTGGAGGGCTCGGCTCGGAGGGCCAGCGTTGTAGGCCTCGAGGGGTCGGTTCTTTAGGGGGTCAGACTAGTTAGATTTGTTTTTAACCGGTGTTCTAGGTTTACCCTATTTGATTGCGTTGATTGGGGGTACCCCTTTTGCGGACCCCCGACAGTAGCCCCCGAGCCCTTGTTCGAGTGCTTGCACTCGAGCAGGGGCTCCCGATTGGGATCTCGAGGGTTAGCTAACTAGTCTCGAGGGTTTCGTCGTTTTGATTCCGTGGGTGTCGCGCGAGCGACACCCGCGGGTGTAGCCCCCGAGGCCACGGGGGAGTGGTTAGAACTCCCTCGTGGGCTTTTTGCGAGTGTGAGTGTTTGTTGCAATTTTTAGGTTCGGAGGTGTCGAGCCCCCGAGTTTTTTAGACCCTCTTTCGTCGAGGGGTGCCAGGCTGAACCGACCGGCCGGCTCTTCGAGCTGTCCGGCACGCCGGTTGCCCTAGCTTGTCATCCCGCGAGTCCTTTCGATCGGATGCGAGGGGGGATGCCTCGTACTACCACGAGCGGGCGATTATCGAGGTTCCCGGTGAGCTGATAACGGGGAATCCAAGGGAGACCTCGTGCCCCGTTGGATAGGGGTCGACTGTAGCCCGGAGGCGATCTCATAAAGCATGGGTGCTCAGTCTGCAGGAGTGCCGAGTCCATTCGATAGGACCTGGTGGCTCGATGCCTCCCTCCGAGGGGATCTCACTGCACGTCGAGCTCCCTGCCTTGGATACACGTGAGGGGCCTCGAGGGCTTGGCCCTCGAGTAATGCCGCAAGTGGCGCCCCTTGGTGTCCCTGACTCGGGTGCTCGAAGCCGGCTGTCGAACCCCCTTTCGAGGGCCAGCCTTCGCTGCTTCGAGGCTTAGGGCCGGGGCCCGTTTTTACCTTCGTGAAGAAGCCTCCGTCGTCTGGGAATCCTTCTGCTCGTTGGGCGCGCCTTTTTAGGCGGAAACCGTCAGGGAGTGGAGATCGTGGCGCCAGGGCGGCGGGCGCGAAGTTGGAGCGGCGGCCGCGGAGGGCCCCGGTAGTTTGAGCGAACGGAGAGCTGCCACGTGTTCCCTGCATCCGTCTTGAGACGTAGTTAGGTGGGCGCATTAAATGCTATGCGGTTACCTTTTTACGTCGTGGGAGACACCGTCCGTTGGGGTTCTCCCTTATAAATATCGAAAGAGGGGAAAAAGAACCCTTTTGCCTTCGCCGCCGCCGTAGCCTTCATACGCCCTTTTCCTCGAGCTAGTCGATTAGGAATCTTCCAGCCGTCCGTCCGCCGCTCAGGTCCGCGCCGTCACCGCCATGGCTGCCCAAGTGCTGCCGGCCGAAGACTGGAGGTCGACGAGGACGACACAGCAGGAGTTGGATACGTTGGTGGAGCGGGGGCTTCTTCGTCCCAACCCGCAGGGGGTCCCGCGTGGTGGATCCTTCCGTCGGCGGATCACCGGGAGCCGCACCCGCCGGAGGGGTACGTGGTGAGCTTCACGCGTTACCACCGTATGGGGCTCGGCGTCCCGCCGAGCCGCTTCATGCGGGGGCTGGCCCACCACTTCGAGGTGGAGTTGCAGCACTTCTCCCCCAACTCCATCTCGCACGCCGCCATCTACGCCGCCGTGTGTGAGGGGTACTTGAAGATTGAGCCCCACTGGGAGATGTTCGTCCACCTCTTCCGGGGCGAGCTCTTCCACAAGGCCGCGAAGCCGAGCGGGAGGAGGCTCGCGCGCGTAGGCTCCCTCACCATCACTGCGAGGACCGGGCCCTCGTCGGCTAACGTCCCCCGCGACTACCTCCGCTACAAGCTTTCCACCAACCAGGCGGGGTGGGACGACCACTGGTTCTACCTGCGGAACGAGGGCGGGCTCCTTCCGCAGTACACCGGCAGGGTCATCACCCAGCGCCCGGAGAAGTGGAACTGGGGCGCCGCGGCGGACAGGCAGCGCCACCTGTTGCCACTGATGAGCGCGATGCGGACGCTGGTGGAGGACGAGAAACTGACCGTCCAGGCGGTCATTTGGGCGTTCCATCAGCGGAGGGTCCTTCCTCTGGCGGAGCGCCCCCTTCTCATGTTCGAGATGGGGCCACACGCCTCGCCCGAGGCGCTAAGCCAATCGAGGATGGCTGCGGAAAGGCTGCCTCGGAACGAGGCTACCTCCCGGGTGACGCTCACCGTTCAAGGGACGTTCCGCCTAGAGGAGGCCGACCTGATCATCATGGCACCCGACGAGGGGTGCCTCGACCTGGTGAGCCACCCTCGAGTTAGGCTGTCTCGAGCCCCTTCCTCCTCTCCCTTTCTTCGAATCTTGTTTGCTTTCCTCGTAGTCTTTCTCATTCGAGCCTCTTCTTCCTCGCAGGGGGCGTTTACTTGTCGCGCGTCGAGGCCCCCGGTGAGGGAGGACGCCGCGGAAACACAGGTGAGGCGCCTCTCTGCTCAAAAAGACAAAGAGAGGAAGGATGCCCGAAAGAGGAAAGAGAAAAGCAAAAACTTGCGTCGATCGGCTCGGGAGCAGAGGCTGGCGAAGGCTCGTCGCAACCGGCGGCCTAGGGATGAGTCCCCCGAGCTCAGCTCCTCGAGCTCGGAGGAAGAGGATGATGATGATGACGAGAGTGACGACGAGGGGATGGATGCGCGTTTGAGGCGCGCGGGGGTCGTCGACGTCCCGGCTGACCACTCCTCTGTGCAGGAGGATATCCTGGAGGTCCCCCCAGCGAAGGGATCACGCGGGACGCAGCCGCGGAAGGCGGCATCAGGCCCAGCCTTGTCGGGGGCTCAGGGCACATCGAGCTCCGCGCCGGTCGCGCCGGCTGCCGCGAAGAAGCCGCGGACCAGGAGCGCTATCGCCGCGGCGCAGATGGAGACCACGGCCGCATCGACCCACGCGGCGGGTCTCGAGAGGGGCCGGACCTCGAGAAGCGGCCGATAGGTCAAGAAGGACTCCGGGCTCGACCGCCGCGAGCCGTCAAGGGCGCCGTCGAGCCCGCGGAGGAGCGGGCAGCACGAGGGGGCGTCGAGCCCCCGCCATCTTGACCGTCGGGGAGGGAGCCCCCGGGCGTCTCATGACCAGGGGCGTGAGCGTCCCCGGAGTCCATCACCGCACCGCCGCCGGGACACAGAAGCGGATGCGGGAGGGCGCGACCGCCAGCGCGAGCGCCGGAGCAGGTCCCGGAGCCCGCGCCAGGGCAGGCGCCACGACGACAGCACGAGGGAGCTACGGTCGCCCTCCCGCGACGTGGGGCGGAAGGAGGGCTCTCCCTCGAGGTCGAGCCACGGGAGGCGTCGGGAGGCCTCCCCCCATCCCAGCCCCGCGGAGACGGCCCAGGCGCAGGGCTCGAGCCGTGGGGTGGGCTCGAAGCCCCCGAGTGGGTCCGGCGATTCCGGGAAGAAGCCTAGCCGCCGCTTTGGGTGAGTAATTTTCTTGGACCTCGTCGGAAGTGAGGCTTTACATCTTTACTTTTAGTGATGCATGCCATCTTTGGTTTATCAGGGGGAAGCGCTCCTATCAGGAGGTTGACCTTGCTGCGTCCAAGCGGGCCAAGACCTCGAGCTCCGTCGAGGCACAAGCACTTCGAGGTATGGCACCTTCCTCCGCTAGAGAAGCCGCTTGGCTGGTGAAGGCTCGAGCTGCTATGGCTCGAGGAAGTCAGATGGTCGTCGCGAATTTTGGTGAGGCCGTCGCCATCGACCACAGGGGTCGAGGCATCCTTCCCGGTTCTGATATCACTGTCATCTCTTATTGCAGGGGCCACGGCTTACGACATCGAGCCCGCCACCACCACGTCCACTGAGGCGTTGCCTCCTCCCCCTCCTCCTCCTCCCGCGATGGCGCCAGTTGAGAGCGCCACCCTTCCCCCCACCACGACGGCTGTTCCGGGGGAAGCGCCTGGGGCGAGCACGGCCCCGCCAGTGTCTGGGGCCGAGGAGACTGCGCCCCTCGAGGCCCCGACCGACGCGAGTCGGGTTGCGGAGGAGGGAAAGGGGGGAGAGGCGTTGGCAGAGAAGGAGCCGACGGTGGAGGACCTCCTGAACGAGCTGGAGCAGGGGCCGCTCCTCGTCGCAGGCTCGATGATGACGGAGGGGCTCGAGGCGCCGGCTAGCTCTGACAAGGCGCCGGAGGACCCGACCAGGGAAGAGGGGGAGGGGTCGTGCCTCCTTCCGATCGACCCACCGCCGCTCGAGCCTTCGCCCCTACGCAAGGTTGTGACGCCGCCTCGGGAGGCGGCGGAGCAACAGGAGGTGCCGGCGGAGGGACGGGAGGAGCCGGGGCCCGTGCCGTCGGGCGGCGGGCCGCAGCTGGGGCAGTTCGTGGCGGAGGAGGGTATGCTCGACATCGAGCTTGACCGACCGGTGTGGCCGTTTCCCGACGCGCCGAGCCCGCCCCTCGCCATGGTCCCCGTCGAGCAACCATCCCTGCGGGGGGCCCCGCGCGAGGTGCAGTCCATCTTCCGGGAGGTGGCCGAGCTCATGGCGGAGGCGGAGCGGTCCTGCTCTGAGGAGGCGGGCCGGTCCGCACAGGTGTCGGCCGCCCTCGCGAGGGCTGAGGCGGAGCTTCAAGATCTCCGCGCTGAGCTGAGCCGGAATGCTCAAATGGCGAGCCGGCTCAACGAGGCAGAGGCGGAGGTCCGGGCGGCTCGAGGTGAGGCCGCTCGATCCAAGGAGGATGCCACCGCCGCCGTCGAGGCATCGAGAGGGGAGGCTGCGAACGCCCGAAGCGAGGCCACCTCCGCCCGGGCTGAAGCTGAGGCAGCGAAGAAAGAGGCCGCTGACGCCCGAGGCGAGGCTGCCACCGCCCGAACCGCAGCGGAGGCGGCGAGAAAAGAGGGCCGAGGATGCTCAGCGCGATGCCGCCGCCGCTCGGTCCGCAGCGGAGGCGGCGAAGAAGGAGGCCGAAGACGCCGAGAGTGGTGTCGCCAAAGCCCGAGCTGCCGAGGGGGCGGCGCGGCAAGAGGTGATCCGAAAGGATCTGGCCCTCGCGGAGACGGGCAAGCTGGTCGAGGAGCTTAGGTTCGAAAAGCTCCTCATGCTGGCCGAGAAGCGCAGGCTCGAGCAGCGGGCTGAGGGCCTTACCAGCGACCTCGCCGAACTGGGGCAACACTGCGACGGTGAGGCTTACACCTTGTCCTTGCTTGGGCCTCGAAGCTTTTTGTTACGCCGCGGTCTCACTCTTCCTCGTTTGTTGTGCAGGGGTCAAGAAGACGGTTGAGGAGCTCCGCGGGACGAACCAGGTTCTCTTTGACCAACTCCAAGACGAGACGATGGTGGCGGAGCAGGCTCGCGCTTCCCTCGACCGGCTCGGCTCCATGTGGGGTGTTCCTCCGGTGGCTGCGGCAGAAGGTGCAATGGCCTGTGGCGACGCCTTGGTCGACGCCTTGTGCTTCCTCGACGGAGCTGCGTGGGACCGTGTCCGGCAAGCTCTCCATCATGGCATCAAGCAGACGCTCGCGGTCGTCCGCTCCGGCTTCCGCTTCCCGGTCCACGTTGTCGCCAATGGCTTCATCGAGATCGAGGGGAAGGACGAGGAGTGGAATAACCATCGCATCGACAAAATCTTGGAGAAGATGGAGAGGCCGGGGACGTCGCTCACGAAGATCTTCGAGGAGGAAGTGCTGCCTCCTGACGCCAGCAGCGATGTCGAGGACCCTCCTCCCTCTAGCTCGGGTGTCGAGGCTGAGCCCGCCGTGGAGGACCTCGGGGAGGAGTATCGGACCGACGAGGATTGAGGCCTGCGTGCCAAATTTGGGCGTCGAGGCCCTTGTAAGAATTTTGTGACATGAATGAGGGTACGTCGAGACCCGAATGTATATACATGACTTGTTTATTAAAAGAGTTGTTTTCTTTTTGAATGCGTTCGACCACTTCTCTTTGTTGCAAGCTCGAGTTTGTGCTAGCTTAGTCTGTGTTCCTTCGATACGTCGCGAGCCCCTCGAGGGGAGGCGTAGGTAGGGTACCGTAGCCCGGGGGCGTAGGTGGACGTCTACGTCGACGCCTCCCGACCCTTGGAGGCTCGAGGTATTTTAGGATTTATACGTCACTAGTTCACTCGAGGCACGAGTCGAGACAAGGGTCGAATTTTTGAAAAGAAAACACGTTTTTTCCGGAGTCTGGGGGGGGGGGAGTCCCCCTGTCAGCCCCCGAGGGAGGCTCGACCCTGAGCAAGGCAGGGTCGAGGCTACCTTAAGTTGCTAAGTAAGAATGAAAGACAATGCACGATCTTGTTTATTCATTTTTGACATGTTTGTACAAAGCAACAAAGTGAGCAAGGCCTCGAGGCCTTTAAGGGTAGAAGCGACGTAGCTGTGATATGTTCCACGCGTTCGCCAGGATCCTGTCTTGGTCGTCGTAGAGCTTGTATGTTCCTGGCTTGAGCACCTTAGCCACGGTGTATGGGCCTTCCCACGGAGGGGTGAGCTTATGGCACCCTCGATTATCTTGCAGCCGTCGAAGCACGAGGTCCCCCACCGCTAGGTCTCTTTTGCGCACGTGCTTGTTGTGGTAGCGTCGAAGCGTTTGCTGGTAGCGCGCGGAGTTGATGAGCGCCATGTCTCGGGCCTCCTCGAGCTGGTCCTTGGCGTTGGCGAGCTTTTCGTCGTTGGTTTGCTCGTTGTAGGCTCGAAGTCGAGGTGAGCCGTACTCGAGGTCCGTAGGTAAGACGGCCTCGGCGCCGTAGGTTAGGAAAAACGGAGTGAACCCGGTGGCTCGACTTGGCGTAGTCCTGAGGCCCCACAGCACCCGAGGGGAGCTCTGCGCCCACCCCTTTCCAAATTTTTGAGGGTCTTGAACAGCCTCGGCTTCAGCCCATGGAGTATCATGTCGTTGGCGCGCTCGACCTGCCCGTTGCATTGAGGGTATGCAACCGAGGCCCAGGTTACGCGAATGTTGTTGTCGTCGCAGAAGTTGGTAAACTTTTTGCCCGTGAATTGGGTGCCATTGTCGGTGATGATGACATTAGGCACCCCAAACCGGTACATGATGTCTGTGATGAACTCGACGGCTTTCTCAGAGGTGGGGTCGCCTATGGGCTTGGCCTCGATCCACTTGGTGAATTTGTCGATGGCCACGAGCACATGCGTGTACTTTCCGGTTGTCATCTTGAGGGGACCCACGAGGTCGAGCCCCCAGACGGCAAACGGCCAAGTAATGGGGATCATCTGCAGGGCGTGCGCGGGCTGGTGTGTTTGCTTGGCGTAGAACTGGCACCCATGGCAAGCTCGGACCAAGCGCTTGGCGTCTCCAATGGTGGTCGGCCAATAGAAACCTTGGCGGAAGGCGTTCCCAACCAGGGTCCTTGGTGCCGCGTGGTGGCCGCAAGCCCCCGAGTGCATGTCGTCGAGGAGCTTGCGTCCTTCCTCGAGGGGGATGCAGCGCTGAAGGATCCCGTCGGGCTTCGTCGGTACAGCTCCCGTTCGTCGCCGTAGGTGACGTAGGTCTTGGCCTTTCGAGCGATGCGTCGAGCCTCCGTCTTGTCTTCTGGTAGCACGCCTTGCGTCAAGTAGTCGAGGAACGGCGCTCGCCAATCGAGGGGTCATGATGATGAGGTGGTAGGTGCGTCGATTTGCATCGCCTCAGCGGATGTCGAGGGGTCATTCCCGAGGGGTGGCGTTAAAGGTCGAGCCCCCGTGTCTGGCTCGAGGGGTGGCGTCGAGATGCCAGCCCCCATGTCTGGCTCGAGGGGTGGCGTCGAGGGGCCAGCCCCCGGGCCGATTTTGACGGATGGCTCGAAGACGTCCCTCGAGAAAACATCTGGTGGAACCGTACTGCGTGTGGACGCCAGCTTTGCCAGCTCATCTGCGGCCTCGTTGTACTTTCGAGCGATGTGGTTGAGCTCGAGGCCGCAGAACTTGTCTTCTAGCTTGCGCACCTCCCCGCAGTATGCCTCCATCTTGGGATCGATGCAGCTTGAAGCCTTCATGACCTGGTTGACGACGAGTTGCGAGTCACCTCGAACGTCGAGGCGTCAGACCCCGAGCTCGAGGGCGATGCGCAGCCCATTGACGAGGGCTTCGTACTCGGCGACGTTGTTGGAGGCGGGGAAGTGCAAGCGTAGCAGGTAGCGCATGTGGACTCCGAGGGGTGAGATGAAGAGCAGGCCTGCGCCTGCCCCCGTCTTCATGAGGGATCCATCGAAGTACATGGTCCAGAGCTCGGCCTGGATTTGTGCCGGCGGGAGCTGGGTGTCGGTCCATTCCGCAACGAAGTCCGCCAACGCTTGCGACTTGATGGCTTTTCGCGGTGCGTAGGTGATGGCTTCCCCCATTAACTCGGCGGACCACTTGGCGATGCGCCCCGTGGCCTCCCGATTGTTGATGATCTCACCGGGGGAAGGATGACACCACCGTTACGGGATGAGCGAGGAAGTAGTGCTGGAGCTTGCGCCTCGTGATGATGATGCCGTAGAGCAGCTTCTGGATGTGCGGGTACCGGACCTTGGCCTCGGAGAGCACCTCACTGGTGAAGTACACTGGCCGTTGGACCGGCAACGCATGACCCTCCTCGTGCCTCTCGACGACTATGACCGCGCTGACCACCTGGTGGTTTGCGGCCACATAGAGGAGGAGAGGCTCGGGGAAATCGCCACCCTGGGCTGGTTGTGGTGGCACGAGAATTGGTGCGGAAGTCAGCAACCCCTTCAACTTGGTTAAGGCTTCCTCGGCTTCGACAGTCCACGCAAAGTGTTCCGTTCCTCTTCTTCAGCAGGCGGTAAAGGGGTAGTGCCTTTTCCCCTAGCCTCGAGATGAATCTGCTGAGAGCGGCTAGGCAGCCTGTCACTTTCTGTACACCCTTGAGGTCTCGAATTGGGCCCATCCTCGTGACTGCTGAGATTTTTTCGGGGTTAGCCTCGATCCCACGTTGTGAGACAATGTAGCCAAGTAGCATGCCCCGAGGCACACCAAAGACACATCTTGGGGTTGAGCTTCACATTCTTGGCCCGGAGGCACCCGAACGTGGTCTCAAGATCGCTGATGAGGCTTCCGACTTTCTTGGTTTTAACCACGATGTCATCGACATAGGCCTCGATGGTTTTGCCTATGTGTTCGCCAAAGATATGCTGCATACAACGTTGGTACGTTGCCCCGGCGTTTCGAAGGCCGAAAGGCATTGTAACGTAGCAATACATTCCAAAAGGCGTAACAAAAGAAGTGGTGAGCTCGTCGGATTCTTTCATCCTAATCTGGTGGTAGCCGGAATACACATCGAGAAATGAAAGTACTTCACACCCCCCAGTGGAATCGACAATCTGATCAATTCTAGGCAAGGAAATGGAACTTTTGGACATGCTTTATTCAGACCAGTGTAATCTACACACATCCGCATTTTCCGTTCTTTTTTCTAACTACACAGGGTTAGCTAGCCACTCTGGGTGAAATACCTCCTTGATGAACCCGGCCGCCAAAAGCTTGTGCACCTCCTCGCCGATGATCCTGCGCTTTTCCTCGTCGAAGCGGCGCAGGCGTTGCTTCACCGGTCTGGACCCGGCCTGGATCTCCAAGGCGTGCTCGGCGACTTCCCTTGGTATGCCCGGCATGTCCGAGGGGCTCCACGCAAACATGTCGATGTTCGCGTGGAGAAAGTCGACGAGCACTGCTTCCTATTTGGGCTCGAGGCTGGCACTGATGGTCAGCGTCTTGCCATTGGTCGAGGTCGGGTCGACGGGTATCTGCTTGGCGTGCTCAGCCGACTCGAAGGTGCCGGCGTGGCGCTTTGCTTCTGGAGCGTCCTCGGTGGCCAGGGCCGCCAAGGCCTCGAGCGAGTCGAGGTGGACGTTGGCTTCCCCACGTTCGACGCACTCCACGTCGCAGTGGTACGCGTGCTCGTAGGAGGTGTCGACAGTGATGACCCCTTTTGGCCCCGGCATCTTGAGCTTCAAGTACGTGTAGTTGGGGACCGCCATGAACTTGGCGTAGCCCGGCCGGCCGATGATGGCGTGGTAGGTCCCTTGGAAGCCAACCACCTCGAAGGTGAGCGTTTCCCGGCGGAAGTTGGCCGGCGTGCCAAAGCAGACCGGCAGGTCGATGCGCCCGAGGGGGTGGGCCTTCTTCCCTGGTACGACTCCGTGGAACCCCTCGACGCTGGGTCAGAGCTGACCTTCTGAAATTCCCAGGAGGTCGAGGGTCTCGAGGTATATGATGTTGAGGCTCGAGCCCCCATCCATCAACACCTTGGAGAACCGCACGTCGACTATGACGGGGTCGACGACGAGGGGGTACGCTCCCAGGTTTATGACACGGCCCGGATGGTCGTCACGGTCGAACGTGATCGGAGCATCAGACCAGTCAAGATACCGGGGGGGCGTCGTGGCAGAGTGCAAAGATTTCCCGGCGCTCCTTCTTTCTTTCTCGAGCTGAGAGCCCGACGGTCGGCCCCCCGTACATCATGTAGCAGTCGCGCACCGGGGGGAAGTCGCCGTCCGCGTCCCCACCGCCGCGCCGATTGGTATCCTTGCCCTTAGGCGCGTCTTCTTTCTTATCGCCGAGCTTGGAGTAGTAGCTTTTCAACAGTCGGCAGTCCTTTAACTTGTGATTTACGGGACCCTTGTGATAAGTGCAGGGATCCTCGAGCATCTGGTCGAAAACAGCCCCGTCGGGGGGGCCTCGAGGCTTCTTGTGGTCGAGGGCGCCCATGAGCACTTCTTCATCGTCGTCGTCATTGGCGCCACGCTTCGCCTTTTGACTTTTTTGTTCTTCTTCTTTTTGTTATTGTTGTTGTTGTTCTTGGCGTCGTTGCCCTTGTTCGAGCCCTCCGGCGCGGTCACCGCCTTACCTTTGTCCGCGGAGCGGCCAAAGAAGGCCCCCACTGCCTCGTCGCCGGAGGCAAAGCTGGTGACACGATCCATCAGGTCCTCGACCGTCCTAGGACGGTAGCGCCCTAGCTCATGAACCAGCTCTTGGCATGTCGTGCCCGCGAGGAACGCTGAAATGACGTCTTCATCATCAGCACGTGGGGGAGCTCGAGGCGCTGCTTCGAGAAACGTCGAGCAAAGTCACGGAGGGGCTCGTCCGCCGCCTGCCTGCAACGCCGTAGGTCCCAGGGGTTGCCTGGGCGCACGCAAGTCCCCTTGAAATTCCCGTCGAAGACCCTGACTAGGTCGGTCCAGTCATCGATCCGATCTGGCGGGAGCCCCTCGAGCCACCTGCGGGCGGTGTCAGAGAGGTAGAGTGGGAGTTGGCGTATGATCACACGGTCGTCATTCTTCGCTCCGCCCAGTTGGCAGCCTAGGCAGAAGTCTGAGAGCCAGAGCTTGGGCTCGACCCCCCCCGTCATACTTCACGATGTTGGTCGGTGGTCGGAAGCGGTCGGGGAGGGTTGAGCTGCGGATGGCCCGGCTGAAGACTCTGGGGCCCGGAGGCTCGAGGATTTGCCGATCTTCATCGCTGTCGTAGCGCCCTCCTCGATGGGCGCTATAGCCGCGCTCTTGGGCCCCCTTGTCTTTGTGCCGGCGGTTGATGTCGTTGCGGGCGTCATTGGGGTCTCGAGGTGGCCGGTTATCGACGATCCGCTCTCGGACCGGCCTAGCTCGAGAGGCATCCGGCTGGTGGACGGATGTCTCGCGCTCGTTGCGGGGCGTGTCTGCTGGTTTCTCCGAGGCCGCCTCGCGCCGCCACGAGGCTGAGCTCTCCGCCTGCTGCACAGCGGCTGTCTCGAGGAGGTTCTTCATTTCCCCAAGCATACGCCTGGCGTCAGGGTTGGAGACGGCGGGTAGATCACGGAGCAGCATTGCCACCGCCACCACGTTCTGCCCGGCTCGCGGAAAACGCACCTCGGGGCGTGTTGGCGCCCCGTCCTCGAGGATCTGCCGGTGGACCTCTCGAGCTCGGCCACGAACACCGGCGCCTCGAGGCTGGGCTGGTTCTTGTGCTAGGGTTTTCTCGAGCTGCAGCAGGTGTTGTCGATCCTCCTCAGCCTTGGCGATGGCCTCTCGCAGCTGCGCGAGCTGCGCCGCTCGGTCGTCGCCGTGCTGAGATGGCGCAGCCGGTGCCGAGGGGTCGTTCCTCCCCTAAACGCGTGATCCGCCTGCCGCAGCCACGTTTCCGGGCTCTTCGAGGTTGAGCGCCGGCCTGGTGTCGTCATCGCCGTCGTCCTCGGCATCGTCCACGGCCCCCTCGAGCTGAAAGCACTCCCTGGTGGGGTCCCAGAGGTCAGGTCGTGGTAGTCGTACTCATCGGAGTCAGAGCTGCTGATTGCGTGCCGCCTTGGCTCGTGCCGGGACCGCAGCTCGCGGTACCACTCCCCGAAGGTGGCTCGACGACCCGCGAGAGGCCGCGGTCGACGTGCGCAGGGTAGACGATCTCCATGTTGGCGGTGGCTCGTAGGAGTACGCCTGGACGCTCCTCCCGCTCTGCAGCCGCCCGGTCCTGACGGCGCTCGTCGAGGTGGTGGGCGCCGACATCTACGGAGTTGTTGAGGCCGATCGGGGGCCGCTGGCGTTGAGCGCGGTACACCCCGTGCGGGAGGAAGCCAGGTGGTGTCGACGGAGCACGGGCCGGGGGCTCTGGCCGGGCTCCCGGTCCGTGCGCATGACGAACACGAACTCGCTGGGGGAGTGCGCATGCGCCCCGGAAGTCTCCGGCCGCGCGCCAGGCAGGTTTCTCTCGGGGACTCTGCGCCGGCCGCGGGGAAGCGGATGTACGCCGCGGGGACCGCCTGCGCCCGGCGACGATGGTGACGATGGCGTCGCTCACGAGGTGGCGACGCGTGGTGGTGCGGGCGACGCACCACGGCTCCCGCGCGGGTGGCGTGACACGCCCTCCGCTCGGGCCCTCCGTGGAGAGCAGGGTCAGCTCGTCGCCGTTGCTGGTGGCCAGGAACTCGAGGCTCCCGAACCAGACGATGGCACCAGCCGAGAACGAAGGAAGGGATGAAGCCATCCAGGAAACAACGAGAAATCGGCTCGGACACGCGAAGGCCCCTACCTGGCACGCCAACTGTCGGTGTTTCGAACCCGGGGGTATGACACCAACGAGTAATATGATCGCGTGCTCTCTTCCTAGATGGTGATGCAAGATGACACAAGGATTTATCCTGGTTCGGGCAAAGAAGGCCCTACGTCCAGCGGGGGAGGAGGTTCTTGTATTACTTGCACCTAAGTGCTTGTACAGGGGCGAATACAAGCTCGGTGAGTGTGGACCGGAGTCCGAACTTGAGTGTGTGGGTGTATGTGCGTTCTAATGTGTCTGTAACCGAGCGTCGGAATGTCGGAACCCCCCGTGAAGGGCCCTGGTGTCCCCTTTTATAGAGCAAGGGGAGGCCAGGGTTACACAAGAACGTTACACGGGGATAACATGTACAGCGCTCGATATGGCGAAGGGTAGGAACCCTGTCTTGTCGGGGCCACTAGAGCCGACGTGAGCGTTGCTGTTGAAGCGTCCTTGGGGCGTGGCCTCCGTCCTGGGCGCGGACGTGGTGGCGTGGCGAGGTGGAAGCCGTACAGCACCCATCCCGGAACGTACAGGACGCGGCGGGATCCCTCCGGGTCTTGGGGTACCTGTCCTCCAATAGCATGAAAGTAGTTAGGGCTCGAGGGCGCGGAGCCGGCCTCGAGGGGGCGCCTACAGGGGGCTCGAGTCCCTGCAGGTATGGGCAAATCCCGTGAAAATCGATTGAACGGCAGGCATCTGGGCCTCGAGACGTGGCTTGGACGTGCCACAGGGTAGGGCGTGGGTTAACAGTGCTTCACTGGTGCCTTTTTGCCCATACTTGCGGTGAAAACGAGACTTGACTCTGCTCCAGACCACTGTGGTACACGTTGTGTTACAGAGGACATGACTGGAGTAGGTGGATGTATTAAATGCGCGGCATGAGGCTGACATCCGATGTCTGCGCCGCTCGAGGGAGGCATAAAGCGTCTCGAGGGATAGGCTGCTGTGCCAGAGAGGCTCGAGGTCCCCGCGTGGGGTCTCGAGGTGTAGTGTCCGGCTGTGGGGGGTTCGAGACGGAGTGCGAGAGTTCGCCCGAGGCCTGGCTCGGAGGGCTCGGGCGAGACGGAAAACGATCGTGCGCCCGAGGCCTGGCTTGGAGGGCTTGGGCGAGACGGAAAACGAGCGTTCGCCCGAGGCCTGGCTTGGAGGGCTCGAGCGTGACGGAAAACGATCGTGCGCCGAGGCCTGGCTTGGAGGGCTCGGGCGAGACGGAAAACGATCGTTCGCCCGAGGCCTGGCTTGGAGGGCTCGGGCAAGACGGAAAACGAGCGTTCGCCCGAGGCCTGGCTTGGAGGGCTCGGCTCGGAGGGCCAGCGTTGTAGGCCTCGAGGGGTCGGTTCTTTAGGGGGTCAGACTAGTTAGGTCTATTTTTAACCGTTGTTCTAGGTTTAGCCTATTTGTTTGCGTTGATTGGGGGTACCCTTTTGCGGACCCCCGACAGTTTATGGACATGTTTATGGACTCTTATATGTCGTGCTTCTTTTATTTATATATATGTCGTGGTTTGAGACTAATATATTTGTGAAAATGTATTTGTTCTGAGAAATGTGGCATCCATATGTCTGGGAAAGCAAGAAACAAATTTAAAAAAAAAGAAAAACCTCTTTGCCGTAGGTTGCACTCGGCGAAGCACCCCTTCGCCGAGTGCCGTGACCAAAACACTCGGCAAAGGTATGCACAGAATCGCACCTGGGAACGACCTTTGCCGAGTGCTATTACCATGACACTCGGCAAAAGTGCCATTTTTGCCGAGTGTATTCCCGAAACACTCGGCAAAAGCGCCATTTTTGGCCGAGTGTCAGACGTGAGGCACTCGGCAAAGGAGAAGTCTTTGCCGAGTGCTTCGCGTCTGACACTCGGCAAAGCCTCAGTCAACGTCTCGCGCCATTAACGGTTCCTTTTCTTTGCCGAGTACCAAAAGACACAGCAAAAGCTTTGCCGAGTGCCCGATAAAAAACACTCGGCAAAGAGCCCTTCACCGAGTAATCCTATACCGAGCGGGATATGCCGAGTGCGGCACACGGCAAAGGTTTTGCCGAGTGTATTTAGGCCTTTGCCGAGTGCCGTAGACACTCGGCAAAGACACTGAATCCGGTAGTGTCGTAGGTTTATTTGAACTCTAGACTAGACTACTACAATTTCAAATCTAATCAAACATTTTGACCAGTACAAAGTTGTAAGTTGTTTTGGCCCTCACCGACTCGAGTGGGGCATTTGACTGGTTCAGTCATTTCGGCTGAATCCCAGAATCGCCTCCTATATCTACCGTGTAGTAGTGTAGTAGTATATATAGCGCCGAGAGCAACGAAACAATTGTAGCGATGGGAAATCGAAGAGTTAATCAGTTTGTGCCGGAATAAATAGGGTTCTCAAATAATGAAATGATCTGAAAAATGAAGAAAAAAAAACAAATATAGCTAGGCGATAAAGCGATTTCCTCTGCATCCGCACAAACACAAAACAAGAAACTGACGACACAGCAATAGCAAGGGAAACGACACACGGCACCACGCATATGTTACTGGCAGAATGCTTAACAATTTGTTTCACAAGTTTCAGTACGTTTAGTTTTCATCGACGTCTATTGTCTTGCACCGGTCCTGTAGAGCCAACATAAAAATGAACTGATGAAAAAAAAATCGAATAACAATCTCTCATATTCTCTCGGCGAGCTGAGTGTACATGCAGAGAATTATACTTGGCATCGTAATAATACAGTCACTACTGGAAACGGTGGCTTTGCCGAGTGCCTGTAGCACTCGGCAAAGGCCATTCGACACTCGGCGTAGCCTATGCCGAGAGCAGCCCTCGGCATAGAGCTCTCGGCAAAAAACCTCACGGCAAAGGATCCTTTGCCGAGGGCCATTTAGCGGGCTCTCGGCAAACCTTTTACCGAGGGTCCCGACCGGCTCTCGGCAAAGAAAAGTGGTCGTTAACGGCTGTCCCTATTGACGGTAGGTTTGCCGAGGGCTAAGCCGGCTCTCGGCAAAGGCGTTACGTGTGCCGAGAGCCGGGCCCTCGGCAAAGAGATAATTTTTTTTATTATTATTTTTCTGTGCCGAGGGTTACCCGGGGTCAGCTCTCGGCAAAGAAATTTCGAATATTTTTTCTGGAACCTCTTCGCCGAGGGCTATCCTAGCCGGCGCTCAGCAAACCTCGGACTTTGCCGAGGGCTATGACCAAAGCCCTCGGCAAAGCCTTGGAAATTACGTTCTGCCTCCCCAGCTTTGCCGAGGGCTTTGGCCAAAACCCTCGGCAAAGGGCCTCTTTGCCGAGAGCAACTCTCGGCAAAGCTGGGTAAATTTTGATTTTTTGTTTTCCAGTTCTGTTTTTCCTTTTCTCCGACAATATCACACAGATATATATCACATTCATCACATATCACATATATATCACATTTCACGTCACAGAACATATATATATATATCACATCACATAGTTCAATAACATATATGTCATTAAATCACATAGTTCAACAACATGAAACTTCAGTGACACACGAGGAGATCTACTACACCCCGGCCAACCGGGCCACCCCTGAGAACTGTCGCCTGCTTGACCCCCGGTCGGGTTCCATCCAGGAGCGTGGCGGTTGTTCGAACCTTCTGACGGAGGAGGCTGCAAAAGGTCATGTTAGACAAGAAAATGAAATAAATGAAACACTAAAGTATTGATACTCACAGGAGCAACTCCGGGGTCCAGAGGCCGCGGTGGAGGAGCCATGAGCGTCTGAGGCACGGCCATGCCCTGGGAGGCCATGAAGGCGATGAGGTCCGCCATCTGCTTTGCTTGAGCCTCCATCTGGGCCGACATCTGTGACCGCATCTGGTCTCAGACACCTGGCGCTCCTGCCTTTCTATTTCCAGGCGGGCCTGCGATAATACAAAGTGAATGTTACAACAATGCAAACATTTAAAGATCAATGTACGATGAGTTAAATAGAAATAACCTCGAGCTCGGCGACCCGCGACTGCGCAGGCGACGGGCGTGGGCGTATGGGGACGCTCCCGCTCGTGCTCTGTGCTCGGAGCTGGGACAGAGTGGGAGTGGAGGCCGTGTCGATGACGCCGTCGCCAAGCCAGAACCGCCCGTGCTTCTTCCCTCCTCCAATCCTCATGACGATGCTCCCGTCCAGGTCCGCGGTGGCGGGATCAAAGTCGTCCCCATGGACCGCCCTTGCCGCCTCTGAGTAGTCAGTGAGGCGGGAGTGGACGCTGGAGTTGGTGTACGCGTCGGCGGGATCGTCGGGTTGTAGGAGGTCTCCGCTGCCGTGGCCTTGCCCTTGTGGGACATGGCGTATGCCGCCACCGTGCCGCAAGGCTGGCCACCGTGTGCCTCCGACTGCGAGGAAGACAACAAGATGATTAGCAATCAGGCAACATTTGATCGAGAAATTAATAAAGTCTTTCACGTACTCAAGCTTATGCGTACTCGGCGAGGTTGCGGTTGCCCTGGTGGTGTGGTACACCTGGCATCTGCGGAGATCTCATCACATATCATCACATGTGACATCTTGCGGAGATCTCAGGGTTTTAACCATCTTGCGTCACCACTTGCTCCAAACATTCCCAAATTTTTTCATAGCCTCTACATGCGATGTCAAGGTCACTCGTCCATTTTCATGATTTTCTGACTTCGTTTGTATTTTTAATAATTTTAAATCCAATATCACGCAACTTGATTGCCGTTTCTCGTGCACGAGACGGTCGAGTCTCCGCACCTGTCCCTGGATACGGTGTCGAAATACCCTCTGAAGAATGAATACCATTTTTCGAATCGCTGAGTTTCATTATTTGATGCACCTGCAGTTCAAACGTGCGTCCCCCGGAAAAAATCATCAAATTAAAAAAAATGCGCGAAATATAGCAGATTTATATGAAAACACTTCAAATTTGAAATCTTGGCTTGTAGTACTGTAGCAAGGCCACAGGAAAAATTGGGAGCAAAAAACAAAAAAAAATAATATGCTTTGCCGAGAGCTTCCTAAAGCCCTCGGCAAAGGGCACCTATGCCGAGAGCCAGGGCCAGGGCTCTCGGCATAGAATTTACCAAAAAAAAAATTCAACCCTGTGCCGAGAGCCTAACAGAGGGCTCTCGGCAAAGGTAACGGCGCAGGGGGAGCCGTTCGCGAGGGTTCCGTTTGCCGACGAGTATTCTACGCCGAGGGTTCGGCTCTCAGCATAGGGTCCCTTTGCCGAGAGCCTGACTTCGCCGAGCATGTATTAGAAATAATCTGGATCATCCGGATTAGCCGGAGCATGAGTCTCCTCATCACTGTCAACCATCGTCATAACCGTTAAATGACTTGACCCTACGGTCAAAGCCTTTTGCAACCTGTCTCAGCTCTTGACTCATAGACGCATCGGTTTGAGCCTGCAAGGTGGCGCAAGATATATCGTATCGGCGGGATGTACCAACTTCTCAGGATTGTATCAGGCTCTCGGCAAACGTTTTGCCGAGGCTTCCGTGTAGCCCTCGGCAAAAAAAAGTAGCCGTTAACGGCGCTCTCTACTGACGGTCACTTTGCCGAGGGCTAACCTGGCCCTCGGCAAAGGCTATATTTTGCCGAGAGTCCGGCTCTCGGCAAAGCTATATTTTTTTATTTTTTATTTTCCTGTGCCGACGGTTAACTAGGGTCGGCTCTCGGCAAAGAAATTTCTAATGATTTTTTTTGCGGCCTCTTCGCCGAGGGCTCTATCATCTGACTCTCGGCAAAGCCCTTGAATTGCGTTCAACATTCCCAGCTTTGCCGAGGGCTATGACCATAACCCTCGGCAAACCTGGGAACATTGTTTTCTGGTCCAGCTTTGCCGAGGGTTATGGTCATAGCCCTCGGCGAAGAGGCCCTTTGCCGAGAGCAACCCTCGGCAAAGTAGCAATTTTTTTTATTTTTTTCTGTTTTTCCTTGTAACACCTCTGGTGTTTAAGCATGTAATTAACTTGACATATCATCATTAGCATCATTAATCATCTTGATCATGATTTCATGTGTATGCATTTGCTTAGTGTATCATTTTATGTGATGTACCTCTATTGCAAAACCCTTATTAGCCCACTTCTCTTCTTCCTATAAGGGCAAAATGGTAATTTCACCTCTGTGCCTAGTTCTATGTAGTTCTTGTTTGAATTTAGTGCCCTGATGTTTGCTGCTTTGATCAAAGTTCAAAAATCAGATTTGATTTGAATTCCTTTTGCAAAACCCTAAAATCCCAAATCCTGGATTTATTCCCTTTTTGATAACTTTTTCAAATTCAAAATTTTGAGTTGGTTCAAAAAGCAAAGTTGTGAATCTGTCATAGAGGAACAACTTTGGTATTTACAGATTTCCATGTTTCTATATAAAATTGCAGTAATTTCAAATACATTCAATTCCAGTTTTTGTCCCCTTTTCAGTTTAAAAATTTATTCAAAAACTATTGAGTTTCAGAAAAGTGTATATTAGCAAAGTTATAGATTTTGTCAAATGGAACAACTTTCATATTGGAAGATTTTCCAGTTTTCAGTTTGAAATCCAAAGTAATTTTGATTTGAATCAAATTTGAAAAGTATTCTCTTTCTGTTTTGATTATAGTTCAAAAACTATTTGGAATTTGAAAATGTTCATATTGACAAAGTTGTAGATCTCTTTTTTCTGAACAACTTGGTGTTTTGAGTTTTTGTCGCACAGTTCGATTTTTGAGAGTAATTTGCAAATACCGAAGCCAGCCAAAAGTCAAACCCTAGGACCTAGACTGTTCCTCTTCTTCCTAGCGACGGGGGGGGCCCGGCCATGACGCCCCGCCGGCGCTGTTGCTGCAGCCCGCCTGGCCGCTTCCCACGCGTCCTTATCCTGCCGCAGCTGTCTCCCGGTTCCCTCCGCGCCCGCACGCGAGCGCTGACCTTCCTTCCCGTCCCCTACAGTGCCCAGCCGCCGCCGCCGCGTGGCAATCGCCGGCGAAGCTTGCGCCCGAGCCCCGGCTGCACACATACGTACCCCCGCCTGAGCGCAATCGAGTGCGCGTGCGTCCGCCGAGCTTATCCACCCCACCCCGAGGTCTCTACCGTCCCATAGCCGCGGCTATATAAGCCGCCGGAGCCCCGAGCTCCTCACTCCACCTCCGCCACCGTGGCCAGACCTCTCCAGACACTCCGCCTCTCCACCAGCTAGCCCTAAAGCTCCGCCTTGAGCTCGTGAACTTTCCCACCCTTCAATTTCACCTTCCCCGCCTCCGTTTGCCCGGCGTAACCCCATCTTCCCAATCTCCGACGGAACCCGGCGAGCTCGGGTTCGTGGAATTCGCTGTCTCCGCCTTGATCATCTCCCTCCGACCCTCGCATTCGCTTCCCTGTCTTCGGGCGGCTCTAACCTGGCCTTTGCGGCTCTGTTTGATGCCCAGGGTCGCCACTGCGCCGATCGCCGTCGCTCGCCGTCCGCCGGTCATCGCCGTTCGTCCACCTCCGTGCATCCCCTCACCTCGCCGAGTTCCTTGATCGACGCGGGTGAGCCCTCTGATCACGCTCGTGCCCTCAGCTCTGCCGCGGAGTGCCCAGTTTGGCCGGCGTAAACGCGCCGCCGCGCTCGGGTCACCGCCGGCGAGCAGAGTGCCGCCGCGGTCGTCTTCTCCCTCGAGCACGAGTCGAGCCTCACCCTCGAGCACGAGTCGAGCCTCACCCTCGAGCACGAGTCGAGCCTCACCCTCGAGCACGAGTCGAGCCTCACCCTCGAGCACGAGTCAAGCCTCACCCTCGAGCCCTGCCGCCGACACGTGGTAAGCATCCGAGCCTCCAGCCTCTGCTTCCACTCCGCTTCGCCCGAGCCCAACCTCGGACAGAGGCTTACTTCTCCTCCGTCTCGCCCGAGCCTCCGGGCCAGGCCTCGGACGAAGCTATCGCTTCCCCGTCTCGACCGAGCCCGTCTCGACCGAGCCCGTCTCGACCGAGCCCCGCGCGATTCGCCCGAGCCCCACGATTCGCCGAGCCCCGCCTAGAAAGAGCACAGTGCTCTTTTTTTTTCTGAGAGATGTAAATAGTGTTCTGTTTTTCTCTTTTTTGTATGATTTTCTGTGTGCATCCAAAATTCTGAAATTTTTTTGTAGACTCTTTATGTTCTGGAGTATTTTATAAAATTTGAAACTTGAGTTTTGTGCCAAAATTTGAAAATGTAAAATTCCCCTTTTAATTGAAAATGAAGGTTTGGTATTTTTGAGAGTGATTTATAACTCCAAAAATCATGAGACAAAATTTTGTGAGCTTCTTATGCCATGTTAGTCTCTGGTAAAATTTTGAGGTCTTTTGGAACAAGTTGATTTTTGAGCTTTTATTTAATTGTTAAATAGTGCCTTTTGTTAATTAAATGTCTGATTTATTTGAGCACCTTAATGACCTCCAAAAATTATGAAATTTGTTTTGCCATCTATCTACACCATAATGAACTTATGTGATTAATTTGGTAATTTTTGGAGCAACTTCATAAAATGACCTTTTTAATTAATTTAGGAAAAATAGAAAAAGTGATTAGTGTCGGTAATAAGTGTTTGATGATGTGATCTTTGGGTTGTTTGATGTTCATAGACCCATACCCCTCTGGTCTATGATGTTTGTGATGCCTTGTGATGATTATGCTTAAGTCATATAAAAGTTGCTTATAAAGTTAGCTAATATTGCTAGAAAGGGAAAGTATCTTTTGTCCACTTTACAACCACTTATACTTTGCAAAGCTATACTCTAGTTTTATTCCTATGCACTTTGTTCATACTAGCCTACTCATGTACATGCATCATTGCATCCGTATAGTAACCGAAGCAGAAGGAATCAACGTCAAGCCAGCCGCCGACGAACCTACCTCGAAGTAACCTCGAGCCCCGACTCCTGCAGTCCGCCCTCGAGCCCGCTCTCTTTAAGGCAAGCCCCGGTGCATTTAACCCTTCCATTTATAAAATGTTTTCCTTAAATGCTTTTGAGTTAAAATTACTGCATTAGGTTATAGGAGTTGTGTGATGACCTATTGCCTCCTGCATTATTTACCTCCACCAAAAGATCCACCCGCCTTGTTTTAAAAACTATTTGCAAAATGCTTAGTGATGCTATATAATAGATTTGCAAAAATGCCAATTTCAAAAGTGTGATCACTTAAGAATCTTTATGGGATTTTGGATTTACTCCCACTATTGGCTAAGTATCTGATCCGTACTTAGTCAATGGGAAGGAGAGGTTGTCCTTGCGTACGGTGGTCGTCATGTTGTAGTCCGGGACTCAACAGTTGACACCGACCGGGACAGGGTTGAAAAACCGACAGGACCTGTACTCTTGGGTTAGAGTCCCGAGGTGCTTGTCGCTGGCGGAAAATGTAGGGACCATCCGTATGGGGGCCTGCTGGTCAAGACTTGTAACTATTCACATACTACGGAAAGCTCTGGCTCCGAGAAATCCATTATTGACCGACAACCGCGCACTGGGAGTGGAGAGATGGCGGAAGTAGCATGTACCCACGTGGGTTAGAGTCCCGGATTGGAGTGGTGTACTGTACTTCCGGGTGGCGTAGGACCGGGCCCAATCTTGGAGGAATCGTGGAAGACGAGTTGGCATATGCAAGCTTGGGTGCTACATATGCAGTGTGAATAGGGATCCTCAGCTGAGTATTCTTTATCCGGATTAACGTTGCTCCTCGGTTATGGAGACTTGGTCACTGACTGTCAACGGAGAGTGGTTCTCAACTAGGAATGTTTTGAAATGTAAAATGAATCATGGTCAATGAAGAACTGAGGAATACTTGAACCTTTCCAAAATAAAACAAGTTTTACAAGATGCTTTTTCTGAAACAGGACCTGTACTCTTGGGTTAGAGTCCCGAGGTGCTTGTTGCTGACGGAAAAACTCAAAATGCTTTTTCTGCAAATTTCTCGATCTTGTTCAAGCCTTACCTAAGCCTTTCATTCCTGAGTCTCCTCCCCTTTTTCTTGTCGGGTAAGTCTTGTTGAGTACCCCAGTACTCAGGGTTTGTTAACCCCTGTTGCAGGTTTCTAATAGGTGGCGTTGATCCTGATCATGTCAGTGGGCTTGACGTGATCTGGTTGTTCCTCATCTCCAACTTAGGTACTCCGCCTAAGTGTGGTTCTGTAATACTACTCTACTCTCGCAAACACAGTTATTTTATGTAAAAGTAACATCTTCATAATTTGTAAGTTTTCTCTATCTTGCTTCCGCACTCCGAGGGTATTTTGTATCAACTGTTGTAATGTTGTGATTAATCCAACCTTCATGATGATGGTCCTGTGGCTCGTGGATAATTCGGGGTCTCCGCAGGGACACCCGACGGATCATTCCAGTAACGTGTTTCATTTGCACAGTCATTGGGCTCCGTATGACGATGACGTGTGCAGGTGGGCCACATTATTGGGAGGTTCTGCCACAGAATGGTATCGGAGCAGGATTGTCATCAAGGGAAGACTGGTCGCAACATTACTTTTGAAAAACTTCAAAATGATTTCTTAACCTAAAAGTTTTTGGAAGTAACAAATTAAAAATGATCCTTCCTAAGTTTCTTGCTTTGCTGGAAGACTTCGTGAAGACTATACTAGTGATTCCGACAGAAGGTACCGTCAGTGAAGCTAGTATATAAAGTATAGCCCTATATCTAACTAACAGGTGGAGACGGAAATCTCCTGTCAGAGAAAGGTCGTATAGGGCGAGCATGCATCTATCATACATAATTTAAAATGTGCTTCTTCTCTGAATTCTAAAAACAGCTATGATCCCCGATGGCTGATCGTCCCTAAATTCCGTTACCCTTGCTACTTTGCTCCATAAGTTCTGATCCTTGAGAACTTTTGGATATCTTTCATACACTCTACCACATAAAAGTCAGAATCAGGGTGAATCTTTGGTTCTTCCTCGATATGTGTGTGTCATGCCTTGAATTGGCACATACCATTTGCTGATGTCGTGTAAACGACGAATGGTGGTTGAAAGTTACTGAAATTGTGTTCTTTGAAAGGACCGTGATCCATGGACCGGATAAAAGTGTAGGAACCTGGAGTCACCTATGGACGGCCACCATAGGGAGTTACTGTCAGGTGCTCGCTAATATACAGGCCTATCGTCATGATTCTTTCTAGTCCACCGTTAAAGTGCTTTCATTTCTGGATGCCCGAAAGGGAATCAAAGCCACTTTCCTTGTATTTATGACCAATCCCTGCTTTTGGTTATAATTTCCCTCTTTATGGGATGAGAGTTATAGAAGTTATGCTCTATTATGGTGCCATAAATGGTGACCACAGTGCCGCGTCGGAACCCGAAGAATCTTGTGTGCCGAGTTGCACAAGTTTTCCGTTGGGTGCGCGCAGGTATCGAAGTCTACAGTTATGATCCAATATAGCCCGTAACTAATATACGCTCTCTCTTGGCTCTTGATATTTTTCCTTGCTCCACTCAAAATCCCCTACCTTGCTACTTGCAACCGCGTTCTGATCCCAGTTGTAATCCCAACCGCAACCCAGTTGCCTTGTGAACTCCTTGCGAGAAACAAGTGTGACACATTTCCTTTTTCATTACTCAACCCCAGCCTTTAAGCACTTCTTAAATCTCGGGACGAGATTTCTTTTAGGGGGGAAGGCTGTAACACCTCTGGTGTTTAAGCATGTAATTAACTTGACATATCATCATTAGCATCATTAATCATCTTGATCATGATTTCATGTGTATGCATTTGCTTAGTGTATCATTTTATGTGATGTACCTCTATTGCAAAAACCCTTATTAGCCCACTTCTTCCTATAAGGGCAAAATGGTAATTTCACCTCTGTGCCTAGTTCTATGTAGTTCTTGTTTGAATTTAGTGCCCTGATGTTTGCTGCTTTGATCAAAGTTCAAAAATCAGATTTGATTTGAATTTCCTTTTGCAAAACCCTAAAATCCCAAATCCTGGATTTATTCCCTTTTTGATAACTTTTTCAAAATTCAAAATTTTGAGTTGGTTCAAAAAGCAAAGTTGTGAATCTGTCATAGAGGAACAACTTTGGTATTTACAGATTTCCATGTTTCTATATAAAATTTGCAGTAATTTCAAATACATTCAAATTCCAGTTTTTGTCCCCTTTTCAGTTTTAAAAATTTATTCAAAAACTATTGAGTTTCAGAAAAAGTGTATATTAGCAAAGTTATAGGTTTTGTCAAATGGAACAACTTTCATATTGGAAGATTTTCAAGTTTCAGTTTGAAATCCAAAGTAATTTTGATTTGAATCAAATTTGAAAAGTATTCCCTTTTCTGTTTTTGATTATAGTTCAAAAACTATTTGGAATTTGAAAATGTTCATATTGACAAAGTTGTAGATCTCTTTTTTCTGAACAACTTTGGTGTTTTGAGTTTTTGTCGCACAGTTCGATTTTTGAGAGTAATTTGCAAAATACCGAAGCCAGCCAAAAGTCAAACCCTAGGACCTAGACTGTTCCTCTTCTTCCTAGCGACAGGGGAGGGGCCCGGCCATGACGCCCCGCCGGCGCTGTTGCTGCAGCCCGCCTGGCCGCTTCCCACGCGTCCTTATCCTGCCGCAGCTGTCTCCCGGTTCCCTCCGCGCCCGCACGCGAGCGCTGACCTTCCTTCCCGTCCCCTACAGTGCCCAGCCGCCGCCGCCGCGTGGCAATCGCCGGCGAAGCTTGCGCCCGAGCCCCGGCTGCACACCAGTACCCCCGCCTGAGCGCAATCGAGTGCGCGTGCGTCCGCCGAGCTTATCCACCCCACCCCGAGGTCTCTACCGTCCCATAGCCGCGGCCATATAAGCCGCCGGAGCCCCGAGCTCCTCACTCCACCTCCGCCACCGTGGCCAGACCTCTCCAGACACTCCGCCTCTCCACCAGCTAGCCCTAAAGCTCCGCCTTGAGCTCGTGAAGCTTTCCCACCCTTCAATTTCACCTTCCCCGCCTCCGTTTGCCCGGCGTAACCCCATCTTCCCAATCTCCGACGGAACCCCGGCGAGCTCGGGTTCGTGGAATTCGCTGTCTCCGGCCTTGATCATCTCCCTCCGACCCTCGCATTCGCTTCCCTGTCTTCGGGCGGCTCTAACCTGGCCTTTGCGGCTCTGTTTGATGCCCAGGGTCGCCACTGCGCCGATCGCCGTCGCTCGCCGTCCGCCGGTCATCGCCGTTCGTCCACCTCCGTGCATCCCCTCACCTCGCCGAGTTCCTTGATCGACGCGGGTGAGCCCTCTGATCACGCTCGTGCCCTCAGCTCTGCCGCGGAGTGCCCAGTTTGGCCGGCGTAAACGCGCCGCCGCGCTCGGGTCACCGCCGGCGAGCAGAGTGCCGCCGCGGTCGTCTTCTCCCTCGAGCACGAGTCGAGCCTCACCCTCGAGCACGAGTCGAGCCTCACCCTCGAGCACGAGTCGAGCCTCACCCTCGAGCACGAGTCGAGCCTCACCCTCGAGCACGAGTCAAGCCTCACCCTCGAGCCCTGCCGCCGACACGTGGTAAGCATCCGAGCCTCCAGCCTCTGCTTCCACTCCGCTTCGCCCGAGCCCAAGCCTCGGACAGAGGCTTACTTCTCCGTCTCGCCCGAGCCTCCGGGCCAGGCCTCGGACGAAGCTATCGCTTCCGTCTCGACCGAGCCCGTCTCGACCGAGCCCGTCTCGACCGAGCCCCGCGCGATTCGCCCGAGCCCCACGATTCGCCGAGCCCGGCCTAGAAAGAGCACAGTGCTCTTCTTTTTTTCTGAGAGATGTAAATAGTGTTCTGTTTTCTCTTTTTTGTATGATTTTCTGTGTGCATCCAAAAATTCTGAAATTTTTGTGGTAGACTCTTTATGTTCTGGAGTATTTTATAAAAATTTGAAACTTGAGTTTTGTGCAAAAATTTGAAAATGTAAAATTCCCCTTTTAATTGAAAAATGAAGGTTTTGGTATTTTTGGAGAGTGATTTATAACTCCAAAAATCATGAGACAAATTTTTGTGAGCTTCTTATGCCATGTTTAGTCTCTGGTAAAATTTTGAGGTCTTTTGGAACAAGTTGATTTTTGAGCTTTTATTTTAATTGTTAAATAGTGCCTTTTGTTAATTAAATGTCTGATTTTATTTGAGCACCTTAATGACCTCCAAAAATTATGAAATTTGTTTTGCCATCTATCTACACCATAATGAACTTATGTGATTAATTTGGTAATTTTTGGAGCAACTTCATAAAATGACCTTTTTAATTAATTTAGGAAAAATAGAAAAAGTGATTAGTGTCGGTAATAAGTGTTTGATGATGTGATCTTTGGGTTGTTTGATGTTCATAGACCCATACCCCTCTGGTCTATGATGTTTGTGATGCCTTGTGATGATTATGCTTAAGTCATATAAAAGTTGCTTAATAAAGTTAGCTAATATTGCTAGAAAGGGATAAGTAATCTTTTGTCCACTTTAACAACCACTTATACTTTGCAAAGCTATACTCTAGTTTTATCCTATGCACTTTGTTCATACTAGCCTACTCATGTACATGCATCATTGCATCCGTATAGTAACCGAAGCAGAAGGAATCAACGTCAAGCCAGCCGCCGACGAACCTACCTCGAAGTAACCTCGAGCCCCGACTCCTGCAGTCCGCCCTCGAGCCCGCTCTCTTTAAGGCAAGCCCCGGTGCATTTAACCCTTCCATTTATAAAATGTTTTCCTTAAATGCTTTTGAGTTAAAATTACTGCATTAGGTTATAGGAGTTGTGTGATGACCTATTGCCTCCTGCATTATTTACCTCCACCAAAAGATCCACCCGCCTTGTTTTAAAAACTATTTGCAAAATGCTTAGTGATGCTATATAATAGATTTGCAAAAATGCCAATTTCAAAAGTGTGATCACTTAAGAATCTTTATGGGATTTTGGATTTACTCCCACTATTGGCTAAGTATCTGATCCGTACTTAGTCAATGGGAAGGAGAGGTTGTCCTTGCGTACGGTGTCGTCATGTTGTAGTCCGGGACTCAACAGTTGACACCGACCGGGACAGGGTTGAAAAACCGACAGGACCTGTACTCTTGGGTTAGAGTCCCGAGGTGCTTGTCGCTGGCGGAAAAATGTAGGGACCATCCGTATGGGGGCCTGCTGGTCAAGACTTGTAACTATTCACATACTACGGAAAGCTCTGGCTCCGAGAAATCCATTATTGGACCGACAACCGCGCACTGGGAGTGGAGAGATGGCGGAAGTAGCATGTACCCACGTGGGTTAGAGTCCCGGATTGGAGTGGTGTACTGTACTTCCGGGTGGCGTAGGACCGGGCCCAATCTTGGAGGAATCGTGGAAGACGAGTTGGCATATGCAAGCTTGGGTGCTACATATGCAGTGTGAATAGGGATCCTCAGCTGAGTATTCTTTATCCGGATTAACGTTGCTCCTCGGTTATGGAGACTTGGTCACTGACTGTCAACGGAGAGTGGTTCTCAACTAGGAATGTTTTGAAATGTAAAATGAATCATGGTCAATGAAGAACTGAGGAATACTTGAACCTTTCCAAAATAAAACAAGTTTTACAAGATGCTTTTTCTGAAAACAGGACCTGTACTCTTGGGTTAGAGTCCCGAGGTGCTTGTTGCTGACGGAAAAACTCAAAATGCTTTTTCTGCAAATTTCTCGATCTTGTTCAAGCCTTACCTAAGCCTTTCATTCCTGAGTCTCCTCCCCTTTTTCTTTGTCGGGTAAGTCTTGTTGAGTACCCCAGTACTCAGGGTTTGTTAACCCCTGTTGCAGGTTTCTAATAGGTGGCGTTGATCCTGATCATGTCAGTGGGCTTGACGTGATCTGGTTGTTCCTCATCTCCAACTTAGGTACTCCGCCTAAGTGTGGTTCTGTAATACTACTCTACTCTCGCAACACCAGTTATTTTATGTAAAAGTAACATCTTCATAATTTGTAAAGTTTATCTATCTTGCTTCCGCACTCCGAGGGTATTTTGTATCAACTGTTGTAATGTTGTGATTAATCCAACCTTCATGATGATGGTCCTGTGGCTCGTGGATAATTCGGGGTCTCCGCAGGGACACCCGACGGATCATTCCAGTAACGTGTTTCATTTGCACAGTCATTGGGCTCCGTATGACGATGACGTGTGCAGGTGGGCCACATTATTGGGAGGTTCTGCCACATTCCTTTTCTCCCACACTACCAAACATATATATATCACATTCATCACATATCACATATATATCACATTTCACATCACAGAACATATATATATATATCATGAAAGTTCACATCACATAGTTCAATAACATATATGTCTGCGAATCTAGTTCACATCACATAGTTCAACAACATATTCGTCCTCGAATCTAGTTCACATCACATAACTTCAGTGACACACGATAGTCCAACGTACTACACCCCCGGCCAACCAGGCCACCCCTGAGAGGGGCCGCCTGGTTCACCCCCGGTCTGGTTCCATCGGTGGTTGTTCGAACCTTGTGACGGAGGAGGCTGCAAAAGGTCATGTCAGACAAGGAAATGAAATAAATAAAACACTAAAGTATTGATACTCACAGGAGCAGCTCCGGGGTCCTGAGACGGCGGTGGAGGAGCCATGCGCGTCTGCGGCACGGCCATGCCCTGGGAGGCCATGAAGGCGATGAGGTCCGCCATCTGCTTTGCTTGAGCCTCCATCTGGGCCGACATCTGTGACCGCATCTAGAACTCGGACACCTGGCGCTCCTGCCTTTCTCTTTCCAGGCGGGCCTGCGATAATACAAAGTGAATGTTAGAACAATGCAAACATTTAAAGATCAATGTACGATGAGTAAAATAGAAATAACCTCGAGCTCGGCGACCCGTGACTGCGCAGGCGACGGGCGTGGGCGTATGGGGACGCTCCCGCTCGTGCTCTGTGCTCGGAGCTGGGACAGAGTGGGAGTGGAGGCCGTGTCGATGACGCCGTCGCCAAGCCAGAACCGCCCGTGCTTCTTCCCTCCTCCAATCCTCATGACGATGCTCCCGTCCAGGTCCGCGGTGGCGGGATCAAAGTCGTCCCCATGGACCGCCCTTGCCGCCTCTGAGTAGTCAGTGAGGCGGGAGTGGACGCTGGAGTTGGTGTACGCGTCGGCGGGATCGTCGGGGTTGTAGGAGGTCTCCGCTGCCGTGGCCTTGCCCTTGTGGGACATGGCGTATGCCGCCACCGTGCCGCAAGGCTGGCCACCGTGTGCCTCCGACTGCGAGGAAGACAACAAGATGATTAGCAATCAAGCAACATTTGATCGAGGAATTGATAAAGTCTTTCACGTACCCAAGCTTGTGCGTACTCGGCGAGGTTGTGGTTGCCCTGGTGGTGTGGTACACCTGGCATCTGCAGACGCGCCTCCCAGGCCTCGGCGTGGTGGGCCGCCCACTCTTCGGATAGCCACCGGTCCACGATCATCTCCTAGCACTCGGGAAACGACTGGCACCATTGGGGGATCATCTGCACATCATCAAGTATTTCACGTCTAAGCGTCAGATGAAAAGTACCAAAAGCTTAATCTCAAAAGAAAACACTTACCTGCAAGAACTGCGCCCGGCCCAGCGTCATGCCTCTCGCCTGGGCCTTCGTCACCCTCGTGGCCAAGACCGTGGCGTTGTAGGTGATGATGGCCTGCAGTCTCGCCTCGTAGATCATGTCGGTGACGAGCTTCCTACAGGCCCGGGTAGCCGTCACCTCCGCCACTGCCTCCTTCCCCGGCTCGCACTTGAAGTAGTTCTGCATACAGACACAATACGAGGCGAGACAGTAATTAAAGAAAAAATATGATGAATTTGATATTGTTTGACGAAGACTTACCCACAGCTCCGCTTTAACCCGCGCCGCCTTGTTGGGGAAGTCTGGGTCTGGGGCGACGCTGTAGTGGTCAAAGGTGTAGGTCGGCTCGTGCCTCCCGGCATACTGTACTATGCCGGGGTAGTGCTCGCGGCACAGGAGACCCAGGATGCCGTTGGGTTTGCGGCCTTTAGGCCCCACAAAGTCCCATCCCCTGCACAAGTGATTAAAAAAGATTATTAGCTTCTATTTCTATTTTGAATCTCATCGTACGAACAGGTAGTTAGAACATGTACCTTTGTCCGATGGGCGTGATCACTGGGCGTCGGGCACGTGCCGGCAACGCCGGGAGGCTGGCGGGGCCTCTCAAGTAGGGCGTGGACACCCCTGAGGCACCCGAACCCTCGTCCGCCTCGTCCTCCTCCTCTGCCTCCTCGGCCAATGGTGCCTCCTCCTGCCGCTGGGCCTCGGGCGTGGCCGGCACCTCCTCCTCGACCTCCTCCTCCTCCTCCTGTGGAGACGGCTCCCTCCGGCGGCGGCCACTCCTCGTCGAGGGCACGTCGGACTGCGAGGCCCGGTACAACCAACTCAACCGCCTCTGACGTCCTCCCGGCATCTTGCCTCGACCTCCTGCATTTAAAAGAACAAGCAATGTTGTATTAGAAATAACATAACCAAATATGTGCAATATAAATAAAACAATAGATCCTAAAAATATAACATAATATTACATGTATTAGAAATAATCTGGATCATCCGGATTAGCCGGAGCATGAGTCTCCTCATCACTGTCAACCATCGTCATAACCGTTAAATGACTTGACCCTACGGTCAAAGCCTTTTGCAACCTGTCTCAGCTCTTGACTCATAGACGCATCGGTTTGAGCCTGCAAGGTGGCGCAAGATATATCGTTATACGGTCAGAACGTAAGAGCAAGTTGGAACGTTAGACTAAGTACGACCTACTGTTGGACGGTACCTTCTGTCAAAACCAAGAAATGAAATCAGGCCTCCCTTGCCCCGCACCATTTGCAATTAGGGTTTCAGCTGCCGCATCAGAAAGAGGCCTTGGTCCATTCGAGAACAAATGAAGAAATTCACTGTACGAAGCAAAAAGAATGGTGTTGGAAAGTGACGACGAATTGGATGAAGATAGATAACAACTTACCCCATGTACGGATCCAGCTCATCAAGGTTGGTAAGCACGTATAGCATGATCTTTCGCCACTCTTCATAGTTCAACTGCTTAACTGTGGATCTACTTGCCGTGCCGAGTTGGCCTCGAAAAAGGCTAAGAGTCGATTCATTTTCTCCAGCATTGTAACGAGGGGGTGGATTATGCACGCTAGGAAGGTTCTCAGAGTAGTATTCTTCAGTGAAGTTGGACACCTCCTCCAGAATGGATGCCTCTGCAATGGAAGCCTCAATTTTGGCTTTGTTTCTACATTTCTTGCGAAGAGTCTTCATATTTCTCTCGACTGGAAAGCACCAACGCCATTGCATAGGCCCTCCCATTCGAACCTCATTTGGGAGGTGTACGATCAAATGAAGCATCGGAGTGAAGAAGCCTGGTGGAAAGATCTTCTCCAGCTTACAGAGCAACACAGGTGCAGCTTTCTCCAAGTCATCAACGACGGACCGAGATATCTCCTTGGCACATAGCTGGCGGAAGAAATAGCTCAACTCTGCCAGCACAACCCACATAGGCTCAGGAAGATAGCCTCGAACCATCGCCGGAAGAAGCCGTTCGATCCATACGTGGAAGTCATGACTCTTCATCCCTAGGACTCGCAGAGTAGATAAGTTGACTCCTCTCGTTAGATTCGCTGCATATCCATCAGGGAATGTCAATGTCTGGATCCACTGAAGTATTTCTTTCCTTTGTGGCCTGCCCAAGACGAAATCGACCTTGGGCCGTGTCCATCTCCTGCCGGGCTGAGGAGGCAGCATCTCTTGCTTTGGTCTATCGCACAACAGTGCCAGGTCTAGTCTAGCCTTAGGGTTGTCCTTAGACTTTTCAGTGTCCATGAGTGTTCCCCAAAGCGACTCAGCGATGTTCTTTTCAGTGTGCATTACATCAATGTTATGTGGCAGAAGAAGATCGTCATAATAAGGGAGTCTTTCCAAGCCTGACTTATGAGTCCACATATGCTCCTGACCATACCCCGCAAAACGACCGTCTGTTTCGTTGAACTGGAGAGCATCTATCTGAGCATGAACCTCGGCACCGGTCAGCAACCGAGGTGGAGGATCTCTCACCACGACACCTTTGGTAAAGTTCTTGGTGTCCCGTCTAAAAGGATGGTCAAGAGGTAGGAATTGTCGATGTTGGTCGAACGCCGAATACTTGCCACCCTTCTTCAACCAGATAAATCTCGTAGCTGTCTTACAAACCGGGCATGAGAACTTGCCATGGACACACCAGGCACAGAATATCCCATATGCCAGGTAGTCATGCAGTGAGTACTGGTACCAGATGTGCATTGTGAAGTTAGACCTTGAAGCTCGGTCGTATGTCAATACCCCTTCATTCCAAGCAGTTTCCAATTCATCAATCAGAGGCTCCATGTACACACCCATGTTATTCCCCGGGTGTCCAGGAATTATCAACGACAAGAAGACAGTATGACGTTGAAATAGGACGCCGGGGGGGGGAGATTGAGGGGGATAACGAAGACGGGCCAACACATGTACGGGACAGCCATGAGTCCATAGGGATTGAAACCGTCCGTTGCAAACGCAACACGAACATTACGAGCCTCTCTAGCTTTGTCATGATGGATGCGGTCGAAGTGGGCCCATGCTTCACCATCGGCGGGATGTACCAACTTCTCAGGATTGTATCGGGTACCCTGTTTGTGCCATGTCATCTGTTTCGCGGATTCCTCGGTCATGTAGAGACGTTGGATCCTCGGTGTGAACGGCAGGTAACGCAGGACTTTCATGGGGATAGAAAGCTGCCTCTTCGGGCCTTCACCATCGTCTACCTCCATGTATCTCGACGCTTTACACTTCGGACAGTAACCTGCATCCGTGAGATCTTTCCTGAAGAGGACGCACCCATTTGGACAAGCATGTATCTGCTCATATGGCATCTTCAGTGCACGAAGCAGTTTCTGTGACTCGTATAGGCTCTTTGGCAATATGTGGCCGTCCGGAAGCATGCTACCAAATAGGGCCAACATACCATCGAACGCATCTCGACTCAGGTTGAACTGGGACTTGAACCCCATCACACGGCCAATGGCATCCAGTTGAGAAACCGTTGTCCGATCGTGAAGGGGTTTCTGTGCCGAAGACATCATCTCGTAAAATGCCTTTGCGGTCTTCTCCATCTCCTCCTCCGTACGTCCTTCAGCGTACTGTGCTTCTTGGAAGTCATCTAACATGTCTGCTACCCCCGCATCAGCATCAAAGTCCTCCAGACGTGGTCGCACTGCCTCCGCTCTCAAACGATGTGCTTCACCATGGTAGATCCACCGGGTGTAGTCTGTGGTGAATCCATTGTTCACAAGATGTTTAGCCATGTTCTCCTTGTCTTGCCTTCTCCGGTTCCCACATCTGCTGCATGGGCACAACACTTTGATCTCTCCTCGCCGAGCCGCGCCAAATGCATTGTTCACGAAAGCATCTGTCTTGCGCAACCATTCATCGGTGAAATCACTTCTGCTTCTACGGCCCGAGTACATCCACTGACGGTCATCCATCCTACTGTCATGCATCCGAGTACTTACATATCTACCTCCGAGTACTTCCATCCTACTATCATCTAATAGGTGAGGATAGGTCCTAATCCCACCCGCGGATGCGTACATGAGGCCAGTTCCCATTGTCTGCCCCGAGCCGAGACAGAATTTCAGCAGCACCTCCCCGATGTTCTCAAGATACACGTCCCTGTAGGGAGAGTGTGTATCCGGAGAACAACAGGGAGGTGATGCCGAAACTCCATCTCGAATCGGGGCAGACCATGGGAACTAGCCTCATCGACGCATCTGCGGGCTGTCCAAGTAACGTGGACAATCCGAAACAGATACGGTTATCGATATGCAGAGACCTGCATACCTCCAGCCGTATCTCTTTCGGACGGGAGACGCCTAACTGGGTTCAATGACCTAAGACCCTTTTCTGGGAAGAGACGTTATTTATACCTAGGGTGCCGGTGGAGTCAGGCTAGCGGCGCAGTGGCGAGTCGGTGCAGTGGCGAGCCGAAGCGGTGCAGGCAGGCCCGCGACGGTGACGAAGATGATTGTGGTCGCCGAGGATCTCCGGGTTGGCCCCGACAGGTCCTCCTCCTACAGAAAAGACAAAAAATATAGTATCCATTAGAAATTTCGGCAGAACCTCCCCTGTACGGTGAGGTTTCGAAACCTGCAAGAAACAACGGCACGATGGCCGACATCCACATATATGTCAAGGCACAATGGCCGACATCAACATACATTAACAAGCACCTCACTACTACTAAATAATACTCGATCGCCGCATACATTCACATTACTAAATAATACTCGATCGCCGCATACATTCACATTCATCCACATATATCGTCGGGATCAAGGACGACTACTACTAACAACTACTACTTACTACTACTTCTTACAACAACTAAGTTGCAGAGGTACAAGGACGACGGGGCGATCGAGGAAGACTTACAAGTGACGACGCGGGCCGATCGACGAGGACGGAGCGGGACGGGGCAGGGGCGCGTGGCCGAATGGGTGGGGCAGGGCTCCTCCTCCTCCTCTTCCTCTCCTCCTCCTCCTCCTCCTCCTCTCCTCTTCCTGTCCTCCTCTTCCTGTCCTCCTCCTCCTCCTCCTCTTCCTTCTCTCCTCCTCCACCTCTCCTCCTCTCCAACCGGGCGTGCAAGCGGCGGGGGCGGAGGCCGCGCGCGGGGCGGGGGCGGGCCGCGCGGCGCGGGGGGCGGGGGCGGCGGCGCGGCGCGGGGGCGCGGGGGCGGGGGCGGCGGCGCGGGGGCGCGGGGGTCGGGGGCGGGCCTCGCGCGCGGGGGGCGCGGCGGCGGCTGCGGCGCGTTGGGCGTGGCGGCTGGCGCGAGCGGGGGGCGCGTGCGGCGTCGCGGCGCGGGGTGGGGGGGCGGGGCGGCGGCGCGGCGCAGGGTCGGGGGCGGCGGCGCGGGGGCGGGGCGGCCGGCTGCGCGGCGCGGGCGTGCCGGCCGCGTGTGTGTGTGTGTTTGTGTGTGGTGCGGGGCGGGCGCCGCGGCGGGCGTTTTTTTTTTTAACCTGACTTGGTTCTTTGCCGAGAGCCAGATCCGGTGGCTCTCGGCAAAGAGGAAACCTTTACCGAGAGTCGTCTGATCTGGCTCTCGGCAAAGATTTTGTTTTTATTTTTTTTTGTAAACTCTATGCCGAGAGCCCTGGCGCTGGCTCTCGGCATAGGTGCTCTTTGCCGAGGGCTTTAGGAAGCTCTCGGCAAAGCATTTTATTTATTTTTTGTTTTTTTGCACCCAATTTTTTCTGTGGCCTTGCTACAGTACTATAAGCCAAGATTTCAAATTTGAAGTGTTTTGCATACATCTTGCTATATTTCGCGCATTTTCTTTAATTTGATGATTTTTCCCACGGGACGCACGTTTGAACTGCAGGTGCATGAAATAGTGAAACTCAGCGATTCGAAAAATGGTATTCATTCTTCGGAGGGTATTTCGACACCGTATCCGGGGACAGGCACGGAGACTCGACCGTCTCGTGCACGAGAAACGGCGACCAAGTTGCGTGATATTGGATTTAAAATAACTAAAAATACAAGCGAAGTCAGAAAATCATGAAAATGGACGAGTGACCTTGACATCGCATGTAGAGGCTATGAAAAAAATTTGGGAATGTTTCGAGCAAGTGGTGGCGCAAGATGGTTGAAACCCTGAGATCAGAGCAAGATCTCACATGCGATGATACGCGGGTTTTTTCATCATAAACCTAAAACCCTACCAGCAGTGTACCATATATATATATTACGTATCATTTATCACGGTTAAGCGAGGACGTAAGCTTGGCGATAAGCTCTATGAGGACAGCAGGACATCTGATAGTCAGATCATTCAGGCCACCAGCCGCCGCTCACTACCGGAAAATCAATCTTCGCCGAGTGCTGGCAGCACTCGGCGAAGAGCCTTTTGCACTCGGCGAAGGCTTCACGGCAAAGAGGTTCTTTGCCGAGTGCCAAATATCGGGCACTCGGCGAAGGCTTCGCCGAGTGCTGACATATTTGGCACTCGGCAAAGAAAAAAATAAAAAAACCCCGAAAAAATAGGGAAAATTTTTTATTTAATTGGAGGAGGGGCCCACTGAGCAGCGCCCACTTGTCGCCCTCAAAATCGCAAGTTCTACTATTTTTCACGCAATTTTCTCTCACGCAGTCAGCTGGATTCGAACTCACGACCTCTCGTTCGCGCGGAGCCTCCTCTACCACTGCACTACACACTCATATACGTTCCATCTCCGTTTCGATTACCCATATATTATACTAAACCATGTGTAACTTGCTTATTTGAGGCCCTAAACGAATTCAAATCAAAAAATTGTAAACTACAAAGTTTTCTAACTTTTCAAGATCTACAACTTTTATTTTAGTAGTTTTTCCATCCGAGGTCGTTTATAAAAATTTGAATTTTAAATTTTACAATTTGAAACGTAGTTTTCGTTGACAAGATGATTTCAAATCAAAAAGTTGTCAACACCAAAGTTTCATAACTTTTCGAGATCTACAACTTTCATTTTGGTCATTTCTCCATCTGAGGTATTTTGAAAAATTTGAATTTTAAAATTTTCAAATTCGACGCAGTTTTGCATAACTAGATGACTTCAAATTAAAAAGTTATCAACTACAAACTTTCATAACTTGTCAAGATCTACAAAGTTTATTTTTTGGTTGTTTGACTATTTGTGCATCCGACATTGTGGTTCTAATATTATTCATAAACATTATATATCACTCTTGTAGTTTTATAAACTACCGGAGAGATATATAAGATTTGTGAACGAATTTATTTTAAGTTTGTCAAATGAAAAAATCACCATAACAAAAATTGTTCATCTTGATAAGTTAACCAACTTTGTAGTTAAAAACTTTTTCATTTGGATTAATTTACTGCATCAAAATATAATTTAAAAACTGGTTTTGCCGAGTGTCAGAAAAAAACACTAGGCAAAGAGCTCTTTGCCGAGTGCCACGTGGCTGGCACTCGGCAAAGGAACCTCTTTGCCGAGTGCCAGCCACGTGGCACTCGGCAAAGAACCGCCCACGTGGCACAGTTCGGGGCCACATTCTTTGCCGAGTGCCACGTGGCTGGCACTCGGCAAAGAGGGGCTCTTTGCCGAGTGCCGGCCACGTCGCACTCGGCGAAGAACCGCCCACGTGGCACAATTCGGGGCCACATGCTTTGCCGAGTGCCACGTGGCTGGCACTCGGCAAAGAGGGGCTCTTTGCCGAGTGCCGGCCACGTGGCACTCGGCAAAGCATGCTTTGCCTTGTGTTGGCCCTTTGCCGAGTGCCAGATTTGCGGCACTCGGCAAAGAGGCTCTTCGCCGAGTGCCCGAAATTTGGCACTCGGCGAACTCCCAGGCACTCGGCGAAGATTGATTTTCCCGTAGTGGCTACTTGCTGCAGATTTGCCGGAGAGTTGAGGAAATCCAAGCATGCATCCTTGAGGCCATTGCAATGGTGCTTGGCAGCGAGCTCAAGCATAGTTGCCACCGTATCCGTGTTGATGAACGGGCACAGCATGCGTTCACAGATGAGCCGGAGCCTCGGGACGTCGTATCTATCCGCTGCCACAAGCAGCTCCCGCCACACATACTCTTCTTCTCCCTGCTCCTCCTCTTCAATCTCCGGCACCAGATCGGTGTACATGAAGCCGAGCAACAGCCTGAACACCTTGGCGTCCATGTCATGGATGTGCACGACGGTGTCCGTCGCCCCCTCCTTCATGGAGCCGAAGAGCTCGGCCTTGAAGACGGCGGAGCGGGCCGCAAACACGCACCGGTGCGCCACGAACTTGTCGCCGCCGACCTGAAACGTCACGTCGGTGCCCTCCTGTGACAGGAGGAGATTGCCGAGGTGATGCTGAATGTTAGGAGGAGGCACGTGAACAAACCGCACGGCGGCGCCTGCTTCCCCGATGTTGACGTTCTTGGTGACGGCGATGTCACACCTGATGGTGAAGCTGTCGTTCCTGAGATGCTTCGACTTCTCGAAGCTCTGCCTCTTCATCAGACAGGAAGAACTGTACGCGTCCGTGCTGGAGAACCTGTGCGCTCCCCTTTCGCCGATCAGCGGCGATGATGGCTCCGGCGACTGGAGCTGGCCGAAGAAGCTAAACGCATACTATACTGCGCCGCGACAGGCACGACGACGTTGTGCTCGTCAAGAATGAGATACAAGGAGATGTAGTCGCTATTCTCCTGCTCGTAGCCATTAGGGTAGTACTCGATGGTCCAGCGATGGCCTCCGACCTTGAAGTAGTTTGACCCTATGCACCTGCCGTTGGGGGTGTCCTGCTTTGTGCGTGAGTAGCCATTGACCACGAGCAGGTGGTACCCGCCGTCGACAAGGAGGGCTGTGGAAGGGCTAGATGGCGGCAGAAAGTTATCGTCTCCAACGAAGGATACACCAGAGAATGACATGGCCCTGATTTCAGAATTAATAAGAACACGCATGATGATAATGAATATTGAAAAACCATTTATAATCACAACAAATTCACGAATGCAGAGAAAAACTGGGGCAATGGTATTTCTAGACCTCGATCGGCGGCGCCTTATCGATGCCCCCGTTCGTGAAGTGAAGTGGTATATTGTGGTAATAAATGGAAGTGATAGATCAGGCAAGCAGGGCACGCGCTGATGAACAATTCTTTAGCTGCTGTGGCCTCCGATCCTGATCGAAATTCGAAAGCGCAGAGCCGCACTTGCCCTAACTCTACTGCTTTCTGAGGACAGGCGAAGTTGGCGTGCGGTGCGCCGGCCGCCACAAGCCCTCAACTCCGCTAGGGTTTTAGTTTCAGGTAAATTGATGGGAATGGGATTTATTGGGGGATTATTGGACGATCGGGATTGCTCAAATAAATTCGGAACTCCAACCGTGTAGGAAACGGGTTGGGCATGGGCTTGGCTGATTAGAAATGAGTCGGCGCTGGCCCATTAATGACTTCTTTTGCCTCACTGGTCCAGGCTTTTCAATGTGTATGTTTCATCAAACGAAACTATAAGACGTTTCTATAATTTCCAATAGATGGAGTATTTTTTTAATATTTTTTTTGAATAAAACGAGCAGTTAAACTTTTAAAAAAAGTCAAACGTCTTATAATTTAGGATGAAGAGAGTACTATCGATGCCGTCTAAAACTGCTTCGAGATTCGTAACAGACTATATATTCTTATCGGGTACCAAAACAAGGGATATTCTAAAAAACAAACAGACTAATAGAATACTTCCAAGAAAAAAAACCAACTGTCTGCCGACGGACTCTGGCCTCGGCTGACCCCCCGAAGGGAGACCTAAGTGGAGAGACCTCTCCTTCTCTCTCGCTCTCTCTCTCTCTACCATCGCCTCGTCCGAGGCTCTCCAAGTCGGGCCTCGGACGGGGGCCAAGCATTCCACTTCATCTGACCCTCTTTCCCCAACTGGGAACGACAGTGGTTCTTTCCCTATCCGTCCCGCTTCGTGCTCGTCCAAGTCAAGAGTACGACCAGTCCCAAAGCAGACGTGGAGCATCATGAAATCTCCGCCCAATTAAAAACTTGTCTGTAAGGAAAATGGACCTCGGACCATTTAACTTCGGATTTTGGTGTTTGATGAACAACACAACCAAATTGGACTAATGCATTTACAAGTGTTTGTTTTGTAGTCCAATAGGGTGCAAATGTGACTTGGACAAAGGCTATGTGATGATCCGATGATCAACACCTCAAGCAATATATTAGAAGCTCAGTAGAAGACCCTCAAGATCAAGCAAAGTCCAAGGCACAAGAATGGAACCAAGATGGCGCAAGAAACCGCGAAGAAACGAAGAAGGAGTGACCGGACGCTGCTTCGCAGTGACCGGACGCTGGCCTGGATGCGTCCGGTCAGTATCCTAAGCCAGCAGCGCCACGTCAAAGCGACCGGACGCTGCAACAGTCGCGATCGGACACACCGATGCTACTGTTCCTCAGCGCGACCACGTGACCGGACGCTACGACGACGATCGGACGCTGGAGCTCAGCTGAGTTCGATCGAACACAGAGAGGTTCCAGAGGCACAAAATCGTGACCGGACGCGTCCGGTCGTCTGTGACCGGACTCATGCCAGAGTCCGATCAGTGCCTGTGCAGGCTGGCAACTAGCCGTTGTGAGTGACCGGACACGTCCGGTCAGGACGTGAAGTGCGTCCGGTCGATGTCTGAAAAGTGCATCTCTTTGCCCAACGGCTCTATTTGCTTGGGGCTCTATAAATACCCCCATGGTCGTCCATAAGAACAAGGTTGGAGCTCAAGGAAGTATACCAAGTGTATAGACACATATTTAGTTGCTCTAGCCACCAAAGTGCTTAAGTGATATACTAGGTGATTAGTAGAGGTGTTTTGCGAAGTGCTTAAGCTAGTTAGACCACCGCTTTGCGCTTGCTCTAGGTGTTAGGCCTAGTGTTTAGTGAGGTTGAAAACCTCTCATCTACCGGTGCTTGCGCGCACCGTTGTTGTACATCGGCGGGGGTTGTAGTCTTGCGAGACCACACCAACCGAGTTTGTGGTGTGGCCGCCTCCGTGTACCGAAGGGAACAAGGCCCGCGGCGCTTCAGCTGGAAACTTGATAGTGAAGACGGCGGGGAGCATCCGGGAGAGGCTTTGCCACGAGTGGCTTAACCGGAGACCCACTTGCGTGTGGGGAAGGACCGGAGCTATCCACGGAGTCACCCGACCGGGAGCTTGGCCCTTGCGAGGGAATCCTTGCGAGGGGCTCCAACGAGGATTAGGGGGAAGCTTGCGCGCTTCTCGATACCTCGGTAAAAATACCGGAGTCGTCGACGGGAGTTTGCATCTCTATCACACTCTTTAGCTTCCGCATTTACATTGCTACCTTGTTTATGTGCTTTACCTTTCCTAGTTTATTCTTGCTAGTTGATAGGTTTGGGAACTAGGTTGCATAACTCCTTTTTGCGGTAGAAATAGCAAACACACTTAGCAAAACCGTAGTTGCACTTTAGATAGTTTACTTTCTTGCATAGGTTTTGCTTAAGTGAAAATTAGAGGCCATAGTTTAGAGTAGAAGTTTTAAGTTGCCTAATTCACCCCCCCCCCTCTTAGGCGTCACGGTCCTTTCAATTGGTATCGGAGCCGGTTGGCTCTCGTGTGGACTCTTGGCTTCACCGCCTTCGAGCCGACGCCCCTAAGAGAGGTTGAGATGGATACCTCTAGGCCTCCACACTTTGACGGCACTAACTTCCCCTACTATAGTGCTAGAATGGCTTGCTTTTTAGAAGCCATTGATCTAGGTGTTTGGAGAGTCACCCGCGACGGGATGAAACCCATTAAGAATCCCGAAAAACCTACCGCGGGTGATGAAAAAGAAATTCATCTCAATGCTAGAGCTAAAAATTGCTTGTTTGAATCTATTTGCATGGATGTCTTTAACCAAGTTTTTACCTTGCAAACATCTCATGAAATTTGGTTAAAGCTACATGAGCTCCATGATGGTACAAGTAATGTACGTGAGCAAAAACATCACCTAACAAAAACAAGCTATGATTCCTTTAAAATGAATGATAATGAGCTTGTTTGTGATATGTATTCTCGTTTGAATCTAATTATCAATGAGCTCCATTCTATAGGAATTACAAAGCTAGGTGATGCGGATATTGTGAGAAAGATCATCTCCGTGCTTCCAAAGAGCAAATATGCAACCATCATCACCATCCTCCACAACATGGAGGACTTGAGCACCATGACCCCGGCCATTGTCATTGGCAAATTGGTGGCATTTGAGATGTCACGCAAGATGAGTCAAGAAGAAGCCACTACATCAAGCAAAGACATTGCTCTCTCTTGTGAGCACAAAAAGATGAAGGGCAAAAAGCAAGTTCAAACAAGCTCAAGCTCCTCAAGTGAAGAAGAAGAGGATGATGAAGATGAAGAATCAAGTGATGATCAAGCCTCCACCTCATCCGACTCCTCCCTAGATGAAGAAGAAACAATCAAGCTCATGAAAGGAGTGAAGAGGATGATCCACAAGCTCAATGTCAAGGGTGTGCCCATCACCATAGAAGATTGCCTCTTCACAAAACAAAGAAGAGAGCAAAAAAAAGGGATGCTATAGGTGTGGCAAGAAAGGGCACTTTGTGGAAGATTGTCCAAAACAAAAGCCCACACCCAATGACAAGAAAAAGAAGGGATGCAAGGCCAAAGCTCTCACCACCATCAAGACCTGGGATGATTCATCAAGTGATGATGAAGCCCAACACAAGAGGCATGGCCGCAAGCACTCATCATCAAGCTCCTCACGTATGTGCCTTATGGCACGAGGTAAAACAAACTCTATCTCTAGTGATAGTGATAGTGATGATGAGCTTCCTTCCTATAATGAACTTGTGCAAGATAACATTAAATATGCTAAAGCTTGTACTAGCCAACAAAAGAAAATTAATGACTTAAAAGAAAAATTAGATAGCTCTCAACAAGCCTACAATGCTATGCTTGATCAATATGAAACTTTTTCAAACTTAAATGTTGAGCTATCTAATAAAGTTGAGAAACTTGAGGCTAGTATAAGCACATATGATAGCACAAGTAATGATGAGCAACTTGCTAAGAAAAATGAAAAACTAAAAGCAAAGTTAGCTAGCACACAAGATGCATACAAAAGTTTGCTTGCCAAAATGGAAATTATGTGCAAACATTGTGATGAGCTAACTAACAAAGTTGCTAATCTTGAAACCATCGGAGCAAACCCCATCGAGGCACCTAAAATTGAGAAGTCAATCTTTGATATGCCTAAAAAGGATGCCTCTACTTCTTGCATTGATTTACTTGATTTAGACTCGCCCATATGCAAACAAGCTTGTGTTGGGAATGTGATTGTAGAAACATGCACACAAGAAGTTGCAATGGAGAATGAGCTACTAAGGCAAGAAGTGGCTCGCCTCACCAAGGATTTGACCCAAGCAAAAGGCAAAGGGAAGCAAACCCGAACTCATCAAGATAACACCGTCAAGGGAGTGAAGAAGCTTGATGAGGAGCAAACAGTGGTTTGTTACCTTTGTCACAAGGAAGGCCACAAGTCCTATGAGTGCAAGGGGAAGCATGGGGGAGAAAAGAAGAAAGAGAAAAACAAAAAGCAAACAAGCAAGCTCTCCAACACCTACGCCATCAAGGTGAACAAGCAAGCCAACAATGGGGCCAAACGCATTTGGGTGCCTAAGGATATTATTTCAACCATGAAGAGCACCAAGAAGGTTTGGGTCCCGAAAGGGAAGTAAGTAGCCAAATTTTGGCGTCGGGGAATTTGGAGACTTGGCAAAGTTTTGGGTGCATATCATGGGGTGCATCACATTGGATCATGTCATTGCCAAGTATGTTAGTGGGTACTATGGACCCAAGTTCCCCCTCCCATGTTAGGTAACTAGAGTTAAATTCTTGCAAATTACTTTCATTTGGTATAATATCTTGCAATTACTTTTAGCATCTAGTTCCTTTCATTGCCTATGTTTGCATTGGTATATTCATATCTTTTGTCATGCAAATTAGGCTTATCATATGGTAGTTTTTGCTCGGTATCTCTCACATTCTTAAAGCAGTTCTACATGGTCTTAATTGGTTAGAAGCACGGCACATAGCTTTTTTTTTACTTTGCATTTATCTTATATGTGCCAAAATCCAAACTATAGATAAACTACCCCAATTACCATCTTCAATTGATGTCACATTTCTTGTGGTGTCAATATGGATAATGGTAGTTTGACCTTACAAGTCAATGTGCATGTCTCCCACAAGTATTTCAACTTGTATGCACACTTTTTGGGGGAGTTTACTCTACAATTTGGAAGCTTTGAGACTAACACTACTTTCAAGATTATCATGTGTGTAGTAGTCTCATTGCAAGGAAAATGGAGTTCTCGGAGACAAGCATCAAGTATGGTGATAATCCAATTCATATCTATATGTGGTATTCCTAACCGATATCATTATGTTAATTTCAATTTGATACTCTTATATGCTTTCTCCATGCATTATATAGATTAAACTCCTTTGTGCTTTAATTTGTCGGTTATGCATATGCTTTTGCCTTACATCATATGTATGCATATACTTAGGGGGAGTCTAAGCTTATATAATGTTTCCTCTCTTGAGCTTTAATGTCTTCCTTTTCGGTGTTTGATTCCAAAGAGGGAGAAATGTGTAGGGACCAAAATCAAGCCCAAACTAAAACAAACAAAATAACCAAAATCAAATTTTTCAAAAAATTCTATGGTTATTTTCATGGGAATGGTTCAAAAAGGGAGGAAGTGATTTATGGAGTTAGGGGGAGTCTTAATCCATAAAGTCACAAAGAGGAACTCAATGGCAAGGGCAAGATATGTTAGATTAGATATGTTTCAATTTGGTATCTTTTAAACATCATATGATCTTGCCTTTGCATTGCATCCTAGCAAGTAGATTGCTTTTTAAATTATGTATCTATTATTTGCTTGTTTTGGTCGTGTTGTCATCAATCACCAAAAAGGGGGAGATTGTAAGGAAAATGGACCTCGGACCATTTAACTTCGGATTTTGGTGTTTGATGAACAACACAACCAAATTGGACTAATGCATTTACAAGTGTTTGTTTTGTAGTCCAATAGGGTGCAAATGTGACTTGGACAAAGGCTATGTGATGATCCGATGATCAACACCTCAAGCAAGATATTAGAAGCTCAGTAGAAGACCCTCAAGATCAAGCAAAGTCCAAGGCACAAGAATGGAACCAAGACGGCGCAAGAAACCGCGAAGAAACGAAGAAGAAGGAGTGACCGGACGCTGCTTCGCAGTGACCGGACGCTGGTCTGGATGCGTCCGGTCAGTATCCTAAGCCAGCAGCGCCACGTCAAAGCGACCGGACGCTGCAACAGTCTCGATCGGACGCACCGATGCTACTGTTCCTCAGCGCGACCACGTGACCGGACGCTACGACGACGATCGGACGCTGGAGCTCAGCTGAGTCCGATCGAACACAGAGAGGTTCCAGAGGCACAAAATCGTGACCGGACGCGTCCGGTCGTCTGTGACCGGACTCATGCCAGAGTCCGATCAGTGCCTGTGCAGGCTGGCAACTAGCCGTTGTGAGTGACCGGACGCGTCCGGTCAGGACGTGAAGTGCGTCCGGTCGATGTCTGAAAAGTGCATCTCTTTGCCCAATAGCTCTATTTGCTTGGGGCTCTATAAATACCCCCATGGCCGGCCATAAGAACAAGGTTGGATCTCAAGGAAGTATACCAAGTGTATAGACACATATTTAGTTGCTCTAGCCACCAAAGTGCTTAAGTGATATACTAGGTGATTAGTAGAGGTGCTTTGCGAAGTGCTTAAGCTAGTTAGACCACCGCTTTGCGCTTGCTCTAGGTGTTAGGCCTAGTGTTTAGTGAGGTTGAAAACCTCTCATCTACCGGTGCTTGCGCGCACCGTTGTTGTACATCGGCGGGGGTTGTAGTCTTGCGAGACCACACCAACCGAGTTTGTGGTGTGGCCGCCTCCGTGTACCGAAGGGAACAAGGCCCGCGGCGCTACGGCCGGAAACTTGATAGTGAAGACGGCGGGGAGCATCCGGGAGAGGCTTTGCCACGAGTGGCTTAACCGGAGACCCACTTGCGTGTGGGGAAGGACCAGAGCTATCCACGGAGTCACCCGGCCGGGAGCTTGGCCCTTGCGAGGGAATCCTTGCGAGGGGCTCTAACGAGGATTAAGGGGAAGCTTGCGCGCTTCTCGATACCTCGGTAAAAATACCGGAGTCGTCGACGGGAGTTTGCATCTCTATCACACTCTTTAGCTTCCGCATTTACATTGCTACCTTGTTTATGTGCTTTACCTTTCCTAGTTTATTCTTGCTAGTTGATAGGTTTGGGAACTAGGTTGCATAACTCCTTTTTGCGGTAGAGATAGCAAACACACTTAGCAAAACCGTAGTTGCACTTTAGATAGTTTACTTTCTTGCATAGGTTTTGCTTAAGTGAAAATTAGAGGCCATAGTTTATAGTAGAAGTTTAAATTTGCCTAATTCACCCCCCCTCTTAGGCGTCACGGTCCTTTCATTGTCGTCCCGTCGATGGGTCAGGCACGCCAACGCACAGCATGCCTGAACGACTGGCTAACACGGTACGCCCTGATAGGGCGTCTGCTTCATAAAAACACGCCTCCCTGTCTGTGCCGCTACAGCCTGCAAGACTGGCCATCGATCGGTCATTCAAATGACTGACAGTGTCAGCTGCTGCGCCTCACTGGCCGCATGACACCCACGCCCTAATAAAGAGAACTCGTCAGGATTCCGGTCCTGACAAATCTAATAAAGGCGATCACACGTGCAAAACCACTATGACACGTACGCTCGACTCGCCTGGGAGTACAACCACTTTCCGTCCCACCCGAGCCCTCTCGCAGAGGCCTCCGGCCCAACGATTCTCCGCCTCACCCAAGACCTCCCCCGCTGGGCCTCGGATGAGGGCCACGTCTCCTGACTCGCTCGAGGCCTCCGCCTAGGCCTCGGATCGAGGCCAAAACACCGATTCGCCCGAGCTCGGCTCGGACGACCCCGGTCACAACCTCTGATGCAACTGCACACCCCGACAAGACCACATACTAACTCTCCATGCCACCAGTCTTCGCACAATGTCACCCGTATATCTGCTTGGTATGGGCGATATAGTGTGGCAAGATGGAGATCAAGTCACCACCTGCTCCCGACTCGATGGTGCGGGGTACTGAGCACTATATTGCCTTACTCTGCACTATACCCACTACCGAAACTCTAACGACGTACAAACTTCACGTCCAAGCTTCATCCCTCTGAGACTCATGCCAGAAAGCGGCCAGGCCTCGGCGCTCTGCGGAGTCAAAGGCACAGAAGACCATGCATCCACAGCCACCGCCATGACGCCCACAGGACTCCACAGGACGGACGTGCCGAGAACGTCGCCACAGTGCACCGAAGGATAGGCTCCACTCCTCCAACCATACCTCCACGGTCACCGCCACGACGCCCACAGAACTTCACAAGGACAAACAAGCCAAGCGCAACTCTCCTGCACCTCAAAGACGAACACCACCACTCCAACCATGCCTCTATAGGGGGTCGTCCTCTCCACTCTTAGGCAATAAGGAAGCCACACGTGGCCACTCCAATGTAACCTTGTGTTCACCTTGCGGCTATAAAAGGAGGAGCCAGTGAAGTTATAGGCAAGAGGAGAAGAAGGCAGTCGTCTTCACACACACCAGATCACGCTCTCCACATCAGCTCATCACTTGACATTTGGGATAGCCTTCCTCTCTCACCCGCTTGTAACTCACTCTCGCACTCCAGCGCAAGATAATAAAAGACTCTTCCTCTCACTGGACGCGTAGGGCACTTCTTGCCTGAAACCAGTATAAACCCTCCGTGTTCCTCCTGCGTTCTTCTTGTACCGCCATCCGAAGTAGGAACACGTAGCTCCCCTCCATGATACAAATCTAGTTGCCGGCCTTGGGACCCCGGCCGGAGCCCCGACAATTCTTAATGGGTAATACTACTAGTTTGAAGAGCACGTATCTCGATACGTTGTATGCAACCCCGCCACCGCTGCGGGCGGCTGCTCGGCCTGCTCCTAGGGGCGCCTGAGCCGCCATCGCGTTGGGTCAAACCAAACAAGCGCTTAAACAAGTCGTGACCGTGGTGCCGCCTGTCGTTCTCGGCCAGCGCAAGAATGCTTGCTGTGATTGAAATAAACCAAAACAGTAGGGAGATGGGAAAATCAAGATTGCAAATCAAACCAGTACTCTATGAGCTGGAACAGAGCACAACAGATACCGGGAATGACAACTTAAGCCAAGAGCATCTCCAACAACTCTCAATATCAACTTGGTATTCTATATTTTTTGGCAAAAACACAAAATCTCATCTCCAACAACTTGGTATATCCACTTGGTATTTTCCCAACTTAGAAAAAAGGACCGTCCGCGCGCCTAAACATCCGCGCGTGTAGAGCCGCACGTATCTCCCGCGATACGTCGTCGCGATGTGGTTGTCGCTCGCTGGTAACCTGAACCCAAGCTCCGCGAGCCGCTGCGAGTACCACCGAAAATGTCGGCTCTCGTCATCGGCCACACGCGCGAAATCGGCGAAGAACCCGTCCCCTAGCGTATCCCTGAGCGGCACGAACCGCACGACGGTGTCCCAGGCGAGGTCGATGGCGTTGAGCTCGACGTGCGCCAGGTTGTGCAGCATGTACGCGTTGAGTGGCACTCCCACCTCCTTGTGCGTGGTAATCTCCTTCTGCGTCACCATCTGTCAGAGGACCTGCGAGGGGATCGGCGGTATCGGGCCGGAGAGCAGCGCCGTGTAGATGGCCAGCGTGGTGGAGAAGAAGTAGGCAATGACATGCAGGTCCCATCTGTCATCCTCTGGTTTTACCAAGTTGGAATACCAAGTTGTTGGAGATAACTTTTTTTTTCACTTGGGAAATAAAATATTAAGCTGCTATAACATAAGATATACCAAGTGAATTATTGGGAGTTGTTGGAGATGCTCCGTTAGGCCCCGCTAGTATAGTTCAGCTTTATTAGTGAAAGTTATTTTTTTAGTAAATAGTTTTATGAACAAATTTTTAGATGAAGCTCAGTTGTTGTAGAAAACATATTTTGGCAAAATAGTTTCACAATAACTTCATGCATGATTACAAGAAAGAAATAGAGGTGTCAAAAACTTTTTTTTTCAGTTTTATCTCAATTTATCCTTTTTATAAGAGAAAAAATAAAATAGTTTTATGAGTAAAGCTGTTTTGAAAAAAAAATTAACAAAAAAAAATAGCTCACAACAACCCTGAGTACTAGTATGCTACTTTAGAAACACAAGACTCTGAGTAATTGGCCGGATAACATCTAACGACACAGGGAACAAAAGCTCGATCAGGCATAATAGCATTTTAGTAGCAAACAATGACCAACATGATCCAAAATATTCTTCATTCCATACTTTTCCACCTGAATTCAGCTTGCTATTCTGATCCCCCGACAGCTTCTCCATAACTTCCAGGGGCAAGTTTCCAATTGTATGTGAAGGACCGAAAGTGTCAAACCAAGGCGACCAGAGGGGGGTGAATGGGAGCCTCAAAAATTTCTTCACAGAAACTACGGCCTCAGTCCCAATAAAATCAACCTCCAAAAGCTTTGTTCTCAGAAGCGATGCCCACGACCCTTGGAAGAGGGTGGATGATCTCTACGATCACAGCGAGGCACCACTGACCAGAGAATACGAAGAAAACCTACGGAGAACTGAGCCAACGAGGCCTCGGGACAAAACTCCGATTCGCCCGAGGCTCGAGAAAGGCTTCAGAAGAAAACACCGACTCGCCCGAGGCTGAGGGAGGTCTCGGAGGAAAACTCCGTCTCGCCCGAGGGTCGGGGCTCGAGAGAGAGAGGCCTCAGAGCAAAACTCTGACTCGCCCGAGGCTTGAGGCTCGAGAGAGGCCTCAGAGTGAAACTCCGACTCGCCCGAGGCTGAGGGGACCTCGGAAAAAGTTCCGATTCGTCCGAGGCTCAAGAGGCCTCGGGAAAAGTTCCGCCTCGCCCGAGGGTGGTCTTGGCTTACTCGAGAGTCACCGTACAAAGGTAGCCTCGGCACGTTCCGACACCCGAGCCTGCTGCGAACTGCTCCCGCAGAAGCTCGGATCTGGACGTGTTCTCCCGAAAAGCAAATCCCTCCAAAACTCGATCAAGACACAATCCCAAGTTTCCAAACTTGGAGAAGAAGATCACAGGGTAGTTAGGATACTATCCCCAAGAAATCATCTTCTCAGAACAACCAAGAACACAGGGAAATCAAAAGGGAAAGTGGATGAACGAAAAAGTGCCACGAAAACGAAATCGTCCCAATCTATTCGATCATGAGGAGTTAGATGAATTCCTTTGGTCGAAATGACCTCCTCAATGATACGAACAAACTGATTCAAACGGATTTCGCAAAGACACACTGGAGAGAGAGATCGATCGACGGGAAAAAATCGAGCAGAGCCAAAACACAACGAACACAGTGCACTACACTACCAATCGCAAGACTCAGCCGACACAGTGCACAACACGGATCTGCTCTGGAAGGATGAGGATACGGCCTCACTTCCGTGAACCAACAGAACACAGAACAAGTTTTTCTGTGGATCTCAACTAGCTACAGCAGGGAATGGGAGAGCAGGAAACCCTAAGAACAAAAGCAACTAACTGAGATGAAGAAATGAGGAGGGTGTCTCCCTCTATTTATACTACAACTAGCCTAAGTCTATTTCCTACTCTACCCCTCTCTAAGCTATTTACAGAGCAAGCCAGCTAAACCCTAAGGCTATACTGGACCAACTCAGTGGTAGGTGTATCCGACGGCCACGCCCGCACAACTCGTCCGCGTTGCCTCCGCGCAACCTTCCGATTGCCGCCACGTGCCGCCTTTGCTCTGTACCCCCGGTTTTGAGGCCCAAACCGGGAAACCAGCCTTCCAGTATCTGAGTTTTGAGGCCCAAACTCAGCAAACCGTCCTCAGCCCGAGTTTTGTGGCCAAACTCGGAAACCCTCAGCACCCAGGTTTTGAGGCCCAAACCTGGAAACCGTCCACCGGTGGTTTTTTCCTGGCTGAACCACCAAACCGGCGTCGTAGAGGGGATGCACCTCCCGTGCACCCCATCCACCGACACGTGTTCCCAGGTCCTCGACCTGAGCAACACATGACCGCACTTCTTTGCTTGTCATCGTCACAGGCTGCCAGCCTCCACAGCTGATCCTCAGGTACTCCGGTCTCTCAGTCCAAGCCTCACGTCTGCCCTTCACCGCTCGGTACATTGGCATGGCACGTCCGCCGCACGGCACGCCCATCCTTCACCGCACCCGGTCCGTCAGCACAGCACGTCTCAACTTGACCTTCACCTACCCTCGATCACGGTCTCCGTGCTCGACACCTGCACAACACAAGCCAAAGAACATGCGCATCATACCCGTTGACAATCACTCATCACTCAGAGCCTTCGGCATACACCCATGTATCCGCAGTATGCTTGCTGGAACATATAAACATCCCATTCATCATTCACCTTGTTCAACCAGAGATCCTTGCCGCTCTTGTGGCAACAGCCTTCAAATTTCCCATCCTCAAGGTGAACTCCTGCCTCTTTTCTTGAGGACACAAGATAATCCAAGTCTGAAGCATAAGAGCAATCCTCATCATTAGGTTTCTTACATCCAACCAGGGTGTTCCCTGAAAACAAATTGAATTCCTTAGTTTCCAAAGCCCCCACAGGGCTCCTGCACAGAAACAGTTAACTACTAAAAACTTTTTATTACTTAACCACATCTGTCCTATTGACAGAAAATCATTTCCAACTTCTTTATCACAGGCCTTTGAAATACAACTCCACATCTGTCTAGCTACCACACATTCGAAAAAAAGGTGCTGAACACTTTCATCTTCTGAACAGAACAAACAAGATCTATCCTCTAGTCTTTTTCTAATACTCAAATTATCCCTTGTCAAGACTTTATTTTTAGAAACCAGCCATAGAAAGAATTGCACCCTAGGAGGAATATACAGGCTCCAAACCGCAGGGACATGGACAGGAAGAATACCTCTAAAGTTAATTACTTTGTATAGCGATTGAGAGGAATAAACTCCATTAGAGTTAAAACTCCAAATCAGAGTATCTTCCTCATCCGTGAAACTAATGGTTGAGGCAAGCTGAATAATCTCTAACCACAAATTAACTATTCTTTGATCAACCCCTCTCCTAAAAGAACACTTTAACTCACTTCCATCCCATAGCTCAGCCACAGTGGCAGATTTTTCATGCACAAGAATATAAACCATCAGTTATGTTATCATGCTTAAAGTGCCGCGAGCTTGGCGACGAGGTCAACCAGGACAGATGGGCAGTTGCTTCTCAGATGGTCCAGACCACCGACCGCCATGACTTGTTTCAGATGAGCAGGGAAGTCCAGGAAGTCCAAGCATTCTTCCTTGAGCCGTCGACAATGGTGCTGCTCAGCTAACGCAAGGATGGTCGCCACCGTGTTCGTGTTGATGTATCTGCCCAACTTTGTTTCGCAAATCAGCCTCAGCCTCTGGATACCATACCTATCCGCGGCCAAAAGCAACTGCTGCCACATCACATCAGCATCGTCCTCGTTTTCCTTTACCACCACTTTCTTCTCTTCTTCGTTCGTCTCTGGCACAGAATCACTGTAAATGAAAGTGAGCAATAACTTGAACACTCTTGCTTCCATGTCGTCTATGCGTATGACATCGGAGGCTGTGTCTTCCTTCATCGGGCCGAAGAGCGCAGCCCTGAAGACTGCGGATCTGGCAGCGAGCACACACCGGTGTGCACGCAGCGTCTCACCACCGACCTGAAATGTCACGTCAGTTCTCTCTTCAGAATGCAGGAGACTAGAGAGATGTAGGTGCATATCAGACTCCGGAACGTCAAGCAGAACCGGCGGCAGAGCTGCTCCGCTGCTGCTGGAGTCCCCAGTAGTGTTTTCATCAATCTTCACTGATGCAGCAAGCTTGCCAATGAGGTCTTTCAGAACAGAGGGGCAGCTACTAACCAAAGGTTCCAAGCCGTCCAGCGCCATTACTTGCTGTAGATTGGCAGGAGAGCTGAGGAAATCCAAGCATGCCTCCTTGAGCCCTAGGCAATGGTGCTGCGCAGCCAGCGCAAGAATACTTGCCACCGTGCTTGCGTTGATGTGTTCGCACAACTCCTGTTCACAAATCAGTGTCAGCCTCGGGAGATCATATCTGTCTGCCGCTTCAAGCAAGTGCTGCCACATAATTTCTTCATCCTCTAAATCATCAATCTCGGCCACTGAAACTTGAAGGACCGAGAAGCAACCAGAAAGCGACCAGAGGGGGGTGAATGAGAGCTTCAAATTTCCTTACGGAAACTAGCAGCCACTGTCCCTAGAATCAACCCCAGAAGCAAACCCTAGAGTTAGCTAGTGTCCACGACCCTAGATGTAGGGTGGATGCTTCCTAGAAGCACAGCGGGACACTATACAACTCTAGAAAGCCAATGCAAAAGACGGAAACCAAATCCGAGATCGCACGAACGAACAGCGTACGATACTGCACAGTCACAGCAGCATCGGACGCTGCCAGCGTCCGATGCCCAACCAACGGATGCGTCCGATGCGAAAAGAGCAAAACTGGAACCTTACTGCATAGTCATCGGACGCTGGCTACAGTAAACCCTCAGCGTCCGATGCTTAACCTTCGGACGCGTCCGATGGACAACGGAGCGTTCGATCAGGCCTCAGGGCAAAACTCCGCCTCGCCCGAGGCTCGAGGGAGGGCTCGGAAGAAACACCGATTCGCCCGAGGCTCGAGAGAGGCCTCGGAGAAAAACACCGATTCGCCCGAGGCTCGAGAGAGGCCTCGGAGAAAAACTCCGACTCGCCCGAGGCTCGAGGGAGGCCTCGGAAAAACACCGATTCGCCCGAGGGGAGGCCTCGGCTCGCTCGAGAGGCACCGTTCGAAGGTGGCCTCGGCGCGCTCCGACACCCGAGCCTACTGCGGACTGCTCCCCACAGAAGCTCGGACCTGAGCGCGTTCTCTCGAAAAGCAAATCCCTCCAAAATTCGATCAAATCACAATCCCAAGTTTCCAAACTTGGAGAAGAAGATCACAGGGTAGTTAGGAGACTATCCCCAAGAAATCATCCTCTCAAAACAACCAAAACACCAGGAAATCAAAAGGGAAAGTGGATGAACGAAAAAGCGCCACGAAAACGAAATCGTCCCGATCTATTCGACCATGAGGAGTTAGATGAATTCCTTTGGTCAAAATGACCTCCTCAATGATACGAACAAACTGATTCAAACGGATTTCGCAAAGGCACACTGGAGAGAGAGATCGATCGACGGGAACATCGAAGGGAAACGAAGAACGCGACGAACACGGAACAAAACGCGAACCAAGATTCGATCTGCACTTGGAGCTGTGAGGATGTGGCCTCACTTCCTCAAATCAACAGTACACAGAGGCAAGTCTCCCTGTGGATCTCAGTTTGCTACAGAAGGGGTGTGGGAGAGCAGGAAAACCTAGAAGGCAAAAAGCAAATGGCAAAATGACTAACTGAGATGAGTGGGAGGAGGGTGTCTCCCGACTACTTATCCTACTACTAGCCTAAGTTTATTTCCTACTCTACCCCTTTCTAATCTAATTACAGAGCGAACCAGCTAAACCCTAGGGTTATTCTGGACCAACTCGGTGGTAGGTGTATCCGACGGCCACGCCCGCTCGATTCGAAGCGTTGCCTCGACGCAACCTCCAGATCGCCGCCACGTGCCGCCCTCGCTCTGCACCCCCGGTTTTGTGGCCCAAACCGGGAAACCAGCCTTTTCCAGCTATCCCCCGGTTTTGAGGCCCAAACCGGAAAACCAGCCTCCAAGTCCATCGCCTGAGTTTTGTGGCCCAAACTCAGAAACCCGCAGCGCCCAGGTTTTGAGGCCCAAACCTGGAAACCGTCCTCAGCCCGAGTTTTGTGGCCAAACTCGGAAACCCTCAGCCCGAGTTTTGTGGCCAAACTCGGAAACCGTAAGGATAACGACTATAGAATTTGTGAGTTTCCTTTGCGCCATCAAGCAATGGCGGGTAGTGTTTATGAAGAACCTGATCAACGACGAAACTCAACTCATACTGCACCATCACAGGATCGACAACATTATTACCTTGATCAAGGAAGAGATAAAAGGACATGTAGCCATCGTGATCTGGTTCGTAGCCATTGGGGCAGCACTCGAGAGTCCACCGGTAGCCTCCAACTTTGAAATGGCGAGATTCTATGAACTCACCATTGGGGATGTCCTTGACGAGAGAGGAATACCCATTGACCACAAGGAGGTGGTACCCGCTGTAGGTGACGGCAGTAGTGGCTGAAGCAGGTTGCGGTGGCCTCACCTCTCCGATGACAGATACGCCGGCAAATGATATGGAAGCCATGATTCTCTTTCAGAACTAAGGATACGAGATGGTGTTGCTTTTGGACGGGCTGCCACTTAATACTACTACTTATTATACTAGTAAAGAGGCTTGAACAAGAATAATGAAGGAGCACTACCATGCACTGATGCACCTGTATATGTAGTTGTTGATGCCATGTATACACACTTGTTGGAAATATAGCGTTCACAACTCGTCTTCAATCCTCATTTCCACGATAATAACTGTGTGGAGACTCTTGGAAACTCGGTGAATTCATAGCCATCTCCGTCGCTTCGACTTCTGAAGCTGTGGAGTAACTGCTTCGACTCTTCGAGGGTCGTTCACTCGTGACTCGTGAGTTGCGGCCGCAGAGATTTCTTTTTCTTTTGTCATAATAACAGTTTTCGTCCATAAACTATTACTCGTTGCTCAGTTTTATCCTCGAGCTTTTAAAACGACCGTTTTAGACTTCTAGTCCTCAAACTCTACTTTAGGGCTCAATTTTCTAAATCTATGAAGATGATCGTTTTGATTCTCAAACTATTTACATTTTAGGCTCAACTACATACTCCCTCTGTATAGGAAAAAAGAAGTCGTTTTGAACAACGATATAGTCTCCAAAGTATAACTTTGACTTCTTGTTTTTATAAAAAAAATATTTATTAAAAAATGATATATGTATACTTTTATAAAAATACTTGTCAATACAAATCTATTCATATAGCTTTTACATTTTAAAACCCAATAACTTAAAAGTTATTCATGATTTATATTTTCAATGTTTGATCAAAACTTTATCCAAAACGACTTACTTTTCTTATACTCTAAAAAACTACCAATATGCATTTTGGTCTTTAAACTTTTTTTTCAACTCAATTGTGTATCAAAAAGAAAACTTTATATTTTAGGTATAATTTGATCCATGAATTATCAAAATGCTTTGCACAACTTCGTCTTTTGTCCAGATCGTCAGGAACTATTATCCCTAGCGTAATCCGAGCTATCGAATTGGATAGCACGTTTTCAGCGTTTGTAATCGTATTCTAATATGTACTGTAATGCCCCCGAAAGAATCATATTCTAATATATACTATAATCCCTTTGTCCCTAGAGAATCAATTTTTAGCAATTTTAAGACAGAATAGTAAACAAGAGAAAAGACTATAATGCCCCTTGTTAGAGCAACTCCAATAGTTTGGCATACTGGACTTGACAAATCTTTTGATTTGCCAATTGACAAAATCATATGGTAAGTGAAAATAGTTTCTATCTCCAATGGTTTGACATTTGGGCTTGGCAAATGTAAAAAAGAAGGTCCACACATCAACAACCGATCAACTGTTGAGAGCCACCTGGACGCGCGAGACCTTTCGCCTCCGCGCATGTGTGACCATGCATGGCTGGAACCCGCGATGCCAAGTGACTCCCAGCGCGCAAATTTGCGCATGCAGCACCCCTGGATGCGAAGTTGGCAAAAGATGGCAACCCAGATGTCAAACTGTTGGAGGAGGAAAATTCATGTTTTGCCAAAAATTCTAGGATGCCAAGTGATTATGCCAAACTATTGGAGTTGCTCTTAAGCTGCTAGACCATAATAGCTTTTGAGTTACCAAAACTCTTTAATTAAATAGTGTTTTTAAAGTATTAAATGTTGTACTCTGTTCGTCCATAAAAACATATAACTATGAGTCATGTGTCCTAAAAAGTAATTCACGTTTGATCACGTTTCTAGTGAATAGTACTAATGTTTATTAATCTAAATAAATTTACTATGAAAGTAAATTTCGTAATTACTCTAATGATGTTTATTTGATATCATAAATATTAATATATTTTTATATATAATTATTTAAACTTATGATACTAAAACGTAGTACTATGCTAGAATTGCATGTTTTCTTGGACGGAGGGAGTACCACCGTACAGAGCTCTCCATTGGTCTTAGGCCGGTCTTAGTAAGGATTTCATCTCCTAGTTTCCAATGCACTAGTTTCCAATGCACCCAGATTTTGGAAACAATACATAAGAGTTTCATGAGATGAAACTATCTCTGCTTCCATGAAACTCTTGTCATCTCTCTTCGTTAATATAGCACCATGTCAGCGTATTAAATATCCATGAAACTCTATAAAACTTCGACTGAGACTGGCCTTACCAGCCACAACGGCTTGCGGATTGGAGAATTTGGAGGGCAAGCTATGTGAAAGAGGGACGTGGGGTGGGGCTGTAATTAAATGTAACCAGGATTCGAGGAGGAATAAAGTTGGTCAACATACCTTTTAATTCTAGAGATTGATTCTTTTGGGGATAAATTTTTACTCTAGAAATTGATTCTTTCATAACTTAAATACGAGTTTTTTTAAGCATATGGATAAAAGAACACTATTTTATACACAAATTGTTCACTAAGAACCCATTTCTATTAGCGTTTTCTAGCACCGCCTGCGCTGGAGACTAGTGGAAATGTGACCACAGCATAGGCGGTTGCTTATGAACCGCCTGTGGAAATCCATTCCCACAGGCGGCTCGCTTAGTGAACCAACTGTATAAATGGTCGCCTATAGAAAATGCAAAAAAAAAAGTAAAAACCCGAAAAATAGAAAAATATTTTATTTAAATCAGGGGAGGGCTCCACTGGGCAGCGTCTGCCCGTCTCCGTCGCAAGTTGCGGCATTTTTCGCGGCTAACACGACCGGTAGGATTCAAACCCACGATCTTTCCCTCGCGCGGAGCCTCCTCTACCAGTGCACTACACACTCACATACGTTGATATATTCCGTTTCAGTTCCCCACATATTATATTAAATCAAGTGTAATTTGTCTATTTGAGGACCTAAACGAATTCAAGTCAAAAAATTATCAACTACAAAGTTTCATAACTTTTCGAGTTCTATAATTTTTATTTTGGTAGTTTTTCCATCCGAGGTCGTTTATAAAAATTTGAATTTCAAATTTGAGAATTTGAAACATAGTTTACGTTGATAGTTGATAAGATGTTTTATAACTTTTCGAGATCTACAACTTTTATATTGGTCGTTTCTCCATCTGAGTTGTTTTTAAAAATTCAAATTTTAAAATTCTAGTGTATTTACAAGGGTTGTTTCTTAAGAAAACTGCCAATAAATTTCTAGCGGTGGTAGCCTTAAGAAAACTGCCACTAGAAATGGTACATTTTTATGCTAGCGGTTGGCTTATGACAACCTACTATGTGAATCTATTTGCACTGGCGGTTTTGCTAACACAGCCGCCTGTGTAAATGTAACAAAAACCGCCAGTGTAAATATGTTTACATAGACGGCTACAAAGTCGTGGCCCACCTATTGCGGCCCTAAAGTGAAACCGTGTGTAAAAAAAAGAGGACCGCCGACTGAGAGCGCTTTTCTACTACTGGTTATTAGTTGAGTCTAACCCTAGAAGTAGCTAAGAGAAAATTATAGATCTACTATTATTTCAATACTATATCAACATTTAGTGTTTTCAATACTATTATTGTTATCTAAATATTAAAATCATTAATTTTATTTAGTGTTTTCTAATCACAGTCCAAAATCAGTGTCAGCAGACGGGGCGTAACAGCTATGCTCCTTCTACGACGCGAGTTTGGTGGTTGAACCTCAGAAAATTACCCTGGCAGTTTCTAGGTTTGGGCCTAAAAACCAGGGATAGTCAGTTTTTGAGTTTGGGTCTCAAAACTCAGGTTGGTGGATTTGCCAGTTTGGATCTCTGAACTTGGCGGAGGATCCAAGGAGGAATGAGACAACACCACGAGGCGAAGCTAGCGGTGTAAAGGCTTGTGACTGTCAGGGCGCACGTGGCGGCATCATAGGCTTGTGTTACGACAAAGCTAACAATGAGGAAGACGCGTGACCATAGATGAAGGAAGCTTGCGAAGTTGGACTAGAATGCCCCTAGGCTAGCTAGTTCATTCCATGTATCCTAGGGTAGAATAGGTATTATGTAATAAGTTATAAATAAGGGATGGCACCCCTCATCCCGCTCTATCACACACAACTATCACTTCAGTCAGACTATTTTCCATTTCATGTGTTAGGCATCCTTCCCGTTAACTGTTGTAGTGATCTACAGAGACGAATCATTGTATTTGGATTTTTGAAAAGGTGACTGTAATCACCTTGTAGCCTCGTTGGCTTTTGCATTGAAATCTTTTCCTTGTGATTTTGTTCTTTGTGTTCATGGTTTTTCCCTCTTTGTGATTTTGTGATATCTTTTGAATTGAGGGATGATTGTGATTTCGTTTGAGCCATCTTGTGCTTTATCGTGAGAGAGATTTTTCTACTAAAGGAAACCTTCTAATTCCTCACAAGCACAGAGATCGCTTTGAAACCAAAACTTTCCCCTTTTCCCGTGATCTAAGATATCTCAAGATCTAGTTAGGTTCAAGCCATGATTTCATAGGAATAGCCCACCAACATACTCAAGATCACCTAGGTGAAGTTTGGTTGCAAACTCTTTTGATTTGGTCATGGTCCGATCAAATTTGGGTTTGCGGTGTGCTATTTTTGTGTTGTTTGGGTGTTGGCGGACAGTCCACCGTCCAGATCCCGAACAATCCTGGGGTCGGGGTTGAGCATCGGTACAAGTTGTGCTCGACTGACTATCCTCTGTTAGGTGACCGACGGACAGTCCGCCACCTAACCATGGATAGTCCACCGACAGGTTTTTGACAGGAAACGGTTCTGTTGTTTGCACTATTCAGTTGAGCTGCGGATAGTCCGGAACCTCAGTCGCGGACAGTCTGGGACTTGTTCAGAACTGTTTCAGAATAGTTTGGTTTTTGTATTTTGAACGCCAGACACTCCGAGCCCTGTCCGCGGACAGTCCGGGACCTGACGGAGTCCTTTTGTTCATGTGTTCTGCTTTGCACTTGTTCGTGGCGCTTTTTCGATAGTCCCATTATACCACTAGGACATCTCCTAAGGTATCCAGCCACCAGTTGGCTCGTGGACTTGCTGCTTTCATGTGTGCTTTCTTTGAGGTTGATTTTCTAGGACAATGGTTGATCATTTCTTGGTAAAGAAATTATCGGCTCCCTTCACCTCCTTCTTCTGGTCGTCGTTTCCATTCCTTTAGTCCCGACGTTCGTTGGGAGTTCTGGGGATCAAAAGTTCTGACCCAAGTCGGGAGTGCTAGCCTCTCGCACTGACTTGACCCCTTTGCCCATCGCATATCAGACACGTGTCTGGTATTGCCGAACGGCTCTAAAACTGCTAGTTTTTCAAAGGGGCTATAAATACCTCAAGCCTTCTCCTTTGAAGGCTGCTGATTCTACTGATTTTTCTCTATATTTTTTAGCCTTGAAAACACTCTCTAATCCTCTCTTAGTGATTGATTGATCCTAATTTGAAAACCCTAATTGTGGGTTGAGGGAAATTCAAATTTAAGATCAAGCCACCACTTGACCACTTGTGCATATTGTTGATCTCGTGATTGGCATTTGTTATTCTTGTACTCTTTGGTCCTAGATGGCTAGGCATTGCCGGAGAGCCACCAAGAGATTGTGGTGTGCCTCGGAAAGTTTGTGACGGCTGATTCCACTATGGAATGGAAGGAATCAAGTAGTGGAAGGAGGAATATGAGTTGGAAAAGGCTCTGACTGGAGTTGACCTTCGTGGTTCTTCTAGAGCTTGACCTTTCGGTCGCTCGCAACCACCTCAACGAAGAGTAGGACTTGGTTCGAACTTCGGGTAAACAAATATCATGTATCCATTCACTTTCATTTGATATTTGTTATACTCTTGTCTTGCTCGAGCTTTGTTGCAGGTTCTGTGTGTTGTATACATCATGTGTTAAGTGGCTGCAGGTTAACTAGATTGAGAAGAGAAATGAAAAGGAGCAAATTTGGAGGTTGGGTTGTGGAAGTCGTGTATATTGGACGTGTCCGATAGACCAATCGGACATGTCTAGTATTTAGCTACTTGTGCAACAATTATTCTTTCATGTTCTAGCTAATTCTTTTGTGGTGCATGATTTAAGTTCTAGAATTATTGTATATCTTTTATATACTCTATAACTAACTCGTGAGAGGTTGTATTAAATTAATTTGGAGTTTTCATTGGAAACTCCATTACTAATCGTTTCCTGCTTTTAAGTATTCACCCCTCTCTAGACTACGTCCTAGGTACTTTCAAAAAGGTACGAAGTACCACTACGGGAGAGCCAAACTTCCCCGAGTGTCACTTGCACTCGGGGAAGGGGCAGTTGCACTCGGGGAAGCCTTCCCCGAGTGTAACACTCGGGGAAGAGCCTCCGACTATTCTTCTCACGGTAAAGACGCCTTCCCCAAGTGCCAAAAATCGTACACTCGGGAAAGGCTTCACCGAGTGCCGTGCTGGCACTCGGGGAAGAATTGACGCCGTTGCTGATAGCGGACGCCGTTTTCTTTTTCTTTTTTAATTTTCTTCCCTGAGTGTACCAACAGTTTTTTCCAAAACCTGGAAAAAATAAACCTAACAAAATAACAAAAAATATTTTTTAATCCAAAGAGTGTCCCACTAGTCAACCACACCATCCATCTATTATTTCAACATTCTTTTGCACCTTTTTCACACTTTACATTTCTCAGGTTTCGAACCCGAGACCTCCAGCTTCACATGCGTGCGCCTCTACCACTACACCACTTCATCATTTGTGTCTATAACTCATTTCGGTTCCCCACATATTATAACAAACCGACTGTAAATTGATTGTTTGAGGCACTAAACAAATTCAAATGAAAAAATTGTCAACTACAAAGTTTCATAACTTTTCGAGATCTTTAACTTTTGTTTAGAATGTTTCTCCATCCGAGGCTTTTTTCAAAATTTTAAACTTTAAACTTCAAACGCAATTATCGGCAACTAGATGATTTTAAATAAAAAAGTTGTCAACTACAGAGTTTTATAACTTTTTGACATCTACAACTTTCGTTTAGAGCGTTTTCTATCCGAGACTTTTTTTTCAAAATTTCAAAATTCAAAATTTTAAAAAATCTTCCCCGAGTGCCTCTGCCTCGCACTTGGGGACCCCGAGTCTGCCTCGCACTCGGGGACCCCAAGTGTTAGGCAGAGGCACTCGGGGAAGTGTTGGGGGAAAGGACCCTCGGCAGAAGCGCCGCTCGAACTGGTGCTCGGAATTAACCCTCGCGCAATGCCTGTTGTCCTTGCGAGGTCCCTCTCCTACTGGGGACCGTTACTCTGACCCCCGGACGCGAGTTCAACCCTCGTCGCTTCGTTGCATTCCATGCAGGTCTAAGTCGACAGTCGCACTGCAGGAAACCCTCGCTGGCCCACAACGCCACCTTCGCTTGGAGCGAAGGTTCAAGCAAGCGGCGAGTGTGCGCTGTCCCGAAGGCGAGCGAAGCCGAAGGTCCGGCGAGCACAGCCGAAGGTCAAACCTTCGGTCTTCTCCCCCGAAGGCAAGTAAAGCCGGAGGTCCGGCAGATGGCGGAGGGGCGCGGGCCCAAAGGCGAGCGCGGCCGAAGGTCAAAACCTCCGCACTTTTCCCCGAAGGTGAACAAGAACCAGGTGGCGGCGCATTGGAGGGTGGCCAATTAGGGTTTCCGCTTCAGCTGTGTATTTACGCTTTTGCCCTTCCTCCCTGCGTGGAGGTGAGGAATCTTCCCTGTACCCTTTTGTAATTTGGCCCGTGCCCCTTTGGCATTCCCTATAAATACCAAGGGGATGAACAGTGTAAGGGGACGACTTTTTGGGAAATTGAGCATCTTCCACTTCCGCCTTACCTTCGCTACCGCTTCCGACGCTTGGCCGCCTTCGCTCTTCCCCCTGCACAAGTGCGGAGGTGGGGCAAGTGCGTTTCCAACAGTTTGGCGCCGTCCGTGGGGACGGAAGTTTGACATGGCAGGAAACAGAAGAGCTCACCCAGCGAGGGACCAACGTGTAGCCAGAGAGACAGCGGCGGTGGTCCCTCCTGCGGAGGAAATCGCACCCACACACTTCGGGAGAAGGGGAGGGTGAAGAAGAAGAGATGGGCCTCGAGGCCCTTGAAAGGCTCGAGGCTGAGCTGCAAGAGAAGAAGAGGCGTCTCGATCAGCTTGAGAAGCATAACCGATTGCGCTCGATTAGACAGAGGGCCGATGAGGCCAGGGAGCAGCTTCGCCGTATGGAGGAATCCCTCGCCGCGGCAGAAGCCGAAGCCGAAGGCTGGAATGATGAGGAGATTCCCCCGCCGCAAGAGGGGAATGAGGAGCCGAATCAAGATAACCTTCGTTACCATCCACCACCCCCCACCACCACCAGTACACCCAGACCCATATCCTGTGAGACACCCAAACTTCCGCCAACTCTACCCAGATGAGAGAGAACAAAACCTTCGCATTCAGCAAAGGCATCAGCAACACCAAATGTCATACGATCCAAAGTCACCACTCTCCCAAATACTCCAAACCCAGCCCTGGCCACCATGCTATAATCCACAAAACCTACCCCGCTATGATGGACTTTCCGACCCTCGCCAGTTCATCATGAGCTACGAAGCAGCGGTTGCCGCAGCAGGCGGTGATGAATCAACAATGGCAAAATCCTTTGTCATCATTCTGCGAGACATCGCATAAACTTGGTACAGCAACCTTCGCCCCGGAACTGTGGATTCCTGGGCCACCCTCAGAGACAAGCTGTGTACAAATTTCAAGGGCATCACTCCAGCCCCGTCAAACCCCATCGAGCTGTTCAATTGCAAGCAAGAAGAACGCGAGCCGCTCCAAGATTACTGGCGAAGGTTTATTCAAATCAGAGCAAGGACCCCGGGGATATCTGACGAGGCTGTCATCCTCGCTGCAGTCAGTGGCCTGCGCCCAGGACCATGCTCCTCAAAATTTGCCAGAAAACCGGCAAACTCAATCGAAGAGTTGCATGAAACAATGGAAAGATACTGTAGAGCTGATATGGATTTCAGAGCGAAGTCCGATGCTCGGAGGTCTCAGCAGAGGCCACAGCCGAGGCCTCAACCGAGAGAAAGCAACCTTCGCCAAGAGCAAAGCAACGTCGGTGCGATCAACAAAGCAACAAATTGCGAAGATCAAAGACGGAACGCTCAACCTCCGAGCAACCAAGCCCCGCAGGTTTTGCCACCTCCGCCAAATCAGCGGTACCAGCAGCGAGATCCTGCCAAAATGTATTGTCACTTCTGTGGAATGGGAAAGGGACACACATCAAAGCAATGCGAATGCTTCGCCAAGGGTAAAGAATACCAGGAATCCAGGAAAGCTGCTTCGTCCGACACCCGAACCATCAACCACACCAGGAAACCAAGTTTCCACCCACCAAATCCCCCATACCAGTATACCCCCATAAACTACGGCCTACCTTCGCAACAACCCTCTTACACTCACCACCCACTCTACAACCAAACCCCTTATCAGCCAACCACCACCCCACAACGCCAAAACCCACCTTACACAGTCACATACCCAGCTACCCCCCAAAACCAAATTCCAACAACATACCAAGCTAGCAACGCTCTGCCACCACCACCGCCAATCCCCGCGTTACCAGCACCACAACCTGTCAAAGCCGAAGCCCCGAGCCAAACGACCATCAACAATCCAACATCAACCTTCGGTGTGATTCTAGCTATCACCGGAGGTTCAAATGAAGACCATGGTAACAAACGGCAGAGGAAGGAACATGCCAGACGAGTCCACCACGTAGCCGTCGAAGGACCCCATAGATTTGGCCGTTGGTCTCACATCCCCATAACCTTCGATTCCAGTGACATGAAGCTGAGAGATTACCCTCACACCGATGCTATGGTGATCGAAACCAACCTCGCTGGGTGGACCGTCACCAAAATACTAGTCGATACAGGAAGCTCCGCTGACATCTTGTTCGCTTCAACCTTCGACAGCATGAAGCTTGATAGAAACCTTCTGCAACCTGCAGACAACCCCCTATACGGCTTCGGTGGTCAACAAGTGAGAGCTATCGGAAAAATTTCTCTGCCCGTCACCTTCGGCGACGAAATCAACTGCAGGACGGAGCATATAACATTTGACGTCGTCGACATGTTCTACCCATACAATGCCATTTTTGGCCGAGGGGTCACAAACGCGTTCAATGCGGTCATCCATCCCGCTTACCTATGCATGAAACTTCCCGCTCCGAAGGGTGTGGTCGCAGTATTTGGGGACCAGGACATTGCAAGGACAGCTGAAGGGAACGTAGCCCCGGGGCAACGTAATGTACACAATTTGTCAAAACCTCAAACCCCCGGTATCAGCGTCGAGGGCGAGGTCTGCAATGACAGAGTGAAGGCAGCGCCAAAGGAGGAAACCAAACAAGTCCAACTCTTCGAGGGTAATACCGAAAGAAAGGTGATCATTTCAGCCAATCTAGGCCCTCAATCAGAAGGCAACCTCGTCACCTTCCTCAGAGAAAATTCCGACACCTTCGCTTGGTCCGCAGAAAACCTAAAAGGAGTCAACAGATCAATGATCGAGCATAGCCTGAACATCAAAACAGGCTATCGCCCAATCAAACAAAAGCTTCGCAAGATGTCAGAAGAAAGAAAGGAGGCAGCGAAGGCTGAGGTAAAAAGGCTTCTGGACGCAGGCGTCATTCGCCCAGTCAAATACCCAACTTGGCTCTCAAATGTGGTCCTAGTCCAAAAGAAGAACAAAAAATGGCGAATGTGCGTCGATTTCACTTGCTTGAACAAAGCCTGTCCGAAGGATGATTTCCCCCTCCCAAACATAAGCACCCTGGTCGACAGAGCGGCATGTTGCCAAATGCTATCCCTCCTTGATTGCTTCTCAGGCTATCACCAGATCTGGATGAATGAAGAAGACGAAGAAAAAACAAGCTTTATCACACCCTCGGGCACCTTTTGCTTCCGAAGGATGGCAGAAGGTTTGAAAAATGCAGGCTCAACCTTCGCTCGCATGACCTCCGAAGTTTTCAAGGATGAGCATGCTGTCTCCGCCTATGTCGACGACCTAGTCGTCCAGAGTGAACTAAAAGAGAACCACATACCAGACTTATCGAGGGTATTCAGCAACCTTCGGTCCGCCGGACTGAAACTAAACCCAGAAAAATGTGTTTTCGGGGTAAGCGAAGGTAAATTGCTAGGTTGCATCGTCTCAGCCAGAGGAATCGAAGCCAACCCTGAGAAGATTGATGCCATCATGAACATGGAACCTCCGGCGACCAAGAAAGCAGCTCAGCGTCTGACCGGTCGTTTGGCAGCACTTAGCAGATTCATCTCAAGATCCGCAGAGCGAGGGTTACCTTTTTTGAAACACTCAGAAGCAACGCTCCATTCAACTGGGGTCCCCAACAGCAAAAGGCCTTCGAGGAGCTAAAAAAGTATCTGACCAGCTTGACTGCCCTAACCAGCCCAAGCAAGGGAGACTTATTGTTACTCTACGTCGCAGCTTCGCCACACGCAGCAAGCGCAGTCCTCATCAAGGAGCTCCGTGAAAACAACAAAACCAGACAAGCCCCAATCTACTATGTTTCAGAAACCCTCGAAGGCCCAAAGAGAAATTATTTGGAGCTTGAGAAAATAGCATACGTCGTCGTCATGGCATCAAGAAAGCTCAAGCACTATTTCCAGGCGCACGAGATCCATGTACCTTCGACGTACCCTCTCGAGAACATTTTCAAAAACAACGAAGCCGTTGGAAGAATAGCAAAATGGGCAGTCGAGCTTAACAGTTATGCTGTAACCTTTGTTGGCAGAACAGCGATCAAATCACAAGTGCTGGCTGATTTCATAGCAGAATGGACACCCGACCCTCGCCCCGGTGAGCTGCAGCAGGACCAGTTTTGGATCGTTTACGTCGATGGGGCCTGGGGTGCAACTGGAGCCGGTGCCTCGGCCATTCTAATCTCGCCTTCCGGGTCGAAGCTGAGATACGCACGAAGACTTGACTTCAAATGCACAAACAACTCCGCTGAATATGAGGCTGTGATTCTGGCACTTTCAAGGCTGCGATCGTTATCAGTCCGAAGGGCACTCATCAACACAGACTCTCAAGTCATTGCGGGGCACATTGAAAAGAACTACAAAGCAAAAGATCCAGAACTTCAAAAGTATTTTCAATATGTCCGAAGGTTAGAATCTTTCTTCCTCGGCATAACCGTAAAAGCAATATCGAGGACTGAAAACAGCGAAGCAGATTGCTTAGCCAAAGCAGCCGCGCAGCAGTCACAGCTTCCTCCAGATGTGTTCTACGAGGTTTCCACTCGGTCAGCCTTCGAGGCTTCTGAAATCAGCATCAAGCTGATCAGCGCAATTCAGTGCGAGGATTGGAGAGCACCTATCATGGCCTACATCAAGGGGCTCCATGAATCAAACAACAGAGAAGAAGAAAACAGACTAAAACAAAGAGTGCGAGGATACAAGATCATTGACAATACGTTGTACAAAGCTTCGGTAACCTCGCCATGGCTCAAATGTGTGTCACAGTCCGAAGGCAATGACATTCTCAAGCTAATCCACGAGGGCATTTGTGGTTCTCACAACGGCCCGAGGGCTCTAGTCGGCAAAACGTTCCGGCAAGGCTTCTACTGGCCAACAGCATTAAGAGATGCGGAAACCATCGTCAAGCATTGCGAGGGTTGTCAACTGATGGCAAAAAACCAAAACGCCCCAGGGGCACCCACAACTCTCATATGCCCAACCTGGCCTCTGCAAAGGTGGGCGATGGACCTCGTAGGCCCATTACCGACAGCTCCCGGGAACCTTTGCTATACGGTGGTAGCTGTGGAATACTTCACAAAATGGATTGAAACAAGGCCATTGTCCTCCATCACTTCCCTCACAGTAAAAAAGTTTTTCTGGCAACAAATAGTTTGTCGTTTTGGAGTTCCTCAGCATCTAACCGTCGACAATGGCACTCAGTTTGACAGCGAGGTCTTCAAAGAATTCTGTGCACAAATTGGGACAATGTTATGCTTCGCCTCCGTCCGACACCCGCAATCCAACGGCCTGGTTGAAAGAGCCAATGCGACAATATTCCAAGCTATCTCCAAAAAGCTGCAGGGTAGACCCAAGGGTAAATGGGCCGATGAACTACCTTCGGTCACCTGGTCTCACAACACCTCAGAATGCAGAGCAACAAAATTCACTCCTTTCAAGCTGCTGTTCGGCGAAGAAGCGGTGCTTCCAGAAGAGCTAAAATACGGATCGCTCAGAACAACCCTCGCATCTGACGAGCAAGCCCAATCGCTCGATAAAGACCTACTCGAAGAAGCAAGATGCAATGCAGTGCACAACCTTCGCAAGTACCAAGAAGAAACCAGAAAATGGAGAGATAAAAAGATCAGAATCAAAGAGTTGCAGAAGGGTGACCTCGTCCTCATCAGAAAACAAAATGCCAGCTTGGCAGGAAAATTTCACACCAAGTGAACAGGTCCATACTTGATTGTGGAAAGCAACTGTCCTGGCTCTTTCCACCTCACCGACAGCGAGGGTAACATCCTGCCTCACACTTGGAACGTTGACGACCTTCGCAAATACTACCCATAGTGGGGCCCTAGCGAGCCCTCGCAAGTTGTAATTCATCTTCGCATTTCATGTTTCCATTTCTATGAATGTAGCCAAACAAAGGAGCTGCACTCTTTTTCCTTACGAAGGGGCGTAAGGTTTTTTAACGAGGCAGTATCCAAAGCATCAATACAGGTTAGAACCCCCAAAAAAGTAAAATCTCCAAACCTCTACTCCCAAACATCGAAAAAGCGGGTCTCTCTCAAGAGCGCTACATTCGATGAAAACCTGCTAAGATTGCTTCGAAAAACATTCCTTTTCCTTTCAAAGCAAACTTCACCTCCGCCTAAGATAAGGGGAGGAAAGTCGAGCACCCTGGCACAAACGACGGGGGCTCGCAAAAAGCAAACTTCACCTCCGCCTAAGATAAGGGGAGGAAAGTCGAGCACCCTGGCACAAACGACAGGGGCTCGCAAAAAGCAAACTCACCTCCGCCTAAGATAAGGGGAGGAAAGTCGAGCACCCTGGCACAAACGACAGGGGCTCGCAAAAAGCAAACTCACCTCCGCCTAAGATAAGGGGAGGAAAGTCGAGCACCCTGGCACAAACGACAGGGGCTCGCAAAAAGCAAACTTCACCTCCGCCTAAGATAAGGGGAGGAAAGTCGAGCACCCTGGCACAAACGACAGGGGCTCGCAAAAAGCAAACTCACCTCCGCCTAAGACAAGGGGAGGAAAGTCGAGCACCCTGGCACAAATGACAGGGGCTCGCAAAAAAAAGCAAACTTCACCTCCGCCTAAAACAAAGGGAGGCGTGAAGTCCAAAAAAGTCAAGCACCCCCGCAAAGCACAACAGAAGCTCATCACGAGAGCAAATGCGCGAGCCTCGCTAAAAGAAAAAGGGGGCGTCGCTGTTTTTTCAAAACAAGCTCACGAGAGCAAATGCGCGAGCCTCGCTAAAAGAAAAAGGGGCGTCGCTGTTGTTTCAAAACAAGCTCACGAGAGCAAATGCGCGAGCCTCGCTAAAAGAAAAAGGGGGCGTCGCTGTTGTTTCAAAACAAGCTCACGAGAGCAAATGCGCGAGCCTCGCTAAAAGAAAAAGGGGGCGTCGCTGTTTTTTCAAAACAAGCTCACGAGAGCAAATGCGCAAGCCTCGCTAAAAGAAAAAGGGGGCGTCGCTGTTTTTTCAAAACAAGCTCACGAGAGCAAATGCGCGAGCCTCGCTAAAAGAAAAAGGGGGCGTCGCTGTTTTTTCAAAACAAGCTCACGAACAAGTGCGCGAGCCTCGCTAAAAGAAAAAGGGGGCGTCGCTGTTGTTTCAAAACAAGCTCACGAGAGCAAATGCGCGAGCCTCGCTAAAAGAAAAAGGGGGCGTCGCTGTTTTTTCAAAACAAGCTCACGAACAAATGCGCGAGCCTCGCTAAAAGAAAAAGGGGGCGTCGCCGTTTTTTCAAAACAAGCTCACGAACAAATGCGCGAGCCTCGCTAAAAGAAAAAGAGGGCGTCGCTGTTTTTTCAAAACAAGCTCACGCGAGCAAGCGCGCGAGCCTCGCCAAAAATAAAACAGGGCGTCGCTGTTAAAACAATATAAGAAACGTTAAATAGCACAGCAAACATGGCACGCAACCCATACGTCTTTCTCATGCCGTTACAAAGTAACGTTACAACAACGAACATATCCCAAAAATAAAAATTCTTTACAAGGAACCATCGCTCCCCTCAATCAACACGAGATCACCGAAACCTTCGGCCTCCTCCTCAAACCCCCCCTCCACTGGAACCAGGGGCCCCCACAACAAAGGAGCTGCAGGGACAATTGGCAGCTCCCCGGGCAAAACCCTCGCCCTATACATGTATCTATGCCTCGTCTCATTAACTTCCGAAGGTTCTTCCTTCGGGATCAAAAGCGCCCCATCCGAACCAATTTCAAGCTCTCTTTGCCCGAACAAATATTCTAAAGCTGCGTTCTCGTCAATATCATCATCACCGCCAGCTTGCGAGGTCGAAGAAGATCCAAACAAATAACGATCGGCTTGACGGTCTGTATAGTCTGCTTCGCGCCAAAATCGACTCGACCTACTATTTTTTAAATCATACCTCCGCACCTTCGACCACCAAAAACGTTCAAAGGAAAGCGAAGGATATTTAAACCTAGCGCGAGCCCACGATTCACCAGTTATAAAAACATCTTGGTAGTTCAACATCAGCGGAGTCACGTCGAATACGTCTAGCACGGTTCCGTCAGGAACCTGCATGTTGCACAAAAATACGAGATGTCTCAGCCTCGTCAAGTCTTTACAAACAACCACAGTTTCTACCAAAAGGCCTCCCTCGCCCCAACAATCCCGAGGTTCACACCTGACCACTTTCCCTATGAGCACCACCCGCAGCTCCGCTGTCGATAGCCCCTGAACCTTCGCCAACAGCGACGGTCGAGGCTTCAGCAGGCGTCTCCTCCGCCGCAGATCTTTCCACGGCAGCCTCGACGGTCGAAGCAGGCCCCCCTTCCGTCGCGGTCTTTTCCACGACGACCCCTTCAATGCTCGGGACGTCCCCAGTCAACGCCTCGATCTCGGCGAGCGTAACCCCCGCAACATTCAACTCAGGGGCGGCTTCGGAGCCACCTACCGCTGCAACTTCCGTGGGCGGCGAGGGCAACGCATCTTGTCGAGCCTACAAGCAAAACAAAAGGCAAACCTCGCCAAGATCAATAATACTCCCTATGAAACAGATCAACAAAATCGAGAAGTCCGAATAAGTATGCAAACCTGACGCGTAGCCTCGGCAACTTCCTCGAAGGCGAGAGCTCGGCCGCCGCCAGAGATCCAAAACTTGCGAAGCAGGCGCATCGCGCAGTTCCAAACTTCAGAATCGTCAACCTTCATGCGGCGAACCTCTTCGACCGATGGAAAGGCATGGTTCGGCCTCTTGACTCTGCGAAGGTGATCACAACCAGCCAGCCGAAGCGTGCTCGCCATCGCCAAAGCCCCGGCGTAGCCACCAAAATCGGCCGCATTGGCAACTAACGAGCTAAATACATCAAGCTCATTGCCCAGCCAGACCTCGAAGGCCTCCGCGTCAGCTGCAAGCAACGGCTCTCCGGCAGAGCCTCCAGCCTCGGTCAGACAGCAATCAACCTTACGCTTGACTTTCTCCGTACTTTTCCGCCAGGATTCGCCCAAATCCACCAAACGACCCTCGATAACGGCCAGCGCCTTGTCCTTCGCCTTTCCCTCGGCAATCAAATCAGCATTACGCTTCGCCAGCTCAGCTGCCTCCTCACGAGCCTTCGCGGCCTCCTCCGAAGCATTCTTCAGTTCAATTTCTTTATTTTCCAAGCCTCGCGCAAGTCTGCTATTCTCCCTCTCAAGCTCATCAAGCTGGCTTCTCATAAATTCCATGTCGGAGCCAACCTTCCGCCTTGCCGCACGATTCAAGAGCATTAGCTCCGCAAGCTTAACGTCCACGTCGGCAAAGGTGTCACCAACCGCCTGGTCCGCAAGTCGAACCTCCGCCTCCGGCACACAAATGCGGCCGAAGATTCGGCCTAAAAAACGCCTTTCCTCCGGGCCGCACTGCAAGTGACATTCCCGAAGGTCCGGACTAGTAAACAGCTCCATCGCCGGATCAGAAATCCCAAGCCTCCTAGCATACTCCGAAAGGCTCGACCGACTCGCCTTGCCAAACGGTCTCTTTCCCCGGACCCGGTCGAACTCAAGTTCTCCACCAAACTCCACACCCTCTACCCACAGATGCGAGCCCGCAAAGCTGGAAATCGACCCTCGTCGAGGGCTGCCTGGCTCAATATCTTGTGCGATGTCGACCGCGCTCTGGTCAACCATCGCATCAGCACTCAGCGAGGCTGCACCTCCGATAGACACATCTTCATCAGTGTCATGACCCTCGCTGGAGCTCTCGCTGCTTTCTTCAGACGAACCCTCGTCCGTCTCCCCCTCCTTTCCAGTTTTCTCCTCCCCCACCCCATCATCATCAGACCGATCCTCGTCGCCCGACATCTGAATTAAAGCGCTGATCCCCCCAACGCGAGGCACGCGCCCCCCAACTATAACGGCACCTCGGCCGCTTCGAGCTACGGCCGAGGAGGAAGAAGTGCCGGCAACACCAAAACCAGCAGCGACCTTCGTCGCGAGCACCTTCGCTCGGCCGCCAACGCCGCCACGGCCACAGCCACGACCTCTCTTCGGCCGCGACACAAAATCCCCCCCCCCCTCGGTGCGGCACGTTTCCTTTTCTTCGGCGCGTCATCGCTCGAAGGGACGGGCCAGTCCTTGTACCGGATCCCAAGAATGTCGAACATCCTGTTCACTCGACCTCCGCTACCCACCGAGCTGTGGATAGCCTTCACCTCCAATGTGGATAATTTCCCAACAAGCTCTTCAGCCCACTGCTGAACCCGCTTGTAAACAGCTTCGTTCCCATCCTCGCGCCTCGGAAACTTTGCAAGAACTTTTTCCCAAACCTTGTTCAAATCAACTATCGGTTTCTTCAAACCCTTAGCCTCATACTTGGGGTCCTCCCCGACTCCAAACCATTTTTGCCTTCGGCTAAGGGGCCATACCTTCGCACAACAATATTCTTCGACCAAGTCGCGGGCGCACTGAGATCGCGCCACAACTCTCAAGCAATCAACCGCAGCATGAGCCTCGGCGCACATCTTGGCCTCGGCGCCGACATCTCCGAGAAGCGGAAGCTCGCCGCAAAGCTCGACGTCGCCACTAAGCTTGTAGTAAAACCAAGATTCTTGCCATCCGCTGCTCCACTTATTCTTCTGGGCCTGCACCGGCACCTCCGACCCAGCGCGATAGCAGAATGTGTACACAGCAAACTGTCCAAGACGAGTGTTACCTTCGCCACAATCCATCTTGCGGGGCTGCATGTGCACACGATGAGTGCGTATAAAACCCTCGACGTGTGGAGCGGTGCCCTGAGAACGGCATGCCCACACGTACACTGACATCTTCGTAAAACAAGAAGGCGTCAACTGATGAAATTTCAGGTTGAACCTTCGAAGAACGGAGGTCACAAAGGAAATCACCGGGAAGCGAAGGCCAGCCGAAAAAAATTCTTCAAAGACCACAATCTCATCCGCCTCTGGCCTCGGAACGGTCTCCCCACTGCTGCTCCTCGCCTTGCCTTCCTCAATCTAGCCCCACCTCACATAAGATGCAATCTCACTGGCGCAAACCCGGCTAAGACCAAACTCGAAGGTAACCCCCTCATCCGCGACGGCGGGAGAACCAGCCCGAGCAGTCTGCTTCAATCTGGCCATCCCTTCAGCTACCAACAAACTATCAAACAAACCTTCGCACACAAGTATGTTCGCCAATGCCCGTCCAAACCCTCGCACGCAAGCTAAAACAAACCTTCGCTACAAGCAAATCGCAACAGCAGGACGGCTATAGCAAAGGACACAATCAAAACTCTTCACCCGCTCTTTCTATTTATAGGCCGGGAGACGAGCCCCTCACCCGACGAAATCGGCACGACAACCGAAAAACGCGGCGCAAAAAACGAAACAGGCTTCAATAGTACAAACAACACCACAACGGCCCAGCCCAAAGCAGTCGCGGGCGTCGCTGCCGAGGGTCCCGTTTATTGTCCCCATTGAAAGGCGCTGCTTGGGCCTAAACACGGTTTTTTAGATCCAAGACAACGAGGGGCTACTGTTGGGGGAAAGGACCCTCGGCAGAAGCGCCGCTCGAACTGGTGCTCGGAATTAACCCTCACGCAATGCCTGTTGTCCTTGCGAGGTCCCTCTCCTACTGGGGACCGTTACTCTGACCCCCGGACGCGAGTTCAACCCTCGTCGCTTCGTTGCATTCCATGCAGGTCTAAGTCGACAGTCGCACTGCAGGAAACCCCCGCTGGCCCACAACGCCACCTTCGCTTGGAGCGAAGGTTCAAGCAAGCGGCGAGTGTGCGTTGTCCCGAAGGCGAGCGAAGCCGAAGGTCCGGCGAGCACAGCCGAAGGTCAAACCTTCGGTCTTCTCCCCCGAAGGCAAGTAAAGCCGGAGGTCCGGCAGATGGCGGAGGGGCGCGGGGCCAAGGGCGAGCGCGGCCGAAGGTCAAAACCTCCGCACTTTTCCCCGAAGGTGAACAAGAACCAGGTGGCGGCGCATTGGAGGGTGGCCAATTAGGGTTTCCGCTTCAGCTGTGTATTTACGCTTTTGCCCTTCCTCCCTGCGTGGAGGTGAGGAATCTTCCCTGTACCCTTTTGTAATTTGGCCCGTGCCCCTTTGGCATTCCCTATAAATACCAAGGGGATGAACAGTGTAAGGGGACGACTTTTTGGGAAATTGAGCATCTTCCACTTCCGCCTTACCTTCGCTACCGCTTCCGACGCTTGGCCGCCTTCGCTCTTCCCCCTGCACAAGTGCGGAGGTGGGGCAAGTGCGTTTCCAACAGGAAGAGGTCAGCTTCCCCGAGTGTCACGTCTTGGCACTCGGGAAATGGCCTCTTCCCCGAGTGCCAGAGACGACACTCGGGGAAAAAAATTTCTTTTTTTGTTTTTTTGGCCCCATTTTTTTGTGAGGCCTTCTCACATTATTTAAAACTTCTTGTTCAAATTTGGGACAAATTTGACTTTGTTTAGTATATTTCATTAGTTTTTTTGTTTCGATGAATTTTTTTGCATACTTCAAATTTGAATTGCAGGTGCATAAAATAATGGAATTTGATGATTCAAAAAATGATATTCATGATAGTTGGTGTATGTTGAGACTGTATCCAGGAAGTCTAATGAAATGTCAAGCATCTTGTTGCCATAACATGACAAACAATTTGTGAGAAAAGTGTATTTAAATTATATAAAATTTGAACGAAGTCCAAAAATCATGAAACTTGTCGGGGAGTCATGCTATCACATGTAGATTCTGTCGTAAAAAAATGAGAAAATTTTGAGTAAATTATAACGTCGGATGCCTAAAACCCAGACATCTCCACATGCTATCACATGTAGAAATTTGTGATAACACGTGGAGATGTCTGGGTTTTAGGTATCCGACGTCGTAATTTACTCGAAACTTTCTCATTTTTTTACCACAGTCTCTACTCATGATAGTATGACTCCTCGACAAGTTTCATAATTTTCAGACTTCGTTCAAATTTTATATAATTTAATACACTTTTCCTGCAAGTTGTTCGTCATGTTACGGCAACAAGATGCTCGACATTTCATGTGACTTCCTGGATATGACCTCAACATACACCAAATATCATGAATATCATTTTTTGAATCGCCAAATTTCATTATTTCATGCACCTGCAGTTCAAATTTGAAGTATGCAAAAAATTCATCAAAACGAAAAAAACTAAAGAAATATACCAAACAAAGTCAAATTTATTCCAAATTTGAACAAGGAGTTTTAAATAATGTGGGAAGGGCTCACAAAAAATATGGGGCCAAAAAAACAAAAAAAAGAAAAATTCTTCCCTGAGTGCCTTCCCTGGCACTCGGGGAAGAGGCCCTTCCCCGAGTGCCAGAAAGAGGCACTCGGGGAAGAGGCCCTTCCCCGAGTGCCAGGGAAGGCGCTCGGGGAAGAGGTTAGCTTCCTTGAGAGCCAAAGCTTGGCACTCGGGGAAGTTTTTTTAAAAAAAAAATCGTAACGGCGTGGAAGGGTTGGCCGTCAAGTTACACTTTTCTTCCTCGAGTGCCGCTCTTCCCCGAGTGTTGCACTCGGGGAAGAGGGCCTTCCCCGAGTGCCGATCTTTACCGAGTGCCAGGCACTCTGTGGCACTCGGGGAAGAGCTCTTCCCCGAGTGCAATTCTTCCCCGAGTGCAACACTCGGGGAAGATTGGCTTTCCCGAGTGCCCGATTTTTGGCACTCGGGGAAGCCTACGACACTCGGGAAATTTTTTCTCTCCCGTAGTGTACATTCTTTTTATATTAACTTTACTGGATTTTGAAATGAATATATAGAATCCTAAGCGAGTTTACATGAAAAAGATTTAACTGGAAATCCGTAGATATCATCGAGTGCTATAATTTTTGTCTTCATTGTTTCTCCCTAGGAGATCTTTTGAAAAAATTGAACTTCAAAATGTGAGAAATTCAACACAAGTATTTTCTTGGATAAGTGATTTTAAATAAAAAGGTTGTTAACTACAAATTTGTAAAGCTCATTGAGATATACAACTTTACTTTTTATAATTTTTCCATTTGAGGTCGTTCAAAATTTTGAATTTCAATTTGCAAGGAATTCAAACTAAATTTTAGGACCACAGATTATTTCAAATGAAAAATCATCAGCTACAAATGTTATAGATATTTTCAAGATCTATAACTTTAATCTGGGTCATTTCTCTATCTGAAATCATTTGAAAAATTCAAAAGATTTAAATTTTAAAATATGAGAACTCCAAACTGAATTTGCAGATCTAAACAATTTCAAATGAAAAATGTAGTCAACTAAAAAATATAGATGTTTTCAAGGTATACATCTTTGATCTAAGGTTTGTGTTCAACTGTTCATATAAGTTTGTTTGAGAAAGTTATAAACTATATGATACACCTATTTGTAGATACGGCCGATTCAACTACTTGAATATTTTTAGAGGTGGCTAAAATACCAATCGTCTTTAAAATTTGATTTCTTGATGCTGGCTTTTTCATAAACTATTTATAGAGAAGACGATTTTGATTGAGCATCTCTATCCAAAAAAATACTTGCTAGTTTCGGTAGTAGACGACGGTGACAGTATTAATAAATGTTAACTAAACCGATTTTCTAGTATAAAATAGAACGAACACAATTGATTGAAAATCGTGTATATATAAAGCTATTGATGGTCAATTTCAATGTTGGGTTGTTGGCAGCAGTGATTTTTCTTTAAATTTTAAACTAAAATGAAAACAATCTAGCCATAGCTTATCGAGATCCATATATTATTGTGGCAGATATATAGAAGCATATAGAAAAAAAATGAAATCACATGTGTTGTGGCAACTAAGCTACGCCGCACTAGTTTTCATCCATATCCTCCGCCGCTAGGCCAAAGTTGCATCGAAGCAAGTTTGAACTGATGACATGAGAACATTCGATCAGAATTGTTCAGCAAAGCTTATCAAGATCCATATATTATTAATGTGATTTCTTGGATAAGTGATTTCAAATGAAAAGGTTGTTAACTACAAATTTGTAAAGCTCATTGAGATCTACAACTTTACTTTTTGTCGTGTTTTCCATTTGACGTCGTTCAAAATTTTGAATTTCAATTTGCAAGGAATTCAAACTAAATTTTACGACCACAGATTATTTCAAATGAAAAGTCATCCGCTGCAATGTTACAGATATTTTCAAGATTTATAACTTTAATTTATGTCATTTCTCTATCTAGAATCATTAAAATATGAGAACTTCAAACCGAATTTGGGTATCTAAACAATTTCAAGTGAAAAATGTAGTCAACTAAAAAATGTAGATGCACCTCCCCTATTTAGGATATGCTTCTACCATATTTCAGTTGAGTAAGCTGTCCATGACAATTTTCTATATTTTGGATAGTTTTATTACTATACATATTATGTAATTTCTATATAAAATAGTTTGATATACTAACCATCAATATATATTATATATTATTTATTAATCCTCTTTGGAAGTTTATTCGAATCGAAAGACAATAACATTGTACGTTCATGCTCTAACCAAAGTAGCTATAATATTTAGTGTCACTGCTGATTAACCTGCTTAATTAAATATTCATCAAAAAGATTTAAAAAACAAAGGTCACTTGAAGCAGCCTACACAACGAATGAGCATGTGATACATGAGAGTTCATCCGGTGCAGCGAAGCGCGCCAACCAATCTAGTATAAGCTATTGACCGTCAATTTTAATGTTGGGTTGTTGGCTGCAGTGACTTTTCTTTGAATTTTAAACTAAAATGAAAACAATCTAGCAATAGCTTATCGAGATCCATATATTATGTGGCAGATATATAGAAAAAAAAAATCAAATCACATGCGTTGTGGCAACGCTACGCCGCACTAGTTTTCATCCATATCCTCGCCACTAGGCCAAATTAAGTTGCATCGAAGTTTGAACTGACATGAGAACATTCGATCAGAATTGTTCAGCAAAGCTTATCAAGATCCATATATTATTAATGTGATATATGGAAACACTGAAAAACAATCAAACTATTGTATCGCTAGCATATAGAGAGAGGCGGTTTATGTTAAATATAAATATGGTTTTATTTGTTGTTTGTAAATTGTAAAACACTGGGAAGCAGAGTATATAGGAAACAACTGAAAATTAATAAAACTGCGCGATAATATAATGAAGAAATTTTTTTATGGATTTTTATTTTATTTTATTAACTTTAAGATAATGAAGAAAATACTACTGTGCTTGGGTGCCAAGCTTGGCAACTAACTCCATCATTAAAGAGGGGCAGTTTCTACTCATATGCTTGAAGCTGTCAGTTGCAAGAGCTGCCTGCAGGTGTGCCGGTGTGCTGAGAAACTGAAAGCACGCATTCTTGAGGGCAAGGCACTGGTGCTGCTCAGCTAACTCCAAGATGAAGGTCACATTGCTGGCCTCAATGTGCTTACACAGGTTCTGCTGGCACATGAATTTGAGCCTCTCCAAGTTGTACTTGTCGGAGGCGACGAGCAGATGCTGCGACATGACGTACTCCTCCTCGCCGTTGTTCATCTCCGGCAGCAGGTCGGTGTAGATGAAATAGAGCAGCGCCCTGAACACCTCGGCCTCCATGTCGTCGACGCGGACGACGCCGGTGCTGCTCTCCTTCATGGCGCCGAAGAGCTCGGCGTTGAAGACGGGGGAGCGGACCGCGAGCAGCCAGCGGTGCGCGGCGAGCGTCGCCCCGCCGACCTCGAACACGACGTCGGCGCCGTGCTCGGTCTCGAGGAGGTCCCTGAGGTGCTGCTGCAGGTTGGAGGGGGGCACGGGCACGGTGGCCGGGGAGACCTCGCCGGCGACGAACTCGATGACGAGCATGTCGCACTGGACGGTGAAGGCGTCGTCCCTGAGATGCCTGGACCGCTCCAGGTCCTTGGTCCGGACGAACCTGGCGTGGCCGTAGGCGTCGTAGCTCTTGAACCTGGCCACCTTGCTGGACTCGAGCGGCGCCGCCTCGTCCTCGTCGTCGTCGACGAACCGGAGAGCGTACTGCACCTGCACGGCGTCGTCGACGCTCTGCTCGAGCGCGAGGAAGAGCGACACGTGGTCCGCCGAGTGCTTGTCGCGGCCGTTGGGGTAGTAGCGGATGCGCCACGTGTAGCCGCCCACCTTGAAGGGGTGGGAGTAGATGCACCTCCCGTTCGGGGTCGCCCTGGACGTGCTGCTGTAGCCGTCGATCTTGAGGAGGTGAGACGCGCGCGCCGTGGCGGCGGCGATCGTGGAGGCCGACAGCAGCGACGCCTTGCGCTTGTTGCATCTGACCACCGTGGACGACGGCGTCGGCATGGCCAACACGTACGGCGATATACAACGGGCGTGGATCGATCGAGCCGCCTCTGGTCGATCGAGCCTCTCACGGCCGGCGCCTCCCGTCCGTCTCGCCGCCCGGCCGTGTATCTCGCCGTGGAAAAGCTCGGCTCTAGCCTATATATTTAGGGTTTAGGACTTACGGTCCGGCGGCGGTACAAGATATACTATAGAATACGCGAATATATTTATGAGATTATTGATTGATTGATGGCGGTACAAGACTAATTACGCGAATATATCTCTGCTAATAATTAATCTGTGTTGTCCGCCAGACGGTTTTCGTCCGACTTCCTCAGCCCTCACCCCTGCCCCGATCTTCTGCGGGGAAAAAAAAAGATCGAGAGAGAGCATGCGAACCACATACCCGCCCCGCCCTTGCTCACGGATCCGGCCGCGTCCAGCTGCCGGCTTGGTTTCACCGTCGAGGAACTGCTATATAGTAATAGTCCTACCCTATATATAGAGGTGCCCCTGCCCGTCACGCTCAGGCCGCCCCGCCCCACCCTACCACTACCAAACAGAAGCTTTACCGAGTGCTCGAGACTTGCCGAGTGCAAGTGCTGCCAGAGAGGTACTCGGTAAAAAGTAGACACTTGACAAAGAAGACATCTTCGTCGAGTGCCACTACAAAACACTCGACAAATAAATCTTTTACTGAGTGTCACCAGAAAACACGTACTCAGTAAAGAGCTAACAGTGTTAGTGGGGAGACGTTGTCATTAGATTTTAGATTTTTGTCGAGTGTCTGGAGCTGACATTTAGCAAAAAATAATAATTTTGTCGAGTGTTTGCAATTCGGCGCTCAGCAAAGAGATTTTTGTTGAGTGTCTCTTGTTTGGTACTCGGCAAAGAATTTAATTATTTTTTTGTGTCCTTTAAACTTTTTTTCTTTACACATTCGGCATGTGATACCCCAGGTTGAAATTTGGTAAATTTTGTATTTGTTTGCTATATTTAATTAAGTAATTGCATTTCAAATAATTTTTTGAATCAAGTCAAAATTGAACTGCAAGTGATTCAAATACTAGAGAAAAATGAGTACACAAATGATATTCTTTTTATTCAGCCCGGTTTAAGGCCATACTTGTGAAATGAAAAGGAATTTCGAACATCTTGATTAGGAAACACGACCACAAACGTGTGGCCAAATGGTTTTAAATTTTTGTAAAAAGCTAACGAAATCTGAAATCACGAGATTTATCGAGATGTCACGTGGAGAATGTGGGAGAAATTGATAATATCACACACGTTGTCATGTACGATGCTTACAAAACGAAGCATCTCCAACGAAGATTCAAAGAGTTGACAAGGATTGTGTAATATTCGGAGTCAAATTGACTATCGAGGTGGGGTTTAACTTCAAAACTTTTTCTATAGGCAATAGACAACATAGATTATTTTGTGTGAAATTTTAGCATTTTTTGGATCTGTTTGGTAATTTTAATTTATTAACAGCAATTGTAGAATTTTAGTTGTGATGAATAGAATTTTAGCTATAACTGCAAGAAATAATGGTCGAATCTTTGTAGAAGAATGAAATATAAATTGTTGAGTGAATTTGACAAGGTATTCTCAAAGTACAATCTAACAAATTAATGAATCACGCTACGAAAAGAAAGAGAGGAAATGAATTTTTATTTTTAAAAGAACAGCCTTTGTCGAGTGCCACACCAGAGGCACTCGGCGAAGAGAATAATTTTTTTTTAAAAAAAATCTAACCCTAAGAAATATAAGAAAAAAAGGAAACAAAGATTTTGTCGAGTGCCTCATAGTGGGCACTCAACAAATAATTTTAAAATAAAAAAATCTTTGTCGACTGCCGTATCGCAGCCACTTGGCAAAGAAGCGGCTTTGCCGAGTGCCCGCGATTGTGCCGCATCGCGGGCACTCAGCAAAGACCCCCATCCGGACTTGGCCATTTTCACTCCCCACCCACCCCGACCACCTTTGTCAAGTGTCATACTAGAGACACTCAGCAAAGAGAATATATTTAAAAAAAATCTTGTTTTTAAAAGAGCAAAAGGATTTTTTTTAAAAAAATACTAAGTGCCGCATCATAGGCACTCAACAAAGAAGGGGCTTTACCGAGTGCGGCAACGTGGGCACTCAGCGTAGGAATAACCCCTAGCAAGGCCAGAGACTTAGCCATTTTCGCTCCCCACCGGCCCGCCCACCCCGTGGTGGTGCAGTAATCATCCCTAGCGCTGGGACCAGATGGTGGCCCCCGTGGTTGTGCAGTAATCATCCCCATGGAATAGATGGTGGACAGGTGGTGCGGGCCTGAGTGGGAGGAGACACACAATGCTTGTTGGGGACGGCGTTTGATGATGACAGGTGTACCATACTATCCTGGCAACCTTACCCTCAACCAATAATAAGCGGCTAGATGGGAACGAGAATTCATTTATCCATTTTAACACTCAATTCTGCATGGTTTTTAATCATCTTGCTGTTTTTCTCGCAATCGTTGTCACATGGTACACCAACCTTGCTCCTAGTTCAAGGCATTTGTTATGGCCCACAAGGGCAAGGCGACGTCCGACGTCGACTATAACCCGGAGAACCCGCCCTTGGCGTACACCAATGAGACCGTCCATAGTCGCTTAAATAAGTACACATCAATGGAAAGGACGGTCCATGGGCCAGAGTATGATCTGACCACCTAGGACCTTGATGAAGAACTCGTCATAAGGGTGGGAGGAGGTCAGAAACATGAGCGGTACTGCATTGGCGACAACACACTCGACACGGCCACTACTCTCACTCTCGCTCAGATTCGAGCAAGGAGCACGAACTTAAGTTCGGCCCAACGTCCAAGGCCGGATACTGCACAACACCAGGTGGAGGCACTCTAGGTTATTTATGTTTTATTCATCATTCATTGATTACCTTTGCTTTGCATTGTAACAGTGGGGTGAAATATTATAGGCCCAGCTACAAGAAGAGAGAAGGCAATGACAACATGGAGGTGAGGATGGAGGTCGAGCGACAAAATATGGAGCAAATGTATCAATACGTGCAAAGTCTTGGGCCGCTATGGGTCAACCTTCGCCACTGATATTGACTCATATACCTCCTCCTTGAGGCACTCCTGTAGTGTGCTTTGCTTGTATGACCTAGATTAGCTATCCAAGTAATTCCTAAATTAGCTATCCAAGTTAGAACAAAGTACAAAAACATGTAATCTCACGCATACAGCTAATTCCTAGATTAGCTATCAAGTAATCTTGCCTCACACTTACAATCTCTTCTTAATCTCTTTTTTTTGCAGAATCAATCAGCGACTTCGAATGATGTGCCTCATGACCAACAAAATCAGTTGGGGTGGCTAGCATGGTGAATGATACTTGTGATGCTTAGTATGAATGGTACTTGGAAATATTTGGATTTGCATTTGTGGCTCACTCGTGGTTGCACTTATTTCACTTATATGTGATATATTGTCATATATGTGATGTATTGTGATACTCTATTTGTTATATGTACTCTTTGTTTCATTGGAATGCAAAAAAAATTGGTCACTTTGCCAAGTGCAATAGCCATAGCACTCGGCAAAGCGCCCAACCTGGGACATGCTTTGCCGAGTGCAATAGCCATATCACTTGACAAAGGTGGCAGCTTCACTGAGTGCTGAGGTTAAAGCACTCGACAAAATTTTTTCAGAAAAAAATTGCTAGAACTTTACCAAGTGTCGCCTTGGCTGGCACTCGACAAAGGATATTTCAAACAAAATATAGTACATCTTTGTCGAGTGACCCACCGGCTGGCACTCAACAAAGCATTTTTCAAAAAAAAACTTTGTCACCATCCCGACTTCGTTTGTGTCGCTTTAGTTTGTCGAGGGTCGACAGGGCATTCAACAAAGTCTTTGCTGAGTGCCTGAGATAAAAGCACTTGACAAAAGCCTATTTGTCAACCAGAGTTTTGTCCTGTATGGTATGTTGGGTGCTTTATGCCCTCAAGCACTCGACAAATTAAATTAGTCGATTCTGATAGTCTGCCCTGCCCCACCCTGCACGCTCTATGGCGCCATCATTATTGTGGTTCGTCTCCCGGCGTTCGTCGATCCTATCAGTCGCGATCCATCTGGTGCCCCGCCCTAACCCCGCCGATGTCGGTGTCCATAATGGCTATCACAGGTGGCTCAATGTATAATACGGCGAGGAAAAGAAACCCCAAGATTACCACTAGATCAAAGGGTCAGACGTCGGTGATAGGTGTTTTTGCCGCTAGTTTGATTGCACTAATGCACTCCATGCTCTGCCGTCCCTCTAACTGTCGATGAAAGAATTCCACCGCCAGTTAATAACTAGAGGTGATAGCTCAATCCGTAGAAGTGAAGAAGAGGAAAAGCTCAAGGAAAGACCACCGAATTTTGTTACTCTTGTTGAAGTTCAGGAACCAAAGTTGCTTCCTGAGGAGATAATGATATTATGGCTTTGCCACTTCCTTGTTATTGGATAAGTCGATTGTTAACGTACAATTCTACAAGTTCGTTGAGGCAGTAAAAAAATTCTATGTTCGTATTTTTATCATACATAATACTTGATTTCTCAAAGTTGCTTAATTTAAACTTCATGCTTTGAAAAGTATCGGCCTACTATGATGTTTTGAAACTATCACAGCTCACAAGTTTCTTCTTGTCACAATACTCCTATATGAAGTTCAAGTGATAAAATATATTGTCATATACAGTGTGTCTCTAAACCATTTTCATGATGAAACATAAAAAACATCATAGATTTAGTAATAAGGATATTTTTGTCACACGCCACTATCGGCATCTTGAAATATGTCACAACTCATTGCCTAAGGCCGGCATTGCCATGTGGATGAAAGCAAATGACATGGTAGATGATGTAAAAAGTGAGTCAGTTATGAATTTTAGAATATAATGTATGTTTTTGTTATTTTTTAGTAACAAAAACCATGTTAACCAACTAGTTGGATTGCCAAATTTGTGTGATATCGATAGTTCGATGATGGTCTTAAAAGTTGATTGGCTGAAAACAAGCACTATCAATAGTTGGATGGTCACAATAAGACTTCTCCCTTTTAATAACAAGACTAGAGGGATACTCCGTACGTTGCTGCGGGAATTAGGGATGGTTTATGTTAACACTAGAATTTCGTACGCATAAGAAGATGACAAGAGGGCCCAGTTGGCAGTAAGGAAAGCATTCGGCAGACATCCAAGCGATCGGCTAGTCCTCAGAGTTTCAGCAAGTGCCTGTACAGTCGGATATCTTGCGAAGCGGTAACTTCATTCGGGAAACGAATATGGCAAGTGAAGCCGGCTCGCACGAGAAGGTGCAAGATATTAGAGGACACCAAGAGAAAAAAAAATAGGGAAAGGACTCGTATTTTCCTAGGTTTCATTATGTAAATCATAGTCGTCTAGGACTCGTGTTTCGCCCAGGGTATAAATATAAATCCCCGGTCATTGTAAAACTGTTCACAACCATATCAATACAAACCGGCCCCGTGCCACCTTCGAGTCCTTAGTCGTGTCGCCGAGTTCTTCGAGAGGAATCATCGATCCGTCGACCTCCGTAAGTCCCGACAACATTGTTATCATGTCTAGTATCATGCGGTGGATTTAGATGTGATGCAAGTAGTCTTGTTTGTTTTCAATGGTCGTACGGCGAACCCTTGTTAGCGATCAAGAAGTCTTTGCTTATGCTTTGCTTATGGGTAGATACCGTGCGACAGGCGTTTATGCATATGTTTAGCAAAAGCGAGATAGTTATCGGCTCTATTAGATTTGGCAAGATCTAGTAGATTCATTAAGTTATCATGTGTTGCATGTTTTAATTAATTTTGTCACACTCTTTTGCCCAATCTAGATTGATCTTTGTTCGGCCTTGCTTTACAAGTTTACTTGTGTTCCAATAATTGCATGATCATGATGGCCGAATCAATTTCCAATCTAGGTTGTTACATGTTGTGGGTTCATGCATGTCAATCACGTTTGAGCTTTGATAAAACTAGGTATCGTGCGACAGATGCAGGTTTTAGATTGGTTTAACCATGCTTGTTTGTATGTTCCTTCTTCATGGACCCCAACTCGGCTAGTTCACCGGGCTTGGTTAAGCTTGTACGAGTAATGAGTGTTTATGGATCTGTTCAGATATATACATGCTTTTAGCTTCTTATTGTTAGATTGTATCATGTGGTGGATTGATCTGATCGTAGGAAGTGGCATAGACTTATAGCGAGCATTAGCCTCGCTTGGGTTTATGCTTGACGGGTTTATGAAGATTAGACGTGCGACAGACTAGTTGGATTAATCTAAGCATGTGTTGTTTGAATAGATTTATATTCACAAGTTACTTGTTTATATTTCTTCATGTCTTGATGATGTTTGAGTATTTCTCATTTATTCAAGCATGTCTTTTCCTACATGTGTATTCGGCAATCAACGTGTTTACAATGCTTTCTTTTCATATTTGTCGAATGACTCTATAAACATGTTCAACAGACAGCTTCTATAGTTGTATGCTGTTGCGAGTGGCTTCAGGGCCGTAAATATGGAACTGTCTGGTCTCATCCGGCATGCTCCAGTTTTATTCTCACAGTTTTATCCCTTGTTGGCTTTCAGGTCAAACTGACTAGCACGTCTCCGGATTTCAAACCGTCCGGGCACCCGATTGAAGCCACGCTTTTTCTGGCTTGCTGTGTGTTAGGCGTAACGTACCACATTTTGCGTCAACACACTTTTTGGCACGCCCGGTGGGACACTCTATTTTAAGATGCCTGAGATCAACGACACTCAAATTCTGGAAGTGACCATGGATGAGTTGCCACTAGACTCGAAACATTTCGTACAGCAAGCTTGTGATGAGTTTCAACGCAAGTGCTTGATGTCCTTCTCGAAGAACAAGAGCAACAAGGTCTTCCAGAAGCAACCACTCCCAAGAGGTCTTTTTCCTCACGAATCTGATAGCACTGATGAGGAAGATGTTCAGAAAATGACCGAATTGGTGTATAAGGCGATGTCGCAGGCCATGACCAATCATCATCAGCTTTCTTGAATACCTTTAGTGCCATCATGGTTGGTATCTTCGGCACGACAGTTGATAAATGTTTTGAGGAAGCCGCTGGTCCGATGCAGGGACCACTGTTATTCCCCGTGCCTCAATCTCAGAGGAGAATTGCTGAAGACAGCGGAGTTGGCTCGAGCAGAGATGAGATGGTCATTCACCAAGTGCAGCAGCCTCCCACGACTCAAGGCCAACTTGCATTCGGCACAATGGGAAATGTTCCACCATCTGCTTTCAGAGTGTCTCCAACAACAAATAGGTTGCAGAAGAATATGTATGGAGGTGGATATTAGGAGTTCGTTGATTATAGTGCAATTGATGCTTTCCCGAATCCGGGTTATAAAAATTCAGCAGGGGCATTCCCTGGGAGGCAAGCACAAGCAACTCCAGATTCGAGTGTCGACCTCATCATGCATAGGATGGCCGACATGATGCAAAATCAATTCAGCCTGAAGCCAAGGAATCAATCTTACGCTTACAAGTCTCCTTACCTAGAGTGGTACAACCAAGTAGCACTTCCTCCAAGGGTAAAGCCTCCCACTGATCTTACCAAGTTTTCGGGCCAAGGCGACACCAGTACTGTAGAACATATCAGCCGTTACTTGATGCAGCTTGGAGAGGCATCTGCAGATGAAGCCTGGAGGATTCGGTACTTCCCGTTGTCATTAACGGGACCAGCTTTCTCATGGTTCACGTCTCTGCCAGCAAATTCCATTAATACATGGGCAAAATTAGAACAGAAGTTCCACGCGTATTTCTTTGTGGGTTCCAATGAGAAGAAGTTGGTCGATCTCATGAGTTTAAAGATGAAAGCTAATGAGACACCGCAAGAATATTTGCGCAGGTTCAGGGAGACTAAAAACCTCTGCTATTCCCTGAATTTACCAGATGATCAATTGCCAGGGATAGCTATAGCTGGCATGTTGCCGAATATCAGGGAGAAGCTATTCGGCATGGAGTTTGATGATCTCGGGCAATTATCACAACGGTTGGCTATGATGAGTAGTCAAGCCCAAGAGTTTAGGAGAAATAATCAATTCCAGAAAGGTGATGTGGCTGCTGAGGTGTATCAAGCTTTCTTAGAAGAAGCAGCGGAATACGATGCTGAAGATGAGGTAGCTGCAGCCGAGTTAGTCTGGGCGAAACAGCCAACTCAAGTCAATCAACGATGGTTGAGGCAGCAAAAAGGTACTTACGACTTTGATGTTTCCAAATCAGATAAACTATTTGAATACTTATTGAAGGAAGGACGCATCAAGTTGCCAGAAGGTCATTGTTGACTCTTGCTAACATCGTCACTAGGAGTAGACTATGGAATCTATTCCCGGCAACAGCGCCAGAAAGGCTTGTTGGTACTTCTTAATGAAAGAAGTATAACTAACTATTCTTATGACTATTGGTTAATTCCGCAAGCGCACAGAATAAGTCAATTGTAGCACTTCACCCGGGAGTAACCGAGTATCGTATTTATTTCCACAGGGAAGCTACTATGGCAGAACTAACACTAGGACCGCTATGAACAACTAGTGATTCTAGCAAGGTTGATCGAAAAGTATGAATGGGGGTTGGTTTCTACTACTACTAAAAAGAAAAGAAAGAAAGACTAACTACTACTAAATCGGTGGGGTCTGGCCAATGAACAGATTAATGTTTTCCTACACACTTATGATCACAACTATCTTAGCAATAAAGGTTCTATCTAGTTCTTCGAACCGTACATACCCTCTGGACTATTTACCTCAGACGTGCACAACGAGGTTTATGATTTAAGAACTAACCCAACTACATGGTGGAATTCAAGGCTCCCAGGGCTGTCACCACCTGCTTGCTACCACAGCTATCCGGGGGGCTAGCCACAAACTAAGGTATAACTAGTCTAAGCACCGCGCTTACACTAATATATACTACTCTAATCTTGCGTCCAAAACTAGAGCATTGATTACTCAGCGAAGAACCCAAACTAGATACAAACTAAATACTAAGTTATCTATGATCGAAAGCACTCAACAAGAACAATAAGTAAAGAACTTAAAGTAAATGCTGAAAGTAGAAGAACATTAAGATAAATAGAGAAAGACTTGGAATTATACCAGAGACTTGGAAGATCCTCTATTACAACTCCAGCTCTTCTCTTCTACACTCTCGCTCTCACTCTAAGTTTCTCAACTAGAGTGTTACTCCACCAGAGCTTCGCTTACAAGAGAGTGGGACTAATGAGGTGAGGTCTGAGTACAAATGAGCTCGGGGGTCCTATTTATAGCCTAAGGGACCTAGGGGGGTACTTGTGGACCTAGGGTTAGGTCAGGGGGGTGAGTCTGGTGGCGGGCGCCAGCCCTAGGTGGCGGCCGCCACCCCCCTGGCCGTTGGATCCACCGACCTTGCTTCAACGGCATCCAGGAGCTCCAGGGAGGCGGTTCCAAGGTCGGTTGCATGTCCAAATAACCGTCACATGGGCAATTGGGTCATGATCCATGTGACATCCCTTTTTGGCCCTTGGATGCAATGACTTAAGTGATCAATGGCTTCAAATGAGTGTGGCACGCCTCCCCTGGATCAATGACGTGGCAGGGGAGGAGTTTGGGCCTCACTCTCCTGGCGGCCGCCAGTGAGGGGTGGCAGGCGCCACCCTACCTTGGCCCAAAGTGAGCCCAGGTGAGTGTGCTCGCCTCCTGGTGGGTCCTTTTGGTCATTTTGCTCAAAAACCCTGCAATTTCCTACATTCAAATAAACTTCAAGGACAAGTGGAAATCGTTAGTTTATAAAAGGTTTTTGGTTGATTTTAGGCCCCTGTGTTGTGTTATATGACCTTGTTGATGCTAAGAATATGACACTTAGTGAGCATCAACAAGCTCCCCCAAGCTTACCTCTTGCTCATCCTCGAGCAAGCATGAACTTAAATTTTGGAAACTCTGTGTTTTTGTTGTGTACGCCCATATTATTTTCATCACCATGGAATTGGCAGCCTTCCCTGCACTCAAGATTAGAACAAAAGACCAGCAAGAAAGAAGGTTTGTCTTTCCCTTGCCTATTTTGCTAATCAAGATATGTGGAGTTTTTGCAAGTTTTGTTCAAAAAGAAAGCATGCTTAGCAACTTCTGTGGCTCACTCAATCACTCATATTTGTATGTGGAAATGGAAGAATTATCCTCTCACTAAGACTTTTTGTGGGGTTTAATGGGTAGGATAAAAATGAGCATGCAATGCTAGCATAATTTTGCTAAGTTACACAAATAGAGCAAAGGAGCAACAAGTCATAGGTTCAGACCAGGAATGTGCAAGTGTGTGGTATTTATTGTGGCTAAAACTTTCATGGCACTTCTCCTTTTTATCTCATTTGTGGGATCATGGCTATGAATGAGAGCATTTGCTCTTTTGGATATTCTCTTCTTTCTAGAGCATTTGCTCTTTTGAATTTTCTTTCTAGAGCACTTGCTCTTTTGAATATTCTTTTCTTTCTAGAGCACTTGCTCTTTTTTTTGAATGATTATAGCCATGTCCCTGAGATTTCATTATGGAGCATGATATTTTGCCATTAAGTATTCCTAACAATGAATGGAAATAAAGGCATGTTGTGTGCGTATTCTCAGTGTAAGAATAGCACTATATAGGTGGGTGCAAGTGAATTCCATGGTCTAAAAATATGACAAGTTTCTCTACCATGACTATCAACAAAAGTCTAACTAGCTCAACACTAACATGCAACAAGTGGAAGCTCCTACTCTAAGAGTAAAAATTATTTGGCTTTGGTAGGACTTTCTTTGCCACAGAAGTACTTAGAGCAAGTTTTTTAAATTTTTCAAAATGAATACTCCACAAACTTGACTTGCTCAAGTCAAAGTAGAAACTTACTTCCCCCTTTACTTAGTCTAATGCTCATGTCTCAAGTTTAGTTCTAGCATACGTTCTCCCATGATAACTCTAATGCATGGCATACATTGTTTTTATTCATTAAAAAGACTTATGATGAGAGCGTTTCATCTATTACTATTTATTTATTTATTATTATTATTATTATTATTATTATTTTAACTGCAAATTAACTAAGATAAAACTTCAAATTTAAATTACTGAAATAAAATAAAAAAATAAAACTGACAGTAATAAAGATGGTAGTGATACTTACCTCTTTAACGGGGGTCCTCCCCCAAGCTGGCTGTTCGCGTGGTTGAGTTACATCCATCCTTGACGACGGTACATGTCGTCCCAGTTCTGCTGGTTCTGCTGCAGGAGAGAAGAAATATTACCCAGTTCTCCACCAGTTTCCTAGCGGAATTCCTAGAAATTTTGGTTCAGGTCGTTTAAGTCCTGACGGATTTCAGCAGTATCCATGGTGAGTCCATTCATTTGGTGCTGAAGATATCTCATATCGCGCATCCACTCGTCCTGATGAAAGGACGAATGGTGAGCGGCCTGTGGCAAGATTCCCCTATGGAAGAACTCATCACCACGACCAGTGTACCGGGTGGATCCTCCCAAAGAGTGGGATGAACTCCCCAACTGGGATGAGTGAATGGACGCCTCATGGCCGTATCCCCACTGCGGATGTTGTGGTTGCTGCCAGTTCGACCCCCTGCTTGGTGCGAGCCAGGGGGTGTCAAATGACCATAATGTGCTGCTCCTCCATACTGCCCTGCATGAAAAGGGTCAAACTCCTGTGCCGTCGCTGCGGCTCTTGCGGCCTCTTCTGCTGCACGGGTCTGCGCCCGTGTCCTCCTCCTGGGAACCTGCGTGGTGTTCTCTCGAGCCAACCTGCGGTTTTGTTCTGCCTCGGTCTCCAGGGCCAAAAGTAACGTGGGTGCATTCACCAACCAAAGTGACATGTTAGGAAGAGCGATTTTATTCACATAATCTTGGTAGATCATGTGAATCTCACCGGTCTCCTGGTTCTCATGCAAGAGGTGTCCTTGCGAGAAGTGTTCCATGGTCAAAAGGTCTCGGTCACTAGGAATGTAAGAGTATATAGCGGTGTTCAGTAGACCCATGTTAAAAGCCAGTCTAGTTATCCATGATGTCATTTCAATATTTCCAGTGCGTTGATTAAATTTAGACCAGTAGTCCGCCATGGCCTTGGCGGGTGATACTTTTATGTGGTTTACTAGAGCATAAAGCAACAACATTTTAGGCTTTTTAATTGGTCTCAAGTCAGGTCTTGAAAAGAGTGTGATACTAATATATTTATGGAAAAACCTGAGCGTGGGGTTGTGGATATTATTTATAGGCTGAGGATGGAAGGGGGAAGGCTGAGAGCCCCTCCCACCTGGCGGGCGCCAAGAATAAGTGGCGGGCGCCACCCCACCTTGCCCAAATTTGTCTGCAACCGACACATGAGGTTTCCCTCGTAATGTCCATTGAAATTCCAAGTGGGGAATAAAGTGGTAGGGTCGGTGCAAAGTGAAAAGAGTGTAACCTACTAAATGGGGCAAGTGGGCTGAAAATTTCAAAGACCACTTCTTCATCTTGGTCATACTTTATACCAAGGATGGTGGGAAACTTACTCGGGAGCAGTTTCATGCTGAAATGTGGAAACTGTGGTGGCGGGCGCCAGGAAAAAGTGGCGGGGCGCCACCCCTTTGTGGGAAATTTCCACTCAGAGCCACTCCTTTTCTCACCTTGTGCTCTCCTCATCACTCATCACCAGAATTTTTAAGTGAAGAAGTGTCCAAAAGTTGGAGTGAAGAAGAAGAGAGAGGAGGAGACATGGGAATGAATGAGTGCATTGAAAAGAGCAAAGGCATGGGTCTCTCCTGGTGTTATTTAAGTCTATGAGCTAGGGATGATAGTCTAGTTGATTGGCTAAGTGAGAAAGAGCCAAAAGGGTGGCGGGCGCCAGCATGGGGTGGCAGGCGCCACCCCTAAGGCTGCCCTAAGCCCCATAGGCTTCACCTAATCTCCCTACTAAGCATCTATTTTGTAGAAAATTAATTTGCTTAAGTAAAAACAAAAATTTAAATGGGGGATAAAGACTTACCTTAGCCTAACTTACCTTGGTTAGCTGCTTTGGATTCTCGATTAGTGTCGCCTTCACGGTGGTTATGGATGAATGTAGGCACCGACGAACCTTGATGACGGGTGTTTTCCGGTCGCGGTGTGAACTGGAATTTCTCCTCCTTTCCACTGATGTGGAGCTGAATTTCTCCAGCTCCTACATCAATGGTGGCTTTTGCAGTGTTCAGAAATGGTCGTCCCAAGATCAATGGCGTCCGGTGGTCGGGATTAATATCCAAAACCACAAAATCCACCGGGACAAAGAGATTCCGGATTTTCACCGGAATATTCTCTGCTATTCCCGCGGGATATCGGAGCGATTGATCGGCTAGCTGCAAACACATAGAAGTAGGGGACAAGGTATGATGATTTAATTTATCATATATTACCTTGGGCATGACGCTGACGCTTGCTCCCAGATCACAAAGTGCATGCTCGAAGTGCTGCTCTCCAATTGAACATGCGATCGTTGGGTTTCCTAGGTCCTTCTTCTTTTCTGGGAGTTGGTTTAAAATGACCGCACTGCAATCTTCGGTCAATTTAACCACATCCCTACTTGGAATTTGTTTCTTCTTATTGAGCATGTCTCTCAAATGTTTTGCATAAGTTGGAACCTGCATAGCGTCAATAAATGGCACATGTATATATAATTTTTGAATTACCTCAACGAATTTCTTGAATTGGCCGTCTTCTGTCGGATTTCTATTTCGATCTGGAAAAGGTAATACATGTGTATCATAGAATTCATGAGCAGTTTGTACCTTGGATGAAGGTTCAGCTGGGGTCTCCTCTTCTTCGTCTTCTTCAACATGAACAATATTTTTTTTGCAACAGAATTACTACTAGGAACCAAATTAGGATGAGGTGGATCACGAGTGGATTTACCACCTCTCGTGGTTACAACTTTTACCTCCTCATAGTATTTAATTTGAGATTTAATATTATCTACTGTTTGCTCTAATCTCTTATTAAAATTAATTTGTTCCTTAACTGCTTCAGAAAAATCTTTCAGTTTAGCATAAATTCCTTCTAACATTTTATCATGTTCAATTAATTTATTATTTATGCTATCATTAATTCTACCTTGATTAGAAACTAATTTTCCAATAGGAGAATTAAATACGGAGGTTTGAGGCATACCTTTATTATTCCATTGTTGGATCATTGGAATTGGAGGTTCTCCGTAGCCACCATTATTAAGAAGGGATTTTGCATCCTCTTTATTAATTTCTTCTTGACCTTCACTTGACGAAGCGGCTCTTTGCTTGGCGTAGTACTCCTTTGCAGCACAATCTCTCTTCTCATTTATTCTTTGCTCTAGCAATTTTACCAAAGTTTGCAGGGTAACAGAATCAACTTGCTTAATTTCAGACATACCTCTAGCACGTTTTTCTGTCCATCCTTGATTCGCCACCATTGTCTCGATCAGTTTTGTTGTCTTCTCTACAGTGAGAGAGAGGTATGCACCTCCGGCGGCAGCATCAATGTGTTGTCGAGATTCTTGCTGGAGCCCATGGTAGAAGCTCTGGATCAAGTACCAGTCTTGCATACCATGGTGGGGACAGTTTTCAACGTACTCTTGTAGTCTCTCCCAAGCTTCAGTGATTGTTTCTTCATCTCCCTGTCCAAAGTTGGAAATCTTGCTACGGAAAAGAATAGTTCGACTTATCGGGCAGAACTTGTTGAGCAATTGATCCGCGCATCTCACCCATGTCAGCAGGTGTCCAGAGTTGAAGAGGAGCCATTGCTTCGCTTTTTCCACTAATGAAAATGGAAAAAGACGAAGTCTAATGGCATCCTGTGAAACTCCCTGCACAGAAATTGTACTACATATCTCCAGAAAATTCCGGAGGTGAGCATTGGCATCCTCGGAGGGTTTGCCATTAAATGCAATAGCTTGAGCCATTCGTATTAGATGAGGTTTAAGCTCAAAATCTACATTACTAGTAGAAGGTAACACTGGAATGTGAGCAAGAGTAGGCATGGAATACTCACGGAGTGTTTTGGTCAACGTCGATGTTGATTGATCATTGGAGCAACTTGGTTCGTCAGTCACTTTTGACTGGGATTCTTGTCTTGACGAACTCCTCTCGCGAAGCTCCAGGTTCTTCCTCGGAGGAGTGAGATTAGCTCTCGCTCTCCTAAGAATGGCCTCAGGATCTTCTTGATAGTCGCTCAGAAGATTGAATCCGGCCATGACTACTTGAACGATCACAAACAACGAACAATATATATACCCGCTAGAACTACGGGGGTTAATTCAATAGAAATCACAAAGAGTTAATTCTAGCCAATTGCTTCCCCGACAACGGCGCCAGAAATGCTTGTTGACTCTTGCTAACGTCGTCACTAGGAGTAGACTATGGAATCTATTCCCGGCAACGACACCAGAAAGGCTCGTTGGTACTTCTTAATGAAAGAAGTATAACTAACTATTCTTATAACTATTGGTAAATTCCGTAAGCGCACAGAATAAGTCAATTGTAGCACTTCACCCGGGAGTAACCGAGTATCGTATTTATTTCCACAGGGAAGCTACTATGGCAGAACTAACACTAGGACCGCTATGAACAACTAGTGATTCTAGCAAGGTTGATCGAAAAGTATGAATGGGGGTTGGTTTCTACTACTACTAAAAAGAAAAGAAAGAAAGACTAACAACTACTAAATCGGTGGGGTTTGGCCGATGAACAGATTAATGTTTTCCTACACACTTACGATCACAACTATCTTAGCAATAAAGGTTCTATCTAGTTCTTTGAACCGTACACACCCTCTGGACTATTTACCTTAGACGTGCACAACGAGGTTTATGATTTAAGAACTAACCCAACTACGTGGTGGAATTCAAGGCTCCCAGGGCTGTCACCACCTGCTTGCTACCACAGCTATCCGGGGGGCTAGCCACAAACTAAGGTATAACTAGTCTAAGCACCGCGCTTACACTAATATATACTACTCTAATCTTGCGTCCAAAACTAGAGCACTGATTACTCAGTGAAGAACCCAAACTAGATACAAACTAAATACTAAGTTATCTATGATTGAAAGCACTCAACAAGAACAATAAGTAAAGAACTTAAAGTAAATGCTGAAAGTAGAAGAACATTAAGATAAATAGAGAAAGACTTGGAATTATACCATAGACTTGAAAGATCCTCTATTACAACTCCAGCTCTTCTCTTCTACACTCTCGCTCTCACTCTAAGTTTCTCAACTAGAGTGTTACTCCACCAGAGCTTCGCTTACAAGAGAGTGGGACTAATGAGGTGAGGTCTGAGTACAAATGAGCTCGGGGGTCCTATTTATAGCCTAAGGGACCTAGGGGGGTACTTATGGACCTAGGGTTAGGTCAGGGGGGTGAGTCTGGTGGCGGGCGCCAGCCCTAGGTGGCGGGCGCCAGCCCTAGGTGGCGGCCGCCACCCCCCTGGCCGTTGGATCCACCGACCTTGCTTCAACGGCATCCAGGAGCTCCAGGGAGGCGGTTCCAAGGTCGGTTGCATGTCCAAATAACCGTCACATGGGCAATTGGGTCATGATCCATGTGACATCCCTTTTTGGCCCTTGGATGCAATGACCTAAGTGATCAATGGCTTCAAATGAGTGTGGCACGCCTCCCCTGGATCAATGACGTGGCAGGGGAGGAGTTTGGGCCTCACTCCCCTGGCGGCCGCCAGTGAGGGGTGGCGGGCGCCACCCTACCTTGGCCCAAAGTGAGCCCAGGTGAGTGTGCTCGCCTCCTGGTGGGTCCTTTTGGTCATTTTGCTCAAAAACCCTGCAATTTCCTACATTCAAATAAAGTTCAAGGACAAGTGGAAATCGTTAGTTTATAAAAGGTTTTTGGTTGATTTTAGGCCCCTGTGTTGTGTTATATGACCTTGTTGATGCTAAGAATATGACACTTAGTGAGCATCAACAGTCATCCCATGCTGCACCCTGAGGGGGTTAATGACAAAAAGTATTGTGGTTTCCATAATACCAGATCTCACTCTATAAATGATTGCCGAGTGTTCAGAGTACGGATCCAGAAAGCTATCCAGAAAGGGCATTTGAGGTTCGATGGAAAGATGAAAATTGATGGTAGCCCTTTTGGACATAATACCGTATCCTTTACTGTTAATATGGTTAATGCAGCTGATCTCAGGGGCAAAAGCAAGATGAAGTTGTTAACCTCTGATAGAGCGATAGAAACTGGTGCTGTTGACCCTGATCGACAAATCACAAACGAAGAATTTCGGCAACAAGTTCGTTTCTAGAATAGCCGAACTGAAAGAGGTGAAACCTCCAGGCCCTGGGTCACAACGCGTATTTTATTGAACAAATGGTGTCGGGAGCAGGAACGATACCAGAGGCAAAGGTTTTATGAGGAACAAAAGTTCATAAGAAAGCAACAGAAGTATGAAGAAGAGATATACCAAGAGGAACGAGAATATATGAGAGATCGAGAGCAGTCTCATTGGGAATGCTCATTCTTCAAGTATTGTTGGAATGAAGGCTTGAAGCTGCCTGCTAAGAACAATTGTCGTGAATGCAGTGATCAATACTCTGAATACAGGCAGTCTCGAGTCAACCGCCGTTCGGTCCATGAAAGGCTTGGGGTGCGAATCCCTGAGGACGATCGGCGCTTAAAAATAAGTAATTCCGAGGATCGGCAAGGAAGAAGATTTGCCGATCGAAGTTGGGCTCGCACTGGAGAAGAAGAATATCGCGAATATGTTTGGCAGAAAGGACAGTGGTGTCCACCAGGATTGAGGAAAAGCCAGAAAAGAAGAGTGCAGCGCCTAAGGAACAGGGAATTGGCACAAACAGGCGCCAAGATGAAACAAATTTGGCGTCCTAAAGAGAAGCCTGATGGGGGTGATCGTTTGGTTGATGCGTGCATGACATTCTTTCTTCCATCGGAATTCATAGCTCCTGGAGATTAGGATGTTCAGGAAGAAGTGTATTCGGATTTCGACGAAGATGAATACCAATATTTACTAGCTCAGCTCGTTTTGGCTCAACGGGCAGTCTTTGATAAACCAGCTAAGCATCGACACTTGAAGCCACTATATATGAGGGGGTATGTTAATGGCAAGCCACTAACCAAAATGTTTATTGATGGAGGAGCTGCCATAAATATCATGTCATATACTACCTTCAGGAAACTTGGGATGGCGAGTGAAGAATTATTGAAGACTGACATGGTGTTGAGAGACTTTGCTGGTAATTCTTCTGATACTCGAGGGGCAGTTCATGTTGAGTTGACGATCGGGTCAAAGACTTTGATTACTACTTTCTTCGTCATTGATGGCAAGGGGCATACAGTTTGCTCTTAGGAAGGGATTGGATACATGCAAACTGCTGTGTTCCGTCAACCATGCATCAATTCCTCATCCAGTGGATTGGAGAAGACGTCGAAATTGTCCATGCTGATGATTCGGTCAGTGTTGCTAATACAGAGCCCATCTACTGGGAATATGATGGTGTCGAGTGCTTCTCTGGAAGAGTTTAGGAAATAGGTCCTGTGAATGTTTTTGACAAGGACCAACAGCCGATTCAAACAATCGGCTCTCAGAGTAATTTTTGAATAAATAATCCGATTGGTGGTAATGGAGAAAAGTTGAGAGCAGGTTTCATATCGGCTGATAAGGAATAAAGTATTGGTGGTGAAGCCGAAATGAGACCAATATATGTAGGTTTTGAATCCAGAGTATATATTGAAATTGATAAAGCTTTTGGAAGAATTCTGTCTATTTCTCCGTTGCCAAAGCTAAAGAAAGATCAAGAGTTCACGTGAAGTGACGTACAACAGAAAGCTTTTGATGAAATTGAAGAATATATGAAGGCACTTTCACAGCTTGGTAAATTTTTTCAAGTTGTACGTGGCGGCCGATAGCCTAACGATAGGATCGGCCCTTATACAAAATTTAAAGGAAAAAGAAAGAGTAATAGCTTGCTTTAGCCGAAAATGTTAGATCCAGAAACGGGTACTCGGCTATGGGGAAATTTTGTTCATGTATGTGTTGCTTATGAACCAAGCTTTGGCACTACTTGTTAAAAGCCGAACGTGTAGTAATTGTACGTGAAGCAGATTCAAGAATATTTGTATACAGAGATAGCTGATGTAAAGCGTCGTCTTTAGCAGAGAAAACGCTCTAATGATTTGGAATATAGCCGATATTATTTATATCGCCTTTAGCACAAAAAATGTTCATAATCCTGGTGACCCTAGCATTTTTCAAGTTAGCAGGTTTATCGGGAGAAGAGAAAGGTGAAGTGGAGTAAATAAGATGCCGAGTGATATGACATGTCAGAACAAGATTTATTCGGTTAAAGATGACATCATGCGTTCGGGAAATGTTTCTCTGCAGAGGTGTTGCGATCGGGAAGTACAAATGGACATTATTCAGAGAAGAAACAAACTTCATTTATTCGTTTGCAGATCTGTCCTAGTACAAACTATCCTTGGAATAATTTGTTTAGAACAGACTGCGGATCGGTAACTTCGGCAATAGCAGCGGCATGATCATCATAAACTTCAATGTCTTCGATTTCATCTAATTTTCCGCCGGCAAAGCCAACTGGTAAAAAGGAATGGTCCAAGAGCTCATCGCCGTTAGCCCGAGGGAGACGCCAAGATGCACACCTTCGATGACGGCCTGATCTATGCAGCCATCTGCGGCGTCAAGGCACGCCTCGGTTGTGTCCCCGTGGGCATTCACCTTGTCGGCAACTTTGTTCGCTGCTGCTCTCAGACGGTCATTCTCTGCAGAAAGAGCTGACAAGAGAAAAAATGTGTCAGGCAGAGCAAGCTCAATCAGACGAAGGGAATCAAGCGAGGATTTCATTAACCTGTGATAACGTTGCAGAGCTGCTTCCGCTGGTCCGCCCATTCAGCTTCCTCGATGCAGTATTTTTTGGATACGTCCTCCAACTCCTTCTGGACCTTATCCCTCTCCTCGCGGTACCAGAGAGCATCCAAACAGATATGCTGAAGTGAGTCATCAAACTCAGAATCTGATGGCCTAGGAAAAGGATTGAGAGAGGCTATTGGAGCTACTATTTCTGGAAAAGGAACCCAAGCTTGGCTGGAGGAAGACCTCACCCTGGAGGGCAAGTGGATAGTGAATCAGGAATAGATAAACAAGAAAAGCTACCGCAAGGGGGCAAGAAATCAATTTTTTACCCATAACATCGGTGAGTTGATGCTTGGCTTCCTCCTGCTTCGTCTCCAATGGGATGCCTGCCGTGGTCACCATTGCCTGCCATTGATGGAAAGCGGAGAAGTGGAGAGTTTGCGAGTCAAAATGTTTGATTGGAGTCAAGAGTGACAGCCTGTGTAGAGTCATATTTATAGAACCATGGCTTACACACTAGAAACCAAGCATCAGAGTAGAGTTTTTTTACAGTTTATGAGCCGTTATTGGGCCAGGCCAGATTTTTGATGACTAGAGGAGGTCGTGACTCCAGAATTGGGAAGCCGGTAGAATTCGGCTAAGAGTTGTTCAGTTTCGTTTGATTGTTCGGGAACTCATATTACCGATTAGCACTAAGGACAGAAAGCTAAAAATGGAAAAGTCCCTTAAGAAATACTATCCTGATGTCGTCATGGATCGGAAAATTAAGAGAAGACTGAAAACTTTGGATCTAAAATAATCAATTACAGCAATCGCTTACGGGACGGAAATGGTCAGCATGATTATCAGCAATAGCCGATGTAATGTACGTCGCCGCTAGAGTAAAGATAAAGTCAATAGCTGATGCACGAAGCGGAACACACACTGATCTCAAAGGATCAGTCACGGATTGATTTTGGAGATCAAACAGAAAGACTTTCTATTTACAAAGAAAGGGGATACAAGATTGCAATGAGGACGGTCAGTTCGTCCACCCCATCCTACACCTAATCGGGAGAGTGTGGTCAAAAGAATCGGCTAGATCTGTTCCAGCCTCCTTCATATCATCTACGGAGTGTTCTACCCTATATTCCAGCTCTCGCTCGCAGACATCGAATCTAAGGTAATCAGCGCCAGAGTGAATCCGTACGGCGTTAAAGGCGAGCGCTGCGTCGTATCCCATGCCGGCCCTAGAGATGTCGAGGAGGATTCGGTTGACCTCATTTACCCGATTCAAGGTCGTCGTACCCGTCACGTCGGCCGTAATGGCGAGCTTGGCGCAACGGCGGCTTCGAGAGTATGAAGTTTGGCCGCCAGAGCTGGAAGGAAGGAAAGTAAGTAAAGGGAGAAGAGGAAGACAAAGGAAGAAATGATGAAAATATTCACCAGCGGCCCGTTTTCGAGCGATGTCACGCTCCCGAGAGATTCGGGTAATCTCCCGATCCTTCCCCTCTAGATCAAATTGAAGGTCTATGACCTTCTGAGTCAAGTCCTTAGGGAGGTCATCGCCGATCCTCCTAAACAGAAGCAACAATATAAGAACAACTGCTTCATTTTCGAGACAAAAACAGTAATGAGCAACCTCTTCTTAGAGGTGCTGGAAGCACCAAGCTCGGAGCTATGTCGGCTCGTCTCGGAAGACATCTTCTAGATTGGATTGGAAGATGATAGGAGGAAGAAGGGTTTTTTGGTTTTGGGATCGAAGTAGGGGAGTTCGGAATGCACAGGCCGAAACAGAGTGAAGTGAGACTTAAAAGGACCCCAAAAGGTGCATCGGGAGATGAATCGGCAAGTACAGCAATTAAGGCATTCCCACGAGAGTGGACGTTTCCAGAGGCTCCGCGTCAGTTGTTTTGGAAAAAGGAATTTTGGAATAAATATTTATCCCAAAATTAGGGGGCATGTGTTTACACCAAAATTTGGACTAAGAAAGAGGTAGGCCGAATTTTGCTGAAGATGGCTACGATTTGAAGAATTGACAAAATCAGGGGAGATCGGTTAATCAGGCAGATCAAGAAAATGACAAGTGGACCCAGCCAACAGTGAGAAAGGGATTCTGTGAACAACCAAGTGGATGGTTAGCCTTTGGAGTTTCGGCAAATGTCTGTGCGGTTGGCTATTTTGCAAGGCGGTGGCTCCATTCGGGAAACAGATATGACAAGTAAAGCTGGCTTGCACACGTGACAATGGAGGGCGCCGAGAAGAATAGGAATAAGACTCGTATCTTTCCAAATTTCATTATGTAGATTGTAATCGTCTAGGACTCGTATTTCGTCCAGGGTATAAATATAAGCCCTCGGCCATTGTAAAAAACTGTTCACAACCATATCAATACAAACCGGCCCCGTGCCACCTTCGAGTCCTTAGTCGTGTCGTCGAGTTCTTCGAGAGGAATCGTCGATCCGTCGACCTCCGTAAGTCCCGACAACCTTGTTATCATGTCTAGTATCATGTGGTGGATTTAGATGTGATGCAAGTAGTCTTGTTTGTTTTCAATGGTCGTGCGGCGGACCCTTGTTAGCGATCAAGAAGTCTTTGCTTATGCTTTGCTTATGGGTAGATACCGTGCGGCAGGCGTTTATGCATATGTTTAGCAAAAGCGAGATAGTTATCAGCTCTATTAGATTTGGCAAGATCTAGTAGATTCATTAAGTTATCATGTGTTGCATGTTTTAATTAATTTTGTAACACTCTTTTGCCCAATCTAGATTGATCTTTGTTCGGCCTTGCTTTACAAGTTTACTTGTGTTCCAATAATTGCATGATCATGATGGCCGAATCAATTTCCAATCTAGGTTGTTACATGTTGTGGGTTCATGCATGTCAATCACGTTTGAGCTTTGATAAAACTAGGTATGGTGCGGCAGATGCAGGCTTTAGATTGGTTTAACCATGCTTGTTTGTATGTTCCTTCTTCATGGACCCCAACTCGGCTAGTTCGCCGGGCTTGGTTAAGCTTGTACGAGTAATGAGTGTTTATGGATCTGTTCAGATATATACATGTTTTTAGCTTCTTATTGTTAGATTGTATCAGGCGGTGGATTGATCTGATCGTAGGAAGTGGCGTAGACTTATAGTGAGCATTAGCCTCGCTTGGGTTTATGCTTGACGGGTTTATGAAGATTAGACGTGCGGCAGACTAGTTTGATTAATCTAGCATGTGTTGTTTGAATAGATTTATATTCACAAGTTACCTGTTTATATTTCTTCATGTCTTGATGATGTTTGAGTATTTCTCATTTATTCAAGCATGTCTTTTCCTACATGTGTATTCGGCAATCAACGTGTTTACAATGCTTTCTTTTCATATTTGCCGAATGACTCTATAAACATGTTCAGCAGACAACTTCTATAGCTGTATGCTGTCGTGAGTAGGTTCAGGGCCGTAAATATGGAACTGTCTGGTCTCATCCGACATGTTCCAGTTTTATTCTCACAATTTTATCCCTTGTTGGCTTTCAGGTCAAACCGACTGGCACGTCTCCAGATTTCAAACCGTCCGGGCACCCGATTGAAGCCACACTTTTTCTGGCTTGCTGTGTGTTAGGCGCAACGTACCGCATTTTGCGTCAACCGTTTATAATAAATTAGACTATATAAATTATTATAAATAAATGCAAGTGGATTGTGTGGTATGTTGACGTGGACAATAAAATACTTATGTGTCTTGCTGATGTGAACATCATATATACTAGTGGATTTTAATTGCATAAGATAGTGTATTGCTGAGGTGGGCAGCTTGCATGTTAAGAGAATTTGCTAGTGGGGTTTACAGAAGTGGTAATTCATGTGCAAATATAAGAGATATTTATATTATCTATCATAAAATGGGTTCGGGACATAAGTTTAGGTATTATTTTTAGATTATGTTTTGAAATAGTTTATATAAGTAATTTAGGTGTATATTTAGGATTATTTTAATTGTTTTTTACAATGGTAGAGGTGAGTAATATTTTAGAAAACATATGTATACTATTATTAGTGGTAGTTAAAGTATTTGAATTTATGGCCAAATATGTAGTTTTTTAGATTTTCTAAGATTTATTCTTTTTCTCTAATGGTCAAACAATTATTGATTTATTGTAGAGGCTTTCTGTCAGAATCTCCAATTGTAATATTACTACCTCCATTGTAAAATAAATCAGTTTCTAGAATAACCCTAAGTCAAACTAAATAAGTATATTATGAAAATACTCTCTTTGGCCGAGTTTGTAATTCGCCTTATGACATGGCACAATATACTCATCCATTTATTTATATTATATATTATGATTATTGGATAATACATTTGATTATAAACCTAATAGTACCAAGTTATTACAAAGGTGAAAATTATTAGCTCAATTATTGGTCAAAGATTATAAAACTTGACTCTTGACATATGAGAAATGTCTCATAATAAATTAGATCAGAGGGAGTATATTTTATGATATATCTAACAATACTAATTTGGTATCGTATATTTATAAATTTTTAATAAAGTTGGCTACATTTAAAATAGTTTGAGTTTGAATAACTTTAGAAATTGATTTAATTTGGTAAGGAGAGAGTGCATATAAGATAAAGACGTTACTACATACAGAAATAACAATTAGTACCGCCAATTTATGGCTCCAACCGGTAGTAATACGACAACTAACAGTAGTGATAGGTGCACTATCACTATCGCACTAATATAGAAAAAAATTATGCAAGGCGTTTGGAAAATGGCCATGGAGGCGAGTGACCATTTGAACTACAAGATTATTGTTTGTTTTTTATTTGATTTACCACGATTAATCGTGATCTTTAAACCAAAGCGGGTGCGATGCCTGCATCAATTAATTTATTTTGCTCGTCTCGGTTGAATACATGATATTGTTAGTGTCCAAGTGGTAGTGATAGCTATTTTGTAAGAAAAAACTCATAACTTTTTCATATGTGATGTGATTAAAATAAATTTTATATTAAAATTGTAGAGTTGAAAGAGATCTAAAACTTTGTAGTTGACAATTTTTTTAATTTAAGATGATTTATAAGTCCAAATATTTAATATAACTTTTTGGATCTGTTTTGACATGATTATTTACAATGCCGAATGGAGACAAAGTAAACGTTAATTTTATAGTGCTCGACGAGATCTACAACTTTGCAATTAACAACTTTTTTTTTATTTGAGATTGTTTTGAGTATCAAATATGTAATATAAGATTTGAAAATATGTAGTTAAAAGAATAACATAGTGACCCGGCAGCAGTGGTGGCCGGTCTATTCTGAGGTACTGAGACAGTACGTAGTAATATATAACTGAAAAGTATCGAACCCAGAGCATTTCGAATTTTGCTAGGCATCAGTTATTAAATACAGTATCAGGCATATCAAAGCATGTGTACATAGAGGACGACGAAGCAGAGTAATCGAACGGTGAAGAATGCGACAAGCAGCAAGAGAAAAGGGCTCAACGTGTTGCTCCAGCGACCCATGAGCCCCAGGGCGAAAGGGTAGAGATGCACCACCACGTACGCGTTGAACGCCAAAGCGAACACCGCCATTGGGCCATCCCTCCACGACCCCCCTTCCAACGCTGCAACCATGGACGTCAGGTTCACCGCTAGCACCACGGCCGTCGGGACCATCAGCACCGTCCATTTCACGGCGTAGAGCTCAGCGAACCTGTCTTTCACACTGCTGGTGCTGGCAGCACTTGCCCTCGTCTGCTTGGACGTCAGCTTGAACGATATCTCCTTCCCGGCCGCGACCTTGAGCGCCACCTGCACCGCCGCCGCCAGGTATGCGCTCGTGGCGGACACCATCCAGAACTGCTGGTTCCGCCACCAGTCGCCCAAGGCTATGCCGGACCACCTGGCCTCCAGGACGGCCACCACTGCGAGCGTCAGCATCAGAGCCACCACAAAGGCGATGTACGTGGCAGACTGCGGCCTGACGATTATTGCGAAGAAGGCGCCGCCGCCGCCGTCGTTCCCGCCGGTCACGAGCGGGATCGCCGGGAAGAGGCCGCAGTAGGCTATGAGAAAGATGGAGGTGAACGGGTACACCGTGGTGTTGAGGTACGCCAGGCGCTGCAGCGGGTGGAGCCGGCGGCCGCCGGCGAGGAGGGCGTTGTTGCGGGAGAAGAGTATCTCGAGGGAGCCCGCCGCCCAGCGCAGCACCTGGTACAGCCGGTCGGTGAGGTTGATGGGCGCGGTGCCGCGGAACGCGTCCGGCGCGGTGGCGCAGTAGGCGGAGCGCCACCCTCGCCGGTGCATGCAGAAGCCCGTGGCCACGTCCTCTGTCACGGTGCCGTACATCCAGCCGATGTCCCGGCCCCACGCCGTCCCGTCCTCGTAGCCGCACGAGACGACGAGCGCGGTTGCTGCCTCGCCAATGGCGGCCGCGTCGAACGCCGCCGAGGACGCCAATGGCGGACGCGTCAAGACCGCCGCATGAGCATGAACCGAGCGAAGGAACGGCGTCGACACGCCCAACTTGTCGGCCTCATCATCAGTGCCAGCAGTGTCATCGCCGCCGCCCTGCGGTCTCCAGAGCGGCGGGTCGACGCCGTACAGTGCGGACCGGCGAAACATGCAGCCGGTGCCCACGTAGATGGGTCCCTGAAGGCCGTCGAGGCCGAGCTCGGTGCAGTCGAAGAAGACGCGGTTGTGGTTCGCGTACCGGTCCGCGGGGTCGACGCCGTCGAAGCGCTGCGGGAACTGGACGAACGCCACGTCGCTGCCCTCGCCGCCGTCGAGCATGTGGCAGACGCCGGCGCGGAGAGCCTGCGAGTTGTTCACGTAGTGGTCGCAGTCAAGGTTGAGGACCAAGGGCGCGTTGGAGAGCACGGCCGAGGCACGGAGCAGCGCGTTCAAGGCGCCGGCCTTGCCGTGGTGCACGCGGCCGCGGCGCTTCTCCCGGCACATGTACACCAGCGCCGGAACCCGCACGTCGACGGAGCTGAGGTCCAGACGATGAAGATTATTGCCGACACCACCGACGACGGTGCTGCCGGGAGGACCGACGAGCAACTCAACAGCTCCGGCATGATCTTCCAGCGACGTCGTGGACCGCTGCTGGCGCCGCACGTCTCCGGCTTGCAGGGCGTCGATCCGCAGCCGCAGCTCTTCGTACTCCCGGCGCACGCGCCTCCGGTCCCTTGCCAGCTCCGGCCACGCGCTTCCCTTATAGTCCCCCCTCCTCGCCTTGACGGCGCCAGTACTGGCGCCGGGGCCGAAGTAGGCCTCTGGGTTCCGCGGCTCCACCGCGTGCTTCCGGCAGAACGGCACCCACAGTCCGGCGAACCGGGCAGCCTCGGCGACCGCGTCGCGCGTGAGCAGAGCGCCACCGTCGTCCGAGACGTAGCACGTGAGCTTTTCTGCTGGGTAGTCCGCCGCGAGGACGGAGAGGATGGTGTTCACGGTCACCAGCGGTGGCTCCTTCTCGGTGTCGGCGGTGGTCACGAATACATCCATGGCCGGAAGCATCGACTCATCGAGCGCGCTGACGTAGACGGCGCGCCGGACAGGCTGCATCTTGGGCAGCTGGTCCAGCACCCACATCAGGGCAAACCAGAGCTCCCCGGCGAGGGACACCATCCACATGCCAAGAACTGCACTTTTGTCGTCGGTGCCTGTGGAGCTAATCGTGGCAAGAGCAGCGCTGATTCGCCACTTGAAGAACAGCACGAAGATGCCCATCCGGACGAATATCATGAGCCTACAAACACCATGGTTTTCGCCACTTAGTTGCCTACTATGTTTATCACACGATTGACTTTTAGTACTCTATTTTTTACATGTAACTTGTAGTAATATTTATATTTTACTATCTTATTTAGTTGTTTTTAAAAGAACCACTTTGATATACTTGTTCTAACAGGAGCCCTTTGACAAATTGTAAGCTGTTCTAACCAGATTCATAGTTCTCTGCTTTACTTTTTTTTTTACCTCTATTACATGTTAGGTGCCCGATTTTTTTTTGTTGTTCAGCTAACATATAATTTTACCATTGTGTGACTCTAGAAAAAGAAGTAAAATTGTCTTTTGTGAGTCATCTTTAAATTGTGATAGTTGGTTCTACAAATTTGTCAAAATTATCTTCAAATTTAGGCAAAAAAAAAAAAGAATCATCTTAATTTTCTCTCCTTGGTTATGTATAAAATGAGCACATGATGATCATGTATGCACACATCGCTTATTTCTTTTTCTAATTCCATGTGCTTCTTTAATAGCCCGTGTACTCATGGTTTCGTATGAACAATCTTGTATAAAGTTTTATGAAATAAATAGTTTTGTAAAAAAAATGCCATCTATGTTGCTATTAAAAAACCTAATTAGGTTCTTAATGTGCATGTTATATATAATGTTAGAAAGCAAAAGGTTTATACAATTTTGCTGCCAATTTTGACATAAAATTGACATAATTTGATAAACTAATTAAGCATGTCAAAAAAAAGTGCTAAATAATCACGGTACCACAATTTTTTAGCATGATTTGGAATTAAATAATTCAGCATGTATGGAGCTAATTAGTGTGAATTCTAGCAAAATAGAACGTACACTCAGGGGCGGATCTGCCAGGGGGGCTGCCGGGGCTGCAGCCCCCCCTACGACGACCGCGTCCATGGAGCCTCTCCTTAGTCTCTCCATGAATTTTCAGCCATAAGACAAGCTTAAAAAGAGTTTGGAGTGAAAGATAATGTCACAAAGAGGTGATTTAAGTCTTAATTTTGCTAAATAGTTTGATCTTAGCCCCTCCTAAACTTTTATGCTAGATCCGCCACTGCGTACACTGATTACCTCTCTGCCTAGTTTGAGCAAATTTTAGAATTGTTTACTAATTTAATTTAATTTGAAGGTCAATGAAGGCTAAATATAATGCATTTTTTGTGCGTGTTATCTACATAGCATGTACAGTACTCTGTTACGTACAGTATATGATTGCCGCTATGTGTAGGGTTCATTTCTGCAATTACTAGAATCTATAGGTGTCCAGATGTGGAATAGTTTTTTTTTTAAAAAAAGAAAATAGGCTACAAAGGGGGAAAATGACTCTAATTGTAAGACGTTTTAATTTTTTATGTTAAACGTCTCTATTTTTTTATCAAGATTACAGAAAAATATAGAAACATCTACAACATTAAAACTAGATTAATTATATAATAAAATATATTTAAATTATATATTTCTTTGATATTATAGATGTTAATACGTTTTCAAATATTTAACCAAAGTTAAACAAATTTGACAGGAAGCAAGTCCAAGATTACTTACAATTTGAAACTGAGAGATAGTACATGGTTTAACTTTAACCAAATGTGTCCCTCTCTAAGAGACTATTTAAATACAATTTTGATGGAACAAATTATTCTGGTCCTCTATATAATAAAGAAATATTAAAAGCATGTTCCCCTCTATTTCAAATTACTGAAAATACCTAGCTTGTAGTTGTCGATCCAAACACAATCGCGCTGCAGAATAAATGTGTACCTCTACAGTTACCTATATAGCTTGATGGTAATTGTAGAAAGTTTTGTGGTCCGGACAAGCAGCAGTCTCCCGACACTAGCCGACTTCTTCACATCTTTCGGCGACTCCATGTCATCGGAGGTGCCATAGACATCGCTCATGGTTATATTTATATATGTCGTCGACATGCTCACACTACTGATCAAGCCCTATTATATTGTTCTTGACTAGAAGAATGTTGTGTGGAATCCAACCATTCAACCGTGTATATATGGAGGATTGGTCATTCGCCCACTGTTGCCTATTTCCGATTCTGCTTTAGGGACCGTTCGGTTCCTCAGATTAGACCAGAAATAATTTTAGCTTTAAAGATCAGTACAAATTAGTGAACCATTCTGACCCGGAATCGTTCTGAACCTTCTTTCCGGTATAAGCGAACAAGGCCTTAGCGACTTTATTTGTACTTTGTTTTCATACTTATCCTAGCTTATTATTACATTTTTCTTTTCGGGAACTGGTGGCAATATTATGCAAGAATTTAGTGCTTCAATCAAGTTTCATGATGCACATCAGGGCTACTTAAGTGGGCCTAACACACTCGACTACTAAATTCCATTGGTTAGTTTGGCCACTACTGCACTAAGGTTATCACACCTACAGTTCTTAAGTCCCCGTCACCATGAGTCATAGTTTGGCAGCCATGCACTGTTATAAACATAATTTCTAGAGGCGTGCCCATGTGATCAAAGTTGACGATGTGGTTGGTGACGGTGTGACCAGCTCAACGTAGCCCGATATGGCGGCTTGCCCAAGCAGTCGATCAAACTAATGACAAATTTGATGGCAACGTAGCCCACCCGGCGGCGATGTGCTCGAGTGTGGTCATAGTCAACGATGTAGTTGGAGACGACTAGACCTGCTCGAGGGACCTTGACAGCGACCTGCTCAAGTGGTCGTAGTTGACGGCTTAGTTAGAGACGACACATGACCAACTTGAGGGGTCCCATCAAGGTCGTGCTCGAGTGGTCATAGTCGATGATGGCGTGACCAACTCAAAGAAGCCTGTCAAGGGTGTGCTTGAGTGGTCACATAGCTTCTAGAAGTTCATCTTGTTAGGTACATGTAGCCCCAACGATGTTGGCACACGCGAAAGATCAAAAGATGTATGTAGCAGGGATGCCAAGCTGAACTACGAGAGCTCAAAAGATGCCACGGCGATGTCGAGTTGACCCATGGGAGATCGAGAGATGTTGCGGCGATAGCAAGTCGACTCACGGAAGATCGAGAGGTATCATGGCGATGTCAAGTGAAACCTCGGTAGATTGAGAGATATCAAGGCAACATCGAGTAAAACCACGAGAGATTGACATATGTCACGGCGACACCAAGTGGAATCACGAGAGATGGAGAGATGTCACGACAACGTCGAGTTGCATTATGGGAGATCGAGAGATACCACGACAACTTCAAGTCAGGTCATGGGACATCAAGAGTTTTCAAGGAGACGTTGGGTCGAACCGCCTATCGTTGATATATGTCGTGTGGGGACATCAAGTCATACCAGAAAAGACCGAGAGATTTTGTGGCGGCATCGAGTGAAACCACGGGAGATCGAGAGTTGCCACGAAGATGTTGAGTTGAACCTCATCGAGAGATTCCACGTGGACGCCGAGTCGCAACATCAGTGGGTGAGTCAAAAGATGGCAACAATCTCCTCTAGGAATTAGAGAGGATGGACATTGCAGTTGTACAAGTTGCAAGGGTGCATTGTTAGTAGGTGGAGTCATTGGGATGGAGTTGCAAAGGTAGTGAGGCTTCCTGAGGCAGCGAGTTTGAGACCAAGTCAAACTCGTCAGGCTACTATTTATGAACTAGCAAAGTCGACAACTCAAATTCAGAGTACATGGTTGTTCGCACATGACATGACTTCAAGGTGGCAAAATATTTGCTAAGGTGGAGATTATTAGAAATATTTCGGATATTTATTTGTACTAATAGAGTTACAGTAGACTTGTGTTGTAATTAGCTGACCCGTCTATAAAAGAAGGAAGAGCTAGGTTGCACTTGTAACTCATCATCATCGATGGAGAAACAATACAAAAGTGATAGGCTCGCAGGGGTTTTAATTTAGTGGCTTTGCCAGAGCCCCCAGTGGCAGGTGTCGCGGTTTTACGGAGGAGTATCTCTAAGCATGCCCAAGATCGATGTAGGCTTTGACCGAACCTCATTATTAAACATTGAGTCTTTGGTTGTTGTGTGATCTCCGGTGAACATCTCACCGATTCAAGCAATTGCTTCCGTGTCAAGAGAGTTGGTATCATAACAAAAATTTTATACCATGAAAGATTAGAACAAATAATTTAGGCATCACAAGCATGTAACTGCCAAAGAGTTAGGAGATGTAAGCATAAAGACAACAACAAGATGCAGGGGTAGAAAATACTCGTACACTACATAGGTGTGCTTGGTTTGAGGTCTCACTGCTCATTTTTTATTTAATTGTGGAGTAAATTGAGTTCATATCCATGAGCAACGAGTTGATTCCATAAAAAGTTATGGGACGAAATCATAATGCATCACCTCATGAAGCATGAGATGACCTCACAATTAAGCTAAACACGACCTTTTGTGCAGCCGAGTTCTGCACATGAAACATAATTAATTATTTAACGAGTCAATCATCCTCTCTATCATGGATGATGGACGTACGATGACGATGATATGTAACCTACCGAACACAGCTGACGAATGCAGACGATAGCATACATCACAAACAGCACCGGTGGTGGTGCGGTGTTTGGCGCAGTCGGCTGTTGTGCCTTGTCATGCATGCATGCATGACGACCAATTAAACTAGCTATTAGGAGCATGGCCAAAACGCATTGCATTGCTACATGCCTACATATAAACGTACATGTGCACCACTCGGGGGAGACTAAATCAAATGTGTGTAGCCGCCACGCACCATGAGGTCTCTTGTCCACAGCACCAATGGCAATAATCCCCCTGCTGGCAGCAGGAAGCAGCAGCAGCACTGCAGCAGCAGCAGATGCTTCGTTGTGCCCCTCCTCCTTGTCCTGGTAGCTCTCGTAGCGTCGGACGTGTATCTCAGCTTCCCAAACCGACGACGGAGCCTTCTTCTTCCGTTATTCCCCCAGCCGCTCTCGTCTCGCCGACGACCCAGCAGCAGCAGCAGACAGCAGCGAGGCTGTGACATTTTCAGTGGCGAGTGGGTGCCGGACCCGGACGCGCCCTACTACACCAACGACACCTGCAAGGTGATCCACGAGCACTACGACTGCATGGGGTACGGCAAGCCGGACCTGGGCTTCGTCAACTGGCGGTGGCGGCCTGACGGCTGCGACCTGCCCCGCTTCAACCCGTGGCGCTTCCTCCACATGATGAGGGGCAAGACCCTTGCCTTCGTGGGCGACTCCCTCGGCAGGAACCAAAAGGACTCGCTCATCTGCCTCCTCACCAGAGTGAGTGATGAGTTTGATCGAGTTCATCACATCATTCGTTGATCTCGAATATAATTCTCGATCCATCCATCCATCCATCCATCCATCTCCCGGTCTATCGATCTACCTAGCTGTATGTGTCGTCGAGATCATGATATGCATGCATCTGAATATCTGATGCAGGCCGCGGAGCCTACGACAACGAGCTGGCTTAGCAGCAAGCACACGGTGTACCACTACGGCGACTACAACTTCACCGTGGCGCACTTCTGGGCGCCGTACCTTGTCCGGCACGAGCAGATCGACGAGGACGGGCCGGCGCACACGGGCGTCTGGAACCTGTACCTCGACGAGCCGGACGGCGTGTGGGCGGCGCACGTCGCGGAGCTCGACTACGTCGTGGTGTCCGCGTCCAGCTGGTTCTACCGCCCGTCCATGCTGTACGAGGCCGGGCGGCTCGTCGGCTGCCACTACTGCAAGCTGCCCAACGTGACCGACCTCACGCCGCGCTACGCGCTGCGCATGGCCACGTGGGCCGCGCTGCGGGCGCTGTCCGGCGCCGCCGCCGGCAGCCGGTTCCGCGGCACGGCGCTGCTGCGCACCGTGGACCCGTCGCAGTACGAGGGCGGGGAGTGGAACGGGGACGGCAACTGCGTCCGGACGGCGCCGTACCGGCGTGGCCAGAAGAGTGTCCAGGGCTTCGAGCGTGATTTCCGAGCGCTGCAGGTGGAGGAGCTCGCGGCGGCGGCGGCGGCGAAGCTCAACGGCAGCGAGGTGAGGATGCTGCTGATGGACACGACGGAAGCCATGGTACTGCGTGCGGACGCGCACCCGAGCAAGTACCGGGGATGGACGCCCGAGAAGCACTTCACCCTGCACAACGACTGCGTGCACTGGTGCCTGCCCGGGGCCATCGATACTTGGAACGACATGCTGCTCCATATGCTGCTCGAATGAATGAATGGTCATCAATATATAATTTGAATTAATAATGTCAACCGATCCAGTGTGCCAGTCAATCGGACGTAGGGTGCAAAACGGTCGGACGGATGTGTCGATACATTTTTCTTCTCTCAAATTGGCATTCGATACAAAATAGTATCAATTACTCCATGTCAGATAAGATATTACATCGATATCGATAATTACCGGCATCATATATACCTTCTCTTAGCACAGACCAATAAATATTTGAGCCAAACAAGTGAATGAGCTACTATGAAAACAAGACTCTGGTCGATTGCCAAATGACTTTAGTCTCGACAAAAAATTACATCCAGAACAAAACAAAAAAAAAACTTCTAGTCCCAGTTGAAACACTAACTGAGACTAAAAACCAACCTTTAGTCCAGTCCTCCACCCTTTAGTCTTGGTTATACCAATCGGGACTAAAGGGTGAACAAAAAAAACTTAGTCCTAGTTGAAACACTAACTGAGACTAAAAACCAACCTTTAGTCCGGTCCTCCAACCTTTAGTCTTGGTTATACCAACCGGGACTAAAGGGTGACCTTTTAGTTCCGGTTGGTGGTGTTACCAACCCGGACTAAAGGTCTTCTACCCGGAACTAAAGGTCCTTTACGAGTGAATTCAAAAGGAAAACGTCCAGAACTATATCACATGAGTTGTGTAGCTAAGTTGGTAAGTGAGTTATGTGTGAGGTGAAAGATATTGGATTTGAATCTCACGAAGCGCAAATAATTTTTTTTTGTTTCGAGGATGATCTTTAGTCCCAGTTGTGGTACAGATGATCTTTAGTCCCAGTTGTGGTGCCCGAGACTAAAGGTGCCGGTTGAAAAAACAAGACTAAAGCCCTTTCCCAACCGGGACTAAAGGTCGCGTCTGCGGTACTGGAGAACGAGGGGACATTAGAAGAGAATGAAGTTCATATATAGTCTGGTGAAAGTGGCTACCACGACCAGTCCTGCCTATTTTGTACTCCCTCGACACTCATAATTCAAGTTGTTTTTGACAGCAATACAATTTCCAAAACATAATTTTGACTTTCTGCTTTTATAAAAATATTTAATAAAAATGATATATGTATATTTTTTATGAAAGTTTTTCATATTTATAAACTCAACGACTTTAAAGTTATTCATGATTTACATTCACAATATGGTAATTCATATTGACATTCATGACTTTAAAGTTTTTCATATTGACAGCAATATGGTAACGACTTTAAAGTTATTCATGATTTACATTCACAATATCTGACAAGTCTTATCCAAAACGACTTAAATTACGAGTACGGAGGAAGTATGGTTTAGTAATCCCCTTATACCTTTGATTGTTGTACGCCTTAGTAATCCTCTCATCTCTGTTGCATCAAAAAATCTTACCACAAACGTTTGAAGTATACATGAACTGTCCATCTTTCTTTATCTTTTTAATATTTGGTTTGAATTGATTGGTATATATGCAACACAATATGGTATTAAGGGTCAGTTTAGTAGAGCTCTATCTGGTTCTCATTCTCTGTAGAAGCTGATTATCCGAGAGAAGTGATTCTATGGCTGAAAGTGATTCTCTTTAATTCTTTAGCATAAAGTCTTAAAATCAGCATGAAGAATCACTTCACACAAGGGGAAACTACTTTTTTCAGCTCTCAGCCTCTTAGTTCATTTTAGACAATCACTTCACAGAATCAGAAGAGAATCACTTCTCTCTAAAAAACTATTTGGTAGAGCTCCTGCTGGATTTAGCAGAGAATCAGCTCTGGGAGCTCTGCCAAACGGGGCCTAAGATTAGATGTCTCAAATTCACTAGATGCACACTTAATTGAAATAATTGCAGCTGACTTCTATTTCTACGAAGACTACAGAGTGAGGGGAGTGTTGTTATAAGGCCATTTTTACGAGGGCTAGCTCTAGAGCCATTCTAAAGGAGCCACAATTTCTACTTTCTCCAAAATAGCTCTGGCTTCTCATTACATCTCCAAACAACTTTTGCTAGACCGTTTGGTAGGGCTCCTCTTCGGCTCCGTCGGATGAGCCCTACCAAATGGGAAGCCTAAGTGAATTGTCAATCTTTCTTTTTTAACTTCAGTTTTTTAGTTAGAACTAGTTGGTGCATGTAGTATAATGAAATATAACTATATTTATCTCCAAAATAGAAAATAACATATAATCATAGCGACAGTTAAAAACGCAGATTTATGCAACTCAATATGAACTAATAAGTTGGATTATTCCTTCTTTATTTTCCTCTCAAAAAAACTAACAGAAGCATAGAATAATATATATCAACTAGTCAAAGATGCGCAGCTCACACTGAACACAACGCACACGCGTCACACTGCACTCTCAAAAATAGTAAGTTAAACTGATGTGCGTTACAACTAGATTGCCCAGTGCTCCTTATCTAGGTATCTTAAAGGATGGAGCCATGGAAGGTTGCTAATTGAATTGTTTGCATGCGTCATCCTTATGAGTAATAGATAATGCTAGCTGATCAAGATCATCGTGAATAGTGAGTGGGTTCCAAGCAAGCAGGTATGTCAGGCGATATGCATGCGTGTGTACTCTACATGACTACACCTCTTATGATCCATATCAGGTAGTGTGCTAGCAGCCTAGCACTACCAACTTCATAAGAGCAAAATTTTCTCATGACCAAATGAGAAATATATTTGCTAAAGAGGAACTCAATACAAATGACAACATGGATTCCATATAGACAACCTAACTAAGAAGAGGGACTGTGTGGACTGTGGATCTTTGGAGTTGGGCTGAGTTAGAATCTCATTCCTGGGCTGGTCTGTTTGGCTGACCCATGAATTGGAAATTGAGATTCCAACGCTTTACCGGTGGCCTGAGATTCTGAGAGAGGAGGTCTGCGGCTAGGGAGAGAGGAAGAGAGGACCGACAACAGAGCTGGCGAGGGGGGGGGGGGGGGGGGGGGAGGAGGGTAGAGAAGAGAAGAGGGGGATAATAAACTTCTATTTTCTTGCTTAATCAGAAGGATACATCTCCCCCTATATTTATAGTCCTTACAGTGGACTTGTAGACCAAGTAATCTAATATAGTCCTTATAGATATGGACTTTCCCTCACACCCCTTTTCCTAATCAAACTCTATCTATCTCAATCCTTTTCTAATGAAACTCGATCTTATTCCTATTCTTATTCAGCTACTCTTAATTGGAGCCTGAACTAGACTCTCCAACATACTGATGCCAAAAACATCTGATAAAGGTTGACAAACAAAGATGCACGTTGTGGTTTTGCTTACCATGCCAAAGAGACAATGTTGAAACTCCATCTTCAAACTGAATGCCAATTTGACAAATTCTGGTATTGCTGCTCCAAGCCAAGCACCACAAGCTTTCATGAAGATCTTCACGCAAAGGCATGGGTCTACAATTTTCAATCAAAATGAAGATCTTCACGCAAAGGCACGGGTCTACAATTTTCAATCAAATTACATAGTGATTTCAACTGAGAAAAAGAATCCTTAGATAATTAATTAGTTACTCACTCCGTTGCAAATTATAGCTCACTCTGACATTGTCCTTAGAAAACACAATAACACCTACATGTTCAAATAAATGCACAATCAATATATATTTCAAGGAAAAAATGATGGCACTAATTCAATGTTGTAGATATTAGTACATTTTCCAATATATTTGGTCATAATTAGAGAAGTTACTTAAGATAAAGCTTAAGTGAACTAGGAGTATAATTTAGAATGCAGGGAGTTCCATTTTTCAGGAAAATCTTTATGCAGAGGCCAATTGGGGTAAGTCAATTACACCTTCTGGATTTATTTCTAGAAAAGAAAGGATCAGATTAGAAAATTCATGTACAAATGCAGCCCTCAGTTTATGAAACCAAACAACAATGATGTGAACATAACCAAAGCAACTAACAAACACAATATTCTAAATCCAACACAGATTTTAACATAGCACTATTTCTTATGCTTAATTTCTCTACTTCTATTTTAATCTAGATTTTTATACTGACCCATCTTCTTACTTAAGGTAGGGTAGCAGTTTACAAGACATCTACTGACAAGTAAATATATACAAAAACAATACAACACATTCTGTTGGGAGAAGTGGCCAAAAGGGAAACCTACGCTGCCAAAATGTGTATGTTGCTGACAGGGATGTAGCAGAAAAGCAGAAAACTGATTTTATTTCTGTTTAGTGTGGTGAACTGGCTCCTGTCACACTGCTTCGTCAACATACTCCATCTATTCATGCAAAAAACGAAGAAACAGATTCATGGTCTCATGAAAACCATGGACCTAAAGAATCACTAGCATGCTATGATTAATTTACTAGAGAAAATTGATAATGTGAACAGGTGTCAGTTGCTCGGATTGGCAATTCAACTTTGTGTATAACCGTACCATTGCTATGTGCAAGTGCGAAACTCATAAATCTTTCATACAAAGTCCATCACCCGTGACTGAAATGAATTCATCTGTCATTAGATATTACCAGTGTCTTTCATACACTAGTACCTGATGAAACTGCATGAATCTTTGTACTGAACAGAAGATGCATTCAATCAAGTGGATAAAAGTAAAACTAATCTCAGGGCAACCTCAAATTAAATTGGTTTCTAGAATCCATCGTTGGAAACAATTGGCTATCAAGAACTTCTTTCCATGCTACTGTCCATCCTTATAACTCAACTGTGTATAGCAAATAAATGTATCTTGCATCATAGTTAGAAGTGCCCAAGACTAATAACGAACAAAAAGCAAGCTTAGGCACATCCCAATCCCATATACTTTGGAGGACAAGACTACACATCAGGCTTAACCATTACTAATTTCTTCTAGGATAGTCACAATATCATCATTACGAAATGATCGATGAAATCTTAGGCTCATGTCTTTAATTTTCTTCTCTTGCATTGCTTGAACAGGTAAAGCTCGGACATCAACTCCTTCACAAGAGCAGGGCAGCTTTTAGTCAGATGCTCAAAGCCGTCAGTTTCCATGACTGCTTCCAGTGCATCAGGAGATTTGAGAAACTCGATGCAGGCTTGCTTGAGACCACGGCAGCAGTGCTGTTCGGCCAACACCAACGTGGTTGCGGCCGTGCTCACATCTAGGTGCCTATACAGCTTCTCCTCACAAATCAGCCTGAGCCTCTGCATGTCATACCTGTCCGCGGCTTCCAGCAGATGCTGGGCCATCACGCCCTCCTCTTGTTGATCCTCCATCTGTGGCAGCGAGTCAGTGTAGATGAAATGGAGCAAGGCCCTGAACACCTGAGGTAACATGTCATCAATCCGGATGCAGTCCCCTGTGGCCGTGCTCTCCTTCATGGCGCCACACAGCTCTGCCTTGAAGACTCGCGACCGGGCCACAAGCAGAAACCTGTGAGCGCTGAATGACTCGCCGGCAACTTGAAACGTAACGTCGGCGCCCTCTTTGGTCACTAGGAGATCCCCAAGATGCTGATTCAGATCAGATGGTGGCACTACGTCTAGGAGCGAGGCAATCCTGTCCTCCGTTCGGAGCTCATCGGGAATAAAAATGTCGCAGCTGATCTTGAAGCAGTCGTTCAAGAGGTGCTCCGACTTCTCCAAGAACCCCCTCTTAATAAACTTGGGGAAGCCGTACCCTGAGCGACTGGAAGGGTACTCGAATAGATCTAAGTCTCGGGATGTCGATGGCACTGGGTTCCTGGCCCGATCGAGCAAAGCAAACGTGGCTCGCGCCTTTACGGGCCCGTCGGGATTCTCGGCGAGGAGGAGAAAGATCGATATGAAGTCACCTTCCCCAGAGGTCTGGCCGTTGGGGTAACAGCAGATGCACCAGCGGCCACCCCCCGCACTGAACGGGCGAGACTGGATTGATTTGCCGCTAGGGAGCTTATCCTTAATGCGCGAGTAGCCGTCGATGTGGAGGAGGTGATGCCCCGTGAGCTCGCCTCCGACGATGGCCGAGGCGGAGCGGGGCCCATCAACACCAAGCGCGGCGGATCCCGGGGTCGGCATGGAGGCGGTATTCGGAACGGCGGCGCCGACAAGGGTTTTGCCGCTACCTATTTGGGGCTGGTTCTGATTTGTTGGGGACACGAACACGATGGGTGCGTGATAGGATCACAGGAATAATTGGCGGATCGACGGCGAAAGGCGACTGCCGAAGCAAGGGACTTTAGGGCTTCTTCACTTCGCAAAATTTTTGTGAAAACTTCATATAGTACTTTTATTATTATTTAACAAACTTTGTTTAAATATAGACTAACTAGACTTAAAAGATTTATCTCGATTTTTATAGACAAACTGTACAATTAGTTATTTTTATCTACATTTAATACTCTATTATGCGTCTGAAGATTCGATGTGACGAGAAATCTTAAAAAATTTTGGGAACCGAACATGACCTTACCTCGTTTACTTTAGAGAGAAAAGTCTGTGTGTATCACACCAAATCCCCGGCACTAATTTAGTCTATTAAAAATAGATTAATAAGAAAAACAAATTATATATTCCGGCTATAAACTATAAAATAAATTTATTAAGACTAATTAATCTGTCATTAGAGCATCTCCAACGGTTTACCAAATTCCATTTGCTATCCTTATTTTTTGGCAAAACTAAAAAAATGATGCCCTAACTGTTTGGCAAAGCACTTGCCAAATTTTGCCAAGTTGCCATCCAGAGGACGTGTACGCGCATATTTGCGCCCCGGGAGGGACCGCGCATCGCGAGTATCTCCCTCGCCGCCGCTCGTCCCGTGCAAGGGCGGACTTTTCCTTTCTCCTTCCCAGCGACTCCAGGACGACTCGCGCGCGACGGGATCCTCCGTCCGGCCTCCTCCAGCGACTCCAGGACAACTCGCGCGTGACGGGATCCTCCGTCCGGTCTCCTTCAGGTATGTTCTTCCTCGATCCGTCTGACCCTTCTCCGATCCGTCCTCCCCTGCATCGATTTCGGCCCACTGGATCCATCCGACGCAAAGACCTACAGCACCGCCACCACCATGGCCGACGCGCCCACCAGCTTTGGCGATTCGCCGCCGCCGCCTCCTCCTCCGCAACTTTGGCGACTGCTACTGCTTTCTCCACGGCGGCGTCCTCCCCTAGGCGATTCCAGCTCAGTTCAGATTCCATTTGTCTGCGCAAAGATCAGATTAGTTCAGATTTACCGTCTCAATCTCCACCCACACCAATTTACCGTCTCAATCTGAATTCATTGTGCAGTCAAAACTTGTCTGCTTCTACTTTGAATCTGAAGGCGGCGGCGAACCACACCGACCGCATGAGTCCCCACTGGCCGTGGCCAAGCCGCCTACTAATATTCTGAGAGCAGATTATGCTTTTTTTCTGAATCATCGAATGGCTATAATGGTTGCACAGAGCGTTGGCCGATAATGCATCCAGTCATACTTCTTTGATCCAATATTAATGATTTGCTACACTTCTTTGATCCAATATTAATGATTTGCTACATTTTTGGATCATGGTGCGAATGTTCTGATGAAGGGCGAGGATGCTGACCTGCGTGCGAGTGTTTTGATGAAGTTGATGACCTGACCACAGACGGCAGCACAAGATCGAGAGCGGAGAAGGCTGTTGCTGCGTTGATTTGCCTCCAGGTACGGCGGCCAACAGACTTCGGTCGGCGGCCACGGACGGTGGCCAGGCTTCGGTCGACAATCACACCGGCGAAAAAAAGTACGGCGGCCAACAGATTCGGTCCATAAAAAAATAAATAGTTGATCTGTTGAAAGGATGTTGTGGGCCTCCTTTTCTATTTTACCAAGCTTAAATACCAAACCATTGGAGATACAAAATTATTTCACTTGTCATTTGTTTTAGCCACTTGCCAAATCACGAGATTTGCCAAGTGCAATTTAGCAAACCGTTGGAGATGCTCTTAGTATATATTTTACTGTAGCACAACATTGTCGAATTATTGATTGGTTAGGTTTAAAAATCTTCTTATAAAGTTATCACAATATATGTAGGTGAAAGTGCATGTTGCGCTTAAGTATGTTTTGAATGACTTGATGACAACATTATTAAAAGGTCTAATGTATTTACTAAGTGTGACACAAGAAAAAGTTTATCTCACAATGCACTTGAAATGAAATGCAAAGCCAAAATGATGGATTGTTACTTGAAATAAAATGCAAAGCTAAAATGATGGATTGTTGTATTAAAATCATGTTAAAAGCATAAGACAACAATGAAAATGATATTGATGAAGAGACTATTCTATTTAGGATAATTATGGTTCATAAATGTGCAAACAAAGGATTCAAAGCGAAGTGTGATTGAATGGTTTGAGATGGTGAAGATAGCAAGGAAAGAGTCTTTGAGGTACTAAGCAAGGGTGAAGGGCAAGCGACGGCTTGGCGGCCGAAGAACCTAGCTAGGGTGAAGAAGAAAGTACTTGCATTTAGTCAAGGGACCAATCAAGCTTGAATGTTACATTAAGTGGAGAATCAACATTTCTAGCAATAATTTTGATTGGAGTGACTTGACACATTTGAGATTTCTTCACATCACATATATGGAGTCAAGTCACATGTTCAAGATGGCTATGCTCAAGAGAAATCTACTATTAATCATGACAAGCATTCCCCAAAGTGAAGAAGGCAAAGAGAAGCGGCTTCGGTTCAATGGAAATCAACTCAACAGGTTTAAAATTTGTCTTTCAATTTAACTTGAGTAAATAAGAATATCGTACTATTAAGAGGGATGCAACTTATAGTAGATGATTCTCCATAAGTGCTCAAACCAACCTAAGTAAGGCATGAGAGAGCTAGGACTAACTTTTCCCTTGTTGTTGCACTGATTGTCCATGTGTCTGGTATGCATACATGACATGTCTGGTATGTGCCCACAGCGGTGCAGCCTCCCTGTGGTTTAGGTGCTTGTTTTGGTGCACAAAGTCCATAGCATACCAGACATGTCCGGTATATGCCAGCAGTAGCGCACCTTTGTTCTAGTTCTGTTGTCTATTCGAGTGCTCAGAGTCCATACCGGACATGTCCAGTATGAGTACCGGACATGTCTGGTACTAACCTGTTTCTCTCAGTTTCTCTCTGTGGTGGAACGTCGGAAGTTTCGACTTTCAAGTCAGAAGTTCTGAGCTTTCTAACAGCCTGCTCCCGAGATCTCTATCCCAAGTTCGTCGGAAGTTCAGACCTTTGTGCCGGAAGTTCCAACCCTTAACTGGAGCTTCTAACTTGGCTAAATGGTCTGTTGTTTCACATAGTAAAGTCACCGGTATGCACTGACATAGCCAACGGCTGGAAAACGGCTAGTTTCGTGAGTGGGGCTATAAATACCCCCAAGCATCCTCATTTGGAGGCTGCTGATTCTGCTGGTTCCCACACTCATTCTAGAACTTTAAAAACACTTTCCAACCCTCTCTTAGTGAGTGATTGATCCCTAATTGCAAATCCTTTTGTGGGTTGAGTGAAATTCAAATTAGAGAGCAAGCCACTTCTTGAGCACTTGTGCAAATCATCGATCTCGTTGTGCGCATTCGTTACTCTTGACTCCTCGGTCCTAGACGGCTAGGCGTCGCCGGAGAGCACCCAAGAGCTTTGTGGTGTGCCTCGAAAAGTTTATAAAGGTTCAATCTCTCCTCAAAAGAGGTCAACTAGTGGAAGGAGCATTGCGGGTGAAATAGACCGCGACTAGAGTGACTTGTGGTATTCTCTAGAGCCCACCTTTGTGGTAGCTCGCAGCCGGCTCAACAGAGACTAGGACCCGAGGGGGTGCCGAACTTCGGTGAAACACAAATACCATGTCACATCCTTGTGTATTACTTTCGGTTATTTGCTATTCTCTGTTGTGAAAGTTATTTTACAGGCAATCAGTTCCATATATACATCATATACAGTGCCTGCAGGTTGTGTGAGAAATTAGAGAAGAAAAAGGAGCAGTCCTGCACAGCATGCGCATACCGCCGGTATTCGTTGACTGCGCCCAACTTGTTTATTCTTTGAGCTAATCTTTGTGGTGCAGGGTGTTAGCTTCTAGGTGTATTAAATACTTGTTATATACTTTGTGTTTGTCTCTTGAGGGGTTGTTTCACTCCGAGTGAGAGCTTCCAAGTAATTGGAAGCTCACATACTAATCGCTTTCGCATTATAAGTTGTTAATTTTTAGAAACGCCTATTCGCCCCCTCTAGGCGGCATCCTAGGTCCTTTCAGTAGGCTCTGTTCAGCAAGACTTATGAGCCGAGAATAAGCTGAAACGACTGATTTGCTATGAGAGAAATATACTGTTTCATAGCTCATTTGTACGGATTAAAGCCGGCTTGTAGCTCAAGTCTATATTCAATATTCCATGTATGTGCCAAACATTTGATGTGATGTGCAAATTTTTTTAAGGTGTGAACTAAATAAGGCTGTTGGGCGAAAATTTTCTATGTGTCATCGAATATTGTGGTACTAATTTAGTCTATTAAAAATAGAGTAATAAAAAATAAATTATATATTCTATCAAGAAACTGTAAGACAAATTTATTAAGACTAATTAATTCATCATTACATTATATTTACTCTAGCACAACATTGTCAAAACATGGACAAATTAGGCTAAAAAATCGTCTCACAAAGTTATCACAATCTATGTAATTAGTTATTTTTAGTCTACATTTAATACTTCGTACATGTGTCTAGACATTTGATGTGATAGGTGAAAAGTATTTGGTGCGGGAAACACCCTTAAATAAGAGCAACTCTAGCAGTAGACCCCAAATCCAGGCCCCATTTCCGATTTGGGTGCCCACCCGTTTTTTTAGTGGTCCAATAAATTTGTTCCACTTCAGCAACAAACACGAAACAAAACCCCTCAAATCCATATCAACAGACAATAACATACAGGGCCCACATGTCATTCAGTCAAACCTTTCTTCCTCATCCTCTCTCTCGGTTTCTCCACGCATAGGCAGGCGGTTGAGAGAGCGACCAAGGCGACGAGCAGCTAGGCGTTGCTTCCACTCGACAGAGGGAGGCACGACCAGGATGCTCTGGCACAATGGAGCAACATCTCACTCGACAAAAGGAGGTGCGACCGGGATGATCCGACGCTGCTGAGCAGCGCATCCGCACGACGGAGGGAGGTGGAGGGGTCCGTGCGGGCCCTTCGCCGTCGACCATTGGGAAAGGAGGAACAAGGGAGGTGGGCGGTTGGATTGTCTCGGGCGGCCACAGGCCACAGCTACTCCCATGCCATGCCCTCACGGTGGCAGGATGGGCGGGCCGATAGGCAAGCGAGATGTGTTAGCATAGGTGATCAGTGAAGGCGTGCGACGGGCTCGCACGGAGGTAGGCGGTCGGCCGCACTCGCCGGAGCCAGGAGGGGGGAGCGCTTGCTGGAGTCCCGAGGGAAGGGGCGCGCTCACCGGAGCTCAGAGTGGAGGGGCATAGTGGAGGATCACAAGGGAGGGTGCGTGGATGGGGCCGAGCTGTTGAGTCGACAAAAACAAGGTTTGGGGGAGGACTTAGGTGACCACCCAAATTTCAGTCCTCTAATAGAGAACCTGTTAGAGCTCATTTTTTTCTAAGCCTAGATATTTAATTATGAGAGTTCAAATAGGGTTTATTTGTGATAGGATGCTACTGTAGAGTGTTGATTGGACGCATATGAGGGGTCACTATGTGACCGACGATGTCTTGCTTGTGATCGGACTCAACTGAGACCGCGTTCGATCCTACTCGGAGAGGTTGTAGAGAGGGAAAATACTGACCGGGCACGTCCGATCCTACTGTTGACACTTACTACCGTCACTACCACAGTCGCCCTTGGTAATGGCACTAGAAATGCTAGGGTAGGTTATCAGAACACAAGAGATAAATCCGCAAGCGCACAGACTAGATACCCGCACTTACCGGATGTAGACCAAGTTTTATATCAAACCCAAAGGAACGGGATGTTTGTCTTAAGTCTATTGCTTAAACCCTGAGCACTAACAAAGATGAGAACATAAAAAGATAAAGGGGATGACTAAGGTTTCCAGCTCTAACCTTAGGAAGCTATGCGATTATTATTCTACCGTGGATTACGTTGGGAGACCACATCTAGAGTATGGTTGTTCCCAAGTAATATACTCCTGGTAGTTGTTGACGGAAGTTATAGCATGTTTTACCTTATCAAAATACCGTCAACAGGTCTCGGTTTCAAGGAAGAATAGCATATCATGAGCATATTTATCACTAATAAGTTCCACTTGTACTCTTAGCTTGTGAACTTGTAGGAGATGGCAAAATGAACAAAATAAGGCCAGGTGGGCCCACCAAGGGGGTCGGCCGACCCCACCTTGGGGCCACCTCGGCCATGGTGACGTGGCATGATCCAAGAGACGCATGTTCAAGTCAATATCAACCATTAGATCAAACATGTGCTTTTGCTCAATGGTACAAGATGAGAAGCACATGGATTCATGGGTCCACACCGAAAACCAAATGCAACCAACTTCACAAGAATTGCTCCATGACATGTGGGGTCACCAAGAGAGAGAAGGTGGTGGGCCAGCCCTGTCATAGGGGGTCGGCCGACCCCCCTTGGTGGGACCCAGTAGCACTATTCATCAGGGTGACATCAACACCTTCTAGAAGATGTACCCCGGGCCCACATGTCAGAGACAGGGGTCGACCGACCCCGTGGTGACCCTCATCCAAGTCGGTGGCAAAGTGCATGTTTCACACGTGAAGAATATCCAAGCCATTCATCCAAGGTCGGTTGCTATGGCGGTGGATCCAAGGGTGAAGAGAGGAGGATCACGCGGATCGCTGACATGGCGCCGGAGTAGCCCCTACACCACCTCCACTATAAATAGAGGCATCCATCCTCTCATTCGACACACCGCACATAGTTTACATATCTCACAACACATATCTCCACTCTCATGTGAGATCAAGCAAGAGTAGTAGTAGTTAGTCTAGAGTGGGAGTTAGAGTTGAGTCGGGCGAAGCTCGGGTCTCTGAAGTCGTCTTCTGGGAGTCTGGTATAGCCCTTGTATCTTTCTTCTTTTGTAAGACTTTATTTATTTAATATATTATTCTTTCTTTACTTTACTTTGCATTTACTTAAGTATTTACTTTCCAAGTATTTATTTAAGTATTTACTTAGTGCAAGTCTATATTTATATAGTCTTGTTGTGTGCTTATGTTAGTTCTATAGTTGTCGTAGTTAGATTGATTTCCCTTAAATAGCTTCTTGTGTGTGCGTCATCCTCCTATCTTAGGATAGGGGCTTTAGCTATTTTGATCGATAGCTAAAGGTGTAGATAAGTGTGAGCGTGGTGCTCATACTTCATCTTATCTTTGACGACCACTGGCTTGCACGGATAGTAGGGGCGCATGGGCAAAAGGTGACAGATTTTGCCTGGCTACCTAGATCCCCTCACGTGAACTCAGGCTAGTTTTTAAAAGGTAAGGCGTCCATAAGCCAAATATCCGCTTGAGTACTGGGTTAGGTGAACAACCTTCTATCGCTTTACTCTCTCGTTTATCCCTCTCACACAAGTAGCAAGGTGTCAATCTAGTTAAGCCATCTATTTAATTAGGATTAGTTCATAGGAGTAAAGGTAGAAACATAGGAGTACATTATACTCACTCGTTGTCCTCCCACCTAGCTAACTCTACTAAAGTTATCTTTCATATCATATACTCTTTGCTTAACTTATTTATCTTATCTATCTATCCTCCCTTATATCCACTTATCCCCTTTTGCTTCTCTAATTGATAATAGATTATAGTAAGACTAAAGGATCTATCTTTCCTCTCTCTACATCTTTCCTAGCTTGCTTTACTTTGGGATAAAATAAATAACGATACCTTGGAATACTCCTGGGTGAAGTGCTACATCGGTATATTCTATGCGCTTGCGGAATTATCCAATAGTCAATAGTTTTACCACCAAGACACTTCTAGCGTCGTTGCTGGGGTTAGGCTCCATAGTCTAGTTCTAGTGGTTGCATTAAGAAGTGTCAACAAGCATTTCTGGCGCCGTTGCCGGGGAAAGCAACAGCCTAGGAGTTTAGAGAGAGTGAATCCGGAGTCTGCTATATATTAGTTATCAATTAGTATAGGGGCTAACCCCTCACATGTCTAGTTTCTTTTCGTTATCGTGAAACTAGTAGGTGTATGAGCGGTTTCCAACTGCCGTCAGACTTCGTTGAAAATCCTGAGCAGTTGTTGAGGAGGACTAGACTTTGTCAAGTTCCACTTCAGAGGTTCATCTCAAACCAGAATCCGTTCGAGGAGGAAGTTGTTGCACCAGCTAGAAGAGAAGCCATGGCCCAAAAGACCATCTCCGAGTACTCTGCGCCGTCGGCCGACAATGTCGCCACGGGTCCGCAGCTTAACTTGGGGGATGCGACTTTCGAGCTCAAGCCAGCTCTCATCAACATGGTGCAAGCCAATCCATTCTGTGGGAAGCCGCATGAGGATGCCAACGCCCATCTCCAACACTTCTTGGAGGTATGTGGTACCTTCACTATGTAGAATGTGTCTGCAGATGCCATCCGTCTTCGTCTTTTCCCGTTCTCGTTATTGGGAAAGGCGAAGCAATGGTTCTACGCCAACAAGAGTGAAGCCACCACTTGGGAGAAGTGCGCCAATGCATTTCTCAAGAAGTTCTTCCCGATGGGCAAGACCAGCGCCCTTCGTGGAAAGATTTCCAGCTTCCAGCAACAAGCTGATGAGACGATTCCCGAAGCATGGGAACGTCTACAAGAGTACATTCGCGCCTATCCTCATCATGGGATAAAGGAGTGGCTCATCATCCAAGGTTTCTACCATGGCCTGACCGGTATGGCCCGTAGTCACCTAGATGCAGCCGCTGGAGGGGCATTCTTACAACACAATGTGAGAGATGTCAAGGACCTCATAGAGAAGATGGTTACCAACCAAGGTTGGAATGAGGAACGTCTTCAGCCCAAGAAGAGAGTTGTTCATGCTCTCAATGAGGTGGACATGCTCTGCGCAAAGATGGACCTCTTGATGAAGAAAGTTCCAAGAAGGAACAAGAGGTCGTTCAACCTTATGCAACCGCACAAGTCGTCGAAGCCGACCAATGGTGCGAGGTATGCAGAGGCAATGACCATTCGGGAAATAATTGTCCCAAAACGAAGGAGGAAGTGAGCTTCATCAACAACACCAACAACAACAATGGGTACCAGCCCCAACAACAACAACAACAACAAGGATGGAATTCGCGCCCCTTCTACCAAAATCAAGGTAACGGTTATAGCAATAATTTCAATAATTCTTATAATAACGAACCTTCTTTAAGAGATCTTGTCTTAGGCCAATCTAAAATAAATGATAGTATTAATAAAAAGATGATGGCTAATGATAAGATTCTTGAAAATATAAATGAGAAAATGGATAGCTTTAATTCTGCTATGAAAAATCAATTGAGTTTTAATAAAATGCGAGAAACACAATTAGCTCAATTAGTAGCAGTTGTCCCATCCTATGAGCAAGGTAAGATCCCAGGAAAACCCGAGGATCCAATTGAGGGTGTAAAATTAGTTACTACGAGGTACGGTAAGCCTTCGTTCCGGTCAAACTAGGGCTATCTACTCGATTCTCCCTTCCTCACCAAGAAGGAAGATCCAGGCCTACCGACCATCACCTGTCAGATTGGACCACAAGTCTTCCACGATGACTTTTGCGACCTTGGATCGGGTGTCAACATCATGTCCAAGGTAACGTATGATAACTTACTAGGGGGACCTTTGCTCCCTACATTTGTTCGTTTGCAGCTGGCCGATCAGATGCTACGGTTCCCCGAGGGACTAGCAACGAACATCCTCATCAAAGTCAAAAACAGCTACGTCCCCGTCAATTTCCTTATATTGGACATGGGATCCAATGTAGACGTCACGATCATCCTGGGAAGGTCGTTCCTTAATACGGTTAACGTCGTCATCTACGTGGGATCCAACCATCTTCACCTCCAGTTCCCAGAGTATAAGATAAAGTGTCCATTCAATGGTTATAAAGCTAACATGTAGGTGAAGGACAAAGAACCTCGAGACAACATACATCGTCGTCATCGCCCATGTCGTAGGAACAAGAAAAAGAGCGAGTCGGTCAACAAGGCCGAAATAAAAGAAGAACTCGCCGACGACGTGCAACCACGGTCTCCATCTCCAAGACCGACCGAAGCACCCAATGAATGACAAGATGAAGAGGTCCTGCTCTACGGACCTGAAACATGGAGCCTTTGCTGATCAGGTAAATCAGTAGTTATCTCATATTTAATTTTTTTTATGCATTTCAATTTTTTGCATTTTCCCTCAATTGCATACTTAGTTAATTCTGCATATTTCATTTCAACAAAATAAATTTCCATGCTAATAAAATCTCGACAATAACTTGCAACATGATTGAGCCGTGGGACCACCCTAAGGTGGGGTCGGCCGACCCCAACATTGGGCCCACTGGCATTCCTTTCACCATGGCTTAGCTGAGTAAGTAGGACTGAGTACCTTGGTGCTTGAGGTGCAGCCAAGGTGGGGTCGGTCGATCCCACCATGGTGCCCTCCTGCACCCTGCTGCACTCTGCTGTCTCTCATTCAGCTTACATATGAATGCTATGCATGTCATCTAAGCCAACATCTCAAAAGAAAAGGTCCTTTGCTATACTCTTTAAGCATGAAATGTTCCCCTTTATGTTGGATGCTCATGGGACCACAACAACCAGCCAAAGGCATGTCTTAGTGCTTTCATGGTCCATGGGAATCACTTTAGACATGTCTCCACTTTGGCCATTCAACTTCTCCCTTTCACCAAACACTAGTCAAGGGAATCTCTGAAATTTGTATCAACTTTGGACCAAACATAGTTATATCTTTACTAGACACTTGATGACACAAAGTTTAAAGCTTGAGGGGGGCATGTCATGGGGTCGGGCGACCTCCATATTGCACCATTCTGAAAATGTGTTTGCACACTTTAGACATGTCCCCTGGCTAAAGCAAAAGCAAAGTTGAAAGTGTCATGTAGGGGGGGTCGGCCGACCCATGTGTTGGCCCATCCTTAAAATGTGTTTTCTCACTTTAAACATGTTCCCTGGACAAAGTAAAGCAATGTTCAAAGTTGCAAGGAGGGGGGTCGGTCGACCCATGCTATGGGTGGTCACCACTTGCCCTTCTCCCCCTATATACCCTTGCACTGTGAGCTCAACTCCACACCAAAACCACCAGGACCATCTCGAGCTCACAAGTTCTTCCTTTCCTTCCTTAGTTGCAAGTTCATTCTCAAGTTTAGCTTAGTAGTAGCCATCCAAAAACCAAAAAAAAAACAAAAATAGTTCCCATTTCATAGTAGTAATAGAAGCTTGGTAACTTATCTTGTAGTAAGATGAAGAAGTTGCTTGCCTCCCGTTTCAAAAAGTCCAACAAGGGTGAGAGTTCTTCCCAAGAACCTCACCATGCTAGTGCTCATGAGAGGAGAGAGGTGGAAAGAAGTGGGATAGTACCCTTCATTCCCCCGGCTAGAGTAATGGAGACCGAGAGTGGCCTCAGGCTAAATGCCGAAGAGATGGGGAAATTCTTCACTCTTAGTGAGTGTAGTTTCTCACACACAAGTGTCATTGATCCGGCGCTCTTGCAAGAAACAGGTATGGATTCAGAATTTTATGCTATTTTCAATACCATTGGTTGGGGAGGATTCTTTGAAATTCTTGAATTTGGCATAGAGAACCTAACCATTGAGTTTTTATGCACGTTAAAAGTGAATAACGATGGGGTAGCATTTCGAATGTTTGGGATGGAATATGACTTGACTTGGAGCACATTAAACACTGCTTTAGGATTTGATCACTCTTGCCATCTTGATGTAGACCATGCTTCTCATTATGACAAGAATGTTTTCTGGTATGTCATTACTGGCTCTAGTGATTGTTCCAATCCCTCACCGCACAAAATTCATAACCCAACCTTACGTTTTATGCACTACTGGCTGTTCACCACTCTTTTCCCTGGCACGATAGGAACTTTGGTAAGTGATGATGAGCTGAAATTACTCTATGCCATGGTTAGCAAGGTTAAAGTTTCACCTGTTAAAATGCTAGTGAACTATTGGCTTAGCTACATAGAGCCTAGGAAACCCATATACTTCACATCATTCATCACACGCATAATCGAAGCTTTGGGTGCACTAGAATCCCAAACTTTTGAGTACATTAAAACCGTGAGAGATGTTTTGGAAGAAAATGTATTTATTTATTGCGATGTACTCAAAAGGGGTCCCAAGGGTGAACTAATAATGATTTATCCACGCCATACAGTCAAAATCACTCTTCCTTGTGAGAGACTTCGATTGTATGCGCTTCGTACGCTAACCTTTGATTTGGACCCCGAGGAAAGAGCCCCAAAAGTTGCAGGTACTAGCAGGAGGACAAGAAGAGCATCCCGTGCTACTCGAATGGAACAAGGCGGACCTTCACATCAGGCTGAAGAAGTTGAGGAGGGAGATGAGGCTGCCTCTATGGACATTTCAGGGTCCTTGGGGAGGCCTCCTCGCTCACAGGACACTCCTCGCTCTCAAGACACTCCTCGCCCACGGGGTAAAGGAAGGCAACATCAAAGGACGCCGATGGACAAGCTCATTGACAACATGGGTGCGATGAACATCGAACAAGAGGCAACATTGCTTTTTGCACAACAAAACGCCCAACTCCTATAGGCCATTCAAGAAGAAGAAGCACGACGTTGGGTCGGGTGGTACCAGCATTATCCACCACCACAGTAGGCAAGAACCAAGCTTGGGGGAGATCCTCTCCCCCACCAAGGTAAGTCCTGTATCTTAAGTTATTTACGTTTCAATTAGTTTTCTCATTGCATTTAAAAAAAGGGGGAAAATACCAAAAATATTTGCTTAGTATTCCTCTTAGCACTTTTGTCTCATATATGTCTATCTTCCCCATGGAAATGATGACTAGTTGCCTTGCTAATGTTTCTCTAGTGCCTAGTTTACAACTTAGTATTTCTCTAAGTATGGGTTACTTAGCTCATTTAAACCATCATGAACCTGAAAACTTTGTGGGTTGCAAGTGCTAGAACTAAGTCTAAGTTGTTGTGAGACATGATATAGTGAGACAAGAGCTGCTATAATATTGTTCTAAGCATGATAGATTACCGGAGAATTTATCCTTAAAATGATCAAAATCTTAATTGTTCCTCAATGGTGATAAATTCCTACCACAGCCATATATGCTTTACATGTTCACAAACCTTCTACATAGGCTATTTGCTTTTGTATTGAGTGTTGTCAAGTATTGTTGACCCTTGTTAAGAGACTTTTCATGCTCCTAAGATCAAGATCACGTACACACCTCATATACATGCTGCTTCTACATTGGAAGTACGCAAAAACATGCCTTTCATTTCCACCAAATAGGTTGCTTCATACTCCAAGTGTTAGGAAATCTCTCTCAATCATTTAGTAGATGAGACTCAAAAGGCTAGGCAAAATAAAGATGAAAAAAAAAGAGATGGACAAGTGAAAGTCCATGAAAAAAAATGCTAGCCATGTCTCATTAGAAAAGAGAGAAAAAGAAAAAAAAAGAGATAGATCTTATCAAAAAAAAGAAGCAATCTAGTCCACCATACACCACACACTTGCACATCTTGATCTGAGAGTATGACACTTCTCTTCAAGGATCCGAGCTTTGACTTCGCAACAAAATGCAAGTAAGTATGCCATCTTCTTTCATCTCTACCTTGAGCTACACATAAGCCTGTTTAGAAGTAGGATGAAATAAAGAAGGCAACACTTATCATATGCCTTGGTGAGGAATCATATACCATTTGAGCGACATGAGAGAACCATATGAGGAACATTAAGTCTTTCTTTTGAAAAATATTGCAAAACCTCCGGTATGAAACTTGCTAAAAACAAGAAAGTTAGTGCTCAAGTCAAACTGTTCTATCTTTCAACCACCTAAGACAAAGGAAAAGCCATAAGCCCCATAGAGTACTAAGGTAATATGGGTGATTTACATAGCTAATTTTTCTATTCAAAGAGAAGAACTTTGTTGTGCACATGAAACTCTTGAAATGTGATGCATAGTAACAATACTGATCCACCGAGGCCAAGATTGATTGTTTGCTCGGGACGAGCAAAGGTTAAGCTTGGGGGATCTTGTTGACGGAAGTTATAGCATGTTTTACCTTATCAAAATACCATCAACAGGCCTCGGTTTCAAGGAAGAATAGCATATCATGAGCATATTTATCACTAATAAGTTCCACTTGTACTCTTAGCTTGTGAACTTGTAGGAGATGGCAAAATGAACAAAATAAGGCCAGGTGGGCCCACCAAGGGGGTCGGCCGACCCCACCTTGGGGCCACCTAGGCCATGGTGACATGGCATGATCCAAGAGAAGCATGTTCAAGTCAATATCAACCATTGGATCAAACATGTGCTTTTGCTCAATGGTACAAGATGAGAAGCACATGGATTCATGGGTCCACACCGAAAACCAAATGCAACCAACTTCACAAGAATTGCTCCATGACATGTGGGGTCACCAAGAGAGAGAAGGTGGTGGGCCAGCCCTGTCATAGGGGGTCAGCCGACCCCCCTTGGTGGGACCCAGTAGCACTATTCATCAGGGTGACATCAACACCTTCTAGAAGATGTACCCCGGGCCCACATGTCAGAGACAGGGGTCGGCCGACCCCGTGGTGACCCTCATCCAAGTCGGTGGCAAAGTGCATGTTTCACACGTGAAGAATATCCAAGCCATTCATCCAAGGTCGGTTGCTATGGCGGTGGATCCAAGGGTGAAGAGAGGAGGATCACGCGGATCGCTGACGTGGTACCGGAGTAGCCCCTACTCCACCTCCAGTATAAATAGAGGCCTCCATCCTCTCATTCGACACACCGCACATAGTTTACATATCTCACAACACATATCTCCACTCTCATGTAAGATCAAGCAAGGGTAGTAGTAGTTAGTCTAGAGTGGGAGTTAGAGTTGAGTCGGGCGAAGCTCGGGTCTCCGGAGTCGTCTTCTGGGAGTCTGGTATAGCCCTTGTATCTTTCTTCTTTTGTAAGACTTTATTTATTTAATATATTATTCTTTCTTTACTTTACTTTGAATTTACTTAAGTATTTACTTTCCAAGTATTTATTTAAGTATTTACTTAGTGCAAGTCTATATTTATATAGTCTTGTTGTGTGCTTATCTTAGTTCTATAGTTGTCGTAGTTAGATTGATTTCCCTTAAATAGCTTCTTGTGTGTGCATCATCGTCCTATCTTAGGATAGGGGCTTTAGTTATTTTGATTGATAGCTAAAGGTGTAGATAAGTGTGAGCATGGTGCTCATACTTCATCTTATCTTTGACTACCGCTGGCTTGCACGGACAGTAGGGGCGCATGTAACACCTCTGGTGTTTAATCTGTAATTAACCTGACATGTCATCATCATTGGTCATTAATCATTCTTGGCTTGCATTTATGTTTGCTTAGTACTTGTGTAGCAATCTCTTTTCAAAAAACCCTAAAGCCCAAATCTTCCTATAAGGGCAAAATGGTAATTAAACTTCTGTGTCTAGTTCTATGTATTTCTTATTCAGATTTGTGCTCTGATGTTTTGTTGAGTTAATCAAAGTTCAAAATTCAAAAGAGAATTGGTTTTCCTTTTGTAAAAACCCTAATTTCCAATTTATAGTTTTACCCCTCTTTTATTAATTCAAAAACTATTCAAAATTTGGGGTTAGTTCAAAAAGCAAAGTTGTAGATCTGATCAAGATGAGCAACTTTGATATTTACAAATTTTCAAGTTTCCATACAAAATTTGAAGTAATTTCAAATTCATTCAAACTCCAGTGTTTGTCCCTTTTTGAGTTTTCTAAATTATTTCAAAAACTAATGAGTTTCAAAAAAAGTGTGTATTAGCAAAGTTGTAGGTTTTGACAAAAGAAACAACTTTCAGATTTGCAGATTTTCAAGTTTCAGTTTAAAATCCAAAGTAATTTTGAATTTATTCAAATTTCAAAAGTGTCCCCTTTTCTGATTTCAAATATAGTTCAAAAACTGTTTGGATTTTGAAAATGTTCTTATTGACAAAGTTGTAGATCTCTTTTTTCTGCACAACTTTGGTATTCTGAGTTTTTCCCGTGCAGTTCAAGTTTTGGGAGTAATTTGCAAAATACAGAAAGTCAAACCCTAGACCTAGCCCTGTTCATCTCCTACCTAGGGTCAGAGCAGAGCAGGGAGGGGGCCCGGCCATGGCCGCTCGCCGGAGCTGCGTGCGCCACGCGCCTGGCAGCCGCACGCCCGCTCCCGACTTGTCGCCTGTGACCGCGCCATCATTCTGCCCCGCACGCGCGAGCGCTGACCTCCGTTCCCGTCCCCTACAGCGCCCAGAGCATCGCCGTCGCGTGGCCGTCACCGGCGAGCCTTCGCCCAGGCCCTGGGTGCACGCCCGTCCTCCCGCCGGCTTGCAATCGAGTGCGCACGCCTCGGCCGAGCTCATTCACACCATCCCGTGCTCTCTACCGTCCCCGACCGTGCCTATAAAAGGGACCGCCGGAATCCGAGCTCCTCACTCGTCTCCGCCGCCGTCGCCAGCCCACTCCGAAGCTCCCGCCGCTCAACCACCTAGCCCGAAAGCTCCGCCTTGAGCTCGCGAAGCTTCCCAGCCCCTCAATTTTACCTCCGCCGCCTCCAATTGCCCGGCATAACCCCATCTTCCCAAACTCCGGCGAAACACCGGTGAGCTCGGGTTCGGGAAATCCCCACTCTCCGGCCATGATCATTTTTCTCTGACCCCTGCTTCATCTTCCTTGCCTTCTTGCGCCCCTAACCGGCTACTGGTGGCCGTGCCTGGTGTACAGGGTCGCCAGATCGCCGGAGTGCCGCCGCGGTCGTCTCCTTCCTCGAGCCTCACCCTCGAGCCTCACCCTCGAGCACGTTCCCGAGCCACACCCTCGAGCACGCCTGCGAACCGCGCTCCCTCGAAGCAGCCGAGCCCTGCCTCCGACCCGTGGTAAGCACTCGAAGCCCCCGGTCTCTGCTTCCACTCCGCTTCGCCCGAGCCAGGCCTCGAGCAGACACGTACCCTCGCCGCTTCGCTCGAGCCAGGCCTCGAGCGGACTCACGCACCCTCAGCTTCGCCGAGCCTAGCCTCGAGCAAGCATGCACCCTCCGCTTCGCCCGAGCCTCTCGGCCAGGCCTCGGACGAAATGCTTGTCTCCGCTTCGCCCGAGCCTCCCGGCCAGGCCTCGGACGAAACGCTTGTTTCCGCCTCGCCCGAGCCCTGCTGTCCGCCTCGCCGCGATTCGCCCGAGCCCCTGCGAGGAAGGAGCACAGCACTCTTTTCTTTTTCCTTTTTGAAAGAGTGTGAATAGTGTTCTGTTTTCTCTTTTTTGTGTGAATTAATTTGTTGTTCCTTAAATCCTGATAAAATTATGGTATGCTCCATGCACTGTGTAGTATTTTAGAAAAATATGAAACTTGACTTTTCTGCAAGAATTTGAAAATGTAAAATCCCTCTTTTAATTAATAAATGGATGGTTTTGGATTTTTAGAAAATCATTTATAACATTAAAAATCATGAGATAAATTTTTGTGAGCTTCCTATGCCATGTTTAGTCTCTGGTGAAATTTTGAAGTCTTTTGGAACAAGTTGATTTTTTGAGCATTTATCTTTAATTGTTAAATAGTGCCTTTGTTAATTAATGTCTGATTTTATTTGAGCACCTTAATGACCTCCAAAAATTATGAAACTTGTTTTGCCATCTATCTACACTATAATGAACTTATGTGATTAATTTGGTAATTTTTGGAGCAACTTCATAAAATGACCTTTTTAAATAATTAAGAAAAACAGAAAAGGTGATTAAGGTTCATGTTGTATGCCCTGTGTTGCATTGTTCATACTAGCATACTCATGAGCATGCATCATTGCATTCGTATAGTCACCGAAGAAGGCGTCAAGATCGAGGCAGCCGCCGACGAACCTGTCCCTGAGGCTACCCCGAGCTCCGACAACTGCCCTGCCGCCCTCGAGCCTGCCCTCTTTGCTCTTCAAGGCAAGCCCCGGTGCATTTAACCCTTTCCTTGAATTTATAAAATGATTTCCTTAAATGCTTTTGAGTTAAATTATTGCATTAGGTTTATAGGAGTTGTGTGCTATCCTAATTGATGCACTATCCACCTTGACCACTGATACACCCGATACCTGCTTTTCAAAAGTATTTGAAAAATGCTTAGCAATGCTTATTGAATTAGACTTTGCAATAAAATGGCAATTTCAAAAGTGTGATCACTTAAGGAATGTTTATGGGAATTTGGTCTTACTCCCCGGCTGTTGGCTAGGTATCTGATCCGTACCTAGTCAATAGCGAGGAGAGGTTGTCCGAGCGTACGGTGTCGTCATGTTGTAGTCCGGGACTCAACAGTTGACACCGACCGGGACAGGGTTGAAAAACTGACGGGACTATTACGCTTGGGTGAGATATAACCAAGGTATAGTTCTGGCTGTAAAATTAGGGACCATCCGTATGGGGGCCTCCTGGTCAAGACTTGTAACTATTCACATACTTCGGAAAGCTCTGGCTCCGAGAAATCCTTGATTGGGACCGACAACCGCGCACTGGGAGTGGAGAGATGGCGGAAGTAGCATGTACCCACGTGGTCGTCGTACCTGGAAAGGAGTGGTGTACTGTACTTCCGGGTGGCGTAGGACCGATCCAATCTTGGAGGAATCGTGGTAGACGAGTTGGCATATGCAAGCTTGGGTGCTACATATGCAGTGTGGATAGGGATCCTCAGCTGAGTATTATTTATCCGGATTAACGTTGCTCCTCGGTTATGGAGACTTGGTCCACTGACTGTCAACGGAGAGTGGTTCTCAACTAGGAATGTTTTGAAATGTAAAATGAATCATGAACGATGAAGAATTGAGGAATGCTGAATCTTTCCAAAATAAAATAAGGTTTACAAAAATGGTTTTCTGCAAAATACTTGATCTTGCTTAAACCTTACCTTGACTACCCTAAGCCTCTCATTCCTGAGTCTTCTCCCTTTTTCTTAGTCGGGTAAGTCTTGTTGAGTACCCCAGTACTCAGGGTTTGTTACCCATGCTGCAGGTATGACAGAGTCCCCGATGTGTCTTGCACCCTGCTGCGTGACCATCGTCCAGGAAGAGGCCGATGAGGCCGAAGAATAGTTGTACACCCTCGGGCTGGGTGATTTTAAGTATCTTTGTTGTTCTCCACTATGTTGCCTATGTCTATCTCTATTATCAGAACTTGGTTTGTAATAACTGCACCTTAATTTCTATTTGGAACCCTGCTTTGTAAAACTATTGTTATTTAAGTCTTCCGCTCTTTATTCCGATGTTATTTGTAAAAGTATGCAATGCTGTAACCGAATTGTGAGATGATCCTGCGGACATTGGGCACTGATGTAGCCCGGTGGCGAACAGGTCTTAATCACATGGAACATGGGTTCGGCTGTCAGAGGTTGACAGGGACACGTGGGCCATGAGATTAGGGTCGTTTCGTCACAGAGTGGTATCAGAGCATCTCACTTTAACGTTGCAGTGTTCGTTTTTGCGAAAACTTCAAAAGACCTTTTGAGTCCAAACAAACTAAACTTGACTATTTTGAGTCCAAATTGCTTCTCTCATCTTGTCTCTCATATGGCAACACTAGCTAGTGGAACAACATATTTTTAAGCCCTATGTACCTTATTTATTTATTGTATTGCTTTGTTCCGTAGGAACGATTCATGCATCATGTCATAATCACTTAAGTTAACTTCCTCTCTAAGTTCGTTGGGGTAGTATGCCTTTACCTGTTCTTGCTAGCCTTTCTCATCCATCTAATCTTGTCCAGACATGGCCCGTATCAAGCTGACTGCCCGCAAGTCGATTGGACCGCATGGTGTGCCACGCCACCAGCTGGCACCTCACGTTGGAGAAGAGACTGCCGAATCTTCCAATGGTCGTCGCTTTCCCCGCCGCACCCGTAAGAACCTGAAGGAGGAGATCAAGGATCTGAAGGCTGAGCTGAAGAACTTGGAGCATGACTTCTACCACTCACGCCTGGAGTTTTATGAGGCACGAGCTTCCCTGGAGCAGGCCAACCGGAACACGGTTCGCGCTATCGAGCAGCGCAATGATGCTTGGATCCGCGAGGACGTCACCAGAGCCGAGCTCCACGGACTGCAACAGTACACAGCTCAGATTGAACAGTTCAATGATATGCTTCATGAGGAAGTGCATCAGCTGTATGATCAACTCCACCCCTTGGTACCCCCGGTTATGGAAGACCCTGAGGACGGAGTAGTGGAAGAACCCGATGTGGAACAAGAGCCAGACGTGGACGAAGAAATTGAACCTGCTGAGGACGTCCACGCTGAAGACGAGGACGAGGAGGAAGAGCCTGAGCTCATCCTCGAAGAAGACGACGACGAAGAAATGATCATCATCGATGAGGACTAGACCCGTCTTTAGGAGATGGAGATCCCGTGTGTCTGTACCACCTGCTTACCTAAAACCTTAGTCTAGGTTTGGGAGCGTTAGTCTGTCTTTTGTTAAGTCAGTCTGTATCTTTCTTTTCGTACCTTTTTTCCCTTATCGGTCAGTTGTGTCTGTCAGAAATCTTTATCAATCTATCAGTCTTTGTATCCGAAGAAGCTATCAGTTTGTTGATTTCAGAACCCTATCTATGAATGCTAAGTTCCAAGTTGCTTAACAGATGCCTGTGAACACTCGCACTGGAGCTGGAGGTTCTGATGATGCCAACCTTCCAAACCCTCCACCTGTTCCTGCTACCCTGGCAGATGCCATTGCAGCCTTGGCAGCCGCTGCTAACCTGATGGCTCAAAATCAGGGGCAGCAGAACAATGGTCACCGTGGTCGCCGCGACAACAACAACCATGAGAGTACATATGTGGATTTCATGGAAACCCGTCCACCGGTCTTCACCAAGGCCGATGAACCCCTGGAAGCTGATGATTGGCTCCGCACTATGGAGCAGAAGTTCGGTCTTCTCCGCTGCACCGACATCCAGAAGCCCCGGTTCGCTTCCCAGTAGCTTCGTGGTCCAGCAAGCGCTTGGTATGCCAACCTGTTGGCTGCCCAGCCAGAGGGTCACCAGTTGACCTGGGAGGAATTCCGCACTGCTTTCCGTGCTCATCACATCCCTTCCGGATTGATGAAAATGAAGCTTGATCAGTTTTTGGCTCTTCAACAGAAAGACTCCACAGTCATGCAGTATGTGGGTCAGTTCAACCATCTTAGCCAGTATGCCTCAGAGTATGTCAACACAGATGAAAAGAAGAGGGATTGTTTCCTTAGAGGTCTGCATCCTAAGATCCGCAGAAGTCTGTCCAATAACCTGACCGGTTCGTATCATGATGCTGTTGACCGGGCTGTCGCTTTTGAAGAGAGCAACCGTCAGTATCAAGAGGAAAAGAAGAAGAAGAAAGCAGGATCCAGCAGTTTCTCTGGCGGTCACAAGCGCTAGAGGATCATATACCACCCCAGTCACCACCAAAATCGCCTACCTTACCCCAACCAGCAAGTGGTCGTCCGTACCGCGGCCACCACCCATAATGCCAACCAGCAGAGTGCCACACAGCCGAACGCCCCAGGTGTTCGTATCACCACTCCACAAACAGCCTACAACCATCCCTGCTACAACTGCGGCCAGCTTGGTCACTGGTCTCGTGAGTGCCCAAAGCCCAAGAGGTATGCCCAGAATACTCAGAAGAATCCTGGAGGATCTCAGCAGCAGCAGCACCGTGCACAGCAGCAGCATGTTCAGAAAGGCAAGATTGTCAAGAAGCACGGGCAAGTCTACTACACCACTGTCGGCGACATCCCAGAAGGAGAACCCGTCATGATCGGTAGGTTTCCTGTTGCCAATCACCCTGCAGTTGTGTTGTTTGATTCTGGTGCATCGCATTCCTTCATCAGTCGTACTTTTGTCATCAAGCATGAGATATCAATTGAGGATTTAAAAGAAAGTTTCTGCATATTTTCGCCTGGAGGGCGTATAAGTACTAAGGAAGTGGTTCGCAGTATACCAGTAATGTTGGGGGAACATGTATTTCCTACCACCATGATAGTGCTACGGGATCAGGAGATAGATGTCATTTTAGGCATGAATTGGATGTGTCAGTATAAAGCCATGATCGACATCCTGAATAGAGTTGTGAGAGTGGACATTCCCAACAGTACCTCCAAACTCCTTCTCCAACTCCCAATGCCTCAAAAACCAGCAGCCACACTTTTGAACACCGCCTATGTTCTAGAAACCAGAGACATCCCCGTGGTCTGTGAATTCCCTGATGTTTTTCCAGAGGACTTACCTGGTCTGCCTCCTGACCGTGATGTTGAGTTTGCCATAGAGCTAAAGCCCGGGACTGCTCCTATATCCCGCAGAGCTTATCGAATGCCTCCCAGAGAGTTGGCAGAACTAAAAATCCAATTACAAGAATTGCTGGATAAGGGCCTCATTCGCCCAAGCTCGTCTCCTTGGGGCTGTCCTGCAATCTTTGTAAAAAAGAAAGACAAGACTCTCAGAATGTGCATTGATTATCGCCCACTCAATGAGGTCACCATCAAAAATAAATATCCCTTGCCTCGTATTGATCTTCTCTTTGACCAGTTAGCTGGAGCCAAAGTATTCTCCAAGATCGATCTCAGATCCGGCTACCACCAAATAAAGATTCGTCCTGAAGATATTCCTAAAACAGCTTTCACCACCAGATACGGCCTATATGAGTACTTGGTCATGTCCTTCGGTTTGACCAATGCCCCTGCTCATTTCATGTACCTCATGAACTCTGTGTTCATGCCAGAGCTTGATAAATTCGTGGTCGTGTTCATTGACGACATCCTTGTCTACTCAAAAACCCCTGAAGATCATGTCGAACATCTTCGTATCGTTCTATCCCGTCTCAGAGAACATCAGCTGTATGCCAAGTTCAGTAAATGTGAGTTCTGGTTAGATCAGATACAGTTTCTTGGTCATGTCCTTTCCGCTGAAGGTGTGTCAGTTGACCCTGGTAAAGTGGCAGACATTCTGGATTGGAAGCCACCTACCACTGTTCATCAAGTCCGCAGCTTTATGGGAATGGCAGGATATTATCGTTGATTCATCCCAGATTTCTCAAGAATCGCCAAGCCTATCACTGAGTTAGTAAAGAATTCTGTGAAGTTTGTCTGGTCACCAGCCTGTGAGCAAGCCTTTCAAACTCTGAAGAAATTGTTAACCACATCACCTGTGCTAGCCCAGCCGAACATCGAGAAACCCTTTGATGTCTACTGTGATGCATCTGCTACTGGTTTGGGCTGTGTTTTGATGCAAGAAGGTCGAGTGATCGCATATGCCTCCCGACAGCTTAAGCAACATGAAGAGAATTACCCAACTCATGATCTCGAGTTAGCAGCAGTAGTGCATGCCTTGAAGATCTGGCGTCATTATTTGTTGGGCAGTACCTGTAATGTGTACACTGATCACAAAAGCCTGAAGTATATCTTCACTCAAGAGGAACTGAATATGAGGCAGAGAAGATGGCTTGAGTTAATTAAGGACTATGATCTTGAAGTGCATTACCATCCGGGTAAGGCGAATGTGGTTGCCGATGCGCTCAGTCGCAAGTCATATTGCAACTGTCTGATGATGAAACCCTATGATTCTTCTTTGTGTTATGAGCTGGAAAAGTTAAATATTGAAATGATTCCACAAGGAACTCTGAATAATATCAGAATAGAAACCCCTATCAGAGAGCAGATCATCGCTGCACAGAAAGATAACCCTGGAATCAAGCACATCATCGAAAAGGTCCAATCCGGAAAGGCTGATTGTTTCAGGATTGATGATAAAGGAGTAGTATGGTTTAAGAATCGGTTAGTAGTTCCTAAAGTGCCTGAGTTAAGAAAGTTAATCCTTGATGAAGCACACTTGACTAGATTCTCCATCCACCCCGGCAGCAACAAGATGTACCAGGACTTGAAGCAAAGGTTCTGGTGGACAAAGATGAAGATTGAGATCGCCCGGTATGTCGCTCAGTGTGATACTTGCCAGAAAGTCAAAGCCGTGCACATGAGGCCCGGAGGAGAATTGCAACCTTTACCTGTACCTGCTTGGAAATGGGACGATATCAGTATGGATTTTATCAATGGGCTACCAAAGACACCAAAAGGTTTTGATTCCATCTGGGTGATCGTGGATCGCCTCACTAAGCAAGCTCATTTCCTGCCAGTCAAAACCAGCTACACCGTCCCCACATATGCCACTTTGTACAAGAACCACATAGTGAAACTCCATGGCATACCCAAAACCATTATCTCTGATCGTGGAACTCAGTTTGTCGCAAAGTTCTGGAAAGCGTTCCATACCTCACTTGGAACCAAGCTCTTGCATAGTACGGCATATCATCCGCAAACAGATGGACAAACTGAGCGAGTCAACCAAGTGCTAGAGGATATGTTGAGAGCCTGCGTGCTCACCTTCGCAGATACTTGGGATGACTGTTTGCCCTTGGCAGAATTCTCATATAATAACAGCTACCAAGAAAGCATCAAGATGGCACCCTTTGAAGCACTGTACGGTCGCCGTTGTCGTACACCTCTCAGTTGGTCTGAACCTGGAGAAAGGGAATTCTTTGGGGTTGATCTAGTGAAAGATATGGAAGAGAAAGTCAAGCAAATACAAGAGAACATGAAGATTGCACAGTCTCGACAGAAAATTTATGCTGACAAGAGACGTCGACCTCTGCAGTTCGAGATCGGGGATTATGTGTACCTGAAGGTCTCACCCACCAAAGGAGTCACTCGTTTTGGAGTCAAAGGAAAGTTAGCACCCCGCTATATTGGTCCGTTTGAAATTCTGGATCGTTGTGGCAAGGTAGCTTACAAACTGAGTTTGCCCGATCATCTTTCAGCAGTTCATAATGTGTTTCACGTCTCACAACTCAAGAAGTGCCTCCGAATACCCGAACACATGGTGGAAGTTGAAGGTGTTGAGTTAGAACCTGATCTGTCGTACTCGGAGTATCCAGTTCGTGTGTTGGATTCCAAGGACCGTGTTACCCGAAGAACTACCACAAGATGGTACAAGATCCAGTGGAACCAACACTCTGAAGAAGAAGCCACCTGGGAATCCGAAGACTTCTTAGCAAAGAACTATCCCGACTTTCTCGATACTCTGTAGATGTAAGGTTTTGCCCTTGTCCTTCTTAAGACGCAGAATCTCGGGGCGAGATTTCTTTTAGGGGGGAAGGTTGTAACACCTCTGGTGTTTAATCTGTAATTAACCTGACATGTCATCATCATTGGTCATTAATCATTCTTGGCTTGCATTTATGTTTGCTTAGTACTTGTGTAGCAATCTCTTTTCAAAAAACCCTAAAGCCCAAATCTTCCTATAAGGGCAAAATGGTAATTTCACTTCTGTGTCTAGTTCTATGTATTTCTTATTCAGATTTGTGCTCTGATGTTTTGTTGAGTTAATCAAATTTCAAAATTCAAAAGAGAATTGGTTTTCCTTTTGTAAAAACCCTAATTTCCAATTTATAGTTTTACCGCTCTTTTATTAATTCAAAAACTATTCAAAATTTGGGGTTAGTTCAAAAAGCAAAGTTGTAGATCTGATCAAGATGAGCAACTTTGGTATTTACAAATTTTCAAGTTTCCATAGAAAATTTGAAGTAATTTCAAATTCATTCAAACTCCAGTGTTTGTCCCTTTTTGAGTTTTCTAAATTATTTCAAAAACTAATGAGTTTCAAAAAAAGTGTGTATTAGCAAAGTTGTAGGTTTTGACAAAATAAACAACTTTCAGATTTGCAGATTTTCAAGTTTCAGTTTAAAATCCAAAGTAATTTTGAATTTATTCAAATTTCAAAAGTGTCCCCTTTTCTGATTTCAAATATAGTTCAAAAACTGTTTGGATTTTGAAAATGTTCTTATTGACAAAGTTGTAGATCTCTTTTTTCTGCACAACTTTGGTATTCTGAGTTTTTCCCGTGCAGTTCAAGTTTTGGGAGTAATTTGCAAAATACAGAAAGTCAAACCCTAGACCTAGCACTGTTCATCTCCTACCTAGGGTCAGAGCAGAGCAGGGAGGGGGCCCGGCCATGGCCGCTCGCCGGAGCTGCGTGCGCCACGCGCCTGGCAGCCGCACGCCCGCTCCCGACTTGTCGCCTGTGACCGCGCCATCATTCTGCCCCGCACGCGCGAGCGCTGACCTCCGTTCCCGTCCCCTACAGCGCCCAGAGCATCGCCGTCGCGTGGCCGTCACCGGCGAGCCTTCGCCCAGGCCCTGGGTGCACGCCCGTCCTCCCGCCGGCTTGCAATCGAGTGCGCACGCCTCGGCCGAGCTCATTCACACCATCCCGTGCTCTCTACCGTCCCCGACCGTGCCTATAAAAGGGACCGCCGGAATCCGAGCTCCTCACTCGTCTTCGCCGCCGTCGCCAGCCCACTCCGAAGCTCCCGCCGCTCAACCACCTAGCCCGAAAGCTCCGCCTTGAGCTCGCGAAGCTTCCCAGCCCCTCAATTTTACCTCCGCCACCTCCAATCGCCCGGCGTAACCCCATCTTCCCAAACTCCGGCGAAACACCGGTGAGCTCGGGTTCGGGAAATCCCCACTCTCCGGCCATGATCATTTTTCTCTGACCCCTGCTTCATCTTCCTTGCCTTCTTGCGCCCCTAACCGGCTACTGGTGGCCGTGCCTGGTGTACAGGGTCGCCAGATCGCCGGAGTGCCGCCGCGGTCGTCTCCTTCCTCGAGCCTCACCCTCGAGCCTCACCCTCGAGCACGTTCCCGAGCCACACCCTCGAGCACGCCTGCGAACCGCGCTCCCTCGAAGCAGCCGAGCCCTGCCTCCGACCCGTGGTAAGCACTCGAAGCCCCCGGTCTCTGCTTCCACTCCGCTTCGCCCGAGCCAGGCCTCGAGCAGACACGTACCCTCGCCGCTTCGCTCGAGCCAGGCCTTGAGCGGACTCACGCACCCTCAGCTTCGCCGAGCCTAGCCTCGAGCAAGCATGCACCCTCCGCTTCGCCCGAGCCTCTCGGCCAGGCCTCGGACGAAACGCTTGTCTCCGCTTCGCCCGAGCCTCCCGGCCAGGCCTCGGACGAAACGCTTGTTTCCGCCTCGCCCGAGCCCTGCTGTCCGCCTCGCCGCGATTCGCCCGAGCCCCTGCGAGGAAGGAGCACAGCGCTCTTTTCTTTTTCCTTTTTGAAAGAGTGTGAATAGTGTTCTGTTTTCTCTTTTTTGTGTGAATTAATTTGTTGTTCCTTAAATCCTGATAAAATTATGGTATGCTCCATGCACTGTGTAGTATTTTAGAAAAATATGAAACTTGACTTTTCTGCAAGAATTTGAAAATGTAAAATCCCTCTTTTAATTAATAAATGGATGGTTTTGGATTTTTAGAAAATCATTTATAACTCCAAAAATCATGAGATAAATTTTTGTGAGCTTCCTACGCCATGTTTAGTCTCTGGTGAAATTTGGAAGTCTTTTGGAACAAGTTGATTTTTTGAGCATTTATCTTTAATTGTTAAATAGTGCCTTTGTTAATTAATGTCTGATTTTATTTGAGCACCTTAATGACCTCCAAAAATTATGAAACTTGTTTTGCCATCTATCTACACCATAATGAACTTATGTGATTAATTTGGTAATTTTTGGAGCAACTTCATAAAATGACCTTTTTAAATAATTAAGAAAAACAGAAAAGGTGATTAAGGTTCATGTTGTATGCCCTGTGTTGCATTGTTCATACTAGCATACTCATGAGCATGCATCATTGCATTCGTATAGTCACCGAAGAAGGCGTCAAGATCGAGGCAGCCGCCGACGAACCTGTCCCTGAGGCTACCCCGAGCTCCGACAACTGCCCTGCCGCCCTCGAGCCTGCCCTCTTTGCTCTTCAAGGCAAGCCCCGGTGCATTTAACCCTTTCCTTGAATTTATAAAATGATTTCCTTAAATGCTTTTGAGTTAAATTATTGCATTAGGTTTATAGGAGTTGTGTGCTATCCTAATTGATACACTATCCACCTTGACCACTGATACACCCGATACCTGCTTTTCAAAAGTATTTGAAAAATGCTTAGCAATGCTTATTGAATTAGACTTTGCAATAAAATGCCAATTTCAAAAGTGTGATCACTTAAGGAATGTTTATGGGAATTTGGTCTTACTCCCCGGCTGTTGGCTAGGTATCTGATCCGTACCTAGTCAATAGCGAGGAGAGGTTGTCCGAGCGTACGGTGCCGTCATGTTGTAGTCCGGGACTCAACAGTTGACACCGACCGGGACAGGGTTGAAAAACTGACGGGACTATTACGCTTGGGTGAGATATAACCAAGGTATAGTTCTGGCTGGAAAATTAGGGACCATCCGTATGGGGGCCTGCTGGTCAAGACTTGTAACTATTCAGGTCAAGACTTGTAACTATTCACATACTTCGGAAAGTTCTGGTTCCAAGAAATCCTTGATTGGGACCGACCACCGCGCACTGGGAGTGGAGAGATGGCGGAAGTAGCATGTACCCACGTGGTCGTCGTACCTGGAAAGGAGTGGTGCACTGTACTTCCGGGTGGCGTAGGACCGGTCCAATCTTGGAGGAATCGTGGTAGACGAGTTGGCATATGCAAGCTTGGGTGCTACATATGCAGTGTGGATAGGGATCCTCAGCTGAGTATTATTTATCCGGATTAACGTTGCTCCTCGGTTATGGAGACTTGGTCCACTGACTGTCAACGGAGAGTGGTTCTCAACTAGGAATGTTTTGAAATGTAAAATGAATCATGAACGATGAAGAATTGAGGAATGCTGAATCTTTCCAAAATAAAATAAGGTTTACAAAAATGGTTTTCTGCAAAATACTTGATCTTGCTTAAACCTTACCTTGACTACCCTAAGCCTCTCATTCCTGAGTCTTCTCCCTTTTTCTTAGTCGGGTAAGTCTTGTTGAGTACCCCAGTACTCAGGGTTTGTTACCCATGCTGCAGGTATGACAGAGTCCCCGATGTGTCTTGCACCCTGCTGCGTGACCATCGTCCAGGAAGAGGCCGATGAGGCCGAAGAATAGTTGTACACCCTCGGGCTGGGTGATTTTAAGTATCTTTGTTGTTCTCCACTATGTTGCCTATGTCTATCTCTATTATCAGAACTTGGTTTGTAATAACTGCACCTTAATTTCTATTTGGAACCCTGCTTTGTAAAACTATTGTTATTTAAGTCTTCCGCTCTTTATTCCGATGTTATTTGTAAAAGTATGCAATGCTGTAACCGAATTGTGAGATGATCCTGCGGACATTGGGCACTGATGTAGCCCGGTGGCGAACAGGTCTTAATCACATGGAACATGGGTTCGGCTGTCAGAGGTTGACAGGGACACGTGGGCCATGAGATTAGGGTCGTTTCGTCACAGCGCATGGGCAAAAGGTGACAGATTTTGCCTGGCTACCTAGATCCCCTCACGTGAACTCAGGCTAGTTTTTAAAAGGTAAGGCGTCCATAAGCTAAATATCCGCTTGAGTACTGGGTTAGGTGAACAACCTTCTATCGCTTTACTCTCTCGTTTATCCCTCTCACACAAGTAGCAAGGTGTCAATCTAGTTAAGCCATCTATTTAATTACGATTAGTTCATAGGAGTAAAGGTAGAAACATAGGAGTACCTTATACTCACTCATTGTCCTCCCACCTAGCTAACTCTACTAAAGTTATCTTTCATATCATATACTCTTTGCTTAACTTATTTATCTTATCTATCTATCCTCCCTTATATCCACTTACCCCCTTTTGCTTCTCTAATTGATAATATATTATAGTAAGACTAAAGGATCTATCTTTCCTCTCTCTACATCTTTCCTAGCTTGCTTTCTTTTGGGATAAAATAAATAACGATACCTTGGAATACTCCCGGGTGAAGTGCTACATCGGTATATTCTGTGCGCTTGCGAAATTATCCAATAGTCAATAGTTTTACCACCAAGACACTTCTAGCGTCGTTGCTGGGGTTAGGCTCCATAGTCTAGTTCTAGTGGTTGCATTAAGAAGTGTCAACAGTAGTCCTATAGACGGGAGGTGGACTACAAAGGATTCAACATGACTATAAGAGTCTGTTAACACCAGATTTTCGCACGCACAAGGATATGACAAGTGGACCCAGCTAGCAGTGGGGAAAGGATTCGGCAAGCGATCAGGCGGTTATTTGGTCCTTAGGATTTCGGCAAATGCCTGTGCGGTCGGCTATTTCTGCAAAGCGGTGGCTCCATTCAGGAAATAAATATGGCAAGTAAAGTCGGCTTGCACGAGAAAACACGTGACGTTGAAGGACGCCGAAAAAGAATAAGGATAGGACTTGTATCTTTCCAAAAGCTTCGTTATGTAAATCGTAATCGTCTAGGACTCGTGTTTTGTCCAGGGTATAAATATAAACCCTCGACCATTGTAAAACTGTTCACAACCATATCAATACAAACCAGCCTCGTGCCATCTTCGAGTCCTTAGTCGTGTCGTCGAGTTCTTCGAGAGGAATCATCGATCCGTCGACCTCCGTAAGTATCGGCAACCTTGTTATCATGTCTAGTATCATGTGGTGGATTTAGATATGATGCAAGTAGTCTCGTATGTTAAGCTTAGTATCGTGCGGCGGATTTAAGCTTATGACGGGAGGTTTTTGCTTATGCCTTGTATCGTGCGGCGGATTAAGTCATGGGTAAAAATAGTTATCGGCTCTATTAGATTTGGCAGATCTGATAGATTCATTAAGTTATCATGTGTTATATGTTTTATTATTTAGTTCTTGTAACACTCTTTTGCCCAATCTAGATTGATCTTTGTTCGGCCCTGTTTCACAAGCTTGTTTGTGTTTTCGTTAATCATAAGATCATGATGGCCGAATCAACTTCCAATCTAGATTGTTACATGTTGCGGGTTCGTGCATGTTAGTTACGTTTAGACTTTGATAAGACTAAGTATCGTGCGGCAGATGCAGGTTTTTAGATTGGTTCAATCGTGCTTGCTTGTTTGTTCCTTCCTCATGGACCCCAACTCGGCTAGTTTGCCGATCTTGGTTAAGCTTACACGAGTAATGAGCTTTTATAGATCTGTTCAAGTACATGCATGCTTTTAGCTTGTTATAATTAGATTGTATCATGCGGTGTATTAATCTGATTATAAGAAGTGGCGTAGACTTATGGCAAGTGGTATCATGCGGTGGATTAGTTTTGCCTGAGTTTATGCTTGACGGGTTTATGAAGGCTAGACGTGCGGCAGACTAGTTGGACTAACCTATGCATGTATTACTTGAATAGATTTATATTTGCAAGTTACCTGTTTACAATGTCTTAATGATACCTATTCATCTGTTCAAGCATGTCTCTCTTTACATGCGCGTTCGGCAGTTTATATGCTTTACATGCTCTTTTCTCATGTTAGCCGAATGACTTTATAAACATGCTTTGACAGACAGTTTCTATAGCTGTGTGTCGTCATGATTGGCTTTCAAAGCCGTACATATGGAACTGTCTGGTCTCACCCAGCATGTTCCATTGGTATTCTCACAGTTTTATCCCTTGTTGGTTTTCAGGTCAAACCGACTGGCACGTCTCCGGATTTGATACACTCCGGGGCCCGATTAAAGTCAGCTTTTTTGGCTTGCTGTGTGTGAGGTGCAGCGCGTCACGTTTTGCGCCAACACACTTTTTGTCACGCCTGGTGGGACCCTATGTTTCAAGATGCCTAAGATCAGTGATGATCAAGTTCTGGATGTAACCATGGACGATTTGTCGCCAGAGTTGAAAGGTTTAGTACAACAGACTTGTGATGAACTTCAGAGCAAGTGCCTGATGACCTTTTCCAAGAACAAGAGCGGCAAAGTCTTTCAGAAGCAACCGTTCCCGAGGATTCTTCCTCACCACCAACCCGAGCCATCCAACGACACTGAAGAAGAAGCTATCCAGAAGATGACCAGAATAATGTACAAAGCTGTATCAGAAGCCATGACCAATCATCAGTCAGCTTTCTTGAATACCTTTCGTGCTGTCATGGTTAGTACTTTCGATCCAGCAGTGGATAAACGCTTTGAGGAAGCAGCTGGTCCGATGCAGGGACCACTGTTGTTCCTAGTACCTCAACGTCGAAGGATTGCCGAAGATAGCGGAGCTGGCACAAGAACAGGAGGGATGGTTCCTCATGAGACACAACAGCCTCCCCAGACTTATGTCCAGGTCACATTCGGTACCACAGGGAATGTTCCGCAGTCCGCTTCCAGAGTGTCTCCTGCAGCGAACAGGATACAAAGGAATATGTTTGGAGATGGGTATCAGGAGTTCGTTGATTATAGCGCAATTAATGCTCTTCCAAATCCAGGCTACAAGAGTTCAGCAGGACTACATCCTGGGGGGCAAGCACAAGCAACTCCTGATTCGAGTGTTGACCTCATCATACATAGGATGGCTGATATGATGCAAAATCAATTCGGTTTAAAGCCAAAGAATCAGTCATACACTTACAAGTCTCCTTATCCAGAGTGGTACAACCGAGTAATACTTCCTCCAAGGGTAAAACCTCCTACTGATTTCACCAAGTTTTCGGTTCAGGATGACACCAGCACCATAGAACACATCAGCCGATACTTGATGCAACTTGGAGAGGCATCTACCGATGAAGCTTGGAGGATTCGGTACTTCCCGTTGTCTTTGACAGGACCAGCCTTCTCGTGGTTCGCTTCTCTGCCAGCAAATTCTATCAATACGTGGGCAGAGCTGGAACACAAATTCCACTCGTATTTCTTTACGGGCACTAGTGAGAAGAAGTTGGTCGACCTCATGAGTCTAAGGATGAAACCTGGCGAAACACCGCAAGAATATCTGCGCAGATTCAGGGAAACCAAAAATCTTTGCTATTCTTTGAATATACCGGATGATCAATTGCCAGGGATAGCCATAGCTGGCATGTTGCCGAGTATCAAGGAGAAACTATTTGGCATGGATTTTGATGACCTCGGGCAGCTATCGCAACGGTTGGCAATGATGAGTAGTCAAGCCCAAGGGTTTAGAAGGAATAATCAATTCCAGAAGGGAGATGTGGCTGCCGAAACGTATCAAGCTTTCTTAGAGTAAGCAACTGAGTATGATGGTGAAGATGAGGTAGTTGCAGCCGAGATAGTCTGGGCTAAAGAGCCGACTCAAGTCAACCAGCAATGGCTAAGGCAACAAAAAAGTACTTATGACTTTGATGTTTCCAAGTCGGATAAATTATTTGAATACTTATTGAAGGAAGGGCGCATCAAGTTGCCGGAAGGTCATCCTATGTTGCACCCTGAAGGGGTCAAAGACAAGAAGTATTGCGGTTTCCATAATACTAAATCCCACTCCATAAACGATTGCCGAGTGTTCAGAGTGCGGATCCAGAAAGCTATCCAGGATGGGCATCTGAGGTTTGATGGGAAGATAAAAATCGATGGTAGCCCTTTTGGACAGAACGTTGTGTCCTTTTCTGTTAATATGGTTAACGCAGCTGACCCCAGGGGTAAAAACAAGATAAAAGTGTTAACCTCTGATAGAGCGAGAGAAGCTGGTGCAGTTGACCCCAATCGGCAAATTACAGACGAAGAATTTCAGCAGAAGGTTCGGTTCCAAAATAGCCGAACTGAAAGGGGTGAAACCTCCAGGCCCAGGGTCACGACATGTATCTTGTTAAACAAATGGCGTCGAGAATAGGAATGGTATCAAAAGCAGAGGTTTCATGAAGAACAGAAGTTCCTAGAAAAACAACAGAGGTATGAGGAGGAGATGTACCGAGAGGAACGAGAACATATGAGGGAACAAGAGCAATCACACTGGGAATGCTCATTCTTCAAATATTATTGGAACGAAGGCTTGAAGCTGCCTGCTAAGAACAACTGCCCTGAATGCAGTGATCAATATTCTGAATATAGGCAGTCTTGAGTCAACCGCCGTTCGGTCCATGAAAGACTTGGGGCACGAATGCCTGAGGACGATCGGCGCTTAAAAATAAACAGTTCCGAGAATCGGCAGGGGAAAGGATTTGCCGATTGAAGTTGGACTCGCACTGGAGAAGAAGAATACCGCGAGTATGTCTGGCAGAAAGGACAGTGGTGTCCACCGGGATTAAGAAAGAGCCAGAAAAGGAGAGTGCAGCGCTTAAGAAACAGAGAGTTAGCGCAAGCGGGTGCCAAGACGAAACAGGTTTGGCGTCCTAAAGAGAAGCCGAATGGAGGTGATCGTTCGGCTGATGCATGCATGACTTTCTTTCTTCCGTCGGAATTCATAGCTCCCGAAGGCCAAGATGTCCAAGAGGAAGTATATTCAGATTTCGACGAAGATGAATTCCAAGATTTGTTGGCTCATCTTATTCTGGCCCAACGTGCAGTTTTTGACAAACCAGCTAAGCATCGACACCTTAAACCATTATATATGAGGGGGTATGTTAATAGTAAGTCGTTGACCAAGATGTTCATTGATGGAGGGGCTGCTGAAAGGTCCTTGTTTGGTTTTGGTAATTGAGTGACAACCTAGGTGAACTAATATGTGCTTATGTGAGATACACAGGAAATTAGTTCACATATGAATGAGCAATGAAGGAGCTTATTGCATATGAGACATGACATGGAGTCATGTGGCTAAGATGGTGAAGATCAAGGCAAGACTTGGCTTGATGGACCGGTTGCGAAGGTGAAGGGCAAGTTAGAGGCTTTGAAGCCGTTGGTACCGAGTGTCGGGAGGCTTGAGCAAAGACTTGGCGCCGAAGGACCGAAGCAATGGTGAAGAGAAAGTGAGGTCAAGATCGATGTACCATGGAGGTCATGTGATGATATGAAGTGGATCATATCATTTGATGATAGGTTGGTGCATGTGTTGCATCAACACCGAAGGAGATGGAATGGAATGCGCAAGGCAAAGGTATACTTATAGGGCGTTTCATTTCACCGGTCATAGGTGTGTAGAGAAGATTATGACCGGGTTTAGGATAGATGGCCGTACTATTAAGAGGAGCAAACTTGTTTGCATATCGGTCATCTAGTGCCACTTGAGCGATCTAACATTGCGATGTTGCTAGGATCGAGTGGCGTGGTGAGTGCAAGTGAAAATCCTTTGAAAAATGATTGTGAAAATGCTAACACACATGCACAAGGTTGTATACACTTGGTGGTGTTGGCACATTTGCAAAGGAGAAAGTGTTGGAGTTGAATTGAATCAACTCGGAGAAGTTTCCGGAGAAGTCTTTGGTTGGAAAAAGAGAAGCGATGGATCTTGGATTGGAATTCTGTTCTAATCCTTTGTGATTTGGATCTTGTATTCATGTGGGATGTATAGCCCTCTGAATAAGATTTCCAAAATGTCCAAGATCATCGAAATCGGAGTTCGGAGCTAAGAGTTATGGCCGTTTTAGCGCGGAGGTCAGTTTGCTGAAGTCGGTAGTACCGACCCTGAGGCCGGTAGTACCGACCCCTCCGCGAGCAGATCGCAAACTCTCTGTTCAGAGGAGTTTTGGCCTACCGGTAGTACCGCCATAACCTCGGTAGTACCGGGCTCGGTAGTACCGACCAGGGGGTCGGTAGTACCGAGGTTGGAAGGAAGTTTTGGAGGCTCTCTGGAAGTGGCCAGTTTTGGCATGGCGGTAGTACCGCCATTATGTCGGTACTACCGCCCTCGGTGGTGACGAGGTCAGGAAGTTGTCTGGGAGCTCTCTGTGTAGTCCCCAGTCTGGCCTGTCGGTAGTACCGCCATAGGGCCGGTACTACCGACCGTCGGAGGTACCGACCAGGAGTCGGTTGTTCGTTTTGGTCAACGCGCCGTGTGTAACGGCTAGTTCTGACACTGTCGGTACTACCGCCCAGGGGGTCGGTACTACCGACCGAAGCGCAGAAAAGGGGAAACGGCTAGTTGGCCGCTCCCCTCTATATATAGTCGTTGGGGCCGGCTTTGGGCCGGCTGCTGGAGCACTCCAAAGCCTTGGTGGCTTGTGTGGATGTGCTTGGGAGCCCTCTAACTCGCTTGTGCTTGCTAGTGTGCGAATCTATTGCGAGTGAGCGATTCTAGTGCGTTGCTTTGAGAGATTGCATCGAGTGGCACTAGGTGTTCGTGTTGCAAGCCGGTGGTGCTTGTTACTCTTGGAGGTTGCTACCTCCTAGACGGCTTGGTGATCGAGTCTCCGTCGTGAAGCCCGCGTGAAGATTGTGCGTGGCTCCGGAGAAGGATTGTGAGGGGCATTGTGCTCGCCCCGCGGGGATCGCGAAGAGCAACTCTAGTAGAGCATGTCATTGAGTTACCCTCACTTGTGGGTGAGTTCTTGCGGCGCTCGAGTGTCGAGCTAGGTGTGGTGCCTATTAGCCGCCGAACTACCAAAGTGTGTGGTCGATACAACGGGGACTAGCTTGGTGGCAACCAAGTGAACCTCGGGAGAAAAATCACCGTGTCAACTTCGTGTTCATCTTCTCGGTGGTTTGCAAACTCCATTCACTAGCTTGTATTTATTTGTTCATATACTTGTGCTAGTATAGTTGCTCTTGTAATTAGTTAGCTTGTGTAGCATGCTAGTTACCTTCTTTGCTTGTGTAGCATAGAAGTTAATCCCGTGAGTGACTAGTTGACTTGTAGTCTTGCTAGTCACATTGCTTAGTTTGTGTAGCCTTGTTATTGAGCATTGCTAGTGAGCTTAGGCTTTGTGCTTTTGCTTAGTGGCATGTGTAGGAGCTCCCCGGTTGATTGAGTACTAGTTGCTTAGGTTTGTGTAACCTTGCAAGCTAGAATTGTTTAGGTGAGCCCTAGCTAGCCCGACACCTTATTTGCATTGTTTAGGATCTTTTACAAGGTGTCATAGAGTATAAGTAGAGGGGTGTAGTCTTGGCTAGACCGATAGTTTTAATTCCGCATTTGTTTCGGTTAGCCGGTGCGATTAATTTTAGAAAGGACTATTCACCCCCCTCCAGTCCGCCATCTCGACCCTTCAATTGGTATCGGAGCCGAGGTCTCTCATTTGTGGTCTTCACCGACCCGAGAGGATGGCGACTTATGGGCTAGATGTTGAGTGTCCACACATTTTTGATGGCACACACTTTGCACGGTGGAAAAATTGGATGATATGTAATTTTAAGTTTATTAGTCCTCAAATGTGGTGGATCGTAGATGTGGGACTTTCTCTTGTGTTGGATAGAAAGAATGCAACTCAAGCGCAAAAGAAATGCCTACATCTCGATTGCCAAGCTACTAACATTTTCTATCAATCTATAGAGGATAACATATTTGGTGAGATCATGGACTTGAAGTCCGCCCATGAGATTTGGATTTATCTCAATGAGAAATATGGGGTGATCTCCGATGATGATGTTGATGAGCCCAAGGAGGAGGCGCATGAGGATGTTGAGCATGACCACAACTTGGTGGTTGTGGAGGATTGCTCCACCTCATGGTCAAGTGATGATGATGATGATCAATCCACAAGTTCACTTGACAAGATTGTTGATGATGGGCCAAGCTCAAGTGATGCAATTAATGATTCTACTCCATGCTCACTTGATGATGATGATGATGATGACGGCTATGAGAGTGATGTCTCCACAAGCTCCTCTACTACATCACATTGCTTCATGTCACATGGTGACGCAAAGGTATCAATTGCAAATGTGGTTGTTGATTGTGATGATCCAAACTTTGAGCTTGTTTGTAGACTCACTAAGGCTTTAGAAAATGAGATGACTAAAACAATGAAATTGAAAAATGAAAACTCATTTCTAAAGAATGCATGTGAACAACAAAAGCATCTACTTTATGTTACTACTTGTTTACATGAGGAGATAAAATTGACTCATGAGGAACTTAGTGTTGCTCATGACAACTTGGTACAAGACCATGCTTTTCTCACTAAAAAGCTTTCTAATGAAGAAATTAAAACTAGTGAGAGCTCATCACTTGGGTCAAATGATCAATCATATATTTGTGCTAACCCATGTGATGTAGAAAAGAAGCATGTATCCACCTCTTATGAAGATTTATTATCTATGCCATGTTCTTCACATATAGATGCTTGTTCTACTTCCTTGTCTTTTGAGACTAACATTTTGAAGGAGAATAATGAGCTCAAAAGTGAAGTGAAGAACTTGAGCAACAAGTTAGAGAGGTGGTGTAGATCAAAGGTCACCCATGAGCACATGATGAAGAATCAAAGAAGCTATGGTGACAAGAGTGGCATTGGCTTCAACAAAAGCAATGTCAAAGGCAAGCGATGGGGCAAGAGAAGATATGCAAAAGAAATGAAGAAGCAAGAACAAGAAAAGCTATCTCATTTCATGTGCTATCGGTGCCATGAGATGGGACATCTTGCAAAAGCTTGCCCCAACAAGAAGAAGCCCCAAGTTCAAATCAAGAACAACCATCATGATGGTGACTTGATGAAGAAGAAGAAAACAAGAAGGGGCGGAAGAGCAAGGCATCCAACTCATATCCATGATGCCAAGATGATGATGAGCAAGAATGAAGAAAAGAAGGAAGATTTGGCTCACATCAAGTGCTACAAGTGTGGTGATATGGGACACTTTGCCTCAAAGTGTCCTAACAAGCTTGAGAAGAAGGCTCAAGCAACTCATGAGAGGCAAGGCAATGAGAAGCAACATTTGAGCAAGGAAGAAAAGGCTCAATCCAAGAGAGTTTGCTACTCATGCCGGGAAAGGGGACACATGTCAAATTCATGTCCCCTAGGTAAAAATTCTAAGCCTATTTCAATTGATGATGATAATGTGCTTAGAAAGGATGACAATGGTACCACATTGGTTGCTATTGCAAAACATCCCGCTATTCATACTAAGGCATTGCCTAAGTATGTTGCTCCTAACTTGAGAGGACCCAAACAAGTTTGGGTACCATCAAAAGGTGGATGAATGTGTGTAGGTACCATGGCATTGGAGGCTTGATTCAATTGGTTCCATGTTGATCATCATGTGACTGATTCAAGTAATGAAGCTTAGTGCAAATCCATCCCAATGCCAAGTCAAGTGAAGTGAAGTCCAAGTGCTACAACGAACAAGTGCATAAGTTCAAGTTGTGGTGGTTGTTTGGAAATATTTGAAGGCTTGCAAACAATTGAGTTGATGCTTGTTATTTGATGATCATGAGCTACCAAGGTATATCTCTAGTTGATCACATTCATTTGAGTGCATATGAGATGATTGAATGGATATATATATATATATATATGCATATGTTGCTTGCTATAAGATGATTGAATGGATTTGATGATTAGTGATCAAAATTGAGTTAGTTTGAATGGATATGTTCATGAGACTTCTTTTAGTAAGTGATTTGAATGGATGTATGTCTTGTGAGATTGTTCAAACAAGTTAGCTTCAAGTTTGATTCAAATTGGTAGAGTATAGCTCAATTGCTCAAAGTTGTTCAATATTCCAAAATCTGAGTGAGCTGAGAAGATAGCCATGTTTGGATGATCAAATCTTTTTGGATTGGCTTGAAATTTGGTACACATGCTCTACACTTATGATATTAGTTGCTGTGCAAAATTCATGATAATTGGATAAGTGATGCTTTGGTTTTGGAGTGGATCTTGTCAACACAAGTGCAGCAGTTTTTCAGCATGAAGTAGTGTGTAAAGATGCAAAATCTGGTAGCAATCTAGAATTCCAATGAAGCTCAAATTTTTATGGCTACTAGAACACTTAGTGAAGCACATCTCCACCAAATTTCATGGTTATTGGACTTATATTTTGGGATATATGCATGTTTCTTTGAGAAGGACAAAATCTGCCAGAAAAGTGACAATTATTGGATTGATCTAGAGTCACTTTGATTGAAAGGCCCTCAAGTTGGAATCATGTTTATAAGTGGTTGAGGGACCTATGTTTGGTTTTGAGATGAGCTAGAAGTATGACAAAGATGAGATCAAGACCAACATCAAGATGAAGAGAAAGATCAAATTCTAGTATCAATTGAAGATCATTTGGAAGAAAGAAAAGAACTCAAATAAGGATTCAAAATCGCATTTTCAAGAAGAGTCCAAATGGATCAATCAATCAAAGTCAATTCAAGTAAGTATCAAGGATGATTCTTTGGAGAGAGGTCACTTCTCTCTTTTGTAGGGGCTTGCCGCCTTTTGTAGGTTAACCAAGCGAGGCTTGGAAGGCTAACATGGAAGTGGTGATCTAAAGTGTCATTGGAGATGCTTAGTTGAAGAAATCATAAGAGATTGATCAAAGAGAGCAAGCAACACCCAAATAGAGAGAAAATCATGAAGATCTTAGACGGTATTCACATGCAAGCTATGATCAAATGAATAAGCAAGCCAACCACAACAAGATATTGCACTTAATCATTAGTGCTTCTCAATTCATATGGGTGAAGAGTGATATTCAAATTGGTATCTATTGGTCTTCACCAAGCTTTATAAATGGACTTCACATTGCTATTGCGGAGCTTAATTGGAATCTAATGACTATCCTCTACTCCAAGATAGCAAAGGTATCATTGTAATGTGCATGATCATATTCATCCCTTACTAGTATGCGGTTAGTGCATATAGTACATGCTTAATAGGATCATGCATAACAAATAAAAAGTTTAAATTCATAGCTTACCACTATTGCTTGATTTATTATATGATCTAGTGGTTAGTATGTGAATTTGTTCATGAGCTAGTGAACCTAAGTACTTGATCTAGAAGATGAGCATTCAAGTGTCTAATTCAACGTGAGTAAGATAACCATTATAAGATGTGTGAAGAAGCTTACTCTAGAGCAAACCAAGTTAGATATCTTGTGCAAATTTGATAGTTCAAGTCACAAATGAGAAGCTCATGAAGATGACAAGAGTTCAAGAAGAAGACAATAATGCAAATGGATATCAAGTTTAAACTTTCATTCAAGTGGTATCCTACAAGACTTCAAGTGATCCTCAACTCTAAGTGATCAAATCAAGCAAAGCATCCCTCACCAACAAGAGCTCAAGTTTATCAAGTGAATGACTCATGCTAAAATAGAAGGTGCCCCACCTATTGGTATCAAGGTCAAAGATCCTACACATGGTGTCATTCCAACATATATGGTAGTGTCCATAAAAAATGAAGACTCAAGTATCAACCATCTACCCTAGTCCAACCCTTTGTATCAAGAGAAGCATGCCTTTTATGGTCATTGATGACAAAGGGGGAGAAAGTGAAGTGCCAAAGATATGATATGATAGGGGGAGAAAACAAGAAAAGAAGATGGACATGGATCAAGAGGGAGCAAGATTGGATAATGCGGAAGGATCAAAATTCTTGGACAAAGAGAGCACACAAGTAGGGGGAGCAAGCTCATGAATACATGTTTGATGCATTTGGTTGTGCATTACATTTGCTTGCTTGCATTACATATGTTCTAAATTCTTATATGCTTGTGTGCAATATTTGTTAGAGCTAAGACTTGGATGATGATTGTTTTCCTTTATTTGATATCTAGAGCATAGTCTTAGCGTAGCAAGTGGTAACTAGAACCATGTTTATAATGTTGATCTCACGTGGTATCTAGTTTCACTTGTCTCTAGCAAGGTTGATGCTAAGGATGATTAAAAGTTTGGTTTACACGCTTCAAAGGTAAAAATTCTATCTTGTATACCTTAGCATCACTTAGTAGTGCTAACATTCCCACAAATTTCATATTTATGCATTTGTGCAAGCTTGAATCCAAACCATTTGAGCACACATGTAGGGGGAGTTATCACTACAAAGTCGGGTTGTATGGTGCTTATCCAAATTCTCTCATATGGTCTTAATGTTGGATAAGTAACATAGAATCCAATGAGCTTAATTTCCATATATTTGTAGAGTTGTCATCAATTACCAAAAAGGGGGAGATTGAAAGGTCCTTGTTTGGTTTTGGTAATTGAGTGACAACCTAGGTGAACTAATATGTGCTTATGTGAGATACACAGGAAATTAGTTCACATATGAATGAGCAATGAAGGAGCTTATTGCATATGAGACATGACATGGAGTCATGTGGCTAAGATGGTGAAGATCAAGGCAAGACTTGGCTTGATGGACCGGTTGCGAAGGTGAAGGGCAAGTTGGAGGCTTTGAAGCCGTTGGTACCGAGTGTCGGGAGGCTTGAGCAAAGACTTGGGGCCGAAGGACCGAAGCAATGGTGAAGAGCAAGTGAGGTCAAGATCGATGTACCATGGAGGTCATGTGATGATATGAAGTGGATCATATCATTTGATGATAGGTTGGTGCATGTGTTGCATCAACACCGAAGGAGATGGAATGGAATGCGCAAGGCAAAGGTATACTTATAGGGCGTTTCATTTCACCGGTCATAGGTGTGTAGAGAAGATTATGACCGGGTTTAGGATAGATGGCCGTACTATTAAGAGGAGCAAACTTGTTTGCATATCGGTCATCTAGTGCCACTTGAGCGATCTAACATTGCGATGTTGCTAGGATCGAGTGGCGTGGTGAGTGCAAGTGAAAATCCTTTGAAAAATGATTGTGAAAATGCTAACACACATGCACAAGGTTGTATACACTTGGTGGTGTTGGCACATTTGCAAAGGAGAAAGTGTTGGAGTTGAATTGAATCAACTCGGAGAAGTTTCCGGAGAAGTCTTTGGTTGGAAAAAGAGAAGCGATGGATCTTGGATTGGAATTCTGTTCTAATCCTTTGTGATTTGGATCTTGTATTCATGTGGGATGTATAGCCCTCTGAATAAGATTTCCAAAATGTCCAAGATCATCGAAATCGGAGTTCGGAGCTAAGAGTTATGGCCGTTTTAGCGCGGAGGTCAGTTTGCTGAAGTCGGTAGTACCGACCCTGAGGCCGGTAGTACCGACCCCTCCGCGAGCAGATCGCAAACTCTCTGTTCAGAGGAGTTTTGGCCTACCGGTAGTACCGCCATAACCTCGGTAGTACCGGGCTCGGTAGTACCGACCAGGGGGTCGGTAGTACCGAGGTTGGAAGGAAGTTTTGGAGGCTCTCTGGAAGTGGCCAGTTTTGGCATGGCGGTAGTACCGCCATTATGTCGGTACTACCGCCCTCGGTGGTGACGAGGTCAGGAAGTTGTCTGGGAGCTCTCTGTGTAGTCCCCAGTCTGGCCTGTCGGTAGTACCGCCATAGGGCCGGTACTACCGACCATCGGAGGTACCGACGAGGAGTCGGTTGTTCGTTTTGGTCAACGCGCCGTGTGTAACGGCTAGTTCTGACACTGTCGGTACTACCGCCCAGGGGGTCGGTACTACCGACCGAAGCGCAGAAAAGGGGAAACGGCTAGTTGGCCGCTCCCCTCTATATATAGTCGTTGGGGCCGGCTTTGGGCCGGCTGCTGGAGCACTCCAAAGCCTTGGTGGCTTGTGTGGATGTGCTTGGGAGCCCTCTAACTCGCTTGTGCTTGCTAGTGTGCGAATCTATTGCGAGTGAGCGATTCTAGTGCGTTGCTTTGAGAGATTGCATCGAGTGGCACTAGGTGTTCATGTTGCAAGCCGGTGGTGCTTGTTACTCTTGGAGGTTGCCACCTCCTAGACGGCTTGGTGATCGAGTCTCCGTCGTGAAGCCCGCGTGAAGATTGTGCGTGGCTCCGGAGAAGGATTGTGAGGGGCATTGTGCTCGCCCCGCGGGGATCGCGAAGAGCAACTCTAGTAGAGCATGTCATTGAGTTACCCTCACTTGTGGGTGAGTTCTTGCGGCGCTCGAGTGTCGAGCTAGGTGTGGTGCCTATTAGCCGCCGAACTACCAAAGTGTGTGGTCGACACAACGGGGACTAGCTTGGTGGCAACCAAGTGAACCTCGGGAGAAAAATCACCGTGTCAACTTCGTGTTCATCTTCTCGGTGGTTTGCAAACTCCATTCACTAGCTTGTATTTATTTGTTCATATACTTGTGCTAGTATAGTTGCTCTTGTAATTAGTTAGCTTGTGTAGCATGCTAGTTTCCTTCTTAGCTTGTGTAGCATAGAAGTTAATCCCGTGAGTGACTAGTTGACTTGTAGTCTTGCTAGTCACATTGCTTAGTTTGTGTAGCTAAGTTGAGCTCTCTAATTTGGCTTGTGTAGCCTTGTTATTGAGCATTGCTAGTGAGCTTAGGCTTTGTGCTTTTGCTTAGTGGCATGTGTAGGAGCTCCCCGGTTGATTGAGTACTAGTTGCTTAGGTTTGTGTAACCTTGCAAGCTAGAATTGTTTAGGTGAGCCCTAGCTAGCCCGACACCTTATTTGCATTGTTTAGGATCTTTTACAAGGTGTCATAGAGTATAAGTAGAGGGGTGTAGTCTTGGCTAGACCGATAGTTTTAATTCCGCATTTGTTTCGGTTAGCCGGTGCGATTAATTTTAGAAAGGACTATTCACCCCTCCTCTAGTCCGCCATCTCGACCCTTCAGCTGCTATAAATATCATGCCATATACTACCTTTAGAGAACTCGGGATGTCAAGTGAAGATTTATTGAAGACCGACATGGTGCTGAGAAACTTTGCTGGTAATTCTTCTGATACTCGGGGGGTAGTTCATGTTCAATTGACGATCGGATCCAAGACCTTGATTACTACCTTCTTCGTCATTGATGGCAAGGGGGCATACAGTTTGCTTTTAGGAAGAGATTGGATACATGAAAACTGATGTGTGCCGTCAACTATGCACCAGTTCCTCATCCAGTGGATTGGAGATGACATCGAAATTGTCCATGCTGATGATTCGGTAAGTGTTGCCAATGCAGAACCCATCTACTAGGAGTATGATGGTGTCGAGTGTTTCTCTGGAAGAGCTTGGGAAGCAGGTCCTGTAAATGTTTTTGACAAGGACCAACAGCCGATTCAAACAATCGGCTCTCAGAGCAATTTTTAAGTAAATAATCCAACTGATGGTAATGGAGAAAGTTTCGTGTCGGCTGACAAGGAATAAAGTGTTGATGATGAAGCCGAAATAGGACCAATATGTGCAAAGTTTGGATCTCGAGCGTGTTTTGAAGTTGATGAATTTTTGAAAAAAGATTCTGTTTATTTCTCCGTTGCCAAAGCTCAAGGAAGATCAAGAGTTCACGAGAGGTGACGTACAACAGAAGGTCTTGGTGAAATCGAGGAATATATGAAGGCACTTCCACAACTTGATGATCGTTTCAAGTTGTACGTGGCGGCCGATAGCCTTACGGTAGGATCGGCCCTTATTTTAAGTTTAAAGGGAAGAGATAAGTAGCAGCTAGCTTTAGCCGAAAGTGTTAGACCCAGAGAAGGGTATTCGGTTGTAAAGAAATTTTCTTCATATATGCGTCACTCGTGGATTAGGCTTCAGCACTATTCGTTAAAAGCCGAATGCGTGGTAATTGTATGTGAGGTAAATTCAAGAATATAGCCGATGCAGAGCATCGCCTTTAGCAGAAAAAATATTCTAAGAATTTAAGTTATAGCCGATATTGTTTATATCGCCTTTGGTACAAGGATATTCGTGACCCTGGTAGCCCTAGCATTTTTCAGATTGGCACGTTTATCAGGAGAAGAAAAGATGAAGTGCAGTAAGTAAGATACCGAGCGACGTGACATGGTAGAACAAGATCTAGTCGAATAAGCTGACGTCATGTGTTCGGGAAACGTTTCTCCAGAGAAAAATTGCGATCGGGAAAGTCACTGAGATATCCGTCTGCAAGACCGACTGATAGGGAAGAGTCCTCTTCGGTCCAAGAGCTCATTGCTGCTAGCCCGAGCAAGGCAAGCTCAACCAGGGGAAGAAGGCCGTAGTTTGCTGAGGTAAATTATCAAACTCAGAATCTGGTAGCATAGAAAGGTTGAGAAAGGCTATTGGAACTATCGTTTTTAGAAAAGGAACCCAAGCCTGGCTGGGAGAAGACCTCGCCCTGGGGAGAAATTGGACAGTGAATCAGAAATTGATAATTGGGAACGAGCTATTACGAGGGGACAAGAGATCAATTTTCTGCCCATAACGCTGATGAGTTCGACTTCCTTCTGCTTCGTCTCCAGTGGGATGCCTGCTGTAATAGCCATTGCCTGCCATTGATGGGAACACAAGCGAAGGGTTTTATCTTTGGTTTGGACTGAAGGTTGAGAAGTAAAAAATTTGTGAGTCAAACTGTTCGATTGGAATCAGGAGTGATAGCCTGTCTGGAATCGTGCTTATAAAACCGTGGCTTGCACGATGGAAATCAAACATCAGAATAGAGTTTTTACAGTTTTGTGGGCTGTTTTTGGGCCAGGCTGGATTTTTTGATGACTAGAGGGAGTTATGATTCCAGAGTCGGGAAGCTGATAAAAATCGGTTAGGAGATTGTTGGTGCATAAAGAGTTTAGTTTCGGTTGATTGTTTGGAAACTCATCGGCACCAGATCTTTTGAAAGAGCATTATCCTAATGTTGTCATGGATTAGAAGCATGAGGAGGGGTTAAAACTTTAGATATGAAATAACCGATTACAGCCACGCGAAGATGATTGTTGTGATTATCAATGATAGCCGATGAGATGTGCATCGCTGCTGGAGTAAAAATATAAAAAAAACACAATGTGCAGGGCAAGACGCATATAGATCTCAAAGGATCAGTCACAGGTTGGATCAAGCATAAGGACTTTTAATTACAAAGGGGAGGACGCAAGATTACAACAAGGATGGTCAGTTCGTCCACCCCATCTTACACTTAATCGGGAGAGTATGATCGAAAGAATCGGCCAGATCTGTTCCAGCCTCTTTCATATCATCTACAGAGTGTTCTACTCTATCCTCTAGCTCTCGCTCGCAGACATCGAATCTACGGTAGTCAGCGCCAGAGTGGATCCTCACAACGTTGAAAGCAAGTGTCGCACCATACCCCATGCCGGCCCGAGAGATGATGGGGAGGGTTCGGTTAACCTCATTCACCCGCTTCAGGGGCGTCGTACCCATCACATCAGCCGTAATAGCAAGTTTGGTGATGGCGGCTTCAAGGGCGTGGAGTTTGGCTGCCAGAGCTGAAAAGAAGAAGAGTGAATGGAGGCGAAAAAGGAAAATAAGGAAAGAAATAATGAGGAAACACTTACCGGCGACCCGTTCCCGAGCAGCGTCACGCTCATGAGATATTCGGGTAATCTCTCGATCCTTCCCCTCCAGATCAAGTTGAAGATCTACGATCTTCTGAATCAGGACCTCGAGGAGGTCGTCGCCGGTCCTCATAATGGAAGTGATAAAGTAAGAACGGCTGCTTCATTTCGAAACAAGAGAAAAGGGAGAAGAGAACAACCTCCTCTTAGAGGTGCTAGAAGCACCAAGCTCAGAGCTATGGCGGCTCGCTGCGGAAGACATCCTCTGGATTGAAAAAAATGACGGAGAGGAGGGTTTTCTAGTTTTGAGATTGAAGCAGGGGAGCTCAGGGTGCACAAGCCGAAACAGAGTGAAAGGGGACTTTAAAAAATCCCAAGGGCGCATCGGGAGATGAGTCGGCAAGTACAGCAATTATGGCGTGTGAAGGTGGATGCTTCCGGAGATTCCACGTCAATATACGAGGAAAAGAGAATTTTGGAATAAATATTTATCCCAAAATTAGGGGGCATGTGTTAACACCAGATTTTCGCACGCACAAGGATATGACAAGCGGACCCAGCTAGCAGTGGGGAAAGGATTCGACAAGCGATCAGGCGGTTATTTGGTCCTTAGGATTTCGGCAAATGCCTGTGCGGTCGGCTATTTCTGCAAAGCGGTGGCTCCATTCAGGAAATAAATATGGCAAGTAAAGCCGGCTTGCACAAGAAAACACGTGACGTTGAAGGACGCCGAAAAAGAATAAGGATAGGACTTGTATCTTTCCAAAAGCTTCGTTATGTAAATCGTAATCGTCTAGGACTCATGTTTCGTCCAAGGTATAAATATAAACCCTCGACCATTGTAAAACTGTTCACAACCATATCAATACAAACCAGCCTCGTGCCATCTTCGAGTCCTTAGTCGTGTCGTCGAGTTCTTCGAGAGGAATCATCGATCCGTCGACCTCCGTAAGTATCGGCAACCTTGTTATCATGTCTAGTATCATGCGGTGGATTTAGATATGATGTAAGTAGTCTCGTATGTTAAGCTTAGTATCGTGCGGCGAATTTAAGCTTATGACGGGAGGTTTTTGCTTATGCCTTGTATCGTGCGGCGGATTAAGTCATGGGTAAAAATAGTTATCGGCTCTATTAGATTTGGCAGATCTGATAGATTCATTAAGTTATCATGTGTTATATGTTTTATTATTTAGTTCTTGTAACACTCTTTTGCCCAATCTAGATTGATCTTTGTTCGGCCCTGTTTCACAAGCTTGTTTGTGTTTTCGTTAATCATAAGATCATGATGGCCGAATCAACTTCCAATCTAGATTGTTACATGTTGCGGGTTCATGCATGTTAGTTACGTTTAGACTTTGATAAGACTAAGTATAGTGCGGCAGATGCAGGTTTTTAGATTGGTTCAATCGTGCTTGCTTGTTTGTTCCTTCCTCATGGACCCAACTCGGCTAGTTTGCCGATCTTGGTTAAGCTTACATGAGTAATGAGCTTTTATAGATCTGTTCAAGTACATGCATGCTTTTAGCTTGTTATAATTAGATTGTATCATGCGATGTATTAATCTGATTATAAGAAGTGGCGTAGACTTATGGCAAGTGGTATCATGCGGTGGATTAGCTTTGCCTGAGTTTATGCTTGACGGGTTTATGAAGGCTAGACGTGCGACAGACTAGTTGGACTAACCTATGCATGTATTACTTGAATAGATTTATATTTGCAAGTTACGTGTTTACAATGTCTTAATGATACCTATTCATCTGTTCAAGCATGTCTCTCTTTACATGCGCGTTCGGCAGTTTATATGCTTTACATGCTCTTTTCTCATGTTAGCCGAATGACTTTATAAACATGCTTTGACAGACAGTTTCTATAGCTGTGTCATCGTGATTGGCTTTCAAAGCCGTACATATGGAACTGTCTGGTCTCACCCGGCATGTTCCATTGGTATTCTCACAGTTTTATCCCTTGTTGGTTTTCAGGTCAAACTGACTGGCACGTCTCCGGATTTGATACACTCCGGGCCCCGATTGAAGCTAGCTTTTTCGGCTTGCTGTGTGTGAGGTGCAGCGCGTCACGTTTTGCGCCAACAGAGTCACACCCGCGAGCTACCACCGGTCCGGAATATAGGGTACACTATGCAAGTAATCGAGTCTAAGCACCATGCTTACACGGCGACGACTCCTCTAATTCTAGAATGACTAGATTAGAGTACTCTAATTAGAGTTGCAAGCTAGGAGAATAATAAGAACAAGAACGCTTACTGATAATTAGAAATTGAAGACCTAAGAATATCCTGATCCAAGCTCTTGACGAACTTGAATCCGCAGGTACAAGCTGAAGAAGTAGATCTGACAGGTCGGAGCTCCTTCTAATCCTCCTCTGATACCTCTCTCTCTCTTCTAATTCTAATCTTTGGATAACTCTCTACCACTAGATGAACTAGAACTAGAACTAGATCTAAATCAACTAGAGGGGTCTCTACTTCTACTTGAAACCTAGTTTCTGATACATAGATGAATAATGAAGACGAAGATGGAGATGCCTCCCCAGGGGGGTCTGGGTCTGGTTTTATAGCCCCTAAGGATGAACCGTAACCCTCGGATCAAACCGACCTTGAACAAGGGTTGAGATGCATTGTAGAAGTTGATTAGGGCACACTCCACGAAGATGGGCCGAGGGGAGCTCTGGCCCAGGCCGACCGGCCTAGGGGTGGGGCCAGCCGGCCCCACCTGGCAGTCACCTTGCCTCTCCTTCGACGTGGTGTCTTCTTGATCCTCCCTTGTTGCCCTAACGCGACTTGTCATCTGTTTGCGCGATTCATCGTGTTGGAATAGGACTCTACCTCTTTCCATCTGCTGGAAAACTCCCTGGAAGACAGTAATTCACCAAAGCTGTTGAATATGTCAGTTTAGCCCCTGAATTATGTTGCTTGGTGATCACTCTGGGTTGTTCTATAAGCTTCCAAGTCGTATCCAACAAGGACTCTCTCGTCGGGACTCCAAATGTAGTAAACTATATGTCCGTTTCGATCGTCTCGATGAGCTCTTCGCAATGGTGTGTTCTGTTTCATCACTCGAGATACTTTTGTATGGTGAAATATTGATAATCCTGCAAAACAAGTGAGAACAACACAACTCGTGGAACTTGTTAGAATCAAACCCTACAACTACGCTTTATGGTTTATTTCATATCATTCTATGCATTAGTTGATGGTATAATATTGGTTGTAAGGACCGTCAACACCTACTTAGAGAGGTTGTAGAGAGGGAAAATACTGATCGGGCACGTCCGGTCAGTGCTGATCGGACACATTTCAGAGTCCAGACAGTACAGTGTACTTATGTTAGAGCTAGCATCACGTAGCCATTGGGAACTCACCGAACGCGTCTGCTCACCTCGACAGTTGGATCCCAACAGATATGTTTTCAATCGGGAAGTATAAATAGACTTCCTACTCGTTCACGGAGGATCTCTTGTCCATTTGTTCAGCTTAGGAAACATATTGGAGAGTAAGAGAGTGCAAGAGCCTAGTGGGGTGATTGAGATTTGCTAATTCAAGATTAAGAACCTCATTAGTGCATAGAGAGTAGTAAGTGTGCATCTACTTTTCTCATTAGCCTTGTTTGAGTTAAGTGAGAGTTTATGCTTGTCACTCTTGCTGATCTACATCACTTAGATGACTTGGTGGTGACTGGGAGCATGTTGATCATCCAATGGACCTTGTGAATGACCCACCTCGTCTTTGTTATTGGTTGTGGGCGATTCACCAGACTAGAGAAGTGAAGAATCGACCCGTAGAGAGCATTTGATCCTTGCGGGGGGGGGGGGGGGGGGGGTCGATACCCTTTGCATGGGTACTCCAATAAGGACTAGTGCGGAGTATTGACTCTTTGATACATCGGGAAAACATAGCCGCGTTCCTCTTGTTTTCCCTTTACTTGAGCATTTAATTCTAAATAATTCAATTTATGTCTTTACAATTATAGAATTGTCATGCTAGAGTAGGATTGGAATTTAATGTGCTAATCTTTTGTGCCAATAGTTCTTTCATCACATCTTTTAGGCAATAGGGTTGAAAATGGACTAAGCGATAGACTTTAGTTATTTTGAGAAACTTTAGATTAGCCTAATTCACCTCTCTTTTGAACATCTTGATCCTTTCAACAACGTTTTCAGATTCTCAGAGTTGATTCTCTGTTGAGTCGAGAAAAAGCTCTATCACATAGATTTTTTCAAGTGATTTTCTGAAATGAACTAAAAGACTGAAAGCTAAAAAAAATAGCTTCATCTAATTATGCAAAAATGATTCTACATCATTTTTTAAAAAATTTATATAAAAAATCAAAGAGAATTATTTTCAATCATATAATTATTTCTTCTAGAGAATTTGTTTCCATAGATAATTAAAATTAGATAGAACTCTTCCAAACAGGCCAAAACGGCTGGAACTCCATCGATGAGGTTTGTGATGCTAAAACTAAAAAAAAAACTCTGGTGAAGTGAGGCTTCGTCAGACGGGACAACGTGTCCTTAATTTAGGCCTTACTTAGATTGTATCAAATTTCAAACTTTTTTTACTCTCTCTGGGTCACATCAATATTTAGACGCATGCATAAAACATTAAATATTAATAAAAATAAATAACTAATTATACATATTAGTTGTAAATCACGAGATGAATCTTTTGAGTCTAATTAGCACATGACTGAACAATATTTGTCAAATACAAACGAAAGTGCTACAGTAGTAAAAATTTTCAGCATCCACAAAGGCCGTAACAGAGCCGAAAAAACAGCGCTGGCAGTAGCAGTCGCAAAATGGTAGGCCTTGTTTAGATTACTTTTAACTTTTTTCACTCTTTTTGTCACATCAATATTTGGACACATGTATCAATGCATGGAACATTAAATGTTGTTAAAATAAATAAATAAATGCACAGATTAGTTAAGGCAGTCCCAATGAAGAATTAATTGTAGTTTCTATCTTTATTAAATGACTTACCATGTAAGTAAAATGATGACATGACAACTTAATTAATAAAGAAAGAGAGGAGAATCAAGGAAATCGTTTCTTCACCAGGAAACGGCGTCTCCGCTCAAATCGAGGCACGAAGAAACGAGTATTTTGCCATTGGGAAGAAACCGATAGTTTCTATCGCGTGCGCTCGTCTACACCATCGTCGTTGCGTGCTCGCCGGCCGCCAACGCGCTTGCCTGCGCTGTTGTGCTCGTCGGCCGCCGCGAGTGCCCATCCGTGCTGCAGCGCTCGTCGACCACCACCGCACTCCCGCGCCGCCGCGAGTGCTCACCCACGCCAGCCACCCGCCTGTGCTGGCTTCGGCCGCCCCTGTCAGTTGTGCTCGGCCATGCTACTCTCCGATTAAGGCCAAGGTCTACGACGACAACGAATGTGAGCATGCTGCCCCATGGCGACGCTCCTCCACACATGTTGTAGTTGCGGCGTCCGTTGATGTTGGGGCAGACGCGCCATGGCGCGGCTCTCATCTGCACGTGCCTTCCCTGGGCTCCGTGCATGGTCGACGGCAACGACGACATCCAGGAGCAGGAATTGCTACTCCTACACGAACAACAGGTACGGTCTCTAACTCCCTCATGCCACATGGGCTTCTGCTCTGTCTCCTTCTCAAATCCCATGTACGCATGCAGCTTTCTCTACCGAGTGGTCAGGACCCTCTCAAATCCGTGATATTTTTGCATTTTAGTCCTTTCTTGAAACATTTTTTGCAAACAGACCTGTTTAGAAACTTTGTTCAAAAATGGGACAAAAGGGTCGGCGTCATCGGACATGACGCCGAGACATGACGCCGACCCCCTGCTCGGCGTCATGGGACATGACGCCGACCCTTTTGTCTCATTTTTGAACAAAGTTTCTAACCAGATCTGTTTGCAAAAAATGTTTCAAAAAAGAGCTAAAATGTAAAAATATCACTCTCAAATCCTATATGCGCATGGAGCTTGATGCGCACGTGACTAGGAGGGAGACGATGAAGCTGGGAGAGAGAGAAAGGAGGGAAAAAATAGAACATTTATTAGGTAAAGACACCTCCACTGGGTGAGATAGTTTCAACACATAATTTCTTGCTGATGTGGCTATGATGGAAATCGTGCGTACATTGGCGGATTCAGGGGGGGCTGCAGCCCCCCGGCCCAAAATTACACATATCATTTTAGGTCTGGCTAGTATAATTTGTCTCTAAATTAGTCTAAAATCTCCCACGGGGTAGAAAAATAATGGAAAATTCAGTCCAAATCACGTTAAAATCTACCAAAAATTTCTTGGGGGCCAAAAATAAGAGCAAAATTTCGGTCCAAACTCGGCTCGCTATGTATTTAGCCCCCTCGTGGGCCGATTCTGGATTCGCCACTACGTGCATAGTTTTTATCTTTGGGACTGCCCTTATAACTCACGACACAAATCTTTTGAGTCTAGTTAATATATGATTGAATAATATTTGTCAAATAAAAACGAAAGTAGCAGTAAAGTTAAAAAAAAATTCATCATCTAAATCGGCCCGTGTGCTACTAGTGCAATCGCATGCCGCATGGGCAGAAAAATTAGAGCCGAAGCGCGCAACTGCACCCAGAAGCAACAAGGTGCTCATCCGCGCCGCCGCAGCAGAGTAGCTGAAGCCTGAAGACGAGTAGACGACCATGTTCCGCAACAAGGTGCTCATCCGCGCCGCCGCCGCCGCCACCTCCTCCTCTTCCTCCCCCTCCCCGCTGCCCCCATTTCTCCTCCGCCAGCTCTCGCTCTCCGCCGCGGTCCCCATACCCGCGGTCGACCTCGAAATCCTCTGCTGCAGGCTCTCCCGCCGCCACCGCCTCGCGTGCCTCCCGCAGCCCCCCGCCGACGTCCTCCTCGTCTTCCAGGTATCACTCTCACCCTACCGCTCCGCTCCGCAGTCCGCACCCAGGCACGACACTTTCGTTCCTGGTGACGGTTTTTATCCCTTCGTCTTCCCGATCGTTGCAGAGATGCCAGTCCCTCGAGGCGGCCGAGGCGGTCTCCGAGATCGCGGCCGCGTTCCATGGCGCCTCGGTGAGTCCGTGTCCTCTCCTCCCGTGCCCCACATCTGTTCTACGTTTTTTTGCAATACAACGGGTACTCTTGTGTTCTGTTTGTAACTATTTATCGGTCCATGTGTAGGTGGAGGTGGGTGAAGAGGAGGCTCTGGTATGCTCAGGTTCACTGGTCGCGGAAGCAGTTCGGTGTGAGCTGCGCTCCATGATGCTTGACCTTGGATGGAGGTGTCTGGGAGAGAATATTTACGTGGACTCGAAGTTTGATCAAAATGAGGAGAGGACTGATCTGTGCGCGGTGAACGTGGTACAATGTTTTTGGCATTTTTGCCTGTTTTTAGGCATTCATTGTTGCATGTTACTTTTTGTGCAAACAAATGTCATGTGGCTGCTCCAGAATTGGAAATGAACATTTAAATCTGGATGTCGGGGTGTTCAGTCGAACCTCTTGGTGAAGTAATTTGTGTTAGAGATGGTTAATTATGCAGCATGCGTGCTCTTAACACTTAATTACATGCAACAGTTGCGTAATCACAGTTTAGTTTGTGCACCACCCCATTTGGTTAGCCCAGTGAACTTATAGTACAGTAACATTGTTTGTTCAGAAATATCAAAAGTCACTAAACCTCAAAATTTGAGCGATCACACCATGTCTTAGCTTATTAGAGTAATCCCCAGAACTCAATAATTCTCTTCATAACTATGTGTGCACTCTGATTCGCAAAAATAAATAAGACTATGTGTACACTCTGGTGCCTAGTCATGAAGCAAGTGGTATATGTGGATGCTCTAATCTCCTCTTATGAAGCAAGTGCAATGCTGTTATGCTCAATAGATATATAAAAGGCATTTGTGGTTCAGCAACGAAGATGTCATAATGTTTTCCTTTGTGGAAAAAAACAGTTTTAGAAATATGAATCTAGAAGGAAAAATGGAATGCCTCCAGTGTAGGTCACATAGCCTTCACTTTTTTGTTGCGATTCATCTGTTAAATGCTTCGGATAGACTACTTCTACCTTCTGTTTTTTTTTCTATTATAAAGTATATAAGCTTTTAATTTCATGGCTCTGGATTTTACATTGTTTTAGTTATTATATTTGTGGTGGAACTGCTTCAGGAAGTCCGATTAGGGAGAAATGATGATTTCGTATTTGTTGTCTCACCTGATGCATTTCAGTACACTACACATAAGGTATCCTTGAATAGTTGAATTCCCACTTCTTTCCACTGCAGAAAAGAAAATAGTTTCAGTTAACAAGTTCTGTACTTCTGTTGTTGCTAGATCTCTGATGTTACCAGTCCCAGTATGATGGAAACATTTCATCACAGAAATGAAGTAGTTTTGGACACCTCTAACTTTCTAACAGTCTGTACAACTCTTCCTGCGCTTCAGGAAGGCCATGTGATTGGTAATTTAGAATTTTTCATAGTACATTACAGTAATTCATTTTTCAAAGATTCTTTTTCCTCTTTTGTAGGATATAGCAAGATACTCCCCTCAGAACAGTACTTGGACAAGTTTATGGAGCTTTGCTTCTTAAAGGTGACATATTATGTTCCTTGCTTTCTCTTTGTTTTTATTCCATATCATGCTTCTTTTTAAGAGTAAATTCTCCATATGCCCTTTTTCTCGAACAGATTCTCCATGTGACCTGTTTTTTCATTTTTACATAATTTGTGTTCGCAGCATGGGTTAGATACAAACTGCGATTACCATGTAGTGGTCAAGCTTACTTATGGAGCTTCACTGGAAACAAAATGGTTATTGCCTCCTTAGTATCCTCTCTGCATATTTATGTTGCACTGATGATATTGGTATACAGAAAATTTTAACTTCTCACATTTATCTCAATATGTGTTTGATTTGCTTTCTTTTATTTAATTAAGTAGGTGGCCTTCTTCATTAGTTCTCCAAGGTCCAGGGCTTCAACCAGCCTTAAAATCTGTAAGAGTATCTAAGGCAATGTCTGCTTTGCAATCCTTCGTAGAATTATTGAAAGGTATGGATGTGCTGTTGCTGCCTTTTATGAAAATAGTCTCTCTGAAGTTTTACCTGTCTTTGTGATCTGGTTATTTATATTTGTGTATACTGACACACTGACATTCAAAAGACGTAAATATGCAATACTTTTCCTACTTTTGCTGAGTATATATATATCTTTATGTATTAATGGTTCTGCGAAATATTTCTATACATGCTGTAATGATATCTCATTGAATACTAATTAACATTTCTCCTTATTTCAGCTTGGAGTTTCTTTGGCCATAATAATCTAACTATTAAGGTATGGTTTGAGCAATTGTCCTTTTTGTAACTCATTCTGTCATTGAGTTATTATTCCTCAACATACTATTAAGTGGGAACCGAACATACTTGCATGTAATTTTGCTACTACGAATGGCTATCCTTTCTTCATTGTCTTAAAAGTTAGTGCTCTTGTTGAACTATGATAGCCTTTATTTCTTTCAATTTTGTTATGTGTAGGTATATCAGATGTATGTTATCTCTGGTGTGGTTTAAATTAGTCTGTTACAGGAACAGGTTCTACTGAACTGCTCATCAACTCTGCCTACTTGGGATAAGGCTGCAAGTGACCTGACACCACACAGTTCAAGAGCTGATAATATTGAGAATCTTGATTTAGGTCATACTAATGTTATGTCCAAACACCAATCACTTATTCTAGGTACGTTTTGCAAGAACTTACATATGTTTGCATGACTGAACTTTTTTGTTTCATCGAATATCAACAACTAAATGCATTTTTTTTCCTTTACAAGACTTTCGCACCCCAAAACCTGCTGTCATTTGTTCATTGAGTGCAAAACTGCGGAATACTGAAGTTCACGAGATAGCTCATTCTTTGGATGACAATGAAAATCTCAGTAAAACAAGTCCTATAAGCTTCAGTTTTCAATCGCAACTACTTGCTACAAACAGTTCATATAAGTGTAAGATCAGATTTTGCTTACTTCTTATTTTTGTACCATCAAGATATATGAATAATTTAGTTCGGTTGTTGAAGATGTTTCTCATTGCCTATATAGTTCAGTATGCAAGTTCTATCTAAGAAAGATTGGTTTGTCTATCTTTGTTCCTGTGAAAAGTAGGGAGGACTGCACTTGAATATATTCATATATTACTAGGGTATTTGCACAAGAGGTCCTACAAGGACAACCTTTTAAGTATAAACAAGACCATGGGACTTGAGTGCTCCACTGCAAAATCTGAAATAATACAACATTTAAGGCTACTCTTTAACCAATGTGATTCAACTATAGCAAGCTTTTTTCACATGTGGTAAAAACTTCTTATAAATAAACCTTTGTTTTACGAGCAGTCAAGCACCATATCTGAATCCTACATACTCTTAAAAGATGCTTTGTTAGAGCATCTCCACTAGTTCCTCAATATCTCATCCCCATTAAAATAGTATTGGGGTCACCTCAATACTATTTCTAGGATCATCGTGGGAGATAGTTTTGCAGCCACCAATAGTTGTCCAAATTATTCTTTTTGGCAGATGGACCCCACCTGTATGTGGGTTATTTTATTTTCCTTCCTCTCCTTCATCGTCATCGAGCATATCTCTCTCCCTTTGCATCCCACTTCATCGCCGGCCACCCCTCATTAGCCTCGCGCTCCCTTCCCCTGCTAGTTGCACCTCTCCCTCGAACCATTCATGAATGCCCTCAACATCGATTACGTTGATGCCGCTACAAGCAGAGTTCACCGTCCTCAACATTGATTCTGGTAGTTGATTTGGTAGCTCAGGATGTCGCTATCACATGGCTAAGGATGGAATGACGATGGCCAATGTTTTCAAAACAGCTGGTCGAGCCTGGATGCCTGAGGACCGTCCAGGACGATTAGTCATTGTCCAGGACGATTAATCGACCCTGGACGAGTCCCCTGGTGGTCCGGGTGATCCCCTCATATGAGGACTGATATATGCCATATATATATATAGTTATGTACAATATACATTATATCATATATATATACACACACATTAGAGCATCTCCAAGGGTTTTGCATTTGAGGTTTGCATTTGAGTAATTTGCCAAAAAGCTTCAAAAGAGCTATCCAACGGTTTTGCATTTTTACTTTGCAATTTGGGCAACTTGGCAAATGAGGGAGCAAACTTGGCAAAAATGCCAAGCCGTGGACGACTTTGCAAACCCCATCGCGTGAGCAAAGTCGCGCGCGAGGAAAGCGCGCGCACCTGGAGACCTTCTATTTTTATCCTTTGCCAAGTCCAAATGCCAATTCCCTTGGAGATGATCTATTTTTATCCTTTGCATTTTGTTATGGGAGTTTGCAAATACCAACAAATGCCAAGTCAATTTGCCAAAGCCCTTGGAGATGCTCTTAGTATACTACATGTTCTAGGCTCTACTGCTCTAGATAGATAGGTCAGCTGGCCACTGAGCAACATTTGAGTCTGATGCAACTGAGGAGGTTGGAGCAGAACCAACTTCTCCCTGAACGGCCTCAGGCATGTACACTTCCACTGCACGCTCCTGCTGTCGATCTAGATCTACACAAGTGCACAGAGAAACAGAGCATGAAGCTTCAAACACAGCCGCACAGATAAAGCATCAAACTTGAACGAAGAGGTGATGACTGACTTCAGGAGGAGGAGGAGCTCATCTTTGTTGTGCAGTCCTCCCTTGCAGAGTTGGACCTTTGCACCCGCTGTATCTGCATGCCTGCGCGCCTGCAGCAGCAGCCACAAGGAAGAGAGGGAGGGAAGCTGGAAGGGAGGGAGGAGCAGCTGGGAACCGGAAGGGAGGAGAGGAGAGGGAGCTGCAAACTGCATCAATGGAGGTGGCGGCTGCTGCTGGATGGGAGAGCTGAGAATGGAGAAGAATGACTGCGTTCTGCTGCCAGAGGCAGAGAGTGGGTGAGAAGCTGAGGGAGTGAAGGGTAGGAAAGAAGAAATCCTAATGGGCTTGGGCCAAAATACAAGACAGCTAGCTAGGCCTAATTGTGAGATGCAGTTCACTCTGGCTGGACGGCCACACAGCCTGGACAGACGATTAATCATGATTGTACGACGACTAATCGGACGTCGGCCGAGTTGGAGGCCCTGGTCGAGTACCTAAAACCGTCGAGGACGATTAGTTGCAATTAATCGCGATTAATCGGACATCCTGAAAACATTGCGATGGCTATCACGCTCGTCCTCGGTTCAGCACAAGCACGGACCAGGGGAGTTTGGTGGGAGGTGGGGGCGTGTGGACAACAGCTTGGGGCTAGGATCACTTGAGAGAGGCCAGCTTAGGGCCGATGGCTTGGGGCTTGGACTCATCAGCACGGGTGTGGATTGGTGGTGCTCGGACGAAGGTGGTGACCACGGCACACGGTGAGTGGGGAAGAAGTAGTAGTTATTGTGGGGCTCATGGTATTTGGGGAGATGAAACTTCTCCTTTATTTGAGGGGAGATTGGGAGAATGGAGAACTAGAACCACTAGAGCAAGAAAATAACTCTACCCCCCATGACATTTTTTTTTGGGGATGAGGAGTCATATTGGGAGACTGCTTGAGATGCTCTTAGGAGACACCATGTCAGAGATTTCTATTTCTCTGCAGCCAAATCTCCTAGCATGCCATGCCAAGGTAATATGCTCGTTGAAGATCAGTTGTCATGTTAAAAGTTGTCCCATCTTTGCTTCAATCTTTCAATGATCCGAAGAGGGAAATAAGAGCTAACTTCTATTAAATTAGAATTTTAGTTATGCAGTAGTATTTGCTTTTGGGACTTCAAACATCTGTTCCTTCTGTACTTATGCAGCGCAAGTTACTCTGATGAAGCCTGCATTTAGCAGAAGTAAATCAGCAGAAAAAAGGAAGTTTAGATGTTCATCAGGTAGGTATTATCAGTTTATTTACAATTATAAATGCATGCACATCTATGGGCCTTTGACAGCATTGTGAATTCATTTTTCAATATTATTTTATTCTTAAAAGGATATTCTCCTTACACTATCTCTAATCATTGTTGCATCAGAACAACTTTATACTGATAATTCAAAAAAATCAAGTCATCATGATGCTGTAGCAAATCATGCTAATCCTGTTAGTTCATCAAGTGCAATTCTTCACATGCCAGTCATTCAGGTATGGAGTTAGCCCTTTGCCAGATGAGTAACCACAATAATTCTAGTATGCATGACCAACTATTATTTGCCAAATAGAATATAGTTGTATGTTGGGCCAAGAGCGTTATATGACAATAGCAGAATCTTTTTGTGTGGCAGCAGCAGTATTTAGGGTTTAAAAGGTGTCATTTTTTTGTTAAGGTTGTTGGGATGCTTTATATATGATTATTATTTTCTTCCTCTTTCAGTTCAGGGTCTGCCTGAATTTTTGGAGGCAATCAGTTCCTGTAGTTTGTCCAGTTTGTGCACCAAACTTGCTGTTCATCCGAATAATTCCCTTATGTTCCCTCATAATGTGTATACAGTAGTCCACTAGTGCTAGACTGTATTTTAGAAACAAATAAGAAACATTTTGAAGTTGATTTCATCTATAAACAAGCTTCTACAGTTTTATGTCAAAGTAACTCTGTTTAGAGTTCGGTATGTTCTCAGTGTGCGTACTTAGGAAACATGAATTTTTAGCTGCATGTCTTGATCATCACTACAGGTTTCTGAAAATCATGGAAGAAAGCATGCAGAGTTACTGAAAACCAGTAGTCAAGGAGGTGGAGGAATTGCAGAAGGTATAATTAATCCTGAAACTGTTCTGTTTTCACATATAATTATAAGACAGTATCAAATGTTCCTTATTTACCATGCAGTCCAACAGAGTTATTTAGAAACGAAGAATTTGGACACACAAAGGAAGATAAGTCCTTTTATCTTTTCTCCATGTCATGCTGTTAATTGCAACAAATTGTATATAAAAAATTTGAAGCCTTGATTTATTAAAGATTAAGTTGCATTTATTCTCTTAAAAGCAATTGATGTAGAGGGTTGTCATGTGGGGCCGCACATACACACGTCAGCGGCGGGCCCGAGATGTCAGGCGAGCCGCAGCGCGCGCGGCAGCAGCGAGCGGAGCCGCGTCCAGCAGCCAGGCCAAGTCAGAGGGCCAAGGGTTGGCCTTAATTTTAGGAGTTGGTTTCCTTATTTGATAAGATTAGTTTGTTTGGGTTTCCTTAATTGCTAAGATTAGTTTGTTTCCAAATTTAGTTGGCCGATTGGCTATATATATGTAATTCCGAAAAACAATGAAGGAAGCAAGATCATTACCCTAATTCTCTCTCTCTCCAAATAAGCCTACGGTAGAGGGGCATAACCTCACCGGAGAAGACGGCCGATGGCTACGAGCTACGTAGCCGCGGTCCAGCCAGTCAGGGGTTTGACGCCCTTGACAACCTGGTATCAGAGCCACGTCGATCCTCTCCCACCCGCTCCTCCAGTTCTTCCACAGCCGCCGCCCACCACCCTAGCCCTCCACCATCGCCGCGGCCATCCTCCTCCTCCGCCCCGCAACCAGCACCCATGGGCGATCCCTCCATCACCGACGTGATGGAGATGCTGAAATCCGTCACCACGGAGTTGAAAACCATGAAGGCCGACATGGCGGCCATGAAGGAGAAGTCTGCCTCGACGTCGGACAGCGGCGCCGGCGGCCGCACGGAGGGGCACCGCGATCTGGATCGCCCCCCAAAATTCCAAAAATTGGATTTTCCCCGCTACGACGGCAAGACCGATCCGCTGCTCTTCATCAACAAGTGCGAATCCTATTTTCGTCAACAGCGCACCATGGCGGAGGAGCGCGTGTGGATGGCCTCGTACAATTTGGAGGACGTCGCGCAACTCTGGTATATCCAACTCCAGGAGGACGAAGGCACGCCGCCGTGGGGGCGATTCAAGGACCTCCTGAACCTGCGGTTTGGGCTGCCCCTCCGCTCGGCTCCGCTGTTCGAGCTCGCCGAGTGCCGGCGCACAGGATCCGTGGAGGACTACTCCAATCGCTTCTAGGCCCTTCTGCCTCGCGCGGGCCGTCTTGATGAGGCTCAGCGCGTCCAGCTCTTCACAGGCGGACTCCTGCCGCCGCTCAGCCACGCCGTCCGCATCCACAACCCAGAAACGCTCACGGCTGCCATGAGCCTGGCGCGCCAAGTGGAGTTGATGGAGCTCGCTAGGACGGTGCCACCTCCCCCTCGGCCTCCTCCGCGCGGCCTCCTTCAGGCTCCCGTTCCCCGGCCCGCGCTCCCAGCGCCCCAGCAGCAATTGGCGCTCCCTGGCCCTCCGGTGGCCTCCCCGCAAGGGCGCGATGAGGGCAATCACCGGCGCCTAACCCCCGACGAGATGGCAGAACGGCGCCGTCAAGGTCTGTGCTTCAATTGCAATGAAAAGTACACCCGTGGCCACAATAGGTTCTGCCGACGCCTCTTCTTCCTCGAGGGCGTGGAGATCAACGACGCCGGTACTGCTGCAGCAGACGAGATCGGGGAGACAAAGGCCCCGGTCTTCTCCCTCCACGCGGTCGCTGGTTTGCCGGTCGGCAAGACTATGCAGATCCACGTCTCGGTGGGCGCGACGTCCCTCATCGCCCTCCTGGACACGGGATCCACCCACAACTTCATCGGGGAAGAGGCCGCGCGCCGGACCGGGCTGCCAGTCCAGCCTCGATCGCGCCTGACGGCCACGGTCGCCAACGGCGAGAAAGTACCATGCCCAGGCGTCCTGCGCCATGCTCCACTCACCATCGACGACCTCGGCTTCGCTGTCGATTTGTTTATCATGCCTCTTGCAGGGTACGACATCGTCCTCGGGACACACTGGATAGCCACCCTGGGGAAGCTGGTGTGGGATGTTAGAATCTGATACCCCTAGTTATGCGCAGCAGCCTTCAGATCTTTGAAAGGATGTTGCGAATATGACACAAGCTAGCACCGTATCAAGAACGATGTAGTCGAATCGCGTAGAAAACCCTAGGTGACGATGAAGCAACCACGACAAGAGATTAGAATTTGGCGAAGCCGACCGCAAATTCTATTAGCACAACTCCAAAAGAGTACAAGTGATTGTCGCTCTCTCACAACCCTACTTGACCCTCCAGGACCCACTGATTCTTGCCCTATACAAGAATCTAGTGCAATAGAACTGTCTAGTCTAATCCTCTTGAGCGCTCCTAATTGCTCCGTACAAGCCTTGAATGAGACCCCTTGTGTTAGCTTGGTTATCTTCCTTGATCTTGTTGTGATGCCTATGGCCTCTACCCCTTGATTTATATAGTCCCCTACAAGACCCTCATACATACAAATAGGAGTCCTACTCCTAGTAGGATTCTACACTCAAGACCTAGTAGAACTAGAAGTCCTAATAGCACACCTTTCTTGAGTCCTATTCTAAGTAGGATTTGAGTCACCATACAACAAACTCCACCTTGACTCTAATCCTTTGAAGTCATCGTGCTCCTCCAAGAATTTGCTCCAAATCGGCTTCTTTTTTTTTATACTCCCACCTCGAGAGTGCCTCCACCACAGAGGCTCATGCACATCACCACAATGTGCTTGTCAGTTCCAGGCTGGACTGCTGGAACCTTCCATCTGAGAGCTCCATCGTTGTGTAGTTTGGTTAACCACAACATCTTCTCCTTTGGCCCTCCATGCCATAGGTTTGTACCGCCTTCGAGCTCCACCTACTCGTTGGTACTGCGTGGTTGGTCCGACCACGTCTTTCTTCCTCCAACAACTCATAGCTTCGCCTCTACGATTGTTAGATTTTGCAACCGTCTTTGTAGCCTTGCACTTGACCACAATTGAGATTTGAGCACCTGCCGTTGACGAGACGACTTCCTTCTCCTGATCAGGATTTTTACCAAATCTCCCCATGGTTGCATCACCCATAAGATTTCCTATCACTCGGTATCCCCCATTGATCCAGATACTTTTCATAATTACTTGCCCTTTGCAAGTAACTCGCATGACTCCACCTTGAAGTGATAATTCACATCCTTGGAGTTCTAGCGACCTCACAGATATTAGATTCTTTTTCAATCCCGGGATATACCGAACTCCCGTCAGTGTGCAAAGTGTTCCATTATGCATCTCCAATGTAATTGTTCCCACCTCAGTGACTGCATACTCCTGGCAATCCGCTAAGTGAACAATTCCATTTGCGGGGTGTAGAGATCCTTCGTCAAACATCTCCCTCACCGAACATATATGGAAACAACTTCCTGAATCTAATATCCAATCATGAATAGTACCTGGTTGACTGACGATAAGTACGTCACCTTCATCCTCACTTGCCACTGAGCATGTTCCTCTCATAGTCTTCAAACTTGGACAATCCTTTATTATGTGACCCTCCTTGTCACATAGATAGCATGTACGTTGTCTCTTGCTCTTGCCTTTCTTCTTCCCATGATTCTTGACTTTTCCTGCTCCACTTGAAACAGTCAAAGCTTGATCACCCGAGAACGAAGAATCATGCGGCTTCTTCAAGGACTCTGCCTCCAGTAGATATGCAACTGTCTCGTTGAAGTTGAGAGTAGTCTTCCCGACGAGAATATTCATCACTAGCTGCTCCCACGATGATGGTAAGGATGAAGCCAATATGACGACTTTATCGTTCTCCTCAATTTTCTCATCCACACTAATCAGCTGCGTGACAAGCTTGTTGAAGACATTTAGATGGTCGACGAATCGTGTACCTTCCTCCATGCGTAACCTAAATAGTTGACGCTTCAGTACCCACCGATTTGTCAGCGACTTTGCCATATACAACTCTTCTAGGCTCTTCCATAATTTCGTCGGTGAATTCTCCTTGATTACCGAGTACTTTACCTCATCAGAGAGACATAGTCGAATTGTACTGACAGTCTTTCGCTCCATCACCTTCCATTCTTCATCAGTTATCTTGTCCGGCTTGGTGCCCTCGAGAGCAAGGACAAGCACATCTTGTACCACGCATTGCCACACGCTGAAATTCCCTTTGCCATCAAATTTCTCTACTTGATTCCACATCCCTGACATCGTCTTAATTTTGTGTTTCCTAGCCCTGTCAACCTTCTCACAAAATCAAATCAATCCGACCTTGGCTCTGATACCACTTGTTAGAATCTGATACCCCTAATTATGCGCAGCAGCCTTCGGATCTTTGAAAGGATGTTGCGAATATGACACAAGCTAGCACCGTATCAAGAACGATGTAGTCGAATCGCGTAGAAAACCCTAGATGACGATGAAGCAACCACGACAAGAGATTAGAATTTGGCGAAGCCGACCGCAAATTCTATTAGCACAACTCCAAAAGAGTACAAGTGATTGTCGCTCTCTCACAACCCTACTTGACCCTCCAGGACCCACTGATTCTTGCCCTATACAAGAATCTAGTGCAATAGAACTGTCTAGTCTAATCCTCTTGAGCGCTCCTAATTGCTCCGTACAAGCCTTGGATGAGACCCATTGTGTTGGCTTGGTTATCTTCCTTGATCTTGTTGTGATGCCTATGCCCCCTGCCCCTTGATTTATATAGTCCCCTCCAAGATCCTCATACATACAAATAGGAGTCCTACTCCTAGTACGATTCTACACTCAAGACCTAGTAGAACTAGAAGTCCTAATAGCACACCTTTCTTTAGTCCTATTCTAAGTAGGATTTGAGTCACCATACAACATGGGACCTGGTCACGGGCACCGTCTCGTTCCAGCACGAGGGGCGCACCGTATGCTGGGCGGGCGTTCCAGCCCCAGGCGCGCACGGCCCCTATACCACCTCGGCCAGCACCTCCCTGCTTGACGAGCTCTTGGCGCGGTTCGACGACGTCTTCACCGAGTCGACCGGCCTCCCTCCGCCCCGAGGCCGCGACCATGGCATCACGCTCAAACCGGGCGCGCAGTCGGTGGCTGTACGGCCGTATCGGTACCCGACAGCTCACAAAGATGAACTCGAGCGGCAATGCGCCGCCATGATGGCGCAGGGCATCATCCGCCGCAGCGACTCGGCGTTCTCATCGCCGGTGCTCCTTGTCAAGAAGCCAGACGGCACATGGCGGTTCTGCGTCGACTACAGGGCGCTGAACGCGCTCACAGTCAAGGATGCCTTCCCCATCCCGGTCGTGGACGAGCTGCTCGACGAGCTCCATGGCGCACGTTTCTTCACCAAGTTGGACCTGCGGTCCGGGTACCACCAGGTCCGGATGCGGCCCGAGGATGTGCACAAGACGGCGTTCCGCACGCACAACGGCCTCTACGAGTTTCTCGTCATGCCGTTTGGTCTCTGCAACGCGCCGGCGACGTTCCAGTCCCTCATGAATGACGTCCTCCGGCCGTACCTGCGTCAATTTGTACTTGTTTTTTTCATGACATTCTAATCAACAGTCAGACCTGGGCGGATCACCTGCGACACCTCCGTGTCGTCCTCTCTGAGTTAGTGCGCCACCGCCTCTTCGTCAAGCGTTCCAAGTGCTCCTTTGGCGCGCCATCCGTCGCGTACCTTGGGCACGTCATCTCCGCGGCAGGCGTCGCCATGGACCCGTCGAAGGTCCAGGCCATCCATGATTGGCCGGTGCCCCGATCGGCACGGGCGGTGCGGGGCTTCCTCGGCTTGGCGGGCTATTACAGGAAGTTCGTCCACAACTACGGCGCCATCGCAGCCCCTCTCACGGCGCTCCTGAAGAAGGAGGGGTTCGCGTGGAACGCCGAGGCAGCGGCGACCTTCAGCACGCTCAAGGGCGTCGTGACGTCCGCCCCGGTGCTGATGTTGCCGGACTTCACCAAGTCGTTCGTCGTCGTGTGCGACGCGTCCACCCACGGGTTCAGGGCCGTGCTCATCCAGGAGGGCCACCCGATCGCCTTCTTCAGTAGACCCGTGGCGCCACGGCATCGATCGCTCGCAGCGTACGAGTGTGAACTCATCGGCTTGGTGCTCGCTGTACGACATTGGAGGCCGTACCTCTGGGGGCGAAAATTCGTCATCAAGACCGATCACTACAGCCTCAAATATCTCCTCGACCAGCGGCTCGCCACCATCCCGCAGCACCACTTGGTGGGAAAGCTCCTCGGCTTCGACTTCGCTGTCGAGTACAAGTCAGGCGTCTCCAACACCGTCGCCGACGCTCTATCTCGTCGCGACACCGAAGAGGACACCATGGGCGAGCTCCGCGTGGTGTCGGCTCCGCGGTTTGACTTCATCGCGCGACTCCGACAGGCCCAGGCCACCGACCCCGCGTTGGTCACCGTCCACGACGACATCCAGGCTGGAAGGCGCACGACACCATGGACCGTGCGGGGCGGCATGATCCTCTACGACGACCGCCTCTACATTCCGCCTGCATCACCCCTTTTGCAGGAGATCGTCGCAGCTGTCCACGCTGATGGGCACGAAGGGGTCCAGCGTACGTTGCACCGCCTCCGCAGAGACTTTCATTTTCCCCACATGAGACGCCTTGTGTAGGATTCGTGAGGAGCTGCATCACTTGCCAAAGGTACAAGTCAGAACATCTCCTTCCGGCAGGGCTCCTCATGCCGCTGCCCGTTCCCACCGTCGTCTGGGCAGATATCGGCCTCGACTTCATCGAAGCTCTTCCCCGGGTCAACGGCAAATCAGTCATCCTCTCCGTCGTCGACCGCTTCAACAAATATTGCCACTTCATCGCACTGGCGCACCCGTACACCGCCGAAACAGTGGCGCAAGCCTTCTTCGCCGACATCGTGCGCCTCCATGGCATGCCGCAGTCGATAGTGTCCGACCGCGACCCGGTGTTCACGTCGGCATTCTGGCGCGACTTGATGCGCCTCATGGGAACAAAGCTGCACATGACAACAGCCTTTCACCCTGAGTCAGACGGTCAGACGGAGGCCGCCAACCGCGTCATCGTCATGTACTTGCGGTGCTTCACCGGTGATCGCCCCCGGCAGTGGCTGCGGTGGTTGCCGTGGGCTGAGTACGTGTACAACACGGCCTACCAGTCATCTCCGCGGGAGACGCCGTTCCGCGTGGTCTACGGGCGCGATCCTCCGACGATTCGCTCCTCCGAGCCGGGTGAGACACGGGTTGCAGCCGTCGCATGCGACATGGAGGAGCGCGAGGCTTTCCTCGCTGATGTGAGGTACCGCCTGCAGCAGGCCCAAGCCGTTCAGAAGCACCACTACGACAAGCACCACCGCCCTGTTCACTATCAGGTGGGCGACTGGGCGCTGCTTCGTCTTCGCCAGCGGATTGCCGCATCCCTGCCACAGTCCACCGTCGGCAAGCTCAAGGCGCGTTACCTCGGGCCCTATCAGGTCATCGAGCTCATCAACAACGTTGCGGTACGTCTCGAGCTGCCGCCGCAGGCTAGGATCCATGACGTCTTCCACATCAGCACCCTCAAGAAGTTCGTCGGTACGCCGCCTGACGCGCCGCCCCCACTGCCGGATATCCACCACGGCTCTGTCGTACCGGTGCCGAAACGCGTGGAGCAGACACGCTTGGCCCGCGGGATCCGCCAGCTCCTGGTGTATTGGCGCGGCGAACCAGCGTCCTCGGCAACCTGGGAGGACCTTGATGACTTCCGCCAGCAGTACCCCACCTTTCAGCTCGAGGACGAGCTGGACCTCGAGGGGGGGAGAGATGTCACGTGGGGCCGCACATACACACGTCAGCGGCAGGCCCGAGATGTCAGGCGAGCCGCAGCGCGCGCGGCAGCAGCGAGCGGAGCCGCGTCCAGCAGCCAGGCCAAGTCGGAGGGCTAAGGGCTGGCCTTAATTTTAGGAGTTGGTTTCCTTCTTTGATAAGATTAGTTTGTTTGGGTTTCCTTAATTGCTAAGATTAGTTTGTTTCCAAATTTAGTTGGCCGATTGGCTATATATATGTAATTCCGAAAAACAATGAAGGAAGCAAGATCATTACCCTAATTCTCTCTCTCTCTCCAAATAAGCCTACAGTAGAGGGGCATAACCTCACCGGAGAAGACGGCCGACGGCTACGAGCTACGTAGCCGCGGTCCAGCCAGTCAGGGGTTTGACGCCCTTGACAAGGGTAGTATCTTAGGCTCATAGGTATTTTGTAATTTAGACAAACCATGCAACTCAGTTTACTCCATAAGGGGAAGTGGTGTAGGCCAAATGACTCTGTTGCTTTGGTTTTATTCTTCATTCTAGTTCATTTTTTTGTCACTCATGATCATCAGTTGAAATATTTAACAAATTAAAAGTAGGCTTTCCTAAATTTTTGGAACCAGCTGGAAATAGGGAAAGGAAAACATAGGGTAGTCTGGTAGGACCTACTTTGTTCTTGGAGATAGGGAGGAGTTCATCTGTTGTAACGAATAATAGAGAAGGAAAGCAATTGATTCCCATCACATTTGTGATGTCAGTTTATCTGATTTTGCCAGCTCTTCATTCAAACAATGGTGGCGCCGTGAATAATGTTTGGTTCAATCTTGTCGAATTCATACTAACAATACTTCTTGCCTCTAACCACCTCACCATTGAGTTTATCATGAAGGCAGTTGCTGCCATACTGGTTATTCACTTGTATGACATGAGCTCCAGAATGGTGTTCACACTGAATTAGAGTGGCAGCCTGCCCTTGTTTCTGAGTGTTGCATACAGATGACATGAGAAGGGAATTCTGGTCATCTGGTAGGAGGTTCCTCGCATTTCTCGAATGTCTCAAGTCCAATCTTCACAGTTGCTTTGAAGAAAACCATCCTTTCCTTAATGAAATGAGTCACCCCCCTCCCCCTCCCCAAACACACAATTTATGGTGCTTTGTAACTGATTGCTAATTCTGTAAATGCCATGTTACCTTTCTGCACAGTAAATATTATACACCAGGTATTCAAGTGACAAAACCAACACCGGACATTGAGAAAGGTGTGCTTACCACGAAGGTAATAAACCCAACGCTGAGGCCTGTTGTTCCCAAGGATGACATAATTGCAGAAGCGAAGAGAAAGGCCAAGCGAGATCTTGGCAAGAATGTGATGACTACTGCAACTAAATACAAAACAATGCCAAAAGTTGTCAAAAATGAGTTTGCTATAAAGGTAATTAGTTGAAATTCCAGTTGTAAATGTTAACCTTCTGTAACTATATATAATTATATATCTTGTGATTTGATCAATTAACAAAAACATGGATTGAATTCCTTCAGGTGAAAGATAATCAGAATGATGAACTTGACAAAAAGGTAACGAAGGTGAAAGCAAAGGCAGTTGACAAGCATCTCTTGAATTCAACGGCAAGGACAAAAGCAAAGCCAGATGTTGCCAGTGACGAGTTGATAGCAAAGGTAACAGCCATTTATTTCACATTTTTTCCTCATACATTACCTGAAGATAGATAATCTGCTGCATGTAGTTAATAACTTGATTTAATCTGCTGCATATAGTTAATAACTTGATTTTAAATACATTCAGGTGATCGATCACCATAGGAGAGGTGAGCTGCGTTTACTGACAGTCACTGATCTGAAGTGTTTCCTCAGTGCAAAGAAAGCAAAAGTTGGAGGAACGAAGGAAGTGCTAATACAAAGAGTGACTGAGCTTCTTGCTTGACAAATGCATTGCTATTAAGAACAAGTTTCAACCTAACACATGCATGAGAAGCTGTGCAAAGTACTTTTTTTTCTAACTGTTGCGATTTTATTAGGGCACAGAGCCACAACCACTTGCTGAAACACTACTGCTAGAACAAAATAACAACGATTGGAACTTTTTTTTTTCGAAGGAACACAACTAGATAGAATTGTTAATGTGGATTTTGAATTGATACGTGAATACCAGAAAGGCCTAAAGCCGGACTGAAGGTAGTCATCTAAAAGACCATTTCATATATTGATACGTTATTAGAATTTAGGTAATGTGGAGGATAGGACTGAGACTAATAATACTGCATTATTATGTTATTGTCGCTGCCTCGAGCGCCCCTTTGTTTTTTGAGTTCTTTGGTTTTTGGCTCGTTACTTTCTAGATTTAATACCAGGTAGCTCTCCATTTTTTATAAAAAAAAACCTAAAGAAACACAAAAAGGAAGCTAATCGAGCCGTAACCTAGCTCCTGCCACTAGTGTTTCTATCAAGAAACTAATTGTGCCGTAACCTCCGGGGCTCAAGACATGTAGTGCACCAAGGGAACTATCAGCTGCCACACGCAACCGGCAACTTCCGCTTCCCCAAGGTTTGAGCCCAACCAACAGCCGCCACGAAATCGAGGCCCCATCCAATCAGTATAGAGTATACTTCCAATTTGGACCAAATTAATAGCCACATTTTCTTATATATGCTCACTCGTGTTGCATTGTTGAACTGCGCTTGCATTTCCAGCAGCAATGGCCACGTCCTCTAAGACGCGGACGCAGGAAGCTCTGGCCTTGATGGCGCTCGCCGTGCTCGCCAACGCCGTCGTCGTCGCTACAGACGATGCATCGTCCTGCCCGAAGCTCACCCTCCACAACCTCTGTCCTTACCCGGTCTGGCCGCTCGTCACCGCCAACGCCGGGTACCCCTCCGTCGCCGGCGCCGACGGCCGCCTCAACGGGAACGGCGAGGGCCTGGTGACCATGGCGCTGCCGCAAGGCGCGTGGTCGGGCCGTGTGGTGGCGCGCACGGGGTGCGCTGACTATGGCATGGCGGCGTGCGATGACGACTGCCCTCCGCAGTGCGAGACCGGCAACTCGCCGCCGGCGACGGTGGCGCAGATGAGCGTGGGCGGGTACGGCGGGCTGGCGGAGTACAGCGTGAGCCTGGTGGACGGGTTCAACGTGCCCATGGTGGTGACGCCGCACGACTTCGCGGCGGGGACGCAGTGCCCGACGCTGGGGTGCGCCGTGGACCTCACCCAGGACCAGGAGTGCTGCCCCGCCGGCGCCAGGGCGCCACAGGGCGGCTGCGGAGCCGGTGGCACGCAAGCGGCGGTGTTCAAGGCCAAGTGTCCCGACACGAGGACAACCTCCACGGACGTCGAGGCAACGCCGCAGGACTGCATCGCGCCCGGCGAGCTCAAGGTCGTCTTCTGCCCAGCACAGGGCTGCACGGCCAGTTGTAACTAGCTAGGCATGCGTCCAGGTGGTCGCTCGCTCGCTCACTTGGCGCATGGAGGGCTTATTTACCGTTTTTTTGTGCCTTACGTGTTTTACTGTTTTTGCATATGGATCGGACGTGTCCACATCGTCCTGCACTGTTCTATGTATGTCAGCACTCAGTATATGTGTACCAATTGGTATGAAGAAGTAATAATAAGAGCAGATACAATAATTTGGTTTATAGCCAAACAAATGCTGATGTGGAGAAGAAAAGGAAGAAGAGAGAGATGAGAGCTTGACTCTGATGAAAGCACCAAGTTGGACACAGAAGCATATATAGTAGTAGGTTCCAATAGAGATGTATGTGAGGAGGAATAAGAAAGAGAAATAATTTGTAGATAAATAAAAGACTAACTATTGTATAACTTGACTCTTAGAGCATCTCCAAGAGTCTTTCCAAATCTCACTCTCTAAATCATCATCTAGAGAGTCATATATTGACATAAAAATCGTTTTCTATATCTTCTCATTCTCCAATAGCTTTTCTATATCTCATTCGCACTCTAGAGAGCTATTCTCGTCCTGTATTTATAGCTAGCGAAAATTTCGGAATAGAAAACAACTATATTTGCTTAACCATTTCGAGAAGCTGTTGGAGAGTAGTTTTGCACCAAAATCTTTATTCCTAACATCTAGGAAGGATATAAAGAGTCTCTTCAAGTTGCTCTTAGAGCTTGGCTTATAGCCAAACACTTGGCTGTATTATTGATCATGCCCTAAAAGAGTGCTTTTTACATGTGTCAGAACTCAAAAAGTGGATGTGGATGGCATGTTGTCATCGGTACTTTAGTAGGTAGACAGAAGAAGAGTTAAATGAGCAGCTTTTGAACTTGTCAAAGGGTATCACTTAGATCCATGAATTTGAAAAATACATTTATGGACATCCATGTTAGCATTTTTATCTGAAATGGCACGCATGTTATTTTGTGTTTAACCCCCCATCTATCTTCAAGAGCGGATCTACCACTGGGGCTATCATAATTCCAGCCCCCTCTTCAGCGGCCGCGTCCATAGAGTCCCTCTATGAAATTTTAGTCATAGAAGAATGTCAGGAAAAACCTGAGGCGGAAGATGATGAAAAAAAAAGATTTAGACCTTAATTTTGCTAAAAATAGTTTGAACAGAGCCCCCCTTATCTTAGACTTCAAGTTCCTCAATATGCCGCATTTGGCATCAAACAATTAGGTTTGGTGGGCTGTTTGTTGTACAAGGGATATGTCGGGGATTGTTAGAAGATTTGGGCTTGGGCCAAATAAATATTCTAAATAAATCCCAAAGGCCCACTCACACATGCATGGTATGGTGGGGGACTTTAGTCCCACATTGCTATTTCAAAAGGAGGGAGGCCAACTTATATAGTTGAGCTATCTCCAATTGGTTGAAGCTATTGAGGAGAGACAAAGGAAGACACACACGTGCGCTCGCTCGCCTCGCCTCGCGCGGGCGGGGCAGGGTGGGGCGAGGCGAGGCGAGGCAACTCGCGCGGGGGCGCACGACATGCGCGTGAATGGTCCGACCGAGGCCTTTCGGGTGCGCGGCTTCCTTTTGCCACTCGATATTTTTGCATGCATGGAGAAAATTGCGCTAGCCTGTTTTAGCAAGCAATTATTCTCATATTAATAGTGATTGATTCGTCCACTAATGGTAGGTTCAATCACATTAATATTGTGATTACACGGTTGTCTCTTTCTGAAGATGCAGCCGCGGCGTGTGTATAAAGAGAGACGAGACGTCGTTCTCTAGAGTCTACACATTCTCCTCCTCCTCGGCCTGAGTGTTGTGCTGCCGCTGTCGACCCCATCCCGCCGCCGACGTGCCATCGGAGCCGGGAGAGCAGGATCTCCGAAGCCCGCGTCTCCTCGTGTCCCTGCACGGGGTAGGGGACGTATAAGGTTTTTGGGAAGCGCCGTCGCGACTGCTCGCTGGACGTCTTCTTCCCTCTACGCCGACTTCGTCGGTCTTCATCGATGGTCTGTTTCGTCTTCTCTTGCGCTAGTTCCTAGTGCCGACAACCCCACTGTAAGCATGCTTTCGATCTTACTGTTCTTCTATTTCGCGTTCTTCATGTTACTAGCGATACATAGCCTGAATATGTCTCCGATCTTACTGCTAGTGGTAGATTATACATCTACGATGCATGATGTTTATCTTTTCCTAATTTTCGGAATTAATTTATGCATCACTAAATTGCTATTATTTCCAACAATCCAAAAACCTTATAGGCATTTAGTGATGGCTGGATCTACTGATGTAATGAAACCGGAGAAATTCACTGGTGTAAATTTTAAGAGATGGAAGACGAGAGCTCAGTTGTGGCTCACGGCCATGGGCGTATTTTGGGTCATTAGTGATCCTCCCGCACTACCTCTCGATCTGAGAAAGACGTGCAGGATTTCACTGCGGCTACGACGATTTTCGTCGGATGCGTTCTTAGCGTGCTTTTCGGACCAGCTGTGTGATGTTTATATGAACATCAAAAGTGCTGCTGAATTGTGGGAGGCACTTGAACATAAGTTCTCAGCCTCAGACGCTGGACGCGAGCTGTACCTGATGGAGCAGTAGCACGACTTCAAAATGGTTGATAACCGTTCGGTCGTGGAACAGGCTCATGAGTTCCAACTTATTGTGAGGGAACTTGAACAGCTCGGCCATGTCTTGCCTGATAAATTTGTGGCGGGTGACATTATTGCCAAGTTGCCTTCTACATGGAGAAACTTTGCCACAGCTCTGAAACATAATAGACAGAAAATCTCTGTTGAGGATTTTTTGGCTGGTCTTGATGTTGAAGAGAAGGCTCGGGCAAAGGATGCTCCACCAAGAGCACCTGAAGGGCAGTCCAGCGCCAACGTGATGTAGCACGCTGGTAAGAACAAGCAAAGGCCTAATCAGACTACTCAGTTCAAGAAGAAGAAGATGAACATGGACGAGGTTGTGTGCTTCGTTTGCGGTGAGACTGGGCACTTCGCCAAGAAGTGCAAGAACCGCAAAGGAAAGAAGAATCAACAAGGGCAGAAATCTGCCAACGTGACTATTGGCGATCCTAGCGGATCTGGGTACGGTAATTATTTACCGAGCGTATTTTCTATATGTCAATATAATGATTGGTGGATAGATACAAGAGCCAATATTCATGTTTGTACCGATATCTCCATGTTTTCATCTTACCAGGACGCACGAGGTTCAACCGTCATGATGGGGGAACAACTCGCATGACTGTTCTTGGTGTTGGTTCGGTCGATCTGAAGTTCACTTCGGGAAAGATCGTACGGCTCAAGAATGTGCAGCATGCCCCCTCAATAAAGAAGAACCTCGTTAGTGGATCCCTCTTGTGTCGAGATGGATTCAAACTGGTATTTGAGTCTAATAAAGTAGTCATCTCGAGGTATGGCCAATTCATTGGCAAACGCGATGATAGCGGAGGCTTGTTCCGCTTTTCTCTCTCCGATTTTTGTAATAAAGTGGTGAACCATATTTGTGATTCGAACAATTCAGTGGTTGATGTATGACATTCACGTTTGTGTCACATTAATTTTGGTTGTATGTTGCGTCTATCCAGCATGAATTTAATTCCGAATTTTTCGATTGTCAAAGGCTCTAAATGTCAAGCGTGCGTGCAAGCAAAGCAACCTCGTAAGCCACACAAGACTGTAAACGAGAGGCGCACGCCATTATTGAGCTCATACATTCTGATCTTTGTGAGATGAATGGTGTGTTGACAAAGGGAGAAAAAAGATATTTTATGACTTTAATTGATGATGCAACAAAATATTGTTATGTGTTTCTGCTAAAAACGAAAGATGAGGCGTTAGAATGTTTTAAGACTTATAAAGCTGAGGTGGAAAATCAATTGGAAAAGAAAATAAAACGTGTTAGGTCTGATCGTGGTGGTGAATATTTTTCTAATGAGTTTGATCTCTTCTGTTCGGAGAATGGAATAATTCATGAACGGACACCTCCATATTCACCTCAATCTAATGGGGTTGCCGAAAGAAAGAACCAGACGCTAATGGACTTGGTAAATGTCATGTTAGGAACGTTCGGTATGACAAAGGCATGGTGGGGGGAGGCTGTTTTGACAGCATGTCATGTTCTAAACAGAGTTCCCAATAAAAATAGTGATGTGACTTCGTATGAAGGATGGAAAGGAAGAAAACCTTCACTACATTACTTGCGTACGTGGGGCTGTTTGACAATTGTTAGCGTACCAATTAATAAGAAGCGCAAGCTCGGACCTAAGACTGTTGATTGTGTTCTTTTGGGATATGCGTACCACAGCACGACGTATAAGTTTTTAGTGATAAAATTAGAGACTCCTGATATTTTAGTTGATACACTTATAGAGTCACGGGATGTTACTTTCTTTGAGAATATATTCCCGATGAAAGGTGCTTATTCCTTACCTAGTTCGTCAACTGAATCTACTATTGAACCCATATCCATAATTGAACCAATTGTAAACCCACTTGGTAATAAAGAGGATGACAGTGTTGTAGCTCCTAGAAGGAGTAAGAGACAAAGGGTTGCAAAATCCTTTGGTGAAGACTTCACTGTCTACCTCGTGGATGATACACCCACTACCATTGCAGAGGCATATGCATCACCTGATGTAGATTATTGGAAGGATGCAGTACTCTCATTCTCTGTAAGGCAGGTTGACTTTGTCTTAATGTGTTCTGAGGCGTTATAGCAAGATACTGTCCTACAGAGTATCTATGTAAGAACACACCTATGTGAGCTTAACTGTTAGTCGCAGTTTGTGAGATTTGAGAACTCTCTAAGAAGCTCATGAAGTGAGATAGGAGTATGACTTATACACTCCACTTGCGGGGTAGGCAAATGGCAGCCTAGTATCAGTCAAGACGTCAAGTGAAGCTTGTTCGCATCAAACTGCCAATTCAAGGCCTAGTCCATTGTGCAGTTGTGGATGAGTCGAGCTTGTCGCTCTAGGTGGATGTTCAACCTTAACCGGTCTCCAGTGAATAGTTGGTATATTAACAGTACTTTGGTACAAGGAGGATGAAGAGTGCCTCTGGGATCTAGTGGGGGATTGGTTAGAAGATTTGGGCTTGGCCCAAATAAATATTCCAAATAAATCCCAAAGGCCCACTCACACATGCATAGTATGGTGGGGGGCTTTAGTCCCATATTGCTATTCCAAAAGGAGAGAGACCAACTTATATAGTTGAGCTATCTCCAATTGGTTGAAGCTATTGAGGAGAGGCAAAGGAAGAAACACACGCGCGCGCTCGCTCGCCTCGCCGGGCGGGGCGTGGCGTGGCGAGGCGACTCGCGCGGGGGCGCACGACATGCGCGTGAATGGTCCGACCGAGGCCTTGCAGGTGCGCGGCTTCCTTTTGCCACTCGATATTTTTGCATGCATGGAGAAAATTGCACTGGCCTGTTTTAGCAAGCAATTATTCTCATATTAATGGTGATTGATTCGTCCACTAATGGTAGGTTCAATCACATTAATATTGTGATTACGCGGTTGTCTCTTTCTAAAGATGCAGCTGCGGCGTGTGTATAAAGAGAGACGAGACGTCGTTCTCTAGAGTCTACACATTCTCCTTCTCCTCTGCCCGAGTGCTGTGCTGCCGCTGTCGACCTCATCCCGCCGCTGACGTGCCATCGGAGCCGGAAGAGTAGGATCTCCGAAGCCCGCGTCTCCTCGTGTCCCTGCACGGGTAGGGGATGTATAAGGTTTTTGGGAAGCGCCGTCGCGACTGCTCGCTGGACGTCTTCTTCCCTCTACGCCGACTTCGCCGGTCTTCATCGACGGTCTGCTTCGTCTTCTCTTGCGCTAGTTCCTAGTGCCGACAACCCCACTGTAAGCATGCTTTCGATCTTACTGTTCTTCTATTTCGTGTTTTTCATGTTACTAGCGATACATAGCCTGGATATGTCTCCGATCTTACTGCTAGTGGTAGATTATACATCTACGATGCATGATGTTTATCTTTTCCTAATTGTCAGAATTAATTTATACATCACTAAATTGCTATTATTTCCAACATACATCAGACACTGCGTAGGTCATTTCTGCTTTTGGCCTAAACCATTAGCGGAGACAGAGACAGAGATAGAGCCAGCCCTGACAATCAATTCCTTGTCAAAAAAACCTAGTAGCTAGAGAGAGACATATATGTGAAAAGCATCTCGTCATGCCGCCACCACAAAAAAAACTAGGAACAGAAGTTGATAGCGTGGCCGAATGCAAGAATATAGTGTAGAGAATTAGACCAGTGAGGTTTTACTTTATACTATGAGTTATAGATAAGCTGTGCTTCGTGCGTGTATGAGAACTCAGAAAGTGGATGTGGGCATGTTGTCATCGGCACTTCAGTAATAATCAGTAAGTGGATAGAAGAAATGCAGATTTAAGCCGTCCTTTTTGCACCAGCCAGCACGGGGCTCAGCGATGGAGCATCTGGCATGAAATAATTAGGCTTGGTGGGCTGTCGTTTGTTACAGGGAGAATTAGGTGGAAGGCCTCGAGAAAAAATTGGTTTAGATATCGGGCCTTTTTATTTTCGAATTTGGGTGGAAGATCCTGGAACAAAAATTTCTTAGGTGGAAGGCCTTCCGTCCATTTTCAGCACTTAACAGTGTTAAGTAGGGTATAAAAAGATGATTTTACCCCTGAGTCAAAAAATAATAAAAAAGAATTCTGATTGTTTATAATATTTTGAATATATGTATATATTTATATTATTGTTCGTAGTGAAAATAATAATTTTTTTTTACTACGGAGAATAATATAAATATATACATATACTCAGAATATTATAAACAATTGGAATTGTTTTTTTATTTTTTTTTGACTCAGGGGTAAAATCGTCTTTTGTCCCTTACTTAACACCGTCAAGTGCTGAAAATAAACGGAAGGCCTTCCACCTAAGAAAATTTTGTTTCAGGGTCTTCCACCCAAATTCGAAAAAGAAAAGGCCTCATACCTACCTAAAGTGAGTTTTTTTCGAGGCCTTCCACATAATTCTCCCTTTGTTATACTGGGTCGATGCCGTCACACACACTGCGTCGGCCATTTTTGCTTTCGGCCTTGGTGCACAAAAATTTAGCGAAACAAAATAGAATTTGCTATATTTCAGACGTCTGAAATATAGCATCTTTTGAGGCGATGACTATAACCTTTAGATCTTCATTCAATGATCTAAATTTATTAGCACAAACTACAAGAATAAATGACAATTTTTTTTCTATAGATCGAAGGACAAAAATAAAACTGTAAATATAAGAAATGTGAAACAAAATTATCTGGGATCACCATTCATTACCCGTGCCCTCCCTGGCAATCAATTCCTCGTCAAAAACCTACTCCCTCCGTTCCAAAGTATAAGTCATCCCAAGAATCTTGGAGAGTCAAAGTTTTTCAACTTTGACCAAAATTATATAACAAAATAATAACATCTATGATACCAACTAAGTATCATTAGATTCTTCATTAGTTATATTTTTATAATATACATATTTGATGTCATAAATCTTTGTGCTTTTTTCTATAACTTTAGTCAAAGTTAAAAAACTTTGACTCTCCAAGATTCTTGGAATGACTTATAGTTTGGAACGGAGGGAGTAGTAGCTAGCTAGATAGAGAGACATGTGAAAAGCCTCTCGTCACGCCGCCGCCGCCGCCGCCACCGCAAAACCCTTGAAAATCATGCCGACTCTGCCACCGCCATGCGTCACCTCCGACGTGCGATCTGCCATCATTGGCTGCGAAGTGACCGGGCACCACATCCTGGACATCGAGGGAAGGAGCAGTTGCTGCGCCGTGGAGAGTACACCAACTTTCTGCCTTTCACCGTCGGAGGTTGCTCCTGCTACATCTCGCTCCCCCTTGTTCTCCCCATTTCCCAAAATTTTCCATCACATCAACCATCACATCAATGTTCGGACGTATATATGGAGCATTAAATGTAGGTAAAAAAATAATTAATTATACTTTTAGTATGTACATGTCGAGACGAATCTTTGGAGTCTACGTAGTGACAAAGTTTGTCAAATAAGAACGACAGGAAAAAAGGCCGTCTTCCTCGGCCTAGAGCAGAGCTGCGGCGCCGACCTCGTGAAGGCGCGGGTCTAAGTTTAGCCTGCTGGATCGGGCTGGGAATCCGGTGCCATCGCACTCCCACACCAAGGTGCTCATCTTCAGTAAGATCTTCATCAATCCAGATCACCCTTACTGCTTCAGCTTTCCTGAGTTCATGCGGACGGCGGATCTGGAGATGTCGGACGACTGCTTCAAAATAATTAGGTGCGACATCGCGATTGCCTCCAAGCTGGCCGCAAGGAGCGGCGGAGAGCTGCGTATGGACTGGTGAAGGTGCCACCATCCGATCTGCACCAGCATCTCGGCGAGCTCCTCGCGTGCAGGCAAGGGCAAGGCGCGGATGTGATGTTACCTTCCATGTTGCCGGCGAGACGTTCAGAGCGGAGAGCGCACAGGTATATCGTCGCGTCCCGGTCGCCGGTCTTCCATGCAGAGCTCCTTGCATTGGCCCGATGAGAGAAAAAAGTGACGCCGCGGCTGTCGTCGACATACAGGACGACATGGAGGCGCAAGCGTTTGGGGCCCTGCTAGAGTTCGTGTACACCGATGCCTTGCCTCAGGAGGAAAGCTGTCCTCTGTCAGCATCTGCTTGTTGCGGCGAGCGGACAGGTACGCCATGGAGAGGCTCAAGCTGGTGTGCGAGGACAGGCTCTGCAGGCATATCAGCGTGGCCTCCGTGGCTACCACGTTGGCTTTGGCCGACCAGCACCGGTGCCGTGGCCTCAAGGAGGCATGCCTCCATTTCCTCGAGTCACCGGCTGTTCTCAATGCCGTCGCAGCAGCCGAAGGCTTTGATCATTTGGCTGATACCTGCCCTTCTGTTTTGAAAGATTTACTCTTGAAGCTCACCGACTGTCGTCTCGATCTCTCCTGGTGATGATTGGTGAAAACAAGTTATTAGTTGATCAGAAAGGCAAACTCGCTGGAATTGAAGCAAACTGTAAAGTTCAGGCAATATGTTTTTTTCCCCTGTTTGTTAATTGTCAGAGTGCGTAGAACTTTTCTTCAGTATATGAAGTTGCATGGATGGATGTTTTTCACGTAGCTGCGGTCAGGTCGTCAGGAAGCACTGCGCATTATATTGCCTCAACAAGTTTTGCCTGTATTGTTGTTTCGTCTTTGAAAATCTCTCAAATATCTCAAGTCAGCGCTACTGCTATTGCTAATGATTTTTCCTCGCTGACATATCATTTGTGTAATGCACCCATCATGCCACCTAAAAACTGGTTTGGTTTTTGTAACTGAGTGCCAACAATTAATTTGTTTCATGTGAGATAAATAAGTAATTAGTCCACAAGCTAGTTGGGCAACATGATGGCCATGGAGCGAAGAATTGGCGCGTGCATGTGAGGTGAATAAGTGCTCAACTAGTAAAGAGTTGATGAAGATGATGATACGATACGAATGACGATGGATTCACAATAAAAATTGTTTCATCTTTCGATTTCTATCCTTAGCACACCATGGTTAGCTAGACATCAAAGACACACTTAGTAAGAACAAGCCGTCGTCTAGCTACCACTTAACTTTGCATGCTAGTTTAAAATTTCATCAATCCAGTTTTATGTCTAGCATATACCACACAAGCAAGAGAAATACCACTTGATAAACTTACTACTTGTGCAAATGCAAGCAATCATATGAATATGCATATTTCAAATGCAACAAACAAGTTTATGAGCTTGCTCATCTTCTACTTGTATTACTCTTTCAATTTTCTCATTGTTAGAATTTTACATGGGCTTGGCCCAATTATAAATTCTGAAATTCCTAAATAAATCTCAAAGCCCATGTATGAGCAAAGAGGGGAAGTGGAATTCTTTAGTCATACCTTGCTAGTGGAAGAGGAGGAGGACTTGCTTAAATATGGAAGTCCTCTCAACTTCCTCAAGTCTAGTGTGAGAAGAAGAAAGAGAAGCCCACACGCGCGCGCTTGCTCGCCTCACCGGGGCGGGGCGTGGCGATTGGCACGGGTGCGCGACACCTGCGTGAATGGTCCGCCGAAATCCGGCTCCTCGCCTTGCGGGAGCGCGATCTCCTTTTGCCGTTTTAGTTTTTGGTTTCTCGGCCTTCAAGTTGCAGAGTCCTAAACGGTTACGACTTAAGTGTCTAAAACCAATTTAGATCGTGATCGCGACACGAGGTCGGTTGAACAGGACTATATAAGCAACCTATCGGTCATGCCAAAACGCATCTCAACACCTCTCGAGCTAGGGTTTGCCTCATATCGCTTTTGCGCTGTCGTCTAGTCGTCTCCAGTCCGTTCGCTTGCGTGCACCAGCGACCGGACGAGTAGGTCTCCGGAACCCTCGGCTTTGCGATCCTGCACCGGGAGAAGGCGAATAAGGTTTTTAGAAAGCGCTCGTCGCGCGACTGCTCTCATCTTCAACAACGAGTCGTCTACCATCCAAGTTAGGCGGCGCTACGTCCAGACGTATTCGTCGTCAACTGCTCCGAGCTCTTCCTCCATCGCTCATCGACGATCAGCCAGTACCGACTTCGCCACCGTCTTCTCCAGCATCCAAAAGGTACACCGCTCGTGATCTAATGTCTTTATTTATACAATTCAATCTATCTGGTGTACGAGCTATGTATACACTGGTTGTCATGTTTGAGATCATGTTATGCATGTTTTGTTATGCTAGTAAACTATACAATCTGAGATATCTAGATCATCAATTTATCATTGTTGTTTCGGGTCCGAAGCCCCAAAACAGCGGGTTGCCGCACGAACGAAAGCACGAAGCGAAAGCGGAAAACGAACGGGAAAGTAGAAAAATGGTAGCCGTGAACAGTGTTCTCCCCCCCACCTCCCCTGGGAAGGTCGAGGGCTTTTTATATTAGACCAGATCAACGTGAAAGTACAAGGTTGCCCTTCTAACCACTCTGCTACAATTACAATGATGCCCTACTCAACTACTCTATAGCTGTACACCGCCTCTTCCGGCACGAGGGGCACCATCGTAACTTTGTCCACAGATGGGCCCAGCGTCTCCCAGCTCTTTTTCCTGAGCGGTGGGCCCGCTCTCCTTGACCCACGCTTTCGGCGACCTGCCAAAACTTACGAAAAATAAAAGCCATGAAAGACGAAATCCACCGCCTTAGACGTCGGGTTCCTTTCGCGCGAAAGCTCCCTTCCACGCGAAGACTTCGTCTCATCCCGCTTTGTGAGCCGAAAGCCACACTTCCGCGCGAATGCTTGCATTCGCGCGAGGGCGCCGCCTTCCCTTGGCTCGCGGGCCGAAAGGCGCGCTTCCGCGCGAATGCTCCCTTTCGCGCGAAGGCGCCACCTTCCCTCGGCCCGCGAGCCGGAAGGCGCTCTACCGCGCGAATGTTACCTTCCGCTCGAAGATTCCGTCGCCGACCGATGTTGCGGGGCGGAGGCCCCTGCTTCCGCGCGAAAGATGCCTTTCGCGCGAAAGATCCGCCATCCTTGGGCATTGCGGGTCGGAGACGCCTGCGGTCTGGGTGCCGCCCCAACAATAGCCCCTTACGGCCAAATCTGCAAGCTTGCGAAGTTCGACCGTGCCATTTCGCTAGGCGCCTACGCCCGCCCAAAGAACCTTTGTTTCGCTTCGAAGCCAAGGTTTTTTGTTTTATTTTTATTATTACTTTTCATTTATTATTATTATTGTTATTTATTTTATTTTATTTTTATTTATTTTTTATTTTTTTTAGCCGTGAACAAGCGTCTTTTCGTCTTCCTCGAAAACCGTGTGTCATGATGGGAAGCCTCTGCGACGCTTCGAATCCTGTGCCCAGACGTCTCTTTGTCTTCCTCGGTAACCGTGTCGTGGCTGCTCGTATAAAAGCCATGAGGCTTCGGGTGGGGAGGGCACCCGGTCAGTCGACGCCTCCCCGCACCCGCTGTTTCTCTCTCGCGACGCCTTGCGCCATTCGCCTGACGTGATTCGCTTTCGACGAAGGGTGCATTCGCCAGCTTGAATAACTCGTTGAACGACCGCTGAGGTGTGTAGCTCTCATCTCTTGTCTTTTCGTTACTTTTCGGCATATGTCCTGCTGAAAGGTCCAAATTGGCTAGAGGGGGGATGAATAGCCTAATTAAAAAATCTACAAAATCACTTATGCAAAAAATATTAGTATAACAAATGGCGAAGCTTTTTGCGCTAGCCTAATAGTGTGTTGCAAGCCACCTATTCAACAATTCTACCTAATATTTCTATGTCACACAAACAACTAGAGCTAATATCTTAATGTGGAATAAACAATCTAGCTCTAGTACAAGTATGATATATGAGAAAGTATATGAGACAAATATGTGCAATGGATAAACTAAGCAAGCTAGTCACAACTATCTACACAAGATATATGACAAGAGATATACAACAAGTGATAGTATCTATATGAATGGAATTGCTCAAAGTAAGTACACAAGGTAAATGAGCTGGATAGAAGAGGTTTCACCGAGCCTTCGGGATTGTCTAGTAGAGAGCCAATCACCAAGAATATGAATATGAAGACCAATCACCAAGATGTGAAAGCAATTATAATAAGCACACGGGACACCAAGATTTATCCCGAGGTTCACGTGTTTGCCGGCACGCTACTCCCCGTTGTGTCGACCAACACTAGGTGACCCGGTGGCTAATCGGCGCAAAGCCAAGCTCACAAAGAGCGCCACAAGAATCTACCGCTAGTGAGGTAGCTCAATGACACGAGCAATCCACTAAGGATGCCTCTTGCCACTCCGGCGAGGTGAGGCTCCAAAACCTCTCACAATCGCGAACGGTGGTGGCCAAGAACAATCACCAATCTTGCCAACCACACCGAAACTCCTCCAAGCCGTCTAGGCACCGGCAAATGCCAAGAGTAACAAGAAAACTCAATGCCGATGCGAAGAACTAGTGCCACTAGATTGAACTCTTTCAAATCACGCACTAGATCACTCAATCTCACTTGGTTTGATCAAATTAACTTGGGAGATGAGTTGGGAGGCTTGCCAAGGCTCACTAGAATGCTTAGGAATCAAAATGTGCAAGAGAGGTCTCTAGCAAGCCGACCAAGCCCCTTAAATAGGACACACAAGTCGGCCTAGCCGTTGGGCTGAAAACGGGGGCATCGGACGCGCCGGTGCTCGACCATCAGACACTACCCCAGCGTCCGATGCTCCGGATGGAGCCACATGTCCCCCAGCTATGAAAACAGGCCGCCCGATCCCAACGGTCACATTGCTTCCCGCGCTGGTTAAAGTGGCATCGGACGCGCCGATGCCTAGCATCGGACGCTCCGATGCCTCTGCTCAAGGCTGTGTAGAAACACCCTCACATCGGACGCGCCAGACACTTATCATCGGACGCTAAGGACCAGCGTCCGATGATACACCAGAGAGGTTCCAGAACGCTCCCAATCACATCGGACGCGTCCGATGGATTGGCATCGAACGCAGCCCAGCGTCCGATGCTCCCTGGAAAACATGCTCATGCCACGTCATCACCATCGGACTCTGCAACAGTGTTTCCTCAGCGTCCGTTGCCAGCGTCCGATGCTCCTTCAACATTTGTCAGAAACTAGGGTTTGCCATCGGACGCTCGGGCAGCGTCCGATGCTCCTCGGACCAACGTCCGATGTTTCTGAACACACTGTTTCTCTTCCGAAAACCGCTGAATCCTGCCTCGCAAGCTCGGTAGGAGGGAGAAGGACTATACACTAGTCTCTCCCACTTCTCCTCAACTCCTTAACATTCCCTTATCCCAAAAGTGCCAACACCACCAAGTGTACATCATTGTATGCAAGTGTGTTAGCATTTTGCAAAGCATTTTCTAAGGGGTTTTGTTAGTCACTCACTAGGTCTATAGCATCGATATGTTAGAGAACAGCTAGTGGCACTTGAACACCGCATAAGCCGTGAATAATCTCCTCTTAATAGTACGGCTATCTATCCTAAATGTGATCACACTCGCTAAGTGTCCTGACCACCAAAACAAAGAGCCCTATAGGTTATACCTTTGCCTTCGGGCTTCTTTGCTTCATCTCTTCTCTTCTTCTTGCAATTCACCAACGGTAGAGCACTTGATCGCTTGAGTGCTTGTGGCCATCACCATCCTCCATGGTTGCCACCTTGCTAGCTCCACCACTTGGCTTGGTCACAATCCTTTCTTATAAGCTACACACATGCTTAGCAATAGGATTAGACCAAATAGGTTTCATCAATTATCCAAAACCAAACTAGGGCTTTCACCTGCAAATTGGTTGCTTAAGCTTGCTTGATTTCGCTTCTATCCTTGCCCTTTTTCTTTTTTCCTTTCGCTTGCATTGTTTGTTTATTTGTCTTTCGCGCCGTGTTAGATGGTGTCTTCCAGCTCGACGTCGACCTCGAGCTCGGCTAGCGAAAGTACGGGTGGTACCGAGTCCTCTCGCCGCGAACGTAGCGCGGAAGTGTCCATTGGATCTGGGGGTGCTCCGCGAGTTCCAAGTCACAGCGGAAGCCTATCTAATGATGGGGACTCCGGTCTGGTTTCGGTCCCTATGGATTGTTCTTTTTTCCTGGGCGCGTCGCGAATGACGGCCGCCAGCTTGCAATCAATGGCCGAAAAGGGGCCTTTAAGGAGGGATCATCTTGCGAATTGCCGCATCCCAGGAGACGAGGAGGTGCCTATTCCGCGGCCCAACGAAGCTGTCGTCTTTCGCGATTACTTCGTAGCCGGGCTTGATTTTCCTCTCGAAGAATTCGTCTTGGATGTCCTATCGGGGTTCGAAATTCAACTGCATCAGCTGACGCCGAATGCGTTCGTCAGACTCAGTGTTTTTGCTCACGCAATGAAGATGCTGGACTGCATGCCGCGAGCCGACGTTTTCGTGCGGTTCTACGATATCCATCGTCGTCCAACGAAAGTGTACGACCCCTTTCTTGAATGTGAGCTACCCAGTGAAATTGGCTACATTAATTTTGTTCTGCGGAAGACGCGGGGCAGTGTTTCCATTTCACTCACGTATCGGAACAAGTGGCCGGATTGGAATCGCTTCTGGTTCTACTATCGCGTGTGCACGGACGAAACCGTCGCTGTTGAACTAAGTAAAGGAGAGAAGAAAGGCTCTCCACTTGTATCTGTTTTGGAGAAATGCCCTGGGAGGCATCTTTCGCCCGTTGTGTTGAGTGACCCAGATGCCATTCGCTGTGGGGATGCATTCGCGCTCACTGCACGGTTTCAGATCAGCCAAGATTTGGTCGAAGAGTGGATGGCCATTGAGATGAATCCGCTCTGCAGTGCCACTTCTTTCGAAGGCTTTTCAGAGAAGGACAGATATTGGGGCCCCCTTCTACTACTAGAGAGGCCTGCAAATTACTCCGATGATGAACTCTATGTGAAACATATCGAAAAGGAGTCCAGGAAAGTTTGCGGGCCGTACTTGCGTAAAGAAAGCGAGTTCCAACTCGGCAATCTTGGCCGCAGCCGCCGCCTGAACCGGGCCTTCGACGCTATGGGCGTTGAATACGCCGAAAGGCCTCTAGTTGACGAAGGCAAAGAAGAAGCTGAAAGTTCGAAAGCAAAAGGAAAAGGTGTAACTCGATGCGGTGGGCGGAGCGGTGTGATTTCTCGGCGAAAGACCACCGAACTTGGGGACATTCGCATCAGGCAGTTAATTGCCAAGCCGATGCTTAAAAGCCAAGGGGGAGCGCTGGAGTCGATCCCCGACGTTGATCCTTTCGATCATCCAAGGGTGGTTAGTTTCTTTGCCTTTTTCGATTTTTTTGGCTTGTTTTGAGGTTTTCGCTCCTCCTCTCGCCCGGGGCATTCGCTTATGGTATTGACGACTTTGCGCGTGACCTATTATGTTTTGTTGTTTGTCTTGCAGAGCGTGAATCTCGCCGCTGGGATGGCGCCGAAGAAACCGCATGTGCATCTCTCGACTTTGGCTTTCGACGACGATGCGTCTGTGGCCGACCTCCCGACGTTCGCGAAACCCGGTTCGCGGAAAGCTCTGGGTGTGTCGTCGAGCACGGAGCGGCCGGCCAAGAAGCCGAAAGCGCCGCGCATCGAACCTGCCGCACGGAGCTCCGTCGAGCCTGCTGCTCGGACTTCCGTCGAGGGGGCGGCCCCAAGCGAAAGGAGGGCCGGGTTTGAGGGCGTGTTGGCTCCCACTGCTGCGGACAAAGGTAAGCTACGCCTTTCGCCGTGATGCATTCGTCTATCGCAGGAGATGGTGGAAGGACAACATCTTGGCTACGGGCGGTTGATTATCGATGGGGTGCCTTCGGACTACCAGAACCCGTGCTTTTACACTGGCCTGAGCTCGTCAGGCGAAACTGATGAAGCGAAAGAAGAATCTTATCGCATTGTGCGTTCTTTGGGTGTAGCTTCCGACGCTCAACTCGCCTGTCGGATTGACTATCGTCGGGCGGGGATCCTCCCCGACGGAAGTGACGACGCCGACAAGCTTGTGGAGTTTTCGCACAAAGCTTTCGCCGCATCGGAGGTCGAAAGGGACCTTCTGAAGGTCGACAGTGTTAAGCTGAACGACGCTCTATCATTTCACTTGGCCAGCGTAAGTTACTCGGGTTGCTCTCGCTGCGCGTTTGATGTTCGCTTTCCGCTGCGAGGTTGCTGGTCTTCAGGTTTATGCTAACTTTTGCCTTTGATTTATTGCTATTCGCAGGCTGCCATCCTCGCCCGCAGCCGACACAACCAAAATGATCTCTATATTCGCAAGGTCGAGCGCGAGAAGGAGGACCTCGACATTCTGGCAAAGAAACTTGCCACTGACTTGGAGCTGCAGACTAAGAAAGCCGAAGATGAGCGCACCTCCCGGAAGGCGAGTCAAAAGGAGGCTGAAAATTTCAAGCGGGAGGCTGAGAACCTCAAGCGGGAGCTTTCGCAGCTGCGAACTGCTCAAGCCAAGAGGGATGAAGCTCTGAAGATGTTCGCCGAGGAGGCTGTCTCTCGCTTCCGCGAATGCCTTCGCAACATTGGCGTCGAAACGGACGGTCCCTTGGAGCGGAACGCTAACAGCCTCATCAGCTGGCTTCGTTCCGAGATGGAGTCGCTGGAAGGCCGCATGGCCTTGGGCCGAGATTACGCCGCCGTCACCGGTATCAAGGCGATCGACCATAGCCTGGTCGACGCCGGTTGCTCCCACATCGCAGACCTTCCGATCAAGGAGGTGGATTATTATTGGCGAACCCCGGAGGCGGCGAAAGCTCTGGGCAAAAGATTTTTCAAAGAATTCTGGCTTGCAGGTGGGAACGACATGTCACTTATGCAGTCCGCCATGGGTCACGAAAAGGTATCTTCTACCTACTGCTTAAACTTTCGCTTGACTTCTTTGTTGGCTATCGCTTTTTCTGTGGCGTCTTGTGGCCTAAGTGATGAGTCTTCTAAGCTATCGCTCTTTTATGCAGACTCCTGAGGAGAAGGCGCGCATCCGGCAGGTGTTTTCGGACTATATCTCCGAAAAACGGGTGCACGAGGCCGAGCCGGAAGATGAGGTGAGCCCGCCCCAGCCTAATGATGAAGCCCCCGAGAGCTCGGCCACCACTGCTGCCCGCGACGCGAATGCCTCTCAAGACGCAGCGGTAGACGAGTGACTTTTCTAGGGCCCGTTTTTAATGTGTTGGTAGCTTGTTCTTTGAACCTTGTGTAAGATTTGGAACTTAAGTTCGAATGTTGTATCTTGCACAGGGCGCGGATGCGGGAACGCCAGACGTTCTTGACATCTGCCCGTTAATGATTAGGTCAGGCGATATCTGTGTTGGTGGTGACTTGTGGAGGAGTTTTCGCTCTAGGTTTCCGACGGCATCGCTTTTGGCTTACATGAGAAAACGTGCTAAGAAACTTAGACGCACGGAAGAGCGGCTATGCGCTTTTTATGAAAACTTCGACCCGCACGAACTTGAGTCGAGGCGAATGAGGCGCGAGGCTTCGCGCGCGCCACCAGGCTTTGAGGGTGCCGCGTTCGTTAAGTTGGAGCCCGAAGACGCCGTGCCTTCGCCAGACGAAAGGCGATACAACATTTTCCTTGGCCGCGAAAGTAGTTCGCGGCCCTGAATTACATTGTACAAACTTTACCTCAAGTCTGGTGTAATGAAAAGTGTCATAGTGGGTTCTATCTTTCGGTGTTAATCGTTGTTTGCGAATTCATTCTTTCACTTGCTTGTCACTTGGATAGTCGTATGATTTGCTACCTCGCGCAGATTGTTGTTTTTCGCTGTGTCTTTCGCTCGACAGATGAAGCGAGGGATCTTTTGCCGAATGATTTAGTCACTGTCATCCTACTAGTTCGCGCGATAGCGCTTCCATTGCGGGCCCTTTTGGCCGATAGCTTGGACGCGTCCGCCCCCGAACAGTTAGGCGAGGGGCGGCGACATTCATGCGAGGGAGCTTTCGGTGCGAGCCCCTCGGCCGGTAGTAAAGACGCGCCCACCCCCACACACTTAGGCGAGGGGCGGCAGCATTCGCGCGAGGGAGCTTTCGGTGCGAGCCCCTCAGCCGGTAGTAAAGACGCGCCTGCCCCCACACACGTAGGCGAGGGGCGGCAGCATTCGCACGAGGGAGCTTTCGGTGCGAGCCCCTTGGCCGGTAGTAAAGACACGCCCGCCCCCACACACTTAGGCGAGGGGCGGCAGCATTCGCGCGAGGGAGCTTTCGGTGCGAGCCCCTCGGCCGGTAGTAAAGACGCGCCCGCCCCCCCCACACTTAGGCGAGGGGCGGCAGCATTCGCGCGAGGGAGCTTTCGATGCGAGCTCCTCGGCCGGTAGTAAAGACACGCCCGCCCCCACACACTTAGGCGAGGGGCGGCAGCATTCGCGCGAGGGAGCTTTTGGTGCGAGCCCCTCGGCCGGTAGTAAAGACACGCCCGCCCCCACACACTTAGGCGAGGGGCGGCAGCATTCGCGCGAGGGAGCTTTCGGTGCAAGCCCCTCGCCCGGTAGTAAAGACACGCCCGCCCCCACACACTTAGGCGAGGGGCGGCAGCATTCGCGCGAGGGAGCTTTCGGTGCGAGCCCCTCGGCCGGTAGTAAAGACGCGCCTGCCCCCCACACACTTAGGCGAGGGGCGGCAGGGCGACTGCTCTCATCTTCAACAACGAGTCGTCTACCATCCAAGTTAGGCGACGCTACGTCCAGACGTATTCGTCGTCAACTGCTCCGAGCTCTTCCTCCATCGCTCATCGACGATCAGCATCTGAAAGGTACACCGCTCGTGATCTAATATCTTCATTTATATAATTCAATCTATCTGGTGTATGAGCTATGCATACACTAGTTGTCATGTTTGAGATCATGTTATGCATGTTTTGTTATGCTAGTAAACTATACAATCTGAGATATCTAGATCATCAATTTATCATGATTTATATTCTGGTTTTAATCTAGAAATTGCCTATTCGTTTAACACTCATCCTCTCAATTCTTCCATTATAGTTCAATGTACCCCTTTGTCATCCATGTACAATGCCTCCCCTATTTTTGTGACTTACTTCTCTCCCTTTGTCATCAATTTCCATAAAGGGATAACATCAGCTTGTTGTATGTGGGTAGACACCACTTGTAAGCTTGCAAGACACCACTTTGATGGATGGAGATGATCACTTAAAGTTGAGGATCACTTATAGTCTTCTTAGATTGTTTCTATGGGCTTCCTTATCTTGTGGCTTGAATAGTCAACTTGCATAAGCATTCAACTTAGTTTGAACCTTCTTCAAGATTCTTCACACATCATCCTTAAATGGTTATTATCTTGTTCAGTTTCAGTTGGACACTTGTATTGCTTATGAACTAGATCAAACACTAGGTTCGCATGCTCATAAGCAAGTCGTATATAGTGCCACTAGTAGAAATCAACCATAGAAACAATAGTGGTAGGATATGAACTTCAAATTCATTTGATTTTCAAATAATGACTTAGTTACCAGTTAATATGTCTATATGCACTAGCATAGAGCATCTTCAAAAAAATGCTATATCAACTTGGCATCCATGTAATTTTGGCAAAACAAGAAAAAATTGTATCCAACAATTTGGCAAATCAACTTGGCATCAATAGCAACTTTTTTTGCGATCACGCCTTCGCGCATATTTCATTAAGCAGGAAAGGTACGAAACCACAAACACAACATCCACAAACACAACGTCAAGGAGATGGCAACCCAAAGTTGCTGAGGTCTAACGGCCAAAGAAAAGAGGGGGGAGGGGATAGGCACACAACGCTTGCTACTACATTGCTAACGAATTACGCGACTAAGGAGCCCGAGACAGCCCTACTGCAACGCCCTGAGGCGCCTGAACCCCGCCTGGCACCAAGCGTCGAACTCCTCCTGCATGCGCTGCACCACCCGCATCGCCGAAGAAGCAGCCCCGCTGAACGTCCTAGCATTCCTCTCTTTCCAGAGCAGCCATCCAACGAGAAAGAGTAGAGAGTCGAACCCGCGCCGAGCCAGCTTTGGCACCCTCTTTCGGACACCCAGCCACCACACTAGTGTCGGCTCCTGGCCGACGGTGACATGTAGCACCTGAAAGCGTGCAATCCAATGCTGCCAGACTTCCCGACTAAAGGAGCAGCCAAGAACGATATGATTAATGGTCTCAGCCTCCTGGTCGCAAAGGACGCAAGTGTTTGAATCTTGCAGCCCGTGCCTAAATCGGTGATCCACCGTCCAACATCGGTCATTGAAAGCCCTAGTTTGGTTTTGGTTAATTGATGAAACCTATTTGGTCTAATCCTATTGCTAAGCATGTGTGTAGCTTGTACGGAAGGATTAAGACCAAGCCAAGTGGTGGAGCTAGCAAGGTGGCAACCATGGAGGATGGTGATGGCCACAAGCACTCAGGTGATCAAGTGCTCTACCATTGGTGAATCACGAGAAGAAGAGAAGAGATGGAGCAAAGAGGCCTGAAGGCAAAGGTATAATCTATAGGGCTCTTTGTTTTAGTGATCAAGACACTTAGCGAGTGTGATCACATTTAGGATAGATAGCCGTACTATTAAGAGGAGATTATTCACGGCTTATGCGGTGTTCAAGTGCCACTAGGTGTTCTCTAACATATCAGTGCCATAGACCTAGTGAGTGACTAACTAAACCCCTTAGAAAATGCTTTGCAAAATGCTAACACACTTGCATACAATGATGTACACTTGGTGGTGTTGGCACTTTTGGGATAAGGGGATGTTAAGGAGTTGTGGAGAAGTGGGAAAGACTAGTGTATAGTCCTTCTCCCTCCTGCCGAGCTTGCGAGGCAGGATTCAGCGATTTTCGGGAGAGAAACAGTGTGTTCAGAAGCATCGGACGCTGGTCCGAGGAGCATCGGACGCTGCCTGAGCGTCCGATGGCAAACCCTAGTTTCTGACAAATGTTGAAGGAGCATCGGAAGCTGGCAACGGACGCTGAAGAATCACTGTTGCCGAGTCTGATGCAGGTGACGTGGCGCGAGCGTGCTTTCTAGGAAGCATCGGACGCTGGGTTGCGTCCGATGCCGATCCATCGGACGCGTCCGATGTGATCTAGAGCGTTCTAGAACCTTTCTGTTGTGTCATCGGACGCAGGGGTTGAGCGTCCGATGCTAAGTGTCCGGCGCGTCCGATGTAAGGGTGTTTTTGCGCAGACTTGAGCAGAGGCATCAGAGCGTCCGATGCTCGGCATCGGCACGTCTGATGCCACTTTAACCAGCGCGCGAAAGGGATATGACCGTTGGGATCTAACGGGATGAATTCATAGCAGAGGGACACGTGGTGCTCATCGGAGCATCGGACGCTGAGGGAGCGTCCGATGGCCCCGACACCGGCGCGTCCGATGCCTCTATTTCGGGCCCAACGGCTAGGCCGACTTGTGTGGCCTATTTAAGGGGCTTGACCGGCTTGCTAGGCATCACTCTTGCACATTTTGATTCCTAAGCATACTAGTGAGCTTTGGCAAGCCTCCCAACTCATCTCCCAAGTTGATTTGTTCAAACCAAGTGAGATTGAGTGATCTAGTGCGGTGATTTGAAAGAGTTCAATCTAGTGGCACTAGTTCTTCGCATCGGCATTGAGTTTTCTTGTTACTCTTGGCATTTGCCGGTGCCTAGATGGCTTGGAGGCATTGAGGTGGTTTTGGCAAGAGAAGGAGATTGTTCTTGGCCACCACCGATCGTGATTGTGAGAGGTTTTGGAGCCTCACCTCGCCGGAGCGGCAAGAGGCATCCTTAGTGGATTGCTCGTGTCATTGAGCTACCTCACTAGTGGTAGATTCTTGTGGTGCTCTTTGTGAGCTTGGCTTTGCGCCGATTAGCTACCGGGTCACCTAGTGTTGGTCGACACAACGGGGAGTAGCGTGCCGGCAAGCACGTGAACCTCGGGATAAATCTTTGTCTCCCGAGTGCTTATTGTGATTGTGTCTCCATCTTGGTGATTGGTCTTCATCTTCACATCTTTGGTGATTGGGTTCACAAGTGGATTTCACCGGTGATTGGTTCTCTACGTGGCGATCCCGAAGGCTTGGTGAAACCCCCTCTATCTAGCTTATTTACTTTGTGTAATTATCTTAAGATATTTCTCTTGTGTAAATTATATTACTTGTTGCATACCTTTTGACATATATCTTGTGTAGCTAGTTGTGTTTAGCTTGCTTAGTTTATCTATTGCACATATTTGTCTCATATACATTCTTGTATATCATACTTGTGCTAGAGCTAGATTGTTCTTTATTCCGCATTTGATATTAGCTCTAGTTGTTTGTGTGACATAGAAATATTAGGTAGAATTGTTGGATAGGTGGCTTGCAACACACTATTAGGCTAGCGCAAAAAGCTTTGGCATTTGTTATACTAATAGTGTTTACCTAAGTGATTTTGTAGATTTTTATTAGGCTATTCACCCCCCCTCTAGCCAATTTGGACCTTTCAAGTGGTATCGGAGCCGTGGTCACCGTTCGTTTGAGGCTTAACATCCTCCGATGTTAAAATGGCTCAAATCAATTATATGGGGAAGCCACCACATTTTGACGGCACCAACTTTGATTGTTGGAAGAGGAAGATGTGTGCATTCACAAGAGGAATGAATAGAAAGATATGGGAAGTGATTGAGCATGACTTTGCGGTAATTGATCCCGCAAGTCTTACTCCAAGAGAGGAAGAGAAGCTTCAATGGAATGATGTGGCAATCAACTTGTTCTATGAAGCATTTGATACAAAAGTCTTTGAGCAAATCAAGGACCTTGAAAGAGCAAGTGAGATATGGGAAAGATTGGAAGAAACATATGAAGGAACCAAGGCGGTCAAGGGCGCCAAGCTATTTATTCTCAAGGACAAGCTTGCCATGTTCAAGATGCAAGATGATGAAAGCATACCGGAGATGTTTCACCGGTTGCAAGTCATTATCAATGATTTGAAGGCCTTGGGAGAGAAGATAGAGGACAAGGACTTTTCTCACAAGTTCTTGAGATGCTTACCACCAAGGTTTGATACTTTGGTAACCATCCTAGTGAGAGAAGGATTGGATACGGTAACCCCAAACCAAGTACTAGGTGATGTGGTCACACAAGACACATACCGTGTGGAACGGGATGGGGGAGCCCAAGAGGAAGAAAAGAAGAAGAAGACCGTGGCATTCAAGGCTTCATCCTCCAAGAGCAAGAACAAGGGTAAAGCAAAGAAGAAGGAAAGTGATGATGAAGCAAACACAAGCTTAAGTGAAATGGATGATGAAGAAATGGCTCTATTTGTGAAGAGGTTTGGCAAGTTCATGAAGAAGAAAGGCTATGGGGCTAGAAAGAGAAGAGATGCAAACAAGAGCACAACCAAAAGGTGCTATAGATGCAAGAGTAAAGATCACTTCATTGCGGATTGTCCATACTCTAGTGATGAAGATGATGATGACCGCAAGAAGAGCAAGAAGAAGGACAAGAAGGAAAAGAAAGAAAAGAAAGATAAGAAGAAGGAGAAGAAGAAGGGTGGATCCTATGTTGTGACATGGGATAGTGATGCTTCCTCAAGCGATGATGATGATTCTAGTGATGATGAGAGGAAGACCACCAAGAAGAAGGCCATGGCTAGTCTTGCTATATCAAGCAAGCCTTCTATCTTCAACACTCCATCGACATGCTTCATGGCTAAGGCCACTAAGGTATCATCCGATGAGAGTGATAGTGAGAGTGATAGTGATGATGATGAGGAGTACTCAAAGGAGGACCTCATGAGCATGCTACAAGATGCTCACTCTTACATTGAGACTAAGAGGAAGGAGTGCAAAGAATTGCGCAAGGCCAACAAGGCTCTTGAGCAATCCTTTGATGAGCTCAAGTCTACTCATGAGAGGCTAGAGGAAGCCCATGAGAAGCTTGATCAAGCTCACACTAGGCTTAAGGAAGCCCACTCCTCCCTCCTTGATCAAAGTAAGATTAAGGATGTTGTAGAGACATGCAATGTAGGAGTTACATGTGATATACTTGATGAATCATTTTATGCTCCTATTATTGTTGCTCCCACAAATGCATCATCATCATCTAGCTCAACTAAAATGCTTACTTCTACTACTTGTGATTCATCATTAGTTGTAGAAAATGAGAACCTTAAAAACAAGGTTGTTGAGCTCACTCATGCTTTAGGCAATGCCTATGGTGGAGATGTCCGCTTGCTAAAGTGCTTGGGTAGTCAAAGGTGTCCACTCAACAAGGAGGGACTTGGCTATACCCCCAAGAAGGGCAAGGCGGCTTTTGCTCCTCACAAGACTTGTTTTGTGAAGAGCAACAGTCGGTTTTGCCATAGTTGCAAGCAATCCGGGCATATAGAGCAAAATTGCTTCAACAAGAACAAGAACAATGCTCATGTTTCATCTATTAGACTTGATTCTTGTTATATGCTTACAAAGGGCACTAATGGTGTGAAGGCTAAGTACATTGGTGCACCCATGGTTGGCCCAAAGAAGAAGGCAATTTGGGTGCCCAAGAGCTTGGTGACTAACCTTGGAGGACCCAAAAAGGTTTGGGTACCTAAAAAGAATTGATCTCTTTTGTAGGTAAACTATAAAGCGGGAGGAAGGCATTGGGTGCTTGATAGTGGGTGCACTCAACACATGACCGGATATGGTAGAATGTTTAAATCAATCAACACTAGTGGCAATGATCATGCGGATGCTATCACATTTGGTGACAACAAGAAAGGCAAGGTCAAAGGCTTGGGCAAGATTGCAATATCAAATGACTTGAGCTTCTCAAATGTGCTATTAGTGGAATCTCTCAACTTCAATCTATTATCCGTGGCACAATTATGTGACTTGGGTTTCAAATGCATATTTGGGGTTGATGATGTGGAGATAGTAAGTGTTGATGGAAGTGACTTGGTGTTCAAAGGATTTAGATATGAGAATCTTTATTTGGTGGACTTTGATGCAAGTGAAGCTCAATTGACAACATGTTTATTCACCAAATCAAGTATGGATTGGCTATGGCATAGGCGCTTGGGACATGTTGGAATAAAGCAACTAAAGAGGCTAGTAAAGCATGACATGGTTAGGGGACTAAAAGATGTTCACTTTGAGAAGGACAAGCTTTGTAGTGCATGCCAAATGGGAAAGCAAGTTGGAAACACTCATCCCAACAAAGGAATGATGAGCACTACACATGCACTTGAGTTGTTGCACATGGACTTGTTTGGACCAACTACATATGCAAGTATTGGGGGAAACAAGTATGGCTTTGTGATAGTGGATGACTATACAAGATACACATGGGTCTTCTTTCTCGTTGACAAGAGTGAAGTGTTTGGCATATTCAAAACCTTTGTCAAGAGAAGTCAAAATGAGTTTGATAGAAGAATCAAGAAAGTGAGAAGTGACAATGGAAGTGAGTTTAGAAACACAAGAGTTGATGAGTTATGTGATGAGTTTGGAATCAAACATCAATTCTCGGCCAAGTATACACCTCAATCCAATGGGATAGTTGAGAGAAAGAATAGGACACTCATTGATATGTCAAGATCCATGCTTAGTGAATACAATGTGAGTGATTCCTTTTGGGCCGAAGCAATCAACATGGCATGCTATTATAGCAACCGGCTCTATTGTCACCCTCTATTGAAGAAGACTCCATATGAGCTCCTCAATGATAGAAAGCCCAACATTGCTTATTTCCGGGTCTTTGGGTGCAAGTGCTACATATTAAAGAAAGGCACAAGAATTGGCAAGTTTGAAAAGAAGTGTGATGAAGGGTTTCTACTTGGTTACTCCACTACAAGCAAAGCATATAGAGTGTGGAACAACACAACAAGGATAGTTGAAGAAGTCCATGATGTTGAGTTTGATGAAACCAATGGCTCTCAAGAAGAACAAGATAATCTAGATGATGTGAGAGGAACACAATTGATGGAAGCTATGAAGAACATGGACATTGGTGATATAAGGCCGAAGCAAGTGATTGACATAGAAGATGACAAAAATCAAGTGCTCACTCCTCCAACCATGCATGACAATGATGTTGCAAGCTCTAGTGGTTCTCATGATCAACAAGATGCTAGTAGCTCTCAAGTGGCTCATCCAAGTGCAAGTACAAGTGCCCAACCGCAACAAGTGCTCCAACCAACACACATTGCTAGAGATCATCCTTTAGATCAAATTGTTGGTGACATAAGAAGAGGTGTGCAAACAAGATCAAGATTGGCTTCATTTTGTGAACACTACTCATTTGTTTCATTCATTGAGCCAACCAAGATTGATGAAGCTTTGATGGATGTTGATTGGGTAAATGCAATGCATGAAGAGTTGAACAACTTTACCCGCAATGATGTTTGAGAGTTAGTGAAAAGACCAAAGAACACAAATGTTATTGGTACAAGATGGGTCTTCCGGAACAAGCAAGATGAAGATGACATTGTGGTTAGAAACAAAGCAAGATTGGTTGCACAAGGGTACACTCAATTGGAAGGCATTGACTTTGGAGAAACCTATGCACCGGTTGCTAGATTGGAGGCCATAAGAATCTTACTCGCATATGCTTGTTCTCACAACATCAAGCTCTATCAAATGGATGTGAAAAGTGCTTTTCTCAATGGATTCATCAATGAGCTAGTGTATGTTGAGCAACCTCCCGGATTTGAAGATTTGAAGAAGCCCAACCATGTGTACAAGCTCAAAAAGGCATTATATGGGTTGAAGCAAGCATCTAGAGCTTGGTATGAAAGATTGAGGGATTTCTTGCTATCAAAGGGTTTCAAGATGGGGAAGGTTGACACCACTCTCTTCACCAAGAAGATTGGAAGTGACTTGTTTGTGTTGCAAATCTATGTGGATGACATTATCTTTGGATCAACCAACCAAGACTTTTGTGAAGAGTTTGGAGAAATGATGGCTAAAGAGTTTGAGATGTCTATGATTGGAGAGCTTAGTTACTTCCTTGGTCTACAAATCAAGCAAATGAAGAAAGGCACATTTGTTAGTCAAGGCAAGTACATCAAGGACATGCTAAAGAAGTTTGGGTTAGATGAAGCAAAAGCAATAACCACTCCAATGGGCACAAATGGACATTTGGATGGTGACTCTAGTGGTGACATGGTGGATCAAAAGTTATATCGGTCAATGATTGGAAGCTTACTCTATGTGACCGCATCAAGGCCGGATGTCATGTTTAGTGTGTGCATGTGTGCAAGGTTCCAAGCTTCACCAAGAGAAAGTCATTTGAAGGCAACCAAAAGAATATTGAGATATTTAAAGCACACTCCAAATGTTGGACTATGGTATCCCAAGGGCTCTCAATTTGAATTGATTGGATACTCGGATTCCGATTATGCGGGATGCAAGGTGGATAGGAAGAGCACTTCGGGCACTTGTCAATTGCTTGGAAGATCACTTGTCTCATGGTCATCAAAAAGCAAAATAGTGTTTCACTCTCTACCGTCGAAGCCAAATACATATCCGCGGGTAGTTGTTGTGCACAATTGCTATGGATGAAAGCAACATTGCAAGATTATGGAGTCAAATTTGGACAAGTCCCATTGCTATGTGATAATGAGAGCGCCGTCAAAATAGCCACCAACCCGGTTCAACATTCAAGAACAAAGCACATTGACATAAGGCATCACTTCATTAGAGATCATCAAGCAAAGAAAGACATATCTATTGAGAGTGTGGGCACCGATGATCAACTTGCCGATATCTTCACCAAGCCACTAGATGAGAGAAGGTTTTGCAAGCTAAGGAATGAATTGAATATTCTAGACTTCTCCAACATGAGTTGAATGCACCCCCACTTATGACATGCCTCTCCTCCAAGAAAGCAAAGGTGAAATTGTTTGGCATGTGCATTCATTCTTATTAGGTTGTGATCTAGTTCATATAGCCATCACATTGCTTATTTAGGCTCATTCATGGTAAATCAAATGAATTTAAAGTATATATGGTACCACTATTGCTTCTATGTTTGACTTGATCTAGTGGTAGCATATAACTTGTTTGTGAGCTTGTAACTCTAGTGTTTGGTCTAGTAAGTGAGCAATGGGTGTTTAACCAACGTGAGTAAGATAACCATTGTAAGATGTGTGAAGAAGCTTACTCTAGAGCAAACCGTGTTAAATATCCTATGCTCATAAGCTAGATTAAGCCATAACTTGACTTAAATAAAAAGATTGTCTCCTTTCATTAAAACTTGACCCACCTTTATGATAATTGTTGACAAAGGGGGAGAAAATAATGCAACAAAGATAAAAGAGACATGCTAAGTTCAAGTGGGATCGAAGCATACAAATAGGGGGAGCAAGCTCATAAACATGTATGTTGCATTTTGAATGTGCATATTCATATGTTTGATTGCAATGCATAAGCTATTTATTGTGACATTCATGCTTATGTGGTGAATGCTAGTGTTAGAACATGATTGATGATATGACTTACTAGCATGTGTAGATCTACAACTAGACATATTTGTTTTTCAAGTGGTTCAAGAGCCTTATTATAATATTGATCTCACGGGGTTCTTGAGTTTTTGATGTATGTCTAGTGACAAATGATGCTAAGGATGGTTTAACATGTGCACTCCAATTGGTATCACGCTTCAAAGGTCCATTCTTATGCCTTAGCATCATCATTGGTAGTATTGCTCACCCACATTTCATATCCATACATATGTGCCAAATCTAGAACCAAACTCTATAGCACATATGTAGGGGGAGCTAATACTATCAATGTGGTTACTCAAATTTAAATCACATATCTTTGTATAGGTTGTCATCAATTACCAAAAAGGGGGAGATTGAAAGCCCTAGTTTGGTTTTGGTTAATTGATGAAACCTATTTGGTCTAATCCTATTGCTAAGCATGTGTGTAGCTTGTACGGAAGGATTAAGACCAAGCCAAGTGGTGGAGCTAGCAAGGTGGCAACCATGGAGGATGGTGATGGCCACAAGCACTCAGGTGATCAAGTGCTCTACCATTGGTGAATCGCAAGAAGAAGAGAAGAGATGGAGCAAAGAGGCCCGAAGGCAAAGGTATAATCTATAGGGCTCTTTGTTTTAGTGATCAAGACACTTAGCGAGTGTGATCACATTTAGGATAGATAGCCGTACTATTAAGAGGAGATTATTCACGGCTTATGCAGTGTTCAAGTGCCACTAGGTGTTCTCTAACATATCAGTGCCATAGACCTAGTGAGTGACTAACTAAACCCCTTAGAAAATGCTTTGCAAAATGCTAACACACTTGCATACAATGATGTACACTTGGTGGTGTTGGCACTTTTGGGATAAGGGGATGTTAAGGAGTTGTGGAGAAGTGGGAAAGACTAGTGTATAGTCCTTCTCCCTCCTGCCGAGCTTGCGAGGCAGGATTCAGCGATTTTCGGGAGAGAAACAGTGTGTTCAGAAGCATCGGACGCTGGTCCGAGGAGCATCGGACGCTGCCTGAGCGTCCGATGGCAAACCCTAGTTTCTGACAAATGTTGAAGGAGCATCGGAAGCTGGCAACGGACGCTGAAGAATCACTGTTGCCGAGTCTGATGCAGGTGACGTGGCGCGAGCGTGCTTTCTAGGAAGCATCGGATGCTGGGCTGCGTCCGATGCCGATCCATCGGACGCGTCCGATGTGATCTAGAGCGTTCTGGAACCTTTCTGTTGTGTCATCGGACGCAGGGGTTGAGCGTCCGATGCTAAGTGTCCGGCGCGTCCGATGTAAGGGTGTTTTTGCGCAGACTTGAGCAGAGGCATCGGAGCGTCCGATGCTCGGCATCGGCGCATCCGATGCCACTTTAACCAGCGCACGAAAGGGATGTGACCGTTGGGATCTAACGGGCTGAATTCATAGCAGAGGGACACGTGGTGCTCATCGGAGCATTTTCGGACGCTGAGGGAGCGTCCGATGGCCCCGACACCGGCGCGTCCGATGCCTCTATTTCGGGCCCAACGGCTAGGCCGACTTGTGTGGCCTATTTAAGGGTCTTGACCGTCTTGCTAGGCATCACTCTTGCACATTTTGATTCCTAAGCATACTAGTGAGCTTTGGCAAGCCTCCCAACTCATCTCCCAAGTTGATTTGTTCAAACCAAGTGAGATTGAGTGATCTAGTGCGGTGATTTGAAAGAGTTCAATCTAGTGGCACTAGTTCTTCGCATCGGCATTGAGTTTTCTTGTTACTCTTGGCATTTGCCGGTGCCTAGACGGCTTGGAGGCATTGAGGTGGTTTTGGCAAGAGAAGGAGATTGTTCTTGGCCACCACCGATCGTGATTGTGAGAGGTTTTGGAGCCTCACCTCGCCGGAGCGGCAAGAGGCATCCTTAGTGGATTGCTCGTGTCATTGAGCTACCTCACTAGTGGTAGATTCTTGTGGCGCTCTTTGTGAGCTTGGCTTTGCGCCGATTAGCCACCGGGTCACCTAGTGTTGGTCGACACAACGGGGAGTAGCGTGCCGGCAAGCACGTGAACCTCGGGATAAATCTTTGTCTCCCGAGTGCTTATTGTGATTGTGTCTCCATCTTGGTGATTGGTCTTCATCTTCACATCTTTGGTGATTGGGTTCACAAGTGGATTTCACCGGTGATTGGTTCTCTACGTGGCGATCCCGAAGGCTTGGTGAAACCCCCTCTATCTAGCTTATTTACTTTGTGTAATTATCTTAAGATATTTCTCTTGTGTAAATTATATTACTTGTTGCATACCTTTTGACATATATCTTGTGTAGCTAGTTGTGTTTAGCTTGCTTAGTTTATCTATTGCACATATTTGTCTCATATACATTCTTGTATATCATACTTGTGCTAGAGCTAGATTGTTCTTTATTCCGCATTTGATATTAGCTCTAGTTGTTTGTGTGACATAGAAATATTAGGTAGAATTGTTGGATAGGTGGCTTGCAACACACTATTAGACTAGCGCAAAAAGCTTTGCCATTTGTTATACTAATAGTGTTTACCTAAGTGATTTTGTAGATTTTTAATTAGGCTATTCACCCCCCCTCTAGCCAATTTGGACCTTTCTGTCATGCATGACCAACCAGAAGAGGAAACGGACTCGGGGCGGCGCGTTGGTCTTCCAAATTTGCCTCGCTCCAATCGGCGCCGAGGAGCCCAAGAACATCGCTCCATAAGCGGAGGCTGCCGAATAGGTGTGATCGTTCGTGAGCCACCAGCGGAATGTGTCAGGACGATCGACGAGGTGAATATTCTCCAGCAAATCACAAAGCAAGGCCACCTCCGAAACAAGTTGCAGGGACATTGCCTCGGCGACATGGCGGACCCAAGCGTTGCCGGGAAGGCACTCCGCCACAGTAGCCCTCCTCTTCCTCGGCCTGACCGCCTCGAAGACAGTAGGCGCCCATGTTAGAAATAAAGGCAATTTCCATGTCATTTTAATTCTGTAAATTAACATTATGATGACGACATAAATGAGATAATATACTAGTGATTTCATAATATCACATATGACCAAGTTAAATTTAGGAATTAAATTCAGATTTGCTAACCGCATTAAACAGCCAAAACTTGCATGACAAAAACGTGAATGCCATAAATCTGACTCATCAAAAATATTAACAGAATTCATCAGTTTATTACAGACATCATGCAATGATAAGCGGAACAAACCTCCACAATCATATCCTTTACCAATAAACAAACCATGTTTAGAAACAACACATTTATTCGACTCAAGAACAACTTTGTGGCCATCTCGGCACAACATGGAAGCACTAACAAGATTTTTTCTTGATAGAGGGCACATGCTGCACGCTCTTCAATGGCACCATCTTTTCTGAAGTAAACTTCAGAATGACTGTACCAACACCAAGAACATGAGCACGTGACCCATTTTCCATCAACAAGGCGCCAGACCTCCCGACCTGGTAGGAAAAAATAGAGATACATCAGCACACACATGTATATTTGTACCACTGTCCATCCACCACTCAGATGAATTACAAACGGAAACAACGAATGGTAAAGAATTACCATACCCAGATGTTGCTTCACCATTGTCAGTAGTAACAACATTTGCTGATTTGTTGTCTTGCTGGTATTTGCGATCAGAGCACTCACTTGCCCAATGTGCATCACTACCACAGACAAAACATACTCCCTTCTTCTTGTTGTTGTTGTTGTCCTTTTTCTTAAATTATGTTGTCTGATTGGTCTTAGGAATGTTCTGTTGGTTGTTCTGGTTTTTCTTCTTTTTGTACTTGTGGAATTTGGAGTTTCTCGTCTGCACCACATTGGCAGTAGAGGTCTCAATACCTTTTCCATTGTCCTTTGCTCTCGCCCTCTCCTTAACATCAAGAGTACCAATGAGCTCTTCCACACTGAACTCTTGTCTCTTATGTTTGAGGGAGGTAGCAAAGTCCTTCCATGACAGTGGCAGCTTAGCGATAATACCGTCAGCCACAAACTTGTCAGGAAGAGGACAAGGAAAAAGCTCAAGTTCCTTTGCTAGTGCCTGAATCTCATGAGTCTGTTCCACTACAGATCGGTTCTCAACCATCTTGTAGTCATATAGTTGCTCCATTAGATACAACTCACTACCAGCATCGGTAACTCCAAACTTTCCCACAAGTGCATCCCACAGCTCTTTACCTGTGGGAAGTATGATGTAGCTTTTCTGAAATTTTGCATCAAGTGCGCTAATTACTGCTCCTCGAAAGAGGTTGTCATCAGCCTTAAACTTAGCCTCATCCTCAGGAGACAAGTTAGCAGGCTTGCCCTCAATCACATGAAAGCATGACATAGCAATTAGCCACAATTTCATTTTAGCTCGCCATACCAAAAAGTTTTTCCCATCAAAAGCATTAGGCTTTAACACAGCAGCAAAACCACTGACACAAAAATGCCTACAATTAGGTTTTTGGATTGTTAGAAATAAAGGCAATTTCCATGTCATTTTAATGCTGTAAATTGACATTATGATGACGACATAAATAAGATAATATACTAGTGATTTCATAATATCACATATGACCATAACAGTATGGCACATATGTGAAACAAGCATATGAATCATATAAATGACAATAGAATATAATATATCATCTACTGCAGAAAAGCATATGAAACATCATAAACAGGCTTAGTGAAACATATATACAGCAACTACTGAAACAATGAAACAGAGCTACTGCAACATTCAGGAAATATGTAACAGACAACCCAGAGAATATAGCTAACAACAGCACTGCATAACTTACGAAACAATAGAAGACTACTATTGCAACATGATCAACAGCACTACTGAAACAACATGACGAAAGCAAAATTCTTAGTTACGAAAAACAGAGAGGAGATGAGAAGTTCATACCCTCCCATACTAAGAGCAGATCCAGATCCTTGTCCAACTTTTTTGGTCATGTCGCAGTAGATGGAGACGAAGAAGACGAAGACCACCAGGAAGTCGCCGGGAAGAAGACGACCGGTCCACCGGAGAAGATGAACAGCAGCAATTCCGTCGTGAAGAAGACGACGACGGTTATCCTCCTGAAGAAGACTACGTAGATCGATCGGGCAGCCGCGTAGTCGCTCCCCAAAAACCTAATTGTTGATCCCCTGTGCAAGGTCTCGAATGACACCGGCTCCGGAGGCACCTGCCCTCTCGTTCCTCCGTGCGCGCGGACGAACGAGATGGGGAAATCTTTCATGCACCAAAATCGAGTTCTAGAAGTTTGTCTGTTCTCCGTGGAATAGAATTAGGAACCGAGCACAGGAGGAGGCGCTACTCCTTCTAATCCTATGAGCGACAATTCTGCAGGGAGGCGAATGGACTGTAGAAGACGGAAGGTCAAGAGGCAGGCAGGTGAAGAGATGGAAACTCCCGCGATTAGTGGGCATTAACAAAAATTAACGCGCCACAAGCCACACCCGCCTGCCTGCCTCGCATCGCCTCGCCTCGCCACGCCACGCCACGCCACGGCCCGGCCCGAGCCCGAGCCCGAGCTCGGCCGGCCGGCGGCGGCGTGCGCGTGTGGCATGTCTTGGTCCGTTTCACAACTTCTCAAATTAGATGGAATAAATCCCACCATATAAGTTGAGTCAACGTCCCTTTAAATTCCAATCCAGTACAAACAATAATTACCACAATTACACACCATAGAGTTAGTGATTTATTAAATATATTAATAGGCTTGGCCCACAATAAATCTAACAGCCCACACCTGTATGCACTCCCCATGGAGCCACATGTCCGTCCAGAAGAACGTGGACTCACCATTGCCCAGCTCGAACACTGTGGCGGCCTGAAAGACAGCAAGCACAGCCCGCTCCGGGGTTCTCGGAACCACGCCGCCCATGCGGTCTTGCCACACCCACCGAACTCTCAAGGCGATGCCCGAGCGCCTAAGATCGGTCACCCCTAGGCCCCCCAGCTGCTTGGGCCGACATACCGTCGGCCAAGCCACCTTGCAGCGACCCCCGACAACGACGTCAGACCCCGCCCAAATGAAGGCGCGACGAAGCTTGTCGATAGCCTCAATAGCCCACGGAGATAGACAAAGAGCGATGGACATGTGAATCGGGATAGCGGACAGAATCACCTTCACCAAGGCCATCCGACCTGCAACATTCAGCAGGTTGCCTTTCCACCTCGGGATCCTTGCGGCCACCCTATCCACCAGCGGCTGCTTCTCAGAGCGCTTCAGCTTGAAGATCGAAAGCGGCACACCAAGATACCGGCAGGGGAAGGACTCAACTTGACATATCTCCCATGCGCGAGCGCAAAATATACGCGCCGTACTTGGCTTGGCATCGTGCGACCGCCTTTTCTCCCGCGCGCACAAAGCGCTCCTTCTCCCGCACGGTTCATGCAAGATCACGCCTCTCCTTCACTAGATTTGCTTGTCTGCTACGTGTCGGTACTGATTGGGAGCTGCTGCTGCTGTGCCCTGTGCGTGTTGCTTTGATGCGACGTGCTGAAGCCGAATTGGATGTGCTGTTGCTGCTATTATAGGGTGTGGCCGGTATTTTTTTTATGGGTCTACTTCTTTCCTTATGGCAAGTTAAGAATAGCAACTTATTAGGCCCTGGCACGGCTTCTTCACCGGTTTCAGGAGCCGTTTGGAGCCGTTTTGTGCCAAACAGGGTAAAATAAAACGGCTCCACCCAGGAAGCCCCTTAAAACGTGCTCTCACAAACGTTTGAGGTGCAATGAAGCCAAAAATAATGGCTTCATTCGGCTTCTCCCATCCTACGTGGCGTTCTGTGAGAGCATATTTTGAGGAACGTTGTATGTGAAGCTATTTTACCAAACGATTTACCAAAACGGCTTCAGCTTCACAGGTAGAGCCGTTCATGAAGCCGAAGTCTAAAATAATGGCTTCACTAGTGAAGTGAAGCCGTGCCAAACGGGGCCTTAAAGAGGAACTCTTTTTTACTTGACAATTTATTTTAGGAGTTGACAAAACATAAGATTTGTCAAGTATAATTTGCCAAACACTTGAAGATGACCACATGCTAGTAAGGGATGAATGCACATGTTCAACCAATTTTACGTTTGCTTTGTCAAAAGGAGAGGCATGTCACGTATGATGGTGCATTCAACTCATGAGAAGTTTATGATATTCAATTCATTTTATAATTTGCAAAATTTTGTTTCATCAGTGGCTTGGTGAATATATCGAGAAGTTGATCTTTGATACACACACTCTCAATTGTGATATCTTTTTTGGCTTGGTGATCTCTAATAAAATAGTGGCAGATATTATAACACATCTGGTGTTCCGTGCAGCCTTTAACCCTAAACACGTAATATCTAACGTGTTAATAATATTTTATGACAAAGTTTAATGTGAGAAAAAGCTCAAAGTATGAGCGAAACAAAAACTGATTATTAGATAAAAAAATATATAATTATGTAAATTAGTGACAAAGTAACGACGGTATAATTATATTTCATAATATAATTATTTTTGTGTAAAAGAAAAAATAATAAAGTAAAAATAAAAATAAAAAGCTCCTCTCCACTCCCTCTCTCTCCTCCGCACGCACTCTCTCGCTCTATCATCTTACTTGCTCACAACCATATTTTTAAATCTCTAGCTATAGTTGTGCTATAATCCGATATACCCTTTTTAAATAGGTTGCTACTTTTGTGTTTACGTATAATTTAGTTGTTATATTTCGCCACAGACCGTTATAGCTCCGCTATTAGCTATTTTAGAGACATGTCGCTAAACACTTTAACTCGCTGTTCAAAACACGAGCCATCGCCATAGCCCAGCTCTCGAGCTCATGAGCTCCTAACCTCCCTAGCCACGACCCTCGCCCCAGCGCTTCCTCGCCGTCACCGTCATCATTGCTCCGCCCTGCTCGCACGGATAGGGCGAGCTAATTCCAGCTTTGCCGTGGCCGTCCAGGTCGCCATGGACGAACCAAGCCCTGCTTCGCCGGTGCCATGCATGGCCAGCACAGTGCAGGTCACCTCCGACCTCGCTGCGAGCACAGGAACATGCGCCAAGGCTGTTGTGCTTGCGCTCGACCGCGCCGCCCACTGCCTGAAAAAAAAGCTCTCTAAACACGAGGCTCTTTTCAGTGTAGGGGGACTTGTGTTAGAACCGCACTTATAGTGGCGTATTGGTACCCATCGTTACTAGCGCTCCTACAAAACATTGTAGGGACGGCTGGTGATTGAACCGTCCCTACAGTGCTCCACTGTAGGGACAGTTCAATCATCAGCCATCCCTACAGTGGTGCACCAGCCGCTCCTATAGTAGACATCCGAATAAATACATACACACAGCCTTCTTCCACCTCGGGACACACTATTCAACCCGAGAAAAAAATATTGGGAGGCCTTGGGCTCCTCCTAAAACTTGGTCTACTAAGGAAGGGGGGAGGTTTTGATCTCAAATACTTTGATGGAGAGCTTGTAGAAGGTAAGAAAATGATATTCCAATCATTTTTTTTTCAAGTTTTAATGGTTGATCAGTGAGTAATTAGAGTTTTTCCTTTTCTCTCTCCTCCATGGTTCTTGAGCTTTGTATGAAGCAATTAGGCCTTAGTTTCCAAGCTATTATCATAAATAAGTTAGCGAAATGAGGTTGCACCCTTGGCTAATCGATCTTACTTCATTTTAGTGGAGATTTACACTCTAATTTCTTGTATGGTTCATGTGCATGTAGATCTAGGGTTTGTTCTTTTTATTTTTTGTTTTGTATTTTATGTTTCATGAAATTGGAATGAAATTGGCCGATGCGGGAATTGTTGTGAGTAAAATATTTATTGCCTTTGAAATTATTTATTCTAACTAATTGATAAAATTTAAAATATTTATGTATTAATTATAATAAAGAAAGGTGCTTGAGCTTGTATGAAGCAATTAGACCCTAGTTTTGAAGCTATTAGTGTAAATAAGTTAAAAAAATGAGGTTGCACCCTTTTAGTGGAGATTTACATCCTACTTTCATGTATTTTTCTTGAATGGTTTGTTTTTTTTGCAATTTATGTTTCTTGAAATTAGAATACAATTTGATTCATTTACTTTATTTTCTTTGGTTTGTTTTATTTTTACAAGATGGAGTACAAGAAATCTTGGATGTATGGTTTGTTAAGGTTCAAGGCAGGTTTTCGTGAAGAGGTGGACAGGTTTATTGAAGCCACGAAGAAGCATACAGCGATGTTGATAGAGAATAAGGATTCAATTGTTTGTCCATGCAAGGATTGCAAGAACCAGATGACATTTTCAGATGCCACTACCATCACAGAACATCTGATTGTGCGAGAATTTGTTGCAGACTATGCAGTGTGGGTTCATCATGGTGAAAAAATGCTTGTCAATGACAACAACAATGATGGACTAGACATCAATGATCAAGAATATGACGATGAAGCCTTGCAATTCATGTTCCAATACTCGAACAAGATTCGTGATCAAATGGATCAGGACTATGGCAGTGAACAAGGTGGTGGCGCTAATGGCAGCAGAGCACGTGATGGGGATGAAGCTGACTTTGACAATTTGGAAGAAATGCTTGAGGCCATTGGACCAGAAATAATCCAAAACTGCAAAAAAGGTCTCGAAAATTTGGAGAGGGTGAAAACGACATCGAAGGAGACTGTGTATGGTGTTAAAAAGGGTTGTCGGATGCACTGGACACTGCTACGTTTTGTGCTTGAGCTTCTCATCCTGAAGGCTAAGTACGGCTGGTCGGACTGTAGTTTCGATGACCTGTTGCGTCTTCTGTCATGGTTGCTGCCACAGCCAAACTCAGTTCCCGCCAACACATACCACGCGAAGAAGGTTGTAAGTCCACTGACAATGCGTGTTGAAAAAAATCCATGCATGGCCTTGTGGGTGATGATGGAACTTGTATGGATGTAATGGACTTGTCAGTGATGATGGAACTTGTATGGATGGATGGACTTGTATTAATTCTCTTATGTTTGTGGATGGAACTTGTATGGATGATGAAAACTTATATGGATGATGAACTTTGTACTTCTCTTTGTTTGGATCATATATATGTTGTGCTGTGGTGTGGTTTGAATTATATAAATATTTATTTTTTTTGCTGAAAAATGTACTGTAGGGGCGGCTCTAGATTGAATCGTCCCTACAGGAATACACTGTAGGAGCGGCTCAATCTAGAGCCGCCCCTATAGTGAGAGTCACTGTAAGGGCGGCTCACTGTAGGAACGGTTCAATCACCAGCCGCCTGTAGGGGCGGTTGCCCCAACCGCCCTATAGTGGGTGCACTGTAAGTACACTTTGATAGGAGCGGTTGGGCCAGCCGCCCCTATAGAGCTTCTGGAGCCACCCCTACTGAGCCCTGTTAGCATAGTGGCCATTCCACCGCCTCAGCTCGACCGACCATTGCTGGAACGGCGAGCGTTGCTGCCTTCAGTTGCCATTCCTGTGGGCATGCCCTGCGAGCCGCAGATGGATGACCCACGGCCACTAGAAGGCACGGAGAGGACCGCAGCTGCCCCGAGCCACCGCCTTGTCGCCAAGCCGAACTACGTCGTGCCTTGACAAACGGTGTCGCCCCACGTTCCTCCTCGGCGTAGACCAGCGGGAGCTGCATGGTGAGCATGCCTTCCCCACTTCACCTCTGCCCACCCTTGTCATCTGTCACGGTCGCCACAACCTCAACGAAGCCTTAGCGCGCCCCATCCCCTCCATGCGTAGCTGCGTCGCCATCATCCATCACTGGCACGAGGTCAGTCGCGGCTCCACCGCCGCTGCCGCCCTACCCACACACCATCGCCGCCAGCCAGTGGCGGATCCAGGAATCGAGCACAAGGGAGGCTGAACTATAAGTACCTAAAAAAATTATATCCACCTCATACTATGAATATCTAACAGGTTCAATTAACAAAAAATCAAACTATAAATATCTAGCAGGTTTTCAATTAAATCTCCAATAATCTAGGTTTACAACAAAAAATTATAATAATGTTATATAACTGTAGCAAATTAAATTTATCGAAGTAATTTAGTTTTGAGTCCTAAAGGTCCAGTCAGGGTGATAGACTGCTACGATATGAATATTGCAGATTGCATTGATCGAAGATTAAAAGTATCAAAGAAAATATGATGAAATAAAAATCAGAAACTATAACGTCAAACCTATGGAACTAATACTAATCATCTTCTTGTGAAACGGATAAGGTCAGAGACATGAGTCACTGATCTCCTAGGCAGCTGCCAGCGCCGGCCTAGGCAAGCAGCTAGCACCTGACAACAAGGCAAAGCAGCGCAGGCGCCGGAGGGGGCGAGCCAGCGAGGAGCGAAGGGTGGAGGCGGCTAGGCGGGAGCGGTATCGTCGGCTCCGAACACCGAATGTGGAGCAACCGAAGCCGTGGGGAGTGCACGCGATTGCGACTGATGCGTGCTCGTGAGTTAGAAGAAAAGAAAAACTTATACGACTAGAGCAAAACAGAATCTGATGCTAGGATAGACTGTAATTTTTTAGACCAAACAAAAAAGTCGTTACATTGAATTAGACTTGTGAGAAGGCTGCAGCGCCCAGCAGCCCTCTCCTGATCCGCCACTGCAGCGTGGCAGCGATGGTCGCGCACGTGACCCTCGCACTGCATCGCCCACCCCACGCCTTCGGCTAGCACCTTCTCAGCCAGAAGCACCCGATGGTTCGTCGCGGGTGCCTGTGCTCTGCTGTTTCGTGGAAGGGGAGGAGTGCGCACAAAAGTAAAATCAAAGTCAGGGTGCTAAGTGACATTGTCAGCGAGAGAGGTAAACCGTACCTTGGACCTTGGGTTAGTTTTGCCCGAACTTGAGGCCTTTATCGCAAAATAGCCTCCGCACCTTGGGCCGCCTTCGCCTGGGCTGTTTTCCTCTCGGAGCTGGGCCGGCCTGCCCTTGCGCCCGCCTATGGTGGTCCCTTTTTCTTTTTTTCCTGGGTTTTGTTAATTGCAGTAAATGCTGCACTTTTGTAAAATGAGTATAAAATCGTAGAGTCGTCCAAAAGTCCCAAATAAATTTATGTAGACTTAAAATAACAGAATTGTTATATAACACATGTGTCTTTTATTGGTTGTTGATACACAAATTTTGTAGCTGCTCAATCTGACACATATCATTCTATTTTGTTGTCCGATGTGTAGGCACCACAGTTTGTTTCGTTGTTTCTTTGATTTGGGGGTCCATTTGTCGGTAAGTCTGGACAAAATACCCGCTACTCATTACCTATACCCGAATTACCCGAACTCGGACCCGAATTACCCGAACCCGAGGTACCCGATCCCAAATCCGGATACTGATTTCGATTACCCGAAATTAGTTTGGGTAATTCGGGTAATATACCCCGGTACCCGAATTACCCGAAGTTATAATTTTGTCTTTCTATTTATCATATGTTGTTAGTTAAATAAATAAATTTATCATTTCATTAGTATACTATTATCTCCGTTTGAACAAGTAATTGTAATATGTTATTCTTTGAAAATTAGTATTGGAATTCTATATAAGATGCTGCTGAAATTATGTATGAATTTATACTAAAATTTTGTATAATTTGTTCTTTTATATGAATTTGGGTATATCGGGTAATACCCAAACCCAAATTATCGGGTACCCGAAATTGCGGGTAGTGTTTTTAGACTAAATTCGGGTAGCAATTTTTATTACCCGACCCAAAAAATTGGGTAATCCGAACGCCCAGGCTTATTTGTCGGTGCTACCCTTCCTTTCTCAGTTTCATTTCCATATCCCGTTGTCTTTCTGGTCGCGTCGTCCGTTGTCGTCGAGAGGCGATTGACGAGGTGATTCTTAGGATTTGCCGAGGTTCATTGCTTTTGCCTATTGATCTGATTCCTGTCGATATAGATTTGTTTGAGGGTTTAGAGAGTCGATCTGTCGTCCGAGCAGGCCGAGCACGCATGGGGCGGAGCTGCAGCGGTACGTGGGACGGCAAGAGCACGCGAAGTGAGCTACAACGACAAGATGGCGAGCACGGTTGCACACTCTTGCTACGCAAGGACGCACTACTGGAAACTTAAAATTTCCTGTCGGTATAAATTCGACCGACAAGAAAATTTATATTATTCTGTCGGTTTCCAGAAAACGACAGAAAAATTAGTGTACCGACAGGAAAAATATTAATATCCTATCGGTTTGTCACAACCGACAAAGAAATTGTACTTTTCATGTCGGTATGTTTTATACACACAGGAAAAAACATTTTTTTTCTGTCAGGTTCATATTTTTCTGTTGGTTATTTTATAACACACAGGAATATCATGTGAAAAATTCCACCCACTAAATTTACCGCCAGTACGAACATCCGGCGCCAAAACCAAAACCCAAAACCATCCCTCCAGCACCAAAAGCTCTGTACGGATTTTTTTTTTGAGGAAGCCCGTGAACCCAACCCGTGACTCATCAGGTTAATAAAAAATAAAAAAAAACAAACATTATCCTCTCTCGTATCGACCCCGTGAAGGCAGAAGTTCTGGAGTCCGCAAAAATTATCCTCGAGTCCGCAAGTTCACGCGTCGCGTCTTCTCTTCCGCTCCGCCTCTCTTCCACGCGCTGCTCCTCTCCTCGCGCCGCCGCTCCACTCGCGCTGCTCGTACGACACCACTCCCCCGGCGCTGCTCAGCGTCACGTCACAGGTTGGTTGGGGCTAGGCTTCGCGCAGCTATTTGCTGGGTCTTGCGCCGCTGTCCACCCCAACGCCTTCGTTCTGACCCAAGGCGGCGGCTCAGTCCACTGCCATTACATTTGAGGTATTATCCTTTTCTTTGGTCTCTACGACAGTTGTGTTCATGGGATCCTCAATCTCGTGACCAAGTCAATGAAACCAATAACCCTAATTCCAAATCTGTTGTTCTCCTCAGATCTGCAGTTAGAGGAGCCCCTGACAGAGACCTAGGTGGAGGAGGCCACAGATCTGCAGCTGGAGGAGCTTGTGATGGAGGCCTAGGTGGAGGAGGCCACAGATCTGCAGCTGGAGGAGCCTGTGATGGAGGCCTAGGTGGAGGAGGAGTAACCTGCAACGATGGAGCCAAAGTAGCATGTTGCATCGAATCAGGCTCTTTCTTCCTCGAAGGTAAATCTTGTTTCTTTTCTCCATGTGTTGTGGGTAGCTGGCCTATTTAATTTGTATTCTTTTTGTCTGATAGAATGGTTGAACCAAGAAACGATAGCTAAGCTTGGTTATGAACAAAATCAATAGATTAAACTGTAAATATTATAGTTCTTCATTTTGTTGGTCAGTCCAAGTATTATGCTTGTTTCTCTTTGTGTGTTTGTCTTGTTCATAAAAACATTGTGATGGTTAATAATTTAAATCTTTCAAATACAGCTAGTTAATATGTCACACCGCACTTGGATGTATAGTGGCGGGCAGCGTGGTAAAGCGCCCTCTAGTGAATGGATTCATGAAACCACTCGATTCTTGGACCATGCTTTTCCCAATATGGATGTAGCTACAAATGACACTATCAAGTGTCCTTGTGCCATGTGCCGAAACTATTTCAGTCTCAAAAGGGATATTGTAGAGATACACTTGTGCAAGCATGGTTTTAGGGAAGGCTATGAAACATGGATAGAGCATGGGGAGAGTCATATTAGGCATGATGAAGGTGATAGCATAGCAAACAGAGAGGGTTTTGATGAGGTTGATCGAATGGATCAAATGTTGATTGATCTAGCTGGGGATAATCCACCTATAGTAGATGAGCAACCAACACCATTTGCCACAGCTTTTTATAGGATGGTTGATAGTGCAAGTGAGTTGGTGCATGAGAAGACCACACACTCTAGGTTATCTGCTGTTGCTCGCTTGCTTGCCATGAAGTTACGACACAACATGTCAATTGCAGAATACGATGATATCGTAGGCATAATACATGAACTTCTTCCTCCAGATTCTAATTTGCCTAATGACTTCTACCAATCAAAGAAACTACTAGAGGGTCTTGGTATGCCGTATGTGAAAATTGATGTTTGTTATAACAATTGCATGCTCTTCTATAAAGATGACGCAAGTAAGGAGATATGTGATGTCTGGTGAAAACCGGTATGAGGAAGGTCGCCGAACAAAGGTTCCACGCAAAGTTCTGCGGTACCTACCCATCACAGATAGGCTGCAAAGGTTGTATGCACATGTGGATACAGCTAGGCTAATGCGGTCACCTAGTCCATCAACGTCTGGTAAGATGGTGCACCCCTGTGATGGAGAAGCTTGGCAGCAATTTGATCAAGACTTTCCAGAGTTTGCAAAGGACAAAAGAAATGTGCGGCTTGCTGTGTCAACTGATGGTTTCACGCCATTTAGTATAAGTGCTGCCCCGTACTCATGCTGGCCAGTCTTTGTGACGCCATTAAATCTACCTTCTGGCACACTCTTAAGGCCGGAGTATATATTTCTTGCCCTTGTTATTCCTGGCCCTAAGCATCCTGGTAAAAAGTTAAATGTTCTAATGCAACCCTTAGTTGATGAATTTCAAACATTATGGGAAGGGGTTGACACAATTGATGCTTCGATAAAGCGTAGCTTCAAAATGAAGGCAGCATACCTTTGGTCTGTACATGACTTCATGGCATATGGAGACTTTGCTGGATGGAGCACCCATGGTAGATTGTCATGCCCGTATGGATATGGCTGCCTAGGTTTCCAACTCCGTAATGGTCATAAGGCTTGTTGGTTTGACTGTCATAGGCGTTTCTTGCCTTTAGACCATGTGTTTAGGAAACAAGCTAATGCATTTCGTAAGAACACAAGAGTGTTGGACGAGCCACCTAGGAGGTTGACAGGGGAGGAACTCCAGGCCAATGTGACCAGACTTGCAAGTGACACAGACACCTTTGGTAAATTGCACAATTGGACACATGTATTTTGCTTTAGACAGCTTCCATATTTCTCTAAGTTACTGCTTCCACGTAATATTGATGTGATGCACAATGAAAAGAATATGAGTGAAGCCATATGGAACACATGCTTTGACATAGCTGGTAAGACCAAAGATAATGTGAAAGCTAGGCTAGATTTAGCTATGATTTGTAATCGGCCTTCGTTACATTTGGTCCAAAAGAACAATGGGAAATGGGACAGGCCTAGAGCTCCATTCTGCATTCACAAAGATGACAAGCCAATCATTCTTCAATGGTTCAAAGAATTGAAGTTTCCTGATGCATACGCAGCCAACATTAGGCGTGGTGTGGACTTGCAACATAAGAGGATTCTTGGCCTAAAAAGTCATATCATCACATATTTTTCTAATATCGTTCAGTGGTACTCATGACCATGTTAGCATCTAGAAGATTACTACTACTACTACAATGTATCAACCAAACTAATATTTCTCTTTATATATATAGGTCACTGGTTTGTCTCATGTTGGCTCAGAATCGACTAATGATGATAATGCCGCGAACGGCCACGATGAAGACAATTCCAATGGCACATACAGAGCTGTACTGGAAACATTGAACTACCATAGTGGACACCATGCATGAAGGTGGGAGTGATTACAGAGATAATGCCACTTTGTTGTGTTCGTCGTAGAAGTTGTTGGTAGTTGCCACTTCTAACCTTTAGACAGTAAAGATGCAGCTAAGAAGTTGATGCTAGCTTTTGTGAACGACTAATCAACTAGTGGTGCTTTTGTGAAATTATTATTTATGTAGCTGTGGATGCAAGACCAATGGACATCTTATTTATGTAGTTGTCGATGCAAGACATATGAACATCTTATTTATGTATTTGTGGATGCAAGACCTATGAGCACCTTAATTAGTGGTTGTTCATCCCAACTATGGAACCTAATTCTGTTTGTGCATATACTACTAGATGGTTTTATGAAACATCATGTTTGTGCTGATGGTTGCAACGGACCAATGGACATCTTATTTATGAAATTGTGAATAAATGAGGTTCTAATGAGGCTGATGGTTGCAATGAAGAAAATTTATTTTCCTGTCGGTACGCTGTAATTTACTGTCAGGACAAAATTGACAGGGAAAATTTCATATTTCCTGTCGGGCAGTAAACGACAGAAGAAAATCAATATTTTCTGTCGGTATGGATTATATTACTGACGGGGCAAAACCGACAAGAAAATTTATTCCCTGTCGGTACACATTTTTTCCCTGTCGTCTTATTTCGACAGAAATATATTTCTAGACCTGACGACCGTTAATTTTCCTGTCGACGACCCACCGACAAGAAAAACTACATCCCGACAGGAAAAACCAAAAACCAACAGGAAAATTGTATTTCACTGTCGCTCTAGCCCTGTCGGAATTTTTCTGTCGGTATACCGACAGTAAAATTAGTTTGGGGTTTTCTGTGTCGGTTTTTTGTATTTCCCTGTCGGTTCCGTACCGACAGAAAATTTTGAGTTTCCAGTAGTGACGATGACTTTTGTGTTTGGATTTGGTTGCGGCAGCAGCTATGGCAACCTCGGATGTGGCCATTCATTTTGGTCTGGATGTAGTTGTGGCAGTGAGTTTGGCGGCTGCTGCAGGGCTTCGACCTCGACACGCGTGAGCGGAGTTGTCAAGTACGGTTGTCACTATGAACAATTCGGCTGCAAGGAGAAGTGCTGGTGTTCTTAACTAAACCTACCTACCTCCTCTACCAGGTAGTCTGAGTTTCTGAATCTATGTGAACCCTATCTGTTACTGGGTTCTTGATGGTAATATGAACCATAATCTGAATAACTTTGGAGTTATTGTATATAAATGCTAGTTTTTGAATTTGTGCCAGATTAGCTGAGATCAAAACCATCTTGTGATACAGTCACAGACTCACAGCTAAAGCACATATGATTAAAACACGACATGTCGTTTCGCAAAAAAAAAACACGGCATTTCTACATCGTCTGACACTCATATTTCTAGAAAAAAGGTTAGACTTTGTGCTCACACCACAGAAACATGAAATAATACAATATTTTTGTTCTTCTGTGACTTGAAGCTTGAGCCTACAACTCTTATGTGATATTTAATTTGTTCAATGCAACTTATATTTGTTTGAGGCCATCCATTATTTTAGGTGTATTTTTTTCTTAGGTGGTATGCGTGCTGGTTTTGTTTTTTTGTCATTTCTTTTATAAATTATTACTATCTTCACATGTGCTGCATACGAAGACTAAATTATGTCACCAGAATTTCAATTTTATTTCAAACCTAAACATGCCCATAATTTTCTAGCTACTATCCTTCGGGTCACAAGGAAACAAGTAGCTGGGAGGTTGATCGCGTGCATATTATTTTAGATGAACTCAATAAATTATCCACAAGGGATGAGGTGGAACATTATTGCAGCATAGCATTATTGATTTGGTTTCGATGTATTTTGAAGGTGGATAATTATGTAGAACTCGTTGACTTATAGGTTGGAGTCAACATGTAGATCTAAGTGCTTTCCTAGAGGATATGCAATCAGTTCATCTTGTAGTTCGAGCTCTGGTAGCTATCTTGTATTGGACCATCTTTGTACCTTGTTGAGTATAAGTATCACATACTGATGGAATCATACTCAGTCTCCATATATGCATCTTGTAGCCCGTAGTTGTAGTCCGTAGTATTCTCTTCTTGGCTGTTGTAGTAGAATAGTAGGAACTCACACTTTTTAATTGTGTGTTGCATATACTATACAAGAAAGGTGTCTTTAGTATCCATTTCTTAATTGCACTATTGTAGGTAGTAAATTATACACCTAAATTTGTACAATTATGGTGTTTAACATGTGTAATATTCAGCCTTTAAATTAGCTTTCCCACTATTTTGTTTTTCTTTTACATTTGATTAAGTATTAAAAATATATGTTCAAAAAGCTTTACACTAGGAATACTCTTTACTTTAGTAGTCCAAGTGTACTATCATTTAGATTGTTTTATGATCAATAATATTTCTCTAATCTGGATCATAGATTTACTGGACTTGATGTACGTTAACTCGATATTTTCTTCATGCATGGTCAACAAGATCAGAAGATGATGATATAGTTTCACAATGACCATTGAAATGTTTAGTTTTGAAGAGCTCTTTGCTGCAACTGATAATTTCATTATGACCCTTAGGATAAGCTCTATGGGCCAAGGCATAGTCTATATGAAGACCACTTACCGACATCAGCCAGGTCAATTTCTGCTATATACCATAGTAATACATGCATCTCTTTCGCTCAAAAAAATACATGCATCTTAAATCATTGTTATTGTGTCAGTATTCAACTCATTATTGATACTTTTCTGTTTTACATTTTTTTACATTGTTTTTGTTAGAAACTTACAAAAAACTGTGGGCAGAATATGCAAATATTGTACACAATATGAAGCACCTGCAAACTGAAATTGAGCTCAATAACAGATTACAATAATTTTGGATCTCACTTGAGAGAATCTATGGACAACTAATTATGCTAGTATATTTTAGCATGGGAAAAGAATCAGAAGAAAACAGCTCTATCCAATCTGTTCAAAGCTCTTGAGGAATGTGGACTATCAAAGTAGAGACCAATGGGTCATGAGGTACTGTGAAAGCACAAGAATGTTATGTGAATATTTAACAAAGATCTAGGTTTACAAGAAGTCAGTTCTTAGTTATTTTTAGTATCTGGGGCTATAGATCAACATATATCAGTTTTGTCTTTATGCTTTGAGCAACCTATAGGTTAACAAGGCCACGTCCTTAGTCACCTATTGACTGTGTTGTCTGGACAACGTCATCTTGCTTGTAATCTATTTGATCGCTGAACCAATTCCAACATGCTATTTTCTTACATTCAAGAAGTACTTCATGACTTATGCCCTTTTCATTTTAGGGCTTCAAAATCAATTTGCAAAACTCACTTGTTATCCATTATAGGAATGAGTAAATCTCTATCTTCAAGCCAAAATATATTAGGAATTTTAATTGGATGCAAACGACATTTAGATTTTTTTTTACTTTAGAGCGTAAATATGCCAAATATTTTCTCCGATAAACTATAGTAATATTGCTTCATATAGCACTTGGTATACCACTGAACTATGTGATTCTAATTCTGTACTACATAGTTGTTGAAGTGTCATGTTCCTATTAATATCTGTTGTTGATGAAAAAGAAACAAATTAAATATTTAGCTACATAATTACAATCAGTAAAAATGTTAATTTCATGTATTGGGCACCATAATTTAGTTCTAAGTATATGCAATATGGTAGTGTTGAATCATTTGCCTCCTCGATTTGTCTTTTTTCTACTAGTGGGTGCTGCTAGACTTCTAGGACTGGATAAATACATAAACATCAACAAAAAATATTTCTCTAATTTTATCTTTGTGATTTGTGCCACACACAAAATAGATTTGCCCTTATCCTTTCATAGAAAAGTTATTTTTTTGTGATCTATGTCAACACATTTCAAATATTTGTCTATCTTTTTTAATTGAGATTTCTGGCAGCAGACATCAATTTTTGTCATTGTCATTTTATAGAAAAAATATATATCTTATGATTTGAGGAAACATATTTTAGATACTTATGATTTGTGCCAAAATAGAACCCACAAGCTCAGCTCCTCCTCCCTTTAAATATTCTCTCTCATGTGTAAGTCAGGCCACTAATGGCATGGACCTAGACCACTAGTTGGGTCTCTTCTTCCCCACCTACCCACACTCTCTCGGTCTCTATTTCTCTTTCTCCCTGCCCTAGCAGTAGCTAGTGAGAGGACGATCAAAGCTCTATCCTCTCTCTATCATCATTATTTATGCATGTATTGTTAGATGGGGCAAAAAATCTTTTTCTGTACAAGTTTGTTTGAGCATTGGTATACTACACCTGTGTGTTTTGACGGTTGTCAGCACCTAGTTTTGTGCTCATTCGATGGGTGTCGTGGAGTTCCATTTGTACATCTCTATTTCTTTCTCTAATTTAGATGGCCCACTATCAGTACTATTTTCAAATTTGAGTGGTGCCTATCTTTTTCTGGCCATATCATTTCCCCATCGTCTTCTTCCAATCTTCCTGTGACGCTCTCTGTCCTTGGTTAGAGAGGTGATTCCTTTGGTTTCTAAATTCGTTGCTTTTACTTCATTCGATTTCATGAAATCTTCGTTGCTGGAGTAGGTTCATGTGTTCTGCCTTGTTCTAGATGCTAGGGTTCAAGTTTATTTCTAGGATTTGGTGTCTATTGTGTTGCCTAGGGTCCGAGTAGGCATTTGGTATTGACTTGTAGGTCGAATTTGGATTGGATTTGCTTGTTTGGTTGCTCTACTTGTCTCCCTGGGCCGCGCAACCGACCATGCTTTGTCATGTTGGCCAGTTGTAGCACTGAACGCATCTTGGCCCCTAGTGGGTTTCGGTGATTGCATGAAATACAAGATTACTATGACTAACGTGTGTTTTGCAGAAACAAGGATAAGTTAGGTCATGGTAATGGCGACGATACGGGCATATGCAGTTCATGTCCCCTGGCGATGGAAATCGTTTCGGTTTTCAAAGGACGGACGACGAAGACGGTGGTAGGCTAGGCTAAGTGTCGCATGGTGTTGGAGGATACTTAGGTAGTCTTAGGTCTTTGTTTTTCCTTTGGCCGTACTATAAAGAGGGGTGTGAATCAGTAGCTTGACCTAGATGAGTTTATTGAGGTAGGTGTGGTGCACACTTGTTATTTCATAGCCCTAGGTAGCTCAGAGAGATGCCTTATGTCGAGAGGAACAAAAGTCGTTAAGACCGCATCACGATCCGAGTTGATCTTGCCCTTGGTATGGGCATCGGACGCTGGTTTAGTGGGCATCGGAGGCTCCGATGCCCACATCGACTTAGGGTTTGGCCTGGTGCGTGGCATCGGAGGCTTCAATGGTGCCACATCGGATCCTCCGGTGTCACTGTTCACTTGGGAGTGAACTGTGGAGGGCATCGGACGCTGAGGGCCAGCGTCCGATGGCCGTCCAGAGAGGTTCCAGAGAGGTTATTTGGGCATCGGACGCGTCTGATGCCCCCGCAGAAACCCAGCTTTGTCCTATTTTTGGATGGCCGGTTGGGGGAGTATAAATACTTCCTTCCTTCCATCCATTTGAGTGTTCTTGCCATTTCCATCTGCTGAGAGACACCTTGTGAGTGTGAGAAAGAGCAAGAGCCCTAGTGAGGTTGAGTGATTTGCTAATTGTGAGAATTAGACACCTCCTAGTGAGAATTGAGTACCAAGTGTGCATCCATCCATCTCTTTGGCCTTGTCTTGGTCAAGTGAGAGTTCTAGCTTGTTACTCTTGGTGATTGGCATCACCTAGATGGCTTGGTGGCAATCGGAGAGCTTGGTGATCATCCGGAGGCTTTGTGGATGACCCAAGCCATGTTGTGACCGGTAGCGAGCGATTCACCGGGCCGGAGTAGCGAAGAATCAGCTCGTAGTGAGCACTTGATCCTTGCGCGGATCAAGGGGGAGCGATACCCTTGCGCGGGTGCTCCAACGAGGACTAGGGGGTGTGCTGACACCTTGATACCTCGGCAAAAAGATCGTCGTGTCATCTCTACTCTCTTTACTTCGCATTTACTCTTGAGCAATTCAATTTCGCATTTACTTATTGTTCATTCTAGTTGAATTGCCATGCTAGAGTAGAAATGGTTTAGCGATAGTCTTTTGTACGGTTGGTTCTTGTTATACACTTCTAGGCACTAGGGGGTTAATTGGGCTTGATAGGTTTTAATTATCGAAAGAAGTTTTAGAAAAGCCCAATTCACCCCCCCCCCCTCTTGGGCATCTTGATCCTTTCAATTGGTATCGGAGCCTCGTGCTCTCGATTTAGGCTTAACCACCTAGAGTTAAGATGTCCGGGGGTGATGGACCACCGCCCATGTTCGAGGGAGATGACTTTCCATATTGGAAAATCCGTATGGAGTCGTACCTAGAAGCGGTTGATGTTAAATGCCGCGATGCCGCTATCACCGGCTTTGCCAAGCCCAAGGAAGGCACAAGCCTTACTCCTAATGAGGAGGAAAATGAGAAATGGAATGCAAAAGCCAAAAACATCCTTTTTAGAGGCATTTGCAAAGATGTGTTCAATCACGTTCGGAACCACAAAAATGCCCATGATCTATGGGAGAACATTTGTGCGCTCCATGAGGGAACCAAGAGTGAGCGTGAGGAGCGTTATCATTTGGTTATGCAAAAGATGAACTCTTTTGAAATGCTTGCTCATGAAAATGCAAATGAAATGTACTCACACTTGAATGTTCTTGTAGAGGAGCTCAATGGTCTTAGCCTCACACAAATGCAACCATCTGATGTTGTGAGGAAGATTCTATGTGTCCTCCCTATTGACAAGTATGGACACATTGTGACGGTGCTATATCAAGGTGATCTTTCCACATCCACACCAACACAAGTCTTGGGGAAGATCAATGCTCATGAGATGTACATGCACATCACACCAAGTGGTGGCTCTTCCACCGACAAGAAGAAGGACTTGGCTTTCAAAGAAAGCCATGACAAGAAGGGCAAATCCAAGGCTATTGAGGTGCATCATGAGAGCACAAGTGATGATGAAGATGATCTTCCCAAGCCCAAGAAAGAGAGCTACAAGAACAAGAACAAGGGCAAGAAAGATGACTCATCAAGCGAAGATGAGAAGAAGAATGAGAAGCCCTACAAGAAGGATGGCAAGAAGAAGAAGCAACACCACAAGAAAGGTGGCAAGGCCTACATTGTTGGTGATTGGCTCACCGATATTGATTCCTCCGGTGGCTCATCAAATGAAGATAGTGATGATGAGAAGGAGAAGGTGGCCGCTCTAGTCATTGGGATCTCTACACCACCACCACCACCGCCATCGTCCTCTACACACCTATGCCTCATGGCAAACGGTGACCGGAAGGTACAAAGTGATGATGACTCTAGTGATGATGATAGTGATGGAGGGTTCAAAGCTCCTTCTTATGATGAACTTGTTGAATTGCTAAATGACTACACTAAAATCATAAGAAAGACTAGAGCTAAGAATGATAGGCTTGCTCGTGATAATGATGCTCTTATTGAAAAATATGACAATGCTATGCATGCTAGTGAAGAGTTGAAAAATGAACTTGCTACTATGTCATCTTCCATAAAGGAGCTCAAGTCCTCTAACAAAGAGCTCAAAGATAAAAATGAAAAACTTGATAAGATGCATAGTGATCTTTCCACTAGTCATACTTTGCTTAAGGAACAATATACTCAAGTGAAAGTAGATTATGATACTCTCACCATTGCTTATGATATGCTTTCACATGAGACACATGATGCTCCTAACCTTGTTGTTAAGTGTGATATAGCAACATCTTGTGAGGACTTGGTTAGTGAGCATGTTGAGCAAAGTGCTAGTGGCAAGGGCAAGAAAGTGGTTGAGGCCAATCACTATGATGACTATGTCAAGATCAAGAATGAGAATGCAAAGCTCAAGGTTCATCTAGAAAAGCTTTCAACCACCAAGCAAGTTATCATTCAATCTCATGATGATGACTATAGCATGACACTTGAGCTAGACATGCTAAAAGAAGAGAACAAGAGATTGAAGATGGAGAGGGACTACAAAATGACACCATCTCAATTGGAACTCCAACAAGAGAATGACAAGCTCAAGAAGGAGAAAGAGCACCTCACCACCGGTTTGAGGAACTTCACCAAGGGCCAATGTCTTCAAAGTGAGCTTCTCATGAACACCGTCATGAAGACCAATAGAAATGGCATTGGCTTTCTTGAAGAGAAGATGAAGCAACGCAAGAGAATCACTAAGCCAAAGAAGAAGAAGATTGGGAGATGCTATGAGTGTGGAAAGGAAGGACACTTTGCTCATGATTGTGAGGAGCCAAAGCCCACACCCTTGCCCAAGCATGCTAGGCCCTTTGATTTCAATGCTCACTACATGCTTAGACAAGATTCTAGTGGCAAAGTGAAAGTCATGTTTATGGGGCCACCTAACAAGAATAGGCCAAGGCAAATTTGGGTTGCTAAGTCACTAGTTGAGAAGGTTAAGGGACCGCAACAAGTTTGGGTCCCAAAAGCTCAAGCTTGATTTCTTGTGTGTGTAGGTGAACTACAAGACCGGTGGATCACATTGGGTAATTGATAGTGGATGCACACAACATATGACCAGAGATCCCCGGATGTTCACCTCACTAGAAGAGAATGTCAATGACCAAGAAAAGATAACATTTGGTGACAATTCAAAGGGCAATGTCAAAGGATTGGGCAAAGTGGCTATATCAAATGATCATACCATCTCCAATGTGCTTCTTGTTGCATCTTTGAGCTTCAACTTGCTATCCGTTGGGCAACTTTGTGATCTTGGCTTTCAATGTTTGTTCACCGACAAGGAAGTGGTTGTGACCAAGAAAGATGATGCACAAGTGATCTTCAAAGGATTTAGATACAACAATCTCTACCTAGTGGATTTCTCCTCCAAAGAAGCCAACTTGAACACATGTTTTGTTCACTAAGCAATCACTTGGTTGGCTATGGCATAGAAGGTTGGCACATGTGGGAATGAACACTCTCAACAAGCTATTGAAGAAGGATTTAGTTAGGGGCTTGAAAGATGTCAAATTTGAGAAGGACAAATTGTGTAGTGCATGTCAAGCCGGCAAGCAAGTTGCTAACACTCATCCAACCAAAGCTTTCGTATCAACATCAAGAGAGTTAGAGCTTCTTCATATGGATCTATTTGGGCCAACAACATATGCAAGTTTGGGAGGAAACCTCTATTGCCTAGTGATTGTTGATGACTATTCTCGGTACACTTGGGTATTCTTTCTTCATGATAAATCTGAAGCAACCCCTTCATTCAAGAAGTTTGCCAAGAGAACTCAAAATGAATTTGATGTGAAGATCAAGAAGATTAGAAGTGACAACGGAAAGGAGTTTGACAACACCCATATTGAGGAATATTGTGATGAAGTTGGGATCAAGCATGAAGTGTCCGCAACCTACACACCACAACAAAATGAGGTAGTTGAGAGGAAGAACCGGACCCTAATCACCCTAGCAAGGACAATGCTAGACGAGTACTCTACACCAGAGAGATTTTGGGCGAAAGCAATCAACACTGCTTGCTATGCATCAAACCGATTGTTCCTCCATCGTCTACTTAGCAAGACCCCCTATGAGCTACTCAACAACAAGAAGCCGGATGTATCCTTCTTTAGAGTGTTTGGGTGCAAATGCTCCATCTACAAGAAGCGCCAACACCTAGGGAAGTTTCAACGCCGATGTGATATTGGTTTTCTTGTTGGTTACTCATTGAAGTCCAAAGCATATCGAGTATTCAACCATGCCACCGGGATGGTAGAAGAAACATATGATGTGGAATTTGATAAATCTAATGGCTCTCAAGGAGAGCATGAGAATCTTGATGATGTAGGTGATGAACCATTGAGGGAAGCAATGAAGAACATGCCGGTTGGAGCCATCAAGCCTAAAGATGATGATGATGATGTGCAAGTCATTGACAAGCCATCCTCATCCAATGTACCACTTGATGATGACAAAGATGGGAGGGATCCAAATGAAGATACTCATGTCTCCCATGATCAAATGGTAGTACAAGCTCAAGATGTTGGGTGCTCCACAAGCGGTCCCTCAAGTGGTTGATCGAAGGACTACTCCTCTACTACAAGCTCATCCTCAAGATCTCATCATAGGGAGTCCGACAAGGGGTGTAATGACTCGCTCTCAAAAACTTGCTTTATTTATGGAACATCACTCCTTTGTTTCTCTTGTTGAGCCTACCATTGTAGATGAAGCTCTAGGTGATCCGGATTGGGTGAATGTCATGCATGAAGAACTAAACAACTTCACCCGCAACCAAGTTTGGACACTTGAAGAGCGACCAAAAGGCGCAAGAGTCATTGGAACAAAATGGGTGTTTAGGAACAAGCAAGATGATCAAGGCAAGGTTGTTAGAAACAAGGCAAGGCTAGTGGCAAAGGGGTTCTCTCAAGTTGAAGGCTTGGATTTTGGAGAGACCTTTGCACTGGTTGCAAGGCTCGAAGCCATTTGTATCCTCCTTGCATATGCATCACATCATGACATTAAATTATATGAAATGGATGTAAAAAGTGCATTTTTAAATGGCTTCATAAATGAACTAGTCTATGTTGATCAACCTCCCGGGTTTGAAGACCCTAGATATCCTAATCATGTTTATAGGTTGTCCAAGGCGCTATATGGGCTCAAGCAAGCCCCTAGAGCGTGGTACGAGCGCCTCTAGGACTTCCTCATTGAGAAGGGCTTCACCATTGGGAAGGTCGACACCACACTATTCACCAAGAAGCTTGATGGAGAGATCTTCATTTGTCAAGTCTACGTCGATGATATCATCTTTGGGTCAACAAATGAAGCCTATTGCAAGGAATTTGGTGACTTGATGTCGAAGGAGTTCGAGATGCCTATGATTGGCGAGCTCACATTCTTCCTAGGCTTTCAAGTCAAGCAATTGAAGGAGGGGACTTTTATATCTCAAGAGAAGTACACAAAAGACCTCCTCAAGCGCTTCAACATGGATGATTGCAAGCCTATCAAGACTCCAATGCCAACCAACGGACACCTCGACCTAGATGTGGGAGGTAACCTGGTTGATCAAACTCTCTACCATTCTATGATTGGTGGCTTGTTATATTTGACCACATCTAGGCCCGACATCATGTTTAGTGTGTGCATGTGTGCTCGCTTTCAAGCCGATCCTAGGGAATCACATCTCATAGCGGTGAAGAGAATCCTTAGGTACCTAAAGCACACCCCAAGCATTGGCCTTTGGTATCCCAAAGGAGCTAACTTCCAACTCGTTGGGTATTCCGATTCGGATTACGCGGGTTGCAACATTGATAGAAAAAACACATCCGGAGGGTGCCATTTGCTTGGGAGATCACTAGTGTCATGGAGTTCAAAGAAGCAAAATAGTGTGGCCTTGTCTACCGCCGAGGCGGAATACATAGACATGGGTGCTTGTTGTGCACAAATCCTTTACATGAAGTAAACCCTTTTAGACTATGGTGTAGTTCTAGAAAGGGTACCTTTGTTGTGTGACAATGAGAGCGCGGTTAAGCTTGCTAACAACCCGGTTCAACACTCTCGCACAAAGCACATAGATATTCACCATCACTTTCTTAGAGATCATGTTTCCAAGAAAGACATGTCCTTAGAGGGAGTTAGAACTAAAGATCAATTGGCGGATATCTTCACAAAACCCCTAGATGAGAACACTCTTTGTAGATTGCGAAGTGAGCTTAATGTGCTTGATCTAAGTAACTTTGTCAAAAGGTGAAAGGGGGTTGTCTTTGCATTGCATTGTATCATATGCCATGTTTAAATTATGCTATGCATATAGGCTTGTCAGACATGGTTAAGATAACCGCCCTAAAAGCGTGTGAAGAAGCTTACCCATGAGCAAACTTGACAAGCAACCTAGATTCAAATTCCGTATTGCATTGCATATGCATGTTTGTTGCTTTGTCGTTTCTTTTCGGTTTTGTTTTGAGCAACTGCTGTGTTCGTCCACCGCTAGGGGGAGCATTTGAGGCTCCTAATGGTTGAGACCCCTAGTTTTGGTGGTCACATGTTGTCTCCTCGGGATTTATCGCCTATTTTACCTACAAACAATATGTAGCCTATGGCAAAATACTTATAAAATTGAGGGTTTAAGCGAGGATGCTCATACTAGGTTCCAACTGGTATTTATTTGCCTCTTATTTGAGTTGGAACTTAGTTGGGAGAGGGAGCCGCAACAGAGATCTTTAGAACTGCCCTAAATGCTGCATCGGAAGAAGCATCAGACGCTGCATCAGAAGCAAGCTAGCATCCGATGCCTGCACTGTAGACAGCCCCGGCTGAAACAGTGGTAGAGGAGCCTCCGATGTGTCACCATCGGAGCCTCCGATGGTCCATCAGACGCTCCACAGCGTCCGATGCTGAGGCAATGGATGCTTCCAATGTAATTTCGACGGTTTTGAAACTCTCTGGACAGGCATCGGCGCGTCCGATGCGTAATCATCGGCGCGTCCGATGCTCCTTTAAGCGGCGCAAATAGGCTCTTCTGATGACATTCGGGTCCCACACGTCATATCGTCTCCTTCGTCTTCTCTGCGCGTCCACACCCGCTCGCAACTGATCCCGCCGCCGCGCCCAAGCCCTAAGCCCTAACCTCCAGCGCCACCGTGGCCCACCCTCCCGTGCCCTCGCCGCCGGCTGCTCGTGCCCCGCCGCCGGCCGCCGCAGCTGCTCCGCACCCGTAGTCTCATCGTGCCTGCACCCCCGTGCGCGCGCGCGTCAGAGACCTGCCACCGCCCTCGCCCTCGCCAGTATGCTCGATTTCGACCACGGGTCTTCGCCGGCGCTCTTCACCGTCCACGACTGTTTCCTCATCTCCGGCGATCCTACACCCGACAGCCCGACCCCTTGCAGTGAGCACCATTCTCCCACCATTCATCACATATGCCCTCACGGTGCTCGACAATATGCCGCAATGCCTGTTCCTCCTTGTTTTAACCTTCGTTTTCACCTATGTCTCATGCAGTCTCACTTGGTGTGTCGTGTGGACCCTGGACCGTCAGTCCTTACCTTTTGCTTGGCTCATCTCGTCGATTGTCAGGTAGCAATGCCCATCTATATCTTATCACATATGCTTTGCTTCTAATAGGTCTCACTTACCTCTAGCGTATGAATGCTTATATATCTCTCTCTCATTCTTCTCACAGCGAGTCAGTGTGACAGTTGACAGCTTGGTCAGTGGGCAGTGTCAGTTAACCCGGGGCCAAGCCCGCGGGTAAGGATCGAGGCCAAGCCTCGCGAGTGACAGCGGCAGAGTTTCTCAGTGACAGGGGGAGTCTGTGCCAGTGTTTGCTTGTCGGGGGCTTTCAGCGTCAGTGGTTTCTGTTTAGTGGCAGTTTGTCTTTCAGCGTAGTCCAGGGCTTCTTCAGTGCAGTGCTTTTCGTTCTTGTCAGCCATGCTGCATTGCAAGAACGTCAGTGGTGGTCCAGGGGATTCACCTCCGTGTCCCCCCCTTCCGGTCAGCGACCCAGGAAGGGGAAGCTTATCGTGCGCCAGAAGCGCACTCGTCAGGAGCGCGAGGCAGTTCAGGCCCAGGCAGTGGCCGATGCAGCAGAGAGAGCCGAGCAGGGAGGCTGTACGGGCAGACTCAGGATTGAGGACCAGTTGTCCCCTGACCAGAGGCGTGCCGTTGAGGAGGTCGAGCGTTGACATGGCTCGCCGACTGGCATGCTCTTTGCTGCCGGTCGTCGGACAACGTTCACCTCCCCAGGGGTCGAGCCCCAGAGCTCAGCACAGGGCCAGGCAAAGGCCGAGGCAGCTCAGACAGAGGCAGCAGAGGCAGAGGCAGAGGCAGAGGAGGAGGTCCCTGAGGTGGTTCCCCCACGCCGGTCGACCCGTCGCAGGACTGCGGTGCCACCCCGGCCCGACGTCCCTCTGCGGGGAGCCCGTCCTCCATCGCGGCGTGCACCTCCACCGATACCGCGACTGGACCTCAGGGGAACCACTTGCTCATAGATCCAGACACTTCGACTCATACCAGTGGAGCAGTGGTTTCCCAGGGAGCGGCAGGAGCAGGCCAATCCAGACTTCTTCACTGTGCTCCAGGAGGATTTCTATCAGGGCTACAGGAACACTGAGATTTCTCTGCGACCCTAGCGTGTTTGTTCTCTGGAGGCAGTTGTCGATGCAACAGGAGAGCAGATTCACCCCATACTCACTTACCTACCTGGTTTAGCAGACCTTCTGGGGCAGTCTGGCTCATATGTTGAGGACTGGGTATTTCAGTTCTACGTCTCGCTGTGGGTGCACCCAGACCGAGAGACTATTGAGTTCGCACTTGAGGGGGAGCACTACAGGCTGTTCTCGTCCGAGATCCGGGAGTGGTTTGGATTGACACGATCTCAGACCCAGATCCATGACTTGTGCTACGACCGGACGGAGCCACCCCGCCGCCCTCACGGTGGTGCATAGCCCTCGACAGACCTGGTTCGCCCGTGCTTCACAGAGCCGTTCGGCGAGGGTTCGAGCCGCACTCCGAGGGATCTCACCCCTACGGCTCGGATCCTCAACGCGATTCTACGGCGGACCTTGTTACCTAGGGTGGGCTTCGGAGAGGGTCTTTCCAGGCTGCAGCTATGGCTTCTTGCATATATGGTCAAGCAGCAGGAGTTCGACGTCTAGGACATGATCTTGTGTGAGATAGAGGACACTGTAGCAGAGGGCATCAAGGCCCGCAGGCAGCTTCCGTATGCTCATTGGATTTCATTCATACTTTGGAAGGTAGCTACCACCACTGGTACCCACCTCAGTCAGTCACTCACCGGATCTGCGACCGTATTCCCCGAGTATAACATGAGTCAGTTATTGGGATACGGTCGGGACCGCAGGCAGCCAGAGCAGCAGGCACCGACTAGTTCACGCTAGAGGCCTGAGGTCCTAGAGTCAGCTCAGGAGCAGGACGAGGCCGTTCAGGCCCTCGCAGAGCAGGAGCTTGCCGATCTCGAGGGTGGTGACCCGCACGTAGTCTCGGATCCCACAGACAACTCAGATGAGGACTACCAGCTCCCGCCTCGCTACCAGTCGTGTGCACACGACCACCAGGCCGGGACCAGCAGTACTGCCTCCTCGATCCAGCGCTCCTTGCTATTCTAGCACGGATGGAGGAGTAGCAGAGGACTGTCACTCAGGACATCCAGAGGCTTGCACAGGAGCAGCAACGGTTGGCCCAACAGCAGGCTCTTGCACAGCAGCAGGCTCAGGAGCGTTCAGACGCCCTGCAGCGTCAGATGATGGCCCTCCAGCAGCAGACTTTGAGCTTCATGGAGAGACTAGCCAGCGGACCTCCCCAGTGGCAGTGGCAGCAGCCCCCTCCTCCGCAGCAGCTACAGTGGCAGCCACCAGTTCCTCCACAGTCGTTCGGTCCGCCACCTCAGTTTGGTCAGCAGCAGCAGCAGCTTCTGGGCCCTGGCTCCTCGCAGTTTACGAGTTTTACTACTCCAGGCGGGGCCCCGCTCTTCAGTTCGCTATGGACAGGGTTCACTCCCAGGCCGACAGAGTCGCTCTACGCTACGACGACCTCTGTGACTCGCGACCTGTCGGCCACCTTCAGCGAGCTCACCGGATTCCCCACTCCAGATCTTCTGGATCCGGTGCAGACGTCGACGGCTCCAGTGACTTCTACCACTGAGACCCTCCCAAGCTCCGTCGCGTCTTCCGAGCAGACAAAGCCTGTGCAGTCTGAGACGACCACGTCAGTTCAGCCTGAGTTGTCTGTTATACCCCGAGCTTCCGCACTCCGATACTCAGGTTGACACTACTACAGCGACTGCGACAGAGTCAGTGCCAGAGTCAGAGCAGGCAGAGCAGTCCATGCCGGAGCAGACCCCGACCGCTTCTCAGCAGCTTCCAGCTTCAGAGGGTCAGCAGGCCACCGGCGACTCGTCCTCTGACTCTGAGGCCCTCCTTCAGCAGTTCGAGTTCACGCAGAGGACTCCAGAGACAGCACCTGACTCGTCTGCACCACCTCCGCCCTCCGACGCTTAGTTTGGCGCTTGATGCCAAAGGGGGAGAGTGGCCGAGTATAGCGATAAGGGGAGTGATGTGAGAGGGTTTCGATTTCTTATGTTGTGTTATGCTCACATACGCTCTTTACTTGTCGCATCTTTTGTGCATATTTATGTTATATACTTATGCTATGGATCTCATGACATGTTTGTGCTCACTATGATATTATATATGATATGTCATGTCATTTCACTTTACTCGATTACTTGTGCTCAATTCTCATTTGTTATGTATTCGAGCTCTTTACTCTTGCACTTGCTATTCACTCTAACTTGTTGAGTGCAGGATGTTGGCATGATATGTATGAGCTTGCCCCTAATCTTTTTCTCTTATTCATTATAAGTTCATACATGTCATGATTTGAAAACCTCTTCTCTCTATACTCGATCTCGTGTTGTCATCAATCACCAAAAAGGGGGAGATTGAACGCATCTTGGCCCCTAGTGGGTTTCGGTGATTGGATGAAACACAAGATTACTGTGACTAACGTGTGTTTTGCAGAAACAGGGATAAGTTAGGTCACGGTAATGGCTACGATACAGGCATATGGAGTTCATGTCCCCTAGCGATGGAAATCGTTTTGGTTTTCAAAGGACGGACGACGAAGACGGTGGTAGGCTAGGCTAAGTGTTGCAAGGTGTTGGAGGACACTTAGGTAGTCTTAGGTCTTTGTTTTTTCCTTTGGCCATACTATAAAGAGGGGTGTGAATCAGTAGCTTGACCTAGATGAGTCTATTGAGGTAGGTGTGGTGCGCACTTGTTATTTCATAGCCCTAGGTAGCTCAGAGAGATGCCTTATGTCGAGATGAACAAAAGTCGTTAAGACCGCGTCGCGATCCGAGTTGATCTTGCCCTTGGTATGGGCATCGGACGCTAGTTCAGTGGGCATCGGAGGCTCCGATGCCCACACCGACTTAGGGTTTGGCCTGGTGCGTGGCATCGGAGGCTCCGATGGTACCACATCGGATCCTCCGGTGTCACTGTTCACTTGGGAGTGAACTGTGGAGGGCATCGGACGCTGAGGGCCAGCGTCCGATGGCCGTCCAGAGAGGTTCCAAAGAGGTTATTTGGGCATCGGACGCGTCTGATGCCCCCGCAGAAACCCAGCTTTGTCCTGTTTTTGGATGGCCGGTTGGGGGAGTATAAATACTTCCTTCCCTCCATCCATTTGAGTGTTCTTGCCATTTCCATCTGCTGAGAGACACCTTGTGAGTGTGAGAAAGAGCAAGAGCCCTAGTGAGGTTGAGTGATTTGCTAATTGTGAGAATTAGACACCTCCTAGTGAGAATTGAGTAGCAAGTGTGCATCCATCCATCTCTTTGGCCTTGTCTTGGTCAAGTGAGAGTTCTAGCTTGTTACTCTTGGTGATCGGCATCACCTAGACGGCTTGGTGGCGATCGGAGAGCTTGGTGATCATCTGGAGGCTTTGTGGATGACCCAAGCCATGTTGTGACCGGTAGCGAGCGATTCACCGGGTCGGAGTGGCGAAGAATCAACTCGTAGTGAGCACTTGATCCTTGCGCGGATCAAGGGGGAGTGATACCTTTGCGCAGGTGCTCCAACGAGGACTACGGGGTGTGCCGACACCTCGATACCTCGGCAAAAAGATCGTCGTGTCATCTCTACTCTCTTTACTTCACATTTACTCTTGAGCAATTCAATTTCGCATTTACTTATTGTTCATTCTAGTTGAATTGCCATGCTAGAGTAGAAATGGTTTAGTGATAGTCTTTTGTACGGTTGGTTCTTGATATACACTTCTAGGCACTAGGGGGTTAATTGGGCTTGATAGGTTTTAATTATCAAAAGAAGTTTTAGAAAAGCCCAATTCACCCCCCCCCCCCTCTTGGGCATCTTGATCCTTTCAAGCACGTCGTGGAGGAAGCTGAAGTTGTCGACGAGGATGGCAATGTTAAGGCGTGGGACGACGTCATGTACCTCATGGTGGAGCACTTATCGTGCACGTGACGTCGTTGTGACTGGTCATCGTTGGCTGCAGTGACTGTTTTGGATCTGAGTATTGTAATGTTTCTTCAAGCAGTTAAGCTAATTTATTCTAGAGTCATGCTGGGTGGTGTTAAGCTAGTACTAGTACCGATATGCATGTAGTGGCAGGATAGGTTTATCTAGCTTGTTGGCTCTGATGTATAATTTTCATATACTTGATTGACAATTATTGCTAATTATTTGTTTTCACTCATGTTTGTTTGATCCTTGTTGTCCCCCTTTGTTGTATCCCTTTAATTAGTCTGGTTAGATGTGGTTAGGTTATGAGATTGATATATTCAGTCAGCACACCTTGTTGTTATTTATTTGCTGATGTTGTATTAGGGCTGCTGCACTGAATATTTGCTCAGATTAGTTTAAAACATTTGTTCATATTAGTTGAAAGGCATATGTGGTATTTATCTTTTATTTAGGACTCCAAAATTAGTAGTTCACTATCTCTGTGTCGATGCTTGTACTAGTACTATTTTTTTACATTGGCTTTCTCTATGTGTAATCATGCTGGAATTTTTATATTTGTGATAAATGGCTAGGAAGGGGTGTTCTGATACCATAGATCTCATTTTGATGCCATGCTTGTTCATCTGCCTATTCCACATGAGGTTATTGTTGTTTTGCTTGATCTTAGGGAATAAAATGGTTGACCGTAGCCCATAGAACAAGATCTGTGTGTTTATGTGTATGTGTGTGCAGGAGGCATAGGTGTGTCAGTGCCAACATGGCTCCTCCCTGTTCCTCTTTTTTGTGGATGCCAAGTTGTGAAAATGGAATAGGTACCTAGGTGGTAGCTAGTAGCTTCAAGTGTAGTAGCTGGTGGACATCGAAATGTTTTTGTGGTGATCAAATAATGATTGTAGAGTTCCGATGTTTTCTTTTCTGATTGTGAATGGTTATGAAGCTGAATAATTGTAGTAGTATCACCTTGTTCTGCATACGATGTGTAATGGTCAATAAAATGTCCCATCAATAGAGTTCAGAACTAGACACCTGTATAAACGCCTATTAACAACAATATAATTACTTGCTAACTTTCTTTGCAGCACATGCAGTATGCCTAAAGTAGCAGTTTACATATGTTGCCTCTACCTATCATCTGGTCTTCACCAGAAAGGGCCAGAGCAACATGATTAACTTGACCTTGTTTTAAAGAGAAAAAGCGGCTGATCAACTTGAGCTAATGCACCTGATTTGTTGTGTATATAGAGGTCCACTCAGCTTTGATCTATATATGTTTTATGAAGTATCGTGGCAAGTTTGATATATAGAGGAGATTGATTAATGTGCTTCACTGCATTTCCATACATGTTGCAATGAGATGTTAATATATTTTCTTTTAGTATTGTTAATTCTTATAATTTTAAGTGAATCACCATACTACTATTTTAGCACTGTGATTAATCTAAAAGTAAATCATATTACTATTCTAGTTCATGCAGTTTTTCTGTAATTAGGAACTCTATTTCAAAAACTAAATTATGAAACTTGAAGCGTGAAAATTTACTGCTTGGTTAATATTGAAACTAAAGGTACCTGACTGTGAGCTAAGCGCGTTATCTTTGCAAATCAAGGTGATTACTTCTTGTTTGTGCTGCTCCAAGTTACCAATGAGTACATGGTAAAAAATTGACACATTTTTGTCATCAAAGTGCAAAAATATGCGCAAATTTGGCAATTCACATATCTCAAAATGAATCCCTTGTGTGTCAGTAAAGAATTGCATCTTCCAGTCGAGGAAGGGTTGATAATGGATTGTAGTTTCTCAATGACTTTAGAAAATGATGATTGATTAGGCCCATGCACATGTGATTGTACAATTGTTTTGATTTTTTTCCCGCAAAATCTAAGTATTTTCCAATCTTTTGTCGAGTGTTGAGAATGTTTTTCTCTGGGCGCATAGAACAAATCAATGACATGTGTTAGTTGTTTACAGAACACCTTGTTTTACCTTTTGATCTGTACCTGTATTATCAGTTATCACTTCACAAAATCACACCTGTTGTAGATGTAGGAGCTTAATAATTTTTTGGATACTTGTACTCTCTTTGTCTCATACTTGATCAATTGCTTTCTTTTGTTTTTACTTTATACAATTCTGACTACTCCTGTCGAGGAGGTACAATGATGCTCTCTGATTTTTATTCCCTACTCTCCCCTAATCCTCTTTCTACCTGTAATTCAACTACAGATGTCATGTGTTTCTACGGTCTACTCCAACATCATGATTTTTGCTAACTAAACTTTTACTTTGTTTAATGTTATTTGTGCTAGTCCACACTAAAATTTTATCCTTGTCCTTTCATTAAAAAATGGTTTATTGTGATTTATGCTAAAACACCTTGTCGTTTGTTTATTGTAACTTGTGTTAGCACACATCACAATTTTTTTTCCTTGTTTTTCTATAGAAAAAATTGTTACTTATGACTTTTCCGACATATTTCAATATTTGCCTTTGTGTTTGTCGTGAGTCAACTCAGTGTTTTGTTCTGTTTTGTTGTTAATTTCAGGTGATAGCTATTATCAAGTTTGTATTACACGAAGAAATGTCACCCTGTTTACTTGTAAAGGATCTGATTTTGCAAGTAAGCTTACAAGACCTGATATTGCATTTTTTAGTATACACTAGTATAAATGCATAACTTTTTCATTATTATTTTATAATTTGTAATATGGTTTTATTTTAATGTGCAAGTTGGGATCTCAGCAAGTGGATGAATGCAATTGTAGATAGTGCAGATGTGTAATTGATAGTCTGTCGGAATCTAAGTGTTATCTTCTCTTGAAACACACGGTTTTTTTCTCTGATGGAATCTCTATGTTTTACATGCAGCCAACAACCTTGTGCTAGTTTTTCCCAAAACACATAGTTTTTTGTTTGATAGAATTTGTGTGTTTTGGAGGCAGCCAACAACCATGTGTCAGCTTATGCTAAAACACATGTTTGTTGAGTAGACAGACTCTTAAATAAACATATCTACATGTTAAAAATATCAATCCGTTGTAGTGAACTTTTTTTGTCTTTGGTACTGAAAAGTGTCTCAAGTTAATTAGTTTGCACATTCAGAGTCTACCAAAAATCATAGTAAATTCACAATGTGACTCTCTCACCAAAATAGGGCTACATTAAAAATCTCATGTCTGAAATATATAGTATGGTAGAATGGTATATTTAATTCTCTTTCAAGCTTAAATGGAAAATGAGATAATAGAGAAAACAATAACTTCATTAATAGTCAACTCATGGATGAGCCCTTCACGGGAATGTGGGAGTAACCGTGGATGTTAGTTCTCTTGAGTCTTAATATCGTGTTATGACTGTTTCACTTAAAAGCATGTTGCACCATGCATATCATCTAGGTTTCATGACGACTTAAAGAATCAACTGGAGTGAGCAAAAAGGGGGCACATGGTGACCACTACCAAGAAGATGGAACTAACTCTATATAATGCTTTTTACATAGGCAAGTCTTGGTGCATAATGTGACACCCTAGTGTCAAGCACTGCATTAGGCACTGCAATTAGCCACTAAGAGAGCATAAGCAATGCATTGCATCATTTCATATGCATGAGTATGCTTTTGCCTTTTGTTTGTTTATTTGAATTGGATTTCCATTTGACTTGATGCTTTAAGTCGATTCCTGCTTTGGCAAATGATTCTATAAAATGGAGAATATTGAGTAGAGTGTTTTTCATGTTGAAGTTTTGGCTCAGTTCAAAATAGTTTGTCAAATAAAAATGAGTTAAACAAAAATGCTTTATGCTTTAAATTGGCTTTATTTTTGCAGAGGCTACAAGAATGGTTTTCAGAAAAAGTGCCTTATATGAAAGTTGTAGAGAAAATTATTTCAAGCAACTTTTGTATTTTGGTCAAAACCTAGTTTGAAGTTTTTGAAACTGTTTTTGAGTGGTCAATGTTTGCAAAGTTTTAAGAAAAAGAAAAAGAAAAACGTTTTTCTTCCGCGCGCCCCATCCGGCCCACTCGGCCTTTCCGGCCCATTTCCGCGCGCCGGCCCAGCCTCGCCCGCGCCCGCGCCCGCGCGCGCTGCACGCCGCTCGCCGACCCGCGGCCGCGCCGTACGCCGGCGACGCGGCCACGTGGCCGTTTTTCCCTGCCGAGGATCCGCGTCCGCCTATCGTCGCCTAATCTCCTCCGCCCGAGCACGCAAGCTATCTTGCTTGCCCTCTCCCGCTCCGCCTCGCCTGCTGCGCCGGCCTCGCCGCGCGCTGACGCCGCTGACAGCCGCGCCGTACGCCGGTCGCAACCGCCGCGTGGCGGCATGCCTCTGCCGCGAATCCTCCTCGCCCACTCCCCGCGCGATCTTTGCTCACCCGATCACGCCACAATCCGCCACGCCCACTCCGCGCTCGCCTCGTCTGCCGCGCCCGCTCGCCGTGCACGGCATCGCCCGCGCTGCCTCGCCGACCGCGCCGCCGTGTCCCGCCACGACCACCGGCCGGTCAAGCCGATCAAAACCCCGCGCGCCACACTCTCCTCTCCCTCACTCGCATTTCGCACCCGCCGAACTCGCCCGCTCACACTCTCGCTCTCTCCCTCACTCTCCCGCGAACACGCCGAACACCTCCCCGCTCGCCGCGACCATCGCCGCAAAAGCCCCGCCGTGTTCCGGCCTCACCGGAGCACCTCCACCCGATTCCTCCCGCACGCTGCTCCGCCTCACCGTTGCACGCCCGGTGCTAGCGCTAGCGCCACCGGCCGAGCCTCGTTGACGCCGGAGACCGGAGAGCGCCGCCGCGGACGCCATCGCCACCACAGAGCCCGTGACGTTGTTCCTCCCCGACCCAAGCACCACTGCCCCTCTTCTTCCTCCTCGAACTTCACCGAGTCAAGGCAAGGTGAGAACACACCTCCCCGAGGTCGCTACCGTTCCCTATCTCACTCTTCTCCCCGGCCGAGCGCCATGGGCGCCGCCGCAGACCTCGCTCGTGGCCAAGCTCCTCTGGAGCCACCCGAGCCAAACCAACCCCGTAGCTTTGCTCCTTAGGGTTCACTCGAGCTTTTGCCTCCCCCAATTTCACCGGCGACCGCCGGAGACGGCGTAGTCGCACGTCACCGCCGCCTCTGTGCGCCGCCGCTCGCCGCCGGCACACTCCGGCCATTCGCTAGCCAAACCACCTACACCACTCGATGCGCCTCGTCGAGGCGAGTTCACAAGCCTAGCTTCCCCGCCGGCGACCTCACCGACGGCGAGGAATCGATGGTCAAACCTCCCCCTGTTTTCCACCTCGCCCGAGCCTCCGAGCCAGGCCTTAGACGGGCGATTGTCTTCTGCCTCGCCCGAGCCTCCGAGCCAGACCTCGGACGGGAGATTGTCTTCCGCCTCGCCCGAGCCTCCGAGCTAGGCCTCGAGCGAACCCTCGGGCGCGGTCTCGTTCGAGCCAGGCCTCGGCCGATCACCTACCGCCGTGTGCTCGAGCCAGGGTGGGTCCCGTTGACCCACGGGCCCCGCGCGTCAGCCACTCGCTGGTCCATGGACCGGGTGCGCGCAGGCCAGCCGAGAGAAATTCAAATGTTTTTCTTTTTAGTTTTAATTTCCAGAGATGCTTGTTATTTTTGTGTAGCACGTTTTATAAGTCCAAATGAAGTGCTTCCAGTTTTGTTAGGTTGTTTATGAGTAGATATATCATGGAAAAATATGAATGTATTTTTGATAGCAGTTTATTCTGCTGTTTTCATTTATTTCAGTTTACATGCTTTTATTGGGATAAATGGAAATACGTGTTTTCTGATGGAGTTAATTCATGGGAAAATTTGTATAGGTTCTTTGTTATGTTTTGTGCTTGTGAAAATTATATGGAGTACTGTTCTTATGGAAAAATTTTCTGTTATAGTTAAAAGTTCCTTTTTGCTGATTTCTTAGAAAAAGTGTTAAGGTGTTTTATATGTTGAAATAAAATATGGGAAATTTTGTGCAGTCTCTGTATGCCATGAAGAGTCTAAGAAAAATAAGAAAAATATAAACCTGATCTATTTTATGGAAAAAGTTGTAGTTGCGTTACAACTGTGCTTTCTGTGGTTTTCTTTAGAAATTCATGTAAGAAAATATATGATGGTTCTGATCATGGAACTTTCTTGACAAATATGAAATGTGAAGTAGAATCTGGGAAAAATACGAAAATGAGTTTAGCACCCCTTTTTCAGTAGGGTTGCAGTTCAAGTGGTTTATTTTGCAATGGATTTGTTATTTTTGTGTAGGCTTTCATGTTCATGCTCTGTCAGTGAATTTTCTACAGTAGCATGGTTATGAGTAGCATAAGCCAGGAAAAATATGAAATCTGTTGTTTGACACTGTTTGGATAAGGAACTAGTTCAAAGCACCTTTTTGGGCAGTTGCTTGTCATTTTTGTATCTGTAGTTCTGTATTTTATTTTTGGCTGAAACTTGTTCAGTAGAGTCCAGCAAGTGTTGTTTACTTTCTGGAATTTTTGTGGATTTTTCTGAGTCCAGAAAGATACACTTGCAGTTCAAATCTGAGTTTCTTTTGATTTATTTAAATAAGAAAAAGAGTGAATAATCAGATTTTGTTTTACGAAATAATTAAGTAATTACCTCAATGTCAAAAGTGGTTCAACAAGTTGGCTTTGTTGGTTTGCAAGAATTATTCTTTTCATGTCACCTTCATCTTGCACCGCATTTATTTATTATTTATTCATCGCATGCAATAGGATCGACCCCGCCGGAGCCCCACCAAGAGCAAGAGCTAAACGCCGAGCCGGAGATCCAGGAGTTGCAGCAGCCAGAGGAGGTCGGCCCCGTCCCCGACACTAACTTGCCCGAGTGCTCGTCTCACGAGGCATCCGTCTTCACTCAAGGCAAGCCCCGGAGCATTCTAAGCCTTCCAGTTTTACAATTAAATTACTTGAGTCCTTTTTATATTGTGATGCATTAGGTGTAGGAGTTGTTTGAAACCTACTTGATGCATTATCCTCCCTTGAATTATTGATTAATATCTACCTTGTTATCCTATTATTCGTTTACAATGTAGAATTGCTTAGCTTGCTTAATAAAAGTAGTAGTTAAGGATGTTCCCGTAATACCCCTGGTGGGTATTTACCGGATCACGGTTGGCTATATTTGCTATCGTGGAAAAGAACCTGAGTTGTAGTGAAAAACGGTCAACTTGACGGCAGGGCACAAGTTTGAAAAACTTGGGGCAGTCCGTCCGTTGGATCGTGTAGGTTTGTATCGATGTTGGCCCTCGTTCATTTTTGAACGCGCCCTTTTACTTAGGGATATGTCGTTGCTGTAATCATCGACCCCAAAGCCGGTTAGAAGCTGTTCGGGCCGGTCTCAACCCGTGTCGTGCCCTCTAGTACGGAAGTTGCGATCTGCCGCGTGAGGCCATCGCCAGACTCTGATTGGGCGGTCCGTGCTGTGAGCCGCGACGATTACCACCACGAACAAGCATCGAGCGGTTGCCCAATGCATGGACCCGACGGGGAAAGTGTGGGCTGGTATTAAAGGTCTTTCACCAGCTGGTTTGGAATTCGATTCGAGTCGCCGTCTCCCCCGGTTAGTGGGAAACTATGGCGAGCTTCACCACGATACAACTCCATGTGATGTTTAAAAGGTTCAACTAAAATGTGGATAAGTCAACTGGATATGGTTATATTATTGATTGTTAGATTCAAGTGAGTGCTCTAGTACAGGTGAAAAACCTAGCATTAAAGAATAGGTTTAAAAAGTAACAGCTCATCATTATCATTAGTTACCTCTTATCTAAATTTGAGCTTTTCGCAACTAAAGATCCCAACTCCACCTCAAAAGCCTTGCATACCCTTGGAGTCTTTTATTTTCAGTTAGACGGGTAAGTCTAGCTGAGTACATTCCCGTACTCAGGGTTTATCCCGTTGTTGCAGATGGCCAGGTCTACTTTGGCTATTGTAAGCACTGCCTCTATCCAGTGGAAGGTGATGAGGAGTAGGCCCAGGGCCGGGTCGTCCAGAAGCTTCCCCCTTTCTTTTGCTGGTCTGAGACTACTGGTGGCACATTATCTTAAAAAGGAGGAATGACTTGTGTTGGGTTTTAAGTATCAAAATAATGTTTTATTTGGACCACATGAGTGGTGGTCGTATTTCAAACTTATTTCAGCTTCCGCACTATTTGAACTCAGTATTGTAATAACTCTGTTTTATTTCCGCACTCTGATGTTTAAATTCAATTTCGTTTCGCTGTGATGTATCTTTACGGATGTAATCCTTGAACGATGCGATCCTGTATGATGTATGGTGAAAGAAATCCTTCGAGATTTCTGGACTACCGGGATTATATGGGTTCAACTGTGAGTCGAAGTCAGACGGATTTGACTAAGATAATACTTGAGCTCTTATAATCAGGACGGTTCCGCCACAGCTTGGTATCAGAGCATGGTTCAAGTGATTACCCCAGTAGAGAGCTATTTTTGAACTAAAACGGGTATTTCAAAACTACTTTCAGAACTATTTTCGATTACTAAGTGTGCCCAGTCTCGTCCTTAAGCCCTATACTAGGATTCAGGTGGCTTAACTACTAACAGGGTTCAGGGAATTGTTCATGCTGGATCTTTATTTGCTGGTCCATTCTCGAGGGAAAAGAGAATGTGTCGATTGCGAAAACATGCATAAAATGATTTTGTGAGATATGAGAGCATGACCGTCCAACCGTCGGTCTAGGTGAGAGTTCTTATACCAAGTATGTGCGAGCTCCACGCGGACACATACGAGGGTATCAATGTTTTCAAGGGCGTTTTCTATTGGTGCATGGTGTTTAGTATTGGCTTCTATGTATTTTGCATATATTGGCCAATACTCAATTGCTTTATCATTGAGAAATTTTGTTGGGCTGAAATGAATCTTCTGCAGGTACACTAACTATGCGACCGAGTAGAACGTGTAGATAATGCATGAGAGATCGTTCTTGCCACCGACTAGAACATTAGGACTTACGAGTCATTATTAGTGAGTGAGAACGTAAGTACGATCATGCATCATGTTTATATTCTTGCATTTACATTTCCTCCCCTTAATTAAAAGTTGTCTCCTTTATATAAAATTTGTCAACTTAATATCCGTCTCACGAGAGTTCGAAACCCTTTGTTTCTACAGATGGCCCGAACCAAGTTGACTGCTCGCAAGGCCACCGGAGGCAGAGGAGTTCCGCGTCACCGCCTGGCCACCAGGTTAACTCGGAAGACGTTCTTGACCTACTTTGGGTTGCCTACAATTCTTTGGAGGATTCTGCAGGCCGTGGGCTATGAGGAGGGACAGGAGCCCAGGTACTCGTGACAGAAGGAGATCTACGGGCAAGATTCACTGGTCATGGTGCAGATCAAGGTCAAAGCCTTGCCCGCCAAGCCCCATTGGACAGGATGGACAGAGATCACCAGAGGTAGTTGTGCCAAGGATGGAGCTAACAGGGCAGCATACCTAGTGCTGAAGGACATCATCGCCCGTTTCCCCGCCGACTTAGCTAGTGCTATGGCAGGAGTGTTTCCCCGTGGATCACTTTTCCCATTGCGCTGGAAGCAAACTTCGGAGTCAGCCTTGACAGGGAGCTCAGAAGAAAGGTTCTACTGTGAGACGCCTGCGATGAGCGCCACCGGAGCTTTGCTAGGTGTATGTGAGAGTTTGGAGCACACTCTTGAGAGCGTGTCCTTCACCCTCACCGCCACCTACCAGAGCAAGAGGAAGCTTCAGGAGGACTTCGACGCTGAGGTTGCTCGTCTGCAGGAGAGGATTCAGTAGCTCACTCTAGAGCGTGACGACGCCCGCACTATAGCCGCAGCACAGTCTACCGCTAGGACAGCTGCAGAGCAGATGTACCTAACTACCGCTCTTCAGAGAGATGAGGCCCGCACCGCGCTCGACCAGCTCAGAGAGGGAGCCCACCTGTTGATACAGCAGATTCACGGACAGCAGGCCTACATCGACCAGCTCCACGAGGCCGTCCATCAGATGCATCATGCAGCACAGGAGGCCACCGCCCCAGCAGTTGAGGTTCCGGATCCCCAGGACGGAGAGGTCCTTGGTCCCGACGCCCCGCCAGAGGAGGATCACGCCGACGAGCCGATGATCGACGTCGACGCAGAGGACGCCGCATCCGCCGCTAGAGACCCCTGAGCGCTAGCTTGTTAGGGATCGTTTTCTTTTGTATAGCTTGAGCTTGCTCGCTAAAGTAATGTAATGTCCTGGACATGTGATGGTTTTTATGTTTAAGTAATGATGGCATGTAAGCTTTTGGACAAAGTCCGGACTTCGATCCGGCACCCTTTTATGGAAATCTGTCGTTTGCATGTCTAATTTCGAGCGATTATTTTGTGATGTTGTATGGAAATGAGTAATTATACTTGGTCGTGTGCTAAATTTTCGAATTATGTACAGCGCAGTATTTATTCATGATCGATATAACATCACCTAATGATTGCTTATTAATGGGATATGCAGATGCCGGCACACACTCGCAGCCAACGCGGACAGGGGGCAGGACAGGAGGAGAATCTGCCACCTCCCCCACCGCCGCCAATGATGCCGGAAGCGTTCTTTGGCCAGTTCTTGGGTAGCCAAAGGAACATGGAAGAAATGCAGAGGCACATGGAGGCCACCCTCCGCAACATCGCCAACAACACCGCGCAGCAGCAGCATCAACGCCAAGGCCCAGAGCCCAACCAGTACAGCTCCTACCGTGACTTCTTGGACACTCGCCCTCTCGTGTTCAAGGAAGCCACCGAACCGCTCGAAGCTGATGAATGGCTCAACTCTATCACTCAGAAGTTCCGTCTGCTTCGTCTGACGGAAGAGCTCAAGGCGGAGTACGCCGCCCACATGTTGGAAGGACCCGCAGGTTTGTGGTGGGCCCAGTACCGTGCATCCCTGCTAGTAAATGCACGTGTCACTTGGGATCAGTTCTCGACCGCTATGCGCAACCACTACATCCCTAGTGGTCTGATGGAAATGAAAGTTGCAGAGTTCATGAGGTTGTCCCAAGGAACCAGGTCTGTGTCAGAGTACCTCCACAGCTTCAACAACCTGGCCCGCTATGCCCCAGACTTTGTGGACACTAAGGCCAAGAAGATTGCAAGTTTCAAGCGTGGCATGAGTGCCACCATGCTTTCAAAGATGGGTAACAGTCACCGCACCACTTTCAGTGACTTCGTCAGTGACTGCCTGAATCAAGAGGCCAATGACAGCCGGCTAGCAGCAGAAACACGCCGTCGTGCGAACGAAGGAGGTTCGTCTCAGCAGAGGACCCCTTTTGGAGCACACACCCCATACCGCCCGCCCGTCACCGGAGCAAGATATCGACCCCCACAGAGGAAGATTACCACCAACTGTCCTCGTCCCAGCTTCCAGAAGCCCTACACCGCCCCCATGATGCAGAACAAGAGCAAAGCAGGGAGTGCAGGAGGTCCCAGGACTCCCTATGTGATTGGCCCGTGCTACAACTGTGGTCAGACCGGACACCTGTCATGCCAGTGCCCCCGTCCGAAGAAGCAGTACACTCAGCCTCCACCTCGTACCGGTCATGTGCATCACACCACTGTGGAAGAAGTGCTAGAAGGAGAGCCTGTCACCGCTGGTACGTTTCTCGTTCATCAACACCCCGCAGTCGTGCTGTTTGATTCTGGAGCATCGCATTCTTTCATAAGTGAAAACTTTGTCTTAAGAAGTAATCTTGAGTTGGTAGAGTTAGACCGGGGATATCAGATAAGTTCCGCCGGAGCTGTTCTCTCCGCGCGTAAAATGGCTAAAGGAGTGGAAATGACCTTTGGAGATAAGAAGGCCATAGTGGATCCTATCATAATTCCTGGTCTAGGTCTGGATGTAATCTTGGGAATGGGTTGGATGAAACTCTGGAAAGTCAACCTTGATGTCGCAACGCGAGTAGTTTCTATGGTTAGCCCTCGTAGTGGGTCTACCTTTCGGTTCAGGTTACCTCGAAACCCCCATGAGATTGGAGTGTTGTTCAATATCACAGCAAAACAGATAGCTGAGATCTCAGTAGTGTGTGAGTTTCCGGATGTTTTCCCTGATGAGTTACCTGGACTACCGCCTGATAGGGATGTGGAGTTTGCTATAGAGTTAATCCCTGGAACGGCACCCATATCTCGCAGACCGTATAGAATGCACGCTAAAGAGTTAGCAGAGCTTAAGGTTCAGTTACAAGAACTTTTGGATAAGGGTTTGATACGCCCTAGTTCGTCACCTTGGGGATGCCCCGCTATCTTTGTGAAGAAGAAAGATAAGACTCTGAGAATGTGTGTGGATTATAGACCGCTTAATGCAGTAACTATAAAGAACAAGTACCCCTTACCTCGAATCGATGTCTTGTTTGATCAGTTGTCAAAGGCGAAAGTGTTCTCCAAAATCGACCTAAGGTCAGGATACCATCAGATTAAGATCAGGAGAGAAGATGTACCAAAGACAACTTTCTCTACCAGATACGGACTCTATGAGTATTTAGTTATGTCCTTCGGATTGACCAATGCACCGGCACATTTTATGTACCTGATGAATTCAGTTTTTATGCCAGAGTTGGATAAGTTCGTTGTAGTGTTCATTGATGATATTTTGGTATACTCGGAGAATGAGCAGGATCATGCTGAACACCTACGAGTTGTTTTGACCCGACTTCGAGAACACAAGCTGTATGCCAAGTTTAGTAAGTGTGAGTTTTGGTTGAAGAAGGTACCTTTCCTTGGTCACGTCCTTTCAGAGGAAGGGATCTCTGTAGACCCTTCTAAAGTACAAGAGGTTATGGATTGGGAAGCACCCACGAGTGTTTTTGAGGTTCGCAGCTTTTTGGGTTTGGCTAGATATTACCGTCGGTTTATTCCGGATTTTTCAAGAATAGCCAAGCCTATGACCCGTTTGACACAGAAGAATAAGAAGTTTGAATGGACTCCTGAGTGCGAAACAGCCTTCCGCACTCTGCGAATGTTGTTGACTTCCGCACCGGTGTTGGCTCAGCCAAACTTGGAGGAACCTTTTGATGTGTTTTGTGACGCATCCAAGATCGGACTTGGATGTGTGCTCATGCAGGATGGAAGAGTTATCGCTTATGCTTCCCGACAGTTGCGACCCCACGAAGAGAATTACCCCACTCATGATTTGGAATTAGCAGCCCTCGTGCATGCACTCAAGATCTGGAGACATTATCTTATGGGAAATCTATGTCATGTGTACACGGATCATCAAAGTCTGAAATATATCTTCACCCAGCCAGAGTTGAACATGAGGCAGAGAAGATGGCTAGAGTTGATTAAGGATTATAACCTGGAAGTGCACTACCACCCCGGAAAAGCAAACATTGTAGCCGATGCCTTGAGTCGCAAGACTCATTGCAACTCCCTACAACCACTTTTGGAAGATGGATTTAACCTTATGCACCCCGTTATGGTGAACAATATTACTCTTCAGTGCACTTTAGAAAGTGACATCATCGAGAGACAAAGGACCGGTAAAGAGATCTGTCAGATTAAGAAGAGGTTGGAAACCGGTAGTTCTTTGAACTTCCGCACAGATGAGCAGGGAATTCTATGGTATAATCAGAGGTTGGTTGTTCCTAAAAACACCGAACTGAAAGAAAGAATTCTGGATGAAGCTCACAAGTCAAAGTTGTCTATCCACCCAGGAAGCAGTAAGATGTACCAGGATTTGCGAACCAGGTATTGGTGGTCAAGGATGAAGAAAGAGGTCGCAGCTTACGTGGCCAGATGTGATACATGCTGCAGGATAAAAGCTATACACCTGAGACCTGCAGGCCTGTTGCAACCGTTGTCAATCCCAGAGTGGAAGTGGGAAGAGATCAGTATGGACTTTATCACAGGACTTCCCACTACTCAAAAGGGAAATGATTCTATCTGGGTTATTGTGGATCGATTGTCTAAAGTGGCTCACTTCATACCAGTTAAGACTACGCACCGCCCTCATCAGTATGCAGACTTGTATATTCAAAACATCTTGAGGTTGCATGGAGTTCCAAAAAGGATTGTTTCTGATAGAGGACCCCAGTTCATAGCACGTTTTTGGGAACAGTTGCACAAGGAGCTAGGAACCAAGTTGGTAAGAAGTTCCGCTTATCACCCCCAAACTGCAGGACAGACGGAGAGAGTGAATCAGATTCTGGAAGATATCCTAAGAGCTTGTGTTTTATCTTCAGGAGAATCATGGGAGAAATGGTTACCCCTTGCTGAGTTTTCGTATAACAACAGTTACCAAGAGAGTATAAAGATGGCACCGTTTGAAGTTTTATATGGATGAAGATGCAGGACCCCAGTAAATTGGGTTGAGTCAGGAGATCGAGGATTCTATGGGTCAGATTACATAAAGGATGCTAAAGAAATTGTGCAAACAGTACAGCAACATATCAAGGTAGCACAATCCCGACAGAAGAGTTATGCCGACACACGAAGAAGACCCCTGGAATTTTAAGTAGGAGACTATGTATACCTTAAGGTCTCACCCATGAGAAAAGTCCAACGTTTTGGAATTAAGAAGAAGCTAGCACCTCGATATGTAGGACCTTACCAGATCATAGCAAAGAAGGGAGAAGTGGCATACGAAGTACAGTTACCCCTAGAGATGGGCGCAGTTTTCTCAGTGTTCCATGTATCACAGTTGAAGAAGTGTCTTCGAGTTCCAGAACAAGAAGAAGTTTGGATTCCAGACGTCACCATCAGATCGGATCTGGAGTACTACGAGCAACCCAAGGAGATTTTGGATACCAAGACCCGAGAGACTCGTAACCGAACAGTGAAGACTTACAAGATTCTCTGGAGCAATCACGGACCCAACGATGCGACATGGGAAACTGAGGAGTACCTACGCGTAAACTATCCCGCTTTTGTTAAGAAATGGTACATAACACAAATCTCGGGACGAGATTTCTTTAAGGGGGGAAGGGCTGTGACACCCTAGTGTCAAGCACTGCATTAGGCACTGCAATTAGCCACTAAGAGAGCATAAGCAATGCATTGCATCATTTCATATGCATGAGTATGCTTTTGCCTTTTGTTTGTTTATTTGAATTGGATTTCCATTGGACTTGATGCTTTAAGTTGATTCCTGCTTTGGCAAATGATTCTATAAAATGGAGAATATTGAGTAGAGTGTTTTTCATGTTGAAGTTTTGGCTCAGTTCAAAATAGTTTGTCAAATAAAAATGAGTTAAACAAAAATGCTTTATGCTTTAAATTGGCTTTATTTTTGCAGAGGCTACAAGAATGGTTTTCAGAAAAAGTGCCTTATATGAAAGTTGTAGAGAAATTTATTTCAAGCAACTTTTGTATTTTGGTCAAAACCTAGTTTGAAGTTTTTGAAACTATTTTTGAGTGGTCAATGTTTGAAAAGTTTTAAGAAAAAGAAAAAGAAAAACGTTTTTCTTCCGCGCGCCCCATCCGGCCCACTCGGCCTTTCCGGCCCATTTCCGTGCGCCGGCCCAGCCTCGCCCGCGCCCGCCCGCGTGCGCTGCACGCCGCTCGCCGACCCGCGGCCGCGCCGTACACCGGCGACGCGGCCACGTGGCCGTTTTTCCCTGCCGAGGATCCGCGTCCGCCTATCGTCGCCTGATCTCCTCCGCCCGAGCACACAAGCTATCTTGCTTGCCCTCTCCCGCTCCGCCTCGCCTGCTGCGCCGGCCTCGCCGCGCGCTGACGCCGCTGACGGCCGCGCCGTACGCCGGCCGCAACCGCCGCGTGGCGGCATATGCCTCTGCCGCGAATCCTCCTCGCCCACTCCCCGCGCGATCTTTGCTCACCCGATCACGCCACAATCCGCCACGCCCACTCCGCGCTCGCCTCGTCTGCCGCGCCCGCTCGCCGTGCACGGCATCGCCCGCGCTGCCTCGCCGACCGCGCCGCCGTGTCCCGCCACGACCACCGGCCGGTCAAGCCGATCAAAACCCCGCGCGCCACACTCTCCTCTCCCTCACTCGCATTTCGCACCCGCCGAACTCGCCCGCTCACACTCTCGCTCTCTCCCTCACTCTCCCGCGAACACGCCGAACACCTCCCCGCTCGCCGCGACCATCGCCGCAAAAGCCCCGCCGTGTTCCGGCCTCACCGGAGCACCTCCACCCGATTCCTCCCGCACGCTGCTCCGCCTCACCGTTGCACGCCCGGTGCTAGCGCTAGCGCCACCGGCCGAGCCTCGTTGACGCCGGAGACCGGAGAGCGCCGCCGCGGACGCCATCGCCACCACAGAGCCCGTGACGTTGTTCCTCCCCGACCCAAGCACCACTGCCCCTCTTCTTCCTCCTCGAACTTCACCGAGTCAAGGCAAGGTGAGAACACACCTCCCCGAGGTCGCTACCGTTCCCTATCTCACTCTTCTCCCCGGCCGAGCGCCATGGGCGCCGCCGCAGACCTCGCTCGTGGCCAAGCTCCTCTGGAGCCACCCGAGCCAAACCAACCCCGTAGCTTTGCTCCTTAGGGTTCACTCGAGCTTTTGCCTCCCCCAATTTCACCGGCGACCGCCGGAGACGGCGTAGTCGCGCATCACCGCCGCCTCTGTGCGCCGCCGCTCGCCGCCGGCACACTCCGGCCATCCGCTAGCCAAACCACCTACACCACTCGATGCGCCTCGTCGAGGCGAGTTCACAAGCCTAGCTTCCCCGCCGGCGACCTCACCGACGGCGAGGAATCGATGGTCAAACCTCCCCCCTGTTTTCCGCCTCGCCCGAGCCTCCGAGCCAGGCCTTAGACGGGCGATTGTCTTCTGCCTCGCCCGAGCCTCCGAGCCAGACCTCGGACGGGAGATTGTCTTCCGCCTCGCCCGAGCCTCCGAGCTAGGCCTCGAGCGAACCCTCGGGCGCGGTCTCGTTCGAGCCAGGCCTCGGCCGATCACCTACCGCCGTGCGCTCGAGCCAGGGTGGGTCCCGTTGACCCACGGGCCCCGCGCATCAGCCACTCGCTGGTCCATGGACCGGGTGCGCGCAGGCCAGCCGGGAGAAATTCAAATGTTTTTCTTTTTAGTTTTAATTTCCAGAGATGCTTGTTATTTTTGTGTAGCACGTTTTATAAGTCCAAATGAAGTGCTTCCAATTTTGTTAGGTTGTTTATGAGTAGATATATCATGGAAAAATATGAATGTATTTTTGATAGCAGTTTATTCTACTGTTTTTATTTATTTCAGTTTACATGCTTTTGTTGGGATAAATGGAAATACGTGTTTTCTGATGGAGTTAATTCATGGGAAAATTTGTATAGGTTCTTTGTTATGTTTTGTGCCTGTGAAAATTATATGGAGTACTATTCTTATGGAAAAATTTTCTGTTATAGTTAAAAGTTCCTTTTTGCTGATTTCTTAGAAAAAGTGTTAAGGTGTTTTATATGTTGAAATAAAATATGGGAAATTTTGTGCAGTCTCTGTATGCCATGAAGAGTCTAAGAAAAATATAAACCTGATCTGTTTTATGGAAAAAGTTGTAGTTGCTTTACAACTGTGCTTTCTGTGGTTTTCTTTAGAAATTCATGTAAGAAAATATATGATGGTTCTGATCATGGAACTTTCTTGACAAATATGAAATGTGAAGTAGAATCTGGGAAAAATACGAAAATGAGTTTAGCACCCCTTTTTCAGTAGGGTTGCAGTTCAAGTGGTTTATTTTGCAATGGATTTGTTATTTTTGTGTAGGCTTTCATGTTCATGCTCTGTCAGTGAATTTTCTACAGTAGCATGGTTATGAGTAGCATAAGCCAGGAAAAATATGAAATCTGTTGTTTGACACTGTTTGGATAAGGAACTAGTTCAAAGCACCTTTTTGGGCAGTTGCTTGTCATTTTTGTATCTGTAGTTCTGTATTTTATTTTTGGCTGAAACTTGTTCAGTAGAGTCCAGCAAGTGTTGTTTACTTTCTGGAATTTTTGTGGATTTTTCTGAGTCCAGAAAGATACACTTGCAGTTCAAATCTGAGTTTCTTTTGATTTATTTAAATAAGAAAAAGAGTGAATAATCAGATTTTGTTTTACGAAATAATTAAGTAATTACCTCAATGTCAAAAGTGGTTCAACAAGTTGGCTTTGTTGGTTTGCAAGAATTATTCTTTTCATGTCACCTTCATCTTGCACCGCATTTATTTATTATTTATTCATCGCATGCAATAGGATCGACCCCGCCGGAGCCCCACCAAGAGCAAGAGCTAAACGCCGAGCCGGAGATCCAGGAGTTGCAGCAGCCAGAGGAGGTCGGCCCCGTCCCCGACACTAACTTGCCCGAGTGCTCGTCTCACGAGGCATCCGTCTTCACTCAAGGCAAGCCCCGGAGCATTCTAAGCCTTCCAGTTTTACAATTAAATTACTTGAGTCCTTTTTATATTGTGATGCATTAGGTGTAGGAGTTGTTTGAAACCTACTTGATGCATTATCCTCCCTTGAATTATTGATTAATATCTACCTTGTTATCCTATTATTCATTTACAATGTAGAATTGCTTAGCTTGCTTAATAAAAGTAGTAGTTAAGGATGTTCCCGTAATACCCCTGGTGGGTATTTACCGGATCACGGTTGGCTATATTTGCTATCGTGGAAAAGAACCTGAGTTGTAGTGAAAAACGGTCAACTTGACGGCAGGGCACAAGTTTGGAAAACTTGGGGCAGTCCGTCCGTTGGATCGTGTAGGTTTGTATCGATGTTGGCCCTCGTTCATTTTTGAACGCGCCCTTTTACTTAGGGATATGTCGTTGCTGTAATCATCGACCCCAAAGCCGGTTAGAAGCTGTTCGGGCCGGTCTCAACCCGTGTCGTGCCCTCTAGTACGGAAGTTGCGATCTGCCGCGTGAGGCCATCGCCAGACTCTGATTGGGCGGTCCGTGCTGTGAGCCGCGACGATTACCACCACGAACAAGCATCGAGCGGTTGCCCAATGCATGGACCCGACGGGGAAAGTGTGGGCTGGTATTAAAGGTCTTTCACCAGCTGGTTTGGAATTCGATTCGAGTCGCCGTCTCCCCCGGTTAGTGGGAAACTATGGCGAGCTTCACCACGATACAACTCCATGTGATGTTTAAAAGGTTCAACTAAAATGTGGATAAGTCAACTGGATATGGTTATATTATTGATTGTTAGATTCAAGTGAGTGCTCTAGTACAGGTGAAAAACCTAGCATTAAAGAATAGGTTTAAAAAGTAACAGCTCATCATTATCATTAGTTACCTCTTATCTAAATTTGAGCTTTTCGCAACTAAAGATCCCAACTCCACCTCAAAAGCCTTGCATACCCTTGGAGTCTTTTATTTTCAGTTAGACGGGTAAGTCTAGCTGAGTACATTCCCGTACTCAGGGTTTATCCCGTTGTTGCAGATGGCCAGGTCTACTTTGGCTATTGTAAGCACTGCCTCTATCCAGTGGAAGGTGATGAGGAGTAGGCCCAGGGCCGGGTCGTCCAGAAGCTTCCCCCTTTCTTTTGCTGGTCTGAGACTACTGGTGGCACATTATCTTAAAAAGGAGGAATGACTTGTGTTGGGTTTTAAGTATCAAAATAATGTTTTATTTGGACCACATGAGTGGTGGTCGTATTTCAAACTTATTTCAGCTTCCGCACTATTTGAACTCAGTATTGTAATAACTCTGTTTTATTTCCGCACTCTGATGTTTAAATTCAATTTCGTTTCGCTGTGATGTATCTTTACGGATGTAATCCTTGAACGATGCGATCCTGTATGATGTATGGTGAAAGAAATCCTTCGAGATTTCCGGACTACCGGGATTATATGGGTTCAAGTGTGAGTCGAAGTCAGACGGATTTGACTAAGATAATACTTGAGCTCTTATAATCAGGACGGTTCCGCCACACATAATCCCTACCAACACTTCTATGTACCTGTATTATCAGTTATCACTTCACAAAATAGAGTTTTAAGGAGTTGTACATTAAGTTTTAAGGAGTTGTATGAAATTCACATGTATATATTCCTTATTCTATGAGTCTTACTAGCATGCCAAGATCGCGTAGATTGTTATGCTATAGGACCCAATAGAAGTTGAGTGATTTCCTGTCACTCGCGAGATATAGGAATATTTATATATTACTGTTATCACTATCATATGAAATGGGGAGACCGGGTGGGACATTGAGAAACATGATGGAGGATGCACTTCCTCTAGCTCGAAAGCGCATTTGCTGAATTTGGCATATAGTTGATTTTCTCGAAGATGGGTTAGAACAATATGAAGATGGTCTGCATGTTCTTCTTTGGTTTTAGAATAGATCAAGATATCATCTATGAGAAACCACCACAAATTTGTCAAGCTCCGGCATGAATACAGAGTTCATAAAATACATGAAGTGAGATGGAGCATTGGTTAGGCCAAAAGACATGACAAGGTATTCATATAAGCTGTATCAAGTGGTAAAGGCAGTTTTTGGGATGTGTTCAGGTCTACTCTTGATTTGGTGATATCCAGATCCAAGATTTATTTTGGAGAATACTTTTGCTCCAACAAGTTGGTCAAAAAGAAGATCAATTCGGGGGAGTGGGTACTTGTTTTTAATGGTTACCTCATTCAGTGGATGATAGTCCACACATCTCAAGGTTTGATCTTTCTTCTTCACAAAAATTGTAGGGCATCTTCAGGGTGAAGAACTAGGTCTAATACAACCTTTGTCCAACAGTTCTTGTAATTGGGTCTTCAGTTCTTCTAATTCTTTTGGTACCATTCTATATGCCCTTCTGGAGATTGGAGTTGTTCCTGGCTTCAATTCAATCACAAATTCCACATCCCTATCAAGGGGTAGACCAGGTAGATCATCTGGGAATACATCTAAAAATTCCCTAACTACTAGAATATTTTAATTTCCTTGATATAGGTTGCACGAACTCTCTCAACTATTCGCTTGGGTATTGGGTAAGTTCACCTTGATAGTTCTGTGCAACATATCTATAGTGGTCCCCATGCTGATACATCCAATTCATACCTAAGATCAAAGTTAGTCTTCTTTAATCTTCTCTCTATCTTTGTATTTTTGGATATATGTTTGTCTCCACATGTTGTGCATAAAAGGTAAAATAGGAAACAAGTGTGGAGGGATACACATCACGACGATAGAACAAAAATTAATCACAAAAATCAGAAAATTCAGAAAGGATCAACACAAGGACCATGTGCGACAAAGTAGGACCCGAATGGGCCTCGGAGCAGGCGATCAATCTCTCCTATGGGTCGACCGGCCCACACCAGAGTGTCTCCTCGCCTCGAGCTTTATTCAAGGTCAGGTTTGCACTCCACACATTTTATATTTCACCTGTGTTGATTTCTATTTTGAACCAAATTAAAAATCGCCTGATAAACAACTTTAAAAATATGAGAAAAGATTGCCCTAGTCATGACTTAAGGATAGACTCACGTAATGTTTTCTTGGAAATCTTGCCTTTGTTGGAGCCATATCACTTAAGTTGTTGTGGAATGAGACATATTGGAATAATAACTTGCTTCTTGATGTCTTGCCAATGGAGAATTTTATTTCAAAACATTAAAAATATTTAGCTATTCTTCTCCTTTGTAGCAAAGCAATTTCCTACTAGAGCCAAATACATGATCAACCTTCTGTACATAATTGCTTGTCATTATATTGAGTTTGGAGCCTTGTGATCCTTGTTGAGAAATTCATCATACTCTCAAGATTAAGATTATATAAAAATATTTCTTTCAAAGTCTATTTGTAAATTTGAGACATGGGTGATGCAAAAGAAAAAGAAAAAGTATTGAAAAAATGGACAAGTGCCCAAGATTCTAGAAAAAAGAGAGAAAGAAAAACAATTGGTACTTCGATGCCCACCTGAGAGGTAACAATGGGTACTCTGATGCCTGCCATGAAAAAGGAAAAGAAAGATAGCCCATGTTCTCTATATCGTGCAACAAATTTTTAAAATCAAAATCAAATCTTGATCTAAGAGTATGATAACTTTCTCCTTGAATCCATGTGTTTTGACTTTACAACATATGTGATGAAAGTTTGTTCTCAATTTTTTCCCTACCTGAGCTCCATAGAAAGCTTTTAGGAGTAGGTGAAAAAGAAGGCAATGATTCATACCATGGTAAGGATCAAAAATACCATATATAAAGAGTGATTTGAGAGTGCCACAGAAGGAGAAGGTAAGCTATGCTTGTCATCAAAATCTAAACTATTTCTCCAGCTGGTTTTGACTAAAGGAAAACACTGATATGTTTCAAGCAGTTCGATTCTTCAACCACCCAAAGTTTCATGGTAGACACTTTAAATCCTACAGAGCATGAATGACTAGGGATGTTTTTGTATTGGTGTCTTGTCCCAAGTTATGTCTTGAATAATTCAACCTTTTGTTGAAGACGAGTAAAAGCCTAAGTGTGAGGGAGCTTATTGATGGTAGTTAATGTCAATTATAATCTGTCAACATAGACTTGAAAAGGGCATAAAATGAATCACCAACAAAGGTTTACGGTTTAAACTACCGAATTCCACGAGTTTTGGTGAAACTATGTTTCTATAGGGGGTTATCTAGAAAATAATCAAGGTGGACCTACATGTCAGACTAAATTACGAAATTCCACCTCAACAGCAACGTGGGAAGATTCTAGAAGCATCCAGAAAGCAACCAGGTGAGGCAGACCGCGGGCCGCCACTAGGTGGGGCCCATCAGCCCCAACTACAGGTCGGTCAGGCCCCTAGCCCACCTGCTAGCCACTGCCTTCATAGGTTGGTTACTAACCGCCTTTGAGGTCACACCTAGGCCCTTGATTAAGGTCAGTTTGATCAAAGGGCCACGATGACTCCATCCTCCCTATATATATCGGCCTCCATCTCGTGCCCTGAGGCATTCCTATCTCATTATTCAGATGAAGAAACAGAAGAGCCAAAGATAGAAGTTTTAGTCTTCATCAAAGTTAGGAATTGGCAACCAAGTGCAGAGTATTCTCCTCAGTAGGATTTACTCATTGTAATAGAATAGAGATAGAGAGTAGAGGAAGAGCTTCAGAGAAAGTGCCAACCTATCGATGCTCTCTCTACGACTTGTACTTGAGATTTCTATGGTGATCAACTTCTAAATTCAAGTAAGTTTCATCTTCATATTGTTCTTCAGGTTTGTGACTCTCTTTGGAGTACTTTAATCTTTGTCGCTCATAGATTAAAATAGTATTCGTAGTATAAGCGTGGTGCTTAGACTAAGTTACTCATAAATGTACACCTACTTTTTGGATTAGTGGTACATCGCATGGGTGACCTAGCCTTGTTGAGTCCTCTGTAGCCCACCTCCCATTATTAGGCACAACAGGAACCGATAACTAGGAGATAACATACTCTGATTGTGTTACTCCTACGTAATTTCCCCAGTTGAACAATATAACCACTTCTTACCAGAGTTGGAACTAGAAATTCAATAGTGATCTTCTCTACACTTGTTCCTATCCTAAACTAGAAATTCAATAGTGATCTTCTCTACACTTGTTCCTATCCTAAGTCTTTTTGCTACATTCCAAGGGTTAAGTTAGATGGTGTTGTTCTCACTCCATTCCTTTGGATTCAATATTAAAATTGAGTTATTCCGGTAAAGTGTGGTATCTGTGCGTTTGCAGATTAATTTTGCATGCATTAACTTATACCAACACACTTGTCGGCTTGGAGCAACTTGGTGGAGTTCGCTACCTCAAATTGTGATTGTGACGGGTTCTTGGGCCTATTCCCCGCCGAAGCAGTAAAACCACCTCTACTGGATTGCTCATATCATTGAGCTACCTCTCTTGAGGTAGATTCTTGTGGCGCTCTTCTGAGAGCTAGACATGGTGTCTATTAGCCACTAAATCATCAAGAGTCGGTCGACACAATGAGGACGTAGCGTGCCAACAAGTACGTGAACCTCACGATAAAAATTGTCATGTCCTTGTGGATTGATTCTGTTGATGATTGGATACCTTGTGGTGATCTTGGTGATTGGTTCGTGGATTTCATTGGTGATTGGCTTCGTATTGGTAATTCCGAAGGCTCAGTGAGAATCCCCTCTCTAGCTCATTTCATACCGCTCCTTATTTTTTGTTGAGCTAGTTTCTTACTTAGTATAGCTAGAGTTATTTTAGTATAGCTAGAGTTATTTTCCTCATTCATATTTGCTTGTGTAGTTCTCTAACTTGCGTGCCCTAGAAATATTATATAAATTTATTGAATAGGTGGCTTGCAACACTTTTGTGTAGGCTAATGCAAAAAGCTCTGCTTAGTATGTTGCTAACTATTTGTCTAGTGCCTTGTAGAAATTTTTAATTAGGCTATTTACTCCCCTCTGGTCATCTAGGACCTTTCATTTTGTAGTTCACTCTCCGAATATAGGTCAAGTAGGACCCAGTTGTGAAGGAAGTCTTGCTCTGTTCTTGATCTTTCTTAGTAATGTCCTTTATGTGTAGGTATAGATATGATCTATGTCATAATTGAAAGGACCATGATGCCTAAGATAAATAGGGAAGTGAATTAGATAACTTAAAACTCTACTCAAATTTAACCTCTATTTTCACCTAATCAAAACTTATACAAGAAAGAAAACATCACATGAAGACAGTGTCATACAAGGAATTAGCGTATTATATCAAAGATATTCTAGTCATTTCACATGACATTTAACGGCGTTAGAGTCCAAAACTGACGGTAGTATCAAATATGACATTTAAATTCAAACACAAAGACATACAAAGAATTTTCAAATTTTAAAGACCACACAACGAAGAAGTACCGAATACTCCTTATATCTCTAAAATAATAAATTCCTAAAATCAGTATGAGTTAAAATTTTTAAATTTAACTATCTTTATAAAAAATAATATTTATAATATAAAATAGATATATTATAAAAATATATTCTATGTTAATCTTGATAATATAAAATTAATATCATCAATCTTAATATTTTATTTTAAAAATTTGGTCAAAGTTAAAAAAATTAAATTAAGATAACTCTAGAAATTTATTTATTTATTGATCGGCTGATGGAGCAGGTAATTCAGTCAGACAAAGGTCATGCAGTCAACGCAATTGCCCCCCAGTCCCCCCACTGAGACACTCCCCGTGCGCAAATCCGTAGATGGAAGAGGACGAAATGCCCAGGGTGAAGCTCGGCAGGCAGGGCCTTGAGGTAAACGATCGCAGCACCTTCCTCCGCTCATCGCTATCCTGATGCTAATGGTTCTTGAGATCCTCGAGTTTGGTACCAATGTCTCCGTAGAAGGGGAAATGATGAGAATCTGGTTTGGCAAAGGAAAAGAAGAGCGCAATCTTGTGTGTGCGCCAGGGATCCCGGGATCCAGGATCATTTTCTTGCAATTGGACCGGTTTTTGTTGTGGTTTTGATCGATTGGGCTTGCGCGATGTGAAATGCAGGTGTCCAAGCTTGGCTTCGGGTGCATGGGCCTCACTGGAGTATACAACGCCCCTGTTCCTGAGGAAGCTGGGATCGCCATAATCAAGCACGCGTTTGAGGCCGGCATCACCTTCTTCGACACCGCTGATGCCTATGGGCCACACACCAACGAGGTCCTGCTTGGAAAGGTAAAAACATTCTGAATCCAGTCCAGTGATGTTTGGATGTATGATTGGTCTGGAGCCTGGAGGCCGGTGGAATTCAACGAGGATAGATGAGAATGTTGATGTAGGAGTTGTGTTTCTTGGTGACTATATAGATGTCATCTTATACTATCTATGTTCTCAGTCGGTTAACATTATTTGCATTCATCACTGACCACCTCCCAAGATCTTGTGGGGCAGATTTATCCACGCCCACCATGCTTTGTCTACTGTCAAATTCTACAGTTGTCACTGTGATCATATACTTGTTTTAAAGTCCCTCCTTTGTAAAATCTATAGATGATGTGAAAAATCCAACCATACATTTGTCCAGGCAGCTAATGTTAGTTAAATTACAATCTTTTTGTATGCATATACTATTTTGGAATATAAGTTAATATGGCTTGATGTACAGGCCCTTTAGGCACATTTGCTTAGATGAGCCAAGCCAGAAGGTGAGATCTCTCGAAGAAAAGAGATTAAGTTACAAAACCATGGAGACCTTGCATAAACCAAACCTGCCAACCCTTTTATAACAGTGGGCACCGTAACCATTGAGCAGACACATTCTTAGTCTATACCTAATAATAAAGAGGCAAAATTTCTTCACTTTTTTTGTCTGGCCGTTTTCGTCTGGTCTATTTATATAGACTAACTAGGATTCCCACAAGATTAGGGGACCGATATGGGACTAATAGCCTGTCCGTTCCCCCTCCCCTCTCGTCTGGTCGACAACACCGGTTGGAGCAAAAACCGATCCAGTTTGGCTGTTTCGTCTCGGTCCGAACCTCTTTGCAACGAAATCGGCCCGAACTTGAAGGCCCAGTCTCGATAGCCCATGAGACCTCAGCGGCAGTAGAGCGGAGACGAGCGCTCGTTCAGTTTCGGTCTGGGCGTTTAGCACCACCTCACCAGCTGAAGGCGGACGAGCCACGAGCTCACGCTATAAGAAGAGCGCCTCGTGCCCCGTTGCTCCATATTTACTTGGACGGGGTCGACGTGAGATCATTAAGGCTCGTGGACCACTGCCAAAATTAACAATTTAAACTTTAGTCTTTCTGCATTTATTTGTTTTCGAGATTGGGTCAGTTTTGACAAATATTTCTCCCGTGAAACAATTTTGACTAAATTTATTATTCTAAAATAAAATTTGTAAAATTTGTTTTTGCAGAAACAAATGTTTTGACTGATTTTTTTCTAAAAAAATGCGATGCTTAGCGTATGTGCGGGTGCGTACGTATCTTCTTTCACCCGTTCCTCTCCTCGTGTTGCCCTCGCCTTCATCTTCCTGCCCCCAAACAAATTTTTTGACTGAATTTTTTTTTTAAAAAATGCGATGCTTAGCGTATGTGCGGGTGCGTACGTATTTTCTTTCACCCGTCTTCTCCTCTCCTCGTGTCGCCCTCGCCTTCATCTTCCTCTGCCCCACATCATCAGCCGGTCTCGCCGAGCTCCCTACTATCAGCGAGACAACTTTTACTCCTCCCCTCCCCCATGGCGCTCTGGTGAGCTCCGTCAAATCCACCTGACATCCCCGCCCCTCCTTGGATCGGCCACCGTTGCTGCCATCAGGGCCCTAAGCTCCATCCAACGGAGGCTCTTTATTATTAGGTAAGATTAACTGGACATTATGATATTATTATCAATGTTAACCTACACTACGAATCCATCATAAAGAAAATTATAGCTCAAAAAATTAATAGAAAGGAACAAATATAAATATTTAGGTATTTAACATTCATGTCTTATTTTATGTTAATGACCTTGTTTGCTAAAGCTCATGATCAGTCAAAGTTGGTCAATGTTTTTCTATCACAACAAAATAACAACAACCGCCATAAATCATGCCGAACAATCCTAATGTATTTTTTTTCCATTACAGCGTACGGACATATATACTATGAAATTACATTTTGGAATGGATCTACTTACATCACTTTCATATTTTTAAACTAAACCCAAAAGAGTTTATTTATAGTTAGAGTTTAAAATTTAAACTTTGGATTAAACTTAACCTAAAAGATTTTTAGAGTCTCTTTCTTCTCCCGTTGCAACGCATGGGCATTTGTCCTAGTCATCATTTAAATTGTCAAAACTAGATTGTGCTTGATGTGATCTTTGAATCACGAGTGCACATCTGTGCAAGGCTCTGAGCCCTGCTTCCTAGTTTAATGGGAGCTCTGAAAGTTTCCATCCCTTTCACTCATGATTTATTCTTAAGTGATCTTACTTACAGATCCTAATTGTATAATAGATTCAAGGCCAGCAGCTTTGTTTCTTTGATGACCCTTTCTAAAACCAATGGTTTTATATTCCAAGGTGTTGTAACTTGCAACCCTGGGCTTTGATGAACTCATGAACATTGAACACTCCATGTACCTTCACCATACAGTACGGTTTCCAGCTGCATATAAGTAGCATGCCATGCCCTATATCAGTGGTTCTGTTCCTCCTTGATTGTATACCGAAGCACATTATGATACACAAATTGTATATTTGTCATTAGGAGGAGGAACTAGGTGTAATTTTATTAAGAAGAAAATAGTCATCCTCAACCTAGCATTTGCCCATTTTGATACACCAATTATATATTTGTCATTAGTATCATATGAAGCTATTTTGGTTGTGTAGGCATTGAAATATTTGCCCCGTGAGAAGGTGCAAGTTGCCACCAAATGTGGCATTGCAGGATTTGATGCAAGTGGCATGCGTGTGAAGGGCACTCCAGATTATGTTCGATCTTGTTGTGAAGCAAGCCTTCAGCGCCTTGCCGTTGACTACATTGATATATACTACCAACATCGCATTGATCAGTCAGTGCCTATAGAGGAAACTGTGTGTATCTGTTAACTGTGAGCTATGCTTTGTAGTTTGCATTTCATCCATTCTGTTTGACGTCATCAATGGTTGTGTAGATGGGGGAACTCAATAAGTTGGTTGAAGAAGGGAAAGTGAGGTATGTTGGCTTGTCAGAGGCTAGTGTCGATACCATTCGACGGGCACATGCTGTCCATCCAATTAGTGCGGTGCAGTTGGAGTGGTCACTATGGACCAGAGATATAGAGGAAGATATAATACCAGTCTGCAGGTTCATCCCCTCCTTAACCTATATACTTGAACAATGTTGTGTACCTTTACTTCCAGAAGCTTTGGCAATTTATATGCAGTAGCCTTTGATGCAATTCCTTTATTCCATTGGAACTTATGTTTGCAGCCATGATTAGCATTATTGGTTCTTAACAATTTTATTCACAGTATGTTCTTTTGGAAAATTTCTTATCACTGATTAAAAATAATAATCTTTGAAATATGAGAGAAAAGTTATCCTGCTTTTGTTTATGTTATGAATGTACACTACTACTATGCCTATCAGGTTTGTGTTGACTATTGTGAGTAAATGTTTAAGTCCTCCAGTTGGGTTGGGCTCTAAGGTTGAGATGGCTCTGGCTGCAAAAGACTGAGCCAGATAAACCATGGGCCTTCCTGCCTTTCAAAGTCCCAACTCAGGTCAATACTTTCTTTTCTGTAGCAGTGGTAACTTCTGTTGGTAATGGCAAGAACACTTGCTTCTGGACTGACAGATGGCTGCTTGGTAAGAGTTTTGAGCAATCCTTTCCGCACCTTTTTGCTGTGGTGGCTGCGAGAGCAAAAGGAAGAACTGTTTTTGATGCCTTGAATAATAGGAGATGGGTCTCAGATTTAAGAGGAGCACTTACTGTAAATGTTTTGTTAGAGTATCTGCAGCTTTGGGCGCTCCTTGAAGAGGTGGAACTACAACCGGAGATAGAAGACATACATTTATGGCAGGTCTCCTCCACCGGACTGTACTCCACAAAATCAGCTTATGAGGCTCTTTTTATCGGCTCCACACAATTCAGTCCATGGGAGCGTATTTGGAAAAGTTGGGCGCCAAGCAAGTGCAAATTTTTTATGTGGACAGTGGCACACAAGAAATGTTGGACGGCGGATCGCCTGGCAAGAAAAGATCTCCCTCACCCGGATGTTTGTCCACTCTGTGACCAATCAGAGGAGACACTTGATCATTTGCTGGTTTCCTGTGTTTTCTCCCGGCAAGTCTAGTGTGCTATCTTGCAAGGTTTTGGCTTGCAAGACCTTGCCCCACAACCGATGGATCTGTCCTTCGAAAATTGGTGGGAGAGTATAAGCAAGAGGGTTGCAGGACAAGGAAAGAAGGGTTTAAACTCAATTATCATTTTAGGTGCTTGGTCCCTGTGGAATCATAGAAATCGTTGTGTGTTTGATGGGGCTAATCCTAGTCTATCCTCCATCATTTTAGTAATCAGGGAGGAACTGCTGCAGTGTTCTGTTGCCGGGGCTCGAGGGGTTGCTTTTCTCCTTGCCCAAGTTCCTACAGACTCTTAAGAGATAGGTCTCGTGTTCCTGGTCGTTTTTTGTTCCTTTGCTTAGTGAGTTAGGGCCTCTGTTTTTGTATTTGGGCGGGTTACAGGCCCTGTTATCTGTAACATTTTGGGGTTCATTACTGTTAGACAGGGCTATGTTATGGGCCTAGGCCTTATTAGCTTCAGCCATATGGGCTCATGTACATGTCGGCTAGGAGTTTTATTTGGACTCCAAGTCTGGGTATCTAGTAGATTGAGTTGGTTCAGGCAAGGATACTGGAGGTCGGTTGTTTTTCCATAAGCCACCCTATCCTTACCCATATATATGTACATGTACTTGTCCTTCAATAATCAATCTACAGTTTTCCCAACTTACATGGTATCTGAGACCAGATCGACCGGATCCTCTCCTTCCGCTGCCTTCTCTCGAGGTACTGTAGCGCGGGTACTGTAGCACGTTTTTTTTTCCCTCCCACAACTCCTTGATCCATGGCCGGCGAGCCATCCTCTGCCTCAGGCATCACCGCGGCCCAGGAAGCTGCCACCGCTGCAGCCAAGGCTCGTGAAGTTGCTGCTGCTGCCAAGGAGATGCAGAATGCCACCGCTGCCGTCACCACGGCCACCACTGCTGCGGCGGCTGCCCCTAATGACCACGCTGCTGCTGCCGCAGCCACGGCCGCCCAGAAGTTGGCGGATACTGCTATTGCTGCACATGCCCAGGCGACCTCCGCTGCCACCGCTGCTCAGGCTCGCGCTGATGCCTTGGCCGAGGTCGACACAGCTGATCAGGAAGTTCTTCTCGCTGAGCAACGCATGCGTGAGGCCCTTGCCCGCGCAGCCAAGGCTCGTGCTGCTGCCCCGCCTCCTCCTGACCTCAGTGTTCATGGGGACAACACTGATGATCAGACCGATGCCCGTGCAGCTCTCCTTCTTCACGAGGCTGCAGCTATTGCCAATCTGCATGCTCAGGCAGTCTCGGTTCAGAACATTTGGTCCCTTGTGCCGGTCGTCCTTGACCTCTCCACAGGCAACTACAACAAGTGGCGTGGCCACTTCCTTGTCACCCTTGGGAAGTTTGCCCTCTCTGAGCATGTGCTCTCCGACGACCCCGATGACATGATACCAGATTGGTCTCGCATGGATTGTGTCGTAATCTCTTGGCTTTATGGCACGATCTCCACTGATCTTGTCGAGACCGTGATGGCGCCCTCTACAACAGCGCGTACAGTTTGGCTAGCGCTTGAAGATCAGTTTGTGGGCAATCGCGAGACTCGCGCTCTCTACTTGGATGCTGAGTTTCGGAACTTCACGCAAGGCGATCTCAGCGTTGCAGATTACGCCGGTAATCATCTTAACAGTCGTGCATCGGGGCCGGACACAGCCCTTGGCTACCTATGGGGTAATGAAGACCGGTTCACGTGATCAGCACGTCTTTTCTCTCAAACCTCATTCCGCGGCCTGTGAAACGAGAAAGGGTTGGCGTGTGATACAAGCTGGGGAATGCACCATAAAGCGTGCTTGGGACCACGTTTCCCCGTCCGTCCTCGTCACTTGGACACGATCTTCCTCATTGGAAGAGCTCCACCTTGCAAACAAGCGCTTCCTCCACACCCGCTACTGTGTGGCGTGTACATTCCTTCGGCCCTACTGCGGTCTGTCCGGGACCAACCTTATCAATCTGCCTAGCGCACTGCTGCTCGCACCTCCCTGACCAACAGCAGCAGTCCCTAACAATAGTGTGGTGGCGTAACAACAACGGGGGCCGGGGACGAAGAAGAAGAAGCCCAGCTCCTACCCAGGGAGGGGCCGACCCTTTTTGGGAGGCAGCAGGGCGCTGCGACTCGGCTATCTGGGACAATGCACCAATGGGCCCCACTTCTTCCAACCCAGTTGGTACTGGGACCATCCAGAGTGTCCCTGGTCCTCCCGCCCCCACGCTGTTGGCACCATTATTCCCCAGGCGTCGCCCTCAGTTATGTGCAGGCAGCAACCTCCCCTCCCCTAACCTCAGCCACATGCCTCCTATCGCTGGCATCTAGGGGTCTGCTCCAGGGGTTTGTAACCCAGAAGCGGCATCTCGGTCGGTGCGGTGAGCCTTTGGCCACCTTTCATCGCACCACCGGCTCCCAGTGTTCCGCACCCCCCTTTGGTGCTCCACCTGGGATCATCAAGCCCTCGCCAAGCCTTTAGTCATGACACTCTTCAGCACCATGGTACTTTGCTCGGGCTACCATCAATATTCCTTAGACGCTGGTATCCTCTCTCACCCTCCTCCTCGTCTTTCCTTCATCAATTGTTGTCGGCAATGTGGCAAATGTACTGCTTTCTTCCTGTTATTCCGATTTTCCACTGTCTCCACTCATATTGCTCCCAGAGGCTCCCTCAACTTCTCTTAAGTAATGTTCTTGTTTGCCCCAACCTTATTAAGAATCTTATTTCCACGTGCGCCCGTTTTACTCTGACAACATTGCTCCTGTTTGAATTTGACCCACTCTGGATGCTCTGGGAAGGATCTTCTTCTTACGGAGAGATCATCAGGTTGCAATACTCCAGGCCCCTCTAACCCCACTGCATCTCCCGGCATCGTCCCTTCCTTTCAACATCACCTCCTTTGTGGCATCGTGTCTTCTCGGTCATCCTGGTCTGAGTCTTGTTCGAAACTAGCTTCGTCTTTAGCTATTTCCTTGTAATAGTTTCTGCTAGTCCCTACTGTTTAATGTCATGCGTGTCACTTGTCCATCATGTTCGTCTTCTGTTCCATATGTCATCATCCCATATGTCATCGAATCCGATCTCGTGCTGACTCAGTGGAGGAAGAAGTTTACAATCTAATCACTTGTGAACTTTGGACATCTCCTGTTCCTAGCATCTCTGGTTACAAGTATTATTTGGTTATTCTTGATGATTGTTCTCACTTTCTTTGGACCTTCCCGCTCAAGCTGAAGTCTGACACATTCACCACGTTGTCTCACTTTTTCTCCTATGTTACCACACAGTTTGGGACTGCTATCCAGGGAGTTCAATGTGACAACGGACGTGAGTTTGACAATTCAAGCGCTCGTGCCTTCTTCCTTTCTCGCGGTGTTCATCTTCAAATGTCGTGTCCTTACACCTCTCCACAAAATGGCAAAGCCGAACGCATGACTCGCACAATCGACAATGTCATTCGTTCCCTTCTGTTTCAGGCTAGCCTTCCACCTTCCTACTGGGTGGAAGCTCTTAGCACTGCGACTTACCTCCTCAATATTTTGCCTACCAAAACCCTTAAACTTTCCACCCCTCACTTTGCTTTGTTTGGTAAAACTCCATCCTATGACCACCTTTGTGTTTTTGGCTGTAAATGTTACCCCAACATGTCGGCCACCACTCCCCACAAGCTCGCTCCTCGCTCGACTCTTTGTGTCTTCCTTGGTTATTCATCCCACCACAAAGGATACCGATGTCTTGATGTTGCATCCAATCGCATCATCATCTCTCGTCACGTTGTCTTTGAGGAGACTTTGTTTCCTTTTGCTGCGGCTGATTCACCTTGCTCTTCTCACGAGTTTGAATTTTTGGATGGCTCCACTGACATTGTGCCGGCTCCTATTCAACCGTCACGTTTGTTACTTCCTGCAGGTCCTAGAGCTCCACTTCTAGGTGCACATACGCCTGCACCTTTCCTGGATGGGACAGCCTTGTTCTTGCCTCTCCAGCCGGTGTTCAGCCACCCCCAGCTGGACCAGCAGTCTCTGGGTAGCCCCTCGGCGACATCTCAGCCAGTTCTGGCTGGCTGCCTGCCGGCTCCAGCCGGCCCTCCTCCGACCAGCGCTTTTAAGCCAGCTGTGGCTGTTCCTCTATCGACGCCAACCGACCCAGCACCTGTTGTTGTTGACCCTGCTGCTGCACCTGCTGGGCTAAGTAAAGATGTATGGTTTGTTTATGGTCGACGTCCTCAGGTCCCTGCACCCTCTCCACCACCAACAGCGTCGTCACCCCCCTCGCTGTCCTCTCCAGTTGCAGCTCCTGTTGCTGCAGCACTTCCAAAAGGAGCAGTCCCTGTGCCTCCGGTGTCCAACCAGCACACTATGGAGACACGTGCCAAGAGTGGTTTTTGAATACCATCCATTTACCATGCTGCGCCATTATCTCCGGTGCCCCGGTCATATCGTACTGCACTTGCAGACCCCAATTGGCGAGCTGCTATGGAGGAAGAGTTCTCCGCTCTACAAGCAAACAACACTTGGGATCTTGTGCCTCGTCCCTCACATGTCAATCTGGTGACTGGTAAATGGTTGTTCAAGCACAAATTCAAGCAGGATGGTTCTCTAGAGCGCTACAAAGCTCGTTGGGTGGTCTGTGGTTTCACTCAACGTCCTGGAATTGACTATGATGAAACTTTTAGTCCAGTTGTGAAACCTGTCACAGTTCGTACAGTGCTCTCTCTAGCACTGTCTCGCACTTGGCCAATTCATCAGCTTGATGTTAAAAATGCTTTTCTGCATGGCTTGTTGAATGAAACAGTTTATTCCTCTCAACCATCTGGTTTTGAAGATCCAGGACACCCAGAATTTGTCTGCAGGTTAAATCGGTCCCTTTATGGATTAAAACAGGCACCGCGTGCATGGTACAGTCGTCTGGCATCTTATTTGCTCAAGCTCGGTTTTGTTGAGGCCAAGTCGGATGCATCACTTTTCATCTATCATAATGGTGCTGATACAGCCTATCTTCTAGTTTATGTTGATGATATAGTCCTCACGGCTTCCTCACAGGCTTTGCTTCAGCGCACCATTGTTGCACTTCAGCAGGAATTTCCTATGAAAGTGTCCAGCGCACGTCTGCTGGTTTGCTACTTTCGCAGCATCAGTACATGCTTGATATCTTGAGTCGTGCTGGTATGGAGGATTGCAAGCCTTGTTCTACTCCAATTGACTTGAATCCAAAGCTTTCAGCCACCGTGGGAGCTCCAATTGCTGATCCAACAGATTACCGTAGTTTGGCAGGTGCTCTTCAATATCTCACATTCACCCGTCCCGACATTTCATATGCGGTCCAGCAGGTTTGTCTTCATATGCATGACCCCCACGAACCACATCTTGCAGCTTTGAAACGGATTCTTCGGTACATTCGTGGCACTTTGCATCTTGGTTTGGTTCTTCGGCCTTCTTCGCAGTCCGACCTGGTGGTATACTCTGATGCTGATTGGGCCGGTTGCCCGGACACTCGTAGGTCTACATCGGGCTATGCTGTGTTCCTTGGTGTTAATCTTGTATCCTGGTCTTCCAAGCGTCAGAACACCGTGTCTCGCTCTAGTGCAGAAGTTGAATACCGAGCTGTTGCTAATGCAGTTGCTGAAGTCTCCTGGTTACATCAGCTACTCCTTGAGTTACATGCTCCACCTTCCAGAAGTACATTGGTCTATTGTGACAACATTAGTGCTGTCTACATGTGCACTAACCCTGTTCAGCATCAACGCACCAAACATATTGAGATTGACCTTCACTTTGTCCAAGAGCGTGTTGCTGGTGGTCATGTCCGCGTTGTACATGTCCCTACTTCTTCACAGTTTGCAGACATCTTCACCAAGGGGCTGCCTTCTGTGGTCTTCACGGAGTTCAGGTCCAGTTTAAACATCAGGTCGCCAGACGATCACACTGCGGGGGCGTGTTAGACAGGGCTATGTTATGGGCCTAGGCCTTATTAGCTTCAGCCATATGGGCTCATGTACAGGTCGGCTAGGAGTTGTATTTGGACTCCAAGTCTGGGTATCTAGTAGATTGAGTTGGTTCAGGCAAGGATACTGGAGGTCGGTTGTGTTTCCATAAACCACCCCTATCCTTACCCATATATATGTACATGTACTTGTCCTTCAATAATCAATCTACAGTTTTCCCAACTTACAGTTACCCCTTCTTTTCTTCTTAATTTATTGATGCGCAGCTCTCCTGCGCGTTTGAGAAAAAAAGTAAATGTTTAAGTTTATGTACTTATATATCAAGTGTATAGATCTGGTGTCATGAATCTGTCTTACTAGTTTCACAATCATCAGACCCCAGTTTACATATTATATGATGCTGATTATTGAGTTTACACTGATGAGTTGGACCATTAGACTTCTTCAAGTTATGTGTTTTACGGACTTGCTTTCAGTGTAGACACTATGCAATGTTTAGATGGTGTTCAATTTCTCTCTTTCTTATATATTGCAAGTCCTAGTTAACTTATACTTCATTTTTCTTAACTTCTGTTCGTTGAACCTCAATATCATGCATTTATCCGGGTTGTCATAAAAAGCTTTACTTGCATTCAGGGAGCTTGGTATTGGAATAGTTCCATATAGCCCACTCGGCCGTGGCTTCTTTGCTGGCAGGGCAGCTGTAGAGTGTGTACCATCAGAAAGTCTATTGGTAAATGAAATTTACACTACCATAATCACTTTCTACACATAAAGTTATTGATGTTATTTGTTGAACTTAATGTCTCCTCTGTCCCTCAGTCTAAACATCCAAGGTATACTGGGGAAAACTTGGAGAAGAATAAAGTTCTGTATACACGACTTGAAATGTTGTCCAAGAAGTATGGGTGCACCCCTGCTCAACTTGCTCTCTCCTGGGTTCTTCATCAAGGAGAAGATGTGGTCCCCATCCCTGGTAATGTCCTGACATCATATGTTAATATCATGGTCATGACCTACTCTGCCTGTGAGCAGGGTCAAACCTTTTGCATCACAAAACCAAATATGATTTTTTTTTTTTGTATTTGTCCAGTTGGGAAGAAATATCCTTTTTTTCAAAATTTTAATGAAGTTTAAGAAGTTCCGATTCTGGGATCATCTATAAGATGTAATATTACATTCATGTGGAAATAATTAAGTATCATATGGTGCTGGTAAGCTATGAAGCAGAACAATTTTAGAAAAAAAAAACAAACAGGATCTATTTACAGTGAAAACCCACCTGGTCTTTTCACTGCCCTTCTGAAGTCTGGATCCTGCCTGTAAACACTGATCTATAACTTTTTAAGCACATAGAAGATTGAGGTTTAGATGTTGAACAAAAGTGGTAACTGTTAGACTTGCGATGTTTCTTGGATAGATTTGTGTACATAGTTTGGCCAAGCCCGCCTCAGGCTACCTGTTTCCTTCTTTGCTGTTGTTTTTTGTTCTCTTTTGTACAGTTGGTTTTATTTTTGGTTTAATAAATTCCTAACAGTGGGGACTTCCCCTGCTGTTGTTCTTTAAAAAAAAAACTGTGGTGCATTATATTCTTGATCAGGTGTTTGAACTGACTTGAGTGATCTGAACTTGCACAAATTCGTATCTGAGTAGCCTCATAGATTGGATTAAATTTTGGTATATATATGTACGTACTATATGCATCTAACTCCTAAATTAGAACTTGTACTGTACTCTATAAAATTGAATAATTTAATTGAGATGCATAATGAAGATTTTTCTACTCCATAGAAGGTAGATAAGTCTGCACTTTGCATAACAATTTCAGAAACTGATGCGAATCTGTCCCTGAACAAAGCAATATATTGCAGTAGGTGAATACCTGGCCTCAGAAAAGCAGTAATGTGCCATCCTTTTAAACAATGCACCTATTTAGCAGAATTATCTGGGACTAGCAAAGATCTTCTAAGTTCTATCAGATATTGGAAGGAGCGTGTCAATTTGACAATGTCTTGTGCAGTTAGGCAGTTAAGGCCTGCCTGTCAGCCTTGACAATTACAATTTCTCCTTGTCAATTTGAACAATCTAGTGCTCAAGTTTACTTGTCAATTTTACCATCTTAACCCCCAAAGTGCAGTATTGCCTAATTTTCAATAAATAAATTATTTGAGTGATATGAAGTGCTCTTTTGTATTATTGTGTTATTTTGCATACCAAAATATATAATCTACAGTTACATCATCCCTGTCGTTTTACTAGAAAAGCAATTTCCTCGATACCATTGAGACTGAAAGAGCATCACCTTGGCTGTTTCAAACTTAGCAGCTATTCTCCACTTCAAAAAGTGTTGTGACTTGACTCCAGAATCAGATTCTGTGGAGCATGCTTTTCTTTTAGGCCCTGTTTGGTTCCCAGGAATTGAGAGGAATTGATAAGTAATCTAATAATGAAACGGGAAGCACTTTCTAGATATTGGTTTCAATTCATGGTATCTAAACTGGCCCTGAAGAATATGTTCTTCTCATCCACTGTTCCCTTAGGGAACTATGTTTGTGCTGCTAAAATAACATGAAAAATCATAATTTTCTCCTGCTACAGTTGCCAGATGTTTTGCAGATGTAGCTGTTAGCAATTTAGCATACTAGTTCGTTTCATGTCTACTTAGTTTAAATGCCCCTGCACTTCATATAGAGAAGGAAAGGCTACTGTTGTTTATGTGATAGCCATGTAAGCTATATCCTGTTCTGAACCCTACCATCCAAGTTATATCTGATTGTGCGCACAATTTGTATAACTGCTCTCTGAATATAGGAACAACAAAAGTGAAGAACCTTGATGATAACATTGGTGCTGTAAAGGTAAAGCTGAGCAAGGAAGACCTCGAGGAAATCTCGGGTGCAGTCCCTGCTGGTGAGGTGGCTGGGTCCAGACTTCTTGGAGTCCTGGAGCCTTATTCTTGGAGGCTTGCAAACACCCCACTTCCAAAATAGCGAGTTCAGTTGCAAATTCTTGACCATTACCATTTAGATTATGTTATATTAAATCATATGTACTTGAAACAAATGATTGTTTCTGTGCTCGTGAAATAAATGCATGTACCTGAAACAAGAGATGTAACTGGTGCTCTGGAATGTGCCAATTGCTATAGTTGATCAAAGAAATATGTTGGAATTGAGCTGATGTCCATTATGGTGCACCTTGATATACTTTAGTTCCTATATACTCCGTATATGATTTCTACTGATAGTACAAGATGCTTCCTGTACAGAGTTAAGGGCCTGCATAGAAATTACAATGCGGGCCTACTGGTTCTGCCTGACTAGATCAATGCAGATCTTCCACGTCAGGTCTGCACTGCACGGCTTTTCATCTTGAACTCCTGTTGTGTGCATTGGCAGATGTGTGTTTTTACCCTTGCTATTTCCTGGCAATAATCTCCTATCTATCTCACAAAATAATGTTGCACAGACAGTGAGACAGATTAACCTGCACTGTTCGGTTCGTGCAGGATCGGACTTTGCAGATGTTCCAAGCAACAGACAGGAGGAGACAATTTGCAATGCCCAAGTAGGGCTGGCTACCTAGCTGCTGCTGCTACTGCACTAGTGTCGCGCCCATGGGCCATGGCCATTGGTGTCCCTTTCAGGAGGAACCTTGGTTGGAGCTGACCAGATTTCCGACTGGATCTCGAGGCACAGCGACGCCCATCGGAAATCGCGGGGCGGCTGCCGCTGATGATAGGGAGGGAGGGACAAGGAACGCGCGCCCACCAGGCACCATGCAAGAACATGTGTGGAGCAGCTGGTGGCCGGCCGGCCTTTGGCCTCTAAGCCTTGGACCACCTCCCCAAATACTGGTGCCCCGGCCACAGCACCTTGATGAAGTTGAAAGCACGAATGAGTTCGTCCTTGCATGGCGATGCAGTGCAGCTGCGGATCTGCCAGTCTATGATTGTTGGATGATTGATTGGCTGATTGTTCATCTTCTGATGCAGCTGAAAAATATAATCTGCAACAAGGTACAGTGTGCTACCACCCGCACTAAGGTTGGTGCTGCTTTTCTGAAACTTCATCTCTGCTGAGCAGAGCTTTCTGAAAATTCATCTTTGCTGAGATCTCTGAAACTGTGTACCTATCCATCTGTGTCTTTTCTTTCCAGCCCGACTATTTTTTTTTTTTTTTTTTTGTGAACTCTAGTGATGCACTTACGTAAGAAACGATTAACCAAATTCTGCTGATATTGCATTATGTTATGTGTTTTTTTTAGGGGAAGATATTGCATTATGTGTGAATGCAGCACAACAGGTGAGAATCCAAACTGATATGTGCTTGTTTATTTCCGGCCTGCTAGCTGCATATCATCAACCTGGTGAGAATCCAAAAGAAGGGCTTGCTTTTTGTTAATGCCTGGACTTGATTGCAAAGGGCAAAGAGGCCGGTCCGGAATAAAGAAGGCAAAGCAAAGGGAGAAAGCAAAGGAGGGGGGCAATTGGGATATTGAGTTGAGTGTACTAATTCCCTGCTGCATCTCTCCCATGCCTGCAAATGCATGGCTTTTCCTCAAAAGCCTGGGGTTCAGTATATGCAGCATGCCTGTCCTTGGGATGGATATAATCCCAATCCCTAGGTTTATTCCGTCCAAACTTTATACCCTTTATCCACATCACTCGTCAAGAATATTCTAGCGTATTAGGCTTTCTATCTTTTGCGTGCCTATCTTTCGCAAAGCCATTTAGGTCCATCCATATATATGTTATATATATGGGTCAATCTTTCGACGAAATGCTGCTGCTAGTAGTAACCAGCCACTGATCAAACCTATATATATATTATATATATGGGTCAATATATATGACTAGGTAGGTGCGGTGATGAGTTTGTACATTTCGTATTTCCATAGGCTTCCAAAAAAAATGCATAGATGCAGAACGTCAAATTTAACTTTCCAAAATTTGTTCAAAAGAAGCGTTCCTAAAATTACAAAGCTATATATGTACAAATTTAAACAATTTTTGACTGAGTGCAGAACTGTTCTCTAGATTTTTTGACACTTTGAAATACACAAAAGAAACATAATACTCCCTCTGGTGTAAATTGTAAAAGTTTGACTTTTTTTAGATACATTGTTTTTACATAGTCCATATCTAAATTAAATGCATAGCAAAAACTACGTATATAGGAAAACCAAAATATTTTATAATTTGAAATAGAGTGAGTATTATTATCTAGTCGCATGACATGAGAAACATTGATCCTTTAAGCATTTGAAAACACTTGATTTATGGTTATCTTGTAGGGCAATGCATACCAGGGGCGGATCCAGGCCCCAGGCTGCAGCCTCGGGCATGGCCCAAAAATCCTTTAACAATTCCTTTATCAAGTCCAATTTAACCTACGAAAATATATATTTAGCCCTACCTGATATGGTCTAAAATTTATTTACACTATTTTAGCCCCTCCCTTGAGATATTGTTTTTACATTGCTCATATCTAAATGCATAGCCAAAGCTATGTATATAAGAAAACCAAAATATTTTACAACTTGGAATGCAGTATTATTAGCTACTCACATGACATGGGAAACATCGATCCTTATATTGAAAACACTTGATTTATGTTATCTTGTAGGGCAATATGCTAAGTTAGTCCCTTTACTGACTAGAAGATAATACCTTAAATAAATATGAGCCATAGATTTTTTTAGATTTTTGAATGAATTAATCAATTAAACTATATAGAAAAAAGAAAAAAAAATCACATGAGACAAACATGCGGCCACTTCATTCTTCGTGTGTGCTCCCTTTCTTTTGCGTGTGCCTGCCCCTTCCTTCTCTGTGTTTATTAAATGTTTTGGACTGAATTATTTATAAAGTATTCATTTTGTGTATATTTGACCTTTTTCTGTCTAAAGCGTGATGATATTTTTGTCTAAAAATACTTAAAAAATTTATGATACTCAATCATGTTAAAGTTGTACACCATTTTTTTTTTTGATAAAAAGGTTGTACACCAGTTATATGTTGCATACTCAGATACAAAAATAGGTTACATACATAAAATATCAACACCTAATATGTTAATTGAGCTGTGAACTCTGATGATCTAAAACATGCATGTTACATGCTAACACGTTACATAATCAACTGAGTGAATTATGCTAACTTGCTTGATTAAAACTATGCTATATAATTGGGAGGGCCTTATAGGAAAACATATGTAAGCTGTCATGTATATTGAGCACGTAAAATTATACTAATTAAAGACATTTATAATAATTAAATTATGCTATATACAAAGTTGCAAAACAAAAATAAGATCATCTACATCTAATCGATCACACATGTGTAATAAGATCTAGAAAAGAGATTTTTTTATTTTTATATCTAATTTTTTTACTTATATAATCTATTACCTCTTAGGAGGCGGTAACGGGTGATTGCAACTTCTGATCTAGTCTATCCTACTAAAGCACCAACCATTTTCTTTGCTTGGTGTACCAAAGAAATTAAATCTCCCCCACTGAGATAGCCACCCTCCGCGCACCCCAGAAAATATACTCAGAAAAATAACTCCATACAAATCAACCATTCAGATTACCTCTCAATCTTCTCTCTCCTTACTCACTCAAATCTAACGACCCACATTAAATGTATGGTATCAACCCTATCTCCCAAAGTTCGCACCGAAGCCACCCCTATCTAACACCCAAGGTTCGATTCTCATGTTGTATTCTTTTCTCCGTTTTTCCATAGAGCAATAAAAGTCATTCAGCACGCGTCCGGTATTTGCAGGTGTCCATTTTTCGCGGATAGCGCTCGTGGCTCGTCCGCTACCCGCCCATGCGGCCCCGTGCTGCTGCTGTTTGGCGCAAGGCAAGATGGGAGGGAGAGAGTGCATGCACGGACCCCACTGTTGCTACTAATTAAAAATATTATAACTCACAAACCATAAAATCAAAATAAATTTCGATTGCACCATTAAATTCGTTTCAATAAATCCTTCAAAATAAGATCTTACATGGATATATTTTAGTAAGTGATAGGTAGACCTCCACTATTAGTAGTTGGTATAGAGTATGAGATATAGAATATGATGAATACCGAAGAAAGATGTATAGAGGAAAAAATCTTAATGACTAAGATGGATAGATGATGAATTTAGAGGACGATGAGTGCGGATAGTCTAACGGAGAAAGCGCGCAACATCGATCCAATTCTCCGACTCCGACGCGGCGCGTTACGATACGGCGGCAGCGGACAACTGTATGTGACGGAGGGGTGGACGTGACCATTCGAGCGTGCGCCGCTCACGGGACGCGGACGGGTTGACGGCCGGCCGACACCCGTGCTGCTCCGCGACGGCGACCTGGGAGGAGAGCATCGGGCTAGGCTTAAAGGCATGTTTTGAAGTATAAAGTCACGTTTACACATGGAGTAGTCACAAAAATACCCGAATCTAGCCTTGCATCAACAATGTCTTTGACAATATCTGAAAGTACAAGGGATGACTAACTGGAGATTGATGTAATTCTGAGGTATCTTTTTAATCTTTAGTTTATTTATTGGAAGATCTTTATAATTATTTTAGTATTATAATTTATTTTTTAAAATGTCACCGTAGTGTTAGCACGGACAATAAACTAGTTTTAATATAGTAGCCATTCCTAAGAGGGGGATGGGGGAGGGAGATTTGAGATTATGCGGTGGTGTGTATATACCTACCAGAGATATGTCCACGCTTTGGAAGGACTACTAGTTAATGAAAATGGTGGGGTCATGAGAATGATGCATGTCAACGCACGACAATAAAGAAGCCTGCACACATTTTGCACAGGTCATTTTCGTTCTTGCACCCCATCTTTCTTAAACTATGTGCTAGGCTCTATATATATCTCGGGTTGCATATACACGTATATATATATCTCCCCATGCATTTGTCATGATAATACACGGTCCCCCACCCAGCTCGTAGTCCCACACCATATGCATGCACGGTATCTGCTCATCATGCAGATATATACTGAAAACACAGATAGTGAAAGTCCATGCAGACGCTAACTCACACATACTGACGTGTACTTCGGTACCGTAAAATTAAAATGAGCAAATTTAATTAAGAAATCTACAAGCGGTGTTTTGATATATACTGCACAATACAAATTTTGGAGCCTGTTTCAGGAAGCTACTATGTACTATTATTTTGTGACTAGTAATAAGTATAGTAACTGACAAATTCACTTAGAGGTTGGAACCACGGTAAAATGACAAATCCCTCAACCACACGCCGCTGCCTCGTCCACCTCACATCCTCACACGCCATCTATCCACTCCATTGAGGCCAACGATATCGTGTGTAGTGTTCTCTCCCCACACATGACTTAGGGGGTGTTTGGTTCTTCTCAGTCACTAAAGTTTAGTAGAAGTGATTTTAGTGGTAGTATTAAAAGTGATTTTTAGTGGAGGTGTTTGGAACTTTAGTTACTAAAAGTGACTAAACTTTAGTGGCTAACCTCTAGGGGGTGGGAACCAAACACCCCCTTAGTGGAGTCGAGGGGACTTCCACAAGTATGTCACCCTCCACTTTCATTGTCAAGGTCAGACTAAAGATTCCATAATCCTTCACTTATACAGAATGTGCCTTTGAGATTTGTTTGAAACTATTGGAATACTAGGGGCCAAGCCCATTTGTTCTATTAGTCTCTCACCACATCTCAAATGCACATTTAGAGATTTGCTTGTTCTCACCACTATTACATGAGAGATTGTTAAGTTGAACTTCCACCTAAAGCTTCAAACTACATCCATCCACAACTTGAACAGGACTACACCTTGAATTGCAAGTTTCTAGTGAAGTTTAACCATAATTCAAATCTATTACCTAGATGTCAGTAGCCTACCCCGTGGGTGAAGCATATGTACATCATACTCCATGGTTTTTTCATGATATTATTAGATATCTCTCAACATCTCATAAACTGTGATGTTTAACAGTCATGCCGCATATAGGTGTGTTCTCAAGAATGCTCCATATAGGGCAACGTATTTTCTTAGTAAAGCCAATAACATTAAGACATGTCGCCAACCTACCTAGAGTATTGAATTAGAGAGGGTTAGTAGATTACTTTCCTATGTTGACTATAGCTTGATTTCTCATGTTCTAAGTCATGAGATCTTAATAAAAAAGGTCGGCTTACATGACATGACTTACATGGTTCTCATAGCCATCTTCGTCTATGCATTTCCTATTAGATTTTGTGATAACCCATTTATAAAGAGACTTGCCAAGTTTTTTGTCTCTCGTGAACATAAGTCACATCTATCACTCTGGAGTTCCTCAATTTCCTTATAGACTTCAAATGTCTCTTTATGTGTCTATATGATGTTGCATTGTCCTCGGCATTGTTCACTTTGATAATAACCATTTGATTGCCATAGTTCATAAATATATCTGGTCTCAGTTTTTCAACCACAAGCAAGTTCATCAAGAACTCACACAACCATTCTGCCTCTGCAGTAGCTTTATCCAAAATAGTAAGTTCTACTTCCATGACCGACTTCATCAAAATGGACAATTCTTAGAGACCTCCATGACACCGCACCACCACCAAGAGTAAACACATACCCACTTGTGGTGTGTAAAGTTCATCAACATCAGATATCTAGATTGAATCGCTATATCCTTCAAGAATAGTTATGTACCTTGATTAGTGAATCCCATATATCATTATACCTTTTAGATGTGCAAGACCACCTCATGTGCATGCTAATGATCTCATCTGGGTTTGATGTGAAACTGCTCAATTTTCTCATAGCAAGAGAAATCTTTGGTCTTGTTGCGCTAGCTAATGAGTATATGAGTGAACCGATAATCTAAAATTATCTTAATTGGTCTCTTGATGCTATCTTATTATGTTGAAGTGTCACAATGGGTCATAAGGTATTGGAGAAGGCTTGTTGTCAATAAAGCTAAACTGGCTCAAGGTCTTCTTGATATAGTGAGATTGCAACAAAGTAATCAGACTCTCTTATTCATTGAGGAATCGAGATCTATAAGAGAAAACTAAAAGCTATCTTGATTTGACGACCTCGATAGAAATTGAACAATCGCGGGATAGGAGTGAAAAAATAAGTGGGAGACGATGGGAGCTTTTAAGCCAAGAAATTAGTCGATGGTAGCTATATGGAGTTTGTTCTAATAGATGTAGTAGAAGAATATATGGAGAGAAAAATTATAACCCAACTAACAAATAAACAAAATTTACAATAGAGTATTTTTAAATAAAGGAAGTCAAATTTTACTGTAGAAAAGGCTAACAAAATTCACACTATTTGTGTGGGCCATCTTAGGGCCTGTTTGGCAGAGCTCCGCTCCCTGATTCTCTAGCTGTGCTCCCTGATTCACTGGTGAAGTGATTCTGAGTGATTCTCTGATAGAAGTGATTCTGTCTGATAAAATCATTTGGCAAGCTGTCTGCAAAGTGATTCCTGAAAAGGAGGATTTTGCTGGAATTGTCCATAGTACCCTTGTCTGTTTGAACTGAAGTATACCAACATATGTACGATATATTATGGTTTTGTCATGCAACTAAAAATTGGGACTAGTAATATTCTTTGTCTTATGTGATTTTTGCATGCATTGATTAATAAATGCTTAGACACCAAAAGTATAGTAGTACGGTCAATATGTTTCCAAGTTCAAACTATTTGACTGTAATACATTACAACCAAGTGCCAAAGAGAACATCAGGAGCGCGTACATGCAAAGTTAGGCCCTAGATAAGGTAATTGCCCTAGCAAGGTCATCACGAAATCTATCCATATTCCTATCATCATTAGCATGTGAGGTAGATGTATTTGACGCATTTTGAGGAGGAGCATGCCTCCTAAACCTTCTGGGTATGGTAGGGACATAATCTGGATCTCGGTCACATCTATGAAAATCCTTGTCGAGAGCATGATTTTCACGAATGAAGTTATGAAGACACATGGTGGTTGCAACAATCATCTTTTGCTTTATCATTGGATAGCTGGGCATCTTGAGAAGAATTCTCCATTTCATCTTCCATACACCAAAAGTACGCTCAACAACATTACGAAGACTTGAATGCAAATGATTGAACCACTCTTGTTCACCAATAGGTGCTGGGCCACTTCTCCAGTCTGGAATGTGATATCTTTGACCTTTGTATGGTGATAAATATCCTGGTCTATTCGGATATCCGGCATCAACAACATAGTATTTTCCTAACGAATTGTAGCACACAGTGTGAGTATACAACTTTTATGTAAAAGAAGAGTTAATGACAAGGGTGAAAATTACCAAGAGGAGGATGTGGAAAGATATCTTCATCAGCTTGGATGGCCTTATAGAGAACAGTGGTGTCATGCATAGAGCCAGGTTGACCAATAGATGCATATGTGAAACGCATATCAAAATCAACCACGGCCATCACATTTTGTGTTGGTTTACCAGACCTACCATAGTATCTAAGATAATCTTTTGCAGGTGGTGTTGCACTTATATGAGTACCATCGATGGTGCCGATGCAATCTTTAAAGTGTGGCCACATCCTACTATCATTTCTTATCCTTTGGTGAACATCCCGAAAGTTTGGATCCTTTGGTCTGATATAGTGTGTAGACATACCAACCACACAACTCTGGACCTCCTCAAATTTCCTACTAATTGTCTCCCCAGAATGTTTGAATTTATTTTGAACAGCAACATTTGACCAACAATGACCACATATGACAAGAAAAATAGCAACTGCTTCCATAGAGCTAATATGCATAGACGATTGCAATCCATGGTCGCTCACCAATATATCATGCAGCTGGTAAAAGAGAGTTGTATCCATTCTAAAAATTCTATGGCTTTCACCTGGAGTGTTCAATGTTTCCATCATCCATGCATATCCCTCGAGCCTTGAAGTCCTTGGTGGATTCTTGTCATGGTATGTAGTGAAATAGTTATTCAAGAGGCATGCTGTTAGAGACAAATTTGTTCGATTTTGTCTCATGATTTGCATGACCTTAATATCAAGTAGTTCATCATCTTCTGGCTCACTAGCATCCAGTTCACTTTCAGAAGAAGACATCTGTATAATAAACAATAAATAAGTACTGGAATATTACAGCAAGGTTCTAAAATACATGAAAGGTTCAAACTTGGTACAATAAGGCACCAAATTATTACAGGTTCTAAAATACAGCAAGGTTCAAACCAACAAATGTCAAATAGTTCTAGAGACATGAAAGAAAAAAAATACAGCAAGGTTCAAACCAACAAATATCAAATACTTCTAGGGACGTGAAAGAAAATATCTCATAAGACATGGGAAAAATATCACAACGAACATGGAAGCAACCACTATTTAACCCTTCTTGTTCATCCATTCATACTTCATTGTTAGCCACTGAAAGCGTTCTTCAGGTTTTTCCATTGTGAGGAACATCTCTTTCAGGTTTCTTGGTAAATATTTGAGTTGCAATGAAGTGTTCCTTTGTGCCAGCCGTAGCACCACATGCCTTCACTAACTCCATTACATCTCTTATGGAAGTGCCTGACGTCTCTTGTGTTCTTGCTAGCACAATAGACTCACAAGATGCAGTTGTCTTCTCATTCAATGCAATAATTTTAGCCATCTGGTCTTGCATCCACTGCCCACCAGTAGTCTTTGCCTTTTTACCCTTATTATCTTTCTCGACCACATGACGTTTCTTTCCCTTGGAACTACAAGGCGTGTCATCATCGCCGTCACTCTCATTATCGTCCAGGCGCTCCTCCTTGTCATTATCATCTTCTGGTCATTCTTCAGTTTCTTGGGGTATAGAACCACTAGTTGGAGCCCAATGGTCATCACCAGTATTGCGGATATCCTCAAACATGATAGACAGTTCTTCCTCATTTTGAAGTGAGCAACCTTTAAATTTGGAGATGCCTTTATATTGCTGTATGCATAAAAAAAATTCAATAACAGATTTACACACATAAATGACAAATATTGACAAGTACAAACTCTATAGGAACTTACATTGCTTTTCTGTGGCAAAAAATTTTTGCCTGTCACATCAGACATTGTGGCACTAGTTTAGTCTATTAAAAATAAATTAATTATAAAACTAATTACAGGGCCATAGGCTAATTACTAAGACGAATCTATTAAGGTAAATTAATCTATCATTAACGAATGTTTACTGTAGCACCACATTGTCAAATCATGAACTAATTAAGTTTAATAGATTCATCTCTTGAAATAGTCTCCGGCTGATAAATTAGTTTTTTAATTACTATATTTTTAATAGGACAAACTAGGGGCCGCAATATTCGATGTGACAGGGCAAAAAATTTTTGCCCTGAAACAAACATGCCCTTCTTCCACCACCAATCTGGAGCTTCATATAATTTTTTGTCAGCATTCCAACCACAACCCGTCTCTTTTCCCAGTTGTTTCCAGTTATTGTAATCCTTTTTCAGCTTGTCCCATTTATTCTTGAACTGCAGCTTTGTGTAACTTAAGCCTGTTCTTGTTCTGAACTTCTCAATTACATTGGTGTACCCTAGTTTGCTTAAGTGAGAGCCTGAGCGATTATTTTCACTAACTTGCTCAGCAAATAGCTCACAAATAATTTTTACATTCTCATCACACCAGTCCGCTGTGTCTTCCTTCATGGTTGTAACACCCCGGGTTTTTAAATAATTAAAATTAAATAGAATTTAATAAGAAAATGGCCCAAATCCTAGATGGAGGAAAGTTCTAACCAGATGTTTGTTGCATTCATGCCGTTGCATGTTTTATTGGGTGAAAAAGAATTTATTAAATCTCGTATAGGGCGAATCGAATTTATTCTATTTAGAAAACAAATAAAAGCTTTGTAAGAGTTTTATAAATTTTCAAATTCAAACGTTTTATTTGAAAACCTAGGAAAAACATTTTCAAAAGTTTGAAAACTGGTTTTGATTTCAAACCGATTTGAAATATGTTTTCAAATGAATTTGCAAAAGTTTCAAAAAGGAAACAAAAAGGAAAAAGGAAAGACAAAAGGCCTCAATTTTTCCCCATTCTTCCCAGTCGGCCCGCCTCCCTACTCCTCGGTTCAGCCCAGCTGGCCCAATCCCATTCCCTCTTCCTCCCTCCTCTCTCTATGGCCCGACTCAGCCTCGGCCCACTCCACGCGCGCAGCCGGCCCGCGTCCTCCTCCTCCCCGCGCGCTCGCACAACTCCGCGCGGCCCACCGCGCCAGCTTTCCCCACCCCAGTCGGCCTGCTTGCCTCGGCCCATTCCGATTCCGCAGCCGGCCCGCGCTCGACGCGCCCCCTCCCTCTCGCTCACCCACTGACAGGCGGGACCCACGCGTCAGGTCCTCATCCCCAACCTCCAGCTCGAGTTTTCCGCGCGGCCGGTGCCCGGGTCTGCGGTCGTCCGTGCCCTGCCTCCCCCTCGCCCTAGGGTTCCCTTCCCCTCATAAAGCGCATCCCGGGGCACCACCAGTCCATGTCGCCGCCCCATCTTCCCTCCCCGTGCGCCCTCCCTCGCCCCTGCTCACAACCGAGCCATCGCCGCCATGGATGGACCGGTGGAGCTCGCCAATCTCTCCAACCACAACCCCAAACCCCTCCCCGACTCCTCCATTGACACCGCAAGGACACACCGCGTCCGCCACACCCCTCCACGCGCTCTCTCACCCTATCCAGCACCTCTGAGCACCACCGTCGTCGCCATGGCCGATGCCGGCCAGAGCTTGCTCGATCTCCCCACCAGAGCCACCACCGGCGCCCCAGTTTCCCTCCCTGGCACCGCAGGAGCACGGCGAGTCTTCCCCGCTGTCTATCCTCGCCGATCCGAGCCGTTTCCTTGCTGCTAACCTCACCAGAAATCCTCCGCCGCCGGAACCACCCACGCTGTTCCCTGCATCCAGCTCCTCCGCGACGTCGGCACACCCTCCGGTGAGAGCGCCGGGACCCCCTCTCCCTCGTCCATCGCTCGCCACCGACCGCCGTACACTGGAGTGCCGCCTCCGCTAGTCGACGGCGAGGCCACCACCGGCGGCGCTCTGTTCCACCCTCGCCTCCTCGGTCACGCACAGGCCAAGGAGGATGAAGACCTCCCAGCGCCGTCCAATCGTAGATGGACGGTCCATATTCCATCTTGACCAGGGTCAATACCGGTCAAGCCACTGCCACCTCAGCGCCCTCCTCCCCCAACCAGAAGGCGCCACGTGTCCTGTCGACTTCCAACTCAGCAAGGTGAAGACCAGTCGCCGACCCTTTTGCATGCTACCCCCTGTCATTCTCTCAAATCCATCTACTGTTCTATGTGCCTTGTTAAAATTGTGATCTAACCCCTTCCGTCCAGGGTTAATTCTGTTCCGACCCAATCAGAGAGGAGAATGAGGTTAATTAGTTTTAAAAATATGTTTTGGCTTTGTTTAATTCCAGTTTGGTTAATGATGTTATTAAGTTAATTAGTAATGTCTTTAATCTGTTTTAGTTCATAAAATTAAATAGTTTCTTTTTGGTTTATTTAAAATGACTAATGTTTTATAAACCCTTTTCATAAATGTTATAAATGTGTTTTGCTCATAAAAATAATTCTAGAAATGTCACCTTTGCAAATAAAATATTTCAGATCAAATAAAATGATTTTGGGGCCCAAATGATTTAATTTTAGTCACTGATTTTGAAAAGTAATTAAAAGCGAATCTTGTTTATTTACCAAATTGCCACCCAACTTCAAAAGCCCATAACTTGCTCATTTTAACTTCGATTTGACCCGTTCAACTTGCGTTAGATTCGTCTCGTCGAGCTCTACGCAGTAGATCTATTTATGTTCTGTTTTCATAATGTTGATGTACTGTTATTTATTTGTCTTGTTTGGGCCATGTTTGATGTTTGATCCAGCGAGCGCGATCTACGCGGAACCCCAGAATCCAGCCTTCGCCTCCGTTGATTCGACCCAGTCCAAAGGCAAGTGTCCTTGAACATCTTGCACCTACTTCATTTTACTTTTGGTACTAGAGTAGTTAGATCTTGTAGATGCATGCTTGTCATTAATTTGAATCCCATGATATGGTTTACTAGTTATTGTTATGTTATCCTTGTCGCCTGTTTTGGGTTGTTCGGGTAGAAGTCTTGCTTAGCCCTGCAGTCATGTTGGGATGGGATGATGGTCAAATATAATTAATCCTGATTAATGAACTATGAAACGATGTGGGCATGGTAACTTTGGTAGAAACATGGTTTAGGTAAATCCGGCAGGATGGAACCGTACTGGTGGTTTTGTGCCGTGGGACTCGGCAGCTGCTTTGGTTTTTGGTTCGGGGCTCGTGCTAGACATATCCTGCCTGGATCCCTAGGACCCGGTTCTTGGACAAGTAACCCGGCAATACAGCGCAACCATGAGATCTGGATGGGCTGGACCTGGCTAATTAATTAGTTTTCCTCTAAGTTATGCTACACGGGGTTTGTTTAGTGGCTCAAGAGGGGTCCCTTGGGGTCGTTGACTTATGGACAGGGGAGAAACCTTAGAGTACGTGTAACACAGACTTGGAGGGACTTTGTAAAGGCCTTGCAGTGCAACCTGCTATGCACCTTGGCAGTGTTTAGCGTGACGGGACCTGCACGACTCATGGGTAACGATGTGCAACCTCTGCAGAGTGTAAAACTGATATATCAGCCGTGCTCACGGTCACGAGCGGGCTTGGACTTCTTCGAGATTAGTTGGTTACTGGTTACTGTTTCGGGTCATCTGATGGACTTCAGGTGCAGTTGCCTGTTGGACTTCAGGTGTGGGTACTTGGTGCGACTCCAAGTGCGGTTGCTTGGTGTGACTCCAAGTGTTGGTTACTCGGTGTGACTCCGAGTGTGGTCTTGCTCGGTGCGACTCCGAGTGTTGTTTCTTTACTACGGAGTCTGTCTATAACCTAGTAAATAGGTGCATAGGATTAATAGGATTGATAGGATGTGTCGCTTTAGGCGCTTGAGTCAAACAAAGTCAGCCTACCTTTGTTATAAGCCTCATAAGCATATATTTCCTACACTTGCAGAGTACATTTCGATGTACTCACCCTTCCTCTTTGTCCCCCTGCTACCCCACCCAGACGCTGGCGATTACGGAGACGCTGGTGGCTACGTTCACGAGGAGCCGGAGTATCCAGAGGACGGTGGCTTCGACCCTGACGACCTGTACTAGGATGACGCTACCCCCGGTCGACCTTCCTGTGGAGATGGAGTCCAGACTTCCGCGACTACTTCAGAGTCTTCATTAGAGTTAGATGTCGAGAGAGTCTGTACTTTTTCTTTCAGACCCGAGGGTCATTTATGTAATAATATTCGATATATTAATAAAAGCATTGTTTTGATATTTACTATGATGTGGATATATGTATGAAAATTGATCCTGGCATACATATATTGTGCTCCAATTTTGTTCTTAAAATTGGGGTGTCACAGAGTGGTATCGGAGCCGTGTTGACCGTAGGACGCTACCCTAGTCAGTCGTCGAGTTTACAAAACTATTTTTAAAAGCCCCATTTTTTTTTCTCACTTCTGTAGACCCTTTCTCTGCTGAAAATTCAAACTTTGTTTCAAAGTAGGTCCTCCAATAGTAGGATGCCCACCATAATTGTTTAAACTCGTAGAACGTTGATTGACATGTGCTTGTGCTCTTGTTTGATTTGCTTCTTTGTATTGACTGTGGCCTCTCTGAATCTCGGGACGAGATTCCAGTTAAGGGGGGTAGTTTGTAACACCCCGGGTTTTTAAATAATTAAAATTAAATAGAATTTAATAAGAAAATGGCCCAAATCCTAGATGGAGGAAAGTTCTAACCAGATGTTTGTTGCATTCATGCCGTTGCATGTTTTATTGGGTGAAAAAGAATTTATTAAATCTCGTATAGGGCGAATCGAATTTATTCTATTTAGAAAACAAATAAAAGCTTTGTAAGAGTTTTATAAATTTTCAAATTCAAACGTTTTATTTGAAAACCTAGGAAAAACATTTTCAAAAGTTTGAAAACTGGTTTTGATTTCAAACCGATTTGAAATATGTTTTCAAATGAATTTGCAAAAGTTTCAAAAAGGAAACAAAAAGGAAAAAGGAAAGACAAAAGGCCTCAATTTTTCCCCATTCTTCCCAGTCGGCCCGCCTCCCTACTCCTCGGTTCAGCCCAGCTGGCCCAATCCCATTCCCTCTTCCTCCCTCCTCTCTCTATGGCCCGACTCAGCCTCGGCCCACTCCACGCGCGCAGCCGGCCCGCGTCCTCCTCCTCCCCGCGCGCTCGCACAACTCCGCGCGGCCCACCGCGCCAGCTTTCCCCACCCCAGTCGGCCTGCTCGCCTCGGCCCATTCCGATTCCGCAGCCGGCCCGCGCTCGACGCGCCCCCTCCCTCTCGCTCACCCACTGACAGGCGGGACCCACGCGTCAGGTCCTCATCCCCAACCTCCAGCTCGAGTTTTCCGCGCGGCCGGTGCCCGGGTCTGCGGTCGTCCGTGCCCTGCCTCCCCCTCGCCCTAGGGTTCCCTTCCCCTCATAAAGCGCATCCCGGGGCACCACCAGTCCATGTCGCCGCCCCATCTTCCCTCCCCGTGCGCCCTCCCTCGCCCCTGCTCACAACCGAGCCATCGCCGCCATGGATGGACCGGTGGAGCTCGCCAATCTCTCCAACCACAACCCCAAACCCCTCCCCGACTCCTCCATTGACACCGCAAGGACACACCGCGTCCGCCACACCCCTCCACGCGCTCTCTCACCCTATCCAGCACCTCTGAGCACCACCGTCGTCGCCATGGCCGATGCCGGCCAGAGCTTGCTCGATCTCCCCACCAGAGCCACCACCGGCGCCCCAGTTTCCCTCCCTGGCACCGCAGGAGCACGGCGAGTCTTCCCCGCTGTCTATCCTCGCCGATCCGAGCCGTTTCCTTGCTGCTAACCTCACCAGAAATCCTCCGCCGCCGGAACCACCCACGCTGTTCCCTGCATCCAGCTCCTCCGCGACGTCGGCACACCCTCCGGTGAGAGCGCCGGGACCCCCTCTCCCTCGTCCATCGCTCGCCACCGACCGCCGTACACTGGAGTGCCGCCTCCGCTAGTCGACGGCGAGGCCACCACCGGCGGCGCTCTGTTCCACCCTCGCCTCCTCGGTCACGCACAGGCCAAGGAGGATGAAGACCTCCCAGCGCCGTCCAATCGTAGATGGACGGTCCATATTCCATCTTGACCAGGGTCAATACCGGTCAAGCCACTGCCACCTCAGCGCCCTCCTCCCCCAACCAGAAGGCGCCACGTGTCCTGTCGACTTCCAACTCAGCAAGGTGAAGACCAGTCGCCGACCCTTTTGCATGCTACCCCCTGTCATTCTCTCAAATCCATCTACTGTTCTATGTGCCTTGTTAAAATTGTGATCTAACCCCTTCCGTCCAGGGTTAATTCTGTTCCGACCCAATCAGAGAGGAGAATGAGGTTAATTAGTTTTAAAAATATGTTTTGGCTTTGTTTAATTCCAGTTTGGTTAATGATGTTATTAAGTTAATTAGTAATGTCTTTAATCTGTTTTAGTTCATAAAATTAAATAGTTTCTTTTTGGTTTATTTAAAATGACTAATGTTTTATAAACCCTTTTCATAAATGTTATAAATGTGTTTTGCTCATAAAAATAATTCTAGAAATGTCACCTTTGCAAATAAAATATTTCAGATCAAATAAAATGATTTTGGGGCCCAAATGATTTAATTTTAGTCACTGATTTTGAAAAGTAATTAAAAGCGAATCTTGTTTATTTACCAAATTGCCACCCAACTTCAAAAGCCCATAACTTGCTCATTTTAACTTCGATTTGACCCGTTCAACTTGCGTTAGATTCGTCTCGTCGAGCTCTACGCAGTAGATCTATTTATGTTCTGTTTTCATAATGTTGATGTACTGTTATTTATTTGTCTTGTTTGGGCCATGTTTGATGTTTGATCCAGCGAGCGCGATCTACGCGGAACCCCAGAATCCAGCCTTCGCCTCCGTTGATTCGACCCAGTCCAAAGGCAAGTGTCCTTGAACATCTTGCACCTACTTCATTTTACTTTTGGTACTAGAGTAGTTAGATCTTGTAGATGCATGCTTGTCATTAATTTGAATCCCATGATATGGTTTACTAGTTATTGTTATGTTATCCTTGTCGCCTGTTTTGGGTTGTTCGGGTAGAAGTCTTGCTTAGCCCTGCAGTCATGTTGGGATGGGATGATGGTCAAATATAATTAATCCTGATTAATGAACTATGAAACGATGTGGGCATGGTAACTTTGGTAGAAACATGGTTTAGGTAAATCCGGCAGGATGGAACCGTACTGGTGGTTTTGTGCCGTGGGACTCGGCAGCTGCTTTGGTTTTTGGTTCGGGGCTCGTGCTAGACATATCCTGCCTGGATCCCTAGGACCCGGTTCTTGGACAAGTAACCCGGCAATACAGCGCAACCATGAGATCTGGATGGGCTGGACCTGGCTAATTAATTAGTTTTCCTCTAAGTTATGCTACACGGGGTTTGTTTAGTGGCTCAAGAGGGGTCCCTTGGGGTCGTTGACTTATGGACAGGGGAGAAACCTTAGAGTACGTGTAACACAGACTTGGAGGGACTTTGTAAAGGCCTTGCAGTGCAACCTGCTATGCACCTTGGCAGTGTTTAGCATGACGGGACCTGCACGACTCATGGGTAACGATGTGCAACCTCTGCAGAGTGTAAAACTGATATATCAGCCGTGCTCACGGTCACGAGCGGGCTTGGACTTCTTCGAGATTAGTTGGTTACTGGTTACTGTTTCGGGTCATCTGATGGACTTCAGGTGCAGTTGCCTGTTGGACTTCAGGTGTGGGTACTTGGTGCGACTCCAAGTGCGGTTGCTTGGTGTGACTCCAAGTGTTGGTTACTCGGTGTGACTCCGAGTGTGGTCTTGCTCGGTGCGACTCCGAGTGTTGTTTCTTTACTACGGAGTCTGTCTATAACCTAGTAAATAGGTGCATAGGATTAATAGGATTGATAGGATGTGTCGCTTTAGGCGCTTGAGTCAAACAAAGTCAGCCTACCTTTGTTATAAGCCTCATAAGCATATATTTCCTACACTTGCGGAGTACATTTCGATGTACTCACCCTTCCTCTTTGTCCCCCTGCTACCCCACCCAGACGCTGGCGATTACGGAGACGCTGGTGGCTACGTTCACGAGGAGCCGGAGTATCCAGAGGACGGTGGCTTCGACCCTGACGACCTGTACTAGGATGGCGCTACCCCCGGTCGACCTTCCTGTGGAGATGGAGTCCAGACTTCCGCGACTACTTCAGAGTCTTCATTAGAGTTAGATGTCGAGAGAGTATGTACTTTTTCTTTCAGACCCGAGGGTCATTTATGTAATAATATTCGATATATTAATAAAAGCATTGTTTTGATATTTACTATGATGTGGATATATGTATGAAAATTGATCCTGGCATACATATATTGTGCTCCAATTTTGTTCTTAAAATTGGGGTGTCACAATGGTGCTGATATTGTTTCATATCTCAAAATTAGTAGCCGTAGTTCACAAACATGTAAAGTACTAGCATTCATGCTAAAAAAGTTATTTTGATCTAGCTATACACCAGTATCACATATGAAATACATAATAAAAAAGAAACATATTTCTAGGTTTAGATCTGAGAAGAGGAATGAAAGACAAAGCAAGTTGTCTCACCTTTGGCTTGCACTACGGCGAGAGCAGCAGGAACAAGGATGTGGAAGGCCTGGGCAAGCACCTGGATTCACTGCTCCGGTCTCTCGCGATGCGGGCGTCAGACGAGATGAGGGCGGGACGGGGCTGGAAGCCGGTGGATGGGACGAGACCGACAGCCAGCGGACGGAACGAGGACGACGGCCGCCGGGCGGGACGGCGACGACGGCCGCCGGGCGGGACGACGACGATGGCTGGCGAGCTTCGGTGGATGCGGGATGGGATGCGAGCTCTCCCGCAGTCGCACCGCTCGGATAGGTCGCGACCGCGGCGGGGATGCGATGCGGGATGGATGCGATGCGGGATGAAGGGGATTTCTATTTTTATATCAGTGGCAGTTGCGGGTAAATACTATCAAAGTAAGTGGGGAGGTTTGTATGCTCGGATGGTGGGGATCAGGCGTGAATCCGGTGAATCTGGTTTTTTCCGCTTCCTCGGTCATGTACAAAATTGAAGAGCGATTCACTGAGATTCAATGGAGAATTTCAGTCATTTTTTGCCGTTTGGCTACCGGGAAGCGATTCTCTCGAAGAATCTGCTTCTGGGAGCGCTCCCAAACGCAGCCTTACTAGTTGTTTGAATTAGTATGTACTACCTCTGTCCCCCAAAAGGAACATAATCCTATTTTTTCTCATAAGTTAAACAATTTTATATTTGATCAAATTTATAAAAACGAACTAGTACTTATGATATCAAATAAATATCATTAGATTTTTTGTTGATTAAATTTTCATAGTATATATATTTGGTGTGATCAAAGTTGCCACTCCTTTGTGTGAATTTAGATAAAACTTAAGTACTTTAACTTAAGACAAAATAAATTAATTCCATTCTTTTAGGACGGAGGTAATACCACATAGATACATCCAACAAGCAAAAAAGAAAACACAAGATGCTTCAATTAATGTATCGTCTTAATTAACTATGGCCCCGTTTGGATCCATGGCAAAAGTGCTAGTTTTGCACTTTTTGCTCTCTTTTTGCCATGGGATCCAAACAGATTGGCAAAAAAGTTGGCAAAAGAGCAAAATTTTTGCTAGTTCCTCTTGCCACCAAAACCTGGCAAAATAGGCCAAAAAGCCTCGTGGTGGGCGCTCGGACACCCAATACCCCCGGTCCCCACCCACCCACACTTCATAAAGACGCTAAATCATCATTAAATATGGGCAAATCAGTCATTGTGCACCAATTAATGTAACTTTAGCTATGGGATCCAAACAGCTCTACAAGACAAAAGTTTTGGCTACAAAGATTTTGCCAAAGTTTTGCTAGTGGCAACTTGGATCCAAACAGGGCCTATATCAACGAGAACAACCCTCTTTTTTAGCTGAAGCAGATCATTATGAGAACACATTCCTCTCAGCGAAACAATTTAATCAAAAGGCAACAAGATAAACTTGATGGTCCATTCATCAAAAGTTGTGCATCAGGTCGAATTAGCTAGCCCCCGCATACCCTAAATGAAAATAAAACAAAGATTAATAAATTAAGGTAAATTAACAGCAGTAGTGCACCATAGGAGGACGACACACGGTCGATCGCCGCACCAGTTTAGGTTGCTCTTCAAGAGTGCATGCAGTTTGGGCGGCTTTTCAATTCATTCGCCTCTCAATGCCACTTCAAGTAGCGTGCCTAGAAGTTGTGGCTCCACGTCTCGTTGACCGGCGGCAGCCGGCCGCCGAGGTACTGCCTTGCTGTCAGGTCGGTGGCGCAGCTGACGGTGCGGCTGGCAGCAGCTGCTGTGGCGCATAGTGGAAGCTGCAGCTCCTCCACCTGATGATGACCGCCACCATCGACGCCGAGGAAGTCCCTAGTTAGGCGCCGGTGGTCGACGACGGTGGCCACCGAGCCGTCCGGAGTGAGACCAAAGTTGATCGCCGGAGTGTCGGTGAGGATGCCGCCACCACCGGTGGTGGTGGTGATGCTGGCGTCTACATGCATATGGAGGTCGAGATAGGGCGAGGCTTGTTGCATCATCATCCTCGGCTGCAGGAAGGGAGACAGCTGATCTTGGTGCAAGAAGAAGAGGGTGTTGTTATTAGGGTTTTGTGCCGCAACGACAGGAGGAGGACAGCTGCTGGAGAACGGGAGGAATAATGGTGTGATGTTGTTGGTGTTGAGAAGATCATTGTTGCTGCTGCTGGTTGTGGTGGTGATAGTGCTGCTGTTGTTTGCTGCTGCAAGAAGCCTTGCGCTCTCCTCTGCTAGGGCATCACAAAAGGCCCTGTGCGTGAGCAGGCTGTCCTTCCTGAACCACCAGACCATGCATCAAATGTAACGGGTTAGTTAAACAAATTATCAGAGGAAGAGTCAATGATTATATATTTATTAATTAGTTAGTGTACTAGGTTAATATACTTCTATAATTGAAAATGTATACGTACTGTATGTACTACTACTCCCTCCGTATCGCTTTTAGATGACGTTTTGGACATGGTTTGAGTCAAACATTGGGAATATAAATCATGAATAACTTTTAAATTATTAAGTTTAGAAATATAAAAATCATATAAATAAATTTGTCTTGAAAAGTACTTTCATAAAAGTATACATATATATCATTTTACAACAAATATTTTTTAGAAAACAAGTGGTCAAAGTTACACTTTGGAGACCGTGTCGCTGTCCTAAACATCATCTAAATGCGATACGGAGGGAGTATATGCCTGCGTGAGTACTCAATGCAATCCATGCATGTAAAGTTTCATTAAACTTTGCTGACGAAAAGTTGCGTCCTATGATTAGCTAGGTTCTTTTGTCAGTTTCCTTTGTGATCACTACTGAAAAGAAGCATGCAGATGCATGTGTGCGCGCGTGTGGAGGATGTAATTAAATTCAGTGCTAATACTAGTAATGTATCCTTCCATTCATTATGAGATGTATGTTTAATTAGGTTTTTTTATTAGGTAGTTTTTGCTATTCATATAGATGTACAATAATGTGTCTAGATAGATAGTAGAAGTAATGTATCAAAAAGATCAGAACATTTTGTAATTTGAAATGGAAGGAGCATCCTTGCGACCTACTACGTACTGATCATGTTTGTGTGGAGGGACCCCTGTGGGCTGCTTGAAACTGCCTCTACTTCACTACTATCTACTAATGTAGAAAGTGTGCAATATAATAAATGGAAATGTGAAAACGATCCTCAGCTACATTATTGAACTACTGTGCTACTACATACTTGCAGTAGTACTAGCAGCTAGTTCATAAAGTACTCCTCAATTGCTTCATATACACTGTGTAGCTAGCTAGGTTCCATTTTGAAGGAAATGTCATGATGATGGCCACATGGACTGCCATAAAGTAGGATGTTTCCAAATATGCATGTAAACACATATATATTGCGTGTATATATGTGTATATAGTCCTAGTTGACCAGGGGGATTCACGTTTTTTCACATGGAAATCAAAGCGCATATGCACCATGCCTATATGTATATTTGTAGTGTTCTTCTTTGTATATGGAAAAACTTGTTAAATATGGGATGTAATGATGCAAATAATATCATGACAAGATGCACGGAAGCCCTACAATTCTAAATAAAGTCCGTCCACATGCGGTTATATATATAGTACATTTTTGTTGGCATTATTATTACTACATGAAAAATGAAGAGTTTAAGAACCGTAAGTGTGACACCAAGCAGATATTGCTGACTTCATAATTATTTATTTAATCTATATAATAAGTATATGTTTTAGAATCTACTTTGTTATATCATTCGATCAGGAGTCCAGTAACAGCAATTCAAAGGTTGGCATGCGCATATATGTCATCTTCCTCAGCACGTACGTACGTGTACCACTCGTCAATTATTAATATCTTGTGAATCCCAAAACAAAAGCCTTGTTCTTGAAAATTTGTTTTTATAATATATAGTACTGTATGTACGTATGTGGTGAAGTACGTCAAAGCATGCAATTATATATTGTTGAGTGACGGCACATGCATATATAATATAAACAGGCTTTGATGGATCAGTCGTCGCCGGTCGGCTCGCGATGCATGCATGTTAGTCGGCGCCGGCGGCAACCTGGCTATATATTCAGCAACAAAGTCCATGCATGCAGTGATCTTCGAAAATAAGAAGAAAGTACTGGCAATGCAAGAACATGTACACATGCATGTATATAATTCAACAATGGTGTATAATCAGTTAATGACGACGACAACCCGGCCCCTGCTCATCATGAGATGAGATGAGCAGGTAGTAAAGTAGCTAGTAGTAAGTAGAGCTAGTGGTACTACCTGGAGAAGAGGATGCCGCAGTCACAGCGATACTCGCGGGTGCCACAGCCCTTGACGTGCGCCTTCCAGTCCGACTGCACGGCGTAGCGCTTCCCGCAGCGCTCGCAGCGCCACCGCTTCTCCCCGTGCTTCCTCGAGAAGTGCTTCTTGATGCCAGTCAAATCGCCCAGAGCTCTGATGATGATGGATCATATCATATCATCCCATTCCATATATATATATATATGCAGTCAAATACTCAAATCCCATTAATTCCATGCATCATATGCATGCAACTGATGTGCATCGATCCCTACTATATACTATACCTCGCCGGGTCGTGGTGGACGCACGTTGGCTCGGGGCAGACGTACACGCGCTTGCGCGGCGCCGCCGCCTCGCCCTGCCTGCTCCCGGAACCTGACGACGGCGGCAGGCTGCTGCTGCTGCGCTGGCGGAGCTTCCAGGGGAGGTTGTGGCCCCGGCGGTGCAGCTGCAGGTTCTGGTCCCGCTGGAACCCCTTGTTGCAGATCTCGCACACGAACCGGTTCGTCGCCACCAGCGTGCGCGGCGACAGCGCGATCACCTCAGCGCCGGGGTCTTTAATTATTATTTATTATGTTAATTAATTTGTCAGTCAGCAGCCAGAGGCAGGAGCAGGATCGATCACCATCAGCACAAAAGGAACGAAATCAATTACGTACCTGGGTTGCCGGGCTGGCTTCTCTTCCTCTTGGTCGTCGTCGTCCCCGCCGCCTTGACGGGCTCCTCCTCCGGCTGCGGCTGTGGAGGTGCCGGCGGCAGCACGGTGGTGGCCGACGCCGCCGGTGCGAGGAAGAGAGGGCTCAGGGCGTAGCTGGCCATGTCCCCGCCATAGGAGCTGGATCCAGTGGCCTCGTGCTCAGACGAGAGATCAGAGAGCATCATCATCAGCTGATCGGCGGCTATATATCGTGTCCTGCCTGCTCTTGTCTGTTTCTTGGTGTTCTCTTGCAGTTGCAGACCGGCCGGCCGGGCTAAGCTAGCTACTGATCCTCTCTGTCTACTTCTTAGCTTCTATATATATACTCTACTCCGTATAGTGGTACGGTACGGTAGACGTACTAGTACTGCTAGTATATGTCTATGTGGTTCTGTGGTCTCAGCTAGCTTAGCTCAAGGCTTCTAGTGTGCTGTCCAAGTGTGATTATTTGACGGAGGAGGAGAGCAGGATATCGGAGGTGTTATTGTAATATTATTTTGGCAGGAGATCGAGAAGAGGAAAAGGCGTCAGGGTTGTTTGGCGTTGCCCTCTGCAGTCGCAGTTGCTGCAGCCAGAGCCAGGCAACCAGGCCAGCGGCCAGCCAGAAGAAGAAGGCCTACGTACGTGTAGAGAGAGATATGATATGCTGCAATCGAGTGCACTACTCCCTCTGCAGGTCCCGGTCCTGTCCAGGTCCAAAAAGCCACGCCCATCCAGCCAGCCAGCCGTGCCCTCTTTTCCCTTTAGCTTCTGCATCTTTTTATCAATGGCAGCTAGCAAGCATGCATCAACATGCATGCATGTGGTAGTGTGTGGTACAACTTCAGCTATACACAGTGTAGTCACACTCACTCGCACGCGCATGCATCATCAGTGCATCAGCAAGTTACTACAGCCATCACGGATATTTACTTGGCTTACCAGGCGATGAAAATGTAGTAAAAAAACCCCTAATAATATACCTGCATACAGACTGTTGTTGAGGTATTGGCAAAAGCAAGCTAGCACCAACCCTTTAGTTTTCTTAGTAACTGACGAGCTGGAGCTCCATGACCACGGTGTCGACATAGGATAGGAGTACTATCTTTGTGTGGGCAAATTAAAGTAGCTGAGCTCACTCTTGTGTGTGGCTGCTAGCTATATATATATATATGTTACTACTATATATCTCTCTCTCTCTGACCGCGACTGTGCAAAATTGAGGTACACAACTGAAAAGGCAATTGTCTATGTTTTACACCTAGACTAGACAGAAGGACTAATTCAGTTTCTATTTGCACCACTAACTCAGCCTTTCACCACAAGCTAATAATTATCAGATTGGTATAGTACTGGTATTGATTTTGTCCTGTTCATTCTAAGCCAAATTAAAGATGAAAGCACACATGCAGCAAGGATATACTATGATGTCAGCATCGTAAACTATATATATCTGTTTCATTTTGTATTTCACTTTCACCTATACATATGCGGACTCGAATGTTAGTGCAGAATTTATGTAATCAATATATAGATCAGCCCTCTTGTGTGTTGGAATTAAGCTTGTTGCTTACATGTGTTGTTGTGCATTGTGTCAGTCAGTCATGCGCGGCGCATGTAGAGTAGCAGCACTTAATTAATCATCAGCAAAAATACACTCTTAGCCATTATTATTACTACTTTCTACTTTTTCCTGCTTCTAATCTCATCTGGATCGGAGCTCTGGTTCCGCCTGCCCTGTAGTCAGAGAAGACCAATGAAATTGGAGAAAGGACTAATAGAGCAAAAAAAAAAAAAAAAGGTGGACAAAGGGTGGAGGGAACACCCTTGCACACACAAGGGATCAAACTCACCCTACAATGAAAGCAAAAGCTCAGCACAGGGCACCGCCACTCATTGATCCTCTTCCCTTCAGGTTTTCATTTATTTTGTGCCCCCATGATCACCTGGATTATTCATTCAGAGTTTATTTGCATACACCCTTGTGTGTTGTTTTCATTTATTTTGTGCCCCCATGATCACCGGCCTGGATTATTCATTCAGAGTTTATTTGCATACACCCTTGTGTGTTGTGACTGATGTTCAAAGACAGCTTTCTGTTTACTTGCAGGTACTATGTAGTGTATCTTGGTGAGTAGGTGTGTGTGTGTTAGAAAGGCTGTCTAGGGCTTCAAAGTCAGATCAGATGAGACCAGACATCCATTCTTTAGCCTTGTTGTCTCTAGTTTCTCTCTAAGGTCTCTCTCTCTTTCTGCAGGCTTCATCAGTCTTAAACAAGGTTTCTTTCTTCCATCTTTCTGAATCTCTGACGCTGTACGCTTTTATAGCCTGCCCATGCAGTTTTTTGGTGCTTTGAGGGATGGTACTGGTTTATAATTCCTTGCTTGCTGCTTTAATCTTTTCCTTCTTTTGTATGTGTGTCTCCTTTTCTTATTCCATCCATGCTTTTGGTCCAAAGATGGTGTGCTAAACTAGCCCCACTGATGAGAATTTTTGGGGCCCTTTCTTTCCCTTAATTCCTCCCTTTGGCATTGTGGGCACTCCTGCTGTTGGTTGGTTGGATCTTGTGCATGCAGCTCTTCCTCTTCTAACCAGAGGGATTCAAATATCGGCAGTAACCAGCCGAACTACCTAGCAATAACAGGTGAAAAGGTTCCAGCTACAAAGCTTTTCAATTTCAGTTTTTAAATTTCAAATCCTAGCAATACGGTTGTTTCTCATTTTACCTTTCTTTAGCAAACTGAAGTATTGATGTAAAAAAAAAAAATGGAGTCGTGGTTATTGTAGATGATGTATCATCTCACCTACACCATGCTACATGTTCAACCTATGTGTCAACTAATACTTGGCCATCATAATATGGTGTTGACAATGTAATAATTTGTTGTTCTTGGTCTGTTTGGCAGGACTTATGAGCCGGTTGATAAGCTGAAATGCCTGTTTTATGGCTTATTTGTACGGATTAAAGCCGGCTTCTAGCTCACTTGTTGGTAACCACCAGCTGGTATCTAGTAAACTTCGGTCAGTTACTGGCAGATCGCCGGTTCACAACTCAAAATTCAGCGCATTTTACCAGTGATGTTGTATGTTTCTGGGTTTTTAATCCTATCTTTGGTTCTCACACGTTGCAAAGTTGCCTGAATAGTCTACAGGTGCATCTGGTGCCCATTTGCAATTTTCAACGTTTATTTAAGCAGTGAACTAATGAAGTGGTGGGAAGATAGTAGGTGACGTGACTTGTTGATATTTCTGATGCATGTTCTTCCATTTTGTACGTTATGCTCACATTGGCATATTTGGCATCACATACAGAAAAAAAAGGATATCATCCTGTTTAGCCTGAACATGACTCCTTAACATTTGTTACCATACAAAATTAGTAGTGTGTGCATATTTCTGCCTCTGGCTTTGCATATTTGTGCCTCTTTGGCTTTCTCCTAATTTAATTAATTACATGTCGCGACGCTGTCCACATCTCTAACAGTGACCATGCTTTTATCGTTACCTCAACTAGTGGCCTCTGATGGAATCCGAATGCAGAGCTTTCAACATTACTGAACTACCTCGGTCCACTACGGCGAGCTAGGCATCGGTGCACACAGGCTAATAGCGACACTGCACATGCAGCGGTCTGCAAACGGCAAAATGGAACCGCCCAACCTAGGCAACAGCGGTCCACGAAAGCACGAGGATGATTACCACATCTTGAAGAAGAGATACCAAATTGTTCAAACTTGCTCATCATATTCTGCAATTTGATGTACAAGGATCATATAACTGGAGTAGATGTTTATCAGTTCCAACAGCAATCTTGGGATGTTTTCAGGTTTACACCAATCACAAATGGAGATTGACTCTACTCAATCAGTCAACTTATACAACCCAACCCCAGAACCTGACAAAAGACCATGATATACATTACTAGCACAGTCACATCGTGCAATGACTTGACGCAGTTACTGTTGTTTGTTACACTATAACACTTCCACAGTTTCCTGTTGTAAGAGCAACCGAATAAGAGCTGATAACAGCTGTATGTCTACATTGGGGTCTTTTGTACGAGTAGACCTCTTTGCCAGTCGACGTCGGACACATTAGCCAACACCCCACGTATCTCTCACCTGCATCCATCAAGGAATTCGGATATCAGTACAAACGGCAGAGTACAAGTGCGATAGGAGCGCTGCTCCTACTCCTTTGCAGAGGGGCAGCTGACTACTTACAGCACTGAGCCTTCAACTTCAATCCAGAGTCTGCGTCAAGTATAAACACCTCCACCAGTCAACTGAATAAGGAGCATTTTGTTAGAATGTTTCAGGAGTAGAGTAAAAAATGAGGGCAAATCTGAAATGCAACTGCGCAAACATAATGGTAATGGAAATAGCTATAAGGATGAGCCTCGTTCACTCCTGTATATTCCATTCCAGCAATATAAATTGAAATGAAGTGAAATGTCACTACTCTAATCTTCACTCCTGCATATTCCAGCAGTATAAATAGAAATGAAATGAAATGAAATGTCACTAGTATCTATATTAGCAATTTTTAACAGGTTTGTGTCGTTGAATTTGAAATGTACCAGTTTGTTCAGGATGGCGTGCAATAGTAGTGAAAGCACCAGTGATTGTGGGGGCAACCGGTATGAACTGACTCTACTTTGGGCTAGAAGAACTCAGATACCCCAGTTGTTGAGCAAGGTCATCCACATCTTCAGTTCTTCCATCAAACTCTGACTCTCCTGCCTCGTCTCCGAAATTTTCAACCAACAGCTCTGCCCAGAAGTCATCATTCAGCTCTGACTGATCACTAGCTTGAGCCACCTTCCCAACATCTATGCTTCCGTTCCCAAGCTCCTGAATGTTCACTGCTAAATTCTCCAGCTCAGGCATTCCAGGTTCACTGAGCCCATTGAGCACATCTGACTCGAACATATACTGTGAATCAAGCAGCTCGCCCTGACTTCCCCCAGGACTGTAGAACGGAGCGTTGTCAATGGGCCGCCTTCTTTTCTTTGAGATGGCATCCTCGAGCTCCTTCCTCTTGTCTTGCTGCTGGACCAACTGCTGGAAGAACTCTGGATTCCGCATTGCTCTTGCCAAGAACCCCATCATCTGTACCTGCTTCTGTTCAGCCACTCGTAGCCTTTCCTCCATGGTCCTCACATGATCTTTAGTAGTTTGCTGCTCCTGCCTTAGCTTTACTACTTCTGTGATTAAAATGTTCTTGTCGCGCTTCAGCCTATCAATCTCTTCCTCAAATCCAAACTCACCAACTTCCAGGCAAGAAGCAGGGGCCTGCTGCTGTCGCGATGGTGGCACAGCTGATGGTGGCTTCCTTCTCTTTATCATCTTCAGCAGGTGCCTTTGACCCCTGAGGAAACCTTCATTTGCAAACTCCCACCTGTCAGGATCAACCTTTCTGAAGCCCTGCAGATTGCAACAGACCCGAAATGGTCATCAGCAGGTCAGTCATGAGGCAATATGTTAGTTTGAGTGAGGTGGTTCTTTGTAAATTTCAGCTCATTTATCTTTATAGCTGCAATGAGGGTAACATGAGTAATGATAGGCCAGCAATATACTATAGCATGTGAAGTTGATCAGTAGAGTCTTCTAGAACAAAATCTGGTTCTTGGTACTTCATCCAGTATCTTGTTCCATCTAGCTACAATAACAAAGTTCAAGAAACCATGTCAGGATTATACATTTGCCTGGGAGAGTTGATCTCCCCTCTCCTTGCCTCACCTGAAGATGAAGTTCACCGGAGAATGTATCATAAACACTTTCAAGGATGTATTTGTTCGCAACCAAATGCATGTATCAACCAAGATCAAGGTAAACGCTAAAGAGTGAACATGATAGCACTGAATCCCTACTGCCATAAACCCACAACAAGACCAGATATGCTCAAAACCTAATGCGGTGGACAAAACCAAATGCAGTAGTAGGTCTGATCAGAATCACTTGAATTGCTTTGAATCTTGTTTTACGCAACCTCAAAGAGCACAAAATCACTTAAATTGCTTTGAAATCTTGTTTTCCACCGACACTAAAACGCTTCCTAACACTACATCTACATAAATGAAATCAGTAACTAGACTCCCAGGACTTTTTTTTTTTTTGGTACACATCCATCATTAGCTTTGATCCCCCTTGAGTCTCTTCCTCATCTTAGACAGTTGCAGGCATCTTTGATCTTGTTGGGGAACTAGCTGCCTAAAATGCACCAAATAACAACAATGCCTCACAACAGTGTTACAGCACCTAAACCTTTGTGAAGAACAAGTGCACAACAGATTTTCCTGTCCTAATATATAAGCAATATGGCAGAGGATTCGGGTGCTCTCCGCCCAATTGAACAGCTTGCAACCAAACGCAACACATTAGCAAATCCTGACCAACGATTATTCCAAAGGAAAGAAAGAACGGGGTTTGGGTTTCGCCGACTCACATAGGTATTGAGCTGGCGCACGAAGCTGGAGAAGTTGCTGTGCTTGAAGAGGCGTGGGAGCAGCGCGTCGGCGAAGACGTGCGGGTCCCAGACGACGAAGCTGTTGCCAGCGCGGCTCCAGGAGACGACGGCGTCTGTGGCCGGGTCCTCCACCAGGTCGAACGTCTTGGTGAGGAACGGCGGGGGACCCACCTCGTGCAGCCCCTCCATCGGGCGTGGCGCACCCGTGCCGCCATCCACACCGTCCTGCATCGGCTGCTGCTGGTCCAGGAGCTCCTCCTTGACAATGCCCGGCGCCACCGACGGTTCCATTGCCGCCGCCCAGGCCCAAGAACCCGGCTCGCGGGAGACAAACGCCCCGATTGCGGCACGGAACCCGAAGCAGGAACTCGATTCGAGCGACTCGGAGCACGAATCGGTCGGACGAGGAGCGAATCGGGTATTCGGGTCGGCGCTCTAGGATATTTCTTCTTCTCCGGGGTGGGCGGGAGGTGTTGCAGCGAAAGAAGCGAGGTGGAAAGGGGGAGGAGACGGGAGATATTCGCCGCTGTGAAACGGGGAAAATGGCCGGTGAAATCGGGAGAAGGGCGGCCGGTAGGCGGTGGCCGGACCCCTAAATACCCCGGCCGTACAGGCGCGTCGGGACACGTCGCGAGGCTTGTGGAAGGTTCTAGACCACGCGGCGAGCACTCTGCCCTCGGAAGGTTCTGGAGAGGAGAGACCATTGCCTCGCCGGGCGAGAAGAGCACGATCACGACGGCGCAAGTGGCCGCGTGGTGGAGTCGGCGAGCGGAGGCCCAATTGGAGGCCCACAACGCATCGGCCCTGCCCAATGTCAGGAAAGTTTATTCTTTTTAATAACAGCACATTCAGATGCCAAGTCGGCAAAGATTCTTTTTCGTCGTGATCAGGGCGACGCGTGTCATCTCAATGGGGTTTCATTTGTATTAAATATGGTGCCACATAAACATTTTTTATGACATGACAATATATTTAAGAAGAGAGATGAGATGAGTTTTATCTCTTGGCACGAATACTTACTCTTTATGAGTCATAAAATTTAATTTAATGTCTATGAAACTTTAGAACGAAACTCTCTCTCAATGGGGAGTTTCATTCAAATTTCATTTTCTTTCATATGACATGGCAGTCTTGGAAACATGAAAATGAAACTCACCACTGAGATTGGCCGGCTAGGAGATTTGGAACTACCGCTTCAAATTTTGGCTCCGTTGACGTCGGAAGTTATCCGAATCACACGCCAGCAGGGCTAGAACACCCGGAGAGGTTGCGGTTCAACCTGAGACAGCAGGGACCTGGCTAAACCGACGAAAACCGATCTAAAGACCGGTTTTGATCGATCTAGGGTTTTGGGTTCCTGTGTTGATAACTCCAGAACTCCTCCCGGGAATACCCGTCGGGGAGAAGCACGTAGAGGTTGTTCTAGGACCAGCAAGGCTGCCTAGAACGCCGTCGAATCTCGCCGGGAGATGCGCTGAACAGCAAGGTAGAGGGGAAAAGGGTAAAGGGGATAGTATATTGGTTTTGATCGATTGGTGTTGGATGTCACAATCGACCATGATCCTCTCAAATATATTGAGGGGGTTGGTCTTATCCCAATAGGAAACATCTCTAGATTCAATCTCCAAGTTTCCTATCCGGACTCTATTAAAATATAGAATCTGATCCGGTCACAACAAAGTAACTCTGATCTTGTCAATCTTCAGATCGAACAGATCGGCTTGATGGGCTTTATCAGCCCCAAATCGTCCTTCCAAGAAAAGGATTCGCATATTAACACCAGACTCAATTTTCATAAGGCTTCCGACCAGGGCCATCTGGTCGGACATATCATAAGTGATCGGAAACCCAAAACGACTAGGCTCATCCGATCTGTTAAACATTAAGTAAAAGAAGACAAATTCGACTCTAATATTTTAGGTCGAATGCCTCTTCTAAATTCATCTTTACCTATGACACTTTTGAGTGTCAACATATGTCCCCCTGTTTTTAGGTGATCTTTAATAGAACCTGAAAACAAACCGAATAACAACGATGTCCAACTCATCGGCTATTCGAGAATTAAGGATGAATATTCTGACTATTTTTATTCTAAGGGCGATACATGTATCGGCCATTGTTTGGAAGGCGCTCAGGCTTCTTGCCAAACACTTGGAAAGTACTTTTTCAAATACCTTCCGTTTATTGCTCTTGGGAGACTTTCACCTTGCAACGTCTCCAGCACATATGCATTCCCGAATATTACCTTGATTACTTTATAAGGACCTTCCCAACTCGGCGACCACTTGCCAAACTTGTTACTTCTCGACCCGAGTGGTAGTATAGTTTTCCATACTAACTCTCCCACTTGGAATGATTTGCTTCTCACCTTCTTGTTGTATGCTCTGGCAACCCGGGCTTTGTCTTTTTCCATCTCCTTAAAAGCTTTTAATCTTTTATCGGTTATTTCATCTATGTTGTCCATCATGGCATCATGGTACATAACAGCAGATAAATCATTCTGTCTAGCTAGTCTATATGCATCCAGATTTACCTCGACGGGCAACACTGCTTCTTGCCCATATACCAGCTCGAAAGGAGTGACTTTTGTAGCACCATGCCTTGACATACGATGAGCCCATAAAGCCTCAGACAAAACCTCATGCCACCTTCTTGGGTTGTCCTCAATCTTTTTTTTGATAAGCTTGATTAAAGTCTTGTTACTAGACTCAGCTTGGCCGTTAGCTTGAGCATAGTATGGAGACGAATTGAGCATCTTTATTTTGTATAATTCGGCAAAATCTCGCACTTCCTTAGAAATAAAAGACGTCCCTTGATCTATGGTTAACGTCTGAGGTATGCCAAATCTGTGTATAATATGTTCAGTAATAAACTCAATTACCTCCTTATGTGTCATATTCTTCAAAGGCACCGCTTCAGTCCATTTAGTGAAGTAATCTGTAGCGACCAGAACAAAACGATGTCCCTTTGAAGATGGGGGATGAATTTGGCCAATGAAGTCTAGCCCCCAACCACGAAAAGGCCACGGTTTGATAATAGGATGAAGCATAGCAGCAGGTGCAAGCTGTATATTTCCAAACCGTTGACATTCTTTGCATCCTTTGTAGTAACGAAAACAATCGGCCATCATTGTGGGCCAATAAAACCCAGCTCTGCGCAATAGCCATTTCATCTTAGGCGTCGATTGATGTGTACCACAAATACCTTCATGAACTTCTCCCATAGCCACCTTTGCTTGATCAGATCCCAAACACTTAAGCAACAAGTCTTCGGCAGTTCTTCGGTAAAGCTCATCATTATGTAGTACATATTTAAATGCACTCCGCCGAACACTTTGATCAGCCTTAGTGAAAGGTCCAAATTGGCTAGAGGGGGGTGAATAGCCTAATTAAAAATCTACAAAATTACTTAGGCAAACACTATTAGTATAACAAATGGCGAAGCTTTTTGCGCTAGCCTAAAAGTGTGTTTCAAGCCACCTATCCAACAATTCTACCTAATATTTCTATGTCACACAATCAACTAGAGCTAATAACAAATGCGGAATAAAACAATCTAGTTCTAGCACAAGTATGATACAAAGAATGTATATGAAACAAGTGTATGCACAAGATATACTAAGCAAGCTAACTAAAAAGGATATACGACAAGAGGTAGTTTCTACACAAAACAATAGCTTAAAGTAAATACACAAAGTAAATGAGCTAGATAGGAGTGGTTTCACCGAGCCTTCGGGATCGTCTAGTAGAGAACCAATCACCGGTGAAATCCGCTCGTGATGTCAATCACAAAGAATATGAATACGAAGATCAATCACCAAGATGAATGCACAATCACAATAAGCATGCGGGACACCAAGATTTATCCCGAGGTTCACGTGCTTGCCGGCACGCTACTCCCTGTTGTGTCGAACAACACTAGGTGACCCGGTGGCTAATTGGCGCAAAGCCAAGCTCACAAAGAGCACCACGAGAATCTACCGCTAGTGAGGTAGCTCAATGGCACGAGCAATCCACTAAGGATGTCTCTTGCCGCTCTGGCGAGGTGAGGCTCCAAAGACCTCTCACAATCACGATCGGTGGTGGCCAAGAACAATCTCCTTCTCTTGCCAAATCCACCTCAAAGCCTCCAAGCCATCTAGGCACCGGCAAATGCCAAGAGTAACAAGAAAACTCAATGCCGATGCGAAGAACTAGTGCCACTAGACTGAACTCTTTCAAATAACGCACTAGATCACTCAATCTCACTTGGTTTGATCAAATCAACTTGGGAGATGAGTTGGGAGGCATGCCAATGCTCACTAGTATTCTTAGGAATCAAAATGTGCAAGAGAGATGCCTAGCAAGTCGGCCAAGCCCCTTAAATAGGCCACACAAGTCGGCCTAGCCGTTGGACCCGAAACAGAGGCATCGGACGCACTGGTGTCTTGGTTCGTAGTAAAATGGCTGGAGCCAAATCGTGCCTCACACCTATAATACCTGGTGAAGCACTTTCTAAGTTTAGTGGTACACCAATGAACGATCCCCACCTCTATCGTAGTGCTCCCCAATATGCTACTATCACCAGACCAGATATCACCTTTGCGGTTCACAAGGCATCGCATTTCATGCATCAGCCCACTGCGCTGGACAACGTTAAAGCGTGTTCTGCCTTATCTCAAAGGTAATGGCATTCACATCTCGACCCGCTCGCCTCTGGAAAACCATGCCTATAGCGACGCAGACTGGCCCGTCCTCCCTCTTTGCCTAGCGGTTAAGTAGATAGTAGGTCCCCTCCCTGTCCCCGCAACCAAGAGTCACTCGTCGAAAGCTGACAGCGTCCGATGCCCGATGAGCACCACGTGTCCCCCTGTTATGAATTCAGCTCGTTAGATCCTAACGGTCATATTTCTTCGTGCCACGGTTAAAGTGACATCGGACGCGCCGATGCCAGGCATCGAACGCTCCGATGCCACTGCTCGATTTAGTTCATATTTGCGCCACATCGGACGCGCCGGCACACCTGCATCGGACACTCAACCCCTGCGTCCGATGACACAATAGAAAGGTTCCAGAACGCTCCAAATCACATCGGACGCATCCGATGGATTGGCATCGGACGCAGTCCAGCATCCGATGCTCCCTGGAAGACACGCTCGCGCCACGTCATAACCATCGGACTCTGCAACAGTGTTTAGCTAGCGTCTGATGCTCCTTCAACAAATGTCAGTGGTTAGGGTTTGCCACCGGACGCTCGGCCCAGCGTCCGATGCTGCCACCAGCAGCGTCCGATGCCCCTAACACAGCACCTTTCAATTTCTAACTTCTACCCTTGCTTCCATGTGCCAACACCAAAGTGTTCCAACACTTGTGCACGTGTGTTAGCATTTTGCAAAGCATTTATCAAGGGTTTTGTTAGTCACTCACTAGGTCTATAGCATCGATAAGTTAGAGAATACCTAGTGGCACTTGAACACCGCATAAGCCGTGAATAATCTCCTCTTAATAGTACGGCTATGTATCCTAAATGTGATCACACTCGCTAAGTGTCTTGATCACTAAAACAAAGAGCCCTATAAGTTATACCTTTGCCTTTGGGCTTCTTAGTTCCATCTCTTCTCTTCTTCATTTCACCAAAGGTGAAGCACTTGATCTCTTGAGTTGCATATGGCCATCACCCTCCTTCATGGTTGCCATCTTTGCTAGCTCCACCACTTGGCTTGGTCACAATCCTTTCTTATAAGCTACACACATGCTTAGCAATAGGATTAGACCAAATAGGTTTCATCAATTAACCAAAATCAAACTAGGGCTTTCAATCTCCCCCTTTTTGGTAATTGATGACAACCTATACAAAGATATGTGATTTAAATTTAAGTAACCACATTGATAGTATTAGCTCCCCCTACATATGTGCTATAGAATTTGGTTCTAGATTTGGCACATATGTATGGATATGAAATGTGGATGAGCAATACTACTAATGATGATGCTAAGGCATAAGAATGGACCTTTGAAGCGTGATACCAATCGGAGTGCATATGTTAAACCATCCTTAGCACCATTTGTCACTAGACATACATCAATACTCAAGAACCCCATGAGATCAATATTATAAAAGGGCTCTTGAACCACTTGAAAATACAAAAATTACAAGTATGTCTAGTTATCATCCTATTCATGCTAGTGAGTCATATCATCAATCATGTTCTAACACTAGCATTTTCCACATAAGCATGAATATCAAAATAAGTAGCTTATGCATTGCAACCAAACATATGAATATGCACATTTCAAATGCAACATACATGTTTATGAGCTTACTCCCCCTATATGTATGTGTCGATCCTATTAGAAGGTTCTTTTTATCTTTAGCATTTCTCCTTACTCCCCCTATATGTATGCGTCGATCCTATTAGAAGGATCTTTTTATCTTTAGCATTTCTCCTTCTCCTTTATATCTTTGTCATCATTTTCTCACCCTTTGTCAACAATTATCATAAAAGTAGGGCAAGTTTTAATGAAAGGAGACAATCTTTGTATTAAGAGATTCATATGTGGGGATCAAACTAATTCAAGTTATGGCTTAATCTAGCTCATGAGCATAGGATATTTAACACGGTTTGCTCTAGAGTAAGCTTCTTCACACATCTTACAATGGTTATCTTACTCACATTGGTTAAACATCTATTGCTCACTTATAAGACTAAACACTAGAGTTACAAGCTCACAAACAAGTTATATGCTACCACTAGATCAAGTCAAACATAGAAGCAATAGTGGTACCATATATACTTCAAATTCATTTGATTTGCCATGAATGAGCCTAAATAAGCAATGTGATGGCTATATGAACTAGATCACAACCTAATAGGAATGAATGCACATGCCACACACAATTTCACCTTTGCTTTCTTGGAGGAGAGGCATGCCATAAGTGGGGGTGCATTCAACTCATGTTGGAGAAGTCTAGGATATTCAATTCATTCCTTAGCTTGCAAAACCTTCTCTCATCTAGTGGCTTGGTGAAGATATCGGCAAGTTGATCATCGGTGCCCACACTTTTAATAGATATATCTTTCTTGGCTTGATGGTCTCTAATGAAGTGATGCCTTATATCAATGTGCTTTGTCCTTGAGTGTTGAACCGGGTTGGTGGCTATTTTGACGGCGCTCTCATTATCACATAGCAATGGTACTTGTCCAAACTTGATTCCATAATCTTGCAATGTAGCTTTCATCCATAACAATTGTGCACAACAACTACCCGCGGATATGTATTCGGCTTCGGCAGTAGAGAGTGCAACACTATTTTGCTTCTTTGATGACCATGAGACAAGTGATCTTCCAAGCAATTGACAAGTGTCTGATGTGCTCTTCCTATCCACCTTGCATCCCGCATAATCGGAATCCGAGTATCCAATCAATTCAAATTGAGAGCCCTTGGGATACCATAGTCCAACATTAGGAGTGTGCTTCAAATATCTCAATACTCTTTTGGTTGCCTTCAAATGACTTTCTCTTGGTGAAGCTTGGAACCTTGCGCACATGCACACACTGAACATGACATCCGGCCTTGATGCAGTCACATAGAGTAGGCTTCCAATCATTGACCGATATAGCTTTTGATCCACCATGTCACCACTAGAATCAATATCCAAATGTCCATTTGTGCCCATTGGAGTGGTTATTGCTTTTGCTTCATCTAACCCAAACTTCTTGAGCATGTCCTTGATGTACTTGCCTTGACTAACAAATGTGCCTTTCTTCATTTGCTTGATTTGTAGACCAAGGAAGTAACTAAGCTCTCCAATCATAGACATCTCAAACTCTTTAGCCATCATTTCTCCAAACTCTTCACAAAAGTCTTGATTGGTTGATCCAAATATGATGTCATCCACATAGATTTGCAACACAAACAAGTCACTTCCAATTTTCTTGGTGAAGAGAGTGGTGTCAACTTTCCCAATTTTGAACCCTTTTGCTAGCAAGAAGTCTCTCAATCTTTCATACCATGCTCTTGGTGCTTGCTTTAACCCATAAAGTGCCTTCTTGAGTTTGTACACATGGTTGGACTTCTTAAATTCTTCAAATCTGGGAGGTTGCTCAACATACACTAGCTCATTTATGAATCCATTGAGAAAAGCACTTTTCACATCCATTTGATAGAGCTTGATGTTGTGAGAACAAGCATATGCAAGTAGAATTCTAATGGCCTCCAATCTAGCGACCGGTGCATAGGTTTCTCCAAAGTCAATGCCTTCCATTTGAGTGTAACCTTGTGCTACCAATCTTGCTTTGTTCCTTATTACAATGCCATCTTCATCTTGCTTGTTTCGGAAGACCCATCTAGTACCAATAACATTTGTGTTCTTTGGTCTTTCTACTAACTCCCAAACATCATTGCGGGTGAAGTTGTTTAACTCTTCATGCATTGCATTCACCCAATCAACATCCATCAAAGCTTCATCAATTTTGGTTGGCTCAATAGATGATACAAATGAGTAGTGTTCACAAAATGATGCCAATCTTGATCTTGTTTGCACACCTCTTCTTATGTCACCAACAATTTGATCTAAAGGATGATCTCTTGCAATATGTGTAGGTTGGAGTACTTGTTCCGGTTGAGCACTTGCACTTGTACTAGTATCATGTTGACCTTGAGAACCACTAGAGCTTGCAAAATCATTGCTATGCATGGTTGGAGGGGAGAGCACTTCATCTTTGTTATCTTCTATGTCAATCACTTGCTTTGGCCTTATATCACCAATGTCCATGTTCTTCATAGCTTCCACCAATTGTGTTCCTCTCACATCATCTAGGTTGTCTTGTTCTTCATGTGAGCCATTGGTTTCATCAAACTTAACGTCATGGACTTCTTCAACTATTCTTGATATGTTGTTCCACACTCTATATGCCTTGCTTGTAGTGGAGTAACCAAGTAGGAACCCTTCATCACACTTCTTTTCAAACTTGCCAAGTCTTGTGCCCTTCTTCAATATGTAGCACTTGCACCCAAAGACCCGGAAATATGCAATGTTGGGCTTTCTATCATTGAGGAGCTCATATGGTGTCTTCTTCAATAGAGGGTGACAATAGAGCCGGTTGCTATAATAGAAAGCCATGTTGATTGCTTCGGCCCAAAAAGAATCACTCACGTTGTATTCACTAAGCATAAATCTTGACATATCAATGAGTGTCCTATTCTTCCTTTCAACTATCCCATTGGATTGAGGTGTATACTTGGTCGAGAATTGATGTTTGATTCCAAATTCATCACATAGCTCATCAACTCTTGTGTTTCTAAACTCACTTCCATTGTCACTTCTCACTTTCTTGATTCTTCTATCAAACTCATTTTGGCTTCTCTTGACAAAGGTTTTGAATACTCCAAACACTTCACTTTTGTCAACAAGAAAGAAGACCCATGTGTATCTTGTATAGTCATCCACTATCACAAAGCCATACTTGTTTCCCCCAATACTTGTATATGTAGTTGGTCCAAACAAGTCCATGTGCAACAACTCAAGTGCATGTGTAGTGCTCATCATCCCTTTGTTAGGATGGGTGTTTCCAACTTGCTTTCCCATTTGACATGCACTACATAGCTTGTCCTTTTCAAAGTGAACATCTTTTAGTCCTCTAACCATGTCATGCTTCACTAGCCTCTTTAGTTGCTTCATTCCAACATGTCCCAAGCGCCTATGCCATAGCCAACCCATACTTGATTTGGTGAATAAGCATGTTGTAAATTGAGCTTCACTAGCATCAAAGTCCACCAAATAAAAATTCTCATATCTAAATCCTTTGAAGACCAAATCACTTCCATCAACGCTAACTATCTCCACATCATCAACACCAAATATGCATTTGAATCCCAAATCACATAATTGTGCCACGGACAACAAGTTGAAGTTGAGAGATTCCACTAATAGCACATTGGAGATGCTCAAGTCATTGGATATTTCAATCTTGCCCAAGCCTTTAACCTTGCCTTTCTTGTTGTCACCAAATGTGATAGCATCCGCATGATCATTGCCACTAGTGTTGATTGATTTGAACATTCTTCCATCTCCGGTCATGTGTTGAGTGCAGCCACTATCAAGCACCCAATGCCTTGCTCCCGCTTTATAGTTTACCTACAAAAGAGATCAATTCCTTTTAGGTACCCAAACCTTTTTGGGTCCTCCAAGGTTAGTCACCAAGCTCTTGGGCACCCAAATTGCCTTCTTCTTTGGGCCAACCATGGGTGCACCAATATACTTAGCCTTCACACCATCAGTGCCCTTTGTAAGCATATAACAAGAATCAAGTCTAATGGATGAAACATGGGCATTGTTCTTGTTCTTGTTAAAGCAATTTTGCTCTATGTGCTAGGATTGCCTTCAATTATGGCAATACCGACCATTGCTCTTAACAAAACTAGTCTTGTGAAGAGCAAAAGCGGCCTTTCCCTTCTTGGGGTATAGCCAAGTCCCTGCTTGTTGAGTGGACATCTTTGGCTACCCAAGCACTTAAGCAAGCGGGCATCTCCACCATAGGCATTGCCTAAAGCATGAGTGAGCTCATACACCTTGTTCTTAAGGTTCTCATTTTCTACTACTAATGATGAATCATATGTAGTAGAAGTAGGCATTTTAGTTGAGCTAGATGATGATGATGCATTGGTGGGGGCAACAATAATAGGAGCATAAAAGAATTCATCAAGAATATCACATGTTACTCCTATGTTGCATGTCTCTACAACATCCTCAATCTTACTTTGATTAAGGAGGGAGGAGTGGGCTTCTTTAAGCCTAGTGTGAGCTTGGTCAAGCTTCTCATGGGCTTCCTCTAGCCTCTCATGAGTAGACTTGAGCTCATCAAAGGATTGCTCAAGAGCATTGTTGGTCTTGCGCAATTCTTTGCACTCCTTCCTCTTAGTCTCAATGTAAGAGTGAGCATCTTGTAGCATGCTCATGAGGTCCTCCTGGTATTTCTTAACGTCCCTACCAAGAATAGAGTTTTAATCTATCCCCGGCAACGGCGCCAGAAATGCTTGTTGGTATTTCTTAACGTCGCTACTAAGAATAGAGTTTAAATCTATCCCCGGCAACGGCGCCAGAAATACTTGTTGACACTCCTTAATGGATTCACTCTAAGAATGAGTCACATAAAATAATAAACTAGTGAAAGCACGAAAGAGTGTACGGGACACTACTAACTTCACTTAACGTCAAGTTGTCATCCCCAACATGAAGCTAGCAATGTAATTATATCAGGGCACTGGATTAAGAGATAGATATTTACCCGCAAGCGCACAGATAAACATACCCGTTGTAGAGCATTTCACCCAAGCTAGTCTCAGGTATCGTTATTTATATTTTAGCCTAGAGACTAATCAATTCAAGGTATGATAGTATTGAAAGAACTTAACAGCATTTATCATGGCACACACTTATAGTAAGTCTGATAACACACTAACTACTATGAACAGGAACCAGGTACAGAGTAAATGATATAATAAATAATTGATAAAGGATAACACAGATCAGATCAATCAAGGATAAACTTAGAACAGTACTGCCTAGCAAGATGATGATTAGAACATGTATTAAAGAGGAACATTCCTAAGTTATACTAATTACAAGTCATAGCATACATTGATTAGTGCAATTATATTTGGCAATCATTGGCTAGGTCACATCATATTTATAATCAAGAGGCAACTCCATAGCTAAGGTGTTAAGCATAGTAACCCTTAAACCATGAGTTAACCGAGCCATACTGAACACTATATTCGGCAGGTGGAATACAGAGGACTCAACAGGTCTGTCACACCCGCGATCTACCACTCTATCCGGAACATAGGACGCATTCGCAGATAAATAATGTATAGGCACCACGCCTACACAGCATTTATCACCCACCCGTTGTACTTTAAGATGAGCGCTATACGAACATGAGTATAAACATAAAGATGAACTATCTATGCCAAATATATAATCAAAGCAAACTATAAGCATTATAACTAAGAATATAATCATTGATGTCTTAATCATATCAATTGTATTGCTATCTAGAACACAATAATAAACAATAAGGTGAATTAGATCATCGATAAGAACTAAAGTACGAACTAGAACATGAACTAGAACAAGATTATGAACTAGATAATGAACTAGACGATGAACATGAACTAGACGATGAACTAGAACATAAACAATGAAGAACAATGATGAACTAGAAGAGCAATTATGAATTAGATCCATAATGTTAATACAAGAGAGAAGATCTTGGGTTTACCGAGCCTTCTCGTGACTAGATCAGGAATCCAAGCGAAGCTTGCCTCCTCTAATCCTATTCTATCTACTAATCTAGGTGGATGAAGTCCTAAAGCCTCCGATTGATCTCCTTCTGGTTGGTCTAACCCTGATGAATGAATTGCCTGAAAACCTATTGCCTGATTGCTCTTGAGAGGGGGGTCAGGGGTCTGTTTATATAGCCCTGGACGATGATCCATGGCCCTTGGATCAAACCGACTTGAGGTACGGTCGAGATGCATCCTGGAGGTCGGTGGAAGTAGCTTGCAGAGGACGGAGCCCAGTGGGCCCAGGGGCCGACCGGTCGGTCTGCCCTGTGGGACCGGTCGATCCCACAGGTCGGCCTCCTGTGGTGTCCTTGGTCGTGGTGTCCTCTTACGTCCCCTGGAGTCTTCTAGAAGTATCCCGACGTGGGGGTTACGTTATCTCCCGTCGGTTTCCTTCTATGGGAAGCTATTGATGCCGATTTCCTGGTTTAGTCCCTGCAGAATCATAACTCACCAAAACTCATGGAATATTGTCAGTTGAAACCCTAAATCTTTGTTGGTGATCATATTCTTGCCCTTTTCATATTTTTTTATCTCTTAATTATGATAGTTAACTAGTGTCAACAACTCCCCCAAGCTTACCTTTTGCTAGTCCCTTAGCAAATATTCATCTGGAACTATTACTATGCCTCCACATATAAAAATAAAAATCTTCCTTGGTTTAGAGTTAACTATTCTGACTTTCTCATATTACCTTTAACCATGGAGCTTTTGCCTTTACCTGGGTCTATAAACAATTGAGAGATAGAACAACCAAGTTAAGCACTGTATCTCCAACTCTTTGATCAACCTTCATTCTGGAGTTTTTGTATATATTTTCAAAATAAAACTCAGAGATTCCTTTGTATGATACTCTCAAATCGCTCTTTTATATTTTATGATTCCTCACTGATGCAATTTTCCTTCCTTCTATGGATATATATATATCTGGAGCTTTAAGAAGTGAAAAGCATATCTTACTAAGTCAAAGTTTAAAGTTTAGGAAGAAAGATGTCATACTCATGGATCAAGACTTTAGAACATTTGAAATTTGTCATCTCTTGCTGGCATATTGTAATTAGAGGAACCATGGGCTATCATTCTTTTTCTCATACTTTTATCATAACTCTTTTCTTTTTTCTCTTGAGGTAGTCGGACACTTGTCCCTTTTTATTTCCTCCTTTTATACTTTTGCATAGCCCATGCCTCTAACACAATACTACTTCGGAAGAGTGAATCTTTTAATAAAACATTCTTGATCTCTAGAGCATGATAAATTTCTCAACCATAACTAAAAACTTAGAACAAAGCAAGTAGCCTTATCTTAAAATCATATTAATGGCTCTGGGTAGGAATTCATGTTATGTCATACAGGATCTCATCATGTGTTTTTAATCTTTTCAAAATGTAAATCTCCAGAACTCTAGTATCTCTAGGAATTAGATAAACAGCAGCTCAAACCTTTTTATATCATATCTCATAATTATCTAGGTTTTGGATCAAGCATTTGCCATCCACAGGTTTAGGTTCAAAGTTTATTCAGAACAACTTTGTCTAAAACTCAAGAAAAATTCAAGTTTAAACACTAAGTACTTAAAAAGGCCGAGCAAAAAGTTCATCATTTTATATGAGCAAAATTAGGTTCTTATCCACCTAGACATTTTTTATATTTTATATATATCTTTATTTGGTTTTATAATAGTTATTTATCTTTTTAGGAGTTTCTATATTTATTGACCTGATCTAACTAGATTGAACTAATAGATAAAAAGTCGTGATACTTATCGTGGTAACTGAGGGTGCTCTCCCCCAAGCTGGATCTTGACTTATTCTTTTCCTCAGAAGTCGAGTAGACTGATAATGATTTCTTGAGTCCTTCTATTCTTCTCTTCCTGCTGAATTCAAAGATAGACAACACAACTAGTGGAACTTGATTAAGCGTTAGTGATAAATATTTCTCCATATGTCCAGTTGTCTTAAAACTCTTAAGATTATCTATGTTCTTTTCTTTCTACTAAGCAGAGTTCAGCAGTGTTTCTATAATGTCTTTTTAGATTTAATGGTGAGCCTTCATGTGCCCATATATTTTTGGTGTTTTAAATTTATTTATGACAAACTTAAAAGGATTGAGATACTTATTTGGATACATGGGGGTGCCTTCCCCCAAGCTGAATGTTGACGTAGTCACTTTGTAATGTAGCAGACTGGTAGTGGATATGCCCTTCCTCTATTAGAGCTTTGATTGATATTGAAGTTGTTGGGGCAGTGCTCAAACAGTGGATGGAGCATTTACTTGTTCGTCAGCTTTTCTTGATCTTTCAAATCCTGTGAAACTCAAATAGACAGCAAAACTTGTGGAACAGATTAAGTATTAGTGGTTGGCCACTCAAGCCTTAGGTGTCTAGAATTTCAGTAAGATCTTTTTCTCAATATTTTATTATTATGATGCAACAGAAAAATGTAGCAGGATGAAATGCAGAAGTAAATATGAAAATGTATCTGTATTTATTTTTTATGCCTCCACGGAAAGTATACTACTCTCATGGGGCTTAAAATTTCCATATTTTTATTTTGTTTTCTGATGCAAATTGCTTAAGAAGTAAATATGATGCTAATGGAAAATGATCATGCTTTATTTAATTATGCAATGATAAATTTAATGCTAATGATTTATGGATAACTACCGAGTTACCTTCCGGCGAGGGTTCGACGTTTATAGTCTATCGAACAAGACTCCTTGTACACTCTTTTATTCTTCCTTAGGTACATCAGCAGATCCTGAGGAGGACCTTGATGATTGTACGTCAGTAGAACTCTCTTTCTTTCTCCACACTTGCTTGACTGGTGGACTTGTCTCTTTTACTTCTTCGTCCTTCGTTTCCTCCAATGGGATATCTTCACTTCTGGTGACTTCTCCTTCATAGTCAGCCCATCCATCCTTGATTTGTCGTCTTTTGTTGTGTTGGGATGTGCGGCGTCTCCTCCTTCAGTGATTCTTCTTTCCCTGTACATTAGTGGCATAACTATTGAAGTAACAGCGTACCTTTTCTCTGAAGAACTGGAAGTGGATCTCTCCAGATCTCATGTAGATGATGGCGCCAGTGGTGTTGAGGAAGGGTCTTCCTAGGATGATGTGAACGTCATCTTCTTTTCCCATGTCTAGTACTAAGAAGTCGGTGGGAACATAGTGGTCTTTAATTTGGATCATTACGTCCTTCACTACTCCCTCCGGAAATCGATAAGTTTGGTCCGCCATCTGCAGCTGCACATATGTCGAATACATAGGTCTATTTTTATATAAATGCTCATACGTTACCTTAGACATTATATTGACACTTGAGCCGATGTCGCAGAATGTCTTGTGGAATGTACTTCCTTCGATCTTGCAATCGATGGTAGGTACACCTGGGTCATCTCTCTTAGCGAGGAATGGTGATGCGAGAAGGTGGTCGTATTCTGTTTGAATAGAGTTGACCATCCATACTGTGTTGTGATGTGGTTGTGTAGTCTTGTTCTTCCTTCGTCTGTTTCTATTCTTCTTCCTTGATGATATGATGTTTGCATCCTCGTAGGGCATTGAGGGTGGACTTTGGTAGTGAGTGTATGATTCTTGAAGCTGAATCTCTCTTTGTTGCCTGTGATTGTGAAACAGATCTTGGCGCTGTCCGTGTAGATGATGGCTTTGGTTGAGCTTAGAAACGGGCGTCCAAGAATGATGGGTGCTCTTTCGTTTCCACCTGTTTCAATGATCATAAAGTCTGCACATACGTACGAGCGTCCCACTCGTATACAGATGTCTTCTAGAATTCCTAATGGGTAGCATAGTGTCTGATCTGCAAGCTGCAAACACATGGTTGTATATAATAGAGGTGCTCCATGTATTTGTTCATATATTACCCTTGGCATAATGTTGACGCTTGCTCCAAGGTCACAGATTGCTTCTTCAAAACTGTGAGGTCCAATATGAATTGGAATCACAGGTCTTCCTGGATCTCCTTTCTTTGGGGCAATGGAGTCATCCATCCATTCCCTCGAAGGTCTAGGTATGAGGTGTCCTGCATCAAAGATGTCTACAAGGTTTGCAGTTTCTAATTCTTTTGGACTTCCTGGAATCTTACCGTTTTCAGTCACAGGGACTGAAGCGGCTAACTGAGATAACTGAGATTCTATCATTTTGTTAAAGCTATGTTGATTCTTTATGGCAGAGGTAAAGCTATCCATTCTAGTATTAATATTTTCAAGTAGTTTATCATTGGAAGCTATCTTCTTAGACATATTATCAATAATTTTATTTTGATTAGATATCATCTCTCTCAAAGGTGGTTGATTGAAAGTATTACCTTGGTAATTACCTGAGTAATTAGGCCTTAATTGCTGGTTCCATCCTTGAGCTTGTTGAGGATGATAGTTGGTGTTGTTGTTGATATACTTTGCATCCTCTTGAATCTCAGGGCAGTTGCTCCCTGAATGACCAGTGCCTCCACACTCTTCACATGTCATGCGAGATTCGTAGATTTGCTTAACGTCTTCTCTCTTGGGAGTGTGTTCATCGAACTTCTTCATGAGTAGGTCAAGTTTAGCAGAGAACATGTCTACTTCCTTTAGTTGATGTATTCCTCCCCTCTTGCGTGGCTGAGAGCGTTCCTCATTCCATCCTTGGTTCGAGGCCATCTTCTCTATGAGTGTAGTTGCATTGTTGATTGTGAGTGATAAGAATGATCCTCCAGCAGCGGCATCGACATTCTCACGAGTACTCGAAGTGAGCCCGTGATAAAAGGTCTGCATGAGAAGCCAATTCTCCATCCCATGGTGAGGGCATTCTGATATGTAATCTTGAAAGCGTTCCCAAGCTTCTGGGATTGATTATTCATGTTGTTGTTGGAAAGTTGAAATCTTGGCACGGAGGGCATTCGTCTTGCCCACTGGAAAGAACTTTGCTAGAAAGGCGGTTGAACAGATCGCCCACGAGGTGTTTTTGTCTTTGTTGGCGTAGAACCATTGTTTTGCTTTTCCCAAGAGTGAGAATGGGAACAAGCGAAGTAGAATGGCATCCCTCTCGACTCCTCTAATGGTGAAAGTGCTGCAAATCTCCAGAAAGTGTTGGAGATGAGCGCTTGCGTCTTCATGTGCCTTTCCGCAAAACTGATTAGCTTGCACCATGTTGATCAAGGCTGGCTTGAGTTCAAATCCGTTGTCCCCTACATTGACTGTTGGTCCAGTTCTAATGTTGGCGGTGGTTGGTGCAGAGAACTCGCGGAGTGTCTTGTCGGTCATAGTGTCTAACACTGGTGTCAGGCTTCTTCTTATCTGGCTAACTTCTGGTAGTGGTGCTGAGGGCCTCTTGAGTTTGTGTCTAGTTTTCCTTAGTAAAGCTTCGGGATCCTCAGTGTAGTTGTTCGGAAGTTGGAAACCAGTCATACATCACCCTGCATAAAATAATAAAGATAAACAAAGTCAGGGTAAATCTGTAAAAGTAAATAATTAGTGCATTATCTCATGTGTGTAAATGATATGATATATTCTAGCTACCATTTTAAATGCTGCTAATGCAATGTCCTTTCAGTGTTCATAAAGATTATAATGAAAAACCCTAGGTACTATCCCTAATTGAATTGATGTGATCCCCGGCAACGGCGCCAGAAATGTTTGTTGGTATTTCTTAACGTCCCTACCAAGAATAGAGTTTTAATCTATCCCCGGCAACGGCGCCAGAAATGCTTGTTGGTATTTCTTAACGTCGCTACTAAGAATAGAGTTTAAATCTATCCCCGGCAACGGCGCCAGAAATGCTTGTTGACACTCCTTAATGGATTCACTCTAAGAATGAGTCACATAAAATAATAAACTAGTGAAAGCACGAAAGAGTGTACGGGACACTACTAACTTCACTTAACGTCGAGTTATCATCCCCAACATGAAGCTAGCAATGTAATTATATCAGGGCACTGGATTAAGAGATAGATATTTACCCGCAAGCGCACAGATAAACATACCCGTTGTAGAGCATTTCACCCAAGCTAGTCTCAGGTATCGTTATTTATATTTTAGCCTAGAGACTAATCAATTCAAGGTATGATAGTATTGAAAGAACTTAACAACATTTATCATGGCACACACTTATAGTAAGTCTGATAACACACTAACTACTATGAACAGGAACCAGGTACAAAGTAAATGATATAATAAATAATTGATAAAGGATAACAGAGATCAGATCAATCAAGGATAAACTTAGAACAGTACTGCCTAGCAAGATGATGATTAGAACATGTATTAAAGAGGAACATTCCTAAGTTATTCTAATTACAATTCATAGCATACATTGATTAGTGCAATTATATTTGGCAATCATTGGCTAGGTCACATCATATTTATAATCAAGAGGCAACTCCATAGCTAAGGTGTTAAGCATAGTAACCCTTAAACCATGAGTTAACTGAGCCATACTGAACACTATATTCGGCAGGTGGAATACAGAGGACTCAACAGGTCTGTCACACCCGCGATCTACCACTCTATCCGGAACATAGGACGCATTCGCAGATAAATAATGTATAGGCACCACGCCTACACAGCATTTATCACCCACCCGTTGTACTTTAAGATGAGCGCTATACGAACATGAGTATAAACATAAAGATGAACTATCTATGCCAAATATATAATCAAAGCAAACTATAAGCATTATAACTAAGAATATAATCATTGATGTCTTAATCATATCAATTGTATTGCTATCTAGAACACAATAATAAACAATAAGGTGAATTAGATCATCGATAAGAACTAAAGTACGAACTAGAACATGAACTAGAACAAGATTATGAACTAGATAATGAACTAGACGATGAACATGAACTAGACGATGAACTAGAACATAAACAATGAAGAACAATGATGAACTAGAAGAGCAATTATGAATTAGATCCATAATGTTAATACAAGAGAGAAGATCTTGGGTTTACCGAGCCTTCTCGTGACTAGATCAGGAATCCAAGCGAAGCTTGCCTCCTCTAATCCTATTCTATCTACTAATCTAGGTGGATGAAGTCCTAAAGCCTCCGATTGATCTCCTTCTGGTTGGTCTAACCCTGATGAATGAATTGCCTGAAAACCTATTGCCTGATTGCTCTTGAGAGGGGGGTCAGGGGTCTGTTTATATAGCCCTGGACGATGATCCATGGCCCTTGGATCAAACCGACTTGAGGTACGGTCGAGATGCATCCTGGAGGTCGGTGGAAGTAGCTTGCAGAGGACGGAGCCCAGTGGGCCCAGGGGCCGACCGGTCGGTCTGCCCTGTGGGACCGGTCGATCCCACAGGTCGGCCTCCTGTGGTGTCCTTGGTCGTGGTGTCCTCTTACGTCCCCTGGAGTCTTCTAGAAGTATCCCAACGTGGGGGTTACGTTATCTCCCGTCAGTTTCCTTCTATGGGAAGCTATTGATGCCGATTTCCTGGTTTAGTCCCTGCAGAATCATAACTCACCAAAACTCATGGAATATTGTCAGTTGAAACCCTAAATCTTTGTTGGTGATCATATTCTTGCCCTTTTCATATTTTTTTATCTCTTAATTATGATAGTTAACTAGTGTCAACAGTGTTGAAGATAGAAGGCTTGCTTGAGATAGTAAGACTAGCCATAGCCTTCTTCTTGGTGGTCTTCCTCTCATCATCACTAGAATCATCATCATCACTTGAGGAAGCATCACTATCCCATGTGACAACATAGGAACCACTCTTCTTCTTTTCCTTCTTCTTCTCTTTCTTTTCTTTCTTTTCTTTCTTCTTGCTCTTCTTGTGGTCATCATCATCTTCATCACTAGAATAAGGACAATCCGCAATGAAATGATCCTTGCTCTTGCATCTATAGCATCTCTTGGTCGTGCTCTTGGTTGCATCCCTTCTCTTTCTTGCTCCATAGCCCTTCTTCTTCATGAATTTGTCAAACCTTTTCATGAAGAGAGCCATTTCTTCATCATCTATCTCACAACCACTTGAGCTTGCTTCATCATCACTTTCCTCCTTTGCTTTGCCCTTGCTCTTGCTCTTGGAGGATGAAGCCTTGAATGCAACGGTTTTCTTCTTCTTTTCTTCCTCTTGGGCTCCCCCATCCCATTCCACACGGTATGTGTCTTGTGTGACCACATCACCTAGTACTTGGTTTGGGGTTACCGTGTCTAATCCTTCTCTCACTAAGATAGTCACCAAAGTATCAAACCTTGGTGGCCAGCATCTCAAGAACTTGTGAGAAAAGTCCTTGTCCTCCACCTTCTCTCCCAAGGCCTTCAAGTCATTGATAATGACTTGCAACCGGTGAAACATATCTGGTATGCTTTCATCATATTGCATCTTGAACATGGCGAGCTTGTCCTTGAGAATGTATAGCTTGGCACCCTTGACCGCCTTGGTGCCCTCATATGTTTTTTCCAATCTTTCCCATATTTCATTTGCTCTTTCAAGGTCCTTGATTTGCTCAAACACCTTTGTGTCAAATGCTTCATAAAATAAGTTGATTGCCACATCATTCCATTGAAGCTTCTCTTCTTCTCTTGGAGTGGTACTTGCGGGGTCAATTACCACAAAATCACTCTCAATCACTTCCCAAATCTTTCTATTCATTCCTCTTGTGAATGCACACATCTTCCTCTTCCAACAATCAAAGTTGGTGTCGTCAAAATGTGGTGGCTTCCCCATATAGTTGATTTGAGCCATTTTAACACCGGAGGATGTTAAGCCTCAAACAAACGGTGACCACTGCTCCAATACCACTTGAAAGGTCCAAATTGGCTAGAGGAGGGGGTGAATAGCCTAATTAAAAATCTACAAAATTACTTAGGCAAACACTATTAGTATAACAAATGGCGAAGCTTTTTGCGCTAGCCTAAAAGTGTGTTGCAAGCCACCTATCCAACAATTCTACCTAAGCAATCTAGTTCTAGCACAAGTATGATATACAAAGAATGTATATGAAACAAGTGTATGCACAAGATATACTAAGCAAGCTAACTAAAAAGGATATACGACAAGAGGTAGTTTCTACACAAAACAATAGCTCAAAGTAAATACACAAAGTAAATGAGCTAGATAGAAGTGGTTTCACCGAGCCTTCAGGATCGTCTAGTAGAGAACCAATCACCGGTGAAATCCGCTCGTGATGTCAATCACAAAGAATATGAATACGAAGATCAATCACCAAGATGAATGCGCAATCACAATAAGCATGCGGGACACCAAGATTTATCCTGAGGTTCACGTGCTTGCCGGCACGCTACTCCCCGTTGTGTCGACCAACACTAGGTGACCCGGTGGCTAATTGGCGCAAAGCCAAGCTCACAAAGAGCACCACGAGAATCTACCGCTAGTGAGGTAGCTCAATGACACGAGCAATCCACTAAGGATGCCTCTTGCCGCTCCGGCGAGGTGAGGCTCCAAAGACCTCTCACAATCACGATCGGTGGTGGCCAAGAACAATCTCCTTCTCTTGCCAAATCCACCTCAAAGCCTCCAAGCCATCTAGGCACCGGCAAATGCCAAGAGTAACAAGAAAACTCAATGCCGATGCGAAGAACTAGTGCCACTAGATTGAACTCTTTCAAATAACGCACTAGATCACTCAACCTCACTTGGTTTGATCAAATCAACTTGGAAGATGAGTTGGGAGGCTTACCAATGCTCACTAGTATGCTTAGGAATCAAAATGTGCAAGAGAGATGCCTAGCAAGCCGGCCAAGCCCCTTAAATAGGCCACACAAGTCGGCCTAGCCGTTGGACCCGAAACAGAGGCATCGGACGCACCGGTGTCGAGGCCATCGGACGCTACCCCAGCATCCGATGCTCCGATGAGCACCACGTGTCCCCCTTTTATGAATTCAGCCCGTTAGATCCCAACGGTCATATTTCTTCGTGCCACGGTTAAAGTGACATCGGATGCGCCGATGCCAGGCATCGGACGCTCCGATGCCACTGCTCGATTTAGTTCATATTTGCGCCACATCGGACGTGTCGGCACACCTGCATCGGACGCTCAACCCCTGCATCCGATGACACAATAGAAAGGTTCCAGAACGCTCCAAATCACATCGGACGCATCCGATGGATTGGCATCGGACGCAGTCCAGCATCCGATGCTCCCTGGAAGACACGCTCGCGCCACGTCATAACCATCGAACTCTGCAACAGTGTTTAGCTAGCGTCTGTTGCCAGCGTCCGATGCTCCTTCAACAAATGTCAGTGGTTAGGGTTTGCCACCGGACGCTCGGCCCAGCGTCCGATGCTGCCGCCAGCAGCGTCCGATGCCCCTAACACAAAACCTTTCAAATTCTAACTTCTACCCTTGCTTCCATGTGCCAACACCAAAGTGTTCCAACACTTGTGCACGTGTGTTAGCATTTTGCAAAGCATTTATCAAGGGTTTTGTTAGTCACTCACTAGGTCTATAGCATCGATAAGTTAGAGAATACCTAGTGGCACTTGAACATCGCATAAGCCGTGAATAATCTCCTCTTAATAGTACGACTATGTATCCTAAATGTGATCACACTTGCTAAGTGTCTTGATCACTAAAACAAAGAGCCCTATAAGTTATACCTTTGCCTTCGGGCTTCTTAGTTCCATCTCTTCTCTTCTTCATTTCACCAAAGGTGAAGCACTTGATCTCTTGAGTTGCATATGGCCATCACCATCCTTCATGGTTGCCATCTTTGCTAGCTCCACCACTTGGCTTGGTCACAATCTTTTCTTATAAGCTACACACATGCTTAGCAATAGGATTAGACCAAATAGGTTTCATCAATTAACCAAAATCAAACTAGGGCTTTGACTTAGTACTTGGATCATTAAGATATTTAAGTATGGGAGTTCTCCAATCTTCCAAATCAGTTCCATTTGTTTCGGACCGATTTAGAGTTTCTTTAGACAAATTAATCGTTCCAAGATCGACCAGGTCAATCGGACGGATTAACTGACTTGATTCATAAACAACCTGGTTGGCCATAGTACTTACCCAAGTATGCTCAACATATACCTGGTCTCCATGGCATGGTGGCCAAACTGGTCTTAAAACAAACTGGTCGGTTATAGAAGCCAACAATACTTCTGCGTGCTGCTGCACCGGCTTTATGTAAAAATTGTGTTTACTAACATTATAGTCAGATGCTTGCTGGGCTAACATGTTGGCTTTATAATTTTCATGCCTTGGTATATGCCGAATCTAGAATTCGGTAAAATGAGCAATGATGTCAAGGCACATGTTAAGATAAACATTTAACGATCCCTCTAAACATTAGAAATTACCAGCAACTTGCTGTACTACTAGTAAGGAATCACCATAAGCTTCAACATGCTTAACCTCCATGGAACATAAAATTTCTAAACCGAATAAAAGAGCTTCATATTCGGCTTGATTATTAGTGCACAAGTAATCTAACCGGCTCAACATTTCAAACTCAGCACCATTAGGAGAAATAATGACCACACCAACACCTTGGCCCTCCTTACAAGCCGATCCATCAAAATGAAGTTTCCATAGAGTAAAAGTAAAATAATCGATTTCATCTTCTAAACTTATACCACGCTCAACAATGAAATCGGCCAGAACTTGACCTTTCAAAGTTTTCAATGGTTCATAGGTCAAGTCAAACTCAATCAATGCATACGCCCATTTGCCAATCCTTCCTCTAAGGATTGGCCGATATAACATGTGCCTAATCACATCGGCCTGACATGCAACAACACATGTACTAGATAGCAAATAGTGACTCATTTTAGCACAAGCATAGTACAAGGATAAACATAATTTCTCGATATGGGCGTACCTTGTCTTGGGATCAAGAAGACGGTGACTAATATATGCAATTACATATTCTTTACCTCCATCTTCTTGTGTCAAGACAGCTCCAATAACCTTTTCATCGGCGGCGATATATAATCTGAAAGGGATACCTCTCTTAGGCACCCGAAGAATTGTTGGAGATGACAAATATTCCTTTATCTTTTCAAATGCCTCTTGCTTCTCTGCCCCCCAAGTGAACTCAGCTTCATCCTTTAATTTTAATATAGGGGTGAAAGGAATAATTTTCCCGGATAAATTTGCAATAAATCTCCTCAAGTAGTTCACTTTCTCTAAGAACTTCTGCAAGTCCTTTTTGCATGTAGGCGCCTGAACTTTCTTGATCTTTTCTATCCTTTTAGGATCAATCTCTATGCCTTTGTCATGAATGATAAACCCTAAAAACTTCCCAGCTGATACACCAAAAGCACATTTCAATGGGTTCATCTTCAAGCCATAACAGCGCATCCTTTCAAACGCTAGACGTAAATCGGCTAGATGAGACATATGGGCAGCCGATTTAATCACAATTTCATCAATGTACACTTCCATGATTATCCCAATCAAATCATGGAAGATCGGATTCATAGCGCGCTGATAAGTAGCACCTGCATTCTTCAAACCGAATGTCATCACAACCCACTCAAAAGGACCAACAAACCCAGGACAAATAAAGGCCATTTTGGACATATCTTATTTGGCCATGAATATCTGATTATAACCAACGTTGCCATCAAGAAAACTGACAACCTGATGTCCCGAAGCATCATTGATTAACATATCAGCTATAGGCATAGGATACTCATCTTTGGGAGTGGCTCTATTCAGATCTCTAAAATCAATGCAAACCCTGATTTTCCTGGTATCTTTCTTTTCTATAGGCACGATGTTAGAGACCCACTCCGCATATTTGCATGGTTGGATAAACCCCGCTTGCAATAACCGATTAATCTCTTCTTTAATCCGGTCATATATTGTAGAATTAAAATGGCGAGGATGTTGCTTGAATGGTCGGAACCCCGGCTTAATAGGAAGTCGATGTTCAACAAGTTCTCGGCTTAACCTGGGCATCTCTGTATAACTCCATGCAAAGCAATCAACATACTCTTTCAAGAGCGCGATTAACTTTAATTTATAATCGGCTTCAAGATTTTGATTTACAAAGGTCGGCCTAGGTATAGAACCATCCCCAATATCTATTTGTTCTAAAGGGTCGGCCGACGTGAAACCTTGGCCCAACTTATTGAGCTCATCAAAATCATCAATAGCCTCACAAGTATCGGTCTTACAGGTCTGATATTGCTCAACACGATGTTTTAACCAATCAACATTAGCATCCATTAAATTACATGATAATGTTGAACCGATTATCAGTCGGCTTTAAAGATATTGGTACGAAACCTTCCCTAGTAACACTAACAAACTGAAAATCAGAAAGGTCCCGACCAGACAGACAAGCAATAGTATCATGCCCCCCGAGCAAAGGAGCATCGGCCGTAGCTACATAGGCCGATGAATCTGAGTGCACCACCTCAACATCGTCTCCCACCCATTGAATGAGAAACTGATGTAAACTAGAAGGTATGCACCGATTAGCATGAATCCAGTCACGTCCAAGTATAAGGTTATAGCTACCTTGTATGTCGGCGACGAAGAAGGCAGTAGCCAAAGTCTTGCTCCCAACGGTCAGCTCCATGGATGCAACCCCTTTGGCCGGAATTGGATCTCCCCCTCCGACTCCAGTGATAGTCATGTTGGTCTTAATCAATTCTTCATCAGTACCGCCAAGCTTCTAGTAAAGCGAGTAGGGCATCAAGTTTACGATTGCCCCGCTGTCGACCAGCATCTTGTGAACTGGTGTACCATTGATGTGACCCTTTATATGCAACAGTTTAAGATGATTAACGGATTCCTCTGGCTTCCGAAATACAGCAGTCTGTGTAGCGAAGTTAAATTCCGCCGCCGTTGAATCATCTCCGACCACGTAGTAGTCGGCCGATAAGTAAACTACATTGACCTCCGCCCTCTCTGGGAAGGTTCATAATCCACCATCTCCTCATCTTGTTCCCCAGATAATTCTCCACTGGTTGCAGCAACATCAGTGAAGGAATCAGGATTATCAAGAAGCGAGCCTAATCCCATCAGCATATTAGGAACCGATTCGGCCACAGACCCTGGTCGGGCCGGCTTAATTTCTGATCCAGCAGTAATCGGCTCACCCTGCTCGACCGATAAACTGGTCGGCACCTGTCCTGCAGTGGTCGAATTGGTGTCTGACTTGGTTGGTTCTGAAACCTCTTTAGTAAATTCGGCACTTAGATTGGTCAGTTCAGGATCCGACCTGTTTATCTCTACTATTGTCAAGGTCGGCTTTTGATTGCAAGCCGGCTCTTCTCCTCCTCATTTGCCCTGAGGGAAAATAGGATGTGTTGAATTAAATACATCTTCACTCATTTTGTCGAGTCGTTCTTTCCTCTGTTTGTTGCAGCGGGCCCTCTGCAACTTTCTTCGCTGAGTTTTAGTCAAACCAGGAGGACACCATTTGGGTTGCATGTACTTGGGGTCACGCTTGACAGGCTTTTCTGCCTCAGCCGGAGTATCTTGAGCCTCTGGGACCTCTTCTGTTGCTGACTCCTCAACCACCATCGGCTCAGGTTCATTGGCAAGAGGGACTTCCATAGACCCGATTGTAATAGTAGGGACTGGGTCGGGTCTGGTCGGAGAGGCAATAGGAACACTTTGCACCTTCTTAGGTACATAGACCCGTCGCGCCTGCGTCTTCCTGGTCTCCTGAGAAATTAAAGTTTTTGGCGTGACTGGCCGATTCTGGCTAGAACTCGGCTAATCACCCAAGCGATCAAATACTGAGACTCTTGCAGGCTGATTAGTGGGCATTCCCCGTCCTGGCTGATAATACATATGTGCCGGCATAGGGTAGGGCACCCACACCCCTTGAGGACCCCATTATGGTGGTGGCAAAATAGGAGGGGCCCACTGATGGTAACACGGGCCAGCCTTTGGTGCCGGATACGTTGTCTGAGACACCACCATCTGTTTGGATTTCTCGTCCTCACGCTTCGGAGGAGTAGAATCTCTCTTTTTTAAGGGCCGATTTTGAGAATCGGCCTTCTGCTAGTTGTATTTGGCCATGAGCTTGTCAAAAGCACATGGTTATCTAGCGACCTTTCCCTTATTTTTATCCGCATTAGTCTTCCAAGTGCCAACCTCAGGTTTCTGCGGGACAAAAGTGCGGATGACGCGTACTTCGGAAGGGGTAGAGTCTTTAGATACGGTTACACCGACTGTATCAGTCGATTTATTGATCCTACTGGAATTGGCAGAGACCGACCTTACGTGGTCGGCCTTCTGTTCCGGCTGCTTTGAAGATGAACCAGACTGGTTGGCTCGAGGACCCGACCTGGTCGGCCTTTGTTGTGCTGCCCTGGTCTCAAAATACCTTTGTCTATGCAGGTGTCGTGTTGACCCTGCAGTGATTGTGATTTTACTTTTGCCATCGTCACCCTTCTCGGGCACCACCTTGCGCCCCAAATAGCTCTCGGTATTCGGTGTTCCTCGTGGTTCGCCGATGACCACATTCTTTCCCTTGGTCGTATCGGCTTGCTCTGGACGAATCATTATAACAGGATCCCCTGCTTCCACCATGTGTACTGGGAAAGGAGTAGTACTGATCTGCATCTCAGTTAGACTCAATCGTCCTTCATTGAGGGCCGATTGGACCTACCGACGGAAAACATTGCAATCATTAGTGGCATGAGAAAAAGAATTATGGAATTTGCAGTAAGCTCTCCTTTTTAATTCGTCGGGTGACGACAAAGTATAATTAATTTTAAGATAACCGAATTTAAGTATTTCATCAAATATTCGGTCACATTTAGAGAAATCAAACGTAAATTTCACCTCCTCACTCCGATTCTTCTGAATCGGTTTAAGGGAAGGACAAGTGATCAGTTTATTTAGCGCTGGCCATAAAACTTCGGCAGCGTAGCAATCTTTAGACTCATCGTCGGAACTATCAAAATTTATCTCGGCAATATGCACGCCCGACCGATGAGTCTTATGAGGATCATAGGGTTCTTTGAAGCGTGATTCTATCGAAGCGGCCTTTTGCAACAGTTGATTTACGTTAAAGAAATCATGATGCTCAAGTTTGTCTTTGATCTCTCGATGTAGGCCAGCTAGACATAGATCTGTTAGATCTCTGTCGGAGATCCTCAAATGGAAACATCGGTTTTTAATTTCTTTAAAACGTTTAAAGAAATCAACTACAGACTCACTACGTCCTTATCGAACCGATGTAAGATGTGATAACCTAGTTTCTTGGACTCCATCATAAAAGTGATTATGAAACTTTTCTTCTAATTCGGCCGAAGAACCTACGGTGCACTCTGGCAGTGACGTAAACCAAGCGAAAGCTGTACCAGTAAGAGACAAAGGAAAATGTCATATGTTCATAAAATCTAAAGTACTAGCTTTGCCCATTTGAGCGAGGAACATGCTGACGTGTTCCATAGTCGTTTTACTACCGTCACTACTAAACTTATAAAAATCTGGTACCCTCCAACCGTCAGGTGCTTTCATAAAATCGAAATATGAAGGGTATGGTTTAGAATAAGTGGTCCTGGTAGGTTTGAATTGGACTCCTAAACTAGTCTCAAGCGACCTAGTTATTTCTTTCTTAAACCGATTTATGGCTCGTCCAAAATCGGTGTTGGCGAGGTCGCTGGTGCCACCATGCACGAGATTATGGCTTGGTGACTTTGGCGGATTAGGCAACATTGTTCCCTGTCCTCCCGAAGTCCTGTTTGTCGAGGTACCCTGGTCGGTCTGCATAGTCCGACCAGTGCCATGATGAACGTGGTTGGTAGTTGTCGAGGTACCGGCTTCACCACCCCTGGTCTCAGTAAACCCTAATTGTCCGAAATTAACGTGTGAAGTTTGTCCTCTAAAAGAATTAAAAGGCATGCCGAACTAGGGTTGCCCAGTTGGGACTTCGGGTTCGACAGTTTTGCCTTCTATCTTATCCATGCGGTCGCTAAGCAATTTAAATGAATGTTGGATAGTATTGGTAAGAGTTTTTGAAGAATCAACCAGCATTGCGGAATAATCCGCATGGGTAGGGTAAGGATCTTCAGGTACCTTATCTTTTACCTTGTCAGAAGCGTCTTCAGTGTTTGTATTTGTCGTGGTAGGGACGATCTCGCTGAAGTCCGGCTCCTTGTCCTGAGTGATCCTGCCGCGCCGATCCTTAGAGCAGCTTGCTAGGAAAGCCTTCTAAACGGCGTCGAGCTTGGCCTGCGCCTGTTGCTTCAACTTGTTTGGGAGCTCGTCAATGCCCATGGGACGGACGATGTTGTCCTTATCGGTAGCACTGTCTTTGCCGCCCATATTGGTAGTAGATGAGATTTTAATCTTCCCCAGCGGAGTCGCCAAAAAGTGTGTTGACGTCGGAAGTTATCTGAATCACACACTAGCAGGGCTAGAACGCCCGAAGAGGTTGCGGTTCAACCTGAGACAGCAGGGACCCTGGCTAAACTGACGAAAACCGATCTAAAGACCGGTTTTGATCGATCTAGGGTTTTGGGTTCCTGTGTTGATAACTCTAGAACTCCTCCCGGGAAGACCCATCGGGGAGAAGCACGTAGAGGTTGTTCTAGGACCAGCAAGGCCACCTAGAACGCTGTCGAATCTCACCGGGAGATGCACCGAACAGCAAGATAGAGGGGAAAAAGGGTAAAGGGGATAGTAGATTGGTTTTGATCGATTCGTGTTGGATGTCACAATTGGCCATGATCCTCTCATATATATAGAGGGGGTTGGTCTTATCCCAATAGGAAACATCTCTAGATTCAATCTCTAAGTTTTCTATCCAGACTCTATCAAAATATAGAATCTGATCCGGTCACAACAAAGTAACTCTGATCTTGTCAATCTTCAGATCAAACAGATCGGCTTGATGGGCTTTATCAGCCTCAAATCGTCCTTACAAGAGAAGGATTCGCATATTAACACCAGACTCAATTTTCATAAGGCTTCCGACCAGGGCCATCTGGTCGGACATATCATAAGTGATCGGAAACCCAAAACGACTAGGCCCATCCAATCCGTTAAACATTAAAAGAAGACAAATTCGACTCTAATATTTTAGGTCAAATGTCTCTTCTAAATTTATCTTTACCTATAACACTTTTGAGTGTCAACAGGTTCTTTACGCGTTCACGGTGAATTCAGTTGCCAGGTGTAGGTGACTATTAAAATGATGGCAAAGATCAATTTGTCTGCGGTGAAAGCTAAGTGAAAAAACAAAATGGCGTCCTATTGTCAGTCTCCAAACAGGCCCAGAGTGCCTTGTAAATCCGCAGGAAAACAAAGAAGTAGGCAGAAAATTGCGTTTTTTTTCTTTCTTTCATTCTTTTCTTTTTTGTTTTGTGATCCTTGGCACGCAAACAAACTTTACATTTATATGTCCCAAAATAAATACACATCTCATTTGTTGAGAAATCAAACTTCTTAAAATTTGACTAAGGAGGTGTTCATTTTGCTGGCAAAATTTTTAGTCGTGTCACATCGCATATTGCGATACTAATTTAGTCTATAAAAATAAAATAATTATAAAAATAATTACACCGTCATATGCTAATTAACAAGACGAATCTATTAAGTAAATTGATCCATCATTAACAAAGATTTACTGTAGCATCATATTGTCAAATAATAAACTAATTAAGTTTATTAGATTTATCTCACGATTTAGCTTCCGCCTGACAATTAGTTTTTTAATTATTCTATTTTTAATAGACTAAATTAGAGTCATAATATCCAATATGACATGGCTAACTGTTTAACACCCCCTAAATATATGCGAAAATCTACTAATGTTTATAATGTATATTTAGTATCATTAGACTGAGCATAGAATATACTTTTATAATATACTTATTTAGAGTTACAAATGTTGATATCGTTTTCTATTTTTTCTAGTCAAACTTGAAAAAGTATGACTCCTCATAAAACAAGATCTACATTTATTTTGGGACAAGGGAGTATGTGCTTGCACAAATAGTCAGCTACATTGATGGTAATTTGGACAAACTTTGTTCATTGTTGATTAATGTGTGGACAAGTCAATGCTGATGTATTAAGTGTATTGCTACAGGGTTTATACGGGTCAAACTTTCTTAAATTTAACTCGGTTTATAAAGAAACATTTTAATATATATATATATCCAAATAAATTTATTATGAAAATATGTGTAGCGATGATACTAATTGCATCATAAATATTGATATTATATAGGAAAAATAGTTATTTTCATCACTAAACTATTGCTCAAGGCTTAGTTTGATCCCTGGACTTTTAAATTATCCATTGTAGACACTAAACAATGTATTGCAGCTCAATCTCGTCCATCCCCCTTCCTGTCTCACCACTCGCCACCAGCACTAAACACAGTAATTCTTCCCCAGCAAGCCAAGGTGAAGCAAGGAATCCAAAACGTGCCCTAACAATTGAAGGCATGAACTTCATAGGAATTAAGGAAAAATATATCAGCAATCCACGCAGAACTTGCGGGAAATTCGTGCGCACGTGCATTTCCCAGAGGAAGCGTACATGTTCCCTCCGTATCGAAAATAGAAGTCCTTTTAGAAAAGGTTTTGGTCAAACATTAGGAATATAAATCATGAATAACTTTTAAATTATTGAGTTTAGAGACGTGAAAATCATATAAATAAATTTGTCTTGAAAAGTATTTTCATAAAAATATACATATACCACTTTACAATAAATATTTTTAAAGAAATAAGTGGTCAAAGTTATGCTTTGGAGACCGTGTCGCTGTCCTGAAGGACTTCTATTTGTGATACGGAGGGAGTACTGTTTTTTTTTTTTTTGGCAACAAGCACCTTCACCCACTTCACAGAAAGATGCACCCGTTTCTATTTATTATATATAAATATATTCAAGCCAGATGACTTGCAGTAGTAGTTACAGGGTGTTCACTTCAAATTGGCTAGGACGGCAGTACTAAATGGGGGACGTACAACGTCTTATTCAGGTTATACAACACAGGACACAAGGTGGAAGAGCCCAACAGGTAGCTTTCAAATGGTCTCAACGAGCTTCCACAGCTTGGCCTTCTGGCTTGAGGAGCTTGTCCAGATACTCCTTTCTGAAGGGATGCAATGACTCCATAAGGAACATGTCATCATGATAGGTCCAAGATAGAACCATGATGATAATGGAACTCAAGAGTTTACCTCGCTGGCAGATGGTCATGGGGACGGTTGTACGGCGTCCAAACAGGCTCGCCAACAAAGAGACGCATTGCCTGCAAAAACATGCTTGTGATGATCGCACTAGCACAACTCCAGTAACAATGCATGCGGATTCTCAAGTTAATCTTACACAACATTGTAGAAAAGATGATGGTTGTAGCTTCAAGTAAATAGTGCATATCATTCTATTAACAACAAAGTAAAATTTGCAGATTACTCGGTGATGATGTTACTTCTTAGCAATATGTGATTGCAGTAAGGTATTCAGGCATTCAAATTTGAATTCAAGTCGAAAGGCATGTGCAAGTTCAAAGGGGTGAATGTGCATCCTTTTTGAAAGACACACATGATTGTGTTTTCACAAAAAAAAGGGAGTCCATACATTATAACACAATGCTTTCAATGCAGAAACTCAACTGGAGGCATGTGAATCAAAGTTCATAAATATGTGTTAATTTCAAAGGAATTCCAGAACAGTCACTGCGCAATGACAGCAAAAATGATATGTGCAGATCATTTTCTCACTAACATATCTGATGAATCTAATCCTATAGCCTGGTAACCGTCAGGTCTACAGGAGCTCAAGAAGAGGGCTAGGCCTGTATCTGCCACTACCGTGGCTGCTATGAGCACGTGAGTTAGCTAGTTTGGCAATCTTATCTATTAAAGAGTTACCGCAAACAATGTTTTCAAGTCGTCCAGTCAAACCTAGTCGCCATGGGGCCGACTAGGACAATTAATCGCGATTAATTATGATTAATCAGACGACTTGTACAAGTCGATATAGTACCCCTAATCTGTCACCAGGGACCGATAAGGACAGACTAATCGCAATTAGTCGGATGACTTGGAAACATGGATCGCAAAATAGATCAAGCAAGTTATCTCTAAATCCTCTCTACTCCTTCACTTCCTCACACAACACCTGCTCTCCCCGTGCATCCCCTGTACTACATCAACATCACAGCATCCATCGTGGCTCCAGGCCACCTTGCATTTCGGGGGCCGAGATCAACCACAGGCACAACTAAGGTTATTATCCAACAAAAAATAGTGCAATAACACGTGTGTACCTTGATGTAATTGTCATTGTCCAATGTGAAGCGGTGATACATCCCTGCAGGAAGAACAATCATGCCTCCTTTCTTCACTGCTACACGGATCCACTGGTCATTTTCATCCCTCACATCAAAGTATCCTAGAAAACATAATCTTGTTTCTTCAAATGTTCACATTGTGATATGGTCAAACATAATAAAACACATACCACTCCCTTCAAGGCAATAGCGTATTTCTTCATCAGTATGCAGGTGCTCTTCAAAGAAATTTTTTATCTTAGTCTCATAATTTGGCAGTTTCTCTGGGCATACATCACAAATGTCCTGTAAACAGCCAGTCAATGATTTCCTATTATATTTCTTATATTTGACTTCAATAATATGGAACAGTGCTAGTCTCAAACATAACATAATAATAAATCATCATTACAAGTCAAGAAATACAGACAAACCATGTAAGAGTACCCTCTGGCTTCACGGATTTTCTTGAGGTTCTCATCATTCTCCCAGTTGTCAGGACTCAGGCGCCAGCTGATGACTCCCAGTTCTAGATATAAAACATGCATTTGCTTTAACTTGTACGGGCAGGGAATTAAATATATGCCACTTTTACTATTTTTTTAGAGGTATGCCACTTGTACTAGATTTCAGGCAATCAAGCACAAGCTAAAGTTAATAACTTGAGCTGTCGATGTACATACCTGAAAGCTTCTCAAGAGGAATGAATTCTTTGGGATCACGGTGATGAGGAAGCCTCTGGTCTTCTTGACTATCGTCCATGTACCATGCTTCAATAACCTCCTGCTTACCATCCTATTGAAGGAAAATAAAAGGAATAAGCTTATAAGTGCAACCATCAAAGACAGGTAACAGTACAGGTAAGAATGTGCAAGTGATCTATGGTTAGTCATAGAAGTTGTTATGAACCTTAGTTCATAAGGGGATACGAGGGATAACCATTGCCAAGAGGAAGGCCGAGCAAAGTCGGCGTGGGGGGAGACTAGAACTGTCAAGGGCGTCGGGCCCTAGGGTAGCTGGCCCCTGGCTACGGAGTTTGTAGCCACGGTCCGTCTTCTCCAGCGAGGTTTGTTCCTCCGCCGCAGGCTTGGGAGAGTTCGGGAGAGATAGAGTTTAGACGATATGAATCTTGATTAATTCCTCCAATACCGATTACAAGGGATATATAGTCCTTGGTGCATAAAAAAGGTAACTAATCCTTAATTTTAGGGACACTAACAGCTCCTGCCTATCCTAGCCACTCGTCGCGGCCTCCAGGCCGTGCTGCGCGCTCTGGGCGCGTTCGGCCGCGCGCCGGACGTCCCTGGTGCGGCGCCGCCGCGTATACGATCGACCATACATGACATCTCTCCCCCCCTCGAGAGGCAGCTCGTCCTCGGGCTGGAAAGACGGAAAGCGCGCGGTGAAGGAGTCCAGGTCTTCCCAAGAGGCAGATGCCGCCGGCTCGTTCTTCCAATGCACCAGGACCTGGCGAACTCCTCGCACCAGCCGTGTCTTGACGACGCGGTCAGGCTCCGGCACCGTAGCTCCGTTGTGGACGATCGGAAGTGGTGGCGGGGCTGACGGCGGAACGCCCACCCAAGGCTTGAGGAGGCCGACGTGGAACACGTTGTGGAGGCGCGCGCGCGGAGGCAGCTCCAGCCGAACTGCGACGTTGTTGATCACTTCCACAACGCGGTATGGCCCGAAGTAGCGAGGCTTTAGCTTTCCAGTGGCCGCGGCGTCGAGCGAGGCGATCGGGCGGTGACGGAGTCGGAGTAGAACCCAATCGCCCAGCTTGAAGGAGACGGTGCGGTGGAGCCTGTCGTAGTGGCGCTTCTGGGCTGTCTGTGCCTGCTCCAGGCGGTAGCGCACGTCTTGCAGGAACTCGTCACGCTCCGCCATGGTCTTGGCGACCGCCGCGACACGCGTTTCCCCGGGCTCGTAAGACCGGATGCTGGGAGGGTCGCGGCCGTAGACGACCCGGAACGGCGTGTCGTGCAGGGAAGACTGGTAGGCCGTGTTGTATATGAACTCGGCCCACGGAAGCCACCGAAGCCACTGTCGAGGTCGGTCTCCTGTAAAACAGCACAAATACATGGTGATCACGCAGTTGGCCGCCTCCGTCTGGCCGTCGGATTGGGGATGGAACGTCGTAGTCATATGGAGCTTGGTCCCCATGAGTCTCATCAGCTCCTTCCAGAACGTGGAGGTGAAAACCGGGTCGCGGTCCGACACCATGGACTGCGGCATGCCGTGAAGACGCACGATCTCGGTGAAGAAAGCTTGAGCCACCGATTCCGCGGAGTATGGATGTGCAAGCGGAATGAAGTGGCGGTACTTGCTAAAACGGTCCACCACTGTGAGGATGACCGATTTGCCTTTCACCTTAGGAAGCGCTTCAACAAAGTCGAGGCTGATGTCGGTCCACACCGCTGTCGGCACCGGAAGGGGAAGGAGCAGCCCGGCCGGGTGAAGGTGCTCCGCCTTATTCCGCTGGCAGGTGGCGCAGGCGCGGACGAAGTCCTGGACGATGGTCCTCATGCCGGGAAAGTGGAAATCGCGACGAAGGCGATGGAGGGTGCGCTGAACGCCCTCGTGGCCGTCATCGTGCACGGCGGCCAACAGCTCCTGCAGCAGCGGTGAGTCGAAGCCGATGTAGATACGCCCGCCGTAGGTGAGGAGACCGTCCCGAACGGCCCACGGGCCCGCCCGCGCGCCCGCCGTGACCTCGTCCCGTAATGCCACAAGTGTCGGATCAGTGGCCTGGGCTTGGCGAAGCCTGTCGAAGAAGTCGAAGCGGGGGAGAGCGCGAGCACCGTGCCAGCCGTGGTGTCGCAGTCGGCGTCTCGGCGCGAGAGGGCGTCGGCGACGGTGTTCTGAGCGCCGGGCTTGTATTCGACCACGAAATCGAAGCCCAACAGCTTGCCGACCCAGTGATGTTGAGGGATCGTGGCCGGCCGCTGGTCGAGGAGATATTTCAGGCTGTAGTGGTCTGTCTTCACCGTGAAGCGCCGGCCCCAAAGGTATGGCCGCCAGTGGCGGACGGCGTGTACCAGGCCAATCAACTCCCGTTCGTAGGCGGCGAGGGAGCGGTGTCGAGGAGCGACCGGCCGACTGAAGTACGCAAGTGGGTGCTTGTCTTGGATCAGCACCGCGCCAAACCCGTACGTGGAAGCATCACACTCGACGACGAAGGGACGGTTGAAGTCTGGGAGCGCCAAGGCCGGAGCCGACGTAACCGCGGCCTTGAGGGCCGAGAAGGCCGCAGTGGCATCCTCTGACCACGCGAAGCCCTCCTTGAGCAGTGCCGTGAGGGGGGCGGCGATCTCGCCGTAGCCGTGGACGAACTTGCGGTAGTAGCCCGCCAGTCCCAGGAACCCGCGTACCGTGCGCGCCGATCGCGGTTGGGGCCAGTCGTGAATCGCTTGGACCTTGGCGGGGTCCATGGCTACCCCAGCGGCGGAGATGATGTGCCCCAAGTACGCGATCGAGGATACGCCGAACGCGTACTTGGAACGCTTGACGACGAGCCGGTGTTGCTGCAGAACGGAGAGGACCGCCCGGAGGTGGCGTAGATGGTCTGCCCAAGACTCGCTGTAGATCAAGATGTCATCAAAAAACACAAGTACGAACCGGCGTAGGAAGGCGCGGAGGACGTCGTTCATCAACGCTTGAAACGTGGCCGGCGCGTTGCACAGGCCGAAGGGCATGACGAGGAACTCATACAGCCCATCGTGTGTGCGGAAAGCCGTCTTGGCGATGTCCTCGGGCGCCATACGGACCTGGTGATAACCCGAGCGGAGATCAAGCTTGGAGAAGAATTTGGCACCGTGGAGCTCATCCAGCAGCTCGTCGACGACCGGAATCGGGAACGCGTCCTTGACCGTGATGGCGTTCAGCGCACGATAGTCGACGCAGAACCGCCAGGATCCGTCGGCTTTCTTGACCAGGAGCACGGGTGAAGAGAAGGCCGACGAGCTCCTGCGGATAAGGCCCTGCTCCAGCATGGCGGCGCACTGCCGCTCGAGCTCATCCTTGTGGGAGGCTGGGTAGCGGTAGGGGCGCACAGCGACCGGCGGTGATCCTGGGTGCAACACGATGTGGTGGTCGCGGGTGCGCGGGGGCGGCAGACCCTTGGGCTCGGTGAAGAGATCAGCAAAGGACTCCAGCAGGCCGTCCAGGAGGGTGTCGTCGGAGGTCACGGCGTGGGCTGTTGGCGCTCCAGGGTTAGCCAGACCGGACCAGCAGACGACGCGGCCGTCGCGCCGGAACGACAGGGAGTGGGTGGCGACGTCCCACGAGATGCGTCCCAGGGCGGCCATCCATTGGGTGTCGAGCACCATGTCGTAGCCCGCGAGGGGCATGACGTACAGGTCGACGTCGAACGTCAGGCCCTCAATGGTGATGGGAGCCCGCCGAAGAAAGCCCGGGCACGCGACCTTCTCCCCGTTGGCGACCGTCGCAGTGAGGCGCGGACGTGGCTGGACGGTGAGTCCCGTCTGCTCGGCAGCGGCCTCCCCAATGAAGTTGTGCGTAGACCCCGTGTCCACCAAGGCGACGAGGGTGGCTGCGCCCAGGGACACCCGCAGCAAGATCGGGTTGCCCACGGGAACCCCCGCCACGGCGTGGAGGGAGAACACCGGTGTCTCCGTCTCGGCCCCGTCCTCGGCGGCGTCCTCCTCATCATCCTCCATGCTGTCCACAAAGAACAATCGCTTGCATACCTTGTTGTGACCGCAACTGTACTTTTCATCGCAGTTGAAGCACAAGCCGAGGCGGCGCCGCTCGTCCTGCTCCGTCTGGTTCAGCCGTTTGATCGGCTGGCTCGCCGTCTCCATGCCGGGAGCGATGGTCACCGGTTTGGCTCCCGCCTGAGCTTGAGGACGCGCCCCGGGGAACTGCAGCACGCCGTGGTTCGAAGCCCTGGGCGCAGACGTGTAGTATTGCTCCAGCAGTTCCATGGATCGCGCGAGGCTCATGGCCGACGCGAGGGTCTGCGGGTTCTGGTTCTGGACCTGGAGGCTTAGCGGCGGCAGGAGACCCCCGGTGAACAGCTGGACGCGCTGGAGCTCGTCGAGGTGACCGGCGCGGGGCAGGAGGGCTTGAAAGCAATCTTGATACTCCTCGACCGTGCCCGTGCGCCGGCAAGACGCGAGTTCGAAAAGGAGGGCCGAAGCGAAGATTTAGGATCTCCTTGAACCGCGCCCACGACGGCGTGCCTTCATCTTGTTGCACCTGCATATACCAGAGTTGCGCCGCATCCTGGAGGTTATAGGAAGCCATCCAGGTGCGTTCCTCGGCCATGATGTGTTGTTGCGTGAAGAACGACTCGCACTGGTTCACGAAGACCAGCGGATCGCTTTTGCCGTCGTACTTCGGGAACTCGGGCCGCCAATACTTGGGAGGCCGGTCCTGATGGTGTTCACCCCCTGAACCGCGGGAACCGCCGGACGAGGCCGAGTGCGCGAGAGAGAGAGATCAGAAATGGCCTTGGCGTTTGCCTCGATGCTCTTCTGCATCATGGCGACGTTCTTCGTGAGCGCGGCAATGGCTTCCTTCAGGTCGTCGCCCATGGTGCCGGCGCAGGAGGCGACGGACGAGGACGGTGACGATGGTGTGGCGGCGGCTGCTGTCGGTGGGCTAGGGTTTGTGGTGGGACGTGGGACGGTTGACGGCGCGGAGGTGGAAGGGTGTGCGGATCGACTAGACCGTGATACCAGGTTGTCAAGGGCGTCGGGCCCTAGGGTAGCTGGCCCCTGGCTACGGAGTTCGTAGCCACGGTCTGTCTTCTCCGGCGAGGTTTGTTCCTCCGCCGCAGGCTTGGGAGAGTTCGGGAGAGATAGAGTTTAGACGATATGAATCTTGATTAATTCCTCCAATACCGATTACAAGGGATATATAGTCCTTGGTGCATAAAAAAGGTAACTAATCCTTAATTTTAGGGACACTAACAGCTCCTGCCTATCCTAGCCACTCGCCGCGGCCTCCAGGCCGTGCTGCGCGCTCTGGGCGCGTTCGGCCGCGCGCCGGACGTCCCTGGTGCGGCGCCACCGCGTATACGATCGACCGTACATGACAAGAACATTTGGGGTTTGTTGGATTGTTTGTTGTTCATTGCTTGTTCTTATCTCAGCTGGTTACATGGATATAAATAGAGGGGCTGGCACCCAGCCCTCCACTCCTCTAGCTGGCGCATGGCCTCTTGGCTCCTTGATTCTAGCCTAGCCATTACTCTCCTAATTCCCATTAATCTGGCCTCCTCGGGCTCCTACTTTGCAGCTGGCTGCGCATGCCACTCCTATTGCTGCAGCCATTAACTACTAATCCCCAACCATCTATTAATTGTAATTGACCATAGCTGCATGCGCCTGTTGGTTCCTGGTGGCATGCAGCCGGTCCCCGGCTGCCTATGACATCTCCCCCTCCCTTGAGGGCCAGCTCGTCCTCGAGCTGTCGTGCTGGATAGCGGTTGAGGAAGTTGCTGACATCGTCCTGGATCCCTTGGGAAGAGCCCAACAGCTAGCACGCTCGGCCTATCCAGCGACACCAAAGTGGGTGCCAGTGCTGGCAGAGCTTGCTGCTGGGTTGTGCTGGTCGTTTGCCGCACCGGGTGACCACACACCCCGGTCTCTACTAAGGTTGGAGCTGCAGGATGTATAGGCGAGCCCGAGTGGTTGAACGTGTAGACTGTGATTTGCTGCAGCGACATGCGGAGCAGCATGCGCATCTTCCACACCATCCGTCAGACAAGGAAACCTCGCCCTGCTGCTTGCAGTCGCACTGCTGCCCGCTCCTCTGATGATGGCCACGTGATGGCCGGGGAGATAGCAGCCAGACGCTGCACCTCACGGAGAGACTAAGCTTGCCGGCGTGCCAGGAACCCTCGCGCTGTCGCCTGAAGCCGCATCGCAGCAAGGCGTTCACGCAACTTCCTGGTGGTGTGTCGCACCATGAATCCTCGCGCCACCGCTTGTAGGCGTACTGCAGCAAGGCGTTCACGCTCGGTCTTCTCCACTTGAGCACGGTAGCGGTTGATCATCACGGCGAAGCGATCCAGGTCCTCCTGGAGACGGCGCATCCCATCAACAAGGCCGGTGGTTGCACAAGGGGGCGCTCCGAAATGCAGGTGCAGCAGCTTGGTGAAGCGAAGCCATGCTGGGGTGCCTTCATCCTGCTGGACTTGGCGGAACCACATCCAGGCGCCATCTTCCAAATGTCGAGAAACCAGCCATACCTTTTCTTCCTCCATGATATGTTGCTGGCGGAAGTAGGACTCACATTGGCTAATGAAGGCGAGAGAATCAGATTTCCCGTCAAATCTTGGAAAATCCATCTGCTGGAATTGTGGTAGAGGTTGCGGTGTTTGAAGGTATGGTGAAGTCTGGTGGCTGATGAGGATCGGAGGTTGCAGAGGATGCAGCGGAGGTGGACGAGGATCGCCGGATCTCCGATACCAGATGTTATGAACCTTAGTTCATAAGGGGATATGAGGGATAACCATTGCCAAGACGAAGGCCGGGCAAAGTCAGCGTGGGGGGAGACTAGAACATTTGGGGGGTTTTGGATTGTTTGTTGTTCATTGCTTGTTCTTATCTCAGCTGGTTACATGGATATAAATAGAGGGGCTGGCGCCCAGCCCTCCACTCCTCTAGCTGGCGCATGGCCTCTTGGCTCCTTGATCCTAGCCTAGCCATTACTCTCCTAATTCCCATTAATCTGGCCTCCTCGGGCTCCTACTTTGCAGCTGGCTGCGCATGCCACTCCTATTGCTGCAGCCATTAACTACTAATCTCCAACCATCTATTAATTGTAATTGACCATAGCTGCATGCGCCTGTTGGTTCCTGGTGGCATGCAGCCGGTCCCCGGCTGCCTATGACAGAAGTAATGCAACTGAACACATCTATCAGCATAGAGATGGAAATGACAACTGATATTAAGTAACAGGTCTATGAACCTTTATTTCTGTATGTAGTGAGGCATGTTTGTGCTATATGCTATGTTTTTGTGTTCATTAGGAGAAAAGGGATAGAGATTTTTCATTCAAACTTATAAAATGAAAGAGCCTACATCACGAGGTTCCTAATTTGTACTTTTACCAGAAACGACACCTTCAAATTTGGTTGTCATAACTCAAATGTTAAAAAAAAAGGTTTCTTTTCACTGATTACCAATTTCCATGGCTGATCTTTATGTTCAACAATTTTACCTAGTTGTTCCTGATCCTTTATTAAAATAGACAGACATTTTAACAATTTATGATCCTCAACAAGACAAGACAAACAAAAGCATTCACAATGGAAGTGAAACCCATGTTAGCTCCAGTGACCAGGGATGCATCCATATCCCTATAAGGTTCACGGTAAGTCTAAATCCAGAAGGAAACTATTATTTTGCTTATGCTACTACAGCTAAAAACAGAAAACAAAGATGAAAAAAAAGAACATGAACACTTATGGAATATGGACCTAGAGGACATTAAATAGTTATTTTTCACAAATTATAGCACCACAGGATAGTAAATTATCTTGACTTCACAAATTTCCTCGTGGAAATAAATCCAAGGTCCTGCACCATGTGATTTTGCATTAAACAGACAATTATATATATTCTCATTCATCAAGGCTGCAGAAAGGAAGGAATAACAAGAAGTGGGGCCGCTGCCCAAAAAACTACTAGGTATTGTTTGGTTCAATAATTGTTTAAGACTAAACTAAACCAAAGGAAGTCAACTGATAGCATTCTTGGGGGATCGTCCAAGCCTCCAAGTGTTAAGGAACCAGTGGAACAAAGTAAATGATAGTGAGGTAGTACAGAAAGACCCTTTTAAGTGATTTAGGGTAGTTATTATAGTCATACTGCTAATCAAAGATCAAGTCAGAATTGCTGATGTTAAACCCACAGATACACTGTCAAAAAGATGTGATCCATTCCTGTAACTCATGGCACAGCGGCTTGAACCCGGTGACTAGTGTTGAAGGGTGTTTCCTAAAGGAGATAGCATATTGTATCCATTTATCACTTCATGTCTGTGAGACTACCATTTGGGCCCATGTTTTCAGCGTCTGTAACCGGCACATAAGTGCCTCGAACCCAAGAAAAGAGACATTAAGACATTCAGTAAACACGAAATCACCTAAGGCACCGTTCGGTTCTTCCGGAACAGAGCGTTCCAGGCCTGGAACGATTCCGACGCTATACAAAATTGTGAAGAGACCGTTTGCCTGGGAATGATTCCTTGTTAAACGAACGAGACCTAAGGCAGAGGCTGTCCTCGCCGGCGTTCCTCTCCCGTTCTTTGTGCTGTCTTGCTCGTTCACGTCGACAGTGACCTGCCGGCGGCCAGGGGTGACAATTCCAGACCATTTATAGTCAACTGAAGGTCACAACTTCAATAGGATGAAACGACGAAACATCTAGTTCATCGATTCATTTATCAGGGCCAACAAGAACTGCAGTTGTTTCTATTTTATGCCACGGCTCCCAACAAACCCCGCTTGTTTCGAACATCGACCGAGAGAATCTCGATGAAATTAGTGTGTGTAATGCAGATATACCACTTCACCTGCATGGGAACCGCAAAGCCTATTGGTGTCATTCCCAATTCCCAATTATCTCAAAAGAAATCCCTCTTCACCTCTGCTAGCAATTGGGCCCTCCTTTCTCCTCTCCGCTCGAAAGAAATATATTCCTCCTACCTGAGTCCTGATCCTGACCCTACCCCAAGGCCAGGCCACAAAACTCAACAGCTCGCAGTAAAGGAGCAGAATTTCTCCTCTCCGACACGGAAACAAACAAAGAAATCCATCCAAGTTTCTTGAAACAAGGCGGCCGCATCTTGAAATACAACTAAGAAGAAGGAACTCAGGGGAAGAGGTTGCGTTTCCAGTACCTGGAACTCGGTCTCCATGTTAGAACTCGAACTTGGAACTCGGTTTCCTTGATTCGTGCTCTCCTTTCGTATCGTTGGAATTAAAGAAACTTGGCCCTGCTCCCCTCGAACTCGAAACAGCAGCAAGGACTGGTATTACGGGTTTGTGGTTGTGCAAGTGCATCTAGGCCCAATGGAATACTGAAAATTCCATTCCAACCCTTGTATCGTGCTGAGATGGTTTTTATTCTTTTTGGGAACAATGGACGGTGCACAATCACACAAGTACTATTCTTTTTTTTTTTGCGGCTATCACACAATACTATTCTTGCATGGTGCTGGCTATTGTCGTCTTGTCTTTAACTATAAGAATTTTTACGTACTTGTTCCATTTAAAATTTTAAAATCTTTAGCTTTTTAGATTAGATGTTTTTACTGTATATCTAAACATAGTATATATTTAAATATATATATATGTATCTAAAAATCAAAATATATTATAATTTAAAATAAATAAAGTTGCGACGACTTTATTTTTTTCCAAAAAATTACAATTCTAAAAGTAATACAATTAAAAATAGTACCTTTAAAAACAATATTGAGTTAAACCATTTTAAGTGTGACCAAAATTAATCCAAAACATATTGATATTTGTGGTCCCAATAAATGCCAATAAGCTCATCGGTTCGGAATATGTTTCTAACTTTCTATGTATACCTGTTTTGTGTAGTAAATGTTGATATTCTTTCTCATAAATCTAGTTTAGTTGTAAATGGTTTGACTAAGGTAAAATTAAAAAATTACATATAGATAGAGCATCTTTAAAAGTTTTTTAAAACCTAAATTATCATTTGGAAGAGTTATTTGCATATAAATAGTTTTATCTATCTACTCACTTTCTAACAGTTTTCTCATAACTTGTATGTGTCTAGAGAGCTATTTTTCTTCCTCTCTCTGTTTTTAGTTAGCGAGAAATATAAAAGAAAATATGATTATATTTAGACAACTACACCTTCCCTCAAGTGATCTTTTATTGTAGGATGGAGGGAGCAATAAAAGAAGTGATTGGAGGGTATTTTCTCTATCGAAATCTGGAGAAATTGGGAGAGCACGCCTGGAGGATGGGTCACGATGGCCTGCCTAGGCGATGACGGAAGCGATCACTGGTTGCACAAGGCGGTGAGATGCACGCGGCCAGAGCCGGATGCCGTGCCGCTCCTTGCGGCAGCCACGCAATATCCACGCCGCAACGTCGCGCTGGCGACAAAACGTAACCATAAACAGTGGAAACAGTCTCGTATCAACGGAATGGCCAGGGGAATCTGCTGACCGTGACACTACTGGCAGACACCGCGCCACATTTTCGTAAGTCCTTGTGTAGCAGTGTAGTTTGCCCGACTTCCCCTAAATATTTCTAGATCGCCCATCACATCAATCTTTAACTGTATGCATGGAGCACTAAATGTAGGTAAAAAAAATAATTGATTGTACTTTTAGTATCTACATGTCGAGACAAATCTTTTGAGTCTAGTTAGTCCATGTTTACACAAAGTTTGTCAAATAACAACGAAAGTGCTACAATGCAGATTCCAAATATTTCTCGGAACTAAACAAGCCCTAAGCCAAGCTCTGTGCAAGGACCAAGGAGCAATCTGTTTTATTTTATATATATAGGATAATTATTTCATCCGTTTCTTGGTTCAGGGCCCTTTGAATCGTAGAAAAAACAATGACAAACTAGTATTTCCATTCCCACTGATGGATTGTGGTACTGTAGCGCACTAGCGCCATTTGATTCACAGGGGTTGTTCCTAGGAAAAATATAGAAAACTTTTATTTGTGTTTGATTTCATAGGAAAATCATAAGAAGAAAACATCTGCTCAAACCTCAGGGACTTTCTGAAACGTAGGAATTCTATAGGACGAATTTCGTATAAATCAGTTTAGTTTTATATAAAAAATACAGAAACAGAAAAAGAATTCTATGATACACCTATTCCTGTGCAGGTTTCTTTAGAACAGAGGAATAAAAAACAAAAGAAAAAGAATAAGAAAAAAACACATAAATAAGATGAGTGTATAACAGTAAGACAGAGAAAAGAAAAAAACACGAAAAAACAACTAAGGCTGTGTTTAGTTTCCAAAATTTTTTTGGAAAAAGTCTTGTAGCATTTTTATTATTATTTGACAAACTTTGTCTAAACATAGACTAACTAGGCTCAAAAGATTCGTCTCAACATACTAAAAGTATAATTAATTATTTTTTTACCTATATTTAATGGTCCATGCATGCGTCTAAAGATTGATGTAATGAAGAATTTCGAAAAAATTTAGGAAATTTTGGAGAGCTAAACATGGCCTAAGAAGAGGTGTTTGAAAAGGAAATCCATAAGGCTAGTCTCAGTGGGAGTTTCACCTGAGTTTCATATGCTGCCACATAAGTATTTTCGATGACATGGCAGTGCATTTAAGAAGAAAGAGATAAAATGAGTTTCATCTAGATGAAACTCTCTTGACATGAATACCAACTCTCTATGAGTCATAAAATTTAATGTCTATAAGTTTTATTTTATTTTATATGACATGACAGTCTTGGAAACAATACAATAAAACTCACCATTGAGATTGACCTAACACGAGAAAGAATGATTATACCAATGATAATAAAGAGTCACTATCGGTGTTTAATGATGCTAGTTGTATGTTTTGTCCACGACCTTTTTACACGTGGGGCCACGGAGTGGGCCTATCCACCGTTGCAGGCATATATATATATATATATGTATATATATATATATATATATATATATATATATATATATATATATATACACTAGTAGATTACGCGCGCCCTTGCGCGCGCTATGTAATAATTTGATAGTTTTTTTTGAGAAAGGAGAAGGAAAAGATCTAATTATACAATGTTTAGAATACAGAGCTCCTGCATAAGATCCAACTATATAATATTTACAGCATAGGGAGTCTTGTTGCATTACATTGATGGATTATAGCTTTTTAAGCTGTGATAGGGAGTGCACAGAGGAGTTGTTCAGTGGTTTCTGAAGTTCCAGATTTTTTGAACTGTCAAGGAAGTAGCTTGGAGTACTGTCTGTCCACTACCAGTCGAACATGCTTCGGTCTGATTCAACTCCTTCTTTGTCAATCAGTCTTCTAGCTGGAATTGGAAAAAAAGGTAATACTTTCTTATTTTTATATGTTTTCGATGTGTAGGTTACAAATAGTGTGATTGTAGTTACCTTGTGCGCGTGAGATGGCTTCGTCCTCTTGCCTCCGCGCGCGCTATCTAAGGATTTGGTAAATTTTATTTCAGAAGGGAAAAGAACGACATGATAAGTAATCATTCATAGAAACATAGATATCTCTGTAGTAAGCGTGGTGTGCATAAGATATAATTATACAATATTTAAAATATAGATGTCTTGCATATAATAGGCCTATATAACATTTACAACATATAGAGTTCTTGGTTCAGACACCTTTACATATTAGTCAATGTTATACAGGTCTTGCATCCCATAGTACCATATGTATCTAATATTTCTTATTTCAGTTTCTCTATGCATCCCCTTTTATCAGATACTGACATCCCATAGTACCATATTTATCTAATATGTATTGCGTGGACCACGAGCTAAAATTTCAAAAAGTCTATTCGAAACTAAATAAGAGATGCCGACGTCCCATAGTACCAGATCTAATATTAACAATATGCCTTTTTGTCTGTTGCTAACATGTCAAAATGATTAAACATGGCATGGTGCCACATATAAAGATGTTCCATGATTCATCATCACATAACAATACTTCAGGGAAGGTGTATTGGCCTCACTGCATCCTTTCTGTATTATTTGAAAACAAAATCATGCTTACACTCGATGATTCAAGCAAGGTTCAGACGAGTGTAACTGAAGATAGATAAATAGATAAATAAATCACATTATCTGAAAAATATTCTGATTAATAATGGATAGCATATATAATAATAGAGGTTAAAAAGTGATGGCTGTCTTCGGACGCACATGCACATACAGCCTCAAAAGAGACTTGGAAAAAATCAACACTGCATGTGTAGAATGAGAAAAACAAAATCATCATTGGTCATGATCATTGCCTCAGTTATCAATATAGTAGGGAAATGTAAAGGAAGAGCATCATCACAGGACCACAACCATCGTTAGATGTATAGTTTTGTGTCGTTGTTACTTTCTTATTACGTCACCCCCTTTCATCACTCCATTTGTGCAAAATCTTGCTTTCAACAGGGCATGTTGATCAATACTTTATGAAATTGCCAAAAAAAAGTTTCAGAAATTCATAGCGGGCCATTTTCTTGAGCTTTCCTAAAATGATATCCTTGACTAATGAATTACAGACTGAGGAATAGATAAAGGTAGAGGGTTAGGTGATCATATGCATACCACTGGTTTCAGCAACTCCTTTACTATCTCCTGTGCTTGTGTCAGTCTAGCATCAATAATATCAGCAGGTAATTCAGCCTCAATCAAGATGTGTGTTGGATGACCCGAGTGTTCGTAGCCAGGCCTTCCCTTGAGCTGTTCCTCGTACAGGAAACAGACAGAATGGCATGTCAGGATTGTTTGCCCTAGGAAGTGGAGTATCATATCCTAAAATTAATATCAGTTGGTTACCAAAAAATTTGAACCTATAATGACCACTGACGATTCGATGTAAAATGGCACAAGCAATGTAATTGTAAAATCAGCTTATGAAAATGAGTAGAATTTATTTACTTTCACAGGATCTTTTATGTAGCCCTTCCCCTTGATGAAAACACGGCAACCTGTAGTAGCTTCAACTCTCTTTAGTGAGTGTCCCCTCGGCCCAAGCAGACGGGCAATGAAGTTAAACCTCATATATTTCAGGTATTAGATAATAAATTTAAAAGACCCTATAATGACCACTGACGATTCGATGTAAAATGCCACAAGCAATGCAATTGTAAAATCAGCTTATGAAAATGAGTAGAATTTATTTACTTTCACAGGATCTTTTATGTAGCCCTTCCCCTTGATGAAAACACGGCAACCTATAGTAGCTTCAACTCTCTTTAGTGAGTGTCCCCTCGGCCCAAGTAGACGGGCAATGAAGTTAAACCTCATATATTTCAGGTATTAAATAATAAATTAAAAAGACAAATTGATAGTAGTAATCAACTAATCATCACTTCACCAGAAGCAAAGAGCATACATTGGGGTAAGCATCTGTTGGAACTTCCAATCGCACGGTGTTGTTGACAATGTAGGAGGAATGGTTCTGTACAGCAGCTTGGCAACCCATGGTTCCCCTAAGAAAACCATTTCTCTGGGAAGGCATGGTATGAAAATAGAACTGTAAGTTAAGGTTGCTTCATTGGAGATAAAATGGATAAACAGGAAAACAATCCAGTAGTATGGGAGGGAAAAAAGGAAAACAAAGAGTAGCTGAAAGTACTATTTCCCCGTCAACACGAAAAGAAGTAATTCATAAGTATCCTGCACATCTCCAATTTTTTTGGTGCAACCGAGGCATTGCAATGGGAAAAAAAATTGTAACATATTGCCAGCATTCCACCATAGAGTAAACATCGAATCCTTCAGTGTGAGGGTAGTCCGACAACTACTCTCTTATGGGCCTAGTTTGACAACTATTCTCTTATAGGACGAGTGCAAAATATTGAGTGATGTTAAGATGTAATCTATGGGATATAGAAAAGATCTTGTAGGTTGTAATAATTAAAGAGAATAAAACTTGGTTCTGACTGACCTTCACATAGTGTTTACTAAATTGATTCCAATGCATTAAGCAAAACAAATGAACCTATCTGTTTAATTCAAAATTAAATATATAAAATGAAATAACTAAGTATGTCATAGGCCTAAGAATATTTCAATGAACTGAAGCTTCTTTCAGGCTTTCACTATAAAGGGACAGTTGAAACTTTAAGCTAAGAATATTTGATGTAATTTTGCAACAGCCAAGACTGTACCTCTCTATAAATGTATGTACATCAGATCACTATATCAGCTTTTTTGGGACTCATGCTGTTTGTTCCGTTGCCACATCTTCAAACCCATAACCCACCTGCGAACAGGTATACTATCCAAAGAGTGTTTGGACAGCACATTGAAGACAACATCATAAAGGTAAGCATATCCTAATAAAAGTGCAACCAATTTGGTTGTGCCGTTATGGAGAAAAAAGCGCAGCACAGTGTGAAAACTATATTTGCAATTCTACTTCAATAGTCCAGAATTCATTACGGATTATTAAGCAACCTACACAATTATCTCTGTACACTATGGTTTGCGATAAGCATAACATTGACATAAGATTAAATACCTATTATTGACAAAGCTCAAACATTATGAGCACCAAAAGAATTATATGTTGTAGGAAGACACAGAGAGTGTGAGAGTTTTCCGTACGGAGGCCTCAGAACCATACCAATCATCATTTGTTCATCCACATGGAGCCTGAAGGCATGGTCAGAACTGGTTTACCATCAGAAATTGCATATATAAGTAACTGGTCATGCCCAATACCTCACAAGCAATGAACATCAGAGCATTTCTTTGAAGAATAGGTATGGAATTTTCATCACAGGCTAAAAAACAAGCAGGATGGGAAATGACAAAACGAAGACTGCATTTTTGGAGGCCTCAAAATTATAGCAATCATCATTTGTTCATCCACTTGGAGCTTGAAGGCATGGTCACAACTGGTTTACCCTCAGAAATTCCATATATAAGTAACTGGTCATGCCCAATACCTCACAAGCGATGAACATCAGAGCATTTGTCTGAAGAATGGGTATGGAATTTTTATCACAGGCCAAGAAACCAGCAGGATGGCAAATGACAAATGCGTACAACATCAGATCCTAACCAATGAGGAACACATCACATGAAGCGGCAAATGCCAAAGGCAACAGATCATAAGCAAAGAGGCACTTAGTGATCCACAACACACCATCAAGGACACCTGAGGGACGCAGAGACCCACCGGCACCGGGCACCGGCACCATGAGCGAGCATAGTGGGAGAGAGGGACATGGGGAAAGATGAGGATGCGTCGTCAGTAAGACCGTGCCTCTGCCAGCGCCGACCGGACGACAGCCCGGTGGCAGATCGAGACAGAGGGAGAGGGAGAGGGAGGGGGTCGTTCACGCTGCGCTGCGGCCACGGCGTTCCACCTTGGCGGAGGAGAGGCACCTGGGGAGGTGGACGGTGGGCCACCACACCGGGAGAGGGGAGACAGAGGGCGGTGTGGCGCACCTTGCCGGTCTCCCCTAGCGCCGGGGCCAAAATGAAGGCGCGTAGCGCAGGAAGACCCCCGCGGTCGTCGTCGCCGCATCGCCGACAGAGAGAGAGAGAGAGAGAGAGAGAGAGAGAGAGCAGGGGAAGGAATCCTAGGTCATGGCCGTGGAGCGTGAGCGGGGCGTGGAGGACTCGCGACGGAGGGCGAGCAGCACGGGGCAGCCAACCCCCCGGCCGGTGGCGCCGCTGCCGGCGATTCCGGGGCGGAAGACAGGGAGAGGGAGAGGGAGAGGGAAGGGACAAGGGCGAGGCACCGTTGCATCCGGCCGCCGGTGAACAGGGGCGAAACCCTAGGTCGGCGTGGCGGCGATGCCCAGTCCATGTACCGCAGTCGGGGGTGGAGCGGAGATGTGGCGTGACGACCGGGCCCCTTCGGCGGCCGAGGAAGCACGTGGTGGTGCACCACTCGCCGTCGGCGTCGGCGGCGCCGTCGCCGTGCAGCCCCGCAAAACAGCCACAGGAGCCTGCGCGAGGGGAGAGCGGAGTGGGGGAGTAGGCCCCACCCAGATCTGGCCGCGGCCACCTCCGGTGCCGCGTCGGAGGTGGGCTGGCGCACCGTCGCCACAGCCCCCACCGGTGCTCCCAGCGGCCAGGGTTTGGGCGCGGGCCCCGACCGCGGCCAGTGTCGCGCCACCTGGGCGCGCCATCGGCGCATGCCGCGTCACAGGGGGCCACCGCGGCTGCCCAACGAACGGGAGGGAGGGAGGGAGGACGAGGAAGAGGAGGAGAGCGAGGAGAGGAGAGGACGGCGCGGGCGTGGTGCCGGCCGGGAGTAGAGAGGGAGAGAGGGGGGAGTTTTCCAGAAGGAGGCGAACAGTGGAGGCGGTGGAAGGGAAACGAGGACCGTGAATCTGGAATCCGACGTTCGAAAAAAAATCTGCTATCGTGGACAGCCTGAACGCGCACCGACGCGTTGCATTTTGTAGGAGAGAACATGTTTCTACTAGCTCCGTCCAGCATTCGTCCCCTTAAAAATGTAAGCGGGCTCAACAACCTGCACACGTATACTAATTGGTGTGCACTTTCCTGCTGGGTTATGCAGCATTTCGAAAGCAGATTAGCGGGCACCTGCAGGGCCTGCGGAGTAGTATACTGCAACTATACAATACAACAATGAACTATAACATACTGAAAACTGGAGGTAAACATATATTACAATTTATCTATCACAGTATTTATCCATATATTACAATTTGGTCATTTAATCAAAAGAGCCAAATAATTTCAACTAGCATAATATTTTTTTTATAAAAATAAGAAACCAAAGTTATACTTTGGAGACCATGTCGTTGTCCAAAACGACCTTCTTTTACTACACAGAGGAAGTACCGAACAAGGATTGAAACGGTACTAGACCAAATACAAAAATACGAAAACCAAGATTGAAACGGTGCTAGACCAAATACAAGAATACGAAAGAGGAGACTAATATAAATAGGCCAGACAAAAAAAGTTAACAAAAAAAAAGGTAAAATTTTTGCCTCTTTAGTATTAGACTAGGACAAATGCCCATGCGTTGCAACGGGAGAAGAAAGAGACTCTAAAAATCTTTTAGGTTGACCCAATCCCAAAAATCCCGCGGGGCGCTCTACTTATAGCGTGAGCTCGTGGCTCGTCCGGCTTCAGCTGGTGAGGTGGTGCTATACGCCCAGACCAAAACTGAACGAGCGCTCATCTCCGCTCTACTGCCGATGAGGTCTCGTGGACTACCGAGACTGGACCTTCAAGTTCGGACCGATTTCGTTGCAAAGAGAACCGGGTCGAGACGAAATTCCAGCAGTCAAGAACCGTGGACCTTTTCTTTTTGGGCCGAGCTCATCATATCCTTGCAGGATAAACAAACGAACAGGTATCAGTAACATCATATTAGTCCCATATCGGTCCACTAATCTTACGAGAATCCTAGTTGATCAATATAAGTAGACCATACGAAAACGGCCAGACCAAAAACAGTGGAGAAATTTTGTCTCGACAAATGCTCGTGGGTTGCAACGGGAGAAGAAAGAGACTCTAAAAATCTTTTAGGTTGACCCAATCCCGAAAATCCCGCGGGGCGCTCTTTTTATAACGTGAGCTCGTGGCTCGTCCGGCTTCAGCTGGTGAGGCGGTGCTAAACGCCCAGACCAAAACTGAACGAGCGCTCATCTCCGCTCTACTGCCGCTGAGGTCTCGTGGCTACCGAGACTGGGCCTTCAAGGTCGGACCGATTTCGTTGCAAAGAGAACCGGGCCGAGACGAAATTCCAGCGGTCAAGAACCGTGGGCCTTTTCTTTTTGGGCCGAGCTCATCATATCCTTGCGGGATAAACAAACAAACAGGTATCAGTAACATCCTATTAGTCTCATATCGGTCCACTAATTTTACGAGAATCCTAGTTGATCAATATAAGTAGACCAGACGAAAACGGCCAGACCAAAAACAATGGAGAAATTTTGCCTCTTTATTAGTATTAGGTATTAGGTATAGGTATAGGTATAGGTATTAGGTATTAGGTATTAGGTACAGATATAGATTAGACACATACCATGTGATATGCTCGGTCAGCTAATCAGACTTCGATGTTTTTTTATTTCCATGGTTTCACCTCTCTCCCATCTACCCTTTTATGTTTTTCTATTTCATTTTCCTTTTCCTCCTTTATTTACTTCATCTCCATCTTATCAACCACATTGATCCTTCCGAATTCAGCCCTACGCCCATATCGGTGCACAACGCAATTATAGAATTCAACCTCTATCTAATATGCAATACCACATATTCATACTTTTATCTATTTATTTATCTTGTCTTGCCAACCTGAAGTTAAGAGTGTTGCCTTGTGAAAAGTTTGAAGATGTTGCCATTTTAAACGAAAAAAGTTCGTTAAATATCAATTAATCTTGTGTGGTGTAGTGGTAAGCTGTTGTCTTTTGTTGGATTGGATTGGATGAAGACAATGGTTCGAGTCCCAATTGTGTGGCAAATAATATAAAAAGTTTTTGTCTTTTTCCCTGGCTGCCCTGGTGAGTTTGGCTGGAGTGGGCCGTGAGTTTTTCCTGCCTACGCTGGTGGATTCGGCTGGAGTGGGCCGTGAGTGCTTTCATTTTCCTTTTCCTTCTTTATTTACTTCATCTCCATCTTATCAACCACATTGATCCTTCCGAATTCAGCCCTATGCCCATATCCGTGCACAACGCAATTATAGAATTCAACCTCTATCTAATATGTAATACCACATATTCATACTTTTATCTATTTATTTATCTTGTCTTGCCAACCTGAAGTTAAGAGTGTTGCCTTGTGAAAAGTTTGAAAATTTTAAACGTAAAAAGTTCGTTAAATATCAATTAATCTTGTGTGGTGTAGTGGTAAGCTCTTGTCTTTTGTTGGATTGGATTGGATGAAGACAATGGTTCGAATCCTAATTGTGTGGCAAATATAAAAAGTTTTTGTCTTTTTCCCTGGCTGCCCTGGTGAGTTTGGCTGGAGTGGGCCGTGAGTTTTTCCTGCCAACGCTGGTGGATTCGGCTGGAGTGGGCCGTGAGTGCCGCTCGTGGCCCAGACATGAGTGTAGGATGAGGTTCGAGTTTGGTCTTGAGTGGAGTCCGAACAGTGGGCCTTGACTGGAGTCCAAGCAGATAGTTGTTAGGCCAGATTTGAATGGGCCAGACGAAAAAAATAGAGAGAAATTTTGGCTCTTTATTATTTGGTATATATATATATATATATATATATATATATATATATATATATATAGATTTAGCTGCCAGGCTGATGTGTTCCGGCCTTCCTGATAGTACTTTTTACGTACGTACTCCCCCCGTATCATAAATAGAGTTCGTTTTGAAAAAACTTTCGGTCAAACATTGGGAATATAAATCATGAATAACTTTTAAATTATTCAGTTTAGAAATGTAAAAATCATATAAATAAATTTATCTTGAAAAGTACTTTCATAAAAGTATATATATACCACTTTATAACAAATATTTTTTTTAAAAAATAAGTGGTCAAAGTTATGCTTTGAAGACCGTGTCACTGTCCAAAACGAACTCTATTTGTGATACGGAGGGAGTACAATACTTTACAGAAGACCCCGCTGATATTTGATGCAACCACAAGAACGCAAAAACCATATACCAGATAAATCACCATAACTCCATAAGGAAAGACCACTACACTATGTGATCCCATAATTTGCAGTTTTATGTGCGCACACTGACTGAAGATGCATCAAGGTTTCATGACTCGTGATGATACAACATGGTTTTGTCAAAACCATATGATTATACTATGATGTACAAGAATCCAAGTGATCATATGTCTGTATAAACCGGAAAGGCAAAAACAGATTCAGGCACCGTTCGGTTGAATCGGAATGATTCCCAGCCGAGGTTTCTTCACTGATTTCTATAGCGCCGGAACAGTTCCTGGCGAGAAATGGCCCGTTCCGAACAAACCGAACGGGGCCTCAGTGTGCTGCAAGAGCAAATCCAGTGCCCGCACTCACATTCTTGACATACTCTTGCCTAGCCGGATGGTCCTCCTGAGGCCGGTTTAATGCTGTCCAGACTGGTTCCCCAATGAAAAGCCTCATGAGCTGCAAATGTTAAAACACCAGAATTTAGTATCAAGAAATGTAATTAAAATAGCTGATCTCTAGAAAGAAAATTTGAAAAATACAACCTATCAAAGTTCTTAATTTAAAAGAAAAACATAACTACCACATACATCCTTGATTTGCAATTATTTCTACCAACTGAACTTCATTTGGCCTTCAGGGAGTCACAACATGATTTCTTTTTCTACCAATACAAATGACATGTTCTTAATTGTTCAATGTAGTCATTGCTTTAGTTCATGAAATGGATCTCATGAGTTGTATTCATGATTGTGTCACAAAGAGATCACCACTTGATCAAATTAGTAGCTCCTACGATCCTATGTGTAAAATAAACGAGGACAATGATATGGAGAACACCACACCCTGTTACCCCTTTGGGTCGAGTGACTTTCATATATTTAGGCTGAACCAGCTTGTGTTAAAAAATGATCCGCGGTGGCTAGACAGCCGCCAGGTATTCCAATTAAGAAGAAATCTTCTTGCGCATATCAAGAAACCCCCCAAACCCCTGCCTCACCCTCACACAGCAGCACTGTAGCTCCATGAGATAAGCCAGCCATAGACCTGTGCTTTGTGTTAGCAACAGGCGCCCTAATGGGCTGTTATGGGCTGGTGCGGTTAGGCACCTTTGGGATTAGAATAGATTGATAAGGCAAGGATCACCGTTGATTGGGTGTTTCTATAAACCCTTAGGGATCCTTGCCTATATAATGTACCCCTGTACCTCTTAATCAATCAATCCCGAGGCTAATTGCTCTCATGGTATCACGCTTAGGTTCAACTTCCGCTGCACCTATCTCACGCGCGCCGCCCTTTTCCCGTGCGCCGCCCCTTCCCTGCGCGCCGGCCCCTCGCCGCGCTGCGCCGCGCGTCGGCTCCCAGCCGCGCGCCCCTCCCTCCCGCACCGGCCGATCTCCGCGCGGCTATGCTCCACCACGAAGCCGTGGCCCTACTCCAACTCCACTCCCAGGTCGTCGCCGTCAGCAACATCCGGAACCACGTCACCACCGTCCTCGACGTCGACTCCGGTAACTTCAATCGCTGGTGTGATCAGTTTCTACTCATCCTCGGCAAGTTCTCGCTCCATGACCACATCCGCGAGGACCCTCCAGCCCCCCTGTCTCCCGATTGGGCCCGGATGGACTGCGTCGTCAAGTCCTGCATCGTCGCCATGCTCACGGATGATCTGGGCGAGATCATCCAAGCCCAGGGCTCTACAGCCCGGCACGCCTGGCTTGCTGTGGAGTCACAGTTCCTCGACAATCGGGAGGCCCGCTCCATTGAACTGGAGACGCGGTTTCGCAACTTCGTCCAAGGCGACCTCTCCGTCACCGAGTACTGCCGCAGGCTGAAGAAGATGGCCGATGACCTAACGGCCCTCGACGAGGTCATCACCGACCACACCCTCGTCCTCAATGTCATCCGCGGCCTCAACGAGAACTTCGCCCACGTCGGCACGCTTCTTCGCCGCGTCAAGCCCTTCCCCACGTTCCTGGAAGCACGTGAGGACCTCGTTCTTGAAGAGCTCACCATGGCGAATCGCAAGGAGACTCCAGCCACTGCTCTCGCCACCTCCACTGCCCCCACCGTGGCTCCTTCACCTTCTGCCGGTGCTGGGGTACTGGAGGGGGCCCCAAGGCGTCCAACAGCCGTCGCAGCAAGCGCGGCGGCAGCGGCAAAGGGCCAAGCAGCAACAGCGCTGCCAACCAGGGTTCCGGTGCCTCTTCCGGCAGCCCACTGCAGCACCAAGCTGCTGGTCAGCAGCAGCACCAGGCTGGAGGGGTGCGCCATGCCTTCTACAATCCCTGGTCCGGCACCTTCCAGATGTGGCCAGGGGGGCCTCGCCCACCTCTGGCACCCATTCCGGTGCCTCCTCATCTCCAGGCGCAGCACCAGGCCCAGCAGCAGGCGCACCACCAGGCACAGCAGCAAGCCCTGCTCGCACAGCAGCAGCAGCAGTAGGCGCTTGTTGCTCAACAGCAGCAGGCTAGACAGTGGGTCGCTCCGGGGTCTTACAACCCTATGAACGGCCTTCCCTCCTGGGACCCGACGGCCCTTGCTGCCTCCTTCAGCACAGCGTCCTTGACGCCTCCTTCGACCAACGACGGGTACTTCGACTCAGGTGCTACTTCCCACATGACATCTCAGCCCTCCTCTCTTTCACATGTTCTTCTCCCGCGATTCCCTAACCCTTCATCTATTGTTGTCGGTAATGGCTCCCTTATTCCTGTCACTGTCACTGGCTCCACAGAGTTATCATCAAATTTACGTCTTAATAACGTTCTTGTGTCTCCACAAATTATTAAGAATCTTATCTCTATTCGCCAATTTACTACTAACAACAATTGCTCTGTTGAGTTTGACCCCGCTGGTTGCTCTGTGAAGGTTCTTCCATCTCGGAGAGAGATCGTCAGGTGCAATAGCTCCGGGCCCTTGTATCCGCTTCGCCTTCCACCAGCTCTATCTCTTGCTGCTCAGGGCTCCTCTCCACTGTGACATCGGCATCTTGGGCACCCTGGTCACGAGGCATTGTCGAAGCTCGCGTCTAGTGTTTCTTTGCCTATTCAGGATTGTTCAGATTTATGTCATGCTTGTCAGCTAGGGCGTCATGTTCGTCCGCCCTTTCATATGTCCACCTCTCGTGCGTCTAGCAAGTTTGATCTTATTCATTGTGATTTATGGACCTCTCCTACTGTCAGCATGTCTGGTTATAAATACTATTTGGTCATTCTTGATGATTGCACTCATTATTTGTGGACATTTCCTTTACGACTTAAATCTGACACTTTCAGCACTCTTGCCCAATTCTTCGCCTATGCCTCTACTCAGTTTGGCGCCCGCGTCAAAGCCATCCAGTGTGACAACGGGAAAGAGTTTGACAACTCTAGCACCCGACACTTCTTCCTCACCCAGGGCATCCACCTTCGTATGTCCTGCCTTTACACCTCGCCTCAGAACGGTAAAGCTGAACGCATTATTCGTTCTATCAATAATGTTGTTCGCTGTCTGCTCTTTCAGGCGTCCATGCCTCCCTCCTACTGGGTGGAGGCTCTCTCCACAGCCACTGTTCTCCTCAACATATTGCCTACCAAGACTCTGCAGTTCTCCACACCTCATCTTGCCATATTTGGCAAGCCACCCACATATGATCACCTGCGAGTCTTCGGTTGCAAATGTTATCCCAACATGTCCGCCACTGCCATCCACAAACTTGCTCCTAGGTCTGTCCTGTGTGTCTTCCTAGGGCAGTCAGCTCATCACAAAGGGTACCGCTGCCTTGACCTATCCTCCAATAGAGTCATCATCTCCCGGCACGTCGTCTTCGATGAAACGGCCTTCCCTTTTGTAAGGAAAATGGACCTCGACCCATTTATCTTTGGATTTTGGTGTTTGATGATCAACATAACCAAATTGGACTAATGTGTTTACAAGTGTTTGTTTTATAGTCTAATAGGATGCACATGTGACTTGGACGAAGGCAATATGGTGATCTAGTGATCAACACTTCAAGCAAGACCCTACAATATGTATTGGAGGCTTACAAAGATCAAGCAAAGTCCAAGACACAAGAAATAGAGGGCCGGACGCAAACAAAGTTAACGCTCAAGCCGAGACAAGAGCTGATTGAATTGGAACTGTCTCATGATTTTGGATTTGCTCAAACTGACATGGCATTAGCATAAAGCTGTAGAGAATTTCATTAGCTTTCCGAAAAGTCCAAGATCATCGAAATCGGAGTTCGGAGCTAAGAGTTATGCCCAAAATACGAAAGTCTGTCTCACTGAAAAAAGAGGAACGGACGCTCCGATGCAGCATCCGATGCCAGCTTCCGATGCAGCATCCGATGCTCTCTAAAATCAGCCCAGAATGAACAGTATTGTGGTAGAGTCCGATGCCAGCTTCCGATGCCTCACCGGAGCATCCGATGCCCCCGGAAAACATGTCTAACGGCTAGTTTTCCAACGGCTACTCATCACATGAGCATAGGAAGCTTCCGATGCCACCACTGTAGCATCCGATGCTCTAGAGAAAACTGATTGCAGCCCCCCCAACGGCTCTATTTGATTGGAGGCCTATATATAACACCTCTAACCGGCCAAATGAGGTGTGGATGAGTGATGAAACATAGGGTGTTGCTACACCATATTAGTGTCCATATGCATAGTGCTTAGTGTTTTCACATGGTGATTAGTGTAGGTGCTTTGCGAAGTGCTTAGGCTAGTTAGACCACCGCTCATGCGCTTGCTCTAGGTTTAGGCCTAGTGTTTAGTGAGGTTTGCATACCTCTTGCTACTCGGTGCTTGCGTGCACCATTGTTGTACATCGGAGGGGCTTGTAGTCTTGCGAGACCACACCAACCGCGTTTGTGGTGTGGCCGCCACCGTGTACCGAAGGGAACAAGGCCCACGGCGTTTCGGCCGGAAGCTTGATAGTGGAGACGGCGGGAAGCATCCGGGAGAGGCTTTGCCACGAGTGGCTTAACCCGATACCCACTTACGCGTGGGGAAGGACCGGATCTATCCACGGAGTCACCCGACCGGGAGCTTGGCCCTTGCGAGGGATTCCTTGCGAGGGGCTCCAACGAGGACTAGGGGGAAGCTTGCGTGCTTCTCGATACCTCGGTAAAAATACCGGAGTCGTCGATGGGAGTTTGCATCTCTACCTCACTCTTTAGCTTCCGCATTTACTTTGCTACCTTGTTGTGTGCTTTACCTTTCCTAGCTTAGTTGATAGGCTAGTTGATAGGTTTGGATCATAGGTTGCAAAACTCTTTTGCGGTAGAGATAGCAACACACCTAGCAAAACCCTAGTTGCACATATAGATGGTTTACATTCTTGCATAGGTTTTGACTATGTGGTAATTAGAGGCCTTAGTTAGAGTAAAAGTTTTTAGTTGCCTGATTCACCCCCCTCTTAGGCGTCACGGTCCTTTCAATTGGTATCGGAGCCGGTTGGCTCTCTTGTGGACTCTTGGCTTAATCGCCTTCGAGCCGACGCCCCTAAGAGAGGTTGGGATGGATACCTCTAGGCCTCCACACTTTGACGGCACTAACTTCCCCTACTATAGTGCTAGGATGGCTTCCTTTTTAGAAGCCGTTGATTTAGGTGTTTGGAGAGTCACCTGCAACGGGACGAAACCCATTAAGAATCCCGAAAAGCCTACCGCGGGTGATGAAAAAGAAATTCATCTTAATGCTAGAGCTAAAAATTGCTTGTTTGAATCTATTAGCATGGATGTCTTTAACCAGGTTTTTACTTTGCAAACATCTCATGAAATTTGGTTAAAACTACATGAGCTCCATGATGGTACAAGTAATGTACGTGAGCAAAAACATCACCTAACTAAAACAAGCTATGATTCCTTTAAAATGAATGATAATGAGCTTGTTCGTGATATGTATTCTCGTTTGAATCTAATTATCAATGAGCTCCATTCTATAGGAATTACAAAGCTAGGTGATGCGGATATTGTGAGGAAGATCATCTCCGTGCTTCCAAAGAACAAGTATGCAACCATCATCACCATCCTTCACAACATGGAGGACTTGAGCACCATGACCCAGGCCATTGTCATTGGCAAATTGGTGGCATTTGAGATGTCACGCAAGATGGGTCAAGAAGAAGCCACTTCATCAAGCAAAGACATCGCTCTCACATGTGAGCACAAAAAGATGAAGGGCAAAAAGCAAGTTGAGACAAGCTCAAGCTCCTCAAGTGAAGAAGAGGATGATGAAGATGAAGAATCAAGTGATGATGATCAAGCCTCCACCTCATCCGGCTCCTCCTTAGATGAAGAAGAAACAATCAAGCTCATGAAGGGAGTCAAGAGGATGATCTGTAAGCTCAATGTCAAGGGTGTGCCCATCACTATAGAAGATTGCCTCTTCACCAATCAAAGAAGAGAGCAAAGAAAAAAGGGATGCTATAGATGTGGCAAGAAAGGACACTTTGTGGAAGATTGTCCAAAACAAAAGCCCACACCTAACGACAAGAAAAAAAGGGATGCAAGGCCAAAGCTCTCACCACCATCAAGACATGGGATGATTCATCAAGTGATGATGAAGCCCATAACAAGAGGCACGGCCGCAAGCACTCATCATCAAGCTCCTCGCGTATGTGCCTTATGGCACGAGGTAACTCAAGCTCTATCTCTAGTAATAGTGATAATGATGATGAGCTTACTTCTTATAATGAACTTGTGCAAGATAATCTCAACTATGCTAAAGCTTGTACTAGTCAACAAAAGAAAATTAATGCTTTAAAAGAAAATTTAGATAGCTCTCAACAAGCCTACAATGCTATGCTTGAACAATATGAAACCTTTTCAAATTTGAATGTTGAGCTATCTAACAAAATTGAGAAACTTGAGGCTAGTACAAGCACATGTGATTGCACAAGTAATGATGAGCAACTTGCTAAGAAAAATGAAAAACTAAAAGCAAAGTTAGCTAGCACACAAGATGCTTACAAAAGTTTGCTTGCCAAAATGGAAATTATGTGCAAGCATTGTGATGAGCTAACTAACAAAGTTGATAATCTTGAAACCATCGGAGCAAACCCCACCGAGGCACCTAGAATTGAAAAATCTATCTTTAATATGCCTAAAAAGGATGCCTGTACTTCTTGCTTTGATTTACTTGATTTAGACTCACTCATGTGCAAACAAGCTTGTGTTGATAATGTAATTGTAGAAACATGTACACAAGAAGTTGCAATAGAGAATGAGCTACTAAAGCAAGAAGTGGCTAGCCTCACAAAGGATTTGACCCAAGCAAAAGGCAAGGGGAAGCAAACCCGAACTCATCAAGATAACACCGTCAAGGAAGTGAAGAAGCTTGATGAGGAGCAAACCGTGATTTGTTACCTTTGCCACAAGGAAGGTCACAAGTCCTATGAGTGCAAGGTGAAGCATGGGGGAGAAAAGAAGAAAGAGAAAAACAAAAAGCAAACAAGCAAGCTCTCCAACACCTATACCAACAAGGTGAACAAGAAGACCTCCACACCTTATCTTTTGAAGAAGAAGAAGAATGACAAGGTGGTGGCCATCAAGGTGAACAAGCAAGCCAACAATGGGGCCAAACGCATTTGGGTGCCTAAGGACATCATCTCAACCATGAAGAGCACCAAAAAGGTTTGGGTCCCGAAATGGAAGTGAGTAGCAAATTTGGCATCGGGGAATTTGGAGACTTGGCAAAGTTTTGGGTGCATATCATGGGGTGCATCATTGTATCATGCCATTGCCAAGTATGTTAGTAAGTACTATGGACCCAAATTCCCCCCTCCCATGTTAGGTAACTAGATTTAAATTCTTGCAATTATTTTCATTTGGTATAAATGTCTTGCAATTACTTTTAGCATCTAGTTCCTTTCATTGCCTATGTTTGCATTAGTATATTCATATCTTTTGTCATGCAAATTAGGCTTATCATATGGTAGTTTTGCTCGGTATCACTCACATTCTTAGAGCAATTCTACATGGTTTTAATTGGTTAGAAGCACGACACATAGCTTCTTTTACTTTGTATTTATCTTATATGTGCCAAAGTCCAAATTATAGATAAAACTACCCCAATTACCATCTTCAATTGATGTCACATTTCTTGTAATATCAATATGGAAAATGGTAGTTTGACCTCACAAGTCAATGTGCATTTCTCCTACAAGTATTTCAAACTTGTATGCACACCTTGAGGGGGAGTTTACTCTACAATTTGGAAGCTTTGAGACTAACACTACTTTCAAGTTTATCATGTGTGTAGTAGTCTCATTGCAAGGAAAATGGAGTTCCCGGAGACAAGCATCATATGTGACGATAATTGATTTGGTATCTACATATGGTATTCCTAACTGATAACATTATGTTGATTTCACTTTGATACTCTTATATGCTCTCTCCATGCATTATATAGAGTAAACTCCTTTGTGCTCAAATTTACCCGTTATGCATATGCTTTGCCTTACATCATATGTATGCATATACTTAGGGGGAGTTTAGCCTATATAATGTTTCCTCCCTTGTGCTTTTAAATGTCTTCCTTTTTTGGTGTTTGATTCAAAGGGGGAGAATGCGAAGGGACCAAAAGCAAGCCCAAACTAAAACAAACAAAATAACCAAAATCAAATTTTCAAAATTTTTATGGTTATCTTTCTGGGAATGGTCCAAAAATGGAGGAAGTGGATTATGGAGTTAGGGGGAGAATTAATCCATAAAGCCACTAAAAGGAACTCAATGGCAAGGGCAAGATATGTTTTTATAAGTAAGTTTCAATTTGGTATCTATTAAACATCATATGATCTTGCCTTTGCATTGCATCCTAGCAAGTAGATTGCATTTTAATTTTTTGTCTCTATTATTTGCTTGCTTTGGTTATGTTGTCATCAATCACCAAAAAGGGGAGATTGTAAGGAAAATGGACCTCGACCCATTTATCTTTGGATTTTGGTGTTTGATGATCAACATAACCAAATTGGACTAATGTGTTTGCAAGTGTTTGTTTTATAGTCTAATCGCACTTGGACGAAGGCAATATGGTGATCTAGTGATCAACACTTCAAGCAAGACCCTACAATATGTATTGGAGGCTTACAAAGATCAAGCAAAGTCCAAGACACAAGAAATAGAGGGCCGGACGCAAACAAAGTTAACGCTCAAGCCGAGACAAGAGCTGATTGAATTGGAACTGTCTCGTGATTTTGGATTTGCTCAAACTGACATGGCATTAGCATAAAACTGTAGAGAATTTCATTAGCTTTCCAAAAAGTCCAAGATCATCGAAATCGGAGTTCAGAGCTAAGAGTTATGCCCAAAATACGAAAGCCTGTCTCACTGAAAAAAGAGCAACGGACGCTCCGATGCAGCATCCGATGCAGCATCCGATGCTCTCTAAAATCAGCCCAGAATGAACAGTATTGTGGTAGAGTCCGATGCCAGCTTCCGATGCCTCACCGGAGCATCCGATGCCCCCAAAAAACATGTCTAACGGCTAGTTTTCCAACGGCTACTCATCACATGAGCATAGGAAGCTTCCGATGCCACCACTGTAGCATCCGATGCTCTAGAGAAAACTGATTTCAGCCCCCCAACGGCTCTATTTGATTGGAGGCCTATATATAACACCTCTAACCGGCCAAATGAGGTGTGGATGAGTGAGGAAACATAGGGTGTTGCTACACCATATTAGTGTCTCCATATGCATAGTGCTTAGTGTTTTCACATGGTGATTAGTGTAGGTGCTTTGCGAAGTGCTTAGGCTAGTTAGACCACCGCTCATGCGCTTGCTCGAGGTTTAGACCTAGTGTTTAGTGAGGTTTGCATACCTCTTGCTACTCGGTGCTTGCGTGCACCATTGTTGTACATCGGAGGGGCTTGTAGTCTTGCGAGACCACACCAACCGCGTTTGTGGTGTGGCCGCCACCGTGTACCGAAGGGAACAAGGCCCACGGCGTTTCGACCGGAAGCTTGATAGTGGAGACGGCGGGAAGCATCCGGGAGAGGCTTTGCCACGAATGGCTTAACCGGAGACCCACTTACGCGTGGGGAAGGACCGGAGCTATCCACGGAGTCACCCGACCGGGAGCTTGGCCCTTGCGAGGGATTCCTTGCGAGGGGCTCCAACGAGGACTAGGGGGAAGCTTGCGTGCTTCTCAATACCTCGGTAAAAATACCGGAGTCGTCGACGGGAGTTTGCATCTCTACCTCACTCTTTAGCTTCCGCATTTACTTTGCTACCTTGTTGTGTGCTTTACCTTTCCTAGCTTAGTTGATAGGCTAGTTGATAGGTTTGGATCATAGGTTGCAAAACTCTTTTGCGGTAGAGATAGCAACACACCTAGCAAAACCTTAGTTGCACATATAGATGGTTTACATTCTTGCATAGGTTTTGACTATGTGGTAATTAGAGGCCTTAGTTAGAGTAAAAGTTTTTAGTTGCCTAATTCACCCCCCCTCTTAGGCGTCACGGTCCTTTCACCTTTCGCAGAGCGTCTTGGTCCTAGTACCCCAGCAGACCTCGAGTTTCTTGTCGATGATCCCACTGACGTTGTGCCCGCTCCTATTGGACCGTCGCACAAGTGTTTGCCTGCAGGATATGACGACGCCTGCGCCCCTGCCGATCCCCGTGAGGCTGTGCCTGGGGCGCCCCTGGACGCCGAGGATCCCCTGACACCTGCGCTCTACGTCCCTCCTGCGCTGCGGGTGTCAGGGCCTCCCACCGTGCCACGCACGCCCCTGGAGCCGTCCGCGCCACGCGCGGCCCTGGAGCTGCCCGACGCTCTGCGCGCCGGCTCCACCTCGCCTGCACCGAGCTCCCCTGCACCTCCGCCAGTGGCTCGAGGGCCTCCACCAGGGTTCCCGCCCCCAGGGTTCCCTCCTCTACGGCCATCTCGCGACTTCACGCTCGTCTACACACGTCGGCCTCGCGAGACGCCGACCGCCCCAACTACGACACCTGCTGTTCCGTCACCCCCCTGCCCAAGGGTGCAGTTGTTGTTCCCCCGGTGGCCAACCAGCACTCCATGGCCACCCGGTCGAAGAGCGGGTACAAGATGCCTGCTATCTACCATGTTGCGCCTCTCTCACCGGTACCGAAGACCTTCCGTAGCGCTCTTGCTGAACCCAACTGGCGAGCAGCTACGGAGGAAGAACACAGTGCTCTCCTGCAGAATCACACCTGGGATCTTGTGCCTCGTCCTCCTCGAGCCAATATTTTCACCGGGAAGTGGATCTTCAAGCACAAGTTTCAGTCTGATGGATCCCTCGAGCGGTACAAGGCACGATGGGTTCTCCGTGGCTTCACCCAGCGTCCTGGTGTAGACTTTGATGAGACCTTCAACCCTGTTGTGAAGCCTGCTACTGTTCGCACGGTGCTTTCTCTTGCGCTCGCTCGCCACTGGCCCATTCATCAGCTGGATGTGAAGAACGCCTTTCTTCATGGCAATCTGACTAAGACAGTGTACTGCCAGCAGCCGTCAGGGTTCGAAGATCCAGCTCACCCGGATTTTGTTTGCCTCTTGAAGAAATCACTTTATGGCCTGAAGCAGGCTCCTCGTGCTCGGTACAGTCACATGGCCGCTCATTTGCTATCTATTGGATTTGTCGAAGCCAAGTCAGACACCTCGCTCTTCATCTATCAGCACGGGCCAGACACAGCTTACTTGTTGCTCTATGTCGATGATATAGTCCTCACTGCCTCGTCGCCCGAGTTTCTTCGGCGGATCATCTCAGCACTCCAGCGGGAGTTCGCCATGAAAGATCTTGGTGAACTGCATCACTTCCTCGGTATGCATGTTCAGCGACAAGGCGATGGCCTTCTTCTCTCGCAGCGACAGTACATGCTGGATGTCTTAGACCGTGCTGGGATGGCCGAGTGCAAGCCATGCGCTACACCAGTTGACACCAACTCTAAGGTTGCTGCAACTGAGGGGGCACTTGTGTCTGATGCTGCACACTTTCGCAGTCTTGCTGGAGCCCTTCAGTACCTGACGTTCACTCGCCCAGACATTGCATATGCTGTTCAGCAGGTCTGCCTCCACATGCATGACCCTCGAGAGCCTCACCTTGCTGCTCTGAAGCGGATTCTTCGGTATGTCCGAGGCACTCTCCACCTCGGTCTTCTGCTGCGACCATCTTCTTCAACTGATCTTGTTGTCTACACCGACGCCGACTAGGCAGGCTGTCCCGACACTCGTAGATCCACCTCGGGTTATGCAGTGTTCCTCGAGGACAACCTCGTTTCCTGGTCCTCCAAGCGCCAGAACACAATATCAAGATCAAGTGCTGAAGCTGAGTATCGCGCAGTAGCAAACGGAGTTGCAGAGGCAACCTGGTTACGTCAGCTTCTCTTAGAGCTGCATGGCCCCCTTCGGCGCGCCACACTGGTGTATTGCGACAACATCAGTGCAGTTTACATGACCTCCAACCCAGTGCAACATCAACGCACCAAGCATATTGAGATCGATCTTCACTTCGTCCGGGAGCGGGTCACCATTGGTGATCTACGAGTTCAGCATGTTCCTACCTCTTCACAGTATGCTGATATCTTCACCAAGGGGCTGCCCACCTTAGTGCTTACGGAGTTTAGGTCCAGTCTAAACGTGCAAAGTGGCTGACGTTTCGACTGTGGGGGAGTGTTAGCAACAGGCGCCCTAATGGGCTGTTATGGGCTGGTGCGGTTAGGCACCTTTGGGATTAGAATAGATTGATAAGGCAAGGATCACCGTTGATTGAGTGTTTCTATAAACCCTTAGGGATCCTTGCCTATATAATGTACCCCTATACCTCTTAATCAATCAATCAATCCCGAGGCTAATTGCTCTCACTTTGGATGTGGGACATAAGAGGGAGTTTTTCCCCCTTCGGTCAAATGTGGCATAAATGCCACAAAGAGTGAGTCTCTTGAGACTCGAACTTTGACCACCCCAGAGCAATGTTTTCAGATCATATTATCGAGGCTAGTCGTAAGACCACCGATCAGATGACTAATCGTGATTAGTCATCGATCAGGGTTGATTAGTCGGTCCGATCGGTCTAGTTGGCTAATCGGACATTTAGTCGTCCTAGTGCCTGGATGACCTGATCGACCATGTATATAGTATAAATATATGATGTAAATATATGTAAACATAGTCATAATCATGTCTTAATGAATCATTATCATGGTAATTTACTACTGATCTGGACACTTACCTGTAGCTGCTGCTTGCTGATGCCAGATGGTTAAGTTGTTTTGCCTTGCTCTCCTAATCTTTACATTTCCTTTAGTCTTTAGTCTTGTTTTTTTGCTATTTTGCCTATTTAACTAATTATCTTCTTTCCCAACTAGTCGTCCAACAAGGCTGATCAGACGACTAATCGTGACTAGTCGCGATTAGTCGGACGATAAGATTTCTAATCGACCGAAACTATCGAACGCTCTTATCGAGCACGAAGTTACGATAAGTCTTATCGAGCACGAATTTACGATAAGGACGACTAATCGTGATTAATCACGATTAGTTGTCCAATCTGAAAACATTGCCCCAGAGGGGAGCTACTAAGCCTACACTGACCAACTGGTCAGCCGGTCATTTCCAGCCGGCTTGTGTTACGAGACATGTGTACAACAAATTTACACATATTCTATCACTAAGATCAGTTGGCACCTTCGTGTATTTGGCGCTGTCAAGGGTGAAGCGATGATAAATTCCAGCTGGTAGGATGATCATGTCTCCTTCCCTTATCCAGATTCGGATCCACTTGTCATCTTTGTTGCGGACATCAAAGTACCCACTGCCCTCCAAGCAATAGCGGATCTCTTCATCAGGATGCATGTGCTCACGGAAGAAGTTCCTCACCTTCTCCTCATAGTTTTCCAGTTTGTCGGGACATATCTCAATAAGATCCTTCAAAAACAACACATATTCAGGTAATATATCATACACAAGACATGCAGAACACAGCATAAGAGATTCAGAAATCAATTGGAATTATGGGAGACTAGCTACTACAAACCATGTAACTGTATCCTCTGTCTTTGCGGATTTTCGCTAGCTCCTCCTCGCTTTCAGATTTCTTAGGGTCCAAATGCCAATACAATACGCCAATATCTGCAAAACAGGACATCTATGTTGCTTATAATTGCATAACAAAGCAGCTCAAGAACAAGGGCTTATTGGACTTTCTGAACACCCTGCTTGTGGGTAGCTGATGCAGTAGTCAGATTTGGTACTAATTTGACATCTTAATGGCCACAGAGTCAAGTCAGGAACCAAGGAGGTCACTTTGCCCTTGTCACGGAGTACAGTAGAATTTTGCAGCTATGGCTGCAAAAATATGCTTGACTAAATTCATGCCCCAAGTTTATTTGCTGAGAGCAATTGCAAAACAAGAGGAGCCATACATATTTGCAGAACAAAAATGGAGATGTGTCTACAGAATCGGAATTTCCAGGAAGCACTGATAAAGGTTTTTTATACCGGTAAAGAAAAAATTTCGGCACCCACCGATAAATGCGATATTTCGGAAATTTCGGAAATTTCGGAAAATATCGGATCAAATTTAAATAAATTTAAATTCAATTTGAATTTTTTTACATTATTTTATTAAAAAAAATTCTCTAATCTATCATGCATCACAAATTTATGTAATATTGAAGAAATAACAAAATATACCATAGAAGCGAGCCGCGGTAAAACAGCGGACTGACGGTGGACGAGCTACGTATGCTAGTGCCATCGAGTAAGAAAACTAAATAAATTTGAAAAATCTAGGGGTTTAGGGCGTGTTCGTTTCCAGGGTAAATTGTTTTTGCCCTGTCACATCGAATATTGCGGTCCTAGTTTAGCCTATTAAAAATATATTAATTAAAAAACTAATTTATCAGCCGAAGACTAATTCACAAGGCGAATCTATTAAACTTAATTAGTTCATGATTTGACAATGTGGTGCTACAGTAACCATTCACTAATGATGAATTAATTTACCTTAATAGATTTGTCTTAGTAATTAGCATATGACTCTGTAATTAGTTTTATAATTAATTTATTTTTAATAGACTAAACTAGTGCCACAAAGTCTGATGTGACAGGCAAAAATTTTTTGCCACGGAAACGAACACCCCCTTAATAAGGTTAGAGAATATGGAGGGTCATTTTAGTGTGATTTAATGTAATTTTGAAGTAAAAGATGAATTTGACCGAAAAATTTGACCGATATAACAAAAATTTCGGACCCTAGCGAAAATGCGATATTTCGGAAATTTCGGTGAAATTTCGCCGAAATTGTAAACCCTATTCAGAATTTGACCGCAAAGTGCAACTAAGTCTCTCTTTTTTTATCTAAGAACTCCTAGGTACACTGAAACCCAAACGGCCAAACGTATGGAAATATATCGAAACCGTCTGATGAACTAATTGCATACGACTTCCGTCTTCAAACAGGTGTATTTGCATCGAAGCAGAAAGGCTCAACAATTTCGCAGTAACAGCGAAGAACCTTGAATATATCCTCGTAACGAAAGGACAATCTCCGACAAATCAATAAGGAGCAAGCCGTAGATTGGGTCGAACTTTAGGTTTAGGAGGGGTACGGGGTACCAAATACGAAATAACCAGGAATCCAACAAATGAAGCAAGCGAGAGTCCACATGAGTACCTTACCTTCAAGCTTAGAGAGCGGCATGAATTCCCTGGGTCGTTGGAGGTCCTCGCCGTTCTCCGCGACAACCCACGCCTAATATTGAAAGCAGATGAGCACAAGGAACGCATCGAGACCCTAGAGACGATCCAGCCCGTACCTGCGGAGCCATGCCGATTGCCGATTGCCGAGTGCCGAGTGCAATTGGAGCAGCGGAACTAGGAGCTCGCTCGCTTGGCTTTTGGATTGGGGTGCGCCGCCCCGGCTTTACAAGTCAACGAGCGGAGGACGGATGGCTGTTTTTTGTGCCGTGTCCGTGTGGCTGTGTGATTGTTGTGGAGCTTGCAAAGAGAGCCGCAGGACACAAGGGAATTTGGAGATCGTTTCACGTTAAAAGTTTATAAGAAGATAAATTACATTAGAAATATCTAAAACCTTATAAATTATAATATATTTTTTAAAAAACTTATCCAAATATCCTTTCTTGTTGCGCGAGCTAACTATACGAGTGAATTGATAATCTGATCAACAGAGCAGAGCGTCCAATCCAAGAGACGAGAAAGTTGGAGTTCATTATTCCTTGTCCTAGAGTAGAGTTTCGAATACATTTGTTTTGATTTGGTTGGCAATAGAGAGGAAACTAGCACCAAGCCCAGGCATCCGTTCATCCATTATCCAGTCACGTCTTGTTTTGTTTTACGGTTTTACCGCAACCTGGTCCCTGCCTGAGTGGCTGGTGCCTAGAGCTACAGATATCACAGATCCTCTATCGCTTTCTCATCCAGAAACTCCACCACGGAGAGCGCGACGGGGGCCTGGTCGGGCCGCGCCCTGATGCCGTCCATCCCGGCGGCGTCCCCGGCCACCCACTTGTTGAGGAACGCGACGGTGGCGCCGGCGACGAACCGGCGCATGGGCTCCCTTGCCCCGCCGCTCCTGCAGACGGTGCGCGTGAGCATCCCCCTGGCGCCCGGCGTGTGGTCGTCCATCATGTCCGTGTGCCCGTAGTCGGTGGCCACCAGGTGGCACGCCGGCGCCGCGCGGCCCAGCTCGTGCCAGAAGGCGGCGTGGCTGACGCCCCGGGGCGCGCACGGCGGGAGCAGCGGGCTGCGGGGCAGCTCGCCGAGCCCCGTGCCGATGACCATTGCGGGGGCCCCCACGTGCAGGGAGCGGTTCCTGCCCGTGAGGACCGGCGGCGGCGTCTGCTTGCCCACGCCCATGCCGTCCACGGGGTCCACGGCGACGAGCGCGGCGAGAGGGAGCGCGAGCTGCTTGGCCTTGGCGGCGTGGCCCAGCGCCAGCGCGAACGCCACCTTGCCGCCGCGGCTGTGGCCGGAGACGGACACCTTGGTTAGGTCCGCGCGGACGCCGGGTGGCAGAGCGGACGGGAGCCCCGTTGCGAGCCAGTCGATGACGGCCGCCGCCGCGTTGATCTCCTCGGTGGTGTCGGGCCCGGATATGGTGTACAGCTGCATGCGATGCGCGATCGATCGACGAGCCCATCATTATAATAAACTCCATCTGGTGGCAGACCTGGACCTGGACTAGTGCGCGTCGATCGTACAGTATATAGTATTACCTGAGGTCCGACGACGATGAAGCCATGGGAGGCGACGTGCTTGAACAGCTGGGAGTAGAAGGAGTTGACGGCGAGGTAGCCGTGCAGGAACAGGAGCACCGGGTACTCCCCGTCCTCGCGCGGCGCGGCGACGAGCAGCGGCTTCGGCGGCAGGCTGATGGCCGCGCCGGACGGGGGCGACCGCGCGGCCGGGCACCTCGACGGCGCCGTGGCCTCGTCGAGGCGGGTGAGGCTAACGCCGTGGACCCCCTGATCGAACACGCCTCCGGCCGTCTCGGACCCCATGCACCCGTGGAGAAGCAGCAGGCAGTGGTATACGTAGGCCAAGAACACAGGCACCGCGGACGCGAGGTTCATGTCACGGCAGCTGTGGCTGTGATGATGAGTGCACTACAAGTCTACAACTGTACAAGACCGACCACAACTGCTAGAAGCCCCGGAACCGGAAGGCAGTAGCAGTACTCCTAATAGGCAGCTGATGACTGAGAATCGTGGCTCATCGACGACCGACCATGCATGCGTCCGGGGAGCTCGCTCCTTATCTGGACTCTGGAGGCCGGGCTGCCTCGATCGGTGGATGCTTATTGGTCACTTCTCACTTGGAACACGATGGCTGCCGCAGTGCTTGGAATCCTGGCCGGCCTCTACGTACGTGTGCTCCAGTTGTCCTTTTGCCGGACTGCCAACAGTTTTGCAAATGGATTTGACATTTTTGTTTTTGTAAAAATATCTAAAAATCTCCTATCCAACGATTTGACAAATGAGCTTAGCATTTTTAGAAACTTGGCAAATACCGGATAATATTTGACATACATGTGAAGTCGCGGTTCGCTTGACAATCGTCCTCGTATGTTACTCCCACAGGATATTTTCCTCTTGCGCGTATAATTTTTTAGTTTTACCAAGTCTAAATATAAAAACGTTTACCTTTGCTATATTAATTTGAGAATTAACAAATACCATATTTTGCCAAACAAAAAATGCAAAATCGTTAGAGTTGCTCTCAGAGGAGGAGCCACAAATTTGATATAGTAACTAGTATTGTGCTCGTGCGTTGCTACGGGATAACAAACAGATCACACGATAAGATAACTGTACTGTAAACAAAATAAGAAAGAATGCAGTAAGATCCGTTTTGTCAAGAAAAACGAACATGATTCCACATATTGCGAACTCAAATGTTACAGCAATAGGGCCAATTTATTTGTTGGACTATACATTTCGGACTACTCCATGATAGTTTTTTAATATGGCATACCTATTCCCTATGATCAGAACACAAACTTGTAACCTGATTTCCACAGTCTGCATCGAGCTTGGGAGACATTACTTCAGGGATTTCTGGAATCAACACTTCATCATCATGAATAACTTGCCAGAACTGTTCACAAAACATCTGGTGTTTGTATCTTGTCCTATCACAAGCAGAGCTCTGCCAATGAGTTTTCCAAAATGGCTAAATTAAATTATGAATGGCCAAGCTGCTAGAAATAGAAAGCAATCGTCACCAACCACTCACTCACCAAGAATGAGATGAGCAGCAGCAGCAGGCTGCCTGGTCCACTCATCCTCGTCGGCACCGATTCCTCCTAGAACTCCGGTCGTTGCCCAACCGAAAGAGATGCATGAGGGCAGTCAGCACAAGAACAATAGCACAAAAGAGGGAGAGAAAGCAATATGCAGGGGCCAGTTGTTTCCATAGAAGTTTTAGACGAGTCGTTCGCTGCCCTTGGTGGTAGAGAAGAACTCGTTCCCCAGCTAGTTAATTTGAGCAACAATTTCATAGTATTCCTGTAACTGAAGATAAGAAAACATCCAATATTAATTAAGTATAGAGTAGAAGGTGCAGCACACAACCAGACATAGTGTCCAACTTAATGCTACTATTGGAACAACACTGAACAAAAATTTCTATTCTTCCAAGAATTACTTTCCTGAAGCTCATATTGGGGCAAACCTGCCCAAAGTAATTGTTAAATAAAAAACACAGTATGCCAGTGACGCTACCATTCATTTGTTGTACTGAACCATCAGATCCTAAACTCACCTTTATACCGTATCCAGGAGAATCCATGCTGACACGACCATTGTCCCTAGATACCAGTAGGGGATCATTCTGCTTCACCATCCAAGTCGGGCTCTCCAAGGAGATTGGGGCCACAGACCGGTTGATCTCATTACGCGCACTAACAATGATAGAATCAGTCATGTAAGAAATAATGTTTCCATAGGCCATCAAGTGCTGACACAAGAGAACCATAGAATAAGACCTAAGAATGGTGACACAAATATTTTGAAAGCTAGTTCAAGCCAATCTGAAAATAGCATGTTAGTATGTCACATATACAATGAAATTTCCAAAGAACTCAAATACTCTGCAAATTTCCACTCTGAACCTCATGATCCCAGAATGTTAGCTACCGAGAAATTAATCACTTCCTTCCATTGCAGGTGATTGCAGGTTGCCAAAAATATTTAGGCTTTCAAAAATTTTATAGTATATTGGGGTTCCTTCGTGGCTCTGTTACCTCTTGCTCTTCCAGAGGCATCTTGATCTGGGTGGTGGTGTTTTTTCATTTGTGGGGGAAAATGATTGATATACATACCCGAGCCAAAAGAATACTTAGACAAGTGCAGCATATGGGCAAGTGCAACAGTGCTGATAGTAACCTAATATGGGCACTAATCTCTACAACTAAAAAAACCCGGGTGTTATCGTCATCGCAATACTATCGGACCGCCCGGCCACGCACGTCGCCTCCTCCCCCGTCGCGCGCACAGCGCGCACCTTGGCTCCCTCCTGCCCCGTCGCGTCCACGCACGTCGCCTCCTCCCCCGTCACGCGCACCTCGGCTCCCTCCTCCCCCGTCGCACCGCGCGGACCTCCTCGCCGCTCCTCCCCCGTCGCGCCGCTCCTCCGGCCGGCCTCCTCCGCCGTTGTGCCGCTCCTCCAGCCGGCCTCCTCCCCCGTCGCGTCGCGCCGCGCCCACCTCGGCCGGCCTCCTCCCCCGTCGGAGGCCAGACCCGACCCTGCCCACGACGGCTGCCTGCCTAGGCAGCCTCTCCCCGCCGCCGGCCTCTGCATCCCCGTCGTCGCCGGAGGCCAGAACCGGCTCCGCCCCTGCCGGATCCGCCCCTACCGGCTCCGCCCCTACCGGATCCGCCCCTACCAGCTCCGCTCCTGCCGGGCGCCGCCCCTGCCCTCCGTCCCTGCCGGCGTCCACCACTCGCGGGTTAGCAAGCAACTATAAGTTTACTCATAAAAAAGTAGAATACATTAGATGTTAGTATTGTTAAATACTTTGAATGACATTTAATCACTTTGTAATCTTATCATCACAAAATACAATTTTTTTTCCAAACTAAAAGGACCTCTTTAATTTTTGCTGATGCTTAGCCAACATGGAATATGTTTTGAGTAAAACATCTGCCCAATTGAAGACATTGTAGGAGCAAACGATAAGGCATAAGATAAATGTCAGTTAGTATGGAACATTAAGCACGTAAAAATTAAATGGCAATAGGGATGACTAAACTGTGTGACCTACAGGTCATTGGTCAGACATTGACCAAATGCAAGTTTTTTGGTTGACAATATAGCTGGAATCAAAAGAGATACTTTGTTGTAGTTGGATAAGCTCATATATGACCCAAACAACTAAAAATGACAAATAGATCATTGGTGGACAGGAAATGCAACAATGGGTATACTTACCAAAATTATCTAAAGAATAGGATGATGGATCAGATTGGTCAAAAAAATTTTGATGAGAGTTACTCCCCTTCCAGGCAAGGGCTGTCAAGCGAATGTTTTTAGTATGACCAACAAATAACACCTACACATCGGCAGAAATCACACTTGGTAACAATAAATATGGAAACCAAATGATTACGTATGTAGGTAGCGAATTATCAGGTTAAAGTCACACTGCAAGAGGCTGTGCACTTTACTACATAGCTGAATGCTCCTATTGGGAGATGTGTACTGAGAAACTGCATATATAAATATGAACTGAACACGAAGGTTTAACTGAACTGTGTCTACACATAATCACATCTGTAATCAATCAGCCAAAGCCAATGCATAAGAGAAATCTTCAAATAGATCATGCATGAGGCCAGTAATTTGAATGTACCACAGAGAGGGAATAGCGACTGCAGAATCTTCATCTTGTGAACGCACACACACCCTAGGATGACCATAGGCCATAGGATCTGCAGTTTTACGATTGTAGACACCATCTCTATAATTGCACATCAGAACTGAACTTTTGAGTGAAAAAAAGTTATAAAAGGACTGCATCAAAGCTGAGTGTTCTCTCATTGTTACTCAATCTGAATGTCGAATTCCCAGCGGTCAACCTGGTTGGATAGACGCTAGAAGGTTGATCAAATCCAATATATTTTTTTTGAGGAAAATATAATTCAAGTTATTGTAGGAATGAATATCTTTCGCATACCATTTTTTGGCTTGGTAATGTAATTCAGGAAGCCAACAGTGGTCAGACATAATTTGAACATCCCATTGGAAGATGTCAAAAAAGAATAGGCAGTCTAATGGCACCAGAACGTATAAGGCTGCCTTTTTAATGAGCGAACCCCACATGATTAAGTTGAAATTGGTGAAAGTAATAATCAGATCATAAATTGTGTAAAAGTATGTTTAAATAAAAGGAGACGGCTCTTTATGCGATATTACCTAAAACTAACTGGTGTGCTGGATATCACTGAAAATGTTAGCATACACCACATCATGAGTTTGGTTTTCATACCCAGGGGAGCTATTTTCAATGAGCACACATAGCTCTGCAGGTGATGTTTTGCATCCCTCCCAAAAAAAAAGAATACATGTAACGAAATAAGATCAGATTAAATGAAAGCTGTCAATTTCATTCTATAGATAAATCGACATCAGAGATAGGAAAGCATTAGATAGGACTAAATTAATCACCTAGCCGTCGCCTGACTGAACGTCATCGTGACACCGCCATTCTAAAATCCTAAATTGACATACTGTAGTTGTCTGCTGGTATGTTCGCCTATTTGAGAAAGGGAATTTATAAGAAGACAAACATTGAATTAGCAAAGCAAACAGTGTTCAGACGGGCAACATTACTATCTGTGGGTCGTCAACATGAGCATGCCCGCGCTGACGGCCTTTGACCATAGCTGACGAAGAACGTGGAGCAGTATCGACACTGTCGGAGTGGAAGGGGTTAAGTCTTTGCTTCCAGGTCGCATGGGTGTGAAGCCAGTGCAGAAGGATGGCAGCGCGGCTGTGGTTTCGGTGGAGAAGAGGACTGCGGCGGGTGTGGTGGCGGCGGCGGACCACTGCCGTCAGAGGATTCAGGCTAGGGTTACATACCTTTGTGGTGGCGGCGAAGGGAGTGGAGGATTCAGGCTAGGGTTACATACCTTTGTGGTGGCGGTGAAGGGAGTGGAGGGGCGCGAGGCTGCGGGTGCGGCGGCACGAAGGGGATGAGGAGAAATACGACGTCACCGTGAGCTGCGGCGAGCGGCGTGGAGGGCAGGATGGTGGATCAATGGCAGGCAAAGCGGATCAACACAGGTTCAGGCCTCCAGCGCCGGCCCTTTCTTTTTTCCTTCCCTCGGCTGTGCGGGCAGCAGCCGTCGGTCGTCGGTTCCGCCTTGCGCAGGGCCGAGACCATCCGCAGCAGATAGTCGGAGACCGCGGCGGCCGGAGGAGCGTGGCCGGCGCTCGGTCGGCCGCGGACCGGGGCGGCGCGGAAGGGCCTTGTCCGGGGCGGGGAGGACGGATCTCGGCGTCGGCGCGGGGAAGGGCCTCGGCGGCCGTCGCGGGGAAGGGCCTCGGCGGCGGGCGCTCGGTCGGCTTCACCCTCGAGGGGCGACCGGCGCTCGGTCGGCTTCACCCTCGTGACGGCCGGGGCGGCGCGGAAGGGCCTCAGCGTCGGCGCGGGGAAGAGCGTCGACGCGGCGGTGCGTTAGGGCGTAGTGGCGAATAGGGGTCGGGGCCGAGGACGGAGCGGCTGCGTGGAGGACGGAGCGGCGGACGGGGGCCGGTGAGAAGGGGAGCCGGGGTCGTGAAATTTTTTGTCGCGAGGAGGAGCCGGGGCGTGAAATTTTGTCGCGAGGAGGAGCCAGGCGGGACGAAAACTGTTGCGGTGACGATAACATCCGCGTCTTTTTAGCTAGAGAAGAGATTAGGAGGCCGGGAAACATATCGCATGGAGACCATTCGCACCCAGCAATATGCAGACATGCAATCAAATTGTGCCACATAGGATAGTAATTATTGTAGTAGCCAAAGCACGGTTCTGATCAGATTAGGTCCCACCACTCACAATACTCTCCACGTCCGCACAGAGCAACATGCGGACGGTCCTCATGCTATTTTTTTTCCCAGAAGGTCAATATCAACAACAAAATATTAATAGAGAATTATATGTACACATAAAATCAACATTAGCAAAGATAGAAGAATACTTATAGCATTCCATTACTCAAACAGTCAAACCTATAGTCCCTTCTCCCCTTTTTCTCTGTTTTTCACTTTTCGAGAATTCAAATATACTTAACTATGTATATAAAATATTTATTATATATAAGTAATATTATTAGATAGATCGCTGAATATATTTTAATAATATAAAGTTATTTAAAGATACAAATGTTGCTAATATTTATAAGAATACCATAATAATAGATAAAAAGGAAACGGAGGGAATATATGTTTTGCGCTATAGATAAAGAAAACCAATCATCACATGAATACCTTAATAAGTGTAAGAACTAGAGATGGTACTACCTCCATTCCAAATTATAAATTATTCCAAAACTTTTGGAGAATCAAAGTTTTCTAAGGTTGACCAAATTTATATAATAAGATAATAATATTTATGATACTAACTACATATCATTAGACTCTTTATTAGTTATAACTTTATAATATACCTATTTGATGTCATAAATCTCACTTATAATTTGGGATGAAGGAAGTATTAAGAAAAAACTTTAGGGTGCTGCCCACCCCCATCCCCCCCCCCCCCCCTCCCTCCACCTTTGATCAGGACAGGCCCATATTGCCATCTTGGACAAGTCTCGTTTTCACATGGCAGCACACAAGCAAAATTCACTCAAAGCAAAGCAAAAAGTTCAGATAATCGCTTTCAACAATCGCAAAAGTCTGATGTGTCAACGTCGATAAAAAAGTATCTCGTTTTTAAAATCTGATTTGTCCCCCTCAATAGAAACAAGATCAGGTTTTAGACCTAACTTTTGAAACCATTCAACTTATTATGTCCCTAAACGGGTTTGGCTGGCGTGGCGCCACAATGGTCACTATCAAAAAGTAGAAATATCTTTATTTTTTTTCAAAAATTTATCCAATTTTTGTTCTACAAAAATACGCATTTAAAAGAACTAAAATCTAATTTAGTCTTAGAAAATTTGATTTCACTCAGAAAAATATGATACTAATTTCATATATTTACTAAAATCATGCTTTATATTTTCTCTAGGTACCATAAAATAGAACATGATTTTACAAAACACATGAAGTTATGCATCCCGAGCTTCTGCCTCCCCCCGTTCTCCATCATGTGTTTCTAGGGCTTATTGTGTCACGTTAGCCAAAACGACTTTTAAAACCAACTATAAAGATAAATTGAATTTTTAAAGAGAGCAGAAAAGTTTAATTTTCTTTAAAAACTTCTATAAAAGTTGAGAGAGGTCAGATGACTTTTTTCTAGAAAAACAATTGACACTACTACAGAACATGCTTTTGGTCGATCTGCTAAATAAGCTTTAGTCTCCGAAAAAATTGGGCCCGGGAACAAAAAATACCAACCGGGACTAAAAGTCTCCTGCCCAACGGCTACATTGGCAGACATTTGCAGGAGGGACTTTTAGTCCCTGTTGGTGTTATCAACCAGGACTAGTCCTCGTCAGTGTCTCACACTGGGACAAAACCTTTAGTCCCGGTGTGTCCACCAACTGGGATTAAAGGTTTGCCTTAAGTGTCCCTCCCCTATTTGAACTCTTCCACATTTTATTGCTAGTACCCTAAACCCTAAACCCTAAATCCTAAACCTTTAAACCCTAAACCATAAACCCTAAAAGCAGTATACACCTTTCATTGCTAGTATATCTACCACAATTTTTAATTTAATTTGAGTAGGAAAAATTAGAAATTTATAATACTTTAATTTTTAAAATGTGATCAGGTTAATTAATTAGAACTAGTATATATACCTTCCATTTCTAGTATGTATACCACATTTTGTGAATTAGTTAGAGAAATAGAGAACATTTTGGGGTATTTTTTAATTTTCTTTGTTTATAGAAATGAGAAATATATTAAAATACAAATGAATTGACGGGCTACCGTTAAAGCCCAGGACTAAAGGTCGGGCTGCCTCACTAGCTGGGACTAAAGGTTCGACCTTTAGTCCCCGGGTTAACAGGACTTGGGAATAAAGTTCCTTTAGTCCCGGCTGGTGGTAGGGCCCTGAACAGGTCTTGCCCTTATCCGCAGCAGTCTGACCTCTTTTCTTCCTCCTCACCACTTCGTGGAATTCTCTTCTCCATTTAGCCAAACCTGTCACCGCTCCTCCTCCGATCTGCAGTTGACGCCGCACTGGTCCGACCTCCGACCACCCTAGCCCCGCGCCCCGACACTGGCCCACCCAGCCCCAACAACTCCCACATACCAGGAAGGGGGAGGAGGAGCCCCGCCGCGTCCCATTGTTTCCCAGCGTCCCCACGACCGTCGATGGCCTCTCACTGGCATAGGTAGGTCCTTCCCTTTCCCTTAGTCTCTTTTTTGTGGAATGGTGGTGTGCAATGTGGTATGATGGCGGCGGTGGCCGTGCTGGTGGTGGCGGTGGCGGTGGCCGTGCTATGGTGGTGGTTGTGGCAATGGTGGTGGCAGTGGTCATGGCATGGTGGCTGTGCTAGTGGTAGCGGTGGCGGTGGCCGTGGCCGTGGCATGGTGGTGGTGGTGGCCGTGGCAGTGGTTGTGGCATGGTGGTGGTGGTGTTGGTGGCGGTGGCCGTGGCATGGTGGCAGTGTTGGCGGTGGCAGTGGCCGTGCTGGTGGTGGTGGTGGCCGTGCTAGTGGTGGTGGACGTAGTGCCATTGTTGATAGTGTTTTCTTCCTTATTTTGCAGGAGAAGAGTTTGTCTACGAACTGACGGCATATTTGAACCTTCAATACCTCACAATTTTTGGCGAGCACAAGGTCAACTTCAATAATGCAGTATTCGTAGGACTCTTAGTACGTGTCAGGTCCCTGTATCAACATACCCAGAGGAGCCTCTGGATGCCCCAATGAGATCAATTTCATATCGATATAGGCATCAATACAACAACAGTCTCAAATCTTGATTGCGCTAGACAATATCTTACAGCTAAATTTTGATTTCCTGGTGCTAGCCCAATCAATCGACGAAGCCAATCGCATTCAACATACACCATCCATTGAAATTGACCACCATGCCCTTGCGATCTATCCATGGACTCCCGAGTATGGTTCTACTATGGTGACCTTCGACTCCACCTTACCCAGCTTCCAGACACCAGCTAGACGCCCACAAGCACCAGACACTAACTTAGAAGGACTCAAGCTTCGATTAGCTGGAGTGCCACCACAACTTTGCGTGCAACCCATAATATTACATAGAATCTCTGCAAATATATGTGAGATTCACGTCATCCAGTTGACTAGACATAATCTCACGTTCTCCATGAACACATATGCATCGATATCAGCTATACCTAGTGTTGACACCAGATTTTGGATCAAAGAAGACTTTTCCATTTGTGAACACTAGCGGTTGGTTAATTAAGGAAATCGGCGAAAAAGGAGAAAAGCTTGTTTTAAGTCAAGACACGATCAGAAGACTTGCGTGGACCAGACTCGACGGGCTTAGAAGACGTGTTGGGTTCGACCAGAGGAGTTGGAGTCCGGATAGTCTTTTATATATATTATAATGTATCCTAGTCGTGTTAGAATAGGAGTCTATCAGGTTATAAATAGCTAGAGACCCAGTTTTTGTAGGGAATGAATCAATCAAACAATTCTTCGGCAACCGGCCAAAAACCTAGGAGTAGGAGTAAAGTAGATCTCGGCGAAACCTTCAAACAAGCAGGGCTGCATTGGCTAGATCGAACCCCAGTTTGCTTGTAAGTTTTACCAATGGCTCGTGTTATCGTTCAATAAGGCTGTATTTGACATCGACCAAACTCTTGTTAAGCTATGACATGGGTTAGTTATCGGTTTAAGCTCGTCTTTTGTAAGACTATCTTGACTTCGATCAATCTCTTGCATTAGTCGATCTTGGCTCGTTATCGGCTCTATTAGGTTTCGCAATCTAATAGATTCATTAAGTTATTGATATTGTTCATGCTTTTAAAAGGTTTATTATTTGTTTCAACAATATCTTTCCCAATCGAGATTGATAAGTTAGCTTAAGCTTAAACGCCGCCTAGATCGGTTATCCAAGGCTTTTTTTATGATCAAAGGAAATGGCCGATCTAGATCCTTATTGACTAGCTTATCAATCTTGATGGTTACATGCTGCGCATTCGAGATATCTGTTTAAATTATGGTTTAATATGAGAATAAGTAGATTTGGTTCAATATGCTTGTTATGGTTGTATTTTCGAACGCCATTGATAGGCATGTTAGAGTAGATTTGCTTAATCTTGGTTTAAATCCTAGTTTTGACAGATAGATCTTGTTCGTGCTTCATGGACCCTGTATCGGCTAAAATAGTCGATGTAGTTATGCTTCCTTCATAATGTGTATGTCTTTATGGTCTAAAGCTGGCGAATTTATTAATCATATCGGACGTAATCTAACTTGGTCATCATTATGGCTGCATGGAGACACCCCACTGTTGATGATTAGGTTATTTTGTCGATTTGTTTGTTATTATGGCTATATGGAGACACCCTACTGTTAACAAGCATAATTGCTGATACGATTAGTCGATTCTTTAGTTTTATGCTATTTTGACATACATGTAGATCCATAATCTTTTACCAGCCAAAGTTTAATCGGCTAGATGTTTTCTTATATTTTTATACATCTCAAGTAGCCATTTTATTTTATCAACCTTATACACTTCATTCTTTTGGGAGTTGACTTTGTAGTCAAATCCTTTGACAATGGCTATCTCAGAGCCGAACACCTTGGGACTGTCTAGCATCAAATCGACAGGTTCTACAATTTGACATTGTTTTCTTTCCCCTCGTCAATTGCAGGTCAAGTTGACTGGCATGCCTTGGAGTCGTTCTCACCAAGAGTCGACACCGCTATCGTTCGAAGGTCCAGGAGATCCAAACCCTGCTTTGCACGTTCTCTGAGGACCGTGCACGAGTGTGTTGGCATCCTGAGAGTACCAACTTTTTGCGTCAACACATTCTTTTGGCATGCCCGGTGGGACCATAGTCGTTTGATCATGACGTTCAACAATGAAGAAGTTGTGAACGTGCCAATAGATGAGCTCCTAGAAGAGATTAGACGCCTGGTAGAAAAAGCTGTTGAACAGTATCAATACAAGTGCCTATTGAGTTTCAGCAAAACCAGGGAAAAGAAAGTCTTCCAGAAGACTCATCTTCCAAGGGTGATTTTAGATGGCGAGCTAGATCCAATGATTCAGATACAACATAATGCAATGCAGGAGATAATTAGCAAGGCAATGTCTGCTACCCTTACTACTCACAATGAAACATTCATCAATAGCATCTCAAATGCTATCAAGGAAGCTTTCAACTTGGGTATAGAAAGAAGGGGTCCAATGTATATAGTTGGAAATACTCAATGAGCTAGAACTTCTAGGGCTCAACAAATAACAAATGGCCTTAATGGCAATGGAAATCAACAGATGATAAGTAGCCCTGGTAGAAATGGGGGCATGATGCAACAACAAATGCAACAACTGAATATGGGTAACAACATTCACCCATCGGCTATATAAAAATAGCTCCATATGGAAGAAGGATTACCAAAGATTTCAACGCGCCACCTTATCAAGGAAGGGTGGCACTTGGTGATATTCCCCCTGGTTATCATTATGTGTCTGATTACTATACTTTGGATGCTCATGAAAATCCAGGGTATTAGAATAATGCCTTTGGGGGGGGCAAAACATCGGCTATCAGGGGCCGATGAATCAAGTAGATCAGTTGATGAATCAAGTAACCGATATGGTTCAAAAACAATTCGATTTGAAGCCAAAGAACACACTAATTGCCTACAAGAAGCCATATCCAGAGTGGTATGATCAAGTCACTTTTCCTCCAAGATACATAATTCCTAACTTCACCAAGTTTACAGGAACAGACACAGTGACAACCATGGAGCACATAACTCAGTTCCTGGTACAACTTGGAGAAATCAGTGATGAACCGACACTCAAAGTCTAGATGTTTCCTCTGTCTCTATCTGGCTCAGCTTTCTCATGGTTCTCATCTTTGCCACCTAATTCTATTCAAGGATGGGAAGATTTGGAGAACAAATTCCATCAGTACTTTGATTCTGGAGTCCTAGAAAAAGGGATTGCAGACTTAGTCGATGTAAAATAGGGGAACAATGAATTAGGAAGCCACTATCTCCAGAGGTTCAGAGATGTTAAGAATCAGTGCTACACTTTGACATTATCAGATCCGGAGATTGTTAGCATTGCAATTCGAGGGCTAATACTAGCCGTCAAGGAAAAGGTTGGCTTTGATTGTACCAGCCTGGCTGCTTTAGCCAAGAAAGTGGCAAGTATTGATGCACAAATCAGATACAATCAAATCTACAGGCCTCGAAAAGTCAACAATGCAGAGAGCTCTTTCTTTATACAGAAAGAGGATGATGAAACAGATGGTGAAAGTGAAGAAGAAGTAGCTGTTGTTGATTGGGCCTGGAAAAATAGTGAGTATATGCCTGGGGCAAAGACTAAAGGTGCAGAAAAAGATGTGAACAAATATAGTTTTGACATCACAAAAGCCGATAAGATATTTGATTACTTACTGGAAAAGGGTCAGATTAAGTTAACTGGGAATCATAACATTCCATCAGTTGAGGAGCTAAAAAATAAAAGGTACTGCAAATTTCACAATTCTATTACTCACAATACTAATGATTGTAAAGTTTTTAGTGACCTGATCCAAAGAGCCATTACTAAAGGAAGGATTGGCTTAGAAAAAGCCAAGGGTATGGGCATTGACGGTCACCCCTTTTCAACGAACATGGTTGCTCTTGCACCTCAAAGTGAAATAAAAGTTTTGACTTCTGACAAAGTGTTGACACTTACTAACGTTGCTACCAAGAGTAGAGATAAACTCTATCCCCGGCAACGGCGCCAGAAATGCTTGTTGGTATAAATTAACACACACTCTACTTTATCCGCAAGCGCACAGATAAGATCTACCGATGTAGCACTTCACCAGAGTAACCCAGTTTAATATCGAACCCAAAGGAACGGATAGCGATGAGTCTCAAGTGTATAACCCCTGAGTGGCTAACAAGGACAGAGAATCTAGAAGCATAGAGGGGATTACTAAGGTTATCTAAATCCAACTTAAGAGTGATATGTTTATTATTCTTAATGGGGAAGTTGCCATAAAAGGTCACAAACATAGTATGAGTCTTTTATGCAAATGTATAATCCTACCGGGCCTACACACGGGTAAGTGGACTATAGAAGAATCAACAAGGCTATAAGAGTCACCCTTGCGAACTACCACTACTACCGGCGTTATAGGAGGCATTTTTGAGCTATCAAGTCTAAGCACCAAGCTTACTGTAACACCCTAAAAATTTCTCCAAAACAAAATAGGTGAAAATGATTTAATTATGATTTTTGTGAAGCATCTAACCTAGGGGTTAAATAATTTTTTGTTGAATTAAAATGATAGTGGCAACATGTTTATGCATTCATGCTGGTGCATTATATTTATTGAAGTGACTGGTTTTTGCCAAAATTTGAAATGAATTCAAATTCTATTTGAATTTGGTTTGAAATGCTTTGAAAACAAAAAGGAAAAGAGTTTTTATTTCCTTTCTTCTCCTCTCCTCGCTTTCGGCCTGGGTAGCCTTGCGGCCCAGCCCACCGGCGCCTCCCACCCTTCTCCCTCTTTTCCCCGTGGGCCGGCGCTCTCCTTCTTCCCTTCGCCCGCGCGGCCCGCAGGCCGGCCCAGCTCGGCGCCGCTTGCAACCGCCGCGCCTCCTCTCCCTCTCTCTCACTGGCAGCCCGGGCCCGCCTATCGGCGCTTTCTCCTTCCCCTTCGCACGCGCCGCCCGAGCTCGTGCGCGCAACCACCCGCGTCCACTTCGCCCGCGAGCCGCTCCCACGACCTCGCTCTCTTCCCGTGCATATAGCGGACGCGCCCACATCCCCGCTCCCCCTTTTCCCTCATTTGCTCTCTTCGCGCACACTGCTGAGCACCCGAACGCCACCAGAGTTTCCCCGCCGACATTGCCGCCGCCCGCCGCCGTCGATCCGTCGATTCGGCGCCGTCCCGGCCGATTGCAGTCTCCCCCAAGCTCCGCCGTGCCACGGTGAATCTGCCAAACCGTCTCTCCCTCTCTCTTTCGCCTGATTTGGCCCTAACCGCCGCTGCCTACTCACAGTCTCGCCGCCGTTCGCCGTTCGTCGCCGTCTGAGCCTCTCCGTCCCTTCTTCCGACGCGGTGAGAACCCCCTTGCGCTCCGCTACCCCTCCGACCGCTTGGTTAATCTTGCGGTGCCCCCAGTGCCCTTGCCCGCGAGCTCCCGTGTCCCTGCCATGGCGTGTGCGTGCCCGGCGTCGTGACGTGGCCACTGCGGATACATGGGTGTATGCCGAGTCTCTGTGTGATGAGTGATTGTCAATGGAGATGATGCGCATGTTCTTTGGCTTGTGTTGTGCAGGTGTCGAGCACGGAGACAGTGATCGATGGCGGGTGAAGGTCAAGTTGCGACGTGCCGTGCCGACGGACCGGGCGCGATGAAGGATGGGCGTGCCGTGCGGCGGACGTGCCATGCCGATGTATCGGACGGTGAAGGGCGGACGTGGACTTGGACTGATGGACTGGAGGCCGGAGGATCAGCTGTGGTGGCTGGCAGCCTGCGACAGCGACAGGCGGAGAAGTGCGATCATGTCGGTGGAAGGGGTGCACAGGCGGTGCATCCCCTCTACGACGCCGGTTTGTTGGTAGAGCCCGGGAAAAACCAACGGTGGACGGTTTCCAGGTTTGGGCCTCAAAACCTGGGTGCTGGGTTTCCAGGTTGAGCCACAAAACCTGGGCGCGACGGTTTCCAGGTTGAGCCTCAAAACCTGGGCGTGGGCCGGTTTCCGAGTTTGGGCCTCAAAACTCGGGCGCGGACGGTTTCCGAGTTTGGCCACAAAACTCGGGCTGGAGGCTGGTTTCCCGGTTTGGGCCTCAAAACCGGGGGCTGATGGAAAAGGCTGGTTTCCCGGTTTGGGCCGCAAAACCGGGGGTGCAGAGTGGTGGCGGCACGTGGCGGCGATCTGAAGGTTGCGTGGAGGCGACGCGGAAGACCGTGCGGGCGTGGCCGTCGGATCTACCTACCACCAGCGGGTGGACTAGAATAGCCTTAGGGTTAGGCTGGTCCGCTCTGTAATTAGAGTAGAGAGGGGTAGAGTAGGAAATAGACTTAGGCTAGGTTAGTATAAGTAGTCTAGGGGAGACACCCTCCTCCCCATCTCAATCTCAGTTAGCGCAGTCATTTGCTTCCTAGCACCTAGGGTTTCCACTCTCCCATCCCCTGCTCTAGCTAGTTGAGATCCGCAGAGAGACTCCACTCTGTGTACTGTTGATTTGAGGAAGTGAGGCCGTATCCTCACTTTGGAGCACAGATCGATGGCTTGATTTGCGTCCTTAATTCGAGTTCGTGGCTGTGATTCGCGGCTTCTTTGTGTTCTTCGCGGAATCCTTTTTCTCCACGATTTTCCCGTCGCTTGATCTCTTTGCTCGGTTCATCTTCTGCAATTCCGTTTGAACCAAGTTGTTCTAGATCGTGAGGCTCTCCTTTCCACCGAAGGAATTAATCTCTAACCTCACGGTCTAGGAGATCGATCGATTTTCGTTTTGGATTGCGATTCTTGCCTCCATACCCCGAATTTTCTTCGATTCACCGATTTGGAGTTAGGTTCGAGCCATGATCTCTTAGGAGTAGCTCACTAACATCCTTGTGACTCCTCAAATCGAATCCTAGGCCTAGGGCAATTGATTCGAAGGAGATCGGGTTGAATCGTGAAGAACAGCGCTGTTTTCGGGGGCATCGGACGCTATCACGGGAGCATCGGACGCTAGGGTTCCTAGCATCGGACGCTCCGGTGACGCGTGTCACGTTTTCAGCGTTTTAGTTTGCATCGGACGCTAGGCATCGGACGCGTCCGTTGTCCATCGGACGCGCCGGAGTCTTTGCATCGGACGCTGGGTGATCACTGTTCACAGCGTCCGATGGTGGAACAGTAAGGTTCCAGAACCGCCCAGTCTGCATCGGACGCGTCCGGTGGTCTGGCATCGGACGCAGGCCAGCGTCCGATGCGACTGGTTTCGCACGGTTTCGTCCGCGGTTCGCTCGTTCGTTGTCGGAATTGATTTCCGTCTTTTGCGTTGGCTTTCTAGAGTTGTCTAGTGTCTCGCTGTGCTTCTAGGAAGCATCCACCCTACATATAGGGTCGTGGACATTAGCAAGTTCTAGGGTTCGCTCTTGGGGTCGATTTTGGGACAGTGGCATCTAGTTTCCGTAAGGAAATTTTGAAGCTCCCATTCACCCCCCCCCTCTGGTCGCTTTCGGTTAGCTTCTCGGTCCTTCAATTGGTATCGGAGCGGGTTAAGGATCTTTCACCTTAGCCGGTTCCAGATCCACCGAAGGCGACATGGATCGCGGCGTGGGCAAACCGCCGTTTTTCGATGGGACGAACTATGCGTATTGGAAGATACGTATGTCGGCCTATTTACAGAGCTTGGGCGCTTTCGATCTGGGATATTTGCAACTCCCCTGATTACGTGGTCTTGGCTGCTCGTGTGACTCAACAGCAGGTCGATGAGCACGATGCCAATAGCCGAGCCCGTAATGCTCTTTTCTCTTGTTTGAGCATGGGTGAGTTTGATCGTGTTTCTCACCTCGCTACGGCTCGGGAGATCTGGGACACTCTCATGCGTTTTCATGAGGGCACCTCTCAAGTCAAAACCCGACTCTACGAGTCGTTCAAGCGAGAGTATGAGAACTTTAGACATCAACCTGGCGAGAGCATAGAAAGTTTATTCGCTCGCTTTCAGGTGATTGTCAACAGGATGAGGGCTAACAGAGAGCAGTTGCCATTTGACGATCATGAGCGTGCTTTGAAGCTTTTGCACACTCTTGACCGTTCGATGTGGGACTCCAAGGTTCAGGCAATCATCGAATCGCCGAACTATGAGACTCCTCACCTGCGACGAGCTCTTCAGTAAGCTCAAGTCCAGTGAGATTGATGCTATGGCGAGGGCTTCTTTTGAAAATCCTTCTCGCCCGTCCATGGCTTTGGTTTCCGGCTCTTCCTCTAACCCCTCAGCTGGCTTTGCGCTTTCTTCTCTCTTTCTGTGACAGAGGACCAGCTGGAGTCTTTGGGAGACGACGAGTTGGCTTTGCTTGCCAACCGGTTCTCGCGGTTCCACAACAACCGCATGAACCGTCGTCGCGGAGGAGGACGCACCGGATGCTACGAGTGCGGCGACCCCGACCACTTCATCGCCGACTGCCCCAAGAAGAAGAACAAGCATCTTGGGAAAGGCGATCACGGCCACAGGCGCGACTCCAAGTACAAGGAGAAGCACGTTCCCCCAAGGCACAAGAAGCGGGGCGGCTTCAACAAAGAGTACATCAAGAAGAAGTACTTGGAGAAGCAGCAGGCTGAGCAGCGAGCGTTCTTCGCCACGCTCAGCGACGTCGACGGCTCGGATGACGACTCCGCTCGATCGAGTGATGACGAGTCCGAGAAGAAGAAGCTGGAGGACACGTTCAACGGCTTGTGCTTCTTCGCCGGCGACGAAGGCCTGTGTACCATGGCGCTCGGAGATGAGGTCGACGGCGAGCCGGAGCGTACCCCTCGGAACGACGACGACGACGACACCTCCCAGGTATCTCTCACCTACGACGAGCTTTCCTCCGAGGTTGAGAAGTTGACTGCTGCCCTCCTTAGTCAAGACAAGTTGCTTAGGCGTGCCGCTAGAGAGCGCAAGGAGTTTAGGCAGAAGTGGGAGGACACGGTGAAGGAGCTTGAGTTCGCTCGGTCCACCGTGGTTGTGTCGGAGGAGTTGAGTGCGAGAGTTGCGCCGCGCACATGACGGATCTTCTCACTCTGAGGAGTAAGTATGCTGCGCTGGTAGATGAGGTGGATGAGCTCCGAGCTAGACCGCAGCTGTTGGGTGCGTGCAAGACTTGTCCTGTCTTGCAATCCGAGTTGGCAGAGAAGAATGCCAAGCTTGAGTCTTTTGAGAAGGCCGGCTCGGATAGCACTTGTGTCAAGAGATGTGCTTTGTGTGAGGGCCTGGAGCAGGAGATGGCCAATGTGAGGCATGACAAGGTGCGTACCGAGGAGGAAAACACATACCTTCGGACCGTCTTGTCATGGGTGTCTTGTGGTGAGCCTCAGCTCGGGATGATGATCTCCCAATTCAAGCGAGCTGCTGGGGCTCCTGGTGTAGGTCTTGGCCAGAGTGTTGATCTTTCAGCTTTTGGTAAGATTGGAGAGTCTAGTGGTCTGAACCCCTGTGAGAAGCCCAACTCCACCACTACTCCCAAACTAACCAAGCTTCCACCCAAAGAGCCTGCCAAGCCTGTCACCAAGGATGGAGTTTAGTTGAATCCCCCAAGGCTCCACCCAAGAATCCACAATGGCAACCCAAGCCCAATCACCTAAAGAACAAGCTTGACACAATGCCACCCATCCGAGAGGAGTTGCCACAGAAGGGCAAGGGCAAGGTGAACCATACCCACATCCCTGCAAACCAACAACCCCCTTTGCGCGCGGTGAGGTTTCAGTGTGACTTTTGTGGGCGGGATGGTCACCTGAGTGAGTTCTGCTTTAGGCGCAGGAGAGAGGCGCGCCGTGCTAGGGAGATGCAGAACCCGGACATGTTTCACCCAGCTCGTGGTGGACATGCTCCGAAGCCTCAGGGGAGAGCTGCTAGGTCTGGAGGGAAGCATACCCAGCCTAGGCAGCAGGAGAGAGCCCCTAGGAGGGAGACTAGGCCTAGAGGTAGAGCACCTCAGTTTGTGAGGCCTAGGCAGGAGAGAGCTCCGAGGAGAGACGCTAGAGTTGAGCAGCAGGCTCCTAGGCGTAGACCTCGTAGAGAGCGTGCCCGACGGGGTCCTGCTTTTGCAGGTAACGGACCCCGTGGCGGAGGCTTTGTTGAGCGCTTTGTCCCACCGCAGGTAGAGTTTCGCGGTGAGCGCTTCTTCCCCAGCGGACCACGTTTTCCTGTGCGTGGTGATCGCTATCCCCCTAGACAGGATGGTTTTTACACTGACCGTTCTTTTGAGCAGCCGGCCCAACACTGGTTTCCTTCTTATCTTACTAACCCCAGTGTTGGACCGTATGTTCACCCTATGTCTTTTTATTGATGTAGGAGGAGCGGTTGGAGGACATTTGGCTTGTGGATTCCGGTTGCTCGAGGCACATGACCGGAAATGCCAAATGGTTCTCCAGCCATAGTCCGGTCGCCGGAAAAGGTACATAACCTTCGGCGACAAAGGTAAGGGCAAGGTATTGTCCGTTGGTGCAGTGCGGGTTAATGAGCACTTTGTGTTGCGCGAGGTTGCTCTTGTTTCTAACCTGCATTTTAACTTGCTTTCTGTTTCGCAACTTTTTCGTGAAGGCTATGAGATTCGTTTCAAACCGAACCTTAGCCGGATCTTAGATCCTCAGGGTGATCTTGTATGTCTGATTTCACCCTTTGGGAATGTCTTTCGCGCGAATTTCTCAAAGTCGTTTGGATCTTCTCGCTGTCTTTTGGCTAGTCCTTCTTCTTCTGATCTTTGGAAGTGGCATAGGAGGCTCGGTCACCTGAGTTTTGACTTGCTTGCAAGACTTAGCTCACTGGCTTAATCCGAGGATTGCCCAAGCTTTCGTTGGAGAAGGATCTAGTTTGCCATGCTTGCCGGCATGGAAAGATGGTTGCTGCTCCCCACCATCCTTTGACCAAGGTTATGACCTCGCACCCCGGAGAGCTTTTGCATATGGACCTTGTTGGTCCGGCTCGGGTGAGCTCGGTTGGTGGGAAGTGGTATGTGCTTGTTATTGTTGACGACTTTTCGAGGTATTCGTGGGTCTTCTTTTTAGTTGAGAAGTCCGAGACATTCTCCTTCGCTCGCGATCTGATTTTGCGTCTTCAGAACGAGTTCCCTTTGAACTCGATGCGAGCGATTAGAAGTGATAATGGTTCCGAGTTTAAAAATTCGGATTTTGAGAAGTTTTGTAAATGCCTTGGTTTGGAGCATCAGTTTTCTTCTCCTATACACCACCCCAAAATGGTGTTGTAGAGAGGAAGAATCGGACCCTTGTTGAGATGGCCAGGACGATGCTTGATGAGCATAGGACTCCTAGGCGCTATTGGGCCGAAGCTATGAACACTGCATGCTATATTTCGAATCGCATTTTTCTGAGAGTGTTTTTGAAGAAGACCTCTTATGAGTTGCGTTTTGGTCGCCAGCCCAAGGTGAGTTATTTTAGAGTCTTTGGTTGCCACTGTTTTATATTGAAAAAGGGCAACCTAGACAAGTTTGAGTCTCGTTCTTCTGACGGTGTGTTTTTGGGTTATGGCACTCACACTCGAGCTTATCGTGTACTTAACCTTGACACTAACCGAGTCATGGAGACATCAGATGTCACCTTCGACGAGACTCTTGTTTCTCCTCTTCTTTCTCGTTTTGAGCGTGCAGGTGATCACGAGGTTGGAGAGCCTCTTTTCGATGACGAGGAAGAGGGTGCTGAAGGTATAGATGATCCAGCACCCCCTCCGCCTGCCGCGCCGCCGGGAGCGGCTTCGACGACGACCCGTGCCCCGAGACGTCTTCTTCCTGGGGGCCGTGGGATCCACCTCGCGCGGTACCTTTTGTACCCGGGGTGGAACCAGCTACTGTTGAGGGGGAGGTTACTTCTTCCCGGGAGGCGCCACGACACATCCAGCGCCAGCACCCCCCTGAACAGATGATCGGCGACATCGACGAGCGAGTTACTCGCTCCAGGTCACAGCACATCTCGCACTTTGCTCATTCTGCTTTTGTTGCGTCTTTTGAGCCCCGAGATGTTGGACACGCATTGACGGATCCGGATTGGGTCAATGCCATGCATGAGGAGCTAGAGAACTTTGAGCGAAATCGGGTTTGGGTTCTAGTGCCACCACCTCCTGACTGTAAACCTATTGGGACAAAATGGGTTTTTAAAAACAAGCAAGGAGAGGAGGGCCACATTGTGAGAAACAAGGCCCGGCTTGTAGCGAAGGGTTATAGTCAGAAGGAGGGGATAGATTATGAGGAGACCTTCGCTCCTGTAGCTCGTTTGGAGGCTATTAGGATACTCTTGGCTTATGCTGCATCCATGGGTTTCAAACTTTTTCAAATGGATGTCAAGAGTGCCTTCTTAAACGGCTATATTGAGGAGGAGGTCTATGTCCAGCAACCCCCCGGTTTTGAAAATCCCAAGTTTCCAAACCATGTCTTTAAACTCCACAAAGCTTTGTATGGTTTGAAACAAGCCCCTAGAGCCTGGTATGAGAGATTAAAAACCTTTTTGCTAGCTAAGGGTTTTAAAATGGGATGTGTAGATAAAACGCTCTTTCTCCTCAAGCAAGGCAAAGATACTCTCTTGATCCAAATTTACGTGGATGATATCATTTTCGGTGGTTCTTCTCACGCTTTGGTTGCCAAGTTTGCAGATACTATGAGCAGGGAGTTCGAGATGAGCATGATGGGCGAGCTGACTTTCTTTCTCGGGTTGCAAATTAAGCAATCCCGAGAGGGGACGTTTGTGCACCAGGGCAAGTACACAAGGGACTTGCTGAAGCGGTTCGACATGGGTGAGGCCAAGCCTCTTCCACGCCCATGTCGACGACGACTGCCCTGGATGCTGACACGGATGGAGAAGCAGTGGACCAGAAGGAGTACGCAGCATGATTGGATCGCTGCTCTACCTGACGGCGACACGGCCGGACATTCAGTTCGCCGTGTGCTTGTGCGCGCGCTTTCAGGCTTCGCCACGCACTTCTCACCGTCAGGCGGTGAAGCGCATCTTCAGGTACCTTCGTTTCACGCCTGAGCTCGGGATTTGGTATTCTGCTTCTTCCACCCTCTCGCTTTGTGGCTTTTCTGATGCTGATTTTGCTGGTTGTCGCATTGAGCGCAAGTCTACTTCAGGGACTTGCCAGTTTATTGGATCTTCTCTTGTGTCGTGGTCTTCTCGCAAGCAGTCTAGTGTCGCTCAGTCTACCACGGAGGCTGAATATGTTGCTGCGGCTAGCTGCTGTTCCCAGTTACTCTGGATGATGGCCACTTTGCGTGATTTTGGTTTGAGCTTTACTCGAGTTCCTTTGCTTTGTGACAGCACGAGTGCCATTAGCGTTGCTAAGAACCCTGTGCTTCACTCGAAAACCAAACACATTGATGTGCGCTTTCATTTCTTGCGAGACCACCAGGAGAAGGGTGATATCGACCTTCGCCATGTCGATACTCATCACCAATTGGCTGATATTTTCACCAAGCCTTTAGACGAATCAACCTTTAATAGGTTGAGGGGTGAGCTTGGTGTGTGTTTCCCCTTTTAGATGGGGGAAGCATTTTGAGATGTACAGACTGACTCTTTTATTTTGAGGCTCTTTTCTTTTGAGTTTCTTGAGTCTCCCTTTTGGTATCTTCTTTCCTTCAGTTTTGTGTCGGGCATACGCATTTACATTCTGAGCTTCATGTCTATATTCACTAGAATGTAATTATGCTCTTGTTAGTATTGCTCCGATACTTATGATGATGCTTGTAGCTTATGCTCTTTCTGATCACTGTTACATGTTATGAGCGAGCTATTTTTTTGAATGGTGAATTATGCCTAATGTATATAAATCTGAAAATGTTCACCATTGAGATATGCAACTAGCATGTGTAGGGTGTGTTGAGTCCATTCCTGCTTTTCATATATGCTAGGTTGCTATGTCTCTAGTTCTGAGTCATTCACTTGCTTGGTTGTTCATAACTTGCTTAAAATCTGAACCAAGTATTGTTGAATTGAAAAGATCGAGATGGGATTGCTTGTCAACACCTCATGGTATTGAGACTGTTTCTCATTGCACTTTGAGTTAAACTTGAGCCATGTAGTGTATGACCGAAACCGTTGCTTTAAGCTTCTGATTGCTTCGGCATAGGCTTCGCACGGTTGAAAAGTTAGGCGATGACAAGCTTTCAACCTCTCGCAATCACATGCTAAAAATGAACTTGTGAATTCTTTTACCGCTGCAACTCCGATATGAATTTGAAATCACAAGTATATGTTTCATTCCTATGCATGATGATTGAACTTTGCTAGGGGTAGTTCACCTTGTATATATGCTTAGCACTTGTTTGGATTCCTTCTATACATGTCTAGTGCTATGTTGATGGTGACTATCCTTTTGGCTTAAAACTGCTCACATGCTCATATGCTTCATATTTCGTATAAGTGATCAGTTTGAGCCTTTGCTATTTGAGTGCTTAATTGAGATGTTGGAGCTATACTGATTAGAGCATCTTTGCACTCTTTTGACTATATCCTTGAAGCTCCTAACTTGCATTTTGACTTCATATGCATTGTGGAAGGAGATCTTGTGTTCAGGGGGAGTTTATGTGAAGAGAGTTGCTTCTCCGATACCTTTTGGCCTTGATAAGTGCATTTTCAACTAGGGGGAGAAATTTACGCAAATCATATGCCCTGAAAATCTTTTGTCCTAGTTGCTTGCATTTGTCGAGGGGGAGTTTGCTAGTTGTGTTGAGCCGTTGCCTCTGTCTTGAGGGACTAGCAAACGTTCCTAGCTTCTCATGAGCTTTCATAAGCTTTCTCATTTGGCTTTCAATTGGTATCGTCTGGTGTGCTTTCCCATTTGGTTTGGGTTGATTTTCAATTGGTTCGGAGTGATTTTCTTGCTAGTTGTGTTGAGCCTCTGTGCCTCTATCTTGAGGGACTAGCATTTTGCTTCTGTTGTCCTCCGATCTTCAATTGCTATCTGCTAGCGGTGTTGAGCCTGTTCTACCTCTTCTTGAGGGCTAGCTTTGCTTTACTTGGTTGCGTCAAGCCGTTGCCCATGTCTTTGGGGACCAAGTTTTTGCTTCATCCACTTGACCTTCTTCGGCTTTTGTTAAGGCTTCTGGGTCATTTGGTTGGGTTTTTCTCTCCCACTCCTTCCTACCTTCTTCTTCTTATTCATGATTTGTTGTGGAGTTGACAATGCACTCATCAAGGGGGAGATTGCGGATACATGGGTGTATGCCGAGTCTCTGTGTGATGAGTGATTGTCAATGGAGATGATGCGCATGTTCTTTGGCTTGTGTTGTGCAGGTGTCGAGCACGGAGACAGTGATCGATGGCGGGTGAAGGTCAAGTTGCGACGTGCCGTGCCGACGGACCGGGCGCGATGAAGGATGGGCGTGCCGTGCGGCGGACGTGCCATGCCGATGTATCGGACGGTGAAGGGCGGACGTGGACTTGGACTGATGGACTGGAGGCCGGAGGATCAGCTGTGGTGGCTGGCAGCCTGCGACAGCGACAGGCGGAGAAGTGCGATCATGTCGGTGGAAGGGGTGCACAGGCGGTGCATCCCCTCTACGACGCCGGTTTGTTGGTAGAGCCCGGGAAAAACCCACGGTGGACGGTTTCCAGGTTTGGGCCTCAAAACCTGGGTGCTGGGTTTCCAGGTTGAGCCACAAAACCTGGGCGCGACGGTTTCCAGGTTGAGCCTCAAAACCTGGGCGTGGGCCGGTTTCCGAGTTTGGGCCTCAAAACTCGGGCGCGGACGGTTTCCGAGTTTGGCCACAAAACTCGGGCTGGAGGCTGGTTTCCCGGTTTGGGCCTCAAAACCGGGGGCTGATGGAAAAGGCTGGTTTCCCGGTTTGGGCCGCAAAACCGGGGGTGCAGAGTGGTGGCGGCACGTGGCGGCGATCTGAAGGTTGCGTGGAGGCGACGCGGAAGACCGTGCGGGCGTGGCCGTCGGATCTACCTACCACCAGCGGGTGGACTAGAATAGCCTTAGGGTTAGGCTGGTCCGCTCTGTAATTAGAGTAGAGAGGGGTAGAGTAGGAAATAGACTTAGGCTAGGTTAGTATAAGTAGTCTAGGGGAGACACCCTCCTCCCCATCTCAATCTCAGTTAGCGCAGTCATTTGCTTCCTAGCACCTAGGGTTTCCACTCTCCCATCCCCTGCTCTAGCTAGTTGAGATCCGCAGAGAGACTCCACTCTGTGTACTGTTGATTTGAGGAAGTGAGGCCGTATCCTCACTTTGGAGCACAGATCGATGGCTTGATTTGCGTCCTTAATTCGAGTTCGTGGCTGTGATTCGCGGCTTCTTTGTGTTCTTCGCGGAATCCTTTTTCTCCACGATTTTCCCGTCGCTTGATCTCTTTGCTCGGTTCATCTTTGCAATTCCGTTTGAACCAAGTTGTTCTAGATCGTGAGGCTCTCCTTTCCACCGAAGGAATTAATCTCTAACCTCACGGTCTAGGAGATCGATCGATTTTCGTTTTGGATTGCGTTCTTGCCTCCATACCCCGAATTTTCTTCGATTCACCGATTTGGAGTTAGGTTCGAGCCATGATCTCTTAGAGTAGCTCACTAACATCCTTGTGACTCCTCAAATCGAATCCTAGGCCTAGGGCAATTGATTCGAGGAGATCGGGTTGAATCGTGAAGAACAGCGCTGTTTTCGGGGCATCGGACGCTATCACGGGAGCATCGGACGCTAGGGTTCCTAGCATCGGACGCTCCGGTGACGCGTGTCACGTTTTCAGCGTTTTAGTTTGCATCGGACGCTAGGCATCGGACGCGTCCGTTGTCCATCGGACGCGCCGGAGTCTTTGCATCGGATGCTGGGTGATCACTGTTCACAGCGTCCGATGGTGGAACAGTAAGGTTCCAGAACCGCCCAGTCTGCATCGGACGCGTCCGGTGGTCTGGCAGCGGACGCAGGCCAGCGTCCGATGCGACTGGTTTCGCACGGTTTCGTCCGCGGTTCGCTCGTTCGTTGTCGGAATTGATTTCCGTCTTTTGCGTTGGCTTTCTAGAGTTGTCTAGTGTCTCGCTGTGCTTCTAGGAAGCATCCACCCTACATATAGGGTCGTGGACATTAGCAAGTTCTAGGGTTCGCTCTTGGGGTCGATTTTGGGACAGTGGCATCTAGTTTCCGTAAGGAAATTTTGAAGCTCCCATTCACCCCCCCTCTGGTCGCTTTCGGTTAGCTTCTCGGTCATTCAGCCACGACGTCGCGGCCCGTGCCTGCCCGCGGCGCGCCGTCGGCCTGCCCGTGTGCACACCCCCCTGGACCTAATCCGTGCCGTCCGCGATCGACCGACGGCCGTGAGTGGCCCGTACCCCTTCGGGGAGATTTTGCTAAAGAACCCCCGAAGAAACCGTGAATAAACCCCGCTCCACTCAGTACTATTCACAGTCTTTGCAAACTTCCAACCGGCCCCTGCGTTTTTTGGATTTGAGGCGCAGTCCAGCCGGTGGAGAATTTTGATTTAAACTCAGTTTAATTCCGTTTAATTTCAAATTGATTTCACTCTATTTTTCAGAAATGCCACTACATTAAAATGCTTATAAAATCCACGTTTTAGCTCCGTTTTGACCCGTTCAAGTTGCGTTAGGTTCATATTTAGTTATCCACCTGTTGACGTCCCTGTTAGACTGTTTTGAACAGTTTAGCTTCAGGGTCCAAGTTAATCTTGTTTAGGTCTTTAGAAACACCGTTTCGGCCGTATCTTTCGCATAGTAACTCCGTTTTCGGTGAACCAAAACTTGTTGTGATCGTAGAAACGCGTACTTCAGTTTTATCAAGATTTATTTCTGTTTATTACTGTTGGTGTACTGTTCTAATGATAGCCTTGTTTGCATTGTGTAGTTTTGCGCCTGGAATGCGTGGTGATTTTTGTGATCGAGTAGACGGTGAGTCGGTGTGGTGCGACCAGGACCCCTCTTTCAGCGACCAGCAGGAAGATCAGTCTTTCGACAACCAAGGCAAGTTAGCAGGGATCTCCTTGTTACCTATTTCACTTTACCATTAAATTACTCATTTATGCATGTGTCCAATTGAGCAACCTTAGAGACCCACTTAGCTTGTTATCTGTGAGGTCCTTGACTCCGTGGGATATATGCATATGGGTAGAATGCTAGTGCCAACTGACTTATAACTGATCCAGTCCATGATGAATTTGTTCTCATGATGATATGTTGTTAAACGGTTAATAAAACTTGCTGTTAGCAAAAGCTGGGATTGACAGTGCTACCATGAGTGCTATATGGCTCTGGTTTTAGCTCAGTACACTGGACCTTTTCTAACTTGTTAGCGGTAACCCGGAGGGGCGCAAGAGGGGCTTGCCTCTACGGATGTAGGGCTGCTCCTGTTCCTATGAGTATAGCTGCGATGGCCTTGTGCCATAGGAAAGGGGGGTTTGCTATGTCTGATTGCCAGGAACCTCGCGGCCCTAACCTGTTAGACGAACCAGCGAAAGGCTTCATAGTGTGCCCTACTACCGATCTACCTCGGAAGTGGATCAAGAGGTTGGCCGCCTCGGGCACAGGGTAACACGACTTGTGGTAAAGATGCACAACCTCTGCAGAGTGTAAAACTGTTATAACAGCCGTGCTCACGGTCACGAGCGGCCCGGAAAACTAGCAGAACTATGATACCTGAATAACTGTTTACTTATGTTGATGGTACCTTATGATGTCTTACTTATCTTTGTTGGACAAATGGATCATGGGTTTAGGGTTAAGCACCATATTCGTTTACCTTAATGCTAAAACTTTGCCAACTTAAAAGCTAACTGCAGTCATCCAGTGTCAGCCTTTTGAGCCTCATGAACCCTGTGTTAGCTTGCTAAGTACGTGGAGTACTTACGCTTGTTGTTTATCTTCTTTTTTGGGCAAAATCCCGGATGGGTAACAGATGAGGTTGCAGTTGGCGACTTTCCAGAGGACTTCTAGGCTAGCGGTTTCCCCCAGTCAGCGTTCCCTGTGGAGTAGATCTTGTAGCAGTTCAGTTATCTTTTGTTTCGCTTGATGTAATACTTGTGTTGATACTATCGTTATGTAATAAACAATGTGATGATGCCACCTTCTTGTAATTTGTCTAACTTATGTGTGTGATTGTTTCCTGGGCACACATGAGTTTTCCGCCACAATTTTATCCTTAAAATTGGGGTGTGACACTTACACTATCCAACTACTCTAACTCTAGAATTAGAGTACTCAAAAGAGAGTCATAAACCTTAAGAATAATAAGAACAATAGTTCAAACTTAAATATAGATGTCGATTACCGAAACAATCGTTGAAGCAAGTTGACGAAGAACTTGAATCCACAGGTACAAGATGAAGAAGTTGATCCGACAGACCGGAGCTTCCTCTTGATCTCTTCCCCTCTCTCTCTCTCTCTCTCTCTCTTCTAGTTCTAAAATAAGACTAGGTTCTAATCCTACTAGAGGGGTATCTAGTTTTCTTCTTAATAGCTATTGACATCTATTAACTATCATTATTTATTGTCAACAAGACTTGAATAAATGTCAAAAAGGATTGCCAACTTAGAAATAGGAGGTTTAAACTACACAATTCCACGAGTTTTGGTGATTCTATATTTTTCAGGGATTAAACAGGAAACCAACCACAATATTTACATTTCTAGTATCATGTTGGGGATGACAACTTGACATTAAGTGATGCTAGGAGTGTCCTGTACATTTCTGAAGGCTTTTGCTAGAATCAGTTCATTAAAGTTTAGGGAGAATTAGCTCTGGGACATTCCGAAAGGCCTAAATTGGCCGGTGCACACATCCACTTTGAATATTTGCCAGAAGACACTATGGTTTCGTGTAATTGGGCCAATAAACATCGACCCTCATCCAATATGTTTATAAAATAGATATAAAATTATATAAGTGCCAAAAATTATAATATAATTTTTTCGACACTCTACATGATAAGAACTACATACTAAAATATTATTTTGCACTAAAATGATAATTTTGCCTCTATTCATGAATAGACAAAGATAACCATGATTAATTAGTTCATTTATTTGTAATATATTAAAAATACTGACAAAATCACAGAATGCATACATCACCAAATCTTTTCTATCATAAAAATATCATATCAAAATAACAAAGTTTAATATATCAATTAAGCTACACAAGAGATAAATCTATAATTCAGTCATGCTAAATATGTCACTATAAACTTTATTATTTTGAGCTAATATTTTTAGCATTGTCAAGATTTGTTGATGTACGCATTCTATGATTTGTCCCAGATTTGTAGTGACCTACAATCATATAAGCAAATTAACCATGGTTATCTTTGTCTATTCATGAAGAGAGGCAAAATGATCATTTTAGTGCAAAATAATATTTTTAGTATGTAGTTTCTTATCATGTAGAGTGTCGAAAAAATTATATTATAATTTTTTTGGCACTTATATAATTTTATATCTATTTTATAAAAATATTGGATGAGGGTCGATGTCTATTGGCCGAATTACACGAAACCATAGTGTCTTCTGGCAAATATTCAAAGTGGATGTGTGCACCGGCCAATTTAGGCCTTTCGGAATGTCCCAGAGCTAATTCTCCCTAAAGTTTATTATGAGCAATTGCATTAAGAAGTGTCAACAATAGCTGGCTCTTGATTACAACTAGATGAACTAGATCTAATTCTAGATGAACTAGAAGAGATTCATCTAGAGGGACCTCTACTTCTACATTGGAACCCTAATTTCTGATGTGGAGATGAATAATGAAGAGGGAGATGCCTGGAGAGGGGGGGGTCTAGGGGCTGTTTATATAGCCCTGGGCGATGAACCGTGACCCTTGGATCAAACCGTCGAGATGCATCCTGGAGGTCGGTGGAAGTAGCTTGCAGAAGACGAAAGCGCGGGGGCTCCGTGGTTGACCGACCAATCATAGGGTGGGACCGGTCGGTCCCACCTGGTAGCCTCTCGCGGTTGTCGACCTCCTGGTGTCTTCTTGCGTCCTCTGGAGTCTTCTAGAATAATCCTGACGTGGCGGTTGCGTTATCTCTCATCGGTTTCCTTCTAGGGGAAGCAATCAGCGCTGGTTTCCTGGTTTAGTCCCTGCAGAATCACAATTCACCAAAACTCGTGGAATATTGTCAATTGAAACCCTAAACCTTTGTTGGTGATTGAATTCATGCCCTTTTCATATTTATTTATCCTTTAATTTTGATAGTTAACCAGTGTCAACAATTCCCCCAAGCTTATCTTTTGCTAGTCCCTTAGCAAAACCAAAACTTAACAATTGGATCAGGAGTTGCTACAATATCTTTACTTCTAACTAGTATACCTGCTGTTAAACAAAAATTCTCCGAAACATATCATGTTATTCTTCATGGGGCTTATACTTACTTCTACCTTAGATCCTAATAATTGAGAGATTGAACGATCAAATCAAGCACTATGTCTCCAGTTCTTTCGCTTCACCTTTATCCTGGAGTTTTAATTAATTTCAAAAACATTAATACATATGTTGTCAAATTAAACAATGGATCCAAAGAGAAAGTCACCAATCATTGAATCAAGAGTGCATGTGTATGGAAAATGGAGTCGGGTGCTCTTTTGAGTATATTCACTCTCTTCTGTCTATCAGAGACATATGGCTATTAGGCTAATTCTACTGTCAGGCACGTGCCCATTTTTTTCTGACATTTTTTTTCTTTTATTTTCGAGGTTCCGGACACTTGTCCCTTTTTATTTCCTCGGGATCTATCTTTTGAGGTTTCGGACACTTGTCCCTTTTTATTTCTCAGATCTTTTTTTCTTTTCTCTCTTTTTCTTTCTTTTTTTAATAGCCATATGCTTCCAACAAACTTCTGAGAGGGTAGCAACAGATAATTATGAGCATTATGCGGAAGATGGATGAAATGTGTAAGTGATCTCAATTCAATGGCATGATAAACTACTCACAGGGTCACAGAGCTTAATTTAACTCAATGCAATTATTAGTCATGTTTATATTTAGAAATCTCTGGAACTTAGTGTTGTTTAGAACAAGATAATCTCAGCTCAGATCATCACATGTCATATCCCAATTACCTAGACCTTAGATTAAGTATTTGCCAACCATATATTTAATTTTATTTTAAGGCATCATTATTATGAGGAGAACTCATGCTTTAAAGACTAGGTACTTGAAAGAAATTAGAAAGAGCAACTATTCATCATTTCCATACAAAAGATTAGAGAGAGAGGGTTTCTTCTTTGGTCATCAACTTGTTAAAACAAACTAGACACACTATTTTATTTATTTAATCTAACACACTTAAGATAGAGCTAATAGCAGTAATAATAATAATATACTAAAGACATACCTGATTTGTGAAGATAACGGGGATGCGTTTCCCCAAGCTGGTTTCCCTTCTAGTGTTGAGCCTTCATGTGCCCATATATTTTTGTCTCTTTTTTAACTAATGGTGAGCCTTCATGTGCTCACATATTTTTGTTCTTTTCTTTTTAAGGGTGAGCCTTCATGTGCTCACATATTTTTGGTGTTTTGAATTTATTATAGAATGAAAAACTTAAGAGGATAAAGATACTTACGTGGATACATGGGGGTGCCTTCCCCAAAGCTGAATGTTGACGTAGTCGTTCGATCTTGCAATGTAGCAGACTGACAGTGGGTATGTCCTTCCTCTATTAGAGCTTTGATTGATGTTGATGTTTGTTGAAACAGTGCTCTAGTAGTGGATGGAACATTCACTTGCTCGTCAGCTTGCTTGGTCTTTCAAATCCTTTTGGTGAAGGTACGGATATTTAGGTCCGACGAAACGAACCTTCCCTTGGTTCAGACCTCCCAAGGTATGTCAGACGTTTGGAAAGTTGTTATTGATTATACCTCTTAGGTGCAGACTTTTTCTTTCATACTTTCTTGGTCTGAGTCTTCACTTCCTGTGGTTCACTGTCTTGAGGTTTCTCTTGTTCTTTCTTTTCTAGGACAGTGGCGATAGCTTCTTCGTCATGATTGGCCTCTCTATTCTTGATAGTTTGTCTTCTTTGGTTTTGAGAGCGGCGTCTTTCACTTCTATTCTTCTTGAGTGCTTCATTAGGTATGTAGTTGATGAATAGCATCGTACCTTTCAGGAAAGTGAAAATGGATTTCCTCTTGTAGATGATTGTACTTGTAGCGTAGAGGAATAGTCTTCTTAGGATGAGGTGGACATCATCGTCTTCTCATGTCGAGGATCAAGAAGTCTGTGCTTCATGACCTCTAATTCTTACTACGACGTCTTCCATCATTCCTTCTTGTTTATGCCTCTTGATATGGTGTCACTCAAGTTCGTTCGTCCAGCAGTTTGTAGTGAAGCGTTAATTGTGGAAGCTGGCAACATCTTGCTCAGTGTGCATGTTCCTGTAGATCTAGGACCTTCACTCTGTAGAATTTGGAAGTGATAACCTTCTCCATGTTTACCCAAGAGTGTGTCCTGCTCATAAAGACAAGGTAGAGATCAAGTGCATAGGCTCTGTTGGTGAAAAACACCACAGAACCAAAAGTTTTTTTTATTTCTCTCTAACCTTAGGCATATTGCACAAGACAAAATTTTTGTTTATGTGTTATATTCAATTTTAACATGAGTGATAGGATCAGAGGATGAGCATAAAAGTAGCATCTTAAAATATTTAACAGATCAAATTACTTAACCCAAGGAAGGATAATCTATGCATAAAGTGTCGATCTTTTCATAATTGAGATATATCATCTTCCAAAGGTTAGATGCACAACATTTTAGCTCATTTAGTTAAGACAGTGAGATTCAAGAGAGTAAAGCTATGAACAAAGATCAAAGGACTGAACATGTTGAGTTGATTAGGTTGGATCAAGTGAGATGCAGCTTAAACATGTTTAGTTCTTTTATTATGTTCATACTAGAATCAAGAAGAAGCTTTTAAAGAGATGATTACTTACCTTGAAATATTACTTTGTCATTGGAAAATGATTGTGCTGAACCATCTTGTTGGAAGCTTCTCTTGTCTAGCTGGCTTGTCTTCTCTTGCTTGTCTCTAGCGTGATCTTGAAGGAGAAGATCCTAGTGGAATCAATCTTTTGAGGTATCGACCTTCCTTCTCTTGTGTCGACTTATCAGTGAAGGCGCATTGTTCTTCGAGTATGCTGACTAGGATCCCTTCTCTTTCTTGTATTAATTCTGTACAATGAGGATGTAGGGACAGTTCTGCATTCTTCTCTTGTCAACCTTTCTTGTTTTTTCTTTTAATCATTGGGTTGACAAGAGACTTGAATTTAGAGCTGCTACTTGAGTGTCTCCATGATAGTCTTTGTCTCTTAGTGTTACAACTGCGACTTGTTCTTTGAATAGTGTCTAGATGATGGAGATCTTATCAACTATTCTTCTTGATTTGCTGGCTCAGGTACTATCTCTCCATCTTCTAACTCTTGTGGTGCAGTGGCTTCATCCTTCATGATGCCCTCCTCAATTCTTGGCAGTTGGTTCTCCCTTCGACGTCTTCTCTTGGTTCTCTTTGGCTGCTCATAAGTGATGTAGTTGTTGAAGAATCAGCAAAAGATCTAAAAGTTGACTTCTCCAGGTCTGACAAAGATAACATTGATGGTGTTCAAGAACGATCTTTCAAGAATGAGTGGTGGATCATATTATTCTTCTCGACTGGGACAACATCTAGTGGTTTGTATCGATCAAAATGGTGGGTAGGAGATCAATATGTTTGAAGTTGTGTTTCTCCTTCCTCCCTTTGATTGTGAAACACATATAGACAATGGAATGTCTATCCCAGGCTGGCTTGTGATGTAGATGGATTCCCAAACAATATGCTCATGTGTTTGACTTGTAGATCTTGTTATTGTTGTAGTGGTACCATCTTGTCTCCCAAGCTAGCTCTTGATTAGAAAAGAGGATAACTCCCCACTTCTTGTCTTGATATCTTGGGCAATGATGGTTGCAGGCATAGGTTGTTTCATATGAGGTAAGTTGCATCCTGTTTGTCATCAGCGCCCAAGCAAGACTCAAAGCTAGGCTAGCACCATTTGTGATATGAGAGTAGGTTTGTGTGTCTATGGTTTGAGTTTGGATCTTCAATGTTTAGACCAAACCATGGATGAACAAAATTTCTCTCCTGCATAATGTTAGTGGATATATACCCGAGGGATTGCAAGAATTTGAAACATGGGTTGTTATCCATAACTTATGTATTATGTATCTATGCTAATAAAAAGATATTTTTAGGATTACTTTAGCATAGACTAGTATTTCATGTGTTGGCTGTACTTTAACATGATTTAAGGCAAACGATAACTTGCAGTAGAAGAATAAATAAACTTTGATACTCACAGTTCTTTCATCCATGATGAATGAGCTGAGTCTTCATTGTGCAAATTTGTTGAAGTTCATTCTACGCCTTGCTTCATCTCCGGGGTGAGTTCATCTCAGGACTTTCCCAAATTGATATTGAAAGTTTCCTACAGGGGTTAGTCCAACAAAATATCCAATATCCACTATAGCATACTGTCGGCTCAAAAACCAACCTAGACACCACGTCTAATTTGATTTAAGAGGGCATTTTAACCTAAGCATGCTTAAATTAAAAGGCCTTTGAAAGCAAGAACACCACTCCTAAACTAGGCACCATGCTTCATTTAAGAGATGTGTGAAAGTACTTCAAACCTAAACATATACTATAGCAAATGAAGGTAGCATTTAAGCATTAAAGAGATTTACTCAAATGGTGATGAAAGAGTATGATTAGTATATGAGAATGTCTTAAAGGTAGAGGCAACTAACATAGCAACATGGTAAGAGATGTTCTTACAAAGTCAATCCCCAAGCTTAGATTTGCAAAAATCAAGATTGGATGAATGTAATTCAATGTTGCATGATGATTAGTTGGACATACCTTGTGTTTGTCGTTCCTTCGAACTTTTGCTCCAGACCTGCAAAGGTTAGTGACAAGAATACCCGAAGGAATATTTTCACAATTATATTCCTATGCTCATTACAAGGACAGTGCCGCAGAAAGGTAGGCATAACTCATAACCAGGTATTATGATGGGGTGTAAGGATTCTACTGGTTATAGCTTGTGCTCATGGGGTAGTGATAAATAAGAGTGGAATTAAAAAATAACATTCATAAGAATGAAAACAAAAATAATGAAAAGACTGGGACAAAAAGGAAAAGATAAAAGTATAATACAAGGTTATACTTAAGACGTAAAATGATCTACCGTTCCCCGGCAACGGCACCAGAAATGCTTGTTGACACTAACATCGCTACCAAGAGTAGAGATAAACTCTATCCTCGGCAACGGCGCCAGAAATGCTTGTTGGTATAAATTAACGCACACTCTACTTTATCCGCAAGCGCACAGATAAGATCTACCGATGTAGCACTTCACCAGAGTAACCTAGATTAATATCGAACCCAAAGGAACGGATAGCGATGAGTCTCAAGTGTATAACCCCTGAGTGGCTAACAAGGACGAAGAATCTAGAAGCATAGAGGGGATTACTAAGGTTATCTAAATCCAACTTAAGAGTGATATGTTTATTATTCTTAATGGGGAAGTTGCCATAAAAGGTCACAAACATAGTATGAGTCTTTTATGCAAATGTATAATCCTACCGGGCCTACACACGGGTAAGTGGACTATAGAAGAATCAACAAGGCTATAAGAGTCACCCTTGCGAACTACCACTACTACCGGTGTTATAGGAGGCATTTATGAGCTATCAAGTCTAAGCACCACGCTTACACTATCCAACTACTCTAACTCTAGAATTAGAGTACTCAAAAGAGAGTCATAAACCTTAAGAATAATAAGAACAATAGCTCAAACTTAAATATAGATGTCGATTACCGAAACAATCATTGAAGCAAGTTGACGAAGAACTTAAATCCACATGTACAAGATGAAGAAGTTGATCCGACAGACCGGAGCTTCCTCTTGATCTCTTCCTCTCTCTCTCTTCTAGTTCTAAAATAAGACTAGGTTCTAATCCTACTAGAGGGGTATCTAGTCTTCTTCTTGATAGCTGGCTCTTGATTACAACTAGATGAACTAGATCTAATTCTAGATGAACTAGAAGAGATTCATCTAGAGGGACCTCTACTTCTACATTGGAACCCTAATTTCTGATGTGGAGATGAATAATGAAGAGGGAGATGCCTGGAGAGGGGGTTCTGGGGGCAGTTTATATAGCCCTGGGCGATGAACCGTGGCCCTTGGATCAAACCGACTTGAGGTACGGTCGAGATGCATCCTGGAGGTCGGTGGAAGTAGCTTGCAGAAGACGAAAGCGCGGGGGCTCCGTGGGTGACCGACCGGTCATACGGTGGGACCGGTCGATCCCACCTGGTAGCCTCTTGTGGTGGTCAACCTCCTGGTGTCTTCTTGCGTCCTCTAGAGTCTTCTAGAATAATCCTGACATGGTGGTTGCGTTATCTCCCATCGGTTTCCTTCTAGGGGAAGCAATCAGCGCTGGTTTCCTGGTTTAGTCCCTGCAGAATCACAATTCACCAAAACTCGTGGAATATTGTCAATTGAAACCCTAAACCTTTGTTGGTGATTGAATTCGTGCCCTTTTCATATTTATTTATCCTTTAATTTTGATAGTTAACCAGTGTCAACACAAAGCCAAGGCAGCTGGGACAGTTGATCCGAAGAAGGAAATGTCAGTTGAAGAGTATCAGGAGATGGAAGGAAAGAAGAAAACTGATCAGCATGATCATCCTGAGACTTCGAGAGCTGGTGAGACAAGGAGGCGTCCTACTGTCAGAATCCTATTAAACAAATAGCAGCATCAGAAGGAAAAAAATCAAATGCGTAGATAGAGGGATGAGCAGGTGTACCAAGAGTGGCTTGAAGAGTAAGAATATAGAAGGTCCCGTGAAGAAGAAAGGTGTATCAGAGACGAAGAGAAAAACATTGGGATTGCCCTTTCTTCAGGCACTGTTGGAACGAAGGGTTGAAGCTTCCAACTCTTTGGAACTGTCCAGAATGCAGTGAGCAATATTGGGAGTATAGGTAGTCGAGAGACAATCGCCGATCTGTACACAAAAGAATAAGGTTTGAAAGAACAGATCGGCGCATAAAAATGAAAATGTCCATGATCGGTTGGGAGTAAGAGTAGCTGATCAAGACAAAAAGTGTGTTTGGCAAGAAGGGCAGTGGTGTCCAGGTGGTCGGACCAAAAGCCAGAAGCATCGGGTTCAGAGATTGAGAAACGATAAAATTCAGAAGAAGAAACCCAAAGCCTGGCAGGTAAAGCAAGCAACCGATAAGGGTAAAGGAGAGCCATCGGCTAATATTTTTGCTACATTTATGTTGCCTGCTGAGTTCAGATCCACTGACCAACAAGAAGAGTCAGATAATGAAGAAGCGGTAGCCCAATGGATCTACCAAGCAGAAGAGGCTATGTTTGAAAAGCCTAAAAAGCACTCTCACTTAAAGGCTTTATATTTAAAAGGGTTTGTTGATGGGAGGCCTCTGAGCAGAATGTTAGTCGATGGAGGTGCAGCTGTTAATATCATGTCATATACTACATTGAGGAAGCTTGGGAAGACTGCAGAGGACCTAAGCCAAACTGATATGAGATTAACAGATTTTGTTAGGAATGTATCAACTACCAAAGGAGCTGTGTGTGTTGAATTAACAGTTGGTAGCAAAAGCTTGCCTACTACCTTCTTTGTGGTTGATGCAAAGGGCTCATACAGTATGCTTTTGGGAAGAGATTGGATCCATGCCAATTGCTATGTTCCATCTACAATGCATCAGAATGTGATACAATGGATCAGAGACACTGTGGAGGTAATACCAGCCGATTCAACTGTAAGCATTGCATATTCTGACCCCATTGTCTGGAACTTTGACAATGTGGAGTGCTTCTTTGGGAAGTGCATGAAGGAGGTTTCATCAAGATGTTTGATGATGGCCAACAGCCGATCCAAGCAGTCAGCTTCAAAAAATATATTTAATGGATTATTTAGTCAATGAAGATAAAGGTAAGATGGGCAAGGGTTTTACGTCGGCCGATGAATTAAAAGCTGTTGATATTGGAGATGATGATAAACCAAGGATGACATATATTAGTTCCAAGTTAGATCATAAGTTTAGACAAGGATTTGTTTCTGTTATAACTTGTTGAGCTAGTTGATAGCCGATACTAAAGTATCGCCTTCAGAATAAAAATAGCCGATACACAATATATTGCCTTTAGCAGCAAATGATAGCCGATGCAAAGGAAGCATCGCCTTTAGAACAAAAAAATAGAGGATCAAAGAGATTAGAAAAATTCCAAAGCATTAAGACTTAGTGCATCAACGAGGAAGACATCGACAAACATTTATATATACATACGAATTATTAAAGCCTGACGATGCCGGAACAGGTTGCAGGAGTTTGATTGTTCGAACAGACATGATCCAAATTTATAGATAAAACATAAAATACAATTAATTCAGGTGGAGCTTGTTTAGGAGGTCCTCCAGGTGCGTCACCTCCACCACGGCGAGCCCCAGCGACTCAAACTTCTCCACCAACTCCCTGAAGTCATCCCTTGTCCTGGTGCCGATGAAGGAGGGAGCCACTTCTCCGAAGATATCCGCCCTGCTGAGCTCTGCTCCGGCTAGGGCGAAGGTGGCGCTGTGGTGGACGACATGAAGGACCAGTTCCCTGATGCACGGCCTGACGTCTTCGAGGCGCGCCTTTAGTGTCGCCCCTTGGGCATTCACAAAATCGGCGGTCACTGTGGCCATACCCGGGAGGAAATCAAGTTGACTCTGGAGCTCTGCCGGTGAACAAAAAGGGATTAGTAAAAATAGCCGATTTAGTTTATATGGGTACAAAACGGCTAAAATTCAAGCAGACGGTAACAAAGATTGAATGAAAGACTATGTATAAGTAATTGGATCAAACTGAGAATGACAAATCAAAAAGTCTGAGATGATTATACCTATGACCCTGGCGTCGGAGGCCTCCAGATGCTCCAACACACTATTGAGGCATGCGCGGAGAACTTCTAACTCCTCTTCAGCTTGAGTGGCCCGACGACGCTCTTCCTCCAGAAGGCGCCAGGTGTTTGAGTAGTCCCGGATGAAACGTCAGACGTCTCCATCTAGGACCAGGTCGCTGTCCGCCGGAGGCCGACTGGGGCCTTGGCCATCCACCAGAGGAGGAGGGCTATGAAGAGAAAAAAGGTTAGGGTTTTTCTCGAAACAGGAAGGACCTTGAATTCGAAGAAGATGGTCATGAGAAAGATTATCACCCGAACACATGACGATGAGTTGCCAGAGGCCATTAACGGAGTCCTCCTTGGCCGAGCGCTTACCGCGGTTGTCCGCCATAGATCTCGCTTGTTGATTGAAGGAGAAGAGTCGGTGGTTGAGGAGAGCAAAGGCCGAAGAAGGAGGCGGTAAATGCGTAATGTGTTTGGAGGTCGGCAGTTTCGTATTTATAAGTGACAACGGGAAAGCAAAGAGGCACCGGTTTGAGAGCCTTCAGATCTAGATCATATGATGAATCAACTAAGAAACTAACAAAAGGTCGTTCGGATACTGATCGGCTAAAATAGCTGATGAGGAACCACGTGAATACCATCGGCTAAGACAGCTGATATGAATATTGGAAGCCTTGGCAGAGTAAATAATAACAGTAATATCATCTATGGAGCAATGGGCTAAGAGTTGAGATTACAGAGCATTGTTTGTCTAGTAGGAAAGTTACATGTTCAGAGCTAATTTCAATGCATCAAGAGCGTTGGAACGGATGATATCCATGTCGGCTATCTTCTTTTGGTCCTCTTCACTTGAGCCTAGAATTGGTTTCTTCTTAGTTTTGATATCCTGAAGCTCATTGTGAAGAGATGTCATCTTTTTCTTTTTATATTGAAGCATGATTGGGATCTTAGCTAGACTTTCCCTTTTCAGCGCAATTTGTTCATTGATGGCTCGGAGCCTTTCTGTCAGTTGATCCCTTTCAGACTCTAGAGAAAATAAGCTGCCGATGAGGACAGTAGAGTTAGTATTCAGTTGATCTATTGCGTCCTTCATATATACCATGTTGGAGATACATTGTTGCTCTTTATTTGGTAGTTCAGGCTGGGCTTCACGTGCCGTAAGTTTAGCCTTGGCTTCAGAAAATTCTGGCTGGAGAAACTCTATATGGGCAACAAAAACCAAAGTTCTATTGAGGTCATCTGGTATATCATCTTTGATCAAGTCAAAAATGTCCCTGATTCTTTTTGCATCTTGCACCAGATCGACTATATTAGCTTCTAAGAGGGGAAGCAACATTTGGAGCCAAGCTCTGACTTCTTCAGAAAATTTACTTGAAGATTCTGGCGCAGAAGTTTCTTCTTCATCCATATAATCTTTCAGGTCAAAAGGAATGACAAGAGAAGAAGATTGTTCTTGTTCCTATGCAGATAAAATATGTGAGTAACTGTAGATAGGAACTATTAAAAGGAAGAAATGTTGTTTGAAATACTTGTCCAGATGGGATAATTTGAGAATCAGGAGCAGCCGATGAAGACTCAGGGAGTATATCTAAAATAAATATCTATTAATATGAAATAAAGGGTCATCGGCTAAAGAAGAAATTATACCTGATGATGGTAGATGAGACTCTTGACGAATATCAGGAGAGGGGGCAGATCAAATTCTACATTTTGAGTTTCAATTTCCTGTGTACCTTGCTCCTGAAATTTTAAAAGAAGAAGAGTCAGAAATCAGAGTCCACACGTAAAAGGAAGAAAGGCAGTTTTCCTTACTTCTATGGTGGCACCCTTAATTGGTGATGATTGATTGCCTTCAAAAGTTTTCTTCTTCTTCTTCTTTGATGTGATCTTGGTTTTGGACTTGTCAGTTTTTGGTTTCTTGGCCTTGGAAGGACCAACCTCCTTTATAAAAGTACTAAGGGGTTGGTCATCAGGAATCTCGGCAGCTTTCCTCTTCATTATTGTTTTTGTGGTGGGAGCATCACAACCTATTCTTGGATTTGGACACCATATATTATAATTTACCTTGGGAGGATTCAAATTGGCTAGATCCTGCAAGCATTCATAGTGGTGTCAGATAGGCAAATATTGAAGATACAGAATCTAGAGAAGAAGGGAAGCAAAAAAGCATACTTCATCAGTTGCCTAAAAATCTGAGTCCAGCTTAAGGCAATAAGTAGATACACCCTCATTAAAGAGATGGATGCTCCATTGTTTCCACCAACTGTTGAAAGAAGATGAAGCAAAAGGTCGGCAATTCCATTCTTTAACCATCTTCAGGGAGACAGAGCTGAAAGATTCTGTCATATTCCAATGCAGTATCTACTGCCTCCCTTGGTTTCAACTTGTCAGCAAAGAAAAGAGCTGGGGGCACTTGGTCAAAACCCATCTGCCTGGCTGCTACAACAGGGTGGTAGAATTCATAAGACATTGGAGGTTTTTCCCTACCATGCCTGATTTCGATAGGCAAGAGACAAGGTTTGATCAGCTAGCATAGAATTTTCAAACCCTCATCATCACATTCTGTTTGAAATCTGAAAGAATATGGATTTTCAAGCTCTGTGATGTCTGAATATTAAAACCAATTGAAGATACCCAATAGAATGTTTTAAAGAAGAAGTTGATTGATTCGTCAATAGATACCATGGTTGCAGCTTCTCCAAATGAAGTACACCTTCTTGTCTTAGCCTTATCAGCTAATTGTTTTTCTTAATTCTCTGGATAAGTTGATGAAGGAAAAGACAGGGTCCTTAAATCTGGGTCTGTCAGCTTGTGGAAGTGGAGATTGAGCCAGAGCTGAAGAAACCACCAAGGTCCAGTTATTGATGGAATGTTTTCATTCTCCATCAAACATTGAGATACTTTGTTCAGCATACTATACAAAGCACCCAAGAGGTATTTTCCAAGAGATATGTTTGAATTCACTGGCAATATCTCTGCTAATGCCAGGAAATTAGAAGTTGGACCACAACTCTGCCCACAGAACAAATATTTCTCCAACCACATGTTCAAAAAGGTTATATGCTCTCTTTCTAAAAATACTGTTCTGAGGAGTATTGAAAGTGGCAATGTAGCCAGACCAACCACCTGATTTAAGATTTCTAAGTTTTGTGGAAAGTTTGGTCTGAAGATTGTGGGGATTAATGGACCTAGTGACATTCAAGCCGGCAAGCATATGCGCATCGGCTAAAGTTGGAGTTATGAGACCTTTGTGACGGAACCGCCCAATAATGTGGCCCACTTGCACACGTCATCGTCATAGGGAGCCCAATGACTGTGCAAATGAAACACGTTACTGGAAAGATCCGTCGGGTGTCCCCGAGGGGACCCCGAATTACTCACGAGCCACAGGACCATCATCATGAAGGTTGGAATAATTACAACATTACAACAGTTGATACAAAATACCATCGGAGTGCGGAAGCAAGATAGATAAACTTTACAAATTATGAAGATGTTACTTTTTACATAAAAATAACTGGTATTGCGGAAGTAGAGTAGTATGACAGAACCACACTTAGGCGGAGTACCTAAGTTGGAGAAGAGGAACAACCAGATCACGTCAAGCCCACTGACATGATCATGATCAACACCACCTAATAGAAACCTGCAACAGGGGATTAACAAACCCTGAGTACTGGGGTACTCAACAAGACTTACCCGACTAAAGAAAAAGGGAGAAGACTCAGGAATGAAAGGCTTAGGGTAGTCAAGGTAAGGCTTAAGTATTTTGCAGAAAAAGCATTTTGTAAACCTTGTTTTATTTTGGAAAGATTCAAGCATTTCTCAATTCTTCATTGTCCATGATTCATTTTACATTTCAAAACATACCTAGTTGAGAACCACTCTCCGTTGACAGTCAGTGACCAAGTCTCCATAACCGAGGAGCAACGTTAATCCGGATAAATAATACTCAGCTGAGGATCCCTATCCACACTGCATATGTAGCACCCAAGCTTGCATATGCCAACTCGTCTACCACGATTCCTCCAAGATTGGGCCCGGTCCTACGCCACCCGGAAGTACAGTACACCACTCCTATCCAGGTACGACGACCACGTGGGTACATGCTACTTCCGCCATCTCTCCACTCCCAGTGCGCGGTTGTCGGTCCAATAAAGGATTCCTCGGAGCCAGAGCTTTCCGTAGTATGTGAATAGTTGCAAGTCTTGGCCAGCAGGCCCCCATACGGATGGTCCCTAATTTTCCAGCCAGAACTATACCTTGGTCATATCTCACCCAAGCGTAATAGTCCTGTCAGTTTTTCAACCCTGTCCCGGTCGGTGTCAACTGTTGAGTCCCGGACTACAACATGACGGCACCGTACGCGCGGACAACCTCTTCTCGACAATGACCACATGCTAGCTAGGCAAGCAGTCATCGAACGAGAAGTAAAGCCAAATTCCCATAAAGATTCTTTCAGTGATCACACTTTTGAAAATGGCATTTTATTGCAAATCTATAGTATAGCATCACTAAGCATTTTGCAAATAGTTTTAAAGCAGGGCTGGTGGATCTTCTGGTGGAGGTAAATAATGCAGGTAATAGGTCATCACACAACTCCTATAACCTAATGCAGTAGTTTAACTCAAAAGCATTTAAGGAAAACATTTTATAAAACCAAGGAAGGGTTAAATGCACCGGGGCTTGCCTTCGTTGCAGGGAAGATAAGATCCAAGAAAGATTGACACAAGTTAGTTCGTTTGCTGCTTGAAGTTAAGTCTTTTTCGACGAAGCCTGTCCAACAAGAACCCTCCTCCGAGGCTCGTTCGACAATGGTGAACACCAGAGCTTGATCAACACGACCTCAACACTCTTGGATACTACACGTGGATAAATGATGTATGCTTTAACATGATGCCATGGAATGCATGCTAAGGTGCAGGACAAGACTACTGATTCTAGAGTACAACTTTCTAACATGTGAGTAACTTCTAGGATAGACATAAAGATTAATTATCTTTATCTTTTTAAGCAAGATTAAATAAACTTATTAAGCATTATTTACAAAACATTACAAGGCATCACAATCATCATAGACCAGAGGGGTGGGGTCTATGAACAGCAAACAATCCAAAAGGTCACACCATGATTACTTTTCTGTTTTTCCTAATTTATTTTAAAAGATCATTTTATACAGTTGTCCCAAAATTTACCAAATTAATCTCATAGGTTCATCATGGTGTAAATAGATGACAAAACAAATTTCATGACCTTTGGAGCTATACATGTTTTACTAAAAACCTAAAACTATCCATTTATTAATTAAAAGGAGGATTTTTCATATTTTAAACTTTGCAGAAAAGTAGAGTTTCTTATTTTTCTAAAATACTACACAGAGCAAGGAACACACAACATTTATCTCCAGATTTTTAGAACAACAGATTAAACCTCACAAAAAGAAGAAAACAAAACACTATTCATATTTTTAAAAGAAAAGGAATACTGTGCTTCTCTCGAGGCTCGGCGCGCTTGCCTGTAAGGCGGACAGCGGACCGGTCGCTCGAGGTCTCGGCTGGGAAGGCAGAGGGTGGGGATAGCTTCGCGGGCTCACCAAGAGTTGGAAACGAGGCTCGGCGAGGCGGTGCAAGGGTCGGAGGCGGGAGCTCGATGGTGGCGAGGCCTCGGCGGAGGCTCGGCTAACCTCTCGAGGGTAGCCTCGGCGTGCTCGAGGCTCAGTCCGAGGTGGCTGCGATTCGCCCGAGGCTGAGGGTGGGGCTCGGCTGCTTCGAGGGGGCGCGGTTCGCAGGCGTGCTCGAGGGTGAGGCTCGAGGGGACGCTCGAGGGTGAGGCTCGAGGCTGGCCTTGGCATGTTCGAGAGATGCGGCTCGAGGGATGTGGCTCGAGGGGACGCTCGAGGGTGTGCGGTTCGAGGGTTGGCTCGAAGGTTGGCTCGAGGGTGAGGCTCGAGCGATTCGCCGGAGTTGGAGGGGAGTCGCTGCGCCGGCGAAGGAAAGGACGGAGGGGTGAAATTGGTGGCTTGGGAAGGTGGAGAAGCTCAAGGCGAAGGCAGTGGCGGCCTTGGCGGGCGCTGGGGCTGCCTGATGGCTTGGGTTGGCGAGGAAGTGTTGGTGGTGGCAATGGGGAGCTTGGTGGCTTTTATAGGCGCGGGGTGATGCCGGGGTCCGGGCGAAGGACGGTGGGGTCCGGGCGAAGAGGACGGTGGGGGTCCGGGCAAGAGGACGGTGGGGGTCCGGGCAAGAGGACGGTGGGGGTCCGGGCAAAAGGACGGTGGGGGTCCGGGCAAAAGGACGGTGGGGGTCCGAGCAAAAGGACGGTGGGGGTCCGGGCAAAGAGAGGTAGGGGCCGGGTGAGGATGAGGTAGGGGTCCTCCAGCTGTGCATAGTGAAAACCTATTCTTCTTTTGAAATCTTGAAAATTACTCCTAAACTTTGAACTGCACAAAGAAAACTCAAAACACCAAAGTTGTTTAGAATTTGAGATCTACAACTTTGCTAAAAGGACCAACTTCAAATTTTGAACAACTTTTGAATTAGAAAAAGGGGTAAAACTAGAGTTTGGAAATTTGGGGTTTTTCAAAAGGAATTTAAATTTTATTTTGATTTTTGAATTTTGGTCCTCATAACACAGCATCAAAACACTTAACTGAACAAGATCTACACAAAAATTAAGCAAACTTAAATGCATGGCAAGAATGATTAAAGACTAATGATGATGACATGTCAGGTTAATTACTTATTAAACACCAGAGGTGTTACAGCCTTCCCCCCTAAAAGAAATCTCGTCCCGAGATTTAAGAAGTGCTTAAAGGCTGGGGTTGAGTAATGAAAAAGGAAATGTGTCACACTTGTTTCTCGCAAGGAGTTCACAAGGCAACTGGGTTGCGGTTGGGATTACAACTGGGATCAGAATGCGGTTGCAAGTAGCAAGGTAGAAGACATTTGAGTGGAGCAAGAAAAATTATCAAGAACCAAGAGAGAGCGTACATTAGCTGTGGGTTATAATGGATCATAACTGTAGACCTCGATACCTGCGCGCACCCAATGGAAACTTGTGCAATCCGGCACACAGGATTCTTTGGGTTCCGTCGCGGCACCGTGGTCGCCAATCATGGCACCATAATAGAGCACAACTTCTATATCCCTCATTTCAATAAGAAGGAAATTATAACCAGAAACAAAGGTTGGTTATAACTACAAGGAAAGTGGCTTTGAACTCCCTTTCGGGCATTCAGAAATGAAAGCACTTTCATAGTGGACTAGAAGGAATTATGACTATAGGCCTGGATATTAGCGAGCACCTGGCCGTAACGCTCTATGGTGGCCATCCATAGGCGACTTCAGGTTCCCACGCTTTTATCCGGTCCATAGATCAGGGTCCTTTCAAAGAACACAATTTCAATAACTTTCAACCACCATTCGTCGTTTTCACGACACCAAGCAACCAGCACATGCCAATTCAAGGCATGACACACGCTTTCCAGAAGAACCAAGGACTTTACCATGATTCTGACTTTATGTGGTAGAGTGTATGAAAGATATCCAAAAATTCCCAAGGATTAGGAACTTATGGAATGAAAGTAGCAAGAGCAACAGAATCTAGGGACGATCAACTATCGGGGATCATAGCTGCTTTTAGAATTTAGAGAAGAAGCACATTTTATTATTATGCATGATATGATGCATGCTCGTCCTATACGACCTCTCACTGACAGGAGATCTCTGTCTGTTAGTTAGATATAGGGCTATACTTTATATACTAGCTTCACTGACTTGGTACCTTCTGTCGGAATCACTAGTATAGTCTTCACGAAGTCTTCCAGCAAAGCAAGAAACTTAGGGAAGGATCATTTTTAATTTGTTACTTCAAAAAAAACTTTTAGATTAAGGAACCATTTTGAAGTTTTTCAAAGTAATGTTGTAACCAGTCTTCCCTTGATGACAATCCTGCTCCGATACCATTCTGTGACGGAACCGCCCAATAATGTGGCCCACTTGCACACGTCATCGTCATAGGGAGCCCAATGACTGTGCAAATGAAACACGTTACTGGAAAGATCCGTCGGGTGTCCCCGAGGGGACCCCGAATTACTCACGAGCCACAGGACCATCATCATGAAGGTTGGAATAATTACAACATTACAACAGTTGATACAAATACCATCGGAGTGCGGAAGCAAGATAGATAAACTTTACAAATTATGAAGATGTTACTTTTTACATAAAAATAACTGGTATTGCGGAAGTAGAGTAGTATGACAGAACCACACTTAGGCGGAGTACCTAAGTTGGAGAAGAGGAACAACCAGATCACGTCAAGCCCACTGACATGATCATGATCAACACCACCTAATAGAAACCTGCAACAGGGGATTAACAAACCCTGAGTACTGGGGTACTCAACAAGACTTACCCGACTAAAGAAAAGGGAGAAGACTCAGGAATGAAAGGCTTAGGGTAGTCAAGGTAAGGCTTAAGTATTTTGCAGAAAAAGCATTTTGTAAACCTTGTTTTATTTTGGAAAGATTCAAGCATTTCTCAATTCTTCATTGTCCATGATTCATTTTACATTTCAAAACATACCTAGTTGAGAACCACTCTCCGTTGACAGTCAGTGACCAAGTCTCCATAACCGAGGAGCAACGTTAATCCGGATAAATAATACTCAGCTGAGGATCCCTATCCACACTGCATATGTAGCACCCAAGCTTGCATATGCCAACTCGTCTACCACGATTCCTCCAAGATTGGGCCCGGTCCTACGCCACCCGGAAGTACAGTACACCACTCCTATCCAGGTACGACGACCACGTGGGTACATGCTACTTCCGCCATCTCTCCACTCCCAGTGCGCGGTTGTCGGTCCAATAAAGGATTCCTCGGAGCCAGAGCTTTCCGTAGTATGTGAATAGTTGCAAGTCTTGGCCAGCAGGCCCCCATACGGATGGTCCCTAATTTTCCAGCCAGAACTATACCTTGGTCATATCTCACCCAAGCGTAATAGTCCTGTCAGTTTTTCAACCCTGTCCCGGTCGGTGTCAACTGTTGAGTCCCGGACTACAACATGACGGCACCGTACGCGCGGACAACCTCTTCTCGACAATGACCACATGCTAGCTAGGCAAGCAGTCATCGAACGAGAAGTAAAGCCAAATTCCCATAAAGATTCTTTCAGTGATCACACTTTTGAAAATGGCATTTTATTGCAAATCTATAGTATAGCATCACTAAGCATTTTGCAAATAGTTTTAAAGCAGGGCTGGTGGATCTTCTGGTGGAGGTAAATAATGCAGGTAATAGGTCATCACACAACTCCTATAACCTAATGCAGTAGTTTAACTCAAAAGCATTTAAGGAAAACATTTTATAAAACCAAGGAAGGGTTAAATGCACCGGGGCTTGCCTTCGTTGCAGGGAAGATAAGATCCAAGAAAGATTGACACAAGTTAGTTCGTTTGCTGCTTGAAGTTAAGTCTTTTTCGACGAAGCCTGTCCAACAAGAACCCTCCTCCGAGGCTCGTTCGACAATGGTGAACACCAGAGCTTGATCAACACGACTTCAACACTCTTGGATACTACACGTGGATAAATGATGTATGCTTTAACATGATGCCATGGAATGCATGCTAAGGTGCAGGACAAGACTACTGATTCTAGAGTACAACTTTCTAACATGTGAGTAACTTCTAGGATAGACATAAAGATTAATTATCTTTATCTTTTTAAGCAAGATTAAATAAACTTATTAAGCATTATTTACAAAACATTACAAGGCATCACAATCATCATAGACCAGAGGGGTGGGGTCTATGAACAGCAAACAATCCAAAAGGTCACACCATGATTACTTTTCTGTTTTTCCTAATTTATTTTAAAAGATCATTTTATACAGTTGTCCCAAAATTTACCAAATTAATCTCATAGGTTCATCATGGTGTAAATAGATGACAAAACAAATTTCATGACCTTTGGAGCTATACATGTTTTACTAAAAACCTAAAACTATCCATTTATTAATTAAAAGGAGGATTTTTCATATTTTAAACTTTGCAGAAAAGTAGAGTTTCTTATTTTTCTAAAATACTACACAGAGCAAGGAACACACAACATTTATCTCCAGATTTTTAGAACAACAGATTAAACCTCACAAAAAGAAGAAAACAAAACACTATTCATATTTTTAAAAGAAAAGGAATACTGTGCTTCTCTCGAGGCTCGGTGCGCTTGCCTGTAAGGCGGACAGCGGACCGGTCGCTCGAGGTCTCGGCTGGGAAGGCAGAGGGTGGGGATAGCTTCGCGGGCTCACCAAGAGTTGGAAACGAGGCTCGGCGAGGCGGTGCAAGGGTCGGAGGCGGGAGCTCGATGGTGGCGAGGCCTCGGCGGAGGCTCGGCTAACCTCTCGAGGGTAGCCTCGGCGTGCTCGAGGCTCAGTCCGAGGGTGGCTGCGATTCGCCCGAGGCTGAGGGTGGGGCTCGGCTGCTTCGAGGGGGCGCGGTTCGCAGGCGTGCTCGAGGGTGAGGCTCGAGGGGACGCTCGAGGGTGAGGCTCGAGGCTGGCCTTGGCATGTTCGAGAGATGCGGCTCGAGGGATGTGGCTCGAGGGGACGCTCGAGGGTGTGCGGTTCGAGGGTTGGCTCGAAGGTTGGCTCGAGGGTGAGGCTCGAGCGATTCGCCGGAGTTGGAGGGGAGTCGCTGCGCCGGCGAAGGAAAGGACGGAGGGGTGAAATTGGTGGCTTGGGAAGGTGGAGAAGCTCAAGGCGAAGGCAGTGGCGGCCTTGGCGGGCGCTGGGCTGCCTGATGGCTTGGGTTGGCGAGGAAGTGTTGGTGGTGGCAATGGGGAGCTTGGTGGCTTTTATAGGCGCGGGGTGATGCCGGGGTCCGGGCGAAGGACGGTGGGGGTCCGGGCGAAGAGGACGGTGGGGGTCCGGGCAAGAGGACGGTGGGGGTCCGGGCAAGAGGACGGTGGGGGTCCGGGCAAAAGGACGGTGGGGGTCCGAGCAAAAGGACGGTGGGGGTCCGGGCAAAGAGAGGTAGGGGCCGGGTGAGGATGAGGTAGGGGTCCTCCAGCTGTGCATAGTGAAAACCTATTCTTCTTTTGAAATCTTGAAAATTACTCCTAAACTTTGAACTGCACAAAGAAAACTCAAAACACCAAAGTTGTTTAGAATTTGAGATCTACAACTTTGCTAAAAGGACCAACTTCAAATTTTGAACAACTTTTGAATTAGAAAAAGGGGTAAAACTAGAGTTTGGAAATTTGGGGTTTTTCAAAAGGAATTTAAATTTTATTTTGATTTTTGAATTTTGGTCCTCATAACACAGCATCAAAACACTTAACTGAACAAGATCTGCACAAAAATTAAGCAAACTTAAATGCATGGCAAGAATGATTAAAGACTAATGATGATGACATGTCAGGTTAATTACTTATTAAACACCAGAGGTGTTACAACCTTGCCTGAACATGAAAGCATTGAAAGTGCTAGACCAAAAATAGCAGGTAGCCTTCAGCATCGGTTCATTCTTCTTCATGTCAGATAAAGATAGAGTGATACATTGGTTCAGATTGCGAAGAATCTAATCTGGCTTTTTCTTGGCTTCAACTTTAATCAGCCAATCCCTCCAGCTTGGGATGATCGATGGTCAGTTCCTGAAGGGAGTTTTGCTCCAGTATTCTGACTTCAAATTAGAATTTTTGAAGGGCACCCTCTGAGTCCCAGCGATGATAACTTCAGTAGGGTCGGGGTTGCCTACTGGGCCAAGAAAGAAGTCGTTCGGACTATCATGTACAAGGAGGATTTGGTCGTGAAGCACCTAAATTTTGTGAAAAATATGAGAAGGGTGCGTGAAGCGGAAAATCACTAGAAAAGGAGGAGACATTGAAGCAGGATTTCTTACCTCAGGAATGGAATCTAGGGTCGCCATTTGATTTGCAAGGACGTTGAACTTGGGGTTCTTGAAGATTTTGCTCAAAATCGCGTGGCGGTGGATTTGTTTGAGGGCTAGGGTTTGAAAGCTGATTGGGGAAAAGAACAACGGTTGGAACAAGAAGACCCGGCTGATCGGCTAAAAGGGGTAAGGAATGGCAATTTCAGGAATAAAATAAATTTCAACTCAAAATGGGGGGCATGTGTTGACACCAGATTTTGGATCAAAGAAGACTTTTCCATTTGTGAACATAAGTGTCTGGCTAATTAAGGAAATCAGCAAAAAAGGGGGAAAAGCTTGTTTTAAGTCAAGACACAATTAGAAGATTTGCGTGGACCAGACTCAACGGGCTTAGAAGACATGTCGGGTTCGACCAGAGGAGTTGATGTCCGGATCATATTTTATTTATATTATAATGTATCCTACTCATGTTAGAATATGAGTCTATCAGGTTATAAATAGCTAGAGACCTAGTTTTTGTAGCGAAAGAATCAATCAAACAATTCTTCGGCCACCGACCAAAAACCTCGGAGTAGGAGTAAAGTAGATCTCGGCGAAACCTTCAAACAAGCAGGGCTGCATCGGCTAGATCGAACTCTGATTTGCTTGTAAGTTTTACCAATGACTCGTGTTATCATTCAATAAGGCTGTATTTGGCATCGACCAAACTCTTGTTAAGCTATGACATGGTTTAGTTATCAGTTTAAGCTCGTCTTTTATAAGACTATCTTGACTTCGATCAATCTCTTGCATTAGTCGATCTTGGCTAGTTATGGGCTCTATTAGGTTTGGTAATCTAATAGATTAATTAACTTATTGATATTGTTCATGCTTTTAAAAGGTTTATTATTTGTTTCAACAATATCTTGTCCAATCGAGATTGATAAGTTAGCTTAAGCTTAAATTCTGCCTAGATCGGTTATCTAAGACTTTTTTCGTGGTCAAAGGAAATAGCCGATCTAGATCCTCATTGACTAGCTTATCAATCTCGATTGTTACATGCTGTGCGTTCGAGATATCTGTTTAAATTATGGTTTAATCTGAGAATAAGTAGATTTGGTTTAATATGCTTGTTATGGCTGTATTTTTGAACCCCACTGATAGGCATGTTAGAGTAGATTTGCTTAATCTTGGTTTAGTTTTTAGTTATGACAGATAGATCTTGTTCGTGCTTCATGGACCCTGTATCGGCTAAAATAGCCGATCTAGTTATGCTTCCTTCATAACATGTATGTCTTTATGGTCTAAAGCTGGCGAATTTATTAATCATATCAGACGTAATCTAACTTGGTCATCATTATGGCTGCATGGAGACACCTCACTGTTGATGATTAGGTTATTTTGTTGATCTTATGGCTATATGGAGACACCCCACTGTTAACAAGCAGAATTGCTGATACGATTAGTCAATTCTTTAGTTTTATGCTATTTTGACATACATGTAGATCCATAATCTTTTACCAGCTAAAGTTTAATCGGCTAGACGTTTTCTTATATTTTTATACATCTCAAGTAGTCGTTTTATTTTATCAACGTTATATGCTTCATTCTTTTGGGAGTTGACTTTATAGTTAAAATCCTTTGACAATGGCTATCTCAGAGCCGAACACCTTGGGACTGTCTGGCATCAAACTGGCAGGTTCCACAATTTGGCATTGTTTTCTTTCCCCTCATCAATTGCAGGTCAAGTTGACTAGCACGCCTTGGAGTCGTTCTCGCCAAGAGTCGGCACCGCTATCGTTCGAAGGTCCAGGAGATCTGAACCCTGCTTTGCATGTTCTTTGAGGACTGTGCACGAGTGTGTTGGCGTCCTAAGAGTACCAACTTTTTGCATCAACACCTAGGCTTGCACATGTAAGCGTCCTCAGACACTTGGGATCCAGTCAATCATCCTGCACATATGGCCACTTTGGATTCATGTTGCACGATTTCCACTGAGTGATCAACAGGCAGTCTGAATGAACGGTAGCGACAACTACAACAGACCCTCACTCCATTAATGATACATTGTTCCCACTAATAATTGTCAATCTTACTGCAGACGGGGCCAATCTTCAAATCCGATACACACTGTACCAGCAACCTAAAGATGGTCAGGGTGCGGGGCCTTCTGGACAATTAGATGCACAAGGAGCAGATCGTCGAAAAATAGGTATATGTGGTACACAACCAGTCTACAAATCACTCCTACCGTCATACTTGAGAACTAAGACAATCCAAAACTGCACTACCTCATGTAGGTCTCCTGATGGAATCACCCTCCGATTCATTAGAAGAAGATGACACCATAGTACCGGAGACACCACTAGGCAACCTCGAAGATGGCACCAAAGTACTTTCGTCACAAGAAGGCACTGAACTCCTTTCCAACTATGACAATTAACCTGCACTCCTACATCCCCGGTCAGCCATCTCGTGTGTGGTCTCTAGCTACAACCCCGACCTGCTCAGTGTGTTTGTATATATCTTCTTAACCATTTCTTTTTGCATCAATCAAATTATTTACCTTTTGTGAAGTTACTAGATGTCAATCTTCTTAACCATCAATTGTATGAAGATAATTTTCATTATTATTCTAACCTTTTGCGATGACAAATTATTTGTTAATGCAGGGTTGAGTGTTTAGCTCATGTGACAAGATGAAGTACCATCAACAAATGTGAGGACCTTTAGCCCCAGTTTGTTCAACCAACCGGGACTAAAGAGACCAACTCCATGCCAAGGTCTATAGGGACCTTTAGTCCCGACTGGTTAAATAAATCGGGACTAAAGGTATCCTTTAGTCCCAGTTCACAGAGTCCCGGAAGCGTAGTCCCGGCTATATGACCGGGACTACTTAGCCAAACCTGTCACCGCTCCTCCTCCGATCTGTCGTCGACGCCGCACTGGCCCGACCACCTCGGCCCGGTGCCCCGACACCGCCCCACCCAGCCCCAACAACTCCCACATACCAGGAAGGGGAAGGAGGAGCCCCGTCGCGTCTCATTATTTCCCAGCATCCCCACGGCCATCGATGCCCTCTCACCGGCATAGGTAGGTCCTTCTCTTTCCCTTAGTCTCTTTTTGTGGAATGGTGGTGTGCAATGTGGTATGATGGTGGTGGTGGCCGTGCTATGGTGGTGGTGGTGGCGTTGGCGGTGGCAGTGGTTGTGGCAATGGTGGTGGCAGTGGTCATGGCATGGTGGTTGTGCTGGTGGTAGCGGTGGCGGTGGCCGTGGCCGTGGCATGGTGGTGGTGGTGGTGGCAGTGGCAGTGGTTGTGGCATTGTGGTGGTGGTGGTGGCGGTGGTCGTGGCGGTGGCCGTGGCCGTGGCATGGTGGCAGTGCTGCTGGTGGTGGCCGTGCTAGTGGTGGTGGTCGTAGTGCCATTGTTGATAGTGTTTTCTTCCTTATTTTGTAGGAGAAGAGTTTGTCTACGAACTGATGGCACATTTCAACCTTCAATGCCTCACAATCTTTGGTGAGCACAAGGTCAACTTCAATAATCCAGTATTTGTAGGACTCTTAGTACTTGTCAGGTCCCTGTATCAACATACCCGGAAGAGCCTCTGGATGCCCCCAATGAGATCAATTGCATATCGATACAAGCATCAATACAACAGTCTCAAATCTTGATTGCACTAGACAATATCTTACAGCTAAATTTTGATTTCCTAGTGCTAGCCTGTTGACACTGGTTATCTATCATAATTAAGAGATAAATAAATATAAAAGAATTTGATCACGAACAAAGGTTTAGGCTTTCAGCTGACAATATTCCATGAGTTTTGGTGAACTATGATTCTGCAGGGACTAAACCAGGAAATCAGCACCAATAGCTTCCCATAGAAGGAAACCGACGGGAAATAACGCAACAACCACGTCAGGATTATTCTAGAAGACTCCAAAGGACAAAAGAAGACACCAGGAGGTCGACCACCGTGAGAGGCTGACTAGTGGGACCGACCAGTCCCACCAGGAGACCGACCGGTCCCCCCTGGGCTCGCTGGCTTCCGTCTTCTGCAAGCTACCTCCACCGACCTCTAGGATGCATCTCGGTCGTACCTTAAGTTGGTTTGATCCAACGGCCATGGTTCCTCGCCCAAGGCTACCCCAGACCCCTCTCTCCATCATCATCAGATCTCAAGTCATTAGAAGAGGAGAAGGATCAATCAGAAACCCTAATTTCCTTAGAGCCACATCAACTTAGGCATAGCTAGATAGAATTAGAATTAGAAGAGGCAAGCGTCGCTTGGATTCCGGATCTAGTCACGAGAAGGCTCGGTAAACCCAAGATCTTCTCTCTTGTATCAACATTATGGATCTAATTATGTTTCTAGTTCATAATTGTTCTTCTAGTTCTTCATTGTTCTTCATTGTTCATGTTCTAGTTCATATTCTAGTTCTAGTTCATCGTCTAGTTCATCTTCTAGTTCTTAATCTAGTTCTAGTTCGTGTTCTAGTTCATCATATTGTTCATCATTTTGTGCTAGTTCATAATAGTTTAGATATAATTGATATGACTAAGACATTAATTACTATATTCTTAATTATACTGCTTGTAGTATGCTTTGATTATATATTTGGCATAGATAGATTATCATCATGTTTATACTCATGTTCATATAGCGCTCATCTTAATGTACATCGGGTGGGTGATAAATGTTGTGTAGGTGTGGTGCCTATACACTATTTATCTACAAATGCGTCCTATGTTCCGGATAGAGTGGTAGATCGCGGGTGTGACAGGCCTGTTGAGTCCTTTGTATTCCACCTCCCGAATGTAGTGTTCAGTATGGCTCAATTAACTCATGGTTTAGGGGTCACTCTGTTTGGCACCTTTATTATGGAGTTGCCTCTTGAATATGAATATGGGATAACCTAGCCAATGATTGCCAAATATAATTGCACTAATCAATGTATATTATGACTTATAATTAGAATAACTTAGGAATACTTCTTTATAATGTCTATTCTAATGCGCATGCCTTGTCTAAGTTGAAATGCTCTAAGGATTATCATAGATTGATCTTTTATCATTTATAGTGTACCTCATTATTGTGATTGATCCCTGTTTAGGATAAAGGAGTGTGTTCTTGCTTTGTTCTTAATTCTCCTATCACATGTGTAGAGTAGCTCTTGTCCTTATTTATCTCACTTCATTCTTAGTGCTAAATATAAATAACGATACTTGGAACATCTCTGGGTAAAATGCTGCTACAACGGGTGTATTTATCTGTGCGCTTGCGGGTAAATATTTATTTTTAGAGTCAGTGCCATGATATAATCACATTGCTAGTTTCATGTTGGGGATGACAACTTGACGTTAAGTGATGCTAGTAGTGTCCCGTACACTTCTTAGTGCCTTCACTAGATTATTATTTTATGTGGTTCATTCTTAGAGTGATTCCATTAAGAAGTGTCAACATAGCCCAATCAATCGACGAAGCCAATCGAATTCAGCATACACCATCCATTGAAATTGACCACCAGGCCCTTGCGATCTATCCATGGACTCCCGAGTATGGTTCTACTATGGTGACCTTCGACTCCACCTTACCCAGCTTCCAGACACCAGCTAGACGCCCACAAGCACCAGACACTAACTTAGAAGGACTCAAGCTTCGATTAGCTAGAGTGCCACCACAACTTTGCGTGCAACCCATAATATTACATAGAATCTTTGCAAACATATGTGAGATTCATGACATCCAGTTGACTAGACATAATCTCACGTTCTCCATGAACACATATGCATCGATATCAGCTATACCTAGTGTTGACACCAGATTTTGGATCAAAGAAGACTTTTCCATTTGTGAACACTAGCGGTTGGTTAATTAAGGAAATCGGCCAAAAAGGAGAAAAGCTTGTTTTAAGTCAAGACACAATCAGAAGACTTGCGTGGACCAGACTCGACGGGCTTAGAAGACGTGTCAGGTTCGACCAGAGGAGTTGGAGTCCGGATAGTCTTTTATTTATATTATAATGTATCCTAGTCGTGTTAGAATAGGAGTCTATCAGGTTATAAATAGCTAGAGACCCGGTTTTTGTAGGGAATGAATCAATCAAACAATTCTTCGGCCATCGGCTAAAAACCTAGGAGTAGGAGTAAAGTAGATCTCGGCGAAACCTTCAAACAAGCAGGGCTGCATTGGCTAGATCGAACCCCGGTTTGCTTGTAAGTTTTACCAATGGCTCGTGTTATCGTTCAATAAGGCTGTATTTGACATCGACCAAACTCTTGTTAAGCTATGACATCAGTTAGTTATCGGTTTAAGCTCGTCTTTTGTAAGACTATCTTGACTTCGATAAATCTCTTGCATTAGTCGATCTTGGCTCGTTATCGGCTCTATTAGGTTTCGCAATCTAATAGATTCATTAAGTTATCGATATTGTTCATGCTTTTAAGAGGTTTATTATTTGTTTCAACAATATCTTGCCCAATTGAGATTGATAAGTTAGCTTAAGCTTAAACGCCGCCTAGATCGGTTATCCAAGGCTTTTTTCATGATCAAAGGAAATGGCCGATCTAGATCCTTATTGACTAGCTTATCAATCTTGATGGTTACATGTTGTGCATTCGAGATATTTATTTAAATTATGGTTTAATCTGAGAATAAGTAGATTTGGTTCAATATGCTTGTTATGGTTGTATTTTTGAACACCACGGATAGGCATGTTAGAGTAAATTTGCTTAATCTTGGTTTAAATCCTAGTTCTGACAGATAGATCTTGTTCGTGCTTCATGGACCCTGTATCGGCTAAAATAGCCGATGTAGTTATGCTTCCTTCATAACATGTATGTCTTTATGGTCTAAAGCTGGCGAATTTATTAATCATATCAGACGTAATCTAACTTGGTCATCATTATGGCTGCATGGAGACACCCCACTGTTGATGATTAGGTTATTTTGTCGATATGTTTGTTATTATGGTTGTATGGAGACACCCTACTGTTAACAAGCATAATTGCTGATACGATTAGTCGATTCTTTAGTTGTATGTTGTTTTGACATACATGTAGATCCATAATCTTTTACCAGCCAAAGTTTAATCGGCTAGATGTTTTCTTATATTTTTATACATCTCAAGTAGCCGTTTTATTTTATCAACCTTATACGCTTCATTCTTTTGGGAGTTGACTTTGTAGTCAAATCCTTTGACAATGGCTATCTCAGAGCCGAACACCTTGGGACTGTCTGGCATCAAACCGGCAGGTTCTACAATTTGACATTGTTTTCTTTCCCCTCATCAATTGCAGGTCAAGTTGACTGGCACGCCTTGGAGTCGTTCTCACCAAGAGTCGACACCGCTATCAATCGAAGGTCCAGGAGATCCAAACCCTACTTTGCACGTTCTCTGAGGACCGTGCACGAGTGTGTTGGCATCATAAGAGTACCAACTTCTTGTGTCAACACATTCTTTTGGCATGCCCGGTGGGACCATAGTCGTTTGATCATGACGTTCAACAATGAAGAAGTTGTGAACATGACAATTGATGAGCTCCTAGAAGAGATTAGACGCCTGGTAGAAAAAGCTGTTGAACAGTATCAATACAAGTGCCTATTGAGTTTCAGCAAAACCAGGGAAAAGAAAGTCTTCCAGAAGACTCATCTTCCCAGGGTGATTTTAGATGGCGAGCTAGATCCAATGATTCAGATACAACATAATGCAATGCAGGAGATAATTAGCAAGGCAATGTCTGCTACCCTTACTTCTCACAATGAAACATTCATCAATAGCATCTCAAATGCTATCAAGGAAGCTTTCAACTTGGGTACAGAAAGAAGGGGTCCAATGTATACAGTTGGAAACACTCAATGAGCTAGTGAAAGGTTCTAGTTTGGTTTTGGTAATTAAGTGACAACTTTAGGTAGACTAACGATGTTTATGTGAGATACACAGGTGTTAAGTCCATAGGTGATCATGTATGAGCAACATGTGCCATAGGGGTGAAATGGCTTGAAGGATGTTGCAATGCTCATGCATGTGATGAAGAATGAGTTTATTGCATATGTGACATGACATGTGGTCATGTGGACTTGGCTTGATGGACAAGTTGCGAAGGTAAAGGGCAAGTTGGAGGCTTTGAAGTCGTTGGTACCGAGTGTCGGGAGGCTTGAGCAAAGACTTGGCGCCGAAGGACCGAAGCAATGGTGAAGAGCAAGTCAGGTCAAGATCGATGGACCATGGAGGCCATGTGATGATATGAAATGGATCATATCATTTGATGATAGGTTGGTGCATGTGTTGCATCAACACCGAAGGAGATGGAATGGAATGCGCAAGGCAAAGGTATATTTGTAGGGCATTTCATTTTACCTGTAATAGGTGTGTAGAGAAGTTGATGACCGGGTTTAGGATAGATGGTTGTACTATCAAGAGGAGAAAACTTGTTTGCATATCAGTCATCTAGTGCCACTTGAGCGATCTAACATTGCGTTGTTGCTAGGATCGAGTGGCGTGGTGAGAGCAAGTGAAAATCCTTTGAAATTGATTGTGAAAATGCTAACACACATGCACAAGGTGGTGTTCACTTGGTGGTGTTGGCACATTTGCAAAAGGAGATGAAGTGTTGTGCTCTGGGGGCATCGGACGCTGGTCCGAGGAGCATCGGACGCTAGGCCAAGCGTCCGATGGCAAACCCTAGAGAGACTGTTTGCTCAGGGGAGCATCGGACGCTGGAGATGTGAACATCGGACGATGGTCCGAGCGTCCGATGGGAGTGACGTGGCGCGAGCTGTTTCAGTAGGGAGCATCGGGCGCTGGCCTGCGTCCGATGAGGAACCCTCGGACGCGTCCGATGTGTTTCCACCCTTTCTGGATCCTCTATGGTGTGTCATCGGACGCTAGGATCGTGAGTCCGATGCAAAGGGACCGGAGCGTCCGATGTGGCGTTGTTCTTGAATTGAAATAGAAGAAGTGTTTGATCTTGGAATGGAAAACTGTATTAATCCTTTGTGTTTTGGATCATGTGTTCTTGTGGGTTGTGTAGCCCTCTGAATAAGCATTCCAAAATGTCCAAGATCATCGAATTCTGAGTCAGGAGCTAAGAGTTATGGCCGTTCTCGTGGGAGGCTTTCTGGAGAGTGGCGGACTGTCGGTGTTTCTATCCCGGGGGTATGATACCAACTAGTAATGTGATCGCGTGCTCTCTTCCTGGATGGTGATGCAAGATGACACAAGGGTTTATCCTGGTTCGGGCAAAGAAGGTCCTACGTCCAGCGAGGGGAGGAGGTTCTTGTATTACTTGCACCTAAGTGCTTGTACAGGGGCGATACAAGCTTGGTGAGCATGGACCGGAGTCCGGACTCGTGTGCGTGTGTGTGTGGACTCGCGTCGTGTAAGCCTGTGTGCGTACGTGTGTTAGAACGTTCGCGCGAAGGGCCCTGGTGTCCCCTTTTATAGAGCAAGGGGAGGCCAAGGTTACATAAGAGTGATACAGGAGTCGGGGCGTACGGTGCCCAATACGACAGGGGGTAGGAATTCTGTCCCGTCAGGGGCCACGGGAGCTGACGTGGAGATCGCTGTTCAGACGTCGTGGCTTCCATCCCGGGCGTGGTTGTGGAGACGTGGCGACGTGGAGGTCGTGCGGCGCCCACTCGGGCACGTACGGGACGTGGCAATGTCCTTCTGGGTCTTGGGGTACCTGTCCGCCAATCACATGAAAGTAATTAGGGCTCGAGGGGCGCGGAGCCGGCCTCGAGGTGGCGCCCGCGGGAGGCTCGATCTCCCACGGGTATGGGCAAGTTCCGGTGGACCCGGTCGTACAGCGGGATTCGGGGTCTCGAGACGTGATTTGGTTGTGCAACAGTGTAGGGTATGGCTGAACAGTGCTGTACTTATGCCTTTTTACCCATGCTCATGGTAAAAAAGGAGGTTTGACTCTGACTCTACTTCACTGTGGCACGTGTCGTGTACCAGGGGACATGACCGAAGTAGGTGAACGCATTAAATGCGTGGCGTGGGATTGGAATCCGATGTTTGCGCCGCTCGAGGGGGCATGATGTGTCTCGAGGGATAGGTCGCCGGATTAGTGAGGCTCGAGGTCCCTGCATGGGGTCTCGAGGGATGGTGTACGGCTGTGGCGGACTCGAACCCCCCGCGCCGGGGCTCGAGGGGCAGGCTACCACGGGGCGGTTAGAGAGGCTTTGGAGGGCTTAGACTTCCCCGTGGTGGGCCGGCGTTGCGGGCCTCGACGGATTGGTTAGAATGGTTAGGCCCCTTATTAATTGGTGTTCTAGGTTTAACCTATTTGTTTTGCGTTGATTGGGGGTACCCCTTTGGTGTTCCCCCGAAAGTAGCCCCCGAGCCCTTGTACGAGTGCTAGAACTCGAGCAGGGGCTCTTAACCGGGATCCTGTGGGTTAGCTAACTAATTCTCGAGGGTTTGGCTGTTTTGATTCCGCGGGTGTCACGCGAGCGACACCCGCAGGTGTAGCCCCCGAGGCCACGGGGGAGTGGTTAGGACTCCCTCGTGGGCTTTTTACGTGTGTGAGCTTTAGTTATGTGTTGTAGGTTCGGGAGTGTCGAGCCCCCGAGTTTTTAGACCCTCTTCCGTCGAGGGGTGTCAGGCTGAACTGACCGGCCGGCTCTTCGAGCTGTCCGGCACGTCAGTTGCCCTGACTTGTCATCCTGCGAGTCCTTTCGATCAGATGCGAAGGGGGATGTCTCGTACTACCGCGAGCGGGCGAGTATCGAGGTTCCCGGTGAGCTGTTAACGGGGGAATCCAAGTGAGACCTCGTGCCCCGTTCGATAGGGTCGACTGAAGCCTGGATGCGATCTCATGAAGCTTGGGTGTTTGGTCTGCAGGAATGTTGGGTCCATTCGATAAGACCCGGTGGCTCGATGCCTCCCTCCGAGGGGATCTCGCTGCACGTCATGCGCCCCGCCTTGGATACACATGAGGGGCCTCGAGGGCTTGGCCCTCGAGCGATACTGCGTGTGGCGCCCCTTGGTGTCCCTGACTCGGGTGCTCGAGGCCGGCTGTCGAACCCCCTTCGAGGGCCAGCCTTCGCTGCCTTGAGACTTCGAAGGGCCGGGGCCCGTTTTTGCCTTCTTGAAGAAGTCTCCGCCGTTTGGAATCTTTCTGTCCATGGGGCGCGCCTTTTTAGGTGAATATTGTCAGGGAGGGCGACGAACGCGAAGTTGGAGCGACGGTCGTGGCGGGCCCAGGCAGTGGAGCGAATCGGGAGCCGCCACGCGTACCTATCAACCGGCTCGAGACGTAGTTAGGCAGGCGTATTAAATGTTATGCGGTTACCTTTTTTCTGTCGTGGGAAACCCCGCCCGCTGGGGTTTTCTCTTATAAATTGCGAGGGAGGGGTGAGGGGCTCTTCACTTTGCCTTTGCCTTCACCGCTGCCGCAGCTCTCGCGCGTCCTCCCCCCCCCCCCCCCGAGTTCAGCGATTGGCAATCTTCCCGGCCGTCCGTCCGCCGCCCAAATCCGCGCCGTCGTCGCCATGGCCGCCCAGACCCTAGCACAGCCGGCCGAAGACTGGAGCCCATCGAAAATGACGCAGCGCGAGCTGGACTCGCTGGTGGCCCAGGGGCTTCTCCGTCCCAACCCGCTGGAGGGTCCCGCGTGGTGGATTGTTCCGTCGGCGGATCACCGGGAGCCGCTGAAAGCCCGAGTTTGGTTTTGGATAATTGATGAAACCCATTGGACTAACCTTTGTCATTAAGTGCTTGATTAGCAAAAGGTGGTCCATGGCTCAAGTGAAGCATGATGATGGACATGTGATGCAATGATCAAGTGATTGGTCGTAAGATGGTCCATATCTTCACTAGAAGAAAAAAAAAAAGAGGAAAATAAAAGAGCTCAAGGCAAAGGTATAACCAATAGGCTCTTTTGTTTTTGGCACTCAAGACACCATAGAGGGTGTGAGTGTATTTAGGGTAGATAGCCGTACTATCAAGAGGAGAAATTCATAGTATATGGTTATCAAGTTGCCTCTAGTTGCATTTGCATATGTCATATCTAAAATGAGGCGATAAATCCTTTGAAAAATGTTTTGAAAATGCTAACACACATGCACATGATGTTGTACACTTGTTGGTGTTAGCACTTTTGCAAAGGAGAAGTTGTTGGAGTTGTTTTGGATCAACACAGGGAAGAAAATGAAGTTTTCTGTGTGTTGTCGGTGGTACCGACCCTGGGTTGTCGGTGGTACCGCCCAAGGATGCAGCGTGCAGACCTCTCTGTACCGAAGGGTTATTGGCCTGGCGGTGGTACCGCTATTACCTCGGTACTACCGCCGGCGGTGGTACCGACCGGATGGTCGGTGATACCGTGGCCATGGGGCGTTTTGCAGTGCTCTCTGTAGGTTTTGAAAATGGCCTAGCGGTAGTACCGCCATTACCTCGGTACTACCGCCCGCGGTGGTACCGATGCAAGGTCGGTAGTAGCTTGTTCTCCGCAGAACTCTCTGGAAGCAGCCAGTTTTGGCCTGGCGGTAGTACCGCCATTATGTCGGTACTACCGCCCTCGGAAGTACTGAGGTCAGGAAGTTGTCTGGGAAATCTCTGTGCAAGTCCCCAGTTTAGCCTGTCGGTGGTACCGCCATAGGGCCGGTACTACCGACCTCGGAGGTACCGACCAAGAGTCGGTGCTTCGCCTTTTTCAGCGGGTTGTGAGTAAACGGCTAGTTTGACTAAGCCGGTAGTACCGCCCAGGAGGTGTCGGTACTACCGACCAAGCGCAGAAAGGTGGAGGTCGAGCTGCCGTCCTCTCCTCCCTATATATAGGTCGTGGCCGGCTAGTGGGGGTTCTCTCTTGACTTTCTAACCTCTTGAACATCCTCTTGAGCAAGATCTAATCCCTCCCTCCGATCTCTTTGATTGTTAGTGCTAATCCAAGTGAGATCGAGTAAAACCAAGAGCTTGCATTGTGTTCTTGCATTCTAGAGGCATCTTGGTGATTGTTGCTGCGGATTTCTTTTTACTCTTGGCACTTGCCGGTGCCTAGACGGCTTGGTGGCAGCAGAGGAGGATCGGCACGAGTTGGTGATTGTTCGTGGCCATCCCAACGACTTTGTGAGGGGCTTGTACCTCCCCGGCGAAGAGCCAAAGGTAACTCCTAGTAAATTGCGCGTGTCATTGAGTTACCATTGCTTGGGGTAGGTTCTTGTGGCGCTCTTGTGGAGAGCTCGGTGTGTGATACCGATAAGCCACCGAACCACGAAGCCTTGGTCGACACAACGAGGACGTAGCGTGCCGGCAAGCACGTGAACCTCGGGGATAAATCTCGTGTTCATATTGTGTCCCTTGGTGACTGGCATTCCATTGTGATATCAATTATCTTCACTTGCCCGGTTCGGTAAAATCACACTACCACTCTTTTGTATTCCTTTGTTCATACTTGTTATAGAGTAACTTGTTTCCCTTGTTAATAATAGTAGTAGCCTTGCAAGTATAGCTAGTTTAGTCTTGCTAGCTCTCTTGTGTAGCTCACTAGTTTAGTAAAGTAGTGACTTAGTCCTTGTGTGCCCTAGAGATCATAATTAACTAGACTTGAAAATAGGTGGCTTGCATTTGACATAGAGCTAGAGCAACCGCATTTATCGCTTTGTTATTATCTAACAAATTGCTCTAGTGCTTTGTAGAATTTTAAATTAGGCTATTCACCCCCCCCTCTAGCCAATTAGGACCTTTCAAGTGGTATCGGAGCCAAACACCGTTTGATTCAAAGGCTTAACAACCTACGGTGCAAATATGGCTCAAATTGTGTTCAACCATGTTGGGGGCAAACCACCGTACTTTGATGGGTCATCTTTTGATTATTGGAAGAGAAAGATGAAGATGTACCTTGGCTCCATCAATGATAGGGTGTGGGAGGTCACACAAGATGGTTATGTTATTGTCAATGAAGAAGACCCCACCCCTAGAGAGCGTGAAAGCAAGCAATGCAACACAATGGCGCTCAACACTATATACAATGGCATTGATCCAAAAGTGTTTGAGCAAATCAAAGATCTTGAGAAGGCAAGTGAAGTATGGGCAAGACTAGAAGAAACATATGAGGGCACTTCAACGGTAAAAAGTGCCAAATTGTACATGCTCAAAGATAAGCTCACAAGCTTCAAGATGAAAGAGGATGAAACAATCCCGGAGATGTTCTATAGACTCCAATGCATCATAAATGATCTCAAGAGTTTGGGAGAGAAAGTGAAGGATGAAGACTTCACCCACCGGTTCTTGAGTTGCTTGCCCAAGCGATTCAAGACATTGAGGACCATCATCATGAGAGGAGGATTGCAAAATGTGACCCCAAATGAAGTCCTTGGTGATGTAATGACCGAAGATCAATACAATGATGGTGGTGATGTTGAGGAGGTGAAGGAAGAGGAGAAGAAGAAGAGCTTGGCATTCAAAGCCACTTCTTCATCCAAGAGCAAGAGCAAGGGCAAGGCAAAGCTAGAATCAAGTGATAGTGAAGATGAAGATTCTAGTGATGATGATGAGGCCATGGCACTTCTAGTAAGGAAGTTTGGAAGATTCATGAAGAAGAAAGGCTATGGTGCAAGAAAGAGAAGGGACAACAACAAGAACAAGGGCTATGTGAGAAGATGCTATAAGTGCAAGAGTGAAGATCACATGATAGCCGATTGTCCTCAAAATAGTGACAATGATGATGAAGCAAAGAAGAAGAAGGACAAGAAGGAAAAGAAGGAGAAGAAGCTCTCTTTCACCAAGAAAAAGAAAGGTGGATCCTATGTTGTGACATGGGATAGTGATGCATCATCCGATAGTGATGATGAAGAGCACAACAAGATGAAGAAGAAGGCACTTGCAAGTATTGCTATCAACAAAAAGCCTTCTATCTTTGACACTCCATCTACATGCTTGATGGCAAGGCCATCCAAGGTACCTTCCTATGATGAGAGTGATGATGATGATAATGAAAATGAATACACTAATGAAGAACTTATGGACATGTTTGAGCAAGCTCATGCTTGCTTTGAGAAGAAGAGGAAGGAGTGCAAGGAATTGCGCATGAAGGTTAGCCTTCTTGAGCAATCTCTTGATGAGCTCAAGCTAACTCATGAGAGGCTAGAGGTAGCCCATGAGAAGCTTGATAAAGCTCACACTAGGCTTGAAGAAGCCCACTCCTCTCTCCTCACTCAAACCAAGATTGAGGACTTTGCTCAAACATGTGACATAGGTATAACATGTGACTTAATCAATGAAACATCTTACACACCTATTGTCATTGCACCTCCCAATGCTTCATCTAGTTCATGCTCCACTGATGCATCTAACTCAAACATAAAAGATGGTTTTACTTGTGATGCATCATTAATAGTGGAAAATGAAACCTTAAAGAAAGAGGTGAATAAGCTCACTTGTGCCTTAGGCAAAGCCTATGGTGGAGATGCCCGCTTGCTTAAGTGCTTGGGTGGCCAAAGATTTTCCCATGAGAAAGAAGGGATTGGCTATACCCCCAAGAAGGGCAAGGCGGCCTTTGCTCCTCACAAGACTAGTTTTGTGAAGGGCAATGAACGCTATTGCATAAATTGCAAGCAATCCGGGCATGCCGAGCATAATTGCTATAAAAAGAACCTAAACAAGAACAAACCAACCAACCTTGGTAAATCAATTAAGTTTGATTCTTGTTATGTGCTTTACAAGGGTGTTAATAGTGTAAGAGCTAAGTTTGTTGGTACACCTAAGGAGGGCTCAAAGAAGAAAGCCATTTGGGTACCTAAGAGCTTAGTCACTAACCTTGGAGGACCCAACAAGATTTGGGTACCTAAGCATTGAATCTTCTTGTAGGTCAATTACAAAGCCGGAGGAAGGCATTGGGTGCTTGATAGTGGGTGTACTCAACATATGACCGGGGATTCTAGAATGTTCAACTCAATCAACACAAATGAAGAAGACTTCAAAGTGGATAGCATCACATTTGGGGACAATAGTGAAGGCAAGGTCAAGGGACTTGGTAAGATTGCAATATCCAATGACTTGAGCATCTCAAATGTCTTGCTAGTAGAGAGCTTGAACTTCAACTTGCTATCGGTAGCTCAAATATGTGATCTTGGTTTCAATTGCAACTTTGGTGTTGATAATGTGATGATCACTAGTAATGATGGAACCAACCTAGCATTCAAAGGATTTAGATATGGAAACCTATACTTAGTTGATTTTGATGCAAAGGAAACTCAATTGACAACATGCTTGATCACTAAGTCTAGTATGGGTTGGCTATGGCATAGAAGGCTTGGTCATGTTGGGATGAAGCAACTAAATAGATTGATCAAATATGACTTAGTTAAGGGCTTGAGAGATGTTGTGTTTGAGAAGGATAAACTTTGTAGCTCTTGTCAAGCCGGCAAACAAGTTGGAAATACTCACCCTATGAAAAGTGAAATGAGCACTACTAAAGCATTTGAGCTATTGCATATGGATTTATTTGGGCCAACTACATACACTAGCATTGGTGGCAATAAATATGGTTATGTGATTGTGGATGACTTCACTAGATACACATGGGTATTCTTTCTTGGTGACAAAAGTGAAACATTTGCTACATTCAAATCTTTTGTCAAGAGAAGTCAAAATGAGTTTGAGACAACTATCAAGAAAGTGAGAAGTGACAATGGGAGTGAGTTCAAGAACACAAGAATTGAAGAGCTATGTGATGATTTTGGCATTAGGCATCAATTCTCGGCAAAGTACACTCCTCAATCAAATGGGATAGTTGAAAGAAAGAATAGAACCTTGATTGATATGGCAAGATCCATGCTTAGTGAATACAATGTGAGTCAATCCTTTTGGGCCGAAGCTATCAACACGGCTTGCTACTCTAGCAACCGACTATATTGCCATCCTATGTTGGAAATGACACCATATGAGCTATTGAATGGAAGAAAGCCCAATATTGCATACTTTAGAGTATTTGGTTGCAAGTGCTATATATTGAAGAAGGGCACAAGATTGAGCAAGTTTGACAAGAAATGTGATGAAGGGTTCCTACTTGGATATTCAACTACAAGCAAAGCATATAGAGTATGGAACTTGGCTAGTGGAACACTTGAAGAAGTTCATGATGTAGAATTTGATGAAACCAATGGATCTCAAGATGAAAATGAGAACTTAGATGATGTGAGAGGCACTCATTTGGTGAATGCAATGAAGAACATGGATGTTGGTGATATTAGGCCAAGAGAAGTGATTGATGTTGAAGATGACAAAGAGCAAGTGGTCACCATCCCAAATGAGCAAGATAGTGATTCTCAAGTACAAAATCAACAAGTGGCTAGTTCATCATCTCCCAATGTGCAACAAGCGGATCAACCGAGTACAAGCAATGCGAATCAAGTGCTTCAACCTTCAAGTATAGCAAGAGATCATCCCTTAGATTTGGTTATTGGTGGCATTCAAAGTGGTGTTCAAACAAGATCAAGATTGGCAATGTTTTGTGGGAACTATTCATTTGTGTCAACTATTGAACCAACCAAGATTGAAGAAGCTTTGAAGGATGTTGATTGGGTTAATGCCATGCATGAAGAGCTAAACAACTTCACAAGAAATGAAGTTTGGGAATTGGTTGAGAGGCCTAAGAGCTATAATGTTATTGGTACTAGATGGGTATTCCGCAACAAGCAAGATCAAGATGGCCTAGTGGTGAGAAACAAAGCAAGATTGGTAGCACAAGGTTACACTCAAATTGAAGGGCTTGACTTTGGAGAGACATATGCACCGGTTGCACGATTGGAAGCAATTAGAATCCTATTAGCTTATGCTTGTGCTCATAACATCAAGCTATATCAAATGGATGTAAAGAGTGCATTTCTCAATGGCTACATCAATGAGTTGGTATATGTTGAGCAACCTCCCGGTTTTGAAGATGAAAAGAAGCCCAACCATGTCTACAAGTTGAGAAAAGCATTGTATGGCTTAAAGCAAGCTCCAAGGGCATGGTATGAAAGATTGAGGAATTTCCTTCTATCCAAAGGGTTCAAAATGGGAAAGGTTGACACCACTCTCTTCACCAAGAAGATAGGGAATGACTTGTTTGTGTTGCAAATCTATGTTGATGATATCATATTTGGCTCAACCAACCAAGATTTTTGTGAAGAGTTTGGAAATATGATGGCAAAAGAGTTTGAAATGTCCATGATTGGAGAGCTTAGTTACTTCCTTGGTCTTCAAATCAAGCAAATGAAGAATGGTACTTTCGTGAGTCAAGGCAAGTACATCAAAGATATGCTCAAGAAGTTTGGTCTTAATGATGCAAAAGCTATTAATACACCAATGGGAACAAATGGACACTTGGATGGTGATGCTAGTGGCAACATGGTGGATCAAAAGTTGTATCGGTCTATGATTGGAAGCTTACTCTATGTGACCGCTTCAAGGCCGGATGTCATGTTTAGTGTGTGCATGTGTGCAAGATTCCAAGCTTCTCCAAGAGAGAGTCATTTGAAGGCAACAAAGAGAATCTTGAGGTACTTGAAGGCTACACAAAATGTTGGGTTGTGGTACCCCAAAGGAGCAAACTTTGAATTAATTGGGTACTCCGATTCCGATTATGCGGGTTGCAAGGTTGATAGAAAGAGCACATCGGGCACATGTCAATTATTGGGAAGGTCACTTGTATCTTGGTCTTCAAAGAAACAAAATAGTGTGGCACTCTCTACCGCCGAAGCCGAATACATTAGTGCCGGTAGTTGTTGTGCACAACTCCTATGGATGAGGGCAACCTTGAAGGACTTTGGAATAAAATTCAAACAAGTGCCATTGCTATGTGACAATGAAAGTGCGGTGAAGCTCACAAACAACCCGGTGCAACATTCAAGAACCAAGCACATTGACATTAGGCACCACTTCATTAGAGATCATCAACAAAAGGGAGATATATCTATTGAGAGTGTTGGGACCGATGATCAACTTGCGGATATATTCACTAAGCCACTTGATGAGAAGAGGTTTTGCAAGCTAAGGAATGAGTTGAACATACTAGATTTCTCAAATATGTGTTGATAATGCACCCCACTTATATGACTTGCCTCTCCTCCAAGCCAAAGCAAAGGTATTATTGTTTGACATTTGCATCTCATACCTTGCTAAGGACTTGTTTAGAGCATCTAGGCATATCTAGTAGGTTTTGGACCTCATTCATTGAAAATCAAATGACTTTGATGTTGGTATGGTACCACTATTGCTTCTATGATTGTTATGATCTAGTGGTGGCATATGACATGTTTATGGGCTTGCAATCCTAGTGTTTGACTATAAACATGAGCATTGAAGTATATAACCGACATGAGTAAGATAACCATTGCAAGATGTGTGAAGAAGCTTACTCTAGAGCAAACCGTGCTATATATGGTATGCAATTGTTTATAGTTGAACCCCAATTTGATCAATTTCTACTCCCATGCTTTACAAATGAAAAACTCACCTTTTGTGGTCATTGATGACAAAGGGGGAGAAAAATGGCATAAAAGATATGCAAAAAGGGAGAAGAAGTTACACAATGAGAAAGATTTATGAAAAGAAAGGGATAAAATTTGTTAAGCACACAAGTAGGGGGAGCAAGCCTATGAACTTGATTGAATGCGTTTGCAATGTGCATCTTACATATGCTTGCTTGCATTGTCTTGCATTAGTTTGTGTTTTCAAGTAGTATCTCTCTTGTGTGTTGCTTGCTAGACTAGAACTTGAATGATGAAATGAAGTACTAGCATGCATAGGGTAGAACTAGACTTTTGAAATTTAACATTTTTGCCAATATATTTGCTTAAAAGTTGGCTTACAAGTTGTATCTAGTTCATTATGGTGCTAAGGATGATCATGAGTTTTGCACTCCGATTGGTATCGCGCTTCAAAGGTCCATTCTTTAAACCTTAGTATCACAAGTTAGTAATTGCTCACCCAAAATTTTATATCCATGCATATGTGCCGAACCTCGAACCAAACTCTATAGCACATATGTAGGGGGAGCAAATACTACCTTGGTGTCTCAAATCTTTATCATAATATCTTGTATGAGGGTTGTCATCAATTACCAAAAAGGGGGAGATTGAAAGCCCGAGTTTGGTTTTGGATAATTGATGAAACCCATTGGACTAACCTTTGTCATTAAGTGCTTGATTAGCAAAAGGTGGTCCATGGCTCAAGTGAAGCATGATGATGGACATGTGATGCAATGATCAAGTGATTGGTCGTAAGATGGTCCATATCTTCACTAGAAGAAAAAAAAAAGAGGAAAATAAAAGAGCTCAAGGCAAAGGTATAACCAATAGGCTCTTTTGTTTTTGGCACTCAAGACACCATAGAGGGTGTGAGTGTATTTAGGGTAGATAGCCGTACTATCAAGAGGAGAAATTCATAGTATATGGTTATCAAGTTGCCTCTAGTTGCATTTGCATATGTCATATCTAAAATGAGGCGATAAATCCTTTGAAAAATGTTTTGAAAATGCTAACACACATGCACATGATGTTGTACACTTGTTGGTGTTAGCACTTTTGCAAAGGAGAAGTTGTTGGAGTTGTTTTGGATCAACACAGGGAAGAAAATGAAGTTTTCTGTGTGTTGTCGGTGGTACCGACCCTGGGTTGTCGGTGGTACCGCCCAAGGATGCAGCGTGCAGACCTCTCTGTACCGAAGGGTTATTGGCCTGGCGGTGGTACCGCTATTACCTCGGTACTACCGCCGGCGGTGGTACCGACCGGATGGTCGGTGATACCGTGGCCATGGGGCGTTTTGCAGTGCTCTCTGTAGGTTTTGAAAATGGCCTAGCGGTAGTACCGCCATTACCTCGGTACTACCGCCCGCGGTGGTACCGATGCAAGGTCGGTAGTAGCTTGTTCTCCGCAGAACTCTCTGGAAGCAGCCAGTTTTGGCCTGGCGGTAGTACCGCCATTATGTCGGTACTACCGCCCTCGGAAGTACTGAGGTCAGGAAGTTGTCTGGGAAATCTCTGTGCAAGTCCCCAGTTTAGCCTGTCGGTGGTACCGCCATAGGGCCGGTACTACCGACCTCGGAGGTACCGACCAAGAGTCGGTGCTTCGCCTTTTTCAGCGGGTTGTGAGTAAACGGCTAGTTTGACTAAGCCGGTAGTACCGCCCAGGAGGTGTCGGTACTACCGACCAAGCGCAGAAAGGTGGAGGTCGAGCTGCCGTCCTCTCCTCCCTATATATAGGTCGTGGCCGGCTAGTGGGGGTTCTCTCTTGACTTTCTAACCTCTTGAACATCCTCTTGAGCAAGATCTAATCCCTCCCTCCGATCTCTTTGATTGTTAGTGCTAATCCAAGTGAGATCGAGTAAAACCAAGAGCTTGCATTGTGTTCTTGCATTCTAGAGGCATCTTGGTGATTGTTGCTGCGGATTTCTTTTTACTCTTGGCACTTGCCGGTGCCTAGACGGCTTGGTGGCAGCAGAGGAGGATCGGCACGAGTTGGTGATTGTTCGTGGCCATCCCAACGACTTTGTGAGGGGCTTGTACCTCCCCGGCGAAGAGCCAAAGGTAACTCCTAGTAAATTGCGCGTGTCATTGAGTTACCATTGCTTGGGGTAGGTTCTTGTGGCGCTCTTGTGGAGAGCTCGGTGTGTGATACCGATAAGCCACCGAACCACGAAGCCTTGGTCGACACAACGAGGACGTAGCGTGCCGGCAAGCACGTGAACCTCGGGGATAAATCTCGTGTTCATATTGTGTCCCTTGGTGACTGGCATTCCATTGTGATATCAATTATCTTCACTTGCCCGGTTCGGTAAAATCACACTACCACTCTTTTGTATTCCTTTGTTCATACTTGTTATAGAGTAACTTGTTTCCCTTGTTAATAATAGTAGTAGCCTTGCAAGTATAGCTAGTTTAGTCTTGCTAGCTCTCTTGTGTAGCTCACTAGTTTAGTAAAGTAGTGACTTAGTCCTTGTGTGCCCTAGAGATCATAATTAACTAGACTTGAAAATAGGTGGCTTGCATTTGACATAGAGCTAGAGCAACCGCATTTATCGCTTTGTTATTATCTAACAAATTGCTCTAGTGCTTTGTAGAATTTTAAATTAGGCTATTCACCCCCCCCTCTAGCCAATTAGGACCTTTCAGCCGCACCCGCCGGAGGGGTACGTGGTGAGCTTGACGCGCTACCACCGCATGGGGCTCGGTGTCTCGCCGAGCCACTTCATGCGGGCGTTGACTCACCACTACGAGGTGGAGCTGCAACACTTCTCCCCCAACTCGATCTCGCACGCCGCCATCTTCGCCGCGGTGTGCGAAGGGTATCTGAAGATCGAGCCGCACTGGGAGATGTTCGTCCACATCTTCTGGGGCGAGCTCTTCCTCAAGGCCTTGAAGCCCAGCGGGAGGCGGTTCGTGCGCGCGGGCTCCCTCACCATCACCGCGAGGACTGGGGCCTCGTCGACCAACGTCCCCCGTGAATACCTCCACTACAGGCGGGGTGGGACGACCACTGGTTCTACCGGCGGAACGAGGGGGGCCTCCTTCCGCAGTACACTGGCAGGGTCCTCACCCAGCGCCCGGATAAGTGGTTCTGGGGCGTCGCGGCAGACAGGCAGCGCCACCTGATGCCGCTGATGAAGATGATGAAGACGCTGGTGGATGAGAAGAATTTGACCGTCCCGGCGGTCATTTGGGCGTTCCATCAGCGGAGAGTCCTTTCGCTGGCGGACCGCCCCCTTCTCATGCATGAGATGGGGCTGAAGGCCCCGCTCGAGGCGTTGAACAAGTCGAGGATGGCCGAGGAAAGGCTGCCTCGGAGCGAGGGCGTCTCCCGGGTGTCGATCACGATCCATGGGTCGTTCGTCCCCGAGGACACCAACCTGATCCCCATGGCACCTGACGAGGGGTGTCTCGACCTGGTAAGCCCTTCTCGAGTTAGGCTGTCTCGAGCCTTCCCTCCTTTCTCTTTCCTCGAACCTTATATATTCCTCTTGTGGTTTTTCTCATCAAGTTTCCATTCGCAGGGGGCGTTCACATGTCGCGCGTCGAGGCCCCCGGTGAGGGAGGATGCCACGGAAACACAGGTGAGGCGCCTCTCTGCTCAGAAAGAAAAAGAGAGCAAGGATGCCAAAAAGAGAAAGGAGAAAGAGAAGAATTTGCGTCGAGCGGATCGAGAGCAGAGGCTTGCGAGGGCTCGCCGTAACCGGCAGCCTAGGGAGGAGTCCCCGGAGCTCAGCTCCTCGAGCTCGGAGGAAGAGGATGATGATGATGATGATGATGAGAGTGATGACGAAGGGATGGATGCGCGTTTGAAGCGCGCGGGGTTTGGCGACGTCAGGGCTGACCGCTCCTCTGTGCAGGAGAACATTTTGGAGATTCCCCCAGTGAAGGCACCGCGTGGGACGAAGCAGCGGAAAGCCACGCCCAGCTCTGCCTCGTCGGAGGCACAGGGCACGTCAAGCTCCAGGCCGGACGCGCCCCCCGTCGTGAAGAAACCTCGGACTCGGAGCGCCACCGCCACGGCGCAGAAGGAGGCCGCACCCGCGTCGACCCAGGCGGGGGGTCTCGAGAGGGGCCAGTCCTCGAAGAGCGGTCATCACTCCGAGAGGAGCTCCGGGTCCGACCGCCGCGAGCCGTCGAGGGCAACGTCGAGCCCGCGGAGGAGCGGGCAACATGTGGGGGCGTCGAGCCCCCGCCACCATGACCGTCGTGGGGGGAGCCCCCGGCCGACTCGCGACCAGAGTCACGAGCGACCCCGGAGTTCGTCGCCGCACTGCCGCCGGGAGGAGGAGGCGGACGTGGGGGGGGCGTGGCCGTCAGCACGAGCGGCGGAGTAGGTCCCGAAGCCCGCGCCGGGAAAGGCGCCAAGATGACCGCTCGAAGGAGATGCGGTCACCCCCCGCGACAAGGGGCAGAAGGAGAGCTCCCCGTCGAGGCCGAGCCACGGGAGGCATCGGGAGCCCTCCCGCCATCCGAGCCACATGGAGACAGCTCGGGGGCATGGCTCGAGCCATGGGTCGGGCTCGAAGCCCCCGAGTGAATCCGGCGGCTCGGGGAAGAAGTCCCGCCGCCACTTTGGGTAAGTAATGTTTTTCAATTTTGTTGGTAGTGAAGTTTTGCCTCTTTACCTTTTGTAATGTGTGCCGCCTCTGGTTTGTCCAGGGAGAAGCGCTCCCGGCAGGATGTGGACTCCTCGGCGTCCAAGCGGGCCAAGACCTCGAGCTCTGCTGAGGCGCAAGCACCTCGAGGTATGGCTCCTTCTTCCGCTAGAGAGGCCGCTTAGCTGGTGAAGGCTCGAGCAGCCATGGCTCGCGGAAGTCAGAAGGCTGTCGCAGATCTTGGTGAGGCCGCCGCCATCGGCCACGGAGGTCGAGGTGTTTTCCTGGTTCTGATGATGTTGTTACCTTTTTCAGCGGGGACTGCAGCTTCCGGCGCCGAGCCCGCTACCACCGTGTCCGCCGCAGTACCACCACCTCCTCCACCACCACCTCCTTCTCCTTTGGTGGCACCTACCGAGAGGGCCACTTCTCCCCCCGTCGCGACGACCATTTTGGGGGGAGCACCGGAGACAAGCACGGCTCCGTCGGTGTCCGGGGCTGAAGAGGCAGCGACCCTAGAGGCCCCAATCGACGCGAGCCGGCCCGCGGAGGAGGGGAAGGAGGGAGAGGTGCTGGTGGAGGAGGCGCCGATGGTGGAGGAGCTCCTGAATGAGCTGGAGCAGGGGCCGCCCCGGCCGAGGGCTCGACGTTGGAGGAGGCGCCCGAGGCACCGGCCAGGGCCGATAAGACGCCGGAGGAGAGCTTGGGGACGAGCCATCCCTCGAGCGTCCTGTTACCGCTCGAGCCGCCGCCCCTACACGAGGCCGCACCCTCGCCTCGGGAGGCTACGGAGCAGCAGGAGGAGACGGCGGAGGGGCGGGGAGAGCCGCAGCCTGTCACGCCGGTCGGTGGGCCGCAGGTGGCGTTGCTCGAGCCGGAGGAGGTGGACCCGCCCATCGTCGAGATCGATCGACCGGTGTGGCCGTTTCCCGACGCGCCGAGCCCGTCTCGAGCCATGATTCCCGTCGAGCGATCGGCCCAGTAGGGGGCCCACGGGAGGCGCGGTCTTTCTTCAGGGAGGTGGCCGAGCTCAAGGCGGAGGCAGAGCGGTCCTTCTCGGAGGAGGCGGACAGGTCTGCGTGGGCGGCGGCCGCCCTCGCGAGGGCGGAGGCAGAGCTCCAAGAGCTCCGCGCTGAGCTGAGCCAGAACGCCCAGATGGCGAGCCGGCTCAACGAGGCGCGGACGGAGGCCCAGGCGGCTCGAGACGAGGCCGCCCAAGCTAAGGGGGAGGCCGCCACCGCTCTGGAGGCATCGAGGAAGGAAGCCGCCGACGCCCGAAGTGAAGCCGCCACCGCCCGGTCTGAAGCGGAAGCGGCGAAGAAGGAGGCCGGGGAGGCCCGGAGTGAAGCCGCCGCCGCCCGATCCGCAGCGGAGGCGGCGAAGGAGGCCGAGGAGGCCCAAAGCGAAGCCGCCACCGCCCGATCCGCAGCGGAGGCGGCGAAGAAGGAGGCCGAGGAGGCCAAGAACGGAGTCGCCACCGCCCAGGCTGCGGCGGAGGCAGCGCGCCAAGAGGTGATCCGGAAGGATCTGGCCCTTGCGGATACGGGCAAGCTGGTCGAGGACCTCAGGGCCGAAAAGCTCGACGTGCTGTCCGAGAAGCGTAGGCTCGAGCAGCGCGTCGAGGGCCTCGCCAGTGACCTCGCCGCTCTGGGCGTGCACTGCGAAGGTAATTTTCATGCCTTGTCTTTGCCTTGATTTCGAGGTTTTTTGTCACGTCGCGGTCTCACTCTTTCTTGTTTGTTGCACAGAGGTCGAGAAGACCGCCAAGGAGCTCCGTGAGATGAACAAGGCCCTCGTGGATCAACTTCAAGATGAAACCATGGTGGCGGAGCGGGCATGCGCTACCCTCGACAGGCTCGGCTCCATGTGGGGTGCCCCTTCGGTGGCCGCGGCAGAGGGCACGGTGGCTCGGGGCGGCGCCCTAGTCGACGCCTTGTGCTATTTTGACGTGGCCGCGCGGGACCACGTCCGGCACGCTCTCCACCATGGTGTCAAGCAGGCGCTCACGGCCGTTCGTTCCAGTTTCCGCTTCCCCATCAATGTCGTCGCCAAGGGCTTCATCGAGATCGAGGGGAAGGACGAAGAATGGAACGACTGTCGTGTCGACAAGATCCTCGAGAAGGTGGACAAACCGAGGACGGCATTCGCGAAGCTCTTCGAGGAAGACGTGTTGCCTCCTGATGCGGACAGCAGTGTAGGTGGTCCCCCTCCTCCTGGCCGGGACGTCGAGGCCGAGCCCGCGGCAGAAGACCTTGGGGAGGAATATCAAACCGACGAGGAATAAGGCCTGCGTGCCAAAATTGGGCGTCGAGGCCCTTGTAAGAATTATGTTATGACTTTTGGTCCGTCGAGGCCAACATGTGCATATAACTTGTTTGTTTAAAGAAGCTGTTTTCTTTTCAAATTTATTCGATCATTTCTCCTTGTTCGTTAGCTCGAGTTTCTGCAGGCTCGGTCTGTGTTCCTTCGATACGCGTCTCGAGCTCCTCGAGGGGAGGCGTAGGTAGGGTACCGTAGCCCGGGGGCGTAGGTGGCCGTCTACGTCGACGCCCCCTGACTCTTGGGGGCTCGAGGTATCTATGGACTTGAACGTCGCTAGTTCGCTCGAGACACGAATCGAGACGAGGGTCAAATCTTTTGAAAAGAAAAACGCGCTTTTTCCGGAGTCTTGGGGGGAGCTCCCCCCTGTCAGCCCCCGAGGGAGGCTCGACCCTGAGCAAGGCAGGGTCGAGGCTACCTTAAGTTGCTAAGTAATATGAAAGATAGCGTACGAGTTTATTCATTCATATTTGACATGTTTGTACAAAGCAGCAAAATGTACAGGGTCTCGAGGCCCTTAAGGGTAGAAGCAACGTAGCTGAGATATGTTCCACGCGTTCGCCAGGATCCTGCCTTGATCGTCGTAGAGCTTGTATGTTCCTGGCTTGAGCACATCAGCTACGGTGTATGGGCCCTCCCACGGAGGGGTGAGCTTGTGGCGTCCACGGTTGTCTTGTAGTCGTCGAAGCACGAGGTCCCCCACCGCCAAGTCCCTTTTGCGCACGTGCTTGTCGTGGTAGCGTCGAAGCATTTGCTGGTAGCGTGCGGAGTTGATGAGCGCCACATCTCGAGTTTCCTCGAGCTGGTCCTTGGCGTTGGCGAGCTTTTCGTCGTTGGTTTGCTCGTTGTATGCTCGAAGTCGTGGGGAGCCATACTCGAGGTCTGTAGGCAAGACGGCCTCGGCGCCGTAGGTTAGGAAGAACAGAGTGAACCCGGTGGCTCGGGTCGGTGTAGTCCTGAGACCCCACAGCACCGAGGGGAGCTCTACAGCCCACCCCTTTCCAAAGTTTTTGAGGGTTTTGAACAGCCTCGGCTTCAGCCCGTGGAGTATCATGCCGTTGGCGCGCTCGACCTGCCCATTGCATTAAGGGTATGCGACCGAGGCCCAATTCACACGGATGTTGTTGTCGTTGCAGAAGCTGATGAACTTTTTGCCCATGAACTGAGTGCCATTGTCGGTGATGATGGCGTTAGGCACCCCAAACCGGTACATGATGTTGGCGACGAACTCGACGGCCTTCTCGGAGGTGGGGTCGCCTATAGGCTTAGCCTTGATCCACTTGGTGAACTTGTCGATGGCCACGAGCGCATGCGTGTACCCTCCACTTGTCCTTTTGAGGGGACCTACGAGGTCGAGCCCCCAGACGGCAAACGGCCAAGTGATCGGGATCATCTGCGGGGCGTGCGCGGGCTGGTGCCTTTGCTTGGCATAGAACTGACATCCATGGCAGGCTCGAACTAGGCGCTTGGCGTCTCCAATGGCGGTCGGCCAGCAGAAGCCTTGGCGGAAGGCGTTTCCCACCAGGGTCCTTGGCGCTGCGTGATGGCCGCAAGCCCCCGAGTGCGTGTCGTCGAGGAGCCTGCGTCCTTCCTCGAGGGGGATGCAGCGCTGAAGGATTCCTGATGGGCTCCGTCGGTACAGCTCTCGTTCGTCGCCGTAGATGACGTAGGTCTTGGCCCTTCGAGCGATGCGTCGGGCCTCCGTCTTGTCTTCTGGTAGCACGCCTTGCGTCAGGTAGTCGAGGAAGGGCGTCTGCCAGTCGAGAGGTCGTGATGAGGAGGAGGCGGGTGCATCGATCTGCATTGCCTCAGCGGATGTCGAGGCGCCTTCCTCGAGGGTGGGCATTGAAGGTCGAGCCCCCGCGTCCGGCTAGAGGGGTGGCGTTGAAGGTCGAGCCCCCGTGTTTGGCTCGAGGGGTGGCGTTGAAGGGACAGCCCCCGGGCCGATCTTGACGGATGGCTCGAAAACGTCCCTCGAGAAGACTTCTGGTGGGACAGTGCCGCGTGTAGATGCTAACTTAGCCAGCTCGTCTGCGGCCTCGTTGTACTTTCGAGCGATGTGGTTGAGCTCGAGGCCGTAGAACTTGTCTTCTAGCTTACGCACTTCTCCGCAGTATGCTTCCATCTTGGGGTCGATGCAGCTCGAGGCCTTCATGACCTGGTTGATGACGAGTTGCGAGTCCCCTCGAACGTCGAGGCGTTGGACCCCAAGCTCGAGGGCGATACGCAGCCCGTTGATGAGGGCCTCGTACTCAGCGACGTTGTTGGAGGTGGGGAAGTGCAGACGCAGCAAGTAGCACATATGGACTCCGAGGGGTGAGAAGAAGAGCAGGCCCGCGCCTGCCCCTGTCTTCATGAGGGACCCGTCGAAGTACATTGTCCAGAGCTCGGCTTGGATTTGCGTCGGCGGGAGCTGGGTGTCAGTCCATTCAGCAACAAAATCCGCCAGCGCTTGTGACTTGATGGCTTTTCGTGGGACGTAGGTGGTGGCCTCCCCAATCAGCTCGGCAGACCACTTGGCAATGCGCCCCGTGGCCTCCCGGTTGTTGATGATTTCTCCGAGGGGGAAGGATGACACCACCGTTACGGGATGAGCGAGGAAGTAGTGCTGGAGCTTGCACCTCGTGATGATGATGTCGTAGAGTAGCTTCTGGATGTGCGGGTACCGAACCTTGGCCTCGGAGAGCACCTCACTGATGAAGTACACCGGCTGTTGGACTGGTAGTGCGTGACCCTCCTCGAGCCTCTCGACGACTACGACCGCGCTGACCACCTGGGTGGTTGCGGCCACATAGAGGAGGAGAGGCTCGGGGGGATCGTTACCCTGGGCTGGTCGTGGTGGCACGAGAATCGGCACGAAAGTCAGTAACCCCTTTAACTTGGTCAGGGCTTCCTCGGCCTCGACGGTCCACGCAAAACGTTCTGTTTTCTTCAGCAAGCGGTAGAGGGTAGCACTTTTTCCCCTAGCCTCGAGATGAACCTGCTGAGAGCGGCTAGGCAGCCTGTCACCTTCTGTACGCCCTTGAGGTCTCGAATTGGGCCTATCCTCGTGACTGCTGAGATCTTCTCGGGGTTGGCCTCGATCCCCCATTGTGAGACAATGTAGCCAAGCAGCATGCCTCGAGGCACACCAAAGACACATTTCTCGGGGTTGAGTTTCACATTCTTGGCCCGGAGGCACTCGAACGTGGTCTCGAGGTCGCTGATGAGGTCCCCGACTTTCTTGGTCTTTACCACGATGTCATCGACGTAGGCCTCGACGGTTTTGCCTATGTGCTCGCCAAAGATGTGCTGCATACAACGTTGATACGTTGCCCCGACATTTCGAAGGCCGAAGGGCTTTGTAACATAGCAATACATACCAAAAGGTGTGATAAAAGAGGTAGCAAGCTCGTCGGATTCTTTCATCTTAATCTGGTGGTAGCCGGAATACGCATCGAGAAATGAAAGCACTTCACACCCCGCAGTGGAATCGACAATTTGATCAATTCTAGGCAAAGGAAATGGAACTTTTGGACATGCTTTGTTCAACCTGGTGTAGTCTACACATATCCACATTTTTCCATTCTTTTTCTTAACTAGTACAGGGTTAGCTAACCACTCCGGGTGAAATACTTCCTTGATGAATCCAGCCGCCAAAAGCTTATGCACCTCCTCGCCGATGATCCTACGCTTCTCCTCGTCGAAGCGGCGCAGGCGTTGCTTCACCGGTCTGGACCCGGCCTGGATCTCCAAGGCGTGCTCGGCGACTCCCCTCGGTATGCCTGGCATGTCCGAGGGGCTCCACGCAAACATGTCGATGTTCGCGCAGAGAAAGTCGACGAGCACTGCTTCCTATTTAGGCTCGAGGCTGGCACTGATGGCCAGCGTCTTGTCGTCGGTCGAGGTCGGGTTGACAGGTATCTGCTTGGTGTGCTCTGCTGGCTCGAAGGTGCCGGCGTGGCGCTTTGCTTCAGGGGCCTCCTCGGTGGCCAGGGCAGCCAGGGCCTCGAGCGAGTCGAGTTGGACGTTGGCCTCCCCACGCTCGACGCATTCCACGTCGTAGTGGTATGCGTGTTCGTAGGAGGTGTCGACGGTGATGACTCCTTTTGGCCCCGGCATCTTGAGCTTCAAGTACGTGTAGTTGGGGACCGCCATGAACTTGGCGTAGTCGGGCCTGCCGATGATGGCGTGGTAGGTCCCTTGGAACCCGACCACCTCGAAGGTGAGCGTCTCTCGGCGGAAGTTGGCCAGCGTGCCAAAGCAAACAGGTAGGTCGATGCGCCCGAGGGGGTGTGCCTTCTTCCCTGGTACGACTCCGTGGAACCCCCCGACGCTGGGTCGGAGCTGGTCCCTCGAGATCCCCAGGAGGTCGAGGGTCTCGACGTATATGATGTTGAGGCTCGAGCCCCCATCCATCAATACCTTGGAGAACCGTACGTCGATGATGACGGGGTCGACGATGAGGGGGTATGCCCCCGGATTCACGACATGGTCCGGATGATCGTCACGACCGAACGTGATCGGCGCATCAGACCAGTCGAGGTACCGGGGGGCGTCGTGGCAGAGTGCAAAGACCTCCCGGTGCTCCTTCTTCCTCTCTCGAGCTGAGAGCCCGACGGTTGGGCCCCCGTAGATCATGAAGCAGTCACGAACCGGGGGGAAGTCTGCGTCCCCGTCGTTGCACCGATTGTTGTCCTTGCCCTGGGGTGCATCTTCCTTCTTGTCGCCGAGCTTGGAGTAGAAGCCCTTCATCAGTCGGCAGTCTTTCAGCTTATGATTCACGGGGCCCTTGTGATAAGGGCAGGGGTCCTCGAGCATTTTGTCAAAGACAGCCCCGTCTGGGGGGCCTCGAGGCTTGTTGTGCTCGAGGGCGCCCACGAGCACTTCTTCATCGTCGTCGTCATCGGCGTCACGCTTCGCCTTCTAACCTTTGCCCTTGTTCTTCTTCTTTTTGTTACTGTTGCGGTTCTTGGCGTTGTTGCCCTTGCCCGAGCCCTTCGGTGCGGCCACCGCCTTGCCTTTGTCCGCGGAGCGGCCAAAGAAGGCCCCCACCGCCTCGTCGCCTGAGGCGAAACTGGTGACACGATCCATCAGCTCCTCGACCGTTTTGGCACGGTAGCGCCCTAGCTCGTGGACTAGCTCTTGGCATGTCGTGCCTACGAGGAATGCTGAGATGACGTCCTCATCAGGCATGTGGGGGAGCTCGAGGCGCTGCTTTGAGAATCGTCAAGCGAAGTCGCGGAGGGGCTCGTCCGCCGTCTGCCTGCAACGTCGTAGATCCCAGGGGTTGCCTAGGCGCGCGCAAGTCCCCTTGAAATTCCCATCGAAGACCCTGACTAGGTCGGCCCAGTCGTGGATCTGATGCGGTGGGAGCCCCTCGAGCCACCGACGGGCGGTGTCCGAGAGGTAGAGTGGGAGTTGGCTGTTGGGTATTTTAAACGCACACAGAAAAATCCGCAAGCGCACGGATACCGATGTAGCTTTCACCCGAGAGTATTCCAGGGTATCGATTTCCACGGGGAACATGAAGTGTACTAGAAGAATCAAGAATGTCGAAGAAAAGAATGGTAAAATGGGTAGAGAGAGATTTAGGGTTTTCTAAGCAGGTCTATCTAATTAAAGGCTCACTATACTTTACTTACTTCGGGACATCAGAACACTAGCCATAAAAAGGGGTGAGAAAGGGGCTAGGAAGCTCCGACTACGGTCCTACAAACACCAACCCGAACGTGGTGGACTACGTCGGCCGTCAGGGCTGTCACCACCTGGGGCTACCACAACTATCCATGGGGCTGGGTGCAAACTCAGGTAAACCCTAGTCTAGACACCACATCTACACTAATGTCTACTACTCTAATTATCTAGAATAATTAGAGCACTCGATACGAGCGGAGATCCAGTAAATGAAATAAAGCAAGAACTGTAATTAAATATAATACTTAGAAATAGTAAATGAAGAACCTGGAGATTACTTGAAGACGAACTAGATGCTGCACCAATACAATGTCGAGAAAGATCCGACAGATCTGGCTCCTCCTCAGCTCTCTCCTCCTCTCTAGATTACAACTAGATGATGAACTAGAACAAGATCTAGAACTAGAAGATGAACTAGAACTAGAACTAGACGATCAACTAGAGGGACCTCTACTTCTACTTGAAACCCAAGTTTCTGATGTGGAGATGAATAATGAAGATAGAGATGCCTGGAGAGGGGGGTCTTGGGTTGCTTATATAGCCCGAGGTGGATTAGGGGGCAAGGAATCTCCATGTATCGCCCACCGTTGGATCAAACCAACTTCGGGGACGGTGGAGATCATCCTAGGAGGCGGTGGAAGAAGGTACCAGAAGGCGGAGGCGAAATGGGCTTTGTGGCCGACCGGTCGGTCTCCATGTGGGACCGGTCGGTCTGGCCCAGTGGGCCCACGTGGTGGCCTGCCTCGTGGTGTCTTCTGGTGTCTTCTAGATCCTTCTTTTGCAGATTTCGTTGCGAAATTAATATCTTTTCATCCGGGACTCCGAATATAGCAAATGATATGTCTGTTTTGATCGTCTCGACGAGCTCTTTGCATTGGTGCACTCCAATTCATCACTTGAGATACTTTTATATGGTAAAAACATCAATGTCCTACAAAACAAGTGAGAGCACCAAAACTCGTGGAACTTGTTAGTTTCAAACCCTACAACTATGCTTTGTGATTCATTTAGTTTCATTTCATGCAATAGTTGATGGTTAATTATGAGCATTAGTGAGCATCAACATTGGCGCATGATCACGCAGTCGTCGTTCTTGGCCCCGCCCAATTGGTAGCCTAGGCAAAAATCGGAGAGCCATAGCTTGGACTCGAACCCCCCCGTCATACTTCACTATGTTGGTTGGTGGTCGAAAACGGTCGGGGAGGGTCGAGGTGCGGATGGCTCGGCTGAAAACCCTAGGGCCCGGGGGCTCGAGGGTTTGCCGGTCTTCGTCACTGTCGTAGCGCCCCCCTCGATGGACACTATAGCCACGCTCCTCGCCCCCTTTGTCCTTGTGCCGGGGGTTGCGCCGGTACTATAGCGCGTCCTCTTCTGCCTTGGCGTTCGCCTCCCGCAACCGCGTGAGCTTGTTGCGGGCGTCATTGGGGTCTCGAGGTGGCCGGTTGTCGACGATCCACTCTCGGACTGGCTTGGCTTGAGAGGCGTCTGGCTGGTGGACGGACATCTCCCGCTCGTTGCGGGGCGGGTCTGCTGGCTTCCCCGAGGCCGCTCCGCGCCGATGCGAGGCTGAGCTTTTGGCCTGCTGTACGGCGGCCGTCTCGAGGAGGTTCTTCATTTCCCCGAGCATGCGTCTGGCGTCAGGGTTGGAGACGGCAGGTAGATCGTGGAGCAGCATTGCGGTTGCCACCACGTTCTGCCCGGCTCGCGGGAAGCACACCCCAGGATGTGCCGGTGCCTCATCCTCGAGGATCTGCCGGTGGACCTCTCGAGCGTGGCCACGAGCGCCGACGCCTTGAGGCTGGGCTTGTTCCTGCACAAGAGTCTTCTCGAGCTGCAGCAGGCGCTGTCAGTCCTCCTCAGCCTTGGCGATCACCTCTCGCAGCTGCGCGAGTTGCGCCGCCCGGTCGTCGTTGTGCTGAGTTGGTGCAGCCGGTGCCGGGGGTGCGTCCCTCCGCTGAACACGCGATCCGCCCACCGCAGCCACGTCGTTGGGGTCTTTGAGGTTGAGCGCCGGCCTGCCGTCGTCGCCCTCGTCCTCGGTATCGCTCACGTCTCCCTCGAGCTGGAAGCACTCCCTAGTGGGATCCCAGAGGTCAGGGTCGTGGTAGTCGTACTCACTGGAGTCGGAGCTGTTGACGTCGCACCTCCCTGGCTCGTGCTGGGACTGCAGCTCGCGGTACCACTCTCCGATGGTAGCTCGCCGGGGTGGCTTGACGACTCGTGAGAAGCCGCTATCGACGTGCGCGGGGTAGACGATCTTCAGGTCGGCGATGGCTTGTAGGAGCACGCCCGGTCATTCCTCCCGTTCTGCCGGTGCCCGGTCCCGACGGCGCTCGTCGAGGTGGCGGGCGTAGACAGCTGCGGAGTTGTCGAGGCCGAACGGGAACCGCCGGCGTCGAGCGCGGTACACCCCGTGCGGGAGGAAGCCGGGTGGTGCCAGCGAGGCACGGCTCGGGGGCCTATGGCCTGGCTCCCAGTCCGTGCGCATGACGAACGTGAACTCGCTGGGAGAGTGCGCGCGCGCCCTAGAAGTCTCTGACCGCGTGCCTGGCTGGTTCGTCCTCGGGGACTCTGCGCCAGCCGCGAGGAAGTGGGCATACGCCGCGGGCACCGCCTGTGCCTGGCGACGATGGTGACGACGGCGCTGCTCATGGGGTGGCGACGCGTGGTGGTGCGGGCGACGCGCCACGCTCCCGGCGCAGGGTGGCGTGACACGCCCTCCGCTCGGGCCCTCCGTGGAGAGCAGGGTCAACTCGTTGCCGTTGCCGGTGGCCAGGAACTCGAGGCTCCCGAACCAGACAACGGCACCAGCAGACAACGAAGGAATGGGGGAAGCCATCCAGGAAACAGCGAGAAATCGACTTGACACGCGAAGGCCCCTACCTGGCGCGCCAACTGTCGGTGTTTCTACCCCGGGGGTATGATACCAACTAGTAATGTGATCGTGTGCTCTCTTCCTGGATGGTGATGCAAGATGACACAAGGGTTTATCCTGGTTCGGGCAAAGAAGGCCCTACGTCCAGCGGGGGGAGGAGGTTCTTGTATTACTTGCACCTAAATGCTTGTACAGGGGCGATACAAGCTTGGTGAGCGTGGACCAGAGTCCGGACTCGTGTGCGTGTGTGTGTGTGGGCTCGCGTCGTGTAAGCCTTTGTGCGTACGTGTGTTAGAACGTTCGCGAGAAGGGCCCTGGTGTCCCCTTTTATAGAGCAAGGGGAGGCCAAGGTTACATAAGAGTGATACAGGAGTCGGGGCGTACGGTGCCCAATATGACAGGGGGGTAGGAATTCTGTCCTGTCGGGGGCCACGGGAGCTGACGTGGAGATCGCTGTTCAGACGTCGTGGCTTCCATCCCGGGCGTGGTTGTGGAGACGTGGCGACGTGGAGGTCGTGCGACGCCCACTCCGGTACGTACGGGACGTGGCAATGTCCTTCCGGGTCTTGGGGTACATGTCCGCTAATCACATGAAAGTAATTAGGGCTCGAGGGGCGCGGAGCCGGCCTCGAGGTGGCACCCGCGGGAGGCTCGATCTCCCACGGGTATGGGCAAGTTCCGGTGGACCCGGTCGTACAGCGGGAATCGGGGTCTCGAGACGTGATTTGGTTGTGCAACAGTGTAGGGTATGGCTGAACAGTGCTGTACTTATGCCTTTTTACCCATGCTCATGGTACAAAAGGAGGTTTGACTCTGACTCTGGTTCACTGTGGCACATGTCGTGTACCAGGGGACATGACCGAAGTAGGTGAACGCATTAAATGCGTAGCGTGGGATTGGAATCCGATGTTTGTGCCGCTCGAGGGGGCATGATGTGTCTCGAGTGATAGGTCGCCGGATTAGTGAGGCTCGAGGTCCCTGCATGGGGTCTCGAGGGATGGTGTACGGCTGTGGCGGACTCGAACCCCCCGCGCCGGGGCTCGAGGGGCAGGCTACCACGGGGCGGTTAGAGAGGCTTTGGAGGGCTTAGACTTCCCCGTGGTGGGCCGGCGTTGCGGGCCTCGACGGATTGGTTAGAATGGTTAGGCCCCTTATTAATTGGTGTTCTAGGTTTAACCTATTTGTTTTGCGTTGATTGGGGTACCCCTTTGGTGTTCCCCCGATACGGACTGTCTGCCATTTTAGTGGCGGACTGTCCGCGGGCCTCGGACGCACCGATGGGGATGCATCGGACGCTACGAGCGCACTGTTCTCGGGTTGACGGGTGAACGGCGGACTGTCCGGGCCTATAAGGGTGGACTGTCCGCCGGCTAATTTTTTGGAGAACAAAGTTGCTGGACAGGATCTGTGCAGGTCTCTGTTTTTCAACAGCGGACTGTCCGGGCCCAAAGGGCGGACTGTCCGGGGTGACCGTTGCAGCTCCTAACGGCTAGTTTCGTTATAAGGGCGGACTGTCCGGGGCTATAAGGACGGACTGTCCGCAGTTCAAATTTCAGCACGCGTCCAAACGGCTAGTTGGGGCCCTCCCTCTATAAATAGAGGTGGTGGCCGGCCATTTGGTGTGTTGGGCACCTTGGGGACTTAGTGTCCTTGTGTGAGAGTGCTTGGGAGCCCTCCAACTCACTTGGGATTAGTGCTAATCATATTCGCTAAGTGAGAGAGCGATTCTTGTGCGGTGCATGAGAGATTGCAAGTGTGGCACTAGGTGATCGAGTTGCAAGACGGTGGTGCTTGTTACTCTTGGAGGTTGCCACCTCCTAGACGGCTTGGTGATTGTGTCTCCGTCGTGAAGCCCGCAAGAAGATTGTGAGTGGCTCCGGAGAAGGCTTTGTGAGGGGCATTGTGCTCGCCCCGCGGGGATCGCGAAGAGCAACTCTAGTGGAGAGAGGTGTGAAGAGCGCCAAGTGGTCCGGCCGGATCGAAAGCTAGAGCTTTTGGTGAGAACTCCATTGTGGAGAGTGTGACTTAGGGTCACCACTAGCAAGAGGATCGGCGGCAACCTTTGGCTTGCCTCAACGGGGACTAGCTTGGTGGCAACCAAGTGAACCTCGGGATAAAATCACCGTGTCAACATTGTTCGCATCTTCTCGGTGGTTTGCTATCTCCATTCACTAGCTTGTATTTTCTTACTCATACTTGTGCTAGTGTTTAGTTGTTGCTCTTGTGTAGCTATTTAGCTTGTGTAGCTTAATAGTTGCTCTTGTAATTAGTTAGCTTGTGTAGCTTGCTAGTTACTTTCTTAGCTTGAGTAGCTTAGAAGTAGATCCCATGTGTGACTAGTTGACTTGTAGTCTTGCTAGTCATATTGTTTAGTTTATGTAGCTAAGTTGAGCTCTCTAATTTGGCTTGTGTAGCCTTGTTATTGAGCATTGCTAGTGAGCTTAAGAGCTTTGTGCTTTGCTTACTAGATTGTGTAGGAGCTCCCCAGTGTTTGAAGTACTAGTTGCATGGGTTTGTGTGACCTTGCTTGTAGAATTGGTTAGGTGAGCTCTAGCTAGCCTGACACCTTATTTCCATTGTTTAGGATCTTTTGTAAGGTGTCATAGAGTATAAGTAGAGGGGTGTAGTCTTGGCTAGACCAATAGTTTTAATTCCGCATTTGTTTCGGTTAGTCGCTATGTTTATTTTTAAAAAGGACTATTCACCCCCCTCTAGTCTGCCATCTCGACCCTTCAATTGGTATCAGAGCCGAGGTCTCTCATTTGTGGTCTTTACCGACCCGAGAGGATGGCGACTAGTTGGCTAGATGTTGAGTGTGACACACATATTTTTGATGGCACACACTATGCACGGTGGAAACTTCATATGCTTGATCATTTCCGTGCTTTTGGTCCAAAGTTTTGGTGGATCGTTGTTGTTGGCTTTACTCATGCCTTGGATGAGAGTAATCTAACCCAAGCGCAAGAGGATTGTCTAACACTCGATGTGCAAGCCCAATGTTTTCTAACAAATGCTTTGCAAGATGACATATTTAGTAGGGTGATGACTTCGGTGAGTGCCCATGATATGTGGACGACACTCAAACATCTCTATGGTGATTTCTCCATTTGGGGTGATGGCAAATTCAAGGAGGAGGATCACATAGAGATGGCACATGAGGTGGTTGAGCAAGACCACAACTCCGTGATTGTGGAAGATTGTTCCACCTCAAGCTCAAGTGATGCAAGTGATAATGATATTCCAGGCACACTTGATGATGATGGTTCATGCTCCGGCTATGAGAGTGATACTTCTTCGAGCTCTCCAACCACTACATCACATTGCTTCATGTCACACGGTGACACTAAGGTTTGCAAAGCTAATGTGATTGATCATAATGCATATGAGGAGCTCTTGAGTAGATATGCTAGCATGACCATCACTTTAGAAAATGAGATGTCTAAAAATGCAAAATTGGAAAAAAGAAAACTCATTTCTAAAGAACACATGTGAACAAGTGAAGCATCTACTTTATGTTAGTACTTGTTCACATGAGGGGCTAAAATTGACTCACGAGGAACTATGTATTGTTCATGACAACTTGGTACAAGACCATGCTTTTCTCACTAAGAAGCTTTCTAGTGAAGAAACTAAAACTAGTGAGAGCTCATCATTTGGGTCAAATGATCAATCACATATTTGTGCTAACCCATGTGATGTAGAGAAGAAGCATGTATCCACCTCTTGTAATGATTTACTATCTATGCCATGTTCTTCACATATAGATGCTTGTTCTACTTCTATGTCTTGTGAGACTAACCTTTTGAAGGAGAACAATGAGCTCAAAAGCGAAGTGAAGAATTTGAGCAACAAGTTAGAGAGGTGGTGTGGATCCAAGGTCACCTATGAGCACATGATAAAGAATCAAAGAAGCTATGGTGACAAGAGTGGCATTGGCTTCAACAAGAGCAAAATCAATGGCAAGAGATGGGGCAAGAAAAGATGTGAAGAAGAGATGAAGAAGCAAGAACAAGAAAAGCTATCTCATTTCATGTGCTATCGGTGCCATGAGATGGGACATCTTGCAAATGCTTGCCCCAACAAGAAGAAGCCTCAAGTATTGCCACAAGAAAGGAAGCCCCAAGTTCAAATCAAGAACAACCATCATGATGGTGACTTGATGAAGAAGAAGAAAACGAGAAGGGGCAGAAGAGCAAGGCATCTAACTCATATACAAGATGCCAAGATGATGATGAGCAAGAATCAAGTTGAGAAGAAAGATTTGGCTCACATCAAGTGCTACAAGTGTGGTGATATGGGACACTTTGCCTCGAAGTGTCCTAACAAGCTTCAGGAGAAGGCTCAAGCAACTCATGAGAGGCAAGGCAATGAGAAGCAACAAATGAGCAAGGAAGAGAAGGCTCAATCAAAGAGAGTTTGCTACTCATGCCGGGAAAGGGGACACATGGCAAATTCATGTCCCCTAGGTAAAACTTCTAAGCCTATTTCAATTGATGATAATATTGTGCTTAGAAAGGATGACAATGATACCTCATCGGTGGTTATTACAAAACATCCCGCTACTCATACTAAGGCATTGCCTAAGTATGTTGCACCTAACTTGAGAGGACCCAAACTAGTTTGGGTACCATCAAAGAGTGGATGAATGTGTGTAGGTACCATGGCATTGGAGGCTCGATTCAATTGATTCCATATTGTTCATCATGTGATTGAGTCAAGTAAAGAATCTTAGTGCACATCCAAACCCAATGCCAAGTCAAATAAAGTGAAGTCCAAGTGCTATAACATACAAGTGCAAAAGATCAAGTTGTGGTGATGTTATTGGAATTATTTGAAGGATTGCAAATGATATATGAAGAAGCTTGCTATTGGATGAACATATGCTACTAAGGTATATCTCTAGTTGATCATGTTATTTTAGATGCATATGAGTTGATTGAATTGGATATATATGCATATGTTGCTTGCTATAAGATGATTGAATGGATTCATTGCTTAGTAATCAAGTTTGAGTTAGTTTGATTGGATATGTTCACAAGATGACTTTTAGTAAGTAGATTGAATGGATATATGTCTTGTGAGAGTGTTCAAACAAGTTAGCTTCAAGTTTGATTCAAATTGCTAGAGTATAGCTCAATTGCTCAAAGTTGTCCAATATTGCAAAATCTGAGTGAGCTGAGAAGATAGCCATGTTTGGATGATCAAATCTTATTGGATTGGCTTGATATTTGGTGTGCATGCTCTACGCTTATCGTATTAGTTGCTGTAGAAAATTAGAATTCATTGGATAAGTGAAACTCCGTGTGGTAGTGGATCTTGTCAACTCTATTGCAGCAGTTTTCAGCATGGACAGCAAGTGAAAGAATTAAAATCTGGTAGCAATCTAGAAAGCCAATGAAGCTCAAATTTTTATGGCTACTAGAATACATAGTGAGGCACATCTCCACCAAATTTCATGGTTATTGGACTTATATTTTGGGAGATATGCATGTTTTCTTGATAAGGACAGAATCTGCCAGAAAAGTGACAACTATTGGATTGATCTAGAGTCACTTTAATTGAAAGGTCCTCAAGTTGGAATCATGTTTATAAGTGGTTGAGGAACCTATGTTTGGTTTTGAGAAGATCTAGAAGTATGACAAAGATGAGTACAAGGCCATTTTATTGTGAAGTATATTTGGCACACAATTGGTACTCAAATTGAAGATCAAGACCAAGCTATGATGAAGATTGAGTGTAAAGTCCTAGTAATGATTAAAGATCAATTAGAAGAAAGAAAATGACTCAAAGAAGAAAGAGTTGAAGTCAGGCAACCATGCAAAAAGTTTTCATCATGATGAGTTCACCATTGGATCAATCAAACAAAGGCATTTCGAGTAAGGATCAAGGATGTTCTTTGGAGAGAGGTCACTTCTCCCTTTTGTAGGGGCTTGCCGCCTTTTGTAGGTTAACCAAGTGTGGTACTTGGAAGGCTAATATGGAAGTGGTGATTCAAATAATGTTTGGGATGCTTAGTTGAATAAATGAAAGGATTGACCAAGCAAAGCAAGCAACAACCCATAGTAGAGAGCAAATTGAAATTTATCAATTGGTATGATCTCCATTGGTATTTATTGAGAGGCTCTCAAGCAAGCAAAGAACGAATGAAGAAGCAATGTCAACCACAACATTGAGCTAGTGCACTTGATCATATGGGTGAAGATTTGTTCTATCAATTGGTATTTATTGGTCTTCACCATGGACTTCACATTGCTATTTGGAGCTAAATTGGAATCAAAATGACTATCCTCTACTCCAAGATAGCAAAGGTATCATGGTAATGTGCATGATCATTTCATCCCTTACTAGTATGCGGTTAGTGCATATAGTACATGCTTAATAGGATCATGCATAACAAATGAAAAGTTTAAATTCATAGCCTACCACTATTACTTGTTTGATTATATGATCTAGTGGTTACTATATGGATTTGTTCATGAGCTAGTGAATCCAAGTACTTGATCTAGAAGATGAGCATTCAAGTGTCTAATTCAATGTGAGTAAGATAACCATTGAAAGATGTGTGAAGAAGCTTACTCTAGAGCAAACCGAGTTAGATATCTTGTGCAAGTATAATAGTTCAAGTCACAAATGAGAGGCTCATGACAAGAGTTCAAGAAGAAGACAATAATGCAAATGGATATCAAGTTTAAACTATCATTCAAGTGGTATCTAGATTCATCATTTCTTCACATGGTATCTATTCAAAATGGTATATGATCTTTCAAGTGATATTTACCAAGTGGTGTCTAGATCAAGCTCACAAGTGGTATCCTACAAGACTTCAAGTGATCCTCAACTTTAAGTGATCAAATCAAGCAAAGCATCCCTCACCAACAAAAGCTCAAGTTTATCAAGTGAATGACCCATGCTACATAAGAGAAGGTGCCCCACCTATTGGTATCAAGGTCAAAGATCCTACACATGGTGTCATTCCAACACATATGGTGGTGGCCATCAAAAATCAAGACTCAAGTGTCAACCATCTACCCTAATGTCACCCTTTGTATGAAAAGAGCATACCTTTTATGGTCATTGATGACAAAGGGGGAGAAAGTGCCAAAGATATGACATGATAGGGGAAGAATTTGTGGCAAAAATATGTCAAGGACAAAGGGGAGAAAAACAAAAGATGGGCATGGATCAAGAGGGAGCAAGATTGAACAATGGAAAAGGATCAAAATTCTTGGACAAAAGAGAGCACACAAGTAGGGGGAGCAAGCTCATGAATACATGATTGATGCATTACATTTGCTTGCTCACATTGCATATGTTTTACATTCCTACATGCTTGTGTGCAATATTTGCTAGAGCTAAGACTTGGATGATGATTGTTTTCCTTTATTTGGTATCTAGAGCATAGTCTTAGTGTAACAAGTGGTAACTAGAACCTTGATTATAATGTTGATCTCACATGGTATCTAGTTTCACTTGTTTCAAGCAAGGTTGATGCTAAGGAAGATTCAAATATGGTATACACGCTTCAAAGGTAAAATTCAATCTTGTATACCTTAGCATCACTTAGTAGTGCTAACACTCCCACAAATTTCATATTTATGTGTGTGTGCAAACTTGAAACCAAACCATTTGAGCACACATGTAGAGGGAGTTAACACTACAAAGTCAGGTTGTATGGTGCTTATCCAAATCTTCTCATATGGTCTTAATGTTGGATAAGTAACATAGAATCCCAACCAAGTTAGCAATTTATATTCTTGTAAAGTGCTAGCTTGGAATAAGCTTAAACTTCCATATCTTTGTAGATTTGTCATCAATTATCAAAAAGGGGGAGATTGAAAGGTCCTAGTTTGGTTTTGGTAATTGAGTGACAACTTTAGGTGGACTAATGATGTTTATGTGAGATACACAGGTGTTAAGTCCACAAGTGATCATGTATGAGCAACATATGCCATAGGGGTGAAATGGCTTGAAGGATGTTGCAATGTTCATGCATGTGATGAAGAATGAGCTTATTGCATATGTGACATGACATGTGGTCATGTGGCTAAGATGGTGAAGATCAAGGCAAGTGTTGACGGTCCTTAAACCCCTGTTTTACCGTCAACATTTGACCCTAAAGTCCACCAAAAAGGCATGAAATGTAGACAAATAGGTTTCAAACTAACCAAATTCCACATGTCCATAGAATTTTATTTGAATGCAGGATTTGAACCAAATTTGGACATTTTGACCCACTAGGAGATGAGCCCACTCAACAGGGCCCAAATGGGCCGAGGAGGGGTGGCGCCCGCCAATCCCAAGTGGCGCCCGCCACTTGGGTTGGCCCAACTTCACCCCCCTGCCACGTCACCGATCCGTGTGACCTCCCCAGGGCCAAATCTTGGCCCTTGGTCACTAGGTCAGTGACATCTGACGGCTCAGGAGAGAGTGGCGCGGATCAAGGCTGATGGGCGGTTACTCAGACATGCAACCGACCTCCAAACCGCCTCGGACAACCACCTGGATGCCGTTGAAGCCAAGGCGGTGCATCCAACGGTGAGGGAGGTGGCGGCCGCCACCTAGGGCTGGCACCCGCCACTAGGGTTAGCCCTAGGTCGGCTGGCTCCCCCCTATAAGTACCCCCTCACTCACCTGGGCTATAAATACCCCCCTGGAGGCACCTCTCCATTCATCCCATCTCAAGCAAAGCAACTCCAGGCAAGAGAAGTGAGAGCCAGGTTAGAAGCTTAGAGAGCTTAGGCAAGTAGGTAGCTAGTTGAGCAAGGCATCTTCGCCCTCGCGGTAGCGCTGCTCAAGGCTTAGCTCAAGAGTAGAGGCGTGCGAGTGATCGGCTCTGGATCTGGGAAGAGTCTTCCTTCATCTCCAGTTCAGGTTTTGCTCTTGTTACTCAAGCATTTTACTTTATTCTATTTTATCATTTCAAGTATTACTTTACTCTAATTATCAGTATTGAGTGTTATATGCTATACTTGATTGATTGCTTGAGTGCCTAGCTATCCTATAGTTCAATTCACTTAGCCATAGTAGTTAATCTCTAGTGAGCTTAGTGTTTGATCTTTGCCAACAGGTTGCTTAGTTAGTTTAGTGTTTAGCTTATTAAGTCAAGTGTTTGCTCTGACGTCCGCAAGGGTGTCTCTATTCTAGGTCAGGGTAGAGATAGTTAGAATATAATTAGGCGTGGTGCTTAGTTATAGACTTACCTTCAGATACGGCTGGACCCCCGGATAGCTGTGGTAGCAAGCAGGTGGTGACAGCCCTGTGCGCCTTGAATTCCACCACGTAGTTGGCCCAGTTTAACAGTAAGGCTCGTTGTGCTAGCGTTCAACCTAAGTAAGTGGTAAAGGCTAGTACGCCTCGATACTTGACAAGATAGGATTAAAACTATACTCAACTTAGCTGCTTTATTGTCTTTTGCCTGCCCTGCTTCTTCATTATCTTGCTTGGTAGTTATCTTGCTTAGTGGTTACCTAGGACTAGTCATTAGGACTAGTTAGTTATCCCTAGTTATCTTAGTTATCATTAGTTATCCTTAGTTATCATAACCCCTTCTACCTATCGATCCACCTTACCTTAGCCATTCCTTTCATCCTTACCTAGCCATCCATATTCTTTCTAGCCTTTCTTCTCCCTTTTTCTCTTTTCTCCTTTTCTTCGACTCTCATCCCCTCCTTGACTCAACTCATCCACCACCCTAGCCTTCCCTTGGGATCAAATAAATCGACACCTGGTACTCCCAGGCGAAGTGCTACAACCGATAGTTCTGTGCACTTGCAGAATCTCCTCCTGGTAGATTGCATTCACTCTAGCTAGCTCCTACTAGTGTCGGGATTGACAACCCCGTTTGGCATTAGTAGACAGCTGCTTTAGCTTCACTCCTTTAGGTATAGTGACTGGACTTGCTTCAAGCACTTCTGACACCGTTGTCGGGAATAGACTCCATAGTCTACTCCTAGTGACAACGTTAGGAAGTGCCATCAAGCATTTCTGGGCCGTTACCGGGGATAGTGTCTAGCTCTATCTTTAGTGAAGTTAAGAACTATCAACAGCAAGACTTGGCTTGATGGACCAGTTGTGAAGGTAAAGGGCAAGTTGGAGGCTTTGAAGCCATTGGTACCGAGTGTCGGGAGGCTTGAGCAAAGACTTAGCCCCGAAGGACTGAAGCAATGGTGAAGAGCAAGTGAGGTCAAGATCGATGGACCATGGAGGTCATGTGATGATATGAAGTGGATCATATCATTTGATGATAGGTTGGTGCATGTGTTGCATCAACACTGAAGGAGATGGAATGGAATGCGCAAGGCAAAGGTATATTTGTAGGGCATTTCATTTCACCGGTCATAGGTGTGTTGAGAAGTTGATGACCGAGTTTAGGATAGATGGCCGTACTATCAAGAGGAGCAAACTTGTTTGCATATCAGTCATCTAGTGCCACTTGAGCGATCTAACATTGCGTTGTTGCTAGGATCGAGTGGCGTGGTGAGAGCAAGTGAAAATCCTTTGAAATTGATTGTGAAAATGCTAACACACATGCACAAGGTGGTGTTCACTTGGTGGTGTTGGCACATTTGCAAAAGGAGATGAAGTGTTGTGCTCTGGGGGCATCGGACGCTGGTCCGAGGAGCATCAGACGCTAGGCCAAGCGTCCGATGGCAAACCCTAGAGAGTCTGTTTGCTCAGAGGAGCATCAGACGCTGGAGATGTGAACATCGGATGCTGGTCCGAGCGTCCGATGGGAGTGACGTGGCACGAGCTGTTTCAGTAGGGAGCGTCGGGCACTGGCCTGCGTCCGATGAGGAACCATCGGACGCGTCCGATGTGTTTCCACCCTTTCTGGATCCTCTCTGGTGTGTCATCCGACACTAGGATCGAGAGTCCAATGTAAAGGGACTGGAGCGTCCGATGTGGCGTTGTTCTTGAATTGAAATAGAAGAAGTGTTTGATCTTGGAATGGAAAACTGTATTAATCCTTTGTGTTTTGGATCATGTGTTCTTGTGGTTTGGGTAGCCCTCTGAATAAGCTTTCCAAAATGTCCAAGATCATCGAATTCCGAGTTAGGAGCTAAGAGTTATGGCCGTTCTCGTGGGAGGCTTTCGGGAGAGTGGCGGACTGTCTGCCATTTTAGTGGCGGACTGTCCGCGAGCCTCGGACGCACCGATGGGGATGCATCGGACGCTACGAGCGCACTGTTCTCGGGTTGACGGGTGAACGGCGGACTGTCCGGGCCTATAAAGGTGGACTGTCCGCCGGCTAATTTTTTGGAGAACAAAGTTGCTGGACAGGATCTGTGCAGGTCTCTGTTTTTCAACGGCGGACTGTCCGGGCCCAAAGGGCGGACTGTCTGGGGTGACCGTTGCAGCTCCTAACGGCTAGTTTCGTTATAAGGGCGGACTGTCCGGGGCTATAAGGACGGACTGTCCGCAGTTCAAATTTCAGCACGCGTCCAAACGGCTAGTTGGGGCCCTCCCTCTATAAAGTGGCCGACCATTTGGTGTGTTGGGCACCTTGGGGATTTAGTGTCCTTGTGTGAGAGTGCTTGGGAGCCCTCCAACTCACTTGAGATTAGTGCTAATCATATTCGCTAAGTGAGAGAGCGATTCTAGTGCGGTGCATGAGAGATTGCAAGTGTGGCACTAGGTGATCGAGTTGCAAGTCGGTGGTGCTTGTTACTCTTGGAGGTTGCCACCTCCTAGACGACTTGGTGATTGTGTCTCCGTCATGAAGCCCGCAAGAAGATTGTGCGTGGCTCCGGAGAAGGCTTTGTGAGGGGCATTGTGCTCGCCCCGCGGGGATCGCGAAGAGCAACTCTAGTGGAGAGAGGTGTGAAGAGCGCCAAGTGGTCCGGCCGGATCGGAAGCTAGAGCTCTTGGTGAGCACTCCATCGTGGAGAGTGTGACTTAGGGTCACCACTAGCAAGAGGATCAGCGGCAACCTTGGGCTTGCCTCAACGGGGACTAGCTTGGTGGCAACCAAGTGAACCTCGGGATAAAATCACCGTGTCAACATTGTTCGCATCTTCTCGGTGGTTTGCTATCTCCATTCACTAGCTTGTATTTTCTTACTCATACTTGTGCTAGTGTTTAGTTGTTGCTCTTGTGTAGCTATTTAGCTTGTGTAGCTTAATAGTTGCTCTTGTAATTAGTTAGCTTGTGTAGCTTGCTAGTTACTTTCTTAGCTTGAGTAGCTTAGAAGTAGATCCCATGTGTGACTAGTTGAGTTGTAGTCTTGCTAGTCACATTGCTTAGTTTGTGTAGCTAAGTTGAGCTCTCTAATTTTGCTTGTGTAGCCTTGTTATTGAGCATTGCTAGTGAGCTTAGGAGCTTTGTGTTTTGCTTACTGGATTGTGTAGGAGCTCCCCAGTGTTTGAAGTACTAGTTGCATGGGTTTGTGTGACCTTGCTTGTAGAATTGGTTAGGTAAGCTCTAGCTAGCCTGACACCTTATTTGCATTGTTTAGGATCTTTTGTAAGGTGTCATAGAGTATAAGTAGAGGGGTGTAGTCTTGGCTAGACCGATAGTTTTAATTCCGTATTTGTTTCGGTTAGTCGCTATGTTTGTTTTAAAAAGGACTATTCATCCACCTCTAGTCCGCCATCTCGACCATTCAGCTAGAACTTCTGGGGCTCAACAAATAACAAATGGCCTTAATGGCAATTGAAATCAACAGATGATAAGTAGCCCTGGTAGAAATGGGGGCATGATGCAGCAACAAATGCAACAGCCGAATATGGATAACAACATTCACCCATCGGCTATATAAAAATAGCTCCATATGGAAGAAGGATTGCCAGAGATTTCAACGTGCCACCTTATCAAGGAAGGGTGGCACTTGGTGATATTCCCCCTGGTTATCATTATGTGTCTGATTACTATACTTTGGATGCTCATGAAAATCTAGGGTATTAGAATAATGCCTTTGGGGGGGCAAAACATCGGCTATCAGGGGCCGGTGAATCAAGTAGATCAGTTGATGAATGAAGTAACCGATATGGTTCAAAAACAATTCGGTTTGAAGCCAAAGAACACACTAATTGCCTACAAGAAGCCATATCCAGAGTGGTATGATCAAGTCACTTTTTCTCCAAGATACAGAATTCCTGACTTCATCAAGTTTACACGAACAGGCACAGTGACAACCATAGAGCACATAACTTAGTTCCCGGTACAACTTGGAGAAATCAGTGATGAACCGGCACTCAAAGTCTAGATGTTTCCTCTGTCTCTATCTGGCTCAGCTTTCTCATGGTTTTTATGTTTGCCACCTAATTCTATTCAAGGATGAGAAGATTTGGAGAACAAATTCCATTAGTACTTTTCTCTGTCTCTATCTGGCTCAGTTTTCTCATGGTTTTTATCTTTGCCACCTAATTCTATTTAAGGATGAGAAGATTTGGAGAACAAATTCTATTAGTACTTTGATTCTGGAGTATGTGAATGTAGCCTGTACTTATCAGTGTACGCTATTATTTCTCATTAAGCATATGTGTAGCCTGTACTAGTTATGAACACACTTTTAATTAGTATGTACACGTATGTACTCTCAGATCCGATCAGCTATACTGATTTTTATTGTTTGGTGGCAGTCAAACGTTAGCTTCCACGAAAATAGTCGAGAATCAAGCTGCGCAACAGTCATCCTCCTAGTGCATTTAAGGAGAGAGTAGCTACCAGGCTGGACGTCTTGGTCACCCACGTCTGTGGCACAGGCTTGACGGCGTGTATACTCCCGGGTGAGAGTACTCCCGGGAGTATAGAAAATTTACCATATATATATCCTCTATTTAGGATAATTTCTATATTAATTTACGATAAAATATATATATTTATGATAGATAAGTTACTATAACACATAGATATATTTATATAATATTATAGTAAATCACATAGTAACCTGTTTATAGGACTGCGCTAATTAGTAGCCAGTGTACTCATTATTAATTAGTACCCGAGTGCATCCCCATGACTCCACGAGCAGCGACACGCTCGGTCAGCAGAAGTCATCCCCGTGATTCCGCGAGCAGCGACACGCTCGGTCAGCAGAAGTCATGCTCGTTGATTTTTTTTTCTTGCAGTGCCTGTTTCTAGCCGATTTTTTTTGTGTTTCCGGATGACCTTTTTTGACCGATTTTTTTTCTTCCGTGCCTGATTCGCAGTTGCGCCATGTGTTTACGGAGATTTTGTGTTTGCGACTGATTTTTGTTGTTACTAGACGATTTCTTTTTGTTGCTGTCATTTTTTCCTGCTAGTCCTCCCCGGATGCATATATTTGGCTTTTTTTTTCCTTTCTATACCAGGTTCCTTGTGATGAATTAATTGCCAATAGCAATAATCCATTATCCAAAGTATAAATATTATTTTAAGTTGATTATTACAGATACATCTTGTCAATAATAATAGTACATGATGCTAATGACAAATCTGTAGCCCGACTCTTTTGTACAACTTGAAACAAAAATCTGTAGCGAAGAGGCGAGAAAGGAGATGGTATGATTTCTACAGCTTGAATCTTTAGGAAAAGAAACTCCATGATCACGAGGAGATTCAGATCCCCCAAAGGTGCAGATACACTCATTTGTTTTTGAAGAACTGCAATGATGATGCACAAGCATCCAAGTGCTTCCTTCTGATGAACTGAAATATGCATAATTGGGGGCTCTTTGGATGTTATTTGTAGTTTGCAACAATGGAACACAACTTTTCTGGATGATGGTCTGTTATCATGGATATTTTCCTATCTGATTATAGGTCCCTATTCACCAAACACTTGGGATGCTGGTAACATTAACCTTCATTTGCATAGCACCCAGACCCAACTTGGTAACACATCCATTAAGTACACAGGCATTATGACAGCTGCTTCTTAAAAACCTGCAATATAAGATACATGTATAAAATTCATGAAGTATCTGATTGCTTGTCTCAGAGACAAAATCAGAGTCAATAAAAAACTAAAACACATTAGATTGTATTTCTTTAATTTTTTTATTATCAATTTGATCTGCTTGTGCTAAAAAAAACAATGGAACTTATTAATGACATTATAAGGACATTATAAGGAATATTGCATTGTGTAGCTCATTAGGTCTTAGCAACAATCATTTAGCACTTCTGAGACGAAAAATAAAAACCCTGGTATATTCCTTAAGCTAAGAATACTCAATTCAGTTGCAGCCTCAACCTTTACGAAAACATGCATGGAACTGTGGTTAAGAAAAATAATCTATGCTTGTTCACTAGAAATTAATATAACTAGCTCAACCTAATGTCTAGTGGTAAATTACTATGATTTCACGTGTGAACTTTAAAACAACACAAATTCAGCACCAGATATAGAAATATGAAATAGATAATATGAATCAAAAAAATATAGATAGTTTCCTGTCAGCAAATATTGATGTGTACACAAAGACTACTCCAATCGCACATGATTTCAATTGTGAACTAAGAAATATAATTTTTTTATTGGACATACAATATTTGTGTATAGTCAATATGAATATGCAAGAAATTTCTAGTTTGACCAAATAAGAAGTGTTGAACTCCTAATATATATGTGGGATTCTAACTTTTCATCAACCTGTGATGAACATATATATGAGAAGTGTTGAACTCCAAGAGCAGGAGGTTAGAGAAGCTTTGAAAAGGATGAAAGTGGATAAAGCGATGGGTCCTGATGGTATTCCAATCAAGGTGTGGAGATGCCTCGGGGATATAGCTGTAGTATGGCTAACCAAGTTGTTTAACAATATCTATCGTTCAAACAAGATGCCTCAGGAGTGGAGAAGAAGCATATTGGTTCCAATCTACAAGAACAAGGGAGACGTCCAAAGCTGCACTAATTATCGGGGAATTAAGTTGATGAGCCACACGATGAAGTTGTGGGAGAGAGTTATTGAGCATAGTTTGCGAGGGTCGACGCGGATATCCATGAACCAATTTGGTTTCATGCCTGGAAGGTCAACCATAGAAGCAATCTTCTTAATAAGACAAGTTATAGAGCGGTTCAGGGAGCAGAAGGACCAACACATGGTTTTCTTTGACTTGGAGAAGGCGTACGACAAGATACCAAGGAATGTTATGTGGTGGGCTTTGGACAAACATAAAGTCCCAACAAAATATGTTACCCTCATCAAGGACATGTACAACAACGTCGAGACCAGTGTGCGGACAAATGATGGTGACACTGATTTCTTTCCGATTAAAATAGGTCTTCATCAAGGGTCAGCCTTGAGCCCATATCTCTTTGCCTTGGTTATGGATGAGGTTACGAGGGACATACAAGGAGATATCCCTTGGTGTATGCTTTTTGCAGACGATGTAGTGTTAGTTGATGAGAGTCAGACAGGAGTAAATAGGAAACTAGAGTTGTGGCGGCAGACCCTTGAGTCCAAAGGGTTTAGAATAAGCAGGACTAAGACTGAGTACATGAGATGTGATTTCGGCAATGCTGCACAGGAAGAGGGAGAGGTGAGCTTGGAAGACCAAGTGGTGCCTAAGAAAGATGTCTTCCGGTATCTTGGATCGATGTTACAGAAGGATGGAGATATTGATGCAGATGTTAGCCATAGGATCAAAGCAGGGTGGATGAAGTGGCACCAAGCATCTGGTATTCTCTGTGACAAGAGGGTACCACAAAAGCTCAAAGGCAAGTTTTATAGGACGGCGATTAGACCGGCTATGTGGTATGGAGCAGAATGTTGGCCTACTAAAAGAAGACATGTCCAACAAATGAGTGTTGCAGAAATGCGTATGTTGCGCTGGATTTGTGGCCACACAAGGATGGACCGAGTCCGAAATGACGATATTCGTGACCGGCTAGGGGTAGCACCAATTGAAGAAAAGTTGGTCCAACATCGGTTGAGGTGGTTTGGTCATGTCCAAAGGAGACCTCCGGAGGCACCAGTGCATTGTGGAGTTTTAGCCCAAGTTTTTCATGTGAGGAGAGGTAGAGGTAGACCGAAATTGACGTGGGGGGAGGCAATAAAGAGAGATCTAAAAAGTTGGGATATACCTAGAGATCTATGTTTGGTTAGAAATGCATGGAGAGCAGCCATTGACGTGCCTGAACCGTGACTAGGGTCTCTTGTTGGGTTTCAACTCTAGCCTACCCCAACTTGTTTGGGACTAAGAGGCTTGGTTGTTGTTGTTGTTGTTGTTGTTGTTTTTGAACTCCTAATATATATGCAAGAAATCCAATACATGTGGGATTCTAACTTTTCATCAACCTGTGATGAACATATATATGAGAAGTTACCTCTGATGCCTACGGCTAGAGTTCCTCGCCAAGGAGAGCCATGAAAGAAGAAAAAACAGAGATGACAGGAAGGATGCAAAACTGAAATGATAATATAGCTTTGATGCCAAGTGACTGGGATCTGCCCAAAAAACAAAGAGAGAAAAGAGGATAAATAACACAGATGAAACTATTAGCTCTAATCAGGAAGCAGAATAATTAATAAATATTCAGAGTAAAGTGGATTTTGAAAATAGGATAGAGACCTCTAGATCTAACATAGATGACAGGCAAGTAGAATTTGCAGATTAATCCCAAAAGACCAGATAGACTAATCCAAAAATTATAAATTTACAGATTAATTTGGCGTACCTTTACTACAAGTGATGGCAAGTGAAGCTGAATCAAGCTGCTACTTCTAAATCTGAATAAAGAGTTCTGATGATACGATGGGTTACGAAAAATCAATATCACAATAAAGAGTTCTGGCAAGTGAAGCTGAATCAAGCTGCTACTTCTACATCTGTGCAAGCGAGCTAGGTAGCTGAGTTCAGCTAAAAGCTGAAGACAAAGGCAATCAATCGACCATATGTCATGCAAATTTATCACCAGACACAAATAATACATGATAAGTGAACACATCCGTCAAGTGCACAAAAGCGTTATGGCATTCAGAGAACTGAAAGAGCAAGAGATGGCGGCTAAGTGAAGAAAAAAGATCTATATAACATGCATGCTATAATTTCAAGAACATGGAGCTTCTGCTCTCTTGCGAAAAGAACAGAAACATTTGTTCATCGCAAATCCTTTTCGCCAAAATTTATTTCTAACCATAAAATTCTATTGTCCGTACAATAAATATTGCATCTTGTGTGGGATATACATACTTGTGACCATATGCATTGTTTAATGTCAACAAAAGGAATTCAATTTTCAACCCACATGGAATTCAGTTGGACCCACAAATAATTATGCTCAAATTTATCCCTACCATAAAATATCATTGGTCAAACCACAAATATCAATTCTATCCCTTGTGTAAATAAAAATGCATGCATCATTAGATTTCTAGAGCCTAATTTGATTTGTCAGCCAGGACATACACCGTACCATCACCAGTAGTTAGCAATAAATCCAATTTAAATTAATTTCCACTAGAAATCACAAGGTAAATCTAGGAAGACAAGAGCCATTCAGTATTTCAGTCAGACAACTATATGAATTAATTAGGAGTTTGGTTGCATTCATATGAGAAAATCCAAGAATACATACAATGATTATTGAGAAGACATGATTAGAACCATTAATCCAAAATCTAGCTTTTATCTGCCTCTGTCAACCTATTTTCTTTTTAGTGGCTTCAAATTTGGAATTTGACAAAAATATTGGCAATCCTAAAAACATATGACATCACCATGAATCTGGTATTCTTCTAGTAAGAGAACAGATGAGTTGAAGGAATCAGATTTTAACACAATTGACATTTTTATGACTTCATATAGATAAGGTAACAGAAAGTTTTCTACAAGAACATAAAGATATATCTCACTGGATGGAATTTATAAATTCCTATTCACAATGGTTTGGGTTTAAAGACAAATAAATTGTTGTACAAATCATATGTGGAAATGGTGTTAATAAGCATATGTAGAAATGGTGTTACTAAGCAGGACGACACCAAGTGATTCAATCAACAAACATTGGACCAACAAGGGAAAAGATTATCCGGCACCATCTGAAAAGTGATAGCTAATTAATATTGAGGTAGCAAACAAAATCTGGCATGTTCATGCCAAATGCATTGAGCTGCGCATCGCACAACAGTGTGACCTTATCATAGACTAGTATTATCAAAAATATCAAATCAAATTGAATAAAAAGGGGAAAATGAATAGGGTGGTCTCCTGGCTGATTAGTTTTCCCCCAAATGTAAGTGTGATTTGTCACAGGATATGAAGTAATTCATGTTTTTATCAGATCATTACTTATAAAATTATAGGGAAATTATGGAGTTGTGGTTGTTTAACTGACCTGCTTGCTTGTGGACCTGCTATGTCAGCTCTTCTCACCCAATGGCATTCTTAGCTGGTTGAAATTTACTCCAAATCACCATCCAGCTCGATCAGAGTTAACTGCAACAGCAAATCAATCAATGCATATAAAAATAGAGAAAGAAAAAGATTTTAAAATATAATATCCATGATGATAAGCATGCAATACAAGTACGTGTTGTTAGAGGAAAAAAAATTACAATACAGGTCACACAGAGTTATACCAATTGAAAGATGGTATATTGGTTACAAAATTTTTTATTAGTTCCTCTGAATTCTTAAATCTTCTTAACATACTTGTGACCACGAATTCTTAAATCTTCTTAACAACAAATGTTAAGATTTTAAATGCTAAGGTTTCAATCCACATTCATTCCTGAGTTGGATCTACAAATATTTATATGCCCAAATTTATTACTACCATGAAAATTCATTTGTCGAACCACAAATATAGATTCCATATTTCCATCCAAGAATACTTTGGTGAGTAGGTCAAAACTCATGCATTGTTAAAATGGTAAGACCGACCCACCCAAGAAAATCATACTTGACCAAAAACATAAATTCTAGTACATAGCTAAATGCAAGGAGCATTATCTAAACAAATTATATATCAAAAATGTAAGTCAATCTCATTCAATGTTTACCTTAGCATGCTCCAGCATTGTTTTGCCAAACATGAAACATTAAGTTTGATTTTGGTGGTGCAAGAGTTTTCAGGTGGATTATAGGCAAAAGAATTCTAGTTTGAGAAAAACAAAATATTTGATCACTTGAAACATCCAATTTTGTGAAGCATAAATTTTCATTGAGTTCACACCAGAATTGCAGCAAAGTTTTCCGTGATTTAAGAGGACCACAAGGTCATCTTGTCCAGGCATCGCAAACTGCTACTATGTCTTGAAGGCGGAGATGCCACTGCTGGCAATGAAGCACTGCGGCCACTCAACCAAAACAGCTACCCGCTACAATAAACTGCCCAGCCGTGTGACACACTACCGCCTCATAAGTAGCTGTTTGCTAGTGCAACGATTAAGAAGACCTGAACTATTGAGTAACATAACTAGAACTGACAAAAAATCAGTACCAAAGATGACTAGAAGTAACTAACTTACTAAATTATTGGTAATCAAACTCTAGCACAGTTCATCAACAAGCTAAGAAAAGGTATCAGAATTTTGATGAAAATGGGCAAGCAGGATGCTATGACAGTATGGTAGGAGCCAATGCAAACAAACATGCTTCCATGATCAGCTGAGCTGAGTATGGTATTGATTGCTCTCTAGTTCCAATAACTAGTATATTATGGTTCACAAAGAAAAAAAATTGTATTTACACCAATTTGTATGTCCATTATATAATAAAAAATAGGGATGGCATTGTTAATCTAAGAGAAATGGAAAATAAACTTGCATGCAGTTTAGCTCCGCAAAACAAGTAGCATTCATGTTCTATTTCGCAAAAAAAAAAAAATAACTGTGCATAAGTTATAGCAAGAAAGAAGCAGTGCAACACTAGGTACTGATCTGGTCTTGGAATATCGAGAATCTTCCACTTTGCTAGCGATGTATGTGGAGTGGATTGAGTGATCCCACAAGTCATTCAGATAGGAGCTAGCTGGTTAATCTGTCAACAATTTGAATAAAAATATGTTAAACTTACCAATCTGGAAAAACAATCTTGAAAAAAATCTCGGGAAATGACTGTTTGGATTGACCGAAACAGTGTGATGACCGACAACAGTGTCACGGTGGGGATGTCGATTGAGCAAGGGTTAAGCTGCTGATAATAAAAAAGACAGTTTACTGAGTATATTGTGTTATATGTTAATATCCATGCATGTTTAGCTTAGCTCCTTCAGACATGAAAAAGAAATTATATGCCATATTGGTTAACTAAGTGTAACAGTTGCCCCCCACCCCGCCCCCACCCCGCCCCAACCCCCCCCCCCCCCCCCCCCCCCCCCCCAAAAAAAAATAAAAATGGATGAGGTTAACTAAATATTCACACACATGATTGAAGTTCTTGATTTATGATAAATATGCTACTCCAGTGAACTAGAAATCAGAAAGATGGAAAGCAAGTAGACTCTTAAATCTGGAGTACCTTTCGATGGTGAGTTCAAGTGATAATATTCAAATATGTCAGTTCATATAGAGCTTGATGAGTTTGAAGGTCCTCCTCCTGAACAAACTGTCAAGCAGACAGTCATCTACAAAAATGTAGTTATTAAACTACTATAGTACGTCGCGCCGTAAGTAAAAAAAAGTGTGTGACATTCCAGGCCTAGGGATGAGGGCAAGATAAATGTCTTTTTTCTACATACAACATATGCAATTAGATATTTCCATTTTCACATAGAGTTAACACCACACCCAGTTTTTTGGGCTGAATACAATACATCATGAAGAGATCTTAGCCGGTACAGATAAAAAAAGACAAAGAGGCAATATAAAATTGCTTGAATTTTTATCTCAGACAAAATAGAATGCAGTGAATTTCAGCCTATATAAGACTTGAAATAGAATGCAGTGAATTTCAGCCTATATAAGACTTGAAATAGAATGCAGTGAATTTCAGCCTATATAAGACTTGAACATGACTGGTTCCTCAATCTAAATATTATAAGACCTGAACATGACCCGTTACAGCCTATGTCGACTTTGAACATTTATTTATTTTTAATTATTTCTCAAGTCTGAATACTTCTCAGCTCTATTTTCTGAATCTCATCATCACAATTTTGATCATTTGGTAATTTTGAAACGTAAATGTATTTCAATTTCACATAGCAGAATCTTTGAAGTCCTTATTAAAATGTCACAAACAAGCTACTCACATGGGACCTGCTTGCATTTGGCTATCGAGACCCGAAGCATTAAATGAGCATAATTGCATAAATCTTTTCAAAACTACAGTAAAAAACATAGAAAATAAAGTTGAAAAACAGTGGTCATTCTTTTTTAACAAAGAGTACCTGTAACAGTGAGTCTAGTAGTGAAGACAATTTGATAGAACTTTCATGGAACATTAAAGCGAGATACGTGATTAAAGATAAAAAGGAAACCTGAGGGACCGGACGACTCCATCCCAAATGATGCAAGCTTGGCAATTAATGGGCACAGCGCTGCGAGCGGCGCGACGTGTATGGAGAGGCAGGGGCAAGCCGTCCGAGAATGCCAGGACGGACGACGCGATGTATGTGGCCGCACAACGCTGAGCAGCGACAGGGCGGGGCGGATGTTTGGGGAAGGCCGACAGAGAACGACCGGCCATGTGGCGTGCTGCGTCTGCGGCTGGACGGCACCGGGGGAGGCACGGCGAAGTGCACGACGGAGGGGTCACCGGTGGCGGAGCAACGGTGGTAGAGAGAGGGGTCGGACGAGCGCCGAGCGGTGCCAGCGAGGGAGGGAAGGAGGAGATCGAGGGGACGTCGGACGAGCGGAGGGCGGCGGCGATCCAAATCTAGCAGCTGGATAACTGCATCTCGGGTCTCGCAAGTGGGAAGAGGGAGGAGCGGATCGTGGGGGCACGCGGGTGGGTACGGCGCCGCGACGGGCTGGCTGCTCGGCGACTGGGTCACATTGGGCTCGGAGAATTAGATTCGGGTAGAAAATTATTCACTACCCAGGGTACAATATAGAAATGCTATATATATATATATATATATATATATAGGGTAATTATTTCGTACTCATAAGGAGTAGTTACTTGGATGTGTATATCTCTTCTCTTGATTTATGGGGTTTATTGTGACACCCTGATGTCAAGCACTATTTAGGAACAGCATTAGCCACTAATGAATATGAGCATTGCATTGCATCATATCATGTTGCCTTAAAGTGTTTATTTTCCTTTTGTTTATTAAATTAGAATTTGGGTTTAATAGGACTTGCTTGTTTAAGTTGAGTTCTGTCTTGGCAAATAATTTTATAAAATGAAGAATAATGAGTATAATATTTCTCATGTAGACACTTTGTCAAAATTAAGTGTAGATTAATAATTAAAAATATAGAAACAAAAATGATTTCTAGCCCTAATATTAGCTTTAATTATGTACAGGTTAAAGAAATGGTTTTTAGAAATTGTGTTCTATATGAAAGTTGTAGAGAAAATTATTTTGACCAACTTTTGTTTTTGGCCTAAACCCTAGTTTTGAGTTTTTGAAACTGTTTTGAATTAAGCAAGTTTGAAAAAAAAGAAATTCGAAAAAGAAAAAGAAAAAGATTTGGAAATTCCCGAAAATCACCAGCGCATCCCTTTCGGTCCGCTTGGCCTTTCGGCCCAGGCCCACGCCGGGCCAGCACCCGCATGCCCCGCGCCGCTCCCGCGCACGTCGCACCGAGCGCCCGACCCGCGCCCGCGTCGCTCGCCAACGCCAGCGCCGCGTGATCGCCGTGCGCCCGACCGAATCCGCTCTGCCCTGTCGCCGCGCGATTGCATCGTCTTGCCTGCACGCAAAAATCACGCTTGCCCTCTCCCGCTTCGCCTTGTCTGCAGCGCTCGGCCGCACCGCTGCGCCCGCCTGTCGCCGCAGGGCCCGCCCCGACGACCGCGACGACCCGTTCGAGAGCAAAACCGGCACCCGCACTGCTCTCTCCCTCACTTGCCATTTGCCTTCCCCGCTCTTGCCTCCCTCTCTTCTCCCGTACGCGAATGCGAGCCCGAAGCGCTCGCACCCGCCATCGCAAAGCCGCCACCGGCGTTCCGGCCACACCCGAGCACCACCACCCAATCCACTTCGCACACAGCTCCGCCCTCGCCTTGCACACGCCGTGCGCCCGCTAGAAGCACTGGAGGAGCTTCGACCTCGCCGGAACATGTCGACCCCTTCCTCGGTCGCCATTGCCGCCGAAAGGAGCTCGTCACCGTTCCGCCTCACCTGAACCTCCTCCGCCTTTCTCCTTCCCCGACACGCTTCGTCGCACGAAAGCTTGGTGAGAACTCTAGTTCGCCGCTCTCTATCGTCCCCGAGTCCCCTCTTTCGCCACGACCGAACGCCATGTCCGCCGCCGTGGCATGCGCATGAGGTCAAGCCTCACCCGATCCTTACCGGCCAAACCAACCCCCTCTAGGTCTCTCTCTAGGTCCACTAGCCATCACGCCCCCCGTCAATTGAGCCGGTGATCGCAGGAGACGGCGTAGCCGTGCACCACCGCTCAGGGGCGGGCCCAGCACTAGGGCAGCTAGGGCCATGGCCCTTGTCGTGGCCCAAATAAGCAGGGATCAAGTCTTCATTTTTTTTTGGCCCATGAGACATCAGCCCAACATTCAGTCGCTTGGGGAAATAGGGCAACACGCAGCCCAACCCCAGACGCCAGGTGGCCATGCCCCAACGGCCAACGCCCCCAGCCCCCAGCGCCAGCAGCCCATGCCTAGCCAGGCAGCCACCAACAGGCAACGCCACAAGCCTGCAATGGCCAACGCCCAGTGCCAGTGCAGGTTTAATTTTTGCTTTTCCAATTTGACAATTTCAATTTTGAATCCTTTGTATTGTGTATATTTTTTATTCCCTCTAATCCGAGTTACATTCTAAAATTGCAGTGTATAAGATGAAGAGGACCAGAACTTTAGCATCTTATTTCCCCTAATTTTGAAACCTTTACATGTAAATGGATGATGCGAATGCACCAAATCATCATTAGGTATTTATTTTTTAATGACGAATTATATTTCTTAGCTATTGTATCATACTATTAATTATAAACTTTCCTTAAGAATAATTGACATACATATAAATATACTCCCTCCGTCCTTAAAAAAGTGTTATTCTGGCTTCCAAAAAAAGTCAGCAGACATCAACTTTAACCAAATATATATAATAAAATATTAATATTTATGGTACATAATTAATATCATTGGATAGATCTCTAAATATACTTTTGTAATAAACTTATTTGGAGATAAAAATATTGCACATATTTTATATAAACTCAGTCAAAGTTGAGAAAGTTTGACCAACACACATCCCATAGCGACACTATTTCTGGGACGGAGTAGTAAGTCCTATAGACTATGTTGTAGTTTTTGATTTATGGCCCCAAAAAATTGGCCCTAGTCTTACTCAAATTTTGGGTCCGCCACTGCCACCGCTGCCACCATCCGCCATTGTTTGCCGTTGACGAGCTAGGGTCGTGCGCTAGCCAAACCAACACCACCACCCGACTCGCCTCGTCGAGGCGAACACGCCAAGTCAACTCTCACCGCCGGCGACCTCACCGTCGGCGAGAAAATCGCTGGTCAGCGCCGCTCCCCTGCTCCGCCTTCACTGGCAAATGGGCCCGTTGACCACTGGGTCTTGTGCGTCAGTCTTTGCGTGGCCCATAGACCGAGCCCATGAAGCCCATCGCCGGGGATTTCAAATGTTTTTCTTTTTCTTTATTTCTTCCAATAATGCTTGTTTATTTTGTAGAGCATATTTTGTTGATCTAAATGAAGTGGTTTAAGTTTTGTTAATTTGTTCTTGAGTAAAGCTATCTGGAAAAATAGGGAAGTATTTTTGGTTAAAGTTTATTACCCTGTTTTTATTTATTTCAGTTTATATGTAATCTGTTAAATAAATGTGTTGATATGTTTTCTGGTCAAATAAAATTATGGTAAAATTTGTGTATGCTCTTTGTCATGAATAACATCTAGGAAATGTTTTTTGAGGGTCTATTTCTGTAGAAAAAGTGTTTGTTTATATTTAAATGTCTTTTTAGCTGTTTTCTTAGAATATTTCATGAGAGCAATATATGCAGAAATAAAATGTGGGAAAAATTATGTAGTCTCTATGTATCTTAATAAAGCTAAGAAAAATGTTGTATATAGTCAGTTGTATGGAAGAAAATGAACTTGTAGTACAAATGTGCTTTTCTGAGTTTTTCTTAGAAAACTCATATAGAAAAGACTATGACATTGCTGTTCATGGATCTTTTTTGATAAATATGAAATGTTGTCTAGAATCTAGAAAAAATACGAAAATGAATGTTGCACCCTTTTCAAATAGGGTTGTAGTTTAAAAGTTTAAATCTGGATAAAACTTTGGAAATTTATGTAGAGTTATATATGTATGCTCTAGCAGTCATTTTTCTGCAGTAGTATTGTTTTAGGTAGAAGAAGTCAGGAAAAATATAAATTCTGCTATTTGACACTTTTGAGAAGAAAAGTTAGTTCAAAGCATCTTTTTGGCAGTTTATTTAATCTTTTTATATATGTTGTTCAGTATTTTATTTCTTGCTAAAATTTGTACAATGAAGTCCAGTAAGTGCAGGTTAGCTGCTGTAATTTTTGTAGATTTTTCTGAATACAGGAAACAACACTTGCTGTACAACCTGGGTTATTTTGAAATAATAAAAAGGAAATAATTAAGTTAATAGTTTTGTGATTTCAATTTAATGAATATCTTTCTCAATGTCAAAAGTAGTTCAACAAGTTAGTTTTGTTAGTTTATAAAGATATTTTACTTTTGCATACCATCATGATGCACCGATTCCTTATTTGTTTATTATCGTTCGCATTGCACCTAGGATCGATAGCTCTGGAGACCAACACAGAGCCGGAGGCCAGCGAGGAGCCAGAGATCTGGGAGGTGCCACAGAGCAAAGAAATCGAACCAGCCGACCTCGATACTAACCTGTCTGTGTGCCCCGCTCACGAGGCCTCAGTCTTCTCTCAAGGCAAGCCTCGGAGCATTCTAAGTCTCCTAGTTTTTATAATTAATTTACTTGAGTATTTTATATTGTGATGCATTAGATATATGAGTTGGTTGAATCTCACTTGCTGCATTATCATTCCTTAATTATTGAATATACCTACATTGTTATCCTGTTATCTTTTAATAGTAGAACTGCTTAGTAGAACGGTATAATGGAACACTTTGCACACTGACGAGAGTTCGGTATATCCCGGGATTAAAAAAGAATCTAATTTCTGTGAGGTCGCTAGAATTCCAAGGTTGTGAATTATCACTTCAAGGCGGAGTCATGCGAGTTACTTGCAAAGGGCAGGTAATTATGAAAAGTATCTGGATTAATGGAGGATACCGAGTGATAGGAAATCTTATGGGTGGTGTAACCATGGGGAGATTTGGTAAAAATCCTGATCAGGAGAAGGAAGTCATCTCGTCAACGGCAGGTGCTAAAATCTCAATTGTGGTCAAGTGCAAGGCTACAAAGACGGTTGTAAAATCTAACAATCATAGAGGCAAAGCTACGAGTTGTTGGAGGAAGGAAGACGTGGTCCGACCAACCACGGAGTACCAACGAGTAGGTGGAACTCGAAGGCGGTACAAACCTATGGCATGGAGGGCCAAAGGAGAAGGTGATGTGGTTAACAAAACTACACAACGATGGAGCTCTCAGATGGAAGGTTCCGGTAGTCCAGCCTGGAACTGACACGCACATTGTGGTGATGTGCATGAGCCTCTGTAGTGGGGGCACTCTCGAGGTGGGAGAGAAGAAGTCGATTTGGAGCAAATTCTTGGAGGTGCACAATGACTTCAAAGGATTAGAGTCAAGGTGGAGATTGTTGTATGATGACTTAAATCCTACTTAGAATAGGACTCAAGAAAGATGTGCTATTAGGACTTCTAGTTCTACTAGGTCTTGAGTGTAGAATCCTACTAGGAGTTGGACTCCTTTTTTGCGTGTATGAGGGCCTTGGAGGGGACTATATAAATCAAGAGGTAGAGGCCATAGGCATCACAACAAGATCAAGAAAGATAACCAAGCCAACACAAGGGGTCTCATCCAAGGCTTGTACGGAGCAATTAGGAGTGCTCAAGAGGATTAGACTAGACAGTTCTATTGCACTAGATTCTTGTATAGGGCAAGAATCGGTGGGTCCTGGAGGCTCAAGCAGGGTTGTGAGAGAGCGACAATCTCTTGTACTCTTTTGGAGTTGTGCTAATAGAATTTGCGGTCGGCTTCGCCAAATCCTAATCTCTTGTCGTGGTTGCTTCATCATCATCTAGGGTTTTCTACACGATTCGACTACATCGTTCTTGATGATACAGTGCTAGCTTGTGTCATATTCGCAACATACTTTCAAAGATCCGAAGGCTGCTGCGCATAACTAGGGTATCAGATTCTAACAGAGTCTCCATCTCCTTGCCCTTTTGGGATGCCTCCCTTTTTTTCCTTATAGTGTAGCGAGAGCAAATGGTGGAGGATTTATTTCAACCCTGGGTAATGATGAGCACCTCACTCAGCACGAGTCTACCTAGATTTGTTCTCCTCCCATGGGGAACCACCTAGATTAATTCACCTAAGCCATGTTGTGCACTAGTCAATCAGCTTAATTTAAGAAAATCAACGGTGACAGTCCACGGGATGCACCTCCCACAAGCAAGGTTGTTAGGAACCAAAACTATGGGAAAATACAATTCAACGCAACATATATGGCATATCTGAATATACAACAAGAACGTTTCTAAAAAAATAGCTAGAAATAAGAACAAACTAGCCCACACTTTAATTTTCAGCTATACTTGTCTTGTAACATTAGCTAATGATAACGACATTCATGACTACCCATTCATCCATTCTTACATACTTGACCATACTCCAATGCTTGCAGCCATTTAAAACCTTGAGCTACTTTAGTGGTCTTAGGGGTAATTACATGTAGCTATTTAAAATCTTGAGCTACTGAGAAACTTAAATTATATATAATTGGTGCAAGGCTTTTGTGTTGTAACAAGTATGAACTGATGTGCCTCTTAGAAAGAGAGGGCTAAAGCCATGCCATTCATTCTGTTATTTAAAAAACTTAAATAGTTTATGCCAAATGTGCTAAGCAATTGTCCCCCTTTAATTACAAAAACAATTTAGTATAAATTGGTATAAAAATAAAAAATTAACAATCATGTTCGTAGACCGAAACCTTAATCAAGAGAGAAATCTATGAGCACGACTAAGTATGTTCCACAAAAACATTGGTTGTGTTGAAGTTGCCATAGACATAATGTTTGATGGATCTAACTACACTCAAAATGACTAAGTCAATGAAAACTATGTAGGAAATGAAAACGGGACACATATTTCTCCATATTCGTCTCTCTTGAAAGGGTCAAAACCCTATATAAATAGTCCGTATATTAATCCAGACATTTAAGATATGTATTATATCCGAATCTGAATACTCAGAATCAGATTTCTAATATGTATATGAGATAGATATTAATATCCCACACGATCTGTATCCGACTATGAAATTCAAGAAAAAATATGGGATAGAATACAAGATATGGGATAGAATGCAGGATCACTGATATCCGTCTGTATCCGATCCGGTTTCATCCACCTCCTACCAACACACCACACATTCATTTATGACTATATATATGATGCTAGGGGGAAAGCCAAGACAAATAGTTATTCGGGTTGATACTTGTAGGTTGTGATACTATAATACCATGCATACATCAAATTGCTAAAAGAACGACTAGATATTGTGACAAAATAAATTTTAGCAACAATAGTCTACACTTCCCTCTATGGGTATGCACTCTATCTTGTGAAAGCGAACTATCAAATTGTTGATTGGAATTGTGACTAGAAATTCTTGTTTTATGAAGCATATGATAGAATCATTCATAAATATCCATCTCTGACATGATTTCTTAGTATTGTCTCCAAAATTTTCATCGCTGAAAAGCATCTCTCCGCTGATGCAATGGCGATAGGAAGAACTTGTACTACCTTGAGAAACTCATAAACCAAAGGAAAATCCAAATGTTCTTCTGTACCCACCATCAACTTAGCAAGATTAGATCAAATTGCAAATCTCTCACCAGCTCATATATTGTCAATGTAAATATTAAGCTCACGATCAAATTGTTCAGTTGTGTTGAACTAAAATCGTCGGATGTATGAATTAGCCAACTCCATTAAAGTCTCAAATTTGAACATCTTAAAAGATTTACTAGGATTAAAAGTAATGATATGAGTTGAAACATCACTGAAACGTGCTAATCTCAAATTTGAATACCTCAAAAGATTTATTGGCAATTGAGAGTTTACCTCATTGAAACATCGATCACTAAACTCTGTAAGCTGCAAGTCAATAACCATGTTCGAGCAATCATATCTACCATGTTGATAGTTGGTGTGGTAAGTATTTTTCCTTGGCTTATGGAGATCAATATATTCATCGTCCATATCCATCTTAGGAATGCCTTATTCTTCAAAAATGAGTATATAGTCTACAACAAAGTATCACAACCACCATCCCTCCTACTTTGCTGAAATTTCTGCCTGGTTAACTTACCTCTAACATGGCCTTAAGAATATCTTTATCCCATGCATGATATATAGTGACCAAATTTACATGTCCTAATATTAGCAGCATTAAGTGCCAGTGAAGCACAAATCAAAATCCTTCCAATATGTTTTGGCTTCCTATCTAATTAGCCATATAATAAAAAATAAAGCAATAGATACTAAATTACTAATGCATAAGCATCAATACCGATACTGTTAAAAGTCACTACTGAAATGCAACTAGGCAAGCTATACAAATTAGATGGATATTTGACATCTTGACAAAAATGAAATAGCACTTCTTGTTGGAACACAAATGTCGTATCTTTCTTGAGCTCTTTTACGGTGGTTGAGGGTACTTTTTGGTTCCTCTTGGTTCCTAAGCATATTATTAGTTTTAATTATTTTTATGAGATAAAGGGTAGTATATATGGTAATTGTGTATCTGCGGATACATGAGTGTATGCCGGATCTTGAGTGATGAGTGATTGTCAACTGTTTTGATGCGCATGTTCTTTGACTTGTGTTGTGCAGGTGTCGAGCACGGAGGCAATGATCAAAGGCAAGGTGAAGGTCAAGTAGAGACGTGTCGTGCCGACGGACCGGGAGCGGTGAAGGGCAGACGTGAGGCTTGGACTGAGGGACCAGTGGCCTGAGGATCAGCTGTGGTGGCTGACAGCCTGGGACAGCGACGAGTGGAGACTTGCGGGGCACTGTGTTGCTTGGGTCGAGGACCTGGGGACACGTGTCGATGGACGGGGTGCACTGGCGGTGCATCCTCTCTACGGCGTCGGTTTGGTGGTTGAGCCACAGAAAAACCACCGGGTGGACGGTTTCCAGGTTTGGGCCACAAAACCTGGGTGCTGCGGGTTTGCCGAGTTTGGGCCACAAAACTCGGGCTAAGGACGGTTTCCAGGTTTGGGCCTCAAAACCTAGGTGATGGCGGGTTTCTGAGTTTGGGCCACAAAACTCAGGCGATGGACGTCGGGTTTCCCGGTTTCGGCCTCAAAACCGGGGATGGTCGTGAAGTCTGGTTTCCCGGTTTCGGCCTCAAAACCGGGTGCGAGGTCCGTGAAAAGGACGAACAGAGCGGTGGCGGCACATGGCGGCAATCGGTGAGGTCGCGTCGAGGCGACACTACCAGTTGTGCGGGCGTGGCCGTCGGATCAGCATCTTCTTCGAGTTGGTCCAGAATAACCCTAGGGTTTAGCCGGTTCGCTCTGTAATTAGTTAGGGGTAGAGTGAGAATTAGAATTAGGATAAGTAGGGGGAGACACCCACCTCCCAAATTATCTCAGTCATTTTTCTATTTTTCACCTAGGGTTTCCTGCTCTCCCACATCCCTGTTGTACCAACTGAGATCCACAGAGAAGACAATCATACCTCTGTGTTCGTGAGATTTTGAGGAAGTGAGACCGTAATCTCACTATTGTAGCATGTGGTAGCCGCACGGTTGCAATTCGTGTTTGTGATTCACGTTTTGAACTAGTTCTTCATGTTTTGCTTTTCTTCACGAATTTCCCGTTGGTCAATCTCCCACCTCGTTGCATCTTTTATGATTCCGTTTGAACTGAGTTGTTCTAGATCATGAGGCGCACTTTTCCACCGAACGAATTCACCTCTAATCTCACGAGCTAGTAGATCGATCGATTTTCCGTTTCGAATTGGTTTTTGTCTCCCTTGCCCCGAATTCTTCCGATTCACCGATTTAGAGTTAGGTTCGAGCCATGATCTCTTAGGAGTAGCTCACTAACCTCCTTGGAACTCCTCATACCAAGTCTAAGCCTTAGAGCTTTCGATTCGGAGGAGATCGGGTTGAATCCACAGAAGAACAGTGTTGTTTCGGGGGCATCAGACGCTCTGATCGGGAGAATTGGACGCTGAGTTCTTGACACCGGACGCTCAGCTGCCACGTGTCAAAAGTCAGTGTTTTTAAAGGCGCATTGGATGCTGACCATCGGACGCGTCCGAGGGTTATTCATCAGACGCTAGGGTTTCACTGTAGAAGCGTCTGATGCTTGTCCAGTAAGGTACCAGAAAGGGTCTTTTCGCATCGAACGCGTCCGGTGTCTGGCCATCGGACGCAGGCCAGCGTCCGATGCAGGGTCTTCTGCAATGTTTTGTTCGCAGTTTGTTCGTGCGTTCTCAGATTTGATTTTGGGTTTATGTGTTGGGTCTCTAGAGTCGTATAGTGTCCCGCTGTGCTTCTTGGAAGCATCCACCCTACATCTAGGGTCGTGGACTCTATCGTGCTTTAGGTTTGCTCTTGGGGTTGATTTTCGGGACAGAGGCTAAAAGTTTCTAAAAAGAAATTTGAGGCTCTCATTCACCCCCCTCTGGTCGCCTTACGTTAGCACTTTCGGTCCTTCAGTATCCCTATTTTCTAGTCACCCCTCGCACACACCAATATCAACCCCACACAAGCCGTTGCCGCCGCCGGGTCGTCCTCTCCCTCGCCATCATGTGCCGATGACGCTGAAGGACGCGAGGCTGCGCCCAAGCCCTAGCCGCCGACGTCTCGTCCTCTCCCTCGCCATCGTGTGTCGTCGCCACCGGTGAGCTTCCCTCGCCCACAATCATTGTTGGGAGCCCGTCGGTCTAGTCGGGCCACTCCTGGCGTGCCCGCCTCCGCCCAACTTCGACTGTCACGCCCGTGAGCACCATTGTCGCCCGATCCCTCCCGAGATTGGGGACAACCAACGCCGCCATGAAGGGGAGCACAGATGCCGCCGGACTTGGATCTCGATTCCTCCACCCCCTCATCCACCGCCATCGCTGGATATACAGTTCGTAGGAGACTGCTGAGGGTCGCAGCCCTGCCTCACCCTCGCCCTTGCCCTGGTAGCCGGCGATGCTGCAACAGGGGAGAGTCAGAGAGAATAGAGAGACTACGAGAGTGGCTAGGGTTCACGGTTAAAATGAGAGTGAGACTAGACTATACTAATTCAATCATTCCTATACTAATCACACATTATTTTTCAATAATAAATTTACTATTCTACCCCTAATTATATTAAAAATTATGAAATAAAATAATCATAATTTTTTAGGTGTTGATCTGTCGGTGGTACAAAAAAGGGGTACCCCCAATCAACGCAAACACCCGAACGCTCAATCTTCGTCTCGCCCGAGCCCTCCCAGCCAGGCCTCGGGCGAACGCTCAATCTCCGTCTCGCTCGAGCCCTCCCAGCCAGGCCTCGAGCGAACGCTCAATCTCCGTCTCGCTCGAGCCCTCCCAGCCAGGCCTCGGGCGAATGCTCGCTCTCCGTCTCGCCCGAGCCCTCCCAGCCAGGCCTCGGGCGAACGCTCAATCTCCGTCTCGCCCGAGCCCTCCCAGCCATGCCTCGGGCGAACGCTCGCTCTCCGACTCGCCCGAGCCCTCCCAGCCAGGCCTCGGGCGAACGCTCGCTCTCCGACTCGCCCGAGCCCTCCCAGCCAGGCCTCGGGCGAACGCTCAATCTCCGTCTCGCCCGAGCCCTCCCAGCCAGGCCTCGGGCGAACGCTCGCTCTCCGTCTCGCCCGAGCCCTTCCAGCCAGGCCTTGGGCGAACGCTCAATCTCCGTCTCGCCCGAGCCCTCCCAGCCAGGCCTCGGGCGAACGCTCGCTCTCCGACTCGCCCGAGCCCTCCCAGCCAGGCCTCGGGCGAACGCTCAATCTCCGTCTCGCCCGAGCCCTCCCAGCCAGGCCTCGGGCGAACGCTCGCTCTCCGTCTCGCCCGAGCCCTCCCAGCCAGGCCTCGGGCGAAAGCTCAATCTCCGTCTCGCCCGAGCCCTCCCAGTCAGGCCTCGGGCGAACGCTCGCTCTCCGACTCGCCCGAGCCCTCCCAGCCAGGCCTCGGGCGAACGCTCAATCTCCGTCTCGCCCGAGCCCTCCCAGCCAGGCCTCGGGCGAACGCTCGCTCTCCAACTCGCCCGAGCCCTCCCAGCCAGGCCTCGGGCGAACGCTCAATCTCCGTCTCGCCCGAGCCCTCCCAGCCAGGCCTCGGGCGAGCGCCCCATCTCTTCTCCGCCTCGCCCGAGCCCTCTGGGCCTCGGGCGAGCGTGCCCCTACACCTCGAGCCTTAACGCACGGACCTCGAGCGGTACAGACGGCCGTACCAGCCCCATACCACGCATTTAATGCCTTCACCTACTCCAGTCACGTCCTCTGAGACGCAGCACGTGCCACAGTAGACCGGTGTGGAGTCAGACCTTCTTTTCATCACAAGCATGGGCAAAAAGGCACCAGCACTGTCGCGCCATGCCCTGCACTGCTGTGCCATGCTCTACACTGTGCACATCTAAATCACCACTTCGAGGCCGGCTCTGCACCCCTCGAGCTCCCATGAGCACCACTTCGAGGCCTGCTCCGCGCCCCTCGAGCCCCCGTGGCACCACTTCGAGGGCCGGCTCTGCACCCCTCGAGCTCCCGTGAGCGCCACCTCGAGACCGGCTCCGCGCCCCTCGAGCCCCCGTGGCACCACTTCGAGACAGGCACCCCAACACCCGGAAGGTCCCTACCACGTCCAGTGCGTCCCGGGATGCGCGGCATGGCCCCTACAACGCCACGTCGCCACATCTGACACACAGGACGGAGGCCACGCTTCAAGGACGGTGCAACAGCAACCCCCACGCCTGCTCCAGTACCTTCAACAAGACAGCATGCCTACTCTTCTCTTTATTGGGCACCGTACGCTCCGACGTCTGGATGGTCCCTGTAAACCTGGCCTCCCCTTGCTCTATAAAAGGGGACGCCAGGGGCCTCTGCGAGGCAGGTCTGAAGTTTGGAGGCTTTGACGGATAGAACCTTGAGGGACAACACACGAGTCCACACACATACACAAGTCCGGACTCCGGTCCACGCTCACTGAGCTTGTATTCGCCCCTGTACAAGCACTTAGGTGCAAGTAATACAAGAACATCCCCCCCCCGCTGGACGTAGGGCCTTCTTTGCCCGAACCAGGATAAATCCTTGTGTCCTCTTGCATCACCATCCAGGAAGAGAAGCACGCGATCATATTACTCGTTGGTGTGATACCCCCGGGTACGAAACACCGACAGTTGGCGCGCCAGGTAGGGGCTTCGCGTGTCGAGTCGGTTTCTCGCCGTTTCCTGGATGGCCGCTTCGACTCCTCCGTTCTCTGCTGGTGTCATCGTTTGGTTCGGGAGCCTTGAGTTCCTGGCCACCGGCAGCGACAACGAGCTGACCCCGCTCTCCACGGAGAGCCCGAGCGGGGGGCGTGGCGCGTCGCCCGCACCACCACGCGTCGCCACCTAGTGAGCGGTGCCGTCGTCACCATCGTCGCCGGGCACAGGCGGTGCCCGCGGCATGTACCCACTTCCCCGCGGCCGGTGCAGGGTCCCCGAGGAGAAACCTGCCCGGCGCGCGGCCGGAGACTCCTAGGGCGCGCGCGCATTCTCCCAGCGAGTTCGCGTTCGTCATGCGCACGGACCGGGAGCCAGGCCAGAGGCCCCCGAGCCGTGCTTCGTCGACACCACCTGGCTTCCTCCCGCGCGGGGCGTACCGCGCTCGACGCCAGCGGCTCCCGTTCGGCCTCAACAACTCCGCAGCTGTCTACGCCCGCCGCCTTGACGAGCGCCGTCAGGACCGGGCGGCGGCAAAGCGGGAGGAACGTTCGGGCGTGATCCTACGAGCCACCACCAACCTGTCCGGGACGTTGCGCCCATCCCCGCCGTACGGGGACGTTCCCCCGACAGTAGGCGCCGTTGCCGGGGATCGAACCCGGGCTCCCTCGAGGCCTAGCCTCGAAGCACAGCGACGCCAACGGGCTCCCTCGAGGCCTAGCCTCGAAGCACAGCGACGCCAACGGGCTCCCTCGAGGTCCAGCCTCGAGGCACAGCGACGCCAACGGGCTCCCTCGAGGTCCAGCCTCGAGGCACAGCGACGCCAACGGGCTCCCTCGAGGTCCAGCCTCGAGGCACAGCGACGCCAACGGGCTCCCTCGAGGCCCAGCCTCGGGGCACAGCGACGCCAACGGGCTCCCTCGAGGTCCAGCCTCAAGGCACAGCGACGCCGCCAACGACCACGCAGAAGGCGCCAACGGGCTCCCGCGAGGCCTAGCCTCGAGGCCCAACGCCACCTGCAACAACGCCTGGGGGTTCTCCCCTCCCCGGCATCAGGACGAAAAACGCAGGACCGTTTCGAACAAGGAGGAACAGCATCCCTCTCCGCGATCAAAAAGCTACGTTCCTCTTTCTAACGTTTGGTTTTCCATTCTGTTTCTTAAAAAGGCCAACGTTTACGAAAACAATGATTAAAATGCCCGCGTCCGCGTTTGCTTCATCCCAAATAAGAACCAGAGGAGCAAGGGACGCGGGTCGCGTCTTCGGGGAAGCGGACCGGGTCCCGGCCGCCTGACGCCTCCGACGGCTAAACGGCACCGGCCCATCCGCGGAACCGAAGCACAGCCCAGAGATCGAGCCCCTCAGGTTCAAGTAAGGGAAGAAACAAAGGCGGGCACGCTAAGAAAAAACACAAGCCTACTGCACTGTCGCTCCGTTTTCCAAAGTCACGACAAACCTCGAGGGACGGTTAACCCTCAGGTGTCATGCCAAAGCAGGCAAGGAGCAAACCCATCGCCTGCGAAAGGCTACGGTCTCCTTTGCCGACCGCACCGAGAGCACGACGTGACAATGGGACGGAAACACGGCGCAGAAGCTAAGGAGAAGCTTCCGTAAAATCAACAAGAAGGACGCAGTGTTCTTTCCTTGTTTAAACTTCAAACAATCTAATACAGAGTGTGCAGGAAGCCTCGGCCACCCTAGACCGACTCGACGGGGTCCGGGACGTGGCGCCGTTGCATTCGGTCGAGTACCAGTGAGACCTCCAATGGGACCTTGACGGTACTACGTTTGAGGCCAAACGACCGAGGGCGTCACCAGCAAACAACCCCGCGACAGTTGGCGCATCGACCGGTGACCTCGATGGAAGCTTCAACTTCGCCCTTGCCATGCGCACAACCAGGGAGTCCAGTCAATCTCCCCCGACAACCCCGAGCTCGACTCCAGCTCAGAACATCGAACAGCTACGTCATTTCTATCCCTAAAGCCTCGAGGCTTCGTACATTTCTCGTACTTTGTACGAACATCGCATCATGAATGAATAAAAGTTCGTTCCCAAGTTCTTTATTTCGTTCAAAACAGAGGTAGCCTCGACTCTGTCTAATCAGAGTCAAGACTTCCTCGGGGGCTAGCTAGGGGATCCCCCCTAAAGTTCCCAAAAACCTCGCACGTTTTTTACTAAACTCGACGTTATGTTATTTTTCTATGCCTTGAACGCGCCTCACGACTAAGAAGAAAACACCTTGGGCTCCCAAAGGACCAATGGTGTCGAGACGGGAGCTCGCCTACGCCCCCGGGCTACGGTACCTCCACTTGCTCCCACCCTCGAAGGACTCAAGTCCGTGTCGAAAACTTAGTCGAAGCAAAACTCAGGCAAAGAAAAATAAGAAAACTCGAGCGCAAAGATATTTCAATATCACCTCGGGCTCTCACCCCAAAAGCCCTTGAAGGAGTCCTTCCCACTCCTCCAAGGCCTCGGGGGCTATCAGGAGAAGGGTCTCTCCGATCCGACGCCCGACGCCCCCGAGACTTACGTTTTCGCTCGCTTTATCAAAACAGGCAACAACGAATGAAATGCGAAAATATTTTTATATTAGGCCTCGAAGGCCGCAAGCATGTTCGTTCTCACAAAAATATCCTCCCACGGAGGACGCAACGCAAGGGCTCGGCGGCCCAAACTAACTTTGTCTCTCCTCTTGAGGCTCGTCCGCAGGAGCAACCACCGAGGGGTCTTCAGGCGCCGAGGACGCTGCCGGGGGAAGCCCCACGTCCTCTTCAAGGAACCGAGCCAGGGCCTCCCCAGGGGCCTCGACGGCCCTGGTGAACTCCGCGATCTCCCGCTCAGCTTCATCATCGTTGTCCGGCAGGATGAACCCCTGGCTAACGGCGTCAAAGTTGAGGCCGACGTAGTGGCTGGAGATCACGGCAAAAGCCCGCTTCACCCCAAGGTGCAGAGCGCCGCGCACCTGATCGTCTGTATGGCCCCTCAGGGCAGACAGACGGCTGACCAGGGAGCTCCCTGACTGACCCTCTGCGGCCCCAAGGGATGCGCAGGCCCCGATGGCGGCCTCCTGCAGAGCCTGGTGCTCCGAGGTCTCCGCCTGGTACACCAACTGCAAGGTGGCCGAAGCGTCCTCCGCCTCAGTAAGCCTCCCCCGCAGCTCTGCAGAGGTTCGACGCGACTCGTCAAAGGAAGGATCGAAGTACGACAAGGAAACCATAAAGCCGACGGAACAAAAGGTTACCTTTCGCCGTGCCCTCCCACTTCTGGGCATCGTTGGCCAACGCCTCAGCAGACTTCCGAGCTTGCTCAAGGTCCGCACTCAAGGCCTGCACCTTGGATGCCTCCTCGGCAACCTGAGCGCGGAGGGCCTCGACGGTCTTCTCGGACTCATCCAACCGCGACGCCAGGTCCTTGGCCCTCTCCGCCTCCCGGACACCGTGCTCCCGGGCCTCGGTGACTGCGGCAGTCAAGTCTGAGCACTGAGCGCGAAGCCGACCCATCTCGGCAACCGCAGCCGTCAGCTCCGAGCAACGGGCGCTCAGCCGGTCCGCCTCGGCGTTCTTCTCGGTAAGCTGCCCCTGGATATGAGCGAGCTCAGCTTTCGACGCCTGAAACTGCTCCCAGATATGGCTCTCCCGGCGGAGGAAGTCCGACTTGGCCTGTGAGGCCCCCATGAGCTCCTAAGATAAATAGTCGACCAAACATTAACCCCCCTTTTTACAACAAAATGGGAAGAAGAGGATCGCCCAAACAAGGGTCCTCACCTGGACGGCCCGTGGTAGCTCCCTCTCCACCATCGCCAGAGACGTCTTCAATGACCGCGCGAGGAGCGAGCCGAGCCGCCCGAGGTTGTTCCAGTTTCCGACCTCGGGGGCATCGTCGAGGACGAATACCGGCTCGGCCTCGGGATCAGCTGGATCCCTCCACTCCACTCGAGGACCGCCCCAGGCGGGAGAGCGACCTCCCAAGCGGACGGGGGCCGAGCTTTCGCCCCCTCCTCCGGCCTCTGGCACCGACAGCCTCGGCGGCACGCTGGTAACCTCGACCCCCACCTCTGCTGTCCCACCTTTTGGGGAAGTCTCGTCAGAAGAGATGGTGTGGACCTCCTCCCGCAAGCGCGACCCCTGAGGCGGGACGTCGGCCCCAGCCTCGGGCGCAGTGGCCTGGGATGGCTCTGCCTCAGCCGCCTTAGGGGCCTCGGCTTCGGCGGTCGAGGCCCTCGTCGTGCCCTCATCCCTCGACGCGCCAGAGGCGGGGTCCTCCTCCGGCGCCCCACCAGCAGAGGCCGGGGCCGCCTCTGGGGACTTGATAATTTCGGGCGTGACAACCGGCCCGCTGGACCCCGGCAGTAGTGGCGTCACAGACGGTGCCACCATCGCGCCGGCGGACGAAGTCACGCCCACTTTCATCGCCTTCCAAGGGCGGAGGGATAAGGCCTCCACGGACCGCTTCCCGCTGAGACAAGAGAAGAAAGATACGAATCATGAAAACATCCCCACGCAAGCAAACGCGAGACGGGCACGTGACGAACGCTTACCCAGCCCTTGGCGCCCTCCTCGCAATGGGCACAGGTGAGGTCCGCAGCCGCTGTGTCCCTGCAGGGGGAACCCCTCTCGGGGGAGGCGGGAGCTCCGCCCCGAGGGTCTCCGTCGAAGCCCCAGCCGACGGCGGCGTCGACAGACCCTGAGCGGACCCGTCGCCCCCCCGGGGCGCAGAAGCCCCGCCACCCGCACCCGGGGCAGGAACAGGGCTCTTCCCCGCCGCCTGCGCCCCGGACGTGCCCCTCACGGGGCTCGCTGACCGAACCGGCGAGCGGTCCACGTCTGGGAACCCCGCCAGGGGCTCGGAGTCCCCCTCCGAGCCCTCCTCGTCTTCATCATCGGAATCCTCCTCCGTAGGGGAGGACTCTTCCGGCTCACCATGGAGCTTCTGTTGCCGCCGATGCCTCTCCAGGTCGTCACGGTTGAAAGGACCGAATCAGCCTAGAGGGGGGTGAATAGGTGATTTTTGACTATCTGAAACTTCACAAACTATAAGATGTAGTTAGATAGTAACCGGAGAGGCCGGTTTGTTTGGGTAGGTACTACCGGGTGTGAAAACACCGGTACTACCAACACAAACAAACGGCACAACCGGGATCCTAAAAGAAACTACAAATCCGATGAAAGTAAACTATGAAGATAAAACAAGTTTCTAGCCAACTTTCCAAAGAATAATTTATGGTAAAACTACTCTCACGAAACCTTGGTTGCTCCCCTTGATGTAGATCGAGCCTTCCCAACCTAAGAACGAGATAGGGATAGGAAGAACACGAAGAACACAATAACAAGAGAAGTAGAGAAAATAGGGACAACAACAACAAGCACACGGGACACAAGATTTAACCCGAGGTTCGGCCAATCCCCTAAGGAGTGCCTACTTCCTCGTTGTTGAGGTGACCACAAAGGTCGGAGTCTATTTCACCTCCTCGCCTCACTCAAGCAACCACAAAGGCTACGAGAGTATCTCTACTAGAAATCTCAGGGTAATACAAACGCTTCGGGGAGCCCTCACAAGTAAATCAATACGGGCTACCACGAAGAACACCTAACCGGCTAGAGCTCAAAGAGCTCAAGAGTGAAAGACACAAAACAAGCCGGCAAGATGGAAACCAAGTGCTCAAGTCGATGATTGATGCTTCCCACTCTCGAATCTCACTTCCCTAGCTCAAATCTTGCAAGGGAATGAATCTAGGAGCAAAGGGGGAGAGAGATGGGTGAGTCAATGCTTGGAGAGAGTTTGTCTAGAGTTAGGTCAGCAATAATTGTATAGAGTAAAGTCCCTCACTGTGAAAAGTGAAGAGGGGAGGCATTTATACTCCCTCAGTCCCAAGGCTGGTCGGTACCACCGACCAGCCATGGTCGGTACTACCGACCATGACACAACGGTCGCATACACCCAGATCTGGTCAAACTGACAAGCACCGGGCCAAGGTCGGAACCACCGAAGCCGGTGGTACCGAGGTAATGGCGGTACCACCGCCAGGCCAAAACAGGCTCGAACAGAGAGCAACTCAGTTAGGGACTCGGTCCCTCGGAAACTACCGCCCGAGGGTCGGTTCCTCCGAGGTCGGTGGTACCGAGGTAATGGCGGTACCACCGCCAAGTCAAAAGCTAGTCAGTCCAGAGAGCCCTGAAAGACTTTCAACCACCGAACCTGGGTCGGTGCTTCCGAAGCCGGTGGTACCGAGGTTATGGCGGTACCACCGCCAAGTCATATTCAACTCAACACAGAGGCCTCGCAAAGCCAAGTTACCACCGACCTCCGTCGGTACCTCCGATTCCGGTGGTACCGATGTTATGGCGGTACCACCGCCAGGACTTTTTTCAATTCTACACAGGGAGCTCTGCAAACTTGGTTACCACCGGCCTTGCGTCGGTAGCACCGCGGGCGGTACTACCGAAGTAATGGCGGTACTACCGCCAGGCCAAAAATAGCGCGAACAGAGAGCCTTGCAAAATTGGAAACTACCGGCGATGGGTCGGTAGCACCGCGGGCGGTACTACCGAGGTAATGGCGGTACTACCGCCAGGCCAAAAACAATTCTATCCAGAGAGGGTTGCAAACCAGGTTACTACCGACCTTGTGTCGGTACCACCGCGGGCGGTAGTACCGAGGTTATGGCGGTACTACCGCCAGGTCATTTTTTGACCAACACAGAGAGAGTGTTTGAGCGCTGCGCAGAAAAGCCGTGGTCGGTACCACCGACCACCCATGGTCGGTACCACCGACCATATGAAATTACCCTCTACGTGTTCGTGATTGTGCGGTGTCTCTCAAGCGAACTAAGGTTAGTCGATTTGAGCACTTTTCTCCACATCTAGCCAACTTACTTTGTGACCCTCTTCATAGTCCGGCTTACCTATAACTCAAGTTTAAAATTGAAATTTTAAACTACCACTTGAGGTAGGCATCTTTATGTCCAAAAATATCCTACGTGCTTTGTTCACGAGATTTCAACGTTTCAAATCTTTCAAAGGACTAACACCTGCATACATGCTTTTATAAACTGGTTAGTCCCTAATTTGATTGTCATTAATTAGCCAAAACCCACATTGGGGGCGAATGCACTTTCAAACTCCCCCTTTTTGGTAATTGATGACAACCAACTTAGGCTTACAATTAGGGATAGAAAAAATTGAAGCTTTTGAATTCCAAAATTTAGTTGAAGCTCCCCCTTAGTGTATGCTTTGGATATTAATTTCAAACCTTGATTAGAAAGCAAGGTTGCATACACAAGAGCAAGAGCTCCCCCTAAATTTTGCAATCCGTGGGATGCCTAAGTGTGTGACAACATCAAATATATCAATTTGTGATGCATAAACGGTATGACATGGTGATACACATAACAATGTAATAAGAAAAGCGAATGGCTATTGAAGAAAGAAAAGAACTCAAATCACAAGAGCATCAATAACGAGGATGAACCAAGCATGAATATAACAATAAGCATAAAAGTTTTACATCCTCAGCATATCACAAATAAAATGTAGCAAACCACACTTAGTCTCAAAGATTACCCTTTCTTACAGCTATTACAACAAGATAAGCCTAACACTCCCCCTTTGGCATCAAGTACCAAAGCGGGTAGGCCAAGATAAGCAAAGAATCAATAATAGCTGCTAGAAGATCCATCATGATAAGAGCCTCCGAAGAGAGAGGAAAAGGCACTCTCTCCAATGTCACCACCAGGGAAGGATGAAGGAGCCGAAGAATCAGGTGGTGGTGTGGAGTCGCGAGGGCCACCACTCCCAGCTGGATCGGCGTCGGGGCCAGCAAAGCCCATGTACGAGCCTCCACCCCCTCCTTGATACGATGTGGACCCGCCAGCAAAGGACGTGCCCATACCATAGTCAGGGAAGAAGGAATGAGGCTGGTACTGAGGTGGTGGCGGAGGATAGAACTGATGGGGCGGATACAACATGGAGCTGTACAAACCCGCCTCACCACCACCTGGAAACTGGGGCTGCTGCTGGGCCTGCTGCTGGGGCTGCTGCTGGGGGAGACCACCACCATCATCATCATCATCACCACTCCGGGCCTGAGCATCGTACTCAGCAAACGGATCTGGATGGGGTCGGACCGGAGAGCGCGGAGGAAGACCGAGATGCTGACGCACCTCCTGCTGATGTCGCTCGTCACGATCGGCCCGATAGCACATCCACTCAAAGATCTTGCCAAGGGCGGAGCGAAGACCGCCACCCCTACGCCTCTCACGACGCGGAGGAGGAGCGGTAGCATGGGGAACATCTCCACCCGGCTGAGCCTCACCAGGCGCTGCTGCATCTGCTGGGACCTCACCACCTTCATCAACTTTTTCTTTGTCCTTGGAAGGAGCCGAGGTGAACTTGCGAACACTGTACTCCTTCATGGTGCGATCATACTCGAAGGTGGCGCCAACCACATGCTCAATGATATGCATAAGATATGGAGCATATGGCAAGGCCTTGTGAGGATCATTGTAAACATCGGAGATTTTCTGCCACATAAAGTGAGAGATGCTAAACCGTCCATCTGGCAGAGCAAAGCGGACGAGGACCTTGGCAGCATCATCTCTCAAGTTGTCCTGGTCACCAACTTTAGGATCCAGAGTTAGGCGCATCAGGTTGTTGAGCACATAGTAGGCAGGCTTCAGGCCTTGGACCTTGAAGGTTGCCTCGGCACCATCCATGTAGACACCTGAGTTCTGCAGCTGCTCGGTGTACATGCCCCCACCATACATCTCTGACAAGCGAGGGGCATCCCTGTCTACATGGTCGAAACCCAACAACCGGGCGAAAGTGACAAAGTTGCACCGGTAGTGGACCCCTTGGGTCATCCAATGCAGCACGCGAGCTTCCTTATCAATGAACAAAGTGGCCCAAAACTGACAGAGAATCTCCTGGTTGTAGCTGCGCTCACCAGAGATCAACCCCAAGATCCTCCACTCCTCAAGCCTCTGCACCAGAGACTGAATCTCATCTGAGTCCTTGTCTGTCAAGGAGCGGATAACTAACCGCTTGTGCTCAAAAAGAGGGGGGTAGCCCTTAGCACAGAAACCCTTCCAGAGGACTGACACATAGTAGTCCTGCTGGAATCTTGACCAGAACCTCCGATCAACTGAAGCATCTCTGATAAACAGATAGGGGTTCTCCTCACGCTGCCTTCTCATCAAGCTACCCCGCTTTCTATTGGAGTAATCCATGGGATTTCCAAGAAGAGCGGGAGGGACGGCGGACATGACCGCTTCGGCTTCAGGGTGCATGTCAAAAACCCGGTTGATTAGCATCAACCCTGAAGTCCGAGGGGATGCCGGTCCAACTTGAGGATTGAAGGAGCGACCCTCACGATCGAGACCAGCTGAAGGCACTCCTCCCACAATGACGCTGTGCAGGCGCCCCGCCGGACCAGCGACAGGGGGCGGAGAGGGCTGAGGAGGAGGAGGAGCAGCATGCCCACTGCCACGGGCATGACCGCTCCCGCTCGCCCTTGCGCTATCCACGCTGCGACGACCCGTAAGGCCCGCGGACGAGCGTCCACGGACCTGACGAGAGGAGTCATCCATACTCCCAGACCGACCATGGCGCCCGGGATTGAGACACGGCGGCTCCCCTTGCGCATGACCACCTTGCTCCAAGGCGGCATAATCCTCATCATCATCACTAGGGGAACGAGCACGAGAGGGCCTCCGGCTCATCTAGACAAAGATAGCATAGACCAACATGAGACAAAGATGATAAAGATCACTTCAACAGATGTAGCAAATAAGACGATCGAAATTGGGAAGGAGAACGGCTCGCTGCGCGCGGGCGGTACTACCGACCCATGGGGGCGGTACTACCGACCGCACAGTAGCGTGCGGTTTCCTTCAATCCAATCTACCAAATCGCTGTGAACTTGCTAACCATACATCCTAGAAGCATCTTCATACTAGATAGAACAACCCTACCAAAGGAATCGACCTAGAACAAGGTACACTGAGAGATCGGGCAAGAACACCCTAGTACCTTGCTACTCGTGGAGAAGAGGAGGCCGAAAATCCAATGGAGGAAGAACTTCGGGCTTCAACAACACCACCAAGACGATCTCCAACCTCCAAAGCACCTTTACACCAGAGGGATTTGGATTTGAGTGGAGGAGGAAGGAGATTGAGTGGAGAGAGGGAGGAGAAGGGCTCGGCGGCTGCACGGGGAGAAGCCACGGGCAGGAGGCGGCTGCGAGATGGCAGGAGGCGGCGGTCAAAAAGAAGTTTGACTAGGGTTGAAACGGATTTACCGCGCCCCTTATATACCCAGGTCAAACCTGGTCGGTGGTACCGCCCATAGGGTCGGTACTACCGACGTCGGTACTACCGCCCTATGGCGGTACCACCGACAGTACAAAAACAGAGGGATCAGAGAGGGATTCCGAGAGAGCCTTGTGTGGTATACTACACATACTTCAAACATGTCCAGATTTCATAGAACAGTACATAGCCATGGACATAAGTGAAGCATGCAATATAGATTTTGAAAACACACACAATATTTTGTCAAAGCATTTATCTAGGTCACTAGGTGAAAACAAATATGTGCAAGACATCAAGCCACGTTACGAGAATCAATGATATTTAGTTCACTCCTCAAAGCACAAAATCTTGACTCATCTAAAGGCTTTGTGAAGATATCAGCTAGTTGTTTTTCGGTGCTCACATGACGTATTGCGATATCTCCTTTGGCTTCATGGTCTCTCAAGAAATGGTGTCGGATGTCTATGTGTTTTGTGCGAGAGTGGTTTACGGGATTGTTTGCTAGTTTGATAGCACTCTCATTGTCACACAAAAGTGGAATTTTGGTTTTCTCACATCCGAAGTCCTTTAGTGTTTGCTTCATCCAAAGTAGTTGAGCACAGCAAGCGTCGGCCGCCACATACTCGGCTTCGGCGGTGGATAGGGCAACACTATTTTGTTTCTTAGAACTCCATGACACCAAAGACCTCCCAATAAATTGGCAAGTCCCAGTAGTGCTCTTTCGGTCTACCTTGCAACCGGCATAGTCCGAATCGGAATAGCCAAGTAGATCGAAAGTGGAGCCCTTGGGATACCACAAGCCAAGATTCAGAGTGTGCACTAAGTATCGAAAAATTCTCTTAACGGCCATAATATGACATTCTTTCGGATTAGCTTGAAACCTTGCACACAAGCACACACTAAGCATAATATCGGGCCTAGATGCACAAAGGTAAAGTAATGAACCGATCATATAGCGATATACCTTTTGGTCCACTGACTTACCATTCACATTTAGATCAAGATGTCCATTGGTAGGCATAGGTGTCTTGATGGGTTTGGCCTTGTCCATCTCAAACTTCTTTAGCATGTCTCTTGTATACTTGGTTTGACTGATGAAAGTGCCATCCTTGAGTTGCTTGATTTGGAATCCAAGAAAGTACTTCAACTCACCCATCATGGACATCTCGAACCTTTTGGTCATGATCCTACTAAATTCCTCACAAAAGGCAACATTAGTACTACCAAATATTATGTCATCGACATATATTTGGCACACAAAGATATCATTATCAACTTTGCGAGTAAATAAAGTAGCATCGGCTCTTCCTATCTCAAAACCCTTTTTGAGTAGGAAGTCCTTAAGACAATCATACCAAGCTCTAGAGGCTTGTTTGAGCCCATAGAGCGCCTTGTCTAGCTTGTAGACGTGGTTGGGAAACTTTGGGTCCTCGAAGCCCGGTGGTTGCTCCACATAGACCAATTCGGAGAGGGGGCCGTTGAGGAATGCACTTTTCACGTCCATTTGATATAGCTTGAAATCATGGTGAGTAGCAAAAGCAAGTAATATACGAATTGACTCGAGCCTAGCTACAGGTGCATAGGTTTCCCCAAAATCCAAACCTTCGATTTGAGTGAAACCTTGAGCCACCAACTGTGCTTTGTTCCTTGTCACCACGCCATGCTCGTCTTGCTTGTTTCGGAAAACCCATTTGGTTGCTATCACATTTTGCTTGGGCCTTTCCACCAAGGACCAGACTTCATTCCTGGTGAAGTTGTTCAGCTCTTCTTGCATAGCCATCACCCAGTCCGGATCGTCAAGTGCTTCTTCCACCCTAAGAGGTTCCAAAGAGGAGACAAACAGGTAATGTTCACAAAAATTTGCTAAACGAGAACGTGTCGTTACCCCACGCCGTATGCTCCCCAATATGTTGTCAACGGGATGTTACCCCACGTGGAGCTATTGCATATGGACCTCATCGGACCCGTTGCTTATCAAAGCATCGGCGGTAACAAATACGGTTTTGTTATTGTTGATGACTATTCTCGTTTCACTTGGGTGTTCTTTTTAGCAGACAAAAGCGAAACGCAAGGTATCTTCAAGAAGTTTGCTAGAAGAGCACAAAATGAGTTCGACATCAAAATCAAGAAAGTGAGAAGCGACAACGGGACCGAGTTTAGGAACACCAACATAGAAGAGTATCTTGATGAAGAAGGGATCAAGCATGAGTTCTCCATTCCATATACCCCACAACAAAATGGGGTTGTGGAAAGGAAGAATAGAACTCTTGTTGAAGCTGCAAGATCTATGTTGGATGAGTACAAGACTTCCCATGGATTTTGGGCGGAGGCAATGAACACGGCGTGTCATGCAATCAACCGCCTCTACCTTCACAAGCTAAGAGGGAAGACGCCATATGAGCTTCTAACTGGTAACAAACCAAAGGTGCATTACTTTCGAGTTTTTGGCTGCAAGTGTTTCATACTTAACAAAAGGGCCAAAAGTTCAAAGTTTGCACCTAAGGTACACGAAGGCTTTCTACTTGGTTATGGTACTAACGAACATGGCTACCGTGTATTCAATAATGCCACCGACACTATTGAGTTAACGGTAGACGTGACTTTTGATGAATCCGACGGATCTCAAAAGGAGCAAGTCAATGATGAGCTTGTAGGTAATGACGAGTCTCCATCCGAAGCTATCAAGAAGCTAGCAACCGGTGATGTGAGACCTGTTGAAATACAAGATGATGAAGATGAACCATCACACACTCCACAAGACTCTCATATCCATCATGTGCATCCCGTTGAACTGTATGATGAACTCTTGGGTGTGATACAGTTCAACGGGATGCAACGAAGATCACCTGTGTCACACCCAAGAGTTCATCATACAGTTCAACGGGATGCACATGATGGATATGAGAGTCTTGTGGAGTGTGTGATGGTTCATCTTCATCATCTTGTATTTCAACAGGTCTCACATCACCGGTTGCTAGCTTCTTGATAGCTTCGGATGGAGACTCGTCATTACCTACAAGCTCATCATTGACTTGCTCCTTTTGAGATCCGTCGGATTCATCAAAAGTCACGTCTACCGTTAACTCAATAGTGCCGGTGGCATTATTGAATACACGGTAGCCATGTTCGTTAGTACCATAACCAAGTAGAAAGCCTTCGTGTACCTTAGGTGCAAACTTTGAACTTTTGGCCCTTTTGTTAAGTATGAAACACTTGCAGCCAAAAACTCGAAAGTAATGCACCTTTGGTTTGTTACCGGTTAGAAGCTCATATGGCGTCTTCCCTCTTAGCTTGTGAAGGTAGAGGCGGTTGATTGCATGACACGCCGTGTTCATTGCCTCCGCCCAAAATCCATGGGAAGTCTTGTACTCATCCAACATAGATCTTGCAGCTTCAACAAGAGTTCTATTCTTCCTTTCCACAACCCCATTTTGTTGTGGGGTATATGGAACGGAGAACTCATGCTTGATCCCTTCTTCATCAAGATACTCTTCTATGTTGGTGTTCCTAAACTCGGTCCCGTTGTCGCTTCTCACTTTCTTGATTTTGATGTCGAACTCATTTTGTGCTCTTCTAGCAAACTTCTTGAAGATACCTTGCGTTTCGCTTTTGTCTGCTAAAAAGAACACCCAAGTGAAACGAGAATAGTCATCAACAATAACAAAACCGTATTTGTTACCGTCGATGCTTTGATAAGCAACGGGTTCGATGAGGTCCATATGCAATAGCTCCAATGGTCTTGTGGTCGACACAATGTTCTTGATTCGATGTTTTGCTCCTACTTGCTTTCCGGCTTGGCACGCACTGCAAATCCTATCTTTCTCAAAAGAAACATTGGTTAGTCCAAGGATGTGCCCTTCTCTTTGAAGTTGGGCCAAGTTCCTCATCCCAATATGAGCTAGTCGGCGATGCCAAAGCCAACCCATGCTAGATTTTGCCATTAGACATGTTGTAGGTTCTACCTTACTAGTTGAGAAGTCAACTAAGTAAAGTTTTCCCTTCAATACGCCTTTAAATGCAATAGAGGAATCCCTTCTTCTAGAGACGGTCACACCCTTATCCGTAAAGAGACAATTGTAACCCATTTCACAAAGTTGAGAAACGGATAACAAATTGTAACTCAACGAATGCACAAGTAATACATTAGATATGGAATTGTCAGTTGAGATAGCAATTTTACCCAAACCAAGCACTTCTCCTTTACCATTGTCACCAAACACAATGTTGTTGCATGAGTCGTTGCTTGGTTGAAAGGAGGTGAACATATCTTTTGCCCCGGTCATATGATTGGTGCATCCACTATCCAACACCCAACTTGACCCACCGGAGGCATATTCCTACAAAACAAGTTTATGTTCTAGATTTAGGTACCCAAACGAGATTGGGTCCTTGGGGGTTAGTCACATAAGCTTTTGGTACCCAAACATTTCTCATAATTTCCCTCTTCTTGAGGGCACCAACATACTTGACTACTATCTTACCATCCTTCCCCCAACAACACAAGTAATCACATGTATAGCTTCTTGATATGGGCTTTTGTTGCTTGGGGGCCTCCACTTGCTTCTCCTTGTTGATCTTACCATTAGCAAGTGGAGCCTTTGAAGGACCGAGAAGCTATCCAAAAGCGACCAGAGGGGGGGGTGAATGGGAGCTTCAAAATTTTCCTTTCGGAAACTAGATGCTACTGTCCCAGACTCAACCCCAAAAGCGAAACCTAGAGCTTGCTAATGTCCACGACCCTAGATGTAGGGTGGATGCTTCCTTGAAGCACAGCGGGACACTAAGCAACCATAGAAAGCCAACCGAAAAGACGGAACTTGAATCCGTCAACGAACGAGCAAGCAACGGACGGAAACACGTTGCAGCAGAGGTGACCGGACTCACCCTGCGTCCGGTCAGCAGGGACCGGACGCGTCCGGTCGTCAGAAAACAGCTCTGGGAGCTCTCTGTTCGCGACCGGACGCACGGAGCTCAAGCGTCCGGTCGTTCACTGAGCGTCCGGTCAGATGAGACAAAGCACGGGAACAGTGCGGGCAGTGCGTCCGATCAGTTACAAGAGACCAGCGTCCGGTCGAAACAAAAATCGAGCGCAACAAACCTTCAACCACCGGACGCGTCCGGTCACTGCTCGACCAGCGTCCGGTCACCCTGACTACACACTGTTCAACCACCGATTCGACTAGAACTCACCCAATACAATTCCTCTAGGGATCAAACTTGGTGAGTGAAGTCACAAGGAGGTTAGTGAGCTATCTCTAAGAGATCATGGCTCGAACCTAACTCCAAATCGGTGAATCGAAGAATTTCGGGGGAAGGGAAGAAAAGTGACCCGGAACGAAAAATCGATCGATCTCCTAGACTGTGAGGTTGGAGGATGATTCCTTCGGTGGAAAGAAGTGCCTCACGATCTAGAACAACTTGGTTCAAACGGAATTGCAAAAGATGAACCGAGCAAAGAGATCAAGTGACGGGAAAATCGTGGAGCAAAAGGATTCCGCGAAGAACACAGGCAAAACGGAAATCACAGCCACGAACTCGAATCAAGGACGCAAATCAAGCCAACAATCTGTGCTCCAAGGTGAGGATACGGCCTCACTTCCTCAACTCAACAGTACACAGAGTGGAGTCTCTCTGCGGATCTCAACTAGCTAAAGCAGGGGATGGGAGAGTGGAAACCCTAATGCTAGGAAGCAAATGACTGCGCTAAAACTGAGATAGGGAGGAGGGTGTCTCCCCTGGACTACTTATACTAACCTAGCCTAAGCCTAATTCCTACTCTACCCCTCACTACTGTATTTACAGAGCGGACCAGCCTAACCCTAAGGCTATTCTAGTCCACCCGCTGGTGGTAGGTAGATCCGACGGCCACGCCCGCACGGTCTTCCGCGTCGCCTCCACGCAACCTTCAGATCGCCGCCACGTGCCGCCACCACTCTGCACCCCCGGTTTTGTGGCCCAAACCGGGAAACCAGCCTTTTCCATCAGCCCCCGGTTTTGAGGCCCAAACCGGGAAACCCGCCTCCAGCCCGAGTTTTGTGGCCAAACTCGGAAACCGTCCGCGCCCGAGTTTTGAGGCCCAAACTCGGAAACCGGCCCACGCCCAGGTTTTGAGGCTCAACCTGGAAACCGTCGCGCCCAGGTTTTGTGGCTCAACCTGGAAACCCAGCACCCAGGTTTTGAGGCCCAAACCTGGAAACCGTCCACCGTTGGTTTTTCCCGGGCTCTACCAACAAACCGGCGTCGTAGAGGGGATGCACCGCCTGTGCACCCCTTCCACCGACATGATCGCACTTCTCCGCTTGTCGCTGTCACAGGCTGCCAGCCACCACAGCTGATCCTCCGGCCTTCAGTCCATCAGTCCAAGTCCACGTCCGCCCTTCACCGTCCGATGCATCGGCATGGCACGTCCGCCGCACGGCACGCCCATCCTTCATCGCGCCCGGTCTGTCGGCACGACACGTCGCAACTTGACCTTCACCCGCCATCGATCACTGTCTCCGTGCTCGACACCTGCACAACACAAGCCAAAGAACATGCGCATCATCTCCGTTGACAATCACTCATCACACAGAGACCCGGCATACACCCATGTATCCGCAATCTCCCCCTTGATGAGTGCATTGTCAACTCCACAACAAATCATGAATAAGAAGAAGGAGGTAGGAAGGAGTGAGAAGAGAAACCCCAACCAAAAGACCCAAAAGCCTAACAAAAGCCAAAGAAGGTCAAGTGGATGAAGCGAAAACTTGGTCCCCAAAGACATGGGCAACGGCTCGACGCAACCAAGCAAAGCAAAGCTAGCCCTCAAGAAGAGGTAGAACAGGCTCAACACCGCTAGCAGATACCAATTGAAGATCGGAGGACAACAGAAGCAAAATGCTAGTCCCTCAAAATAGAGGCACAGGGGCTCAACACAACTAGCAAGAAAATCACTCCGCACCAATTGGAAATCGACCCAAACCAAATGGGAAAGCACACCAGACGATACCAATTGAAAGCCAAATGAAAAAGCTTATGAAAGCTCATGAAAAGCTAGGAACGTTTGCTAGTCCCTCAAGACAGAGGCAACGGCTCAACACAACTAGCAAACTCCCCCTCGACAAATGCAAGCAACTAGGACAAATGATTCTTGCTTTAGTTGATCAACACAGGAGCATATGATTTGCATAAATTTCTCCCCCTAGTTGAAAATGCACTTATCAAGGCCAAAAGGTATCGGAGAAGCAACTCCCTTCACATAAACTCCCCCTGAACACAAGATCTCCTTCCAAAATGCATATGAAGTCAAAATGCAAGTTAGGAGCTTCAAGTATATAGTCAAAAGAGTGCAAAGATGCTCTAATCAGTATAGCTCCAACATCTCAATTAAGCACTCAAATAGCAAAGGCTCAAACTGATCACTTATACGAAATATGAAGCATATGAGCATGTGAGCAGTTATAAGCCAAAAAGATAGTCACCATCAAAATAGCACTAGACATGTATAGAAGGAATCCAAACAAGTGCTAAGCATATATACAAGGTGAACTACCCCTAGCAAAGTTCAATCATCATGCATAGGAAGGAAGCATATACTTGTGATTTCAAATTCATATCGGAGTTGCAGCGGTAAAAGAATTCACAAGTTCATTTTTTAGCATGTGATTGCGAGAGGTTGAAAGCTTGTCATCGCCTAACTTTTCAACCGTGCGAAGCCTATGCCGAAGCAATCAGAAGCTTAAAGCAACGGTTTCGGTCATACACTACATGGCTCAAGTTTAACTCAAAGTGCAGTGAGAAACAGTCTCAATACCATGAGGTGTTGACAAGCAATCCCATCTCGATCTTTTCAATTCAACAATACTTGGTTCAGATTTTAAGCAAGTTATGAATAACCAAGCAAGTGAATGACTCAGAACTAGAGACATAGCAACCTAGCATATACGAAAAGCAGGAATGGACTCAACACACCCTACACATGCTAGTTGCATATCTCAATGGTGAACATTTTCAGATTTATATATATTAGGCATAATTCACCATTCCAAAAATAGCTCGCTCATAACATGTAACAGTGATCAGAAAGAGCATAAGCTACAAGCATCATCATAAGTATCGGAGCAATACTAACAAGAGCATAATTACATTCTAGTGAATATAGACATGAAGCTCAGAATGTAAATGCGTATGCCCGACACAAAACTGAAAGAAAGAAGATACCAATTGGAAAGACTCAAGAAACTCAAAAGAAAAGAGCCTCAAAATAAAAGAGTCAGTCTATACATCTCAAAATGCTTCCCCCATCTAAAAGGGGAAACACACACCAAGCTCACCCCTCAACCTATTAAAGGTTGATTCGTCTAAAGGCTTGGTGAAAATATCAGCCAATTGGTGATGAGTATCGACATGGCGAAGGTCGATATCACCCTTCTCCTGGTGGTCTCGCAAGAAATGAAAGCGCACATCAATGTGTTTGGTTTTCGAGTGAAGCACGGGGTTCTTAGCAACGCTAATGGCACTCGTGCTGTCACAAAGCAAAGGAACTCGAGTAAAGCTCAAACCAAAATCACGCAAAGTGGCCATCATCCAGAGTAACTGGGAACAGCAGCTGGCCGCAGCAACATATTCAGCCTCCGTGGTAGACTGGGCGACACTAGACTGCTTGCGAGAAGACCACGATACAAGAGAAGACCCAATAAACTGGCAAGTCCCAGAAGTGGACTTGCGCTCAATGCGACAACCAGCAAAATCGGCATCGGAATAACCGCAAAGCGAGAGAGTGGAGGAAGCAGAATACCAAATCCCGAGCTCAGGCGTGAAACGAAGGTACCTGAAGATGCGCTTCACCGCCTGACGGTGAGAAGTGCGCGGCGACGCCTGAAAGCGCGCGCACAGACATACCGCGAACTGGATGTCCGGGCGTGTCGCCGTCAGGTAGAGGAGCGACCCGATCATGCTGCGGTACTCCTTCTGGTCCACTGCTTCTCCATCCGTGTCGGCATCCAGGGCAGTCGTCGTCGACATGGGCGTCGGAAGAGGCTTGGCCTCACCCATGTCGAACCGCTTCAGCAAGTCCCTCGTGTACTTGCCCTGGTGCACAAACGTCCCCTCTCGGGATTGCTTAATTTGCAACCCGAGAAAGAAAGTCAGCTCGCCCATCATGCTCATCTCGAACTCCCTGCTCATAGTATCTGCAAACTTGGCAACCAAAGCGTGAGAAGAACCACCGAAAATGATATCATCCACGTAAATTTGGACCAAGAGAGTATCTTTGCCTTGCTTGAGGAGAAAGAGCGTTTTATCAACACATCCCATTTTAAAACCCTTAGCTAGCAAAAAGGTTTTTAATCTCTCATACCAGGCTCTAGGGGCTTGTTTCAAACCATACAAAGCTTTGTGGAGTTTAAAGACATGGTTTGGAAACTTGGGATTTTCAAAACCGGGGGGTTGCTGGACATAGACCTCCTCCTCAATGTAGCCGTTTAAAAAGGCACTCTTGACATCCATTTGAAAAAGTTTGAAACCCCTGGATGCAGCATAAGCCAAGAGTATCCTAATAGCCTCCAAACGTGCTACAGGAGCGAAGGTCTCCTCATAATCTATCCCCTCCTTCTGACTATAACCCTTCGCTACAAGCCGGGCCTTGTTTCTCACAATGTGGCCCTCCTCTCCTTGCTTGTTTTTAAATACCCATTTTGTCAAAATAGGTTTACAGTCAGGAGGTGGTGGCACTAGAACCCAAACCCGATTTCGCTCAAAATTCTCTAGCTCCTCATGCATGGCATTGACCCAATCCGGATCCGTCAATGCGTGTCCAACATCTCGGGGTTCAAAAGACGCAACAAAAGCAGAATGAGCAAAGTGCGAGATGTGCTGTGACCTGGAGCGAGTAACTCGCTCGTCGATGTCGCCGATCATCTGCTGAGGAGGGTGCTGGTGCTGAATATGTCGTGGTGCCTCCCGGGAAGAAGTGACCTCCCCCTCAACAGTAGCTGGTTCCACCCCGGGTACAAAAGGTACCGCGCGAGGTGGAGGATCCCACGGCCCCCAGGAAGAAGAAGTGTCGGGGCCGTGAGTCGTCGTCGAGGCCGCTCCCTGCGGCACGGCAGGTGGAGGGGGTGCTGGATCATCTATACCTTCAGCACCCTCGTCCTCGTCATCGAAAAGAGGCTCTCCAACCTCATGATCACCTGCACGCTCAAAACGAGAAGAAGGACAAACAAGAGCCTCGTCGAAGGTGACGTCACTAGTCTCCACGACTCGGTTGGTGTCAAGGTTAAGAACCCTATATGCTCTAGTGTGAGTACCATAACCCAAAAACACACCGTCGGAAGAACGAGACTCAAACTTGTCCAGGTTGCCTTTCTTCAATATAAAACAGTGGCAACCGAAGACTCTAAAATAACTCACCTTGGGCTGGCGACCAAAACGCAACTCATAAGAAGTCTTTTTCAAGAACGCTCTCAGAAAAATGCGATTTGAAATATAGCATGCAGTGTTCATAGCTTCGGCCCAAAAGCGCCTAGGAGTCCTATGCTCATCGAGCATCGTCCTGGCCATCTCAACAAGGGTCCGATTCTTCCTCTCTACAACACCATTTTGGGGCGGTGTGTAGGGGGAAGAAAACTGATGCTCCAAACCAAGGCGGTTACAAAACTTCTCAAAGTCCGAATTTTTGAATTCGGAACCATTATCACTTCTAATAGCTCGCATCGAGTTCAAAGGGAACTCGTTCTGAAGACGCAAAATCAGGTTGCGAGCGAAGGAGAAAGTCTCAGTCTTCTCAGTCAAAAAGAAGACCCACGAATATCTCGAAAAGTCGTCAACAACAACCAAAACATACCACTTGCCACCAACCGAGCTCACCCGAGCCGGACCAACAAGGTCCATGTGTAAAAGCTCTCCGGGGTGCGAGGTCATGACCTTAGTCACTGGATGGTGGGGAGCTGCAACCATCTTCCCATGTCTGCAAGAATGGCAAACTAGATCCTTCTCCATCGAAAGCTTGGGCAATCCTCGGATTAGGCCAAGTGAGCTAAGTCTTGCAAGCAAGTCGAAGCTTAAATGACCGAGCCTCCTATGCCACTTCCAAAGATCAGAGGAAGAAGGACTAGCCAAAAGACAGCGAGAAGAACCAAACGACTCCGAGAAATTCGCGCGAAAGACTTTCCCAAAGGGCGAAATCAGACATACAAGATCACCCTGAGGATCTAAGATGCGACTAAGGTTCGGTTTAAAACGAATCTCATAGTCATCATCAAAAAGTTGCGAAACAGAAAGCAAGTTAAAATGCAGGTTAGAAACAAGAGCAACATCGCGCAACACAAAGTGCTCATTAACCCGCACAGTCCCACGGGACAATACTTTACCTTTACTATTGTCGCCGAAGGTGATGTACTCCTTTCCGGCGACCGGGCTAAGGCTGGAGAACCACTTGGCGTTTCCGGTCATGTGCCTCGAACAACCGGAATCCACCAACCAAATGTCCTCCAACCGTCTCACCTACATCAATAAAAAGACATAGGGTGAGCATACGGTCCAACACTGGGGTTAGTGAAGTAAGGATAATACCAGTGTTGGGCCGCCTGCTCAAAAGAACGGTTAGCAGAAAAACCATTCCTAGCACGTCTACGAGGGAAGCGATCACCATGCTGAGGAAAACGTGGTCCGCTGGGGAAGAAGCGCTCACCGCGGTACTCAAACTGCGGTGGGGGAAAGCGCTCAACAAGGCCTCCGCCACGGGGTCCGTTACCTGCAAAAGCAGGACCCCGTCGGGCACGCTCTCTATGAGGTTTACGCCTAGGAGCCTGGGGCTCAACTGCTCTAGCGTCTCTCCTCGGAGCTCTCTCCTGTCTAGGCCTAACAAGCTGAGGTGCTGGACCTCTAGGCCTAGTCTCCCTCCTCGGGGCTCTCATCTCCTGCCTAGGCCTGGGACCCTGACGTCCGGATCTAGCAGCTCTCCCCTGAGCCTTCGGCACATGTCCACCACGAGCTGGATGGTACATGTCCGGGTTCTCCATCTCCCGAGCTCTGCGCGCCTCTCTCTTGCGCCTAAAGCAGAACTCGCTCAAGTGACCATCCCGCCCACAAAAATCACACTGAAACCTCACCACGCGCAAAGGGGGTTGTTGGTTTGCAGGGATGTGGGTATGGTTCACCTTGCCCTTGCCCTTCTGTGGCAACTCCTCTCGGATGGGTGGCATTGTGTCAAGCTTGTTCTTTAGGTGATTGGGCTTGGGTTGCCATTGTGGATTCTTGGGTGGAGCCTTGGGAGGTTCAACTACAACTCCATCCTTGGTGACAGGCTTGGCAGGCTTTTTGGGTGGAAGCTTGGTTAGTTTGGGAGTAGTGGTGGAGTTGGGCTTCTCACTCGAATCAAGACCACTAGACTCTCCAATCTTCCCAAAAGCGGAAAGATCAACACCCTGCGCAAGACCTACGCCTGGACCTCCAGCAGCTCGCTTGAATTGAGAGATCATCATCCCGAGCTGAGGCTCACCACAAGACACCCATGACAAGACGGTCCGAAGGTATGTGTTTTCCTCCTCGGTACGCATCTTGTCATGCCTCACATTGGCCATTTCCTGCTCCAGGCCCTCACACAAAGCACACCTCTTGACACAAGTGCTATCCGAGCCGGCCTTCTCAAGAGACTCAAGCTTGGCATTCTTCTCTGCCAACTCGGATTGCAAGACAGGACAAGTCTTGCACGCACCCAACAGCTGCGGTCTAGCTCGGAGCTCATCCACCTCATCTACTAGCGCAGCATGCTTACTCCTCAGAGTGAGAAGATCCGTCATGTGCGCGACGCAACTCTCGCACTCCAACTCCTCCGACACAACCACGGTGGAACGAGCGAACTCAAGTTCCTTCACCGTGTCCTCCCACTTCTGCCTAAACTCCTTGCGCTCTCTAGCAGCACGCCTGAGCAGCTTATCTTGACTAAGGAGGGCAGCAGTTAACTTCTCTACCTCGGAGGAAAGCTCGTCGTAGGTGAGAGATACCTGGGAGGTGTCGTCGTCGTCGTCGTTCCGAGGCGTGTGCTCCATCTCGCCTCCGACCTCATCTCCGAGCGCCATGGTGCAGAAGCCGTCATCGTCGGCGAAGAAGCAGAGGCCGTTCAGCTTGTCCTCGATCCTCTTCTTCTTCTCGGACTCGTCATCGCTCGAGCTGGCGGAGTCGTCATCCGAGCCGTCGACGTCGCTGAGCGTGGCGAAGAACGCGCGCTGCTCAGCTTGCTGCTTCTCCAAGTACTTCTTCTTGATGTACTCTTTGTCGAAGCCGCCCCGCTTCTTGTGCCTTGGGGGAACGTACTTCTCCTTGTACTTGGAGTCGCGCCTGCGCCCATGATCGCCCTTGCCCGAGTGCTTGTTCTTCTTCTTGGGGCAGTCGGCGATGAAGTGGTCGGGGTCGCCGCATTCGTAGCATCCCGTGCGTCCTCCTCCACGACGACGATTCATGCGGTTGTTGTGGAACCGCGAGAACCGGTTGGCAAGCAAAGCCAACTCGTCGTCTCCCAACGTCTCCAGCTGGTCCTCTGTAACAGAAAAGAGACAGGAAAGAGCAAAGCCAGCTGAAGGGTTAGAGGAAGAGCCGGAAACCAAAGCCATGGACGGGCGAGAAGGACTTTCAAAAGAAGCCCTCGCCATAGCATCGATCTCACTGGACTTGAGCTTACTGAAGAGCTCGTCGCAGGTGAGAGTCTCATAGTTCGGGGATTCGATGATCGCCTGAACTTTGGAGTCCCACACCGAACGATCAAGAGTGTGCAAAAGCTTCAAAGCACGCTCATGATCATCAAAAGGCAACTGCTCCTTGTTAGCTCTCATCCTGTTGACAATCACCTGAAAGCGAGCGAATAAACTTTCTATACTCTCGCCAGGCTGATGTCGAAAGTTCTCATACTCTCTCTTGAACGACTCGTAGAGTCGGGTTTTGACTTGAGAGGTGCCCTCATGAAAACGCATGAGAGTGTCCCAAATCTCCCGAGCCGTAGCGAGGTGAGAAACACGATCAAACTCACCCATGCTCAAACAAGAGAAAAGAGCATTACGGGCTCGGCTATTGGCATCGTGCTCATCGATCTGCTGTTGAGTCACACGAGCAGCCAAGACCACGTAATCACGGGAGTTGCAAATATCCCAGATCGAAGCGCCCAAGCTCTGCAAATAGGCCGACATACGTATCTTCCAATACGCATAGTTCGTCCCATCGAAAAACGGCGGTTTGCCCACGCCGCGATCCATGTCGCCTTCGGTGGATCTGGAACCGGCTAAGGTGGAAGATCCTTAACCTGCTCCGATACCAATTGAAGGACCGAGAAGCTATCCGAAAGCGACCAGAGGGGGGGGTGAATGGGAGCTTCAAAATTTTCCTTTCGGAAACTAGATGCTACTGTCCCAGACTCAACCCCAAAAGCGAAACCTAGAGCTTGCTAATGTCCACGACCCTAGATGTAGGGTGGATGCTTCCTTGAAGCACAGCGGGACACTAAGCAACCATAGAAAGCCAACCGAAAAGACGGAACTTGAATCCGTCAACGAACGAGCAAGCAACGGACGGAAACACGTTGCAGCAGAGGTGACCGGACTCACCCTGCGTCCGGTCAGCAGGGACCGGACGCGTCCGGTCGTCAGAAAACAGCTCTGGGAGCTCTCTGTTCGCGACCGGACGCACGGAGCTCAAGCGTCCGGTCGTTCACTGAGCGTCCGGTCAGATGAGACAAAGCACGGGAACAGTGCGGGCAGTGCGTCCGATCAGTTACAAGAGACCAGCGTCCGGTCGAAACAAAAATCGAGCGCAGCAAACCTTCAACCACCGGACGCGTCCGGTCACTGCTCGACCAGCGTCCGGTCACCCTGACTACACACTGTTCAACCACCGATTCGACTAGAACTCACCCAATACAATTCCTCTAGGGATCAAACTTGGTGAGTGAAGTCACAAGGAGGTTAGTGAGCTATCTCTAAGAGATCATGGCTCGAACCTAACTCCAAATCGGTGAATCGAAGAATTTCGGGGGAAGGGAAGAAAAGTGACCCGGAACGAAAAATTGATCGATCTCCTAGACTGTGAGGTTGGAGGATGATTCCTTCGGTGGAAAGAAGTGCCTCACGATCTAGAACAACTTGGTTCAAACGGAATTGCAAAAGATGAACCGAGCAAAGAGATCAAGCGACGGGAAAATCGTGGAGCAAAAGGATTCCGCGAAGAACACAGGCAAAACGGAAATCACAGCCACGAACTCGAATCAAGGACGCAAATCAAGCCAACAATCTGTGCTCCAAGGTGAGGATACGGCCTCACTTCCTCAACTCAACAGTACACAGAGTGGAGTCTCTCTGCGGATCTCAACTAGCTAAAGCAGGGGATGGGAGAGTGGAAACCCTAATGCTAGGAAGCAAATGACTGCGCTAAAACTGAGATAGGGAGGAGGGTGTCTCCCCTGGACTACTTATACTAACCTAGCCTAAGCCTAATTCCTACTCTACCCCTCACTACTGTATTTACAGAGCGGACCAGCCTAACCCTAAGGCTATTCTAGTCCACCCGCTGGTGGTAGGTAGATCCGACGGCCACGCCCGCACGGTCTTCCGCGTCGCCTCCACGCAACCTTCAGATCGCCGCCACGTGCCGCCACCACTCTGCACCCCCGGTTTTGTGGCCCAAACCGGGAAACCAGCCTTTTCCATCAGCCCCCGGTTTTGAGGCCCAAACCGGGAAACCCGCCTCCAGCCCGAGTTTTGTGGCCAAACTCGGAAACCGTCCGCGCCCGAGTTTTGAGGCCCAAACTCGGAAACCGGCCCACGCCCAGGTTTTGAGGCTCAACCTGGAAACCGTCGCGCCCAGGTTTTGTGGCTCAACCTGGAAACCCAGCACCCAGGTTTTGAGGCCCAAACCTGGAAACCGTCCACCGTTGGTTTTTCCCGGGCTCTACCAACAAACCGGCGTCGTAGAGGGGATGCACCGCCTGTGCACCCCTTCCACCGACATGATCGCACTTCTCCGCTTGTCGCTGTCACAGGCTGCCAGCCACCACAGCTGATCCTCCGGCCTTCAGTCCATCAGTCCAAGTCCACGTCCGCCCTTCACCGTCCGATGCATCGGCATGGCACGTCCGCCGCACGGCACGCCCATCCTTCATCGCGCCCGGTCCGTCGGCACGACACGTCGCAACTTGACCTTCACCCGCCATCGATCGCTGTCTCCGTGCTCGACACCTGCACAACACAAGCCAAAGAACATGCGCATCATCTCCGTTGACAATCACTCATCACACAGAGACCCGGCATACACCCATGTATCCGCAGCCTTTGGATTTGCAACCTTGTTGGCCTTGTTCATTAGGTCAAAGAGAGGAACCCCTTTGTTAAAGTTAACAAAAGGTACCCCATTGACCATCTTTCTACCATTGATCTTACCACCATACCTATTGTACCCAATTCCATCCTTGATAGATGGGTGTCTTGCGGTCTTGAGGATATCTTTTGGTTGTTGCACCTTACACTTGCAACCATTCCTCAAGATCATGTTCAACCTATTAATCTCCTTGTCTTTCTTCTCTATCTCAACAAGGTTAGTTGCACAAGCATTTATATCAAGTTTATAACATCTTTTGCAACCATTACTAGTTGAGGCATTAGAGCCATCGGAATCCTTAGAAGAAGTTGAAGAAGTGCTATTCCAAAGAGTGTTGTAGCTTAGTTCAAGAGTTTGATATTTATTTTGAAAGCTTGTGAGGCTCTCTTGAACCATGCTAACCTCATTCTTTAGGCTTGCAATTGAGTCATTGCTCATGGAACACTCCTTAGCCAACTTCTTGTTGGAGTCATTGGCTAAAGATAGTTCCACGGTCAATTTCTCAACCTTCAACTTCTCCTCGGCAAGAGAGGCTTCCAATGCACGGTTCTTTTCTCTTTCTTGAGAGATCAAGTCCCCTTGCATTGCAAGACTCTCATTCCGACTCTCTAATTTAGTGAGCAATTTTATGATTTTAGCTCCACCTTTCTTTCCAAACTTTCTAATTAAGCTAAGCTCAAATTCATCCATATCATCATCACTACATTCATCACTAGAGCAAGTAGGGGAGTTGGATGATACCTTCTCATTCTTAGCCATGAAGCAAGAATGAGTGAAGTCATCCTCGTCGTCGGAGAGGTTCTCGAACAAGCGTGACGAAGCTGTCGATGTAGCCATGTTGGAGAAGAGACTTGGAGAAGAGGTCTTGTGTATGGCGATGTTGGCCGCTCCCTTCTCCTTCTCCTTGCTCTTGCTCTTCTCTTCATCACTTGAGTCATCTTCCGAGAACCACTCCTCACCAAGATGAGCTTCACCACCTCTTCTTCTTCTATGCTTCTTGTCATCACTCTTGCTATACTTGTTCTTGTTCTTCTTTTGTGGACAATCGGCAATGAAATGATCATCCGCTCCACACTCATAGCAATTTCTCTTCTTTGACTTCTTGAAGTAACCACCTTTGCTCTTCTTGTGCATCTTCTTTCTCATGAATCTTCTAAAGTTCTTCACAATAAGGGCCAACTCATCATCGGAGTCTTCACTTCCTTCGCTTGAAGAGTCATCTCGGGCCTTGCTTCCTTCTTCTTGATTAGCCTTGAGTGCTACCACCTTTTTGTGGCTTGCCTCTTGTTCTTCTATATCTTCATCATCCAAGACTTCATGATGCTTTATCTTGGCAAGCATCTCATGAGGTCCCATGCTCTCATAGTTAGGTCTCTCCATGATGATTGATGCAAGGTTCTTGTTCCTCTTTCTATATGCTCTTAATAGCTTTCTTCCAGCTGAGTAGTCATCCCACTTTGTGTCTCCGAGTGCTCTAATCTGATTGACCAACGTCATGAATCTGTCAAACATTTGTTTAGTGGTCTCATTTTTCTTGATTGCAAAGTTCTCAATCTTTCCATGAAGAAGCTCTATGTTGCACTTCCTCACACTCGCATCACCCTCATATGATATCCTGAGTGTATCCCAAATCTTCTTGGCATTCTCCATTCCATGTACCTTGTTGCTTTCTTCAGGCTTTAGGCATGATAGAATCAATGATGCGGCTTGAACATTTTGTTGAAACTCAAACATATCATTGTCGGTAAACTCTTGACCTTCAACATGACTTGGTCCATTTTCAACAATCTCCCAAACTCTTGCAGCAAGAAGGTGTAGCTTCATCTTGTGTGCCCAATCATTGTAGTTGATTCCATCAAAGGCAGGTGGCTTGCCTAGATTGACGCTAGGCAATTGCATGACCTTGCCCATATGGCTATAGTCATATGGCACTCTAGTGAACTCGGTGTCTTTCTTGCCTTTCTCTTCATCTTCCTTCTTCTTGTCATCCTTGGGCGGCTGATTTCCACCGCTTCCGGATGCTTCGGCTTTGCTTTCCAAAGCTCGCCTCAAACTCTCCATCTCATCTTTCATTCTCTTCATCTCATCTTCATGCTTCTTTGCTTGATCTTGAATTATCTGAGCAGTAACCTTCTTGACAATCTCATCAAGCTGTTCTTGACTTATGGTAGACATGATTCTCCCTTACGCGGTGAAGCGCTAACACAAGGGTTAGGCTCCGATACCAATTGAAAGGACCGAATCAGCCTAGAGGGGGGTGAATAGGTGATTTTTGACTATCTGAAACTTCACAAACTATAAGATGTAGTTAGATAGTAACCGGAGAGGCCGGTTTGTTTGGGTAGGTACTACCGGGTGTGAAAACACCGGTACTACCAACACAAACAAACGGCACAACCGGGATCCTAAAAGAAACTACAAATCCGATGAAAGTAAACTATGAAGATAAAACAAGTTTCTAGCCAACTTTCCAAAGAATAATTTATGGTAAAACTACTCTCACGAAACCTTGGTTGCTCCCCTTGATGTAGATCGAGCCTTCCCAACCTAAGAACGAGATAGGGATAGGAAGAACACGAAGAACACAATAACAAGAGAAGTAGAGAAAATAGGGACAACAACAACAAGCACACGGGACACAAGATTTAACCCGAGGTTCGGCCAATCCCCTAAGGAGTGCCTACTTCCTCGTTGTTGAGGTGACCACAAAGGTCGGAGTCTATTTCACCTCCTCGCCTCACTCAAGCAACCACAAAGGCTACGAGAGTATCTCTACTAGAAATCTCAGGGTAATACAAACGCTTCGGGGAGCCCTCACAAGTAAATCAATACGGGCTACCACGAAGAACACCTAACCGGCTAGAGCTCAAAGAGCTCAAGAGTGAAAGACACAAAACAAGCCGGCAAGATGGAAACCAAGTGCTCAAGTCGATGATTGATGCTTCCCACTCTCGAATCTCACTTCCCTAGCTCAAATCTTGCAAGGGAATGAATCTAGGAGCAAAGGGGGAGAGAGATGGGTGAGTCAATGCTTGGAGAGAGTTTGTCTAGAGTTAGGTCAGCAATAATTGTATAGAGTAAAGTCCCTCACTGTGAAAAGTGAAGAGGGGAGGCATTTATACTCCCTCAGTCCCAAGGCTGGTCGGTACCACCGACCAGCCATGGTTGGTACTACCGACCATGACACAACGATCGCATACACCCAGATCTGGTCAAACTGACAAGCACCGGGCCAAGGTCGGAACCACCGAAGCCGGTGGTACCGAGGTAATGGCGGTACCACCGCCAGGCCAAAACAGGCTCGAACAGAGAGCAACTCAGTTAGGGACTCGGTCCCTCGGAAACTACCGCCCGAGGGTCGGTTCCTCCGAGGTCGGTGGTACCGAGGTAATGGCGGTACCACCACCAAGTCAAAAGCTAGTCAGTCCAGAGAGCCCTGAAAGACTTTCAACCACCGAACCTGGGTCGGTGCTTCCGAAGCCGGTGGTACCGAGGTTATGGCGGTACCACCGCCAAGTCATATTCAACTCAACACAAAGGCCTCGCAAAGCCAAGTTACCACCGACCTCCGTCGGTACCTCCGATCCCGGTGGTACCGATGTTATGGCGGTACCACCGCCAGGACTTTTTTCAATTCTACACAGGGAGCTCTGCAAACTTGGTTACCACCGGCCTTGCGTCGGTAGCACCGCGGGCGGTACTACCGAAGTAATGGCGGTACTACCGCCAGGCCAAAAATAGCGCGAACAGAGAGCCTTGCAAAATTGGAAACTACCGGCGATGGGTCGGTAGCACCGCGGGCGGTACTACCGAGGTAATGGCGGTACTACCGCCAGGCCAAAAACAATTCTATCCAGAGAGGGTTGCAAACCAGGTTACTACCGACCTTGTGTCGGTACCACCGCGGGCGGTAGTACCGAGGTTATGGCGGTACTACCGCCAGGTCATTTTTTGACCAACACAGAGAGAGTGTTTGAGCGCTGCGCAGAAAAGCCGTGGTCGGTACCACCGACCACCCATGGTCGGTACCACCGACCATATGAAATTACCCTCTATGTGTTCGTGATTGTGCGGTGTCTCTCAAGCGAACTAAGGTTAGTCGATTTGAGCACTTTTCTCCACATCTAGCCAACTTACTTTGTGACCCTCTTCATAGTCTGGCTTACCTATAACTCAAGTTTAAAATTGAAATTTTAAACTACCACTTGAGGTAGGCATCTTTATGTCCAAAAATATCCTACGTGCTTTGTTCACGAGATTTCAACGTTTCAAATCTTTCAAAGGACTAACACCTGCATACATGCTTTTATAAACTGGTTAGTCCCTAATTTGATTGTCATTAATTAGCCAAAACCCACATTGGGGGCGAATGCACTTTCAACGGTCCTTCCGACGCTTAGCTCGCCTGGCGCTCTTGTCGTCCTTCTTCTTTTTTCTCTCCTCGGCCAGGCGCCGCCTCTCCTCCCTTTCCTCAGGAAGGGGAGGCTTCGAGGCGCTGACCCCCTGTAAACCCTGCAAAAGGAAGGAAGTAAGGATCGAACACGAACGGCTCCGCGGCAACACATCCACAGGATCGATTCCCTTACCAAGCTGATGTACCCGCGGAACGGGCGCATCGGAATACTGAGCAGCTTGCTCGCGTCCTTCACCTCCTTTACTGCATCCCTCGCCCGGCGAACGAGCTCGGGATAGGCGACCGGGGACGCCCTCATCTGGCACTCCCGCAGGAGAGGCGCGTCGTCCCTCATCTTCGCCATGATCAGGGGCCGGTTCACCAGCGGCAGCACGCACCGCTGGTGGAACCAGGCCACAACCATCCCGGCCGTCAGACCCGCCTTCCGCAGCCTCGACAGGGCCTCGAGAAGCGGGTCAAGTCGACCCTGCCTCTTGTCGACGACACCGTAGTTCCAAAGGTCTGGCCGCGATTCGATGACGCGGCCGGTGTACGCTGGCAGCAACCCGTCGTCGTTGCGAAGGTAGAACCAGCCCATGCGCCAGTCCTTGTTTGAGGTGGCCGCCTGGGACGGGATGTACAGGCCCAACCTGTGCTGGCGAACGGAGAGCACGCAGCTCCCCGACCTCATCAGTCTCCGCCGACCCTCCGAAACCGCCTTCGTGAAGAACTCGCCCCGGAAGAGGTGGATCCAGAGCTCCCAGTGGGGCTCGATCCCCAGGAAGCCTTCGCAGACGGTCGTGAAGATGGCCGCCTGTGAAATGGAGTTGGGGGCAAGGTGATGCAGCTCGAGCCCGTAGTAGAAGAGAAGCGCCCGGAGGAACCGGCTTGCCGGCACGCCGAACCCGCGCTCATGGAAAGCGATGAAGCTGACCACGTAGCCGTTCGGGGGCCTCGGCTCCTCCTCCTCTGGACCGGGGGCGATCCACTCCGGCCTATCGGAGCCGGAAAGGCCCCGAAGAAGCCCTCTCTGCACCAACTCCGCCAGCTTCTCTGGAGTGGCGGCAGAAACGCCCCACGGCTCGGTGACGTCGGCCATCCCGGACAACGGAAGGCGGAAGCGCGAATGTCGCAAAGGGGAAAGGTCTCGATCTCTCTCTCTCTCTGTCTTTCTTCTTTGCCTCTCAACCCTCTACTCCGCCGCTGGCCCGGTCTCTCCCTTCCCGCCTCTGTTTTTGTGCGGCTGAACGGTGGAGGAAGACGAAGGAGTAGGGGGGACGGGCGAATGAGGAAAGGAACCGCCCCGAAGTCCCCAAGGGGCGCATTTATAGGGTGAAAACCAACGGCCAGATCCCGGTCGATCACTATTCACCCGCATTTAATGCATCGCACGCCAGGAGATCTCATGATTGTGAGAATCCCCTCGATACGAGTGCGCACGCGAACATTAAATGCCTGGCCGTGGTCCCTTGCACACGTCCGCAACGGGCGCCGCCCACGTCCCCAGGAAGCCGCCTAAAAAGGCACGCCCGCCGCTCCAGCAGAAGAAGTAACCTGCCTCCGACTCCTTCCCAGCGAAGGAACCTAGGGCACCGAGCCCGTTACGATCCAGGGGTTCGAAGGCCGACCAAGGGACTCGGAGGCTTGGGGATTACGACTAATCTCCTTTCTTTGTGTGAACATGAGATTTTCAGGCCTCGGACGAACGCTCGTCCTGTAACAGAACCGTCCAATTTATAAGAGCACAAGTGCGAAAACCTCTGCCGGAGCAGTGAAATTAGCACACTTGAGCCCATATAAACCCGGTAGTCCGTGAAATCCTGAGGGATTTCAAACTTTTTCAACATCTCAGCCAAGATCGCATGGTCAAGCAAATACAAATCATGTCCACGGAACTTTGCAGCGGAAATAATATTACAATAGAGTTTACAAAAAAAGATACAAGTTGAGTTCCATTTAATTTAGAAGAACAACATAGCTTTGAAATGAATACCATAACATAGATTGAAATACTTTGCTAGCTTGAGTGACATCCTCCAACAACAGCATAAGAGAAGTAGGGAACTGCCGAGCCCACTGGCACTGGCCATCACCTCTCGGCCGGCCTAACCTTCACCTGCAACAAGGTGGGATAAACCCTGAGTACTCGAATGTACTCAGCTAGACTTACCCGTCGTAAACCAGAAATAAAGTGACACCAAGGAGTATGCAAGGCTGATATAAAAGTGGAGCTGGCAATGACCACAGTTTTGCATAAAGGCATATATAATAAAGTAGCATTATCTTTTACTTACTAGCTGCAGGTTTTAGATAAATAATTAACCTACTCAACTAGATTAGCACCTGTTCTAAAAACAGTCATAGTAGTGATTTATTCGATCACCACAATATAACAAACAGACCAATTAACAATTGCCAGCAGTGCCACGATAACTGTCACGTGTTCCACAATTTCAGTATCAAGATCGATCAGCGTTCAAGTCAAGTGCTCACTATCCAGGAGCGATGGCGATTATAATCGATTCCTAACCAGCTGGTGATTTATTCCCCACACAAACCACACTCACCGGCCAAAGTGAGCTACAGATAACCACAACATTGTTCCAGGAAGCCGCGGTTTCAACCGCCACCATCACACCCGGAGGCAAGCCCGACTGCCAAGGAGTTGGACTTAACCACCATCACCCGGGTCTTACTCTTCGCGCCCCCGCGTCCCACTAACCCTCCACCGTGGCTTCGGCTGATGCGTGGGACCTGAGAGCCGGCCTGGAACAATGAGCGGCTTCGCGGTCGGAACGAGTTATCCTTCCAGCTAAATGTGGGGCATGCGTTCAACATGACAAGAAGTCCATCTCAACAAGATACTGTTTTTCCGTACGACACGGCTAGAAATACTGTAGCACAACGCTACAGGAATCTGCCGATCTCCATTTTCCACAACACTCAGTTATCTCACTTACTGGCAATATCCGTTAAAAGGTCGAGTAACCACCTATTACTCGCGGGTAACATGAAGGTTGCCCGACTTCTACCGGTCTAAGCATGGCTAAGCATATAAGTCGAGCCTAGACCTAGCAGGGTAACAAGGGTGTATATCTCAAGTACTCAAGGTAAGGATAAGTAATGCAACAACGGTTTCACACAACTCCTATAACTTAATGCAATAATCATTATATTAACTCAATTGCATTTATAAAAGAGTGAGTAGGAGACTTAGAATGCTCCGGGGCTTGCCTGGGAAACAACACTTATTCTAGTGTTAGATGTCATCAACTTCAGGAACATCAACGCTCCAGGAACTTGTGGAGTTCGCCAACACGTTCTTCGGGATGGCCACCCAACACCATCTTCGGGTTGAGCCTCACCGTCACCTCTTTCACGATGCATCTATCGTACCTAGATGGGATGCATAGTGCAAGCGTATGAATGCAGGGTAAACACTCACGATGCAACATAAGACATATAAGACAACTATGATAAGGTCTATCGACATACTACCTAAGTTAATTAACTCACGCTAGTGCAAGACACTAACAACCATGGCCTAAGTAAGCCGACCAACAAACAACCAGCAGGTTACACACATTTAAGGGTTATTTAGCTTACTAATTAACTCATTAAAGTTAGACCTAACAAGCAACCAAGTTGCACACACAAGTCACACTTCAAACTCTGGACAGCAGGATAGTGGTTCACTAATTTAAACATAACTCGAGCTACACACATCCAAATAAGGTAAACTAAGACTTTCTCGAAAGCTAAAAAGATTACCTACAACTTTGCTATTCAACACAAGAGCTAATTCAGAGGTTATCTAACTCAAAAACAGATAACAATGCAGCTCTGTCCAGCTGTTGGACAGCAGGACAGACAGAGCTTCAGAGAAGCATAACTCAAGATACAAATATCACATGAGCATGCAATTAGACATTATAGAAAGCTTACAAGATTATCTAAATCTTTCTTATTGTTATCTCAAGGTGAATCAATAATTAACAAGGTCAAACAATATGATTAGTGCAGCTCTGTCCACACTTGGGTAGAACTAGCCACACATCACAACAGTAACTTAAGACAATCATAACTAAAGATCTATAATACCTGGGAACTTGACCCTAGACTTTTTAGAAAGGTTATTAAGTTGTCTATAAATCATCTATAATCATCTTAAGATGATTCACAAGTTAATAAGGTCCAATTAACATAAATAGGCATCTCTGTCCAGACTTGGACAGATTTAGCCATCTGCACTAAAACAGTCATAACTCAAGTTATATAACTCCAATATTCATGAGCTAAGATAATTTAGAAAGCTTATGAAAAGCACTACAACTCATTTATAAGTACCTAAGCATGAATCACAAGTTAACTAGGTGAAACAATCCAAACATTCAGATCTGGACAGAATGTTGGCAAAACATGACAGCAATCTTGCAACAGCCATATCTCTTAAATTATTAAGCCTATGGCCATGCAATTTGGTGACAAGCTATATTAAGATGTTATCTACAACTTTTGTATAGACCACATCTACAGAAAACAATATTTACATTACAAGTTAATCACCACAACAAGAACCACACATGCAGCCACATTTCAGCAAAACTGGACATACACACAGCAGTTAAGTAATTAAACCACAGCTGGAGCTACACAACTCTAAATGACACACAACAAGACATTCTGGAAAGCTTATGAAATCTCCTACAAATTATATTTAAACACCTCAACATGATTTGTAAGTTAACTTGGTCAAACTAATACATTTCTCAAATCTGGTCCAGAGATTCCAGAGAGCACCTATTTCTGAACTGAACTTTGAACAGCCATAACTCATAATCCATTTGACCAAAAATCATGAAACTTTAACACAAGCTAGATATGTATGTTATCTACGACTTTGTTATAGACAAGTTTCACAGAAAACATCATTTACAAGGGACAACTATTTAAGCCCCATAAATTGTCCAAAACATCCCGAAAAGAAACATAGAGATAAGATAAATTTAAAACTCTATGCCTTGCATAAAACTTGGCCACAATAAAATTATCCAAGCTACTACCACATCATAGGAAGGCAGTGGAACCACCTTTTCTATTTTTACATGCAAACATTTACCACAATTCATTTTAATTCATTTAACAAGCTGAAAGCAAGATAAATTCATAACTAATTCATACATGCACCAATAAATCTGAAATTTTTATCACCGCACACACATGACCAGAGGAGCCTACTATAAAAATTTCACATCATTTCAAGCCACATAACAGCAGATATCATTTTCTCCCTATTTAAGCCTATTTAACATAAATAAATCATCACAGCACAAAACATCCACTAACACCCAACATATTATGCATCCACTGTACAGATCTACTCACAAGAATTCCAAAAAGTGCTCACTTGCAATTTTTGGACGAACATACAATTTATTACGCATTTTACCATTTTCACTAAGATTTACCCATTAAGCAAAAACGAAAATAAAAACCGATTTTGCAGTTAGCACCCCTGGATCTGCAGAAAACAACCAAGGATTAATTAGTAAATACATTGAGTCATGCCACATTACATAAAAACTCAACAAAAAGCTTCAGCTTTACTAGATGGGGCTTCACCATGGATTTCACGGTAGATCGACGGGAGACAGAAGGGGAGGTCGGGCTCTTGCAGGGGGAAGCCGGCTAGGGTTGGGGACTTGGCTGGCCTGCTGTTGGGAGCTGCTGCTGGGCGCCCTGCTCGCTGCTGCCCCCGCTGCCTTGTGCTGCTGGCGACCGCGTCCTGGCAGGGAGTCGCGGCCAGGGAGCGCGCAGGAAGCCGCGGCTCCTGGCGGTCTCTGCAGGAAGGCGCACAGAGAGAAAATGAAGGGGAAAAAGGAAGGGGAAGGAGCAGGGAAGGGAAGAGGCAGCCATAGAGAGGGGGAGAAGCTGCTGCCTGCTACCTGCTCTGGTCGCCAACCATGGAGGGGAGGAACGCAAGGAGGGAGAGAGACCGAGGGAGGAGAAGCTCGGTCTCTTTTTTTTTTTGCGCGAGGAAGAAAGAGGAGAGCGGAGAGAAGGGCCGGCCTCGGCCTTTTTATTGGCGCAGCCAACAGGTGGAGTGCGGCATTTTTTTTTTAGAATTTCTTTCCCAAAATGGCATGTTCCCGGAAACTTTTGGCTGAACTCCAAAATTGCAAACACTGCTCAAACGGACTCCGATTTTGATGAAACAAATTTTGTTGTCGTCGTCTCGCCGAGTGCTCCGACTTTCGTTAAAGGCACTTGGTCAAATTCCTAATCGTTTGTCCGGTAACAGTCATCGACGGCAGCTTCGCGGTGACCGAAATTCCAATTTCGCAGTACTGACTTAACCAATTTTCGGAACCTGAAATCCGCAGTGTACTTCATCTTGCGAGCTCTTTTTTGCTATTTTCGGCACCGATCCAGGTCTCGGCCATAAAACGAAATTTGTTCCTCTCGATCTGTACTACAACTTTCGTTTAAGGCGCGTCGACATGCGAATATCCGAAAATACCGTTCAAAGCTGGTCAAAGTAGTCACCCGGTAGTATCTGATTTAGGGTTCCTCGTCCGTCGGAATATTTTCTGGCCATCTGCTCAACACGAAACTTTCATAACTTTTGGTCGTGAGTCCATATACAGTTGATCGGGCATAATTGCAATACTTGGTTAAGCCCAAATAATTTTCTTCAATTAATCAACCATTATAGGCAAAGCTGTGACTCATCATTTCATGTGACTTTTTGATTCCAAACTCCGTGAAACTTTTTCATCAGTCACTATAGACAGGAACTGAGGTGGGTCACATGAAAAATCATGTTTAACATTAATCTTGAATTTTCATAAATTGACAATCATGGATAATTCAAACTGACATTCCATCTCTGAGATTGATCCCCCAAAAACTTCTGTCATCACTGACCACACTTGAATTTACTTATTTATTGTCATTTGATATATCATATATATACTCAACTGACTGCTCAACTGACGGCGAACACCTGGGGTGTTACACGTCCTCCGTCTCGCCTGAGCCCTCCAAGCCGAGCCTCGGGCGAACGCACGTTCTCTGTCTCGTCCGAGACCTCCGAGCCAGGCCTCGGGCGGAGTCTCCCACGGCGACGAAAAAGGTAACCGCATAGCATTTAATGCGCCCACCTAACTACGTCTCGAGCCGGATGCAGGGAACACGTGGCAGCTCTCCGTTCGCTCAACCACCAGGGCCCTCCGCGGCCGCCGCTCCAGCTTCGCGTCCGCCGCCCTCCCTGACGATTTCCGCCTAAAAAAGGCGCGCCCAACGGGCAGAAGGATTTCCAGACGACGGAGGCTTCTTCACAAAGGTAAAAACGGGCCCCGGCCCTAAGCCTCGAAGCAGCGAAGGCTGGCCCTCGAAGAGGGTTCGACAGCCGGCTTCGAGCACCCGAGTCAGGGACACCAAGGGGCGCCACTCGCGGCATTACTCGAGGGCCGAGCCCTCGAGGCCCCTCACGTGTATCCAAGGCAGGGAGCTCGACGTGCAGTGAGATCCCCTCGCAGGGAGGCATCGAGCCACCGGGTCCTATCGAATGGACCCGACACTCCTGCAGACTGAGCACCCATGCTTTATGAGACCGCCTCCGGGCCACAGTCGACCCCTAACGAACGGGGCACGAGCTCTCACTTGGATTCCCCGTTACCAGCTCACCGGGAACCTCGATACTCGCCCGCTCGGGGTAGTACGAGGCATCCCCCCTCGCATCCGATCGAAAGGACTCGCGGGATGACAAGCCAGGGCAATCGGCATGCCGGACAGCTCGAGGAGCCGGCCAGTCGGTTCAGCCTGGCACCCCTCGACGAAAGAGGGTCTAAAAACTCGGACAGTTACGACTAATCTCTTTTCTTTGTGTAAACATGAGATTTTCAGGCCTCGGGCGAACGCTCGTCCTCCATCTCGCCCGAGCCCTCAAGGCCAGGCCTCGAACGAACACTCGTTCTCCGTCTCGCCCGAGCCCTCCGAGCCAAGCCTCGGACGGAGTCTCCCACGACAAAGAAAAGGTAACCGCAAACATTTAATGAGACTACCGAACCACATTTCGAGCCTGTTGACAGGTACACACGGCGCCGCGATCTCCGCTCCCTGACAATTTCCGCCTAAAAAGGCGCGCCCACTGGGCAGAAGGTTCCCAAACGACGGAGGATTCTTCGGGAAGCCCACGAGGGAGTTCTAACCACTCCCCCATGGTCTCGGGGGCTACACCCGCGGGTGTCGCTCGCACGACACCCACGGAATCAAATCAACAAAACCCTCGAGACCAGTTAGCTATCCATCGAGATCCCAATCTGGAGCCCCTGCTCGAATGCAAGCACTCAAACAAGGGCTCGGGGGCTACTGTCGGTGGTACAAAAAAGGGGTACCCCCAATCAACGCAAACACCCGAACGCTCAATCTTCGTCTCGCCCGAGCCCTCCCAGCCAGGCCTCGGGCGAACGCTCAATCTCCGTCTCGCCCGAGCCCTCCCAGCCAGGCCTCGGGCGAACGCTCGCTCTCCGACTCGCCCGAGCCCTCCCAGCCAGGCCTCGGGCGAACGCTCAATCTCCGTCTCGCCCGAGCCCTCCCAGCCAAGCCTCGGGCGAACGCTCAATCTCCGTCTCGCCCGAGCCCTCCCAGCCAGGCCTCGGGCGAGCGCTCTATCTCCGTCTCGCCCGAGCCCTCCCAGCCAGGCCTCGGGCGAGCGCCCCATTTCTTTCTCCGCCTCGCCCGAGCCCTCTGGGCCTCGGGCGAGCGTGCCCCTACACCTCGAGCCTTAACGCACGGACCTCGAGCGGTACAGACGGCCGTACCAGCCCCATACCACGCATTTAATGCCTTCACCTACTCCAGTCACGTCCTCTGAGACGCAGCACGTGCCACAGTAGACCGGTGTGGAGTCAGACCTTCTTTTCATCACAAGCATGGGCAAAAAGGCACCAGCACTGTCGCGCCATGCCCTGTACTGTTGTGCCATGCTCTACACTGTGCACATCTAAATCACCACTTCGAGGCCGGCTCTGCACCCCTCGAGCTCCCATGAGCACCACTTCGAGGCCTGCTCCGCGCCCCTCGAGCCCCCGTGGCACCACTTCGAGGGCCGGCTCTGCACCCCTCGAGCTCCCGTGAGCGCCACCTCGAGACCGGCTCCGCGCCCCTCGAGCCCCCGTGGCACCACTTCGAGACAGGCACCCCAAGACCCGGAAGGTCCCTACCACGTCCAGTGCGTCCCGGGATGCGCGGCATGGCCCCTACAACGCCACGTCGCCACGTCTGACACACAGGACGGAGGCCACGCTTCAAGGACGGTGCAACAGCAACCCCCACGCCTGCTCCAGTACCTTCAACAAGACAGCATGCCTACTCTTCTCTTTATTGGGCACCGTACGCTCCGACGTCTGGATGGTCCCTGTAAACCTGGCCTCCCCTTGCTCTATAAAAGGGGACGCCAGGGGCCTCTGCGAGGCAGGTCTGAAGTTTGGAGGCTTTGACGGATAGAACCTCGAGGGACAACACACGAGTCCACACACATACACGAGTCCGGACTCCGGTCCACGCTCACTGAGCTTGTATTCGCCCATGTACAAGCACTTAGGTGCAAGTAATACAAGAACATCCCCCGCTGGACGTAGGGCCTTCTTTGCCCGAACCAGGATAAATCCTTGTGTCCTCTTGCATCACCATCCAGGAAGAGAAGCACGCGATCATATTACTCGTTGGTGTGATACCCCCGGGTACGAAACACCGACATGATCCCACCAATTTTAGTACGAGCCTAGTGCATATGGTCCCACGATTTAGTATGCACTTGGTTTCTCTCGGTACCTCTCTATATGGTTTGTCTTTGTGCCTCTATCTTTTTAGCAGTTGGGTCGCTCCTCGTGAGTCATCCAATTTTCGACAACCATTGTAAAAATTCTCATCTTTTTTATGAATTCAAATTTATTGCTGAAAAAAATAAAAACTCTAAGACCTCATTTTATACACTTTAATGTTACTTACTAATTGCAAAATTTGGTATTTGAGGGTACCTGGAGTCCTAGACAACGAATGATCTAGCGCCCGTTTGGGTGGTTAGAATTGAATTTATTTTAAGATAGGCTTTTATGTGAACTTTGAAAAGTGGTGGAATGTCAAATTTTAAGGTAACTAGCACAGTTTATTGAGTGAATTTCAATTCCTCCAAAATAAAGGATCCAAACGGTCCTAACAGCTCTTCGCTGGCGGCCACCGATAAATTGCCGATGGGGTTTGCGTCTTTGAAACGTGATTGAGAGCGAATGAGCAGCCGCTTAGCCGTGCTGGCACTGTTGGTAGGATTCACAAAGCGATGTGAGAACAACGAAGATCAGAAGATGTAAGAACAAGTACAATAAGGCTTAGTCAGCAGGCTACAATATGTTCTATGTCATCAAAATCCTAGGTGGAGGAGTGAGAAGACAATGAGAGAGAATAGAGCAGGCGGTTGAGGGCAGTCCCAATGGTGAATTTATAGTGGTTTCTATGTCTATTAATTAGCTTGACACCTCAGCTTTTTGCTGATGTGGCATAACAATTAATAAAGAGAGAGAGCACGGGACGAAGAAACGATTTCTTCGGAACGAAACGGTGTCGACCCTAGGACCGAAGCCGCAAGAAACGACCAAATTTCCGTTGGGAAGACCCGACTCGTTTCCATCCCCTTCAATGTTGATCCGCTGCGCCGCCGCCGCCGCGACGATTCTCCCGCGCACTCGCCCTCCCTCGCGCGCGCTCACCTCTCCTTCCCGCGCGCTCGCTGCTCCTTCCCCCGCGCGCTCGCCTCTTTTTTCCCTCACAATTCTCCCGCGCGCGCTCGCCGCTCCTTCCCACGCACTCGCCCCGTGAAATAATCGGCCTCCAAACCCTAAATCCCAAATCCTTGCTTCATCTCGCTCCAATCCTTCCCCAATCTCTGTGAAGATGAATCCTCTTCGACTGCCATCGTCAAGCGCCAAGCAAGTCAACGGAGTGAAGGGCAGGGCAGGGCAGGGTAGGGCGGGGCAAGGTAGGGGTGCTTCCGCCACCCTCGCTGCCCGATTTGCTTCGGTCGATGGTGCTCGTACCGCCCCTGCTGATGGATCCAGTTTGGCCGCCGGTGAACACGTCGCCCCGGCAACAACAGCTTCTCCACGACGTCCAAGTCCTCAAGTAGCTGGTTTTCCCGCGTGGTGGACAAGTTCCTCTCCGTTGGGCTCAAGTGAAGGGTAAGATTTTTTTTCCCAGATGGAGTGGCAGTACAATATATCAAAATTGTTATCACTGTCATGGTGCTTATTTGTTAATCACTGATAACAGTTGTACACTAGAAGATGGTTTCACTCGAATGTGCTATAATTTTTTTCAGATGAACTGTTAGGATAATATGCAATGTCTCTGTTAATTCACACCTTGCACTGTCTCTGTTCAATCACACAAATTCACACCTTAAAAGCTTTATTGCTAGCTATGCAGTTTTGTTCAGAAAAAAAATTCAGTCGTTTCTCTAGGAATAGGAAGGGAGCTAGAGAACTGCCTCAAAATCAGTATGGAACTAGCTAGTATAGGCATTATGCAATAAACAAGCTGAACATTCAGTCATCGCATGATTTCAGATGGGTCATGTACTATATTAGCTTTAACATATCACAAAGACAGTTAATGATTTATTTTTTTCCCTAAGTTATACATGAGTTTCTAATTTTCACATATCACAATGACAGTTAATGATTTATTTTTTCCCTAAGTTATACATGAGTTTCTAATTTTTGTTTCCAATGTAATTTCTATGGAGGACTTTCTATTTTCGTTTGTCAGAATAATGGATGTACTATATTAGCTTTAACATATATTTTTTCCCTAAGTTATACATGAGTTTCTAATTTTTGTTTCCAATATAATTTCTATGGAGGACTTTCTATTTTCTTTTGTCAGAATAATGGTAACTATACATGTCTATTCTAGCCTCACAAGTGCAAAAAGAACCCTCTCCTACAGTGTCAGCATCTATACATGTATATTCCAGCTTAGATTGTGCATCCTTCTAAACCCTCTCCTTCTATTCCAGCTGGTTTCCTTCTATACCTGAATTTCTAGTTCTTATATAAATATGTTCAATGGAATTTTCAGGATATACCCACCAGGTGGGTTTACCAATTTTCTCCACTCAAACAGTACTCCAGAAAATTTCCATTTTGTTGGCAATACAACAAGCAAAACTACATTTTCTCCAACTGCTCCAAGTTTGAAAAGAACCCATCCAGTTGAAAGCAATGCACAAGACAAAGAAACAATCAATGTTGAGGATGAAACCAATGAAGACTTCTGCTTGGGTCATTTCTTGCATCAGCTCACTGTCATCACCAAGCTTGGCCAGTGGTGCTTCCACCTTTGCCTGTGAGGCATCAGATGAGCTGGTGTTCGCCTTATTCCTGTGCTTCTTCCCTGACAAGTGTTGATGCATGCCGTTCATCGATGGGGCCTTAACGTCACACAGCTCACAGAGCAGAAAGCCGCCTTCCAAGCGCCGCACCGTGTGTGGCAATGGCACACTTCAATCCTCCAGAACCAGCTTTTTATTAGGATCAGCACCGGCAATAGCCGCACCCGATGGCTTGCTGGAGGGTTGGCGCTTCTTCTGGTCATTAGAGATGTGTTTGCTCCCTTGTAGGTGGCACATCATTGTAACACGGTCTGTCGTCTCCACACCACACAACTCACAGAGGAGGTACCCGTCCATCTGTGTCGTTCAGATTGTAGGCTTCTGCTTGGTTGCGTAACTCAAAAGATCCGGTTGATGGAACAGATAGGAAATCAGATCAATATTGGGCAGATGTTACTAAGGAGTACAATAAAACCACAGAGGTTTGCCGCGGGAGAAACCGAAACCAACTGAAGATCCGATGGGATCGTGTTAAGAAACCAGTAATGGAATTCCACGGTTGTTGGGTTAAAACTAACAAAGTATACAGAAGTGGGGTCAGTGATGACCAATTGATGGAAATTGCTGAAAAGATGTATGCTAATGACCATAGTGATAAAGATTTTATGTTGAAGCACTTTTGGAAGGTTGTGCGAAATGAAAGGAAGTGGTCTGCATATGTTAAAAAGGAACCGGAAAAAGAGAAAAACAAGGGTGCAACTAATTCTACTTGTGAAGTGGTGAATTTGGAAGAAAATCCTAACATTCGTCCTATGGGTCATAAGAAGGCTAAGGCTGAGTTGACCGGGAAAAAGAAGACACCTGAAGCTTATTCTGCTATTAGTGAGAAGCTTGACAAGTTCATTGAAGTAAGCACAGCTGCTAGGAAGGACCGTGAGAAGATGTCCGAGACACAAATAAATTTGGCAAATAGTAAGGTTGAAGCTGCTAGGTTGAATGATAAGGCAGCAGAAAAACAACTCAAGTGTAAAATGTTGGACACCTATAGAGAATTACTGTTAGCACCAACAACCAACCTGAATGTTAATGCTTTGGCAGAGAGGGAGAAAGCACTCGAGTGTATGAGACTGGCCTTGTTTGCTACAGAAAATTAAGGTATGAACTACAATTTATTTATTTCCTGTTGAATTAAAACTGAAACTGCATGTGACATTGAAACTGAAAACTGAAACTGATAGTGTGAAACTGAAAACTGTAACTGATAGTGTCAAACTGAAACTGAAAATGAACTGAAACTGAAAATGAAACTGATAGTGTGAAACTGAAACTGAAACTGAAAACTGACAATAGTGTGAAAACTGAAACTGCATGTGAAACTGATAGTATTTATTTCATTCAAATTGAAAATGGTGTGAACAGCCCACTATATCTACCGTGTGGTCTTTTGGGACTGCACTATTTATTTCCTTGAAATTGAAAATGGTTTGAACAGCCCACTATGATGTGAACGCAAACTGCTAGTGTGAATAGACCCCTTTGTGCTGCTCGTGTGACCAACAGTCTATGCATGTATATATGCACCGGCAGTCTGCCCTCTTTTGTGCACATGTAGTTCTCCCTCTACCTCCCTCTACCTACCCCTCATGTCTGACCAGCCATCACATGATGCTGATCCTCATGATGAGGACAACAGCATAGACCCTGAAGAGTTGTACACAATAGATGAATTTCTGGCCGAGCAAGATTTACTAGAAGACCTGCAAGATCAAGTGTTAGTAGAATTGAGGGATGAAATTGAAGTGCTTGCTGAAGGGAGTAGACGTAACAGTGGCCCAAGGAGATTTGTCGCAAGGCCCCGTGAAGAAGCCAATCTGCGGCTTATGGAGGATTATTTTGTGGAGAATCCAGTCTACAATCCTACAATATTTCGCACAAGGTTTAGGATGAGGAAGCCTTTGTTCTTGCGCATTGTCAATGCCCTCAGTGAGTGGTCTCCATTTTTTACCTTAAGATTCGATGCTGCTAATCGCCCTGGGCTATCCCCAATCCAAAAGTGCACTGCTGCTATCAGGCAGTTAGCAAATGGGAGCCCTGCAGATCAGCTTGATGAGTATATTAAAATCGGTGAAAGTACTGCAGTAGAGTGTTTGAAGTTATTTGTGGAGGGAGTGGTAGAAAAATTTAGGGCGGAGTATTTGAGGCGACCTACAGTAGAAGATGTTGAGCGCTTAATGGAGGTCGGTGAGCGTCGTGGGTTCCCAGGAATGCTAGGGAGCATAGATTGTATGCATTGGCACTGGGAAAAATGTCCTTATGCATGGAAGGGTATGTATACTCGCGGTGATCATGGTGTGCCTACTATCATTCTAGAGGCAGTTGCTTCGCATGATCGTTAGATATGGCATGCCTTCTTTGGTGTTGCTGGATCTAACAACAATATCAACGTGCTTAACCAGTCACATTTGTTTGTTGAGCAATTGAGAGGAGAGTCTCCCAAAGTGCAGTACTCTGTCAACGGAAGAGATTATGATATGGCCTATTACCTAGCTGATGGCATATATCCAGAATGGCCTGTTTTTGTTAAGTCTATACGTGAACCACAATCAGACAAACATAAATTGTTTGCACAACAGCAAGAAGGGGCAAGGAAGGATGTTGAATGCGCCTTTGGCATTTTGCAGTCCCGGTTTTGTATTTTGCGTCGGCCAGCACGTTTGTACGAACAAGGTGATCTTGAAAATGTCATGCTTGCTTGTATAATCCTCCATAATATGATAATAGAAGACGAGAAGGATATAGAGCAGGTTTCACTAGATTTGAATGAGGAGGACAGCACATATAGTGTCACTGGTGCTACAATCACTCATGGACAAAATCCAGAGATGGAAGAAGTACTTAACAGAAATAATGCCTTACATAATCGTGAGGCGTACAAGCAACTTCAAACTGATTTGATTGATCATATTTGGCAAAAGTTTGGTGATTCATATAGGCAAAATAATTAGGTACATATCTAATTTAAGAGCAGTTTATATACATGTTTATTTTTGTTCAGGATCATGTTTATTTTTGTTCTCTAATTTAAGATCAGCACATATAACCTTCTGTGCTATTTTTAACAAATTTATTGTTTATTTTCACTTGTAGATGATGCTGTCGAACCTCTGCAACTTGATGGACCTGATGGCTTCTGGGACCTAATTGTTTATTTTCACATGTCGTATCTGAACTCTCTGAACCTGATGGCTCCTGGGACTTCAACCATATTATTTTATTACTATGCATATCATGAACTTTAGTACTTCTGTATGAATTATATGAAACATGTTATCTTTATCTCAAATTGCTATTATTAGTTAATGTATGCTGGAAACATATATATGAATTGTCGTATGGTGGAAACATCTTTATCTCCAGAAATTATATTGTTTGTTTGCCGATGTGTTCGGTTTGCATGCTACCAGCTGATCGATCAATTTTATTGTTTTGCCAATTATGTATGGTCACCACATATGGACTGCAAAAATAGTAGCCACAGTTGATCTATGTATGTTTTGTGTTGCATTTAAGATAATCAATATTGTAGAAACCATTGGTTGGGAAGTAGTTTTTTTGTACAATATCCAATGCTATAGAAACTAGTTGGTTTCTTTCATTGGGACTGCCCTCGTTGGTTCCCCACGGATGAATCGTCCGGCTGAATCACATGTTACGAGGAAAAAACGTCTGCTCACAGCTAGATGCAGGCGATAACTCGGTGCTTGCTTCACCACGTTCGTCCCTCCTGATCCCGTGCGCCAACGCTACCCTCTCGGCTCTCTCGTTTGAAGGGACATACGGGGAACTAGTCCACACCAGATCATACTATACACGCAAGCATTAAATGCTTACTCTGTATTTGAACAGTTTAAATACGGGGAACTAGTCCACACCAGATCATACTATACACGCAAACAGTTTTAGGTTTTATCGCCCACTACAATTTCGATATAATTTTTTGTCTTTATCCGATTTCATTTGAAAATATTATAAATTTATTTGTGCTGTAACTATATAAAATGACAGTTGCCTCTATAAATCACCTATTTTTAAGAGCGGTTGAAATAAATAACGTATACTCTAAAAATTATTTTTAGGAGCGGTTCTCTTAAACTAACAAAAAATTGTTTACTTAACAGAACCAACTAGAAATGTATTTCTGAACAGCCATATAGGGATAGTTTGTAAAGTGCAGTGCCCCTGGAGCTAGTTATATATAGTTTGCTAAATAAATCTTCTTTAAAAATAGAAACATAAGTAAAAATCATTTTTATTTATATAATAGTAGTGTGCAGTGCTAGAATTGTTGGGTCCGTACTCTGTCAGTGAGTTAAGATTTTACATATCTGTTTGTAATAATAATACAGTAGTCCCTCTGTTCAAGAAAGCAAGTCGTCCTAGAGATCAAAATTTATTCAGCTGCAGCTAAGCCTAGCTACTGCTATAGCCTAATTTCAGCAACAGTCAGACGCACCAGCAAACTTTGTCCCCTCCACAGTCGTTCATCTATATGTGTAGTGCACAACAAAATTTTAATGCAGAGTTGTCAAAAAACAAAATTTTAATGCAGTTCATTTCATTTGCACATGTAGGGGTAAGACTATCTCTAACAGCCTATGCATAAGGCTACTCAAACCCAAAATAAGTGACTCATATGGAAAAAACACCCTCCAACAAATGACACAAACACAATACCTATTTTGGAAAAGAGGAGAGAGGAGAGACAAAAAAAAAAATGCATCGGCTCTCTTCACAATCCAAAGTCTAGCAACGATGACCATAATGGACCCGCAGGAGAGCATGTAGGCCACGGCAGGGAGCACGCCTGCGCCGGGGAGCCGCCGTGCCCGCACCTGGGAGCTGTTGTGAATGACGAGGAACAAACGAGGAAAAACGCAAGATCAAACCACAGAGAGACTCAAGACTTAACGAGGAAAACTCTCCCAATGCGGAAGGTAAAAACCACGGGCGCCAGCCAGCAAACACTCCTCATTATTATCAAGAGTCGGGTTACAACGCCGTATGACGGCTTACAAGTGAATCAATCGAAGTACCTCCGGCGACGGGCCTCCACTTCCTTCGTCAGAAGTCGGCCAATAAAGATGTGAACTGAATTTGGAACATATTCAACAGAAGCCACGCTGCGCCCACGCCTAGGAGCCACACCGCACCCATGAAAGGAGTCGTGTGACGATGGAAAGGCGGCGACGGGCCTCCGCTTCGCTTCGTCAGAAGTCGACCAATAATGATGTGGACTGAATTCGAAACATATTTAACCGGAGCCATGCCGCGCCCGCGCCTAGGAGCCATGCCGCACCCATGACAAGGAGTCGCGTGACGATGGGAAGGCGGGCCTATGCCAGGTGGGGCGAAGGTGTACTGGGGAGAAATTTGCGTCATACTAGTTTGCCTTTACAGGTTGGAGAGGATAAATTTTAGAAGAGCACCCTTTTCCCTTTGCGTGACCTAAACTTTGAAATAGGTGTTGTGTTTGAGTTTTCATTGTTGGAGATAGTCTAATGCAGATCAATATATATTTCCTTGATACTCTCCTCTAAAACATGTAGGAGTACTCTAGGATAGAAAGAGTACATGACATTGTTAGACTGATCTCTCACCAGTGACCCAACGGTCACTGGGCTTGACCTCGCGCCCTGATCGGGGGCGCCCAGCCCACTTAATGGCTGGCGGGCCCCCGTCGCACTGCGCATATAAAGAGGGTGGGGGCCGGCGGCTCTCAGTACGAGGTTCACCGTGAGCCGCACTCCCCACCGACAAACCCTAAGCCGATCTAGCGAGGGGCGCAGCCAGCGACGGGAAGCCCCACCGTCGCCGTTCTTCGTCCTCGTCGCACTGGACTACGTACGTCTACGCCATCACCGACGCACTCCGTCTCCTCCGTCTCCCCCTCCCGTCGTCGACGTTCCCAGAAGCCCGAAGGCAATGGCGGGCGACGGCTCCACCTCCTCTACTACGTCCTCTGGTTCGAACAACTTAGGTATGGATTCCCAGTCACCTCTTCCCTTCCGATCTACTCCCTAGTAGCTCATAGGACCCTGTACTATGGACTGTTTTCTCCTTACCCGGCTAGATCTACTCCTAGTGATCCTGAGTAGTCTATCAATGGTATCAAAGCCTCTAGTATGTGGATCTAGTTTCGGGATGAACCCTAAGAGGGGAACAGACAGGGATCATTTTTTATCCGATATCACCTAACCCTAAAACCCTCCGATCTGGATCGGGGAGACAGGGATAGGGAGAGTAAACTCGAACAGTAAAGAGGGCCGATCCAAGGGGATCCGAACCCTAAAGTGATGCAAACAGGAAAGGGGATCCGATGAGATCGGATCGAAATAAAAAAAAGGTACAGTCCCGGCCGAGCCTTGCGCTCGCCGGCGAACAGGAAAAGAGCCCGGCCGAGCCACCGCTCACCGGAGCGCAGGGCACCGCCGTGGGGCCGTTCGATGGTGCCGCGCTCGACCCTAGGGGAGCGGGCACGCCGGCGAACGGGCCCACGCCGCTGCCGGTCCGTCCTGCTTGTCGTCATCTTCTCCGGCGCGCCGGAGTGGAGAGCAGAGAGGGAAAAGATGCAAGGGGCCGCGGTCGGGCCGCCATGGCCGCCGGCCGCCGCTGCCGTGCAAGCCACCGCCGCCGTGGGATGTGAGGACAGAGCGGCGGGCGGTGGAAAGAAAAATGAGGCTAGGGTTTTCCCGTATCGGCTGGCTCAAGGGTTTTATACCTCCGAAAAATGAGCTCCACCATTCGATTTGCTTACCCTAGATCTGACGACCGTTTTTGACTGGGCCGGATTGAGCCCAAGAGGGAAGTGTCCGCGGGCCGTTTTCTAGGCCCAGGCCCAGGTTGCGCCCTGGGCGCGGGCGGGGGAGAGGGCGCGCACGGCTGGGCCACCAGGAGGCCGCCGCAGGCCATCTGAGAAAGCGCGTGCGCTCGCATGGCCGCGAGCTAGTTGGGCCTTTTCGGGCCGAAAGTTGAATTCTGCACAGTTTTGTTTTTTCTTTTTTCCAGAAGCTTTTATCTATGTATTTTGATGCCTTATGAATTGTTTTAATGTATATTGTCTGTGTAAATTTATTCCAACGAAATTTTTGCATAGAGAATATTAAAGAATGTGAATTGCTTCTGGAAAAATGAAATATAAAGAATTATTAATTGTTTCCGCTGCATACTTTGATTTTAATTTTCACTGTTAAATTTGAACCAATGGGAGAATTTAATTTTGAAAATAACATGTTTTTTTTGTCATTATGATGTTATTATTTTTCTGACCAACGTTGATAAATAATAATATTATAATCACTGTTCCATTAAAGGTTTATGCATTATTTCAATTTCTGCCCAACGGTGATTTAGTTATAATGCATAAAAGCAACTCATTTACTATGTTTTATATTGTTCTCACTATATTTTGAACTATGTTTTCAGGCTCCATTCTGATGAACATGGTTAAAGACATCCCACCTCTCAAGGGGATAACCACTTGGAGTGGGAGAGGAAAATTGAGCTAGCTTTTCTGTTGGCTGAGGTTGACTGGATCCTCACTGAGCCTCGTCCCGCAGTGCTCAAGGAGCCTGTGAGAGAGGCAGGTGAGGATGATGCCGCTTGGAAACAGCGGGAACTGGACTTTGGTCCAGAAAAGATGAAACATGATCTGGAGCGGGTTATGTGGGAAAAGACCAACAAGAAGTTGGTTGCAGTTGTTAATAACACTGTAGATCCTGCCATCCTGAACTCGCTCCCACCAGAATGTGACACGGTCACTGAAATTCTGGAAAGGTTGAAGAATCAGTTTACTGGTTCCTCAAAGACTTATGCCACTCAGGTGATCAAGAAATTGATCACTGAAAAATATGCTGGTGGTGGTGTAAGAGACCCTATCCTAAAAATGAACAGTATGGCATCTAAGCTTAAACCAATGGACAAGGAATTCCTTATCCATCTAATTTTTGCTTCCCTGCTAAAAGAATTTGAAACTTTTGTTGTATCTTACAACAATAACCCTGAGGATTGGTCACTGGACAAGTTGATAGCCATGTGTGCCCAAGAGGAGGAAAGAATCAAGGGTGCAACTGGTGGTGCAATCAACTATGTCAAGGATAACAAGAAAGGCAATGGCAGCCCCAATGCGAAAGCTCAGGGTAAGAAGCCAATGCACCAGTATAGACCTCAATAACAGCAACAGCAACAGCAACAGCCACATCAACCTCAAAGGAGGGTGGTGGACCCTAATCAGTGCCTTGAGTGCTTGAAGCCGGGACATCACAAGAAAGATTGTCCTGTCTTTTTGAAGAAGATCTTGGCAAGCAATGATGAGAATGTTATTACATTTGTAAATGAAACTTTATATGTTAAATTTGATAAATCTACTTGGTGGATTGACTCTGGTGCAACGGTTCATGTTGCAAATTCTTTACAGGGATTCAGTTCGACAAGGACTATGCAAAGAAGCGAAAGATGGGTTAGAGTCGCCAATGGAGTTCGAGCTGATGTTGAAGCTGTTGGCGATCTTCCTCTACAGCTTAATAATGGCTTTATTTTGATTCTTAGAGATGTTTTATTTGTTCCTTCATTGCATAGAAACTTGATTAGTGTTTCACGTCTAGACAAAGATGGTTATGGTTGTCATTTTGGAGATGGCAAGTGTGAAATACTATTTAATAATGAATGTGTTGGTCTTGCCTTCGCGCAAGAAGATCTTTATTTCTTATCTCTTTGTGATAATGTGAATGTTGTCAGCAATGAGAATGTGAATGAGATTGTATCCTCGTCGAACAATCCGAATAGAAAACAAAAGTGAACTCAAGATGCGTCGTCAAAATTATGGCACTATCGTTTAGGCCATATTTCGAGGGGGAGAATAGAGAGATTAGTAAAGAATGAGATTCTTCCTCCATTAGAGTTCACCGATTTTGAGCAGTGCATCGACTGCATCAAAGGTAAATATGTAAAGCAAATAAAGAAAGATGCCAAGAGAAGTGCGAGAATATTACAGATAGTCCACACTGATATTTGTGGACCGTTCCCTGTTAAAAGTGTGGATGGTTATGACTCGTTTATAACATTCACAGATGATTATTCTCGCTATGGCTATATTTATCCAATTAAAGACAGATCGGAAGCATTGTATAAATTTAAGATCTTTAAGCTTGAGGTTGAAAATCAGCACAACTTAAAGATTAAAATAGTTCATTCCGATCACGGTGGAGAGTATTATGGGTGACATACCCCATATGGCCAAATTCCTGGTCCTTTTGCAAAGTTCTTGCAGGAAAATGGCATAGTTGCTCAGTACTCCACACCGGGGGAGCCTCAGCAAAATGGAGTAGCTGAAAGGCGCAACCGTACCCTGATGGATATGGTGCGCAGCATGATGAGTTACTCATCCCTCCCACTAAGTCTGTGGATAGAGGCGTTAAAAACCGCTATTCACATTCTAAACAGGGTCCCAAGTAAGTCGGTGCCTAAAACACCGTATGAATTATGGACAGACCGAGTACCCTCACTGAACTACTTACGTGTGTGGGGGTGCCCCGCTGAGGCCAAAGTGTTTAACCCGGACATTGGGAAGTTGGATCCCAAAACAGTGAGTTGCCATTTCATTGGTTATCCTGAAAAGTCCAATGGTTATCGTTTCTACTGTTCAGACAGATATACAAAGTTCGTAGAAACGAGACACGCCGTGTTCTTGGAGGATGAAATGATCAGGGGGAGTCAGGCAGTGCGCAAGATTGATCTTGAAGAGAAGCGGGTATATGTACCCACTCCGATGATTCAGGAATCATTCTTCACACTACCTGTTCCCAATGTCCCTGTGCCAGACACTGTAGTGACAGAACCTGTTGTTGACGTCCCTGTGGCAACACCTAGTGAACATGAGGAACCTGTTTCACAGGAACCCATTGAAACTAGCGTTGCGCATGAGGAAGAACAACAAGTTCCGATTGAACAGGAGCCATCTGATGATGGACCGAGGAGGTCCCAAAGAGCTAGAAGATCTGCCATTCCAGCAGTTTATGAAGTGTATAACACTGAAGAGTTTCAAATGGAGGATGATCCCACCTCATTTGAACAAGCCATGAGAAGCGAGCACTCGTCCAAGTGGCTTGAGGCCATGGAAGATGAGATAAAGTCAATGAGTACCAACGGTGTTTGGGACTTGGAGATAATTCCTAAAGGGGCCAAAACGGTAGGCTGCAAATGGGTCTACAAGACGAAATATGACTCCCAAGGGAATATAGAAAGGTTCAAAGCACGACTTGTGGCAAAAGGCTTTACACAAAGGGAAGGGATTGATTACAATGAGACCTTTTCTCCAGTCTCATGTAAAGATTCCTTCAGAATCATAATGGCTCTAGTAGCACATTATGATTTGGAGTTGCATCAGATGGATGTGAAAACGGCTTTCCTCAACGGTGAGTCAGAAGAAAACGTTTACATGGCACAACCGAAAGGTTTTGTCGTGAAATGAAAAAGAACAGATGGGATGTCGCTTGAAGAAATCCATTTATGGATTGAAACAAGCATCCAGACAGTGGTATTTAAAGTTTGATGGCACTATAAAGAAGTTCGGGTTTATGGAAAATGTTGAGGACAACTGTGTGTACTCCAAGTTCAAGAATTGAAAATTTATTTTTCTAATCTTGTACGTAGATGATATCTTACTCGCGAGTAGTGATATCGGTCTACTAAGGGAGACAAAAGATTTCTTATCCTCAAAATTTGATATGAAAGATCTCGGTGAAGCATCTTTTGTTCTAGGCATCGAGATTCACCGAGATAGAAGAAAGGGGGTTATAGGATTATCGCAAAAGGCATACTTGGAAAAGGTTCTCAAAAAATATAGTATGCATGCGTGTAAGCCTTCACCTGCACCGATAGTCAAGGGTGAAAGATATGGGGATTTTCAGTGCCCTAGGAACCAATATGAAATTGATCAGATGAAAGCGGTTCCATATGCTTCAGCTGTCGGAAGCTTACAGTATGCACAGGTGTGCACACGCCCTGACTTGGCATTCGTTACCGGGCTACTTGGCAGATTCCAAAGTAATCCAGGACTAGAACACTGGAAGTTGGTAAAGAAGGTCTTGCGTTATTTGCAAGGCACAAAAGGCCTCATGTTGACGTATAGAAAATCAGATTCCTTGAACCTAGTGGGGTTCTCGGATTCTGATTATGCGGGAGATGATAGAAAGTCCACATTAGGGTATGTGTTCACTCTCGCTGGGGGAGCAATATCGTGGAAAAGCTCCAAACAAACCGTCACTACATCGTCCACAATGTATGCCGAGTTTGTAGCTTGTTATGAGGCAAGTGGGCAGGTGAATTGGCTGAAAAAAATTCATACCCGGTTTGAAAGTGGTTGACGACATCTATAGGCCACTAAAATTGTACTGCAATAATAATCCGGCAGTACAATATGCTCACAACAATAGGTCAAGTGGTGCTGCCAAACACATTGACATAAAGTTTTATGTTATGAAAGATAAAGTCCGGGATCAAACCATAAGTCTCGAGCATATCAGTACGAGTAAGATGCTCGCGGATCCGCTAACGAAAGGCTTACCACCCACTGTATTCAAGGAACACGTTGCCGGCATGGGGTTAATGGAAAGCCTATAATTCTTGGACTAAAGGGCCCAAAAGTAAAAGTATCTATTTCAGAACAGAGATGAACATTATGGTTGTCAAGTCTATCGGCAAAAGACCGTGACGATGAGGCATGCCTTTTGCGCAAATCTGTAATGGAATGAGAAAAGTAAAAGTAAAAGAAACTGGTGAGATCAAGGGGGAGATTGTTAGACTGATCTCTCACCAGTGACCCAACGGTCACTGGGCTTGACCTCGCGCCCTGATCGGGGGCGCCCAGCCCACTTAATGGCTGGCGGGCCCCCGTCGCACTGCGCATATAAAGAGGGTGGGGGCCGGCGGCTCTCAGTACGAGGTTCACCGTGAGCCGCACTCCCCACCGACAAACCCTAAGCCGATCTAGCGAGGGGCGCAGCCAGCGACGGGAAGCCCCGCCGCCGCTGTTCTTCGTCCCCGTCGCACTGGACTACGTACGTCTACGCCATCACCGACGCACTCTGTCTCCTCCGTCTCCCCCTCCCGTCGCCGACTTTCCCAGAAGCCCGAAGGCAATGGCGGGCAACGGCTAGGGATGAAAACGGACGGAAACGGACGGAAAAACCCTATTTCTATTTCCATTTCTATATTTTGTAGCGAAAAACGGGATCGGGTTCGGAAAGTGCGGGTTCGGAAACAGAATCGGAATATACGGACATACGAAAACGGATAAATACGGATAGAGAGTCGGAAAATTAAATTAAGATAATATAATCTAATATTCTCAAAATATACATATATAAAGTCATATAATAATGTATACATAGTTTAATATTCATTTACATACTATGTACGTGAACATAACATCTATATTTGGTGATTCGTAGTTATATTAACATAATATAAGAATATGTAATTGTTAAACATAGTGCACACATATTGAAAACGGAATAAATACGGGTCTATTCCGTATTAAAACGGGATTACTCGGAAACGGACGAAAAATACTCTTTTCTACTTCCGCAAATACGAAAACGGGATCTCGCAAATACGGAAACGGACGGAAAAATATAGAAAACAGAACGGGACGGTACGGGAAAATTGCCTTCCGTTTTCATCCCTAGCGACGGCTGCACCTCCTCTACTACGTCCTCTGGTTCGAACAACTTAGCTATGGATTCCCAATCACCTCTTCCCTTCCGATCTACTCCCTAGCAGCTCACAGGACCCTGTACTATGCACTGTTTTCTCTTACCCATCTACTCCTAGTGATCCTGAGTAGTCTATCAGACATGTGTTAGATTGAGTAGAATACAGAGTATCTGTGGGTACAGGTTTGTGAGTCTGCGGCAAGTCAAGGCATGGGCACACGTGACAGGTCGATGTATTTGACGGTCACCATGATCTGCTGCGCACATGTGTGGTGGTGGCGTAGACGAATAGTACCACCGTCATATGGCTAGCTGTCTCCCTTATCCCGGGGAAGACTCGCGTTGACAGGGATTTGGCCGTCGTTTGAACACATCAGTTAGGCATCAGTTAGACCTTGTTCAGTTAGGCCACGTTCAGTTCCCAATATTTGCCAACATATTTTGCATAGTAACAGTACCACCTAATCTTTACACACATGCATGCATGGAGTATTAAATATAGATAAAAAAATAACTAATTGTACTTTTGGTCTGCTCATGTCGAGACGAATCTTTTGAGTCTAGTTGGTCAATGTTTGGACAAAATTTGTCAAATAACAACGAAAGTGCTACGGTAACTTTTCACCAGATATTTCACGAACTGAACAAGGCCTTAGTGATATTTTTGAACAAAAGTTCATATAGCACTTTCGTTATTATTTAACAAACTTTGTCCAAACATCGATTAACTAGGCTTAAAAGATTCGTCTCGACATGAATAGACAAAAAGTATAATTAATTATTTTTTACCTATATTTAATGCTTCATGCATGCGTCTAAAGATTCTATGTCATGGGTACTGCGCAACATTTTTGGAGTGATTTGGATAACTGAGCTGGTACTGAAGTACTCTACTTGTGCACTGGCGAGCTAGCTCCAGCCATGTGACGGAACCGCCCAATAATGTGGCCCACTTGCACACGTCATCGTCATAGGGAGCCCAATGACTGTGCAAATGAAACACGTTACTAGAAAGATCCGTCGGGTGTCCCCGAGAGGACCCCGAATTACTCACGAGCCACAGGACCATCATCATGAAGGTTGGAATAATTACAACATTACAACAGTTGATACAAAATACCATCGAAGTGCGGAAGCAAGATAGATAAACTTTACAAATTATGAAGATGTTACTTTTTACATAAAAATAACTGGTATTGCGGAAGTAGAGTAGTATGACAGAACCACACTTAGGCGGAGTACCTAAGTTGGAGAAGAGGAACAACCAGATCACGTCAAGCCCACTGACATGATCATGATCAACACCACCTAATAGAAACCTGCAACAGGGGATTAACAAACCCTGAGTACTGGGGTACTCAACAAGACTTACCCGACTAAAGAAAAAGGGAGAAGACTTAGGAATGAAAGGCTTAGGGTAGTCAAGGTAAGGCTTAAGTATTTTGCAGAAAAAGCATTTTGTAAACCTTATTTTATTTTGGAAAGATTCAAGCATTTCTTAATTCTTCATTGTCCATGATTCATTTTACATTTCAAAACATACCTAGTTGAGAACCACTCTCCGTTGACAGTCAGTGACCAAGTCTCCATAACCGAGGAGCAACGTTAATCCGGATAAATAATACTCAGCTGAGGATCCCTATCCACACTGCATATGTAGCACCCAAGCTTGCATATGCCAACTCGTCTACCACGATTCCTCCAAGATTGGGCCCGGTCCTACGCCACCCGGAAGTACAGTACACCACTCCTATCCAGGTACGACGACCACGTGGGTACATGCTACTTCCGCCATCTCTCCACTCCCAGTGCGCGGTTGTCGGTCCAATAAAGGATTCCTCGGAGCCAGAGCTTTCCGTAGTATGTGAATAGTTGCAAGTCTTGGCCAGCAGGCCCCCATACGGATGGTCCCTACATTTTTCCGCCAGCGACAAGCACCTCGGGACTCTAACCCAAGAGTACAGGTCCTGTCGGTTTTCAACCCTGTCCCGGTCGGTGTCAACTGTTGAGTCCCGGACTACAACATGACGGCACCGTACGCGCGGACAACCTCTTCTCGACAATGACCACATGCTAGCTAGGCAAGCAGTCATCGAACGGGAAGTAAAGCCAAATTCCCATAAAGATTCTTTCAGTGATCACACTTTTGAAAATGGCATTTTATTGCAAATCTATAGTATAGCATCACTAAGCATTTTGCAAATAGTTTTAAAGCAGGGCTGGTGGATCTTCTGGTGGAGGTAAATAATGCAGGTAATAGGTCATCACACAACTCCTATAACCTAATGCAGTAGTTTAACTCAAAAGCATTTAAGGAAAACATTTTATAAATCCAAGGAAGGGTTAAATGCACCGGGGCTTGCCTTCGTTGCAGGGAAGATAAGATCCAAGAAAGATTGACACAAGTTAGTTCGTTTGCTGCTTGAAGTTAAGTCTTTTTCGACGAAGCCTGTGCAACAAGAACCCTCCTCCGAGGCTCGTTCGACAATGGTGAACACCAGAGCTTGATCAACACGACTTCAACACTCTTGGATACTACACGTGGATAAATGATGTATGCTTTAACATGATGTCATGGAAAGCATGCTAAGGTGCAGGACAAGACTACTGATTCTAGAGTACAACTTTCTAACATGTGAGTAACTTCTAGGATAGACATAAAGATTAATTATCTTTATCTTTTTAAGCAAGATTAAACAAACTTATTAAGCATTATTTACAAAACATTGCAAGGCATCACAATCATCGTAGACCAGAGGGGTGGGGTCTATGAACAGCAAACAATCCAAAAGGTCACACCATGATTACTTTTCTGTTTTTCCTAATTTATTTTAAAAGATCATTTTATACAGTTGTCCCAAAATTTACCAAATTAATCTCATAGGTTCATCATGGTGTAAATAGATGACAAAACAAATTTCATGAACTTTGGAGCTATACATGTTTTACTAAAAACCTAAAACTATCCATTTATTAACTAAAAGGAGGATTTTTCATATTTTAAACTTTGCAGAAAAGTAGAGTTTCTTATTTTTCTAAAATACTACACAGAGCAACGAACACACAACATTTATCTCAAGATTTTTAGAACAACAGATTAAACCTCACAAAAAGAAGAAAACAAAACACTATTCATATTTTTAAAAGAAAAGGAAAACTGTGCTTCTCTCGAGGCTCGGCGCGCTTGCCTGTAAGGCGGACAGCGGACCGGTCGCTCGAGGTCTCGGCTGGGAAGGCAGAGGGTGGGGATAGCTTCGCGGGCTCACCAGGAGTTGGAAACAAGGCTCGGCGAGGCGGTGCAAGGGTCGGAGGCGGGAGCTCGATGTTGGCGAGGCCTCGGCGGAGGCTCGGCTAACCTCTCGAGGGTAGCCTCGGCGTGCTCGAGGCTCAGTCAGAGGGTGGCTGCGATTCGCCCGAGGCTGAGGGTGGGGCTCGGCTGCTTCGAGGGGGCGCGGTTCGCAGGCGTGCTCGAGGGTGAGGATCGAGGGGACGCTTGAGGGTGAGGCTCGAGGCTGGCCTTGGCATGTTCGAGAGATGCGGCTCGAGGGATGTGGCTCGAGGGGACGCTCGAGGGTGTGTGGTTCGAGGGTTGGCTCGAGGGTGAGGCTCGAGCGATTCGCCGGAGTTGGAGGGGAGTCGCTGCGCCGGCGAAGGAAAGGACGGAGGGGTGAAATTGGTGGCTTAGGAAGGTGGAGAAGCTCAAGGCGAAGGCAGTGGCGGCCTTGGCGGGCGCTGGGGCTGCCTGATGGCTTGGGTTGGCGAGGAAGTGTTGGTGGTGGCAATGGGGAGCTTGGTGGCTTTTATAGGCGCGGGGTGATGCCGGGGTCCGAGCGAAGGACGGTGGGGGTCCGGGCAAAAGGACGGTGGGGGTCCGGGCAAAAGGACGGTGGGGGTCCGGGCAAAAGGACAGTAGGGGTCCGGGCAAAAGGACGGTGGGGGTCCGGGCAAAAGGACGGTGGGGTCCTCCAGCTGTGCACAGTGAAAACCTATTCTTATTTTGAAATCTTGAAAATTACTCCTAAACTTTGAACTGCACAAAAAAAACTCAAAACACCAAAGTTGTTTAGAATTTGAGATCTACAACTTTGCTAAAAGGACCAACTTCAAATTTTGAACAACTTTTGAATTAGAAAAAGGGGTAAAACTAGAGTTTGGAAATTTGAGGTTTTTCAAAAGGAATTTAAATTTTATTTTGATTTTTGAATTTTGGTCCTCATAACACAGCATCAAAACACTTAACTGAACAAGATCTACACAAAAATTAAGCAAACTTAAATGCATGGCAAGAATGATTAAAGACTAATGATGATGACATGTCAGGTTAATTACTTATTAAACACTAGAGGTGTTACAAGCCACCCGCTAGGACCAATTGCACAATGTCAACGTTTCAGATGCTCAAAAAAAAAATGTCAACGTTTCAGAGAAAGCTCGAGTCAAACAGACCGACTGAGTGTGTTTCTGAACAGTGGCATATTATTGGTACTCCCTTCATCCCGATGTTGATATACATACCATAAGTTTAATTTAATTTATAGCAAATATTTATATTTTTAAATAAATTTATTTAAAACTAGATTTAAAAATCTTTCGATAAATATTAATATTACAATAAATATTTAATTAAAGATGTTTTTGAAAGCTGAAAACAACATACATTTAGATACGGGAGGGAGTACGCAGTACTGTCTTAGGCGGACATCACAGCCGCAGAGTGCCTAACAGCTGTATGTCGATCTCAAGCGTTTGAATGCTTCTTAATTCGGACAAAAATGCATGCATTCGCATTCAATTCGCTTTCGATCAGCTCGCAAGAGGGCCGTGTACGGTACCCTAGCCACTTGTTTAACAAGCAGCTCTGCATCTTAACGTGTACAGTACTGTATGCATATGCTTGTCGGCAGAAATATGCCATGGCAGGTAAGCCGGACTCTCGGTTTGTTGAACCGGGCTGTGATAGCATTTAATTAAGATATTTTTCCACCAGGTTTACAAAAATTCATCAAATTTGGTAGATCTCACAAAAAGCTTTGGATGAATTCCAAATTGTATATTACATACGACAAGTGCTAGCACTGCTGCATTTTAATTTAAAGATCGTTAGAGCATCTCTAACAACTCCCTAAATCAGCTTGGTATTCTTATAAACTTGGCAAAAACACAAAAAACTTTCTCCAACAACTCTCTAAATCAACTTGGTATTTTTCCCAAGTTGCTAAAATTCACCTTCGCGCGCGTATATTTCCGCAGTGCGGAACGAGCGCGTATCGCCCGCGCGCCCAGGCCTCCCTCCCGGCGTCCGTCGGCGGCGCGCAGGTCCTGGTTGCGGGCCGAAGCTGCTCTCCCGTGGCCGAAGCTGCTCTCCCTGTACGCCGAAGCACTGCTCTCCCGTGGCCGAAGCTGCTCTCCGAAGCTTCTCCAGGCGGCGGGGCCTGTCGTGAAGTTGGCGGCGCAGACGCGTCCGCCCATGAAGGCCCCGTTCGTTTAGCACCAAAAACTCTCAGGAATAATTCCAGCCCAGGATTGCTATTCAGTTTTGCATAAGATTTTAATAGCAGGAACGATTCTGGGTCAAAATTTTCCTAACCGAACAGGGCCGAAGGGGTCCGGCGTCGAGGCCGGGTCCGAGCAGTGGCCGGCGTCGTCCGCGTGCGCCATCGCCATCTTCTCGCGGTTGCCGCCGTCGCCCACCGAGATGTGCACGGGGATACACAGCAGCGCGTCCTCCAGTGGTGGCGATAGGCGGCGGCGGCACGCACGCGAAGCTCTCGGCGCGCGGAGACGCAGCGCGCTCGCGGCGGAGCGAACGGCGCGTGGAGGTGGAGTCTGTCCGTGACCTCACGCGGAGGAAGGGGATAAGAATATGACGGTTGGGTCTCATCTGTAATCCTCTGATTTTACCAAGTTGGAATACCAAGTTGTTGAAGATAGCTTCTTTTTTCACTTGCTAAATAAAATAGCAACTTGCTAAAAATCAAGATATACCAAGTGAAATTTACCAAGTTCTTGGAGATGGTATGTTGTATATTCTAACTTCTTGTACAGTAACATAAGACACATGATTTAACTTCTTGTACATCACTACGTCAGCATGAATGTATCGATGGTCCAATATCTTGGCCGCTTGAGTACGTTGTATTCCAAGCTTCTTAATAACCTAGCCCACAGTCTGATAGCCATTCTATCAACTCAACTGAACAACTTTCACACCTAAAGTCAAAAAAAAGTCAGGCCGACTGAGATAAGAGTTCCATCTGTACGTATGCCTCAAAGTCACACGGTACGTACCTAACCTACCATTTCATTTCACCGCGGCCGCTTTGTATGGCCACCACTACTATAAATACCCATACACACTCTTCGCTTCCTACTCATCCCAACCTCAGGTTCACAAAGCTTGGTGCTCACAATGGCCAGAACCAAGTCCGTAGCCCTTTGCTTTGTCGTCCTCCTTAGCATTGGACTGACCACCAATGCTGCAAGGGTAGCAAGATATGTTAGCGCTGGGGGTGGAGGTGGTGGAGGGGGAGGTGGCGGTGGTGGACAAGCTGGCGGGTCAGGATATGGTTCCGGTTCTGGGTACGCTCAAGCCGGTGGGTATGGATCTGATGGTGGGGCATATGCTCAGGGAGGTGGTCAGGGTGGGGGTGGGGGTGGAGGACAATATGGGGGTTCTGGATCTGGATCGGGTTCGGGCTCTGGGTATGGTCAAGCCGGTGGATATGGATCTAGTGGTGGCACATACGCTCAGGGAGGCGGCCAAGGTGGAGGTGGTGGTGGTGGACAATATGGAGGGTCTGGGTTTGGTTCCGGCTCAGGTTCAGGGTATGGTCAAGCAGGCGGGTATGGCCCTTATGGAGGAGGGTATGCTCAGGGAGGTGGTCAAGGTGGAGGTGGCGGCGGCGGACAAAATGGTGGGTCTGGACAAGGTTCTGGCTCTGGCTCTGGCTCTGGATATGGTCAAGCTAGCGGATATGGGCCTTATGGCGGAGGATACGCTCAGGCAGGTGGCCAAGGTGGTGGCGGTGGTGGAGGACAAAGTGGTCCAAGTGGTAGTGGATATGGAAGCGGCTCGGGAAGCGGGTCTGGAAGTGCCGGCAGTGGTTACCCATAGGCCTTCTACAAGGAATTGCATGTCTGATATACACATTTACTAATAATATTGAGTATCTAGGTAACGAAGAATAAAAGGGCTTATCGTGCCTGCTGTATTAAAATTAGTCGGGTTACATACAAAATGTGTCACTATCAATAATGTAAGTGTACTTTGATTCTTGTGTGTATCAAATGAATCTTACATTGAGTACGTAGTTTATGTTTGCAAATGTTGATGATATGGTGCATGGTGAGCCATGCGAACTTGTATTCGTCATGTGTGTAGTATGCGCTAGATTACATGGGAAGGGCAAAAGTTATGGGCCAACAACAAAGTTTCTTTGTGCTTGACTTTTTCATAGAATGGCTGGGGCTTCGACAATATTTAAAAAAACATGGACATGCATACACTACAGGGTACGCAGGCTTTGCCGAGTGCCGGCTGCACTCGGCAAAGGCTTGTTTGCACTCGGCGACGACTTTGCCGAGTGCGGCACTCGGCGACGATTTGTCGGCAAAGAAGCAGTCGGCAAAGGTCTCTTTGCCGAGTGCCAAAAATCAGGCACTCGACGAAGCCTTCGCCGAGTGCCAAGTCAGCACTCGGCAAAGAAAATAGCTACCGTCAACTTAACGACTTCTTTGCCGAGTGCTGACGTGGCAGACACTCGACAAAGCATTTCTTTTTTTTTTTAAAAAAAATCTTCGCCGAGTGTTTCCGACGTGGCACTCGGCATTGACGGATTCGTTGCCGAGTGCTGACGTGGCAGGCACTCGGCAAATGATTTTTTCTTTTTTTTTTAAAAAAAATCTTCGCCGAGTGTTTCCGACGTGGCACTCGGCATTGACGGCTTCTTTGCCGAGTGCCAAATGTCCAGCACTCGGCGAAGAGACCGAACTGGACAAAATTTTGTCCAGCTTTGCCGAGTGCCATGGCATCTTTGCCGAGTGTGGCACTCGGCAAAGCTGGGATTTTTTTTTCTTTTTTTTCTTTTTTCTTTATTTTTGTCAGACAAAACAATATATATATATATATTACATATCCATATTCCATCACACAGAACACAATATATATCACATTCATGTCCATCCATCACAAAATATAAATCCATCGCATAATCCATACATGTCACACAATTCCGTCCATCCATGCATCACAAGTGAAAGTTGAACCAACACATGTCCAACACAAACGAGTAGTCCATAATCCATATGTCCAACACATAAGCCGATCACTGCTCACCTTCACCCCCATTGCCTGAAGAGCTCCCACTGCCCCCACCCTTGCGAAGAGTCGGCCGGTGGAGGACCTTGCCACTGGGACGGCGGCACAACGCCTCCAAGAGACGACCCGGAGTACCCGGGCTGAGAAGGAACGCCAGGCCACACGTAGTACGACAGACGAGGAGGGCCTCCTGGAGGCGGACACCGGGACTGTGGCGAAGGGCCACCCGGAGGGGACGACGCCGAACCCTGCGACTGCACCTGCACGAAGAAGCGACGTCGTTAGTACGACCGAAGAAGTGAAAGCAATAAACAACCATATATATACTCACCGGAGTCTCAATAGGACTATGAGGCGGCTGCGGCGGCGGCGGCACATACGGATTTAGCAACGAGGGAGGCACGACCACACCTGGGATGTTGAGACTCCCAAAGAAGCGAGCTATCTCCGCCGACCTCTGCGCCTCCCGCATTTGGGCGGCCTCCATCTCGCGGTGATGGGCCTCCTGCCGAGCCTCGTCCTGAGCCTGCAGCTGGGCCTGGAACCTCTGCATCTCCTCATGCATCTGGGCCTGCAATGTTTGTCCTGTAAGGATTAAACAATGCAAAGGAAAGTTCAGGAAGAGACGATAAATTGAACTGTACTAATGTAACACATCTGGTGTTTAATATGTAATTAACCTGACATGTCATCATCTTTAGTCTTTAATCATTCTTGCCATGCATTTATGTTTGCCAATGCTTGTTTTGCATTTACCTTCTTCTGAGGTGACTTGTGTAGTGATCTCTTTTCAAAAACCCTAAAGGCCCAAATCTTCCTTAAGGGCAAAATGGTAATTTCATCTCTGTGTCTAGCTTTGTGTAAATCTTGTTCAGTTTTGTGCCCTGATGCCTTGTTATGTTGATCAAAGTTAAAAATCAGAAATAGGATTTATTTTCCTTTTGAAAAACCCTAATTTCCAAACCCTGGTTTTTACCCCTCTTTTATTAGTTTAAAAACTATTCAAAATTTGAGGTTGGTCCTTTTAGCAAAGTTGTAGATCTTGTCAAGAGGAACAACTTTGGTGTTTGCAGATTTTCAAGTTTCAATACAAAATTAGAAGTAATTTCAAAATTCCTTCAAACTTCAATTTTGTCCCTTTTTCGGTTTTCACAATTATCTCAAAAAATTTTGAGTTTCAGAAAAAGTTTATATTGGCAAAGTTGTAGATCTCAAAATTTTAAGCAACTTTGGTGTTTTGAGTTTTCTTTGTGTAGTTCAAGTTTTGGGAGTAATTTGCTAAATACAGAAATCAATTCTAAAGTCAAACCCTAGACCTAGCCCTGTTCATCTTCAACCTAGAGCTAGGGGGGGCCCCGGCCATAGTCGAGCCACCGGCGCTGCGCGTGCCGCGCGTCTGGCCGCTCCCCGCCTGCCTCCAACCTGCCGCCACTGACCCCGTGATCATGCCGCTCCCGCACGCGCAAAGCGCTGACCCTCGCCCGTCCCCCACTGCTCCCAGCACGTCGCCGCCGCGTGGCCGTCACCGGCGAGCGCACGCCCGGCCCCTGAGCAGACTTCCGTCCTTCTTCATCATGGATTCGCAAGCACGCGACGCGGCCGACCTTATCCTCCCTCGCGCATCTCTTATCCGCCCCTGAGCTCGGCTATAAAAGCCACCCGCCGGCCGCCGTTCTTCCGCCACCAGCGAGCTCTGTGAACCCGAGCCACCAAGCCTCCCCAGAGCCCGCCGAAGCCGCCGTTGCCTTCATCTTGAGCTTCTCCACCTTCCCAAACCACCAATTTCACCCCTCCGCCCCTCCTTTCGCCGGCGCGAACGGTTCTTCCCCGACTCCGGCAAGCGGCCGCGTTTCGGCAAGGAGAGGAATTCGCCGCCGTGAGTGTTCCTCACGTTCCTCCGACCCCTGCCCTCTCTTCCTCACCTCCGTGCGCTCCTAACCGCACCTCGGTGATCCCTTTTGGTGGACAGAGCCGCCGGACGCTGCTCGCCGCCAGAGAGCTCCGCCGAAGCACCTCCACCGTCGAACTCCCTCCTCCGACCCTGCACCGCCTCGCCGAGTCTCCCTCCAGACTCACGGTGAGCCCGCGAATCTTTCCCCACCCTCGGCTTTCCCAGCGCGAGCCCCGAGCGGCCGGTCCGCCGTCCGCCTCGCCTGCGATTCGCCCGAGCCTTCCGTCTCGCCCGAGCCTCCAAGCCAGGCCTCGGACGAAGCGATCGTTCCGTCTCGCCCGAGTCCGCTTCGCCCGAGCCAAGCCTCGGCGAGCGCACGCTCTCCGCTTCGCCCGAGCCAAGCCTCGGCGAGCGCATGCTCTCCGTTTCGCCCGAGCCAGGCCTCGGCGAACACATGCCTTCCGTCTCGCCCGAGCCTCCGGGCCAGGCCTCGGACGAAGCAGTCGCTTCCGTCTCGCCCGAGCCCGTTTCGCCCGAGCCTCGCGAGGAAAGAGTACAGTGCTCTTTTTCCTTTTTGGAAGGGTGTGAATAGTGTTCCTTTTTCTTCTTTTTGTGTGATTTTCTGTGTTGATCCAAAAATTCTGAAATTTTGATGGTAAAATCTTTATGTCCTGAAGTATTTTAGAAAAATATGAAACTTGGTTTTGGTGCAAAAATTTGAAAATGAAAAATCTCCCTTTTAATTAAGAAATTAATGGTTTTGGATTTTTGGAGAGTTATTTATAGCTCCAAAAATCTTGAGATAATTTTTGTGAGCTAGATATGCCATTCTGAGCCTCTGGTAAAATTTTGAGGCCTTTTGGAGCAAGTTGATTTTTGGGTTTTTATTTAAATTGTTAAATAGTGCCTTTTGTTAATTAAATGTTTGATTTTTGTTAAGCACCTTAATGATCTCCAAAATTTATGAAATTTGTTTTGCCATCTATCTACACCATAATAAACTTATGAGACTAATTTGGTAATTTTTGGAGCAACTGCATAAAATGACCCTTTTAAAATAATTAAGAAAAATAGAAAAAGTGATTAGGATTCTTGTTGTATGCCCTGTGTTGCATTGTTCATGTCAGCATCCTCATAAGCATACATCAATGCATCCGTATAGTGACCGAAGGAGAAGGCGTTAGAGTCGAAGCAGCCGGACCTACCCCTGAGGCGACCCCGAGCTCCGACACCTGCACTGCCGACCCCGAGCCTGTCCTCTTTGCTCTTCAAGGCAAGCCCCGGTGCATTTAACCCTTCCTTGGATTTATAAAATGTTTTCCTTAAATGCTTTTGAGTTAAACTACTGTATTAGGTTATAGGAGTTGTGTGATGACCTATTACCTGCATTATTTACCTCCACCAGAAGATCCACCAGCCTTGCTTTAAAACTATTTGCAAAATGCTTAGTGATGCTATACTATAGATTTGCAATAAAATGCCATTTTCAAAAGTGTGATCACTGAAAGAATCTTTATGGGAATTTGGCTTTACTTCCCGTTCGATGACTGCTTGCCTAGCTAGCATGTGGTCATTGTCGAGAAGAGGTTGTCCGCGCGTACGGTGCCGTCATGTTGTAGTCCGGGACTCAACAGTTGACACCGACCGGGACAGGGTTGAAAAACTAACAGGACTATTACGCTTGGGTGAGATATAACCAAGGTGTAGTTCTGGCTGGAAAAGTAGGGACCATCCGTATGGGGGCCTGCTGGCCAAGACTTGCAACTATTCACATACTACGGAAAGCTCTGGCTCCGAGGAATCCTTTATTGGACCGACAACCGCGCACTGGGAGTGGAGAGATGGCGGAAGTAGCATGTACCCACGTGGTCGTCGTACCTGGATAGGAGTGGTGTACTGTACTTCCGGGTGGCGTAGGACCGGGCCCAATCTTGGAGGAATCGTGGTAGACGAGTTGGCATATGCAAGCTTGGGTGCTACATATGTAGTGTGGATAGGGATCCTCAGCTGAGTATTATTTATCCGGATTAACGTTGCTCCTCGGTTATGGAGACTTGGTCACTAACTGTCAACGGAGAGTGGTTCTCAACTAGGTATGTTTTTGAAAGGTAAAATGAATCTTGAACAATGAAGAATTGAGAAATACTGGAATTCTTTCAAAAATAAAACAAGGATTTTAAAATGCTTTTCTGCAAAATACTTGATCTTGCTTAAAGCCTTACCTTGACTACCTAAGCCTCTCATTCCTGAGTCTTCTCCCCTTTTTCTTTAGTCGGGTAAGTCTTGTTGAGTACCCCAGTACTCAGGGTTTGTTAATCCCCTGTTGCAGGTTTCTCCTAAGTGATGTTGATCATGATCGTGTCAGTGGGCTTGACGTGATCTGGTCGTTCTTCTTCTCCAACTTAGGTACTCCGCCTAAGTGTGGCTCTGTAATACTATTCTATTTCCACAACACCAGTAATGTTCATGTAAAAGTAACTTATTCATGTTTTATAAAGGTTATCTATCTTGCTTCCGCACTCCGATGGTATTTTATATCAACCGTTGTAATGTTGTAATTATTCCAACCTTCATGATGATGGTCCTGTGGTTCGTGGATAATTCGGGGTTCCCTCGGGAACACCCGACAGATCTTTCCTGTGATGTGGTACATGTGCACAGTCATTAGAGCTCAGGGAGACGGTGACGTGTGCGGGTGGGCCACATTACCGGGAGGTTCTGCCACACCTAACCTGAAGCTGCGCCATGGTCTGGTGCCTTGGCCGTATGGCCATGGAGGAGCTCGTGCTTCTAGACCGAATCTCGGCGAGGTTGGGGACAGAGTCCGAGGAGACTGTGCTGCTAGCCATATACAAGCGACCGTGCTGCCTTCCTCCTCCCAGTCTCATCAGCAGGTCCGTGTCCAGGGCACTACTACAAAAAAGAACTTGCGCAGCGTTGCCTAAATGGGCTCTGTGGCGGGCACAGTTTTTGCCCGCCACGGTTATTCGATGGCCGGCCTGCAGCGGCCGGCCGCCGAAGCGCCCGCTGCGGTTAATCATTAACCAAAGCGGGCAACATAAGGTGCCCGCTGCGGTTAATCTTTTTAACCGCAGCGGGCTTCTTTATATGCCCGCTTCGGTTAATGATTAACCAAAGCGGGCGACGTAACTTGCCCGCTGCAGTTAAATAAGATTAACCGCAGCGGGCACCTTACGTTGCCCGCTTCGGTTATGCCTCGCTATTTAAGCCACCGTCGCCGCCACCAGAAGCAATCATCTTCTTCCTGTAGACCAAAAACGGGGGAAGAAGTTTTGCCGAATTTTTGTCCCAAATAACTTGTTTTTGAGGTTTATTTGTTTGATTTGGAGGAGAAGTACTCCACAAGAGGTACCTAGATGATCTCCACCCTCTTTCCCCTCTCTTTTTCGCTCTTTTTAGCCTCCCTTTTTAGATCTAGTTGTGTGTAGGAGAGAGAAAACTGGCATTTGTTTCTCTAAGTTCATCATGGATGCATTAATTTTATTTGTCATCGTTATTACTTCTGTCCCTAGATTTAACATAAATATAATAAATTATTATGTTTTTCTAATTCATCGTCTTTGTTTTGTGATTCATGATGTGTGTTATTAATTAAGGATCGCAGGTACGATGGACCGGTCGGAATGGATGTATAAGATCAATAGAGTACTTGATGTGCGGTATATCGTTGAAGTGAGAAAGTTTATTTCCGCTGCGAAAGCTGACCGTGAGAGATCGAACCAGACGACAATCATATGTCCATGTCATCGTTGCAAGAATCTGACCGCCTTCAAAGACGAAGGCACAGTGCAATCTCATTTGATTCGTTTTGGTTTCATGGATGATTACACGGTGTGGACTCATCACGGCGAGAGATTCGATCCGAGTGTCGGGGCGGCATCTGGAGTAAACTCAGCATCGACGGCGACGGTGAACCAAGATTCTGGATCGCACGTCTCATCAGCAACAGTAGCGCCTGCCTTCAGTGAGAGTAGTGCTCGTGACCACATCGCTGTGGAGGCAGATGTACTCCAGGATATGACAGATGATGGTGGTGGAGATGTTGAGGACGCTACGGTGCAGGACCCTGCGGATGTGCAGCTGTTTCAGGATTTAGTCAACCACATCGACGAAGACGACGTCGTGTATGGCTCCCCGAAGTGGCTGGAAAATTTCAGAGAGATGAAGCAGGCGTCACTTGATCCTTTATATAAGGACGGCGAGGAATGTCCGAAGGATTGCACGGTGCTCCGTTTCAACCTCCACATGTTGATGATGAAGGCTCGGCATGGGTGGTCAGACACTAGCTTTGATGAGCTGTTAGGTTACCTTGCTAAAACATTCCCGACGAGTAACAAGATCCCAGCAAATACGTATCGTGCGAAGAAGCTTATCCGGCCTGTGGCGATGAAGCTTAGAAAGTTCGATGCCTGCCCTAACCACTGCATCCTCTATCGGGGCATAAAGTATGAGAATTTGACGAGCTGTCCGCACTGTGGCGCCAGTCGCTACAAGAGAAATGCTGGCTGTCGCGTGGATGCAGACGACGATGAGGCCTTGCGAGGTGGTCAGAGGAAGAAGAAGAAGGGTGTCAACAAGAGCAATGTTGCAGCCAATCGCATCTTAGCTCATCAGCAGTACGAGGAAGAAGAGGGTTACACGTTGAGGAGAAGTCCGGCACTGTCGGTGTGGTACATGCCAGTGATCGACCGCCTCCGTGCGCTATTTGGGAACCCAGAGGACGCGAAGCTCATGTCCTGGCATGCATCAGCTGACCGCTTGAAGGACGATGGCATGCTGCGGCACCCCTCCGATGGCCAGCAGTGGAAAGATTTTGACAAGGCCTACCCGCAATTTGGCAAAGATCCCAGGAACATTCGGTTCGCACTCAGCACCGATGGGATGAATCCGTTCGGCGAGCTAAGCAGCTCCCACAGCACCTGGCCGGTCGTACTGACCATCTACAACCTACCTCCCCATCTGTGTCAGAGGCGCAGGTATCTTCTGTTGACCATGCTTATCTCGGGACCGAAGCAGCCCGGCAATGATATCGATGTTTTCCTGGAGCCGGTAATGGAGGAAATGAAGGAGCTATTTGATGTTGGGGTCGAGATGGTTGATGCGTCCCTCAAGGAGAAGTTCACCCTAAAAGCCATCATCTTTGTCACCATCACCGACTACCCCGGCCTCTTCTCACTGTCGGGGCAGATCAAAGGGAAGACCGGCTGCGTAATGTGCATCGACGAGACATGCTACACTTACCTCAAGGGATCAAACAAGATGGTGTACATGAGGCACAGGCGGTTCCTTCCGAGAAGGCACAGATATAGAAGAAGTGTCATGAATCAATTGTTCGATGATCAGGGCGAGCCACAGGGTGAACCACCGGCGCAGACTAGTTGGGGGCCGAAGGTGTATGAGATGGTGAAGGATATTGATCAGATCGAGTTTGGGAAGAAGAAGAAGCCACCAGAGGAGGGGACAAAACAAACGAGGAAGCGAAAGCGAGACACGACGGAGGAAGCGTCACAGGTCCCCTCTGTTCCTTTCAAGAAGAGGTCGATTTTCTTCGAGTACCTATCATATTGGAAGACACTGAAAACACCCCATGCCATCGACTGTATGCATCTCGAGAAGAACGTCTTTGATAGCACGATCGGTGTCCTGCTGGACATCCCGGGAAAGACGAAGGATGGTCTGAAGTCACGGACGGATCTTCTCAACCAGGGCATCAGGCAGGACCTTCACCCTGGGTCACCTCATAATGGTAAAGTCGATCTTCCAGGTGCGGCCTACAACCTAAGGCATGGCGAGAAGACTGCTATGCTCAACCTTCTCAGGGGTATCAAGGTGCCTACCGGTTTCTCTTCCAACATTAAAAGCCTCGTCACCTTGAAAGACCTCACATTGACTGGCTACAACGCACATGACTGCCACATCATGCTGACGGTGTTCCTTCCAATTGTGATAAGGGTTATCGGTCCAGAGTACGTGAAGATGGTGGTCACTCGGATATCATACTTCTTTAACCGCATCACGCAGAAGGTCATCGGTAAGGCTGACCTCCCTGCCCTTAAGGACTTCATCGCGGAGACCCTTTGCCAGCTTGAGATGTGCTTTCCCCCATCATATTTTGATATTATGGTACACCTAATGATGCACATGGTGGATCAGATCGAGCAACTAGGCCCCGTGTACCTACACGAGATGTGGACGTACGAGCGGTTCATGTCCACCCTCAACAGATATGTTCATAACCGTGCTCACCCGGAGGGCTCTATGATCGAGGCGTACACAACCGAAGAGGCAGTGAACTGGTGTATGAGGTACATAAAAGATGGGATGGCGATTGGGTTGCGTGTCCATCAGCACGAGGGCAGAACTGCGGGCATGGGGTGCACGGGCCGAAAAGTTCGCACGGATATACCATACAAGGAGATTGAACAAGCTCATTACAACATCCTTCATCAGTTGGTGAGCATGGAGAAATATGTCGAGAGGCACATAGAAGAGATCCGCGCCGCTAATGACGGACAACGCACAGAGGCATGGGTGCAGAATGAGCACAGAAACAGTTTCATAGATTGGCTCAAGGAGCAACACGTACCCTTAGAAAGATGCCCTGATGATGAAGATACGGAGACTGTCCAGAAGCTTCTGCAAGGCCCGTCAAGCCAAATCACGACGTGGCAAGGGTACGATGTGAAGGGGTATAGGTTCCACACGAAAGAGAAGGACAAGAAGAGCGCGGCACAGAACTGCGGTGTTCGATATGAGGGCGTCGACGAGGCCACAAACACGAGGACGCAATACTATGGCCAGATCGAAGAAATATGGGAACTTGACTATGGCAAGGACGTATGTGTAACGGTCTTCCGGTGCCACTGGGTAAACCCCAAAGCGGTTGCGGTCGACAGTTTCGGGCTAACCACCGTGAACCTCAAAAGTATCGGGTACAAAGATGACCAATGGGTACTTGCAACCAATGTCGCGCAACTGGCCTACTATATCTATCCGGAGGACCCAAAGAGGCATGTGGTCGTGTCTGGAAAGCAGCGGATTGTTGGAGCTGATGGGGTCCAAAGCCCAGAACAATACAACAACTATGCAGAGCTCCAACTTTTTACCGATTTTGCAAAGAAGATCAAGGCCGTCGAGGACCGTTGCAACAAGAGCGGTATCAAGCCCTGGGCCCGTCCCGATGGTGAGAAGCGGTCCGTGAAAGCGCCCGCACCAAAATGAGATGTAATAAAGTAGTGCACAAGTTATGTCAAAGCTATGGAGATAATTTTTGTAATAAATTATTGTTAATAAGCTAACATTATTAATAACAAATCTCATTTTTGTAATAGATTTTTGTTTTTAAGTTAATATTATTAATAACAATTCTCAATTTGTTAAAATGAACAACCACAGTGGGCGTCTTAACTTGCCCGCTGCGGTTATTTAGGTTAACCGAAGCGGGCAAATTAAGATGCCCGCTGCGGTTAATGTTTACCGCAGCGGGCGTCTTAATTTGCCCGCTTCGGTTAATCGCTCTCTATAAAAGCCCCGCAACCCAGAAGGGCACTTTAGTCCTTCACGCGTCATCGTTTCAACCCCGAAGGGCTGTCGATTTCCTCCACCGCGCCGCCATCGCCATTGCCGGCCCGTCCTGCTCCGCTCTGCGCCCGTCCTGCTCCCCCGCGCCCGTCCTGCTCCGCTCTGCGCCCGTCGTCGTCCGCGCCCTTTCTCCTCCGCCAGAGCACCTCACGGCGGTGCCCTAGCCACCGGAGCCGGAGCATCGCCCGAGCCACACTGCCGGAGCCCCCGTCCGCTGCTGGTGCCCTACCCACCGGAGCCGGAGCCCGATGTGAGTTCTCTGGACTTCTCTGGTCTTCTCTCTATTGATGACAAATCCTTAGCAATAGCTTGGGCTCTGGTCTTCTCTGGACTTGAAAAGTATCTCTGATGCATGGAAATATGCACACAATTCGAATGGTTATATCTAGATTAAATGACTTCTCTGTTCGATTTGTGAGAGCAGGAATCACATTTACAGTTCTGCAAAATTTTCACTCAAGGATCTAGAGCCATAATCTGACTTTTACTGTCATGATATGGCCTTATAGCTGAATTTCATTGCTAGGGTGCATATCTACTATAATGCATCTAGCTGTTTGGTTAGAGGGTACCTGGACATGTACACAAATGCATGTGCAAGAATTGCATATTTATTGGTGCCAAGGTTCAGTGACAGTTTGACAAAAATTTATCCAAATTTCTGCTCAATGTCCTAGATAGCTTACGACAAATCCCACATCTCTTTTGGTTCACATGTCATTCCTGCTCTCCTGTAGGTTGTGCTATTCCATTATTTGTTAGTACTCCTGAACAACTAACAAATGGCTCTAGGTCAAAACTGAATGAGGAATCTGGTTATGATGCACTTTGATGCCTTTTAGTCCATATGCTTTAATCTGATATGCTCTGTCCTTATTACTGGTTACTACTCTCTGATATGCTCTGATATGCTTTGATATGCTCTGGTTACTACTCTGTCCTACTTACTACTTACTACTACTACTTACTACTTACTACTGCTACTTACTACTTACTACTGCTACTCTGTCCTACTTCCTACTTACTACTGCTACTTACTACTTACTACTGCTACTTACTACTTACTACTTACTACTGCTACTCTGTCCTACTTCCTACTTACTACTGCTACTTACTACTTACTACTGCTACTTACTACTTACTACTGCTACTTTGTCCTACTTACTACTGCTACTTACTACACCTCTATCTACTTCTGCTACTTACTACTTACTACTGCTACTCTGTCCTACTTCCTACTTACTACTGCTACTTACTACACCTCTATCAGTCAAGCATATGTTTTAGTATATGTCCTGCATTTTCAGTAAGCTATGGGTTGTGATTATTTCTCTGCACTGATTATCAGTTTGCTATGGGTTGTGATTATCAGTCAAGCATATGTTTTAGTATATGTCCTGCATTTTCAGTGAAGCTATGGGTTGTGATTATTTCTCTGCACTGATTATCAGTTTGCTACGGATTATCTTATCTTCTCCATCAGTACCCTCGATACAGGCACTTGCACTCTTGTTCCCATTTGATTGTATCCTTCAACCATATATAGACATTGTAAGACCGTAATTGTGTCTCTATACTCATATTTGTTCAAACTTCACACAGATTTCTATACCTTATCAGTAGGAACACTCACCTACTGACATGCCATTCAGTTTCGGTTGTTTACTTTGTTAAATTGAGTCATGGCATATAACATGGATTTCCCTTTAGGTAACCAGACACCCTGTCCTGATTTATTGGGCAACCATGTGACTGAGCAAACTTCTGGGGAGAATAAGTATCGGGTGATACAACCACACTATCATCTGCAGCCACACTGTAATCTGCAGATGGAATAATGACCAGTGAATTCAGAGTTTATTTGCTGCCTATGATGCACTTTGATGCCTTTTTACCCTACTATGCAAATGCCACTACCTAAGATGCCATCTGATGCTTTTTTACACTATGCAAATGCCCTACTGTCTACTACTACTTTGTACTAGTGCCTCATTACTACTCTATACTACTGTACTACTCCTCTCCCTGCTCTCTACCTAGTCTCTGTACTACACCTCTCTGTTACTACTCCCCCTACTCCTCTCTATACTCCTCTCCCTACTACTCCTCTCTGTTACTCCTCTCCCTACTCCCTACTATGGCATTTGCATTGATGATTTTTTCGAACTTGTAAGCTGAGGTAGTGGCAAATGCGATGATGTGACCCCTTTCGATTTTATGCTGAGGCAGCGGCGATGATGATCAATTGCCCCCCTACTTTCTATGCTGAGTCAGCTGCTAGACTAGGATGGCTTGTATTTTACAAGTAACCAGTTTAGCAGTGACGTGTTGACGTACGGGGCAAATCTGAGCCAAAAACTTATACGTGTCATTATTTATTCAAAAGCTTTGAACTGAGCATATTCTATACGTGTCTGTGTATATGTAGAACTGAAATGGCGGAAGACAAAACAAACGAATGGAGGGACCCTACCCCTAGCTCCTCGTCAACCAGCTTGATGAGTGAGGTGTCTGTGACTCCACCGCCGAAGAAGCAGCGTACGGAGGAGGGCAACGATCCCACGTACGAACCAGGCGCGGACGAAGCAGAGACTTTCGAGGTTTACGCAACACGCTGGCTTTCTAACATGTACAAAGATGCGATTGAATCACTAAAGGCTCGTGACTCATGTCAACAGCTGCCGATTGTGCCTCGTCAGCTCGAGTTTGGGGACGAAGACGCGCTCAGGGAGGAAGAAGCCCCCGCTCCCTCTACGGCAACCTCTTCGTCCAAATCTAAGGGCCAGAAGAGGGTGAGGGGACAACACGGGAGGCACAAGTTGGACAAAGAAAACGAGGTGCATGTCATCGATGCGGTGGGGCCAGAGGGCAACCCAATAGCTCCAGATACAGTCATTGGCAAGTTCAGCAATCAAGTGGCGTGTATAGCCAAGGAGAAGGTGGAGATCACTTGGCCCAACTGGCACGATGTACCGAAAGACATAAAAAACAATGTCTGGGGTGAGGTGACAAGGAGATTCAGATATCCGCCCTCAGCTGACATGGAGAAGTGCCAAGAGTGGGCTTTGCACGTGGCGTCGACTGCGCTTCGCAACTTCAGGTCCATGTTGACCAGAAATTACCTGAACAAGGGGAAGTCGCCACTGCTTAAGTACAATATGGTCAAGGCACACGTGTGGGATGCTTTCTGCGAAATGAGAAAGACACAAGAAGCAGAGGAAAAGAGCGCCAAGTTCAGTGAGCTCGCAAAGAGGAACAAGAATCCTCACCACTTGGGCATGACTGGCTTTGCCGGTCAGAGGACCAAGTGGCAGCAAGAAGAACAAGCAAGACGGGCTGCCGGGGTTCCAGATCCGTATGAGGGCATCGACCCAAGGGCAAAGGACTACATGAGGGCCCGCATTCCAAAGAGGCTGAAGCCCGGGGCGACCAAGTTTAACGAGCCCCACCTCGAGGACGTCGAGAAGACTTTGATGGAAAAAGCAAAGCATAAGGACAGCATCGTGGTCCGTCGGGGCCACGACTTGCTCACCGAGGTCCTAGGAACCCCCGAGCACCGCGGCCGCGTTCGTGGTGTCGGGTCCAAGATGAGCTGGAAGTCAGTTGAGTCGTGGCAATCCGACGCGGCCACATACAAGTCCAGGCAAAGGTATAAAGATGAGCTATATAACAAGGGCTTCAATGAAGGCGTGGCTGAAATGATCAAAAGCTCAATAAAGGAAGCCTTCACGAGCAACGACCCGGAGATGGTCGCAATGAGGTCGAAGATGTTTGATCACCATGGCCTGCCCAATCCTCAAGCAAAGGAAAAGAAAGCCTTACTGCCGATGAACGAGGATCGCCCAAGGGTCTCGAACGAGGACTTCAAGGAAAACCAGCACGTCCAACTCCTCATCCCGTTCGGAAGGTCCAAGAAGATGGTGGTGGCCGAGGGATGCATTCTTGCACCCCACGATATTCACGACTTCAACAAAGACAACACCCCTGAAGACTATGTGGTCGTGAGCCCGTTATGGCACGTTCCCGACCAGGAACATTTTGAATTGGACCATCCCAACCTACAAACGGCCAGGTACCTAGGGCAGGCACTTGGATTGGAAGTCCTATGGAACCGCGAGGACATCGAGATCATTGTTCGGACGCCAACTCCAACGCCGACACCAGCATCACAACCATCAGCCGCCGGATCTTGTCCTCCGGAAGATCCAGATCACGACAGCGATGATGACGAAGAAAAGGGCAGGGACAAGGGCAACGAAAAGGACAAAGGAGAAGGTGGTACCGAAGGCGGGGACAAGGAAAAGGTAGAAGGTGATGGCGGGGAAAAGGAAAAGGGCACTGACATGGGAACTGTGTCTCCCCCGCCTCCAAATAGTCCGCCGATCGGCCCGGTCCATGAGGCAAGAAGCTCAAAGGCCGGTAAGGGCGACAACACGACAACGACAAACCAGCCAAGCACGAACGAGCAACAGGGAGGCACGACGGGGGAGGCAACAGGGACGAAGACACCTCCCCCGTCAACCACAAGCCAATGTCCTCCCCCGCCCACCAAGAATCCAAGAACGTCCACCGACAAGCTCCCGTACACCCTCACGTTCGAAAGGTATGGTAACATTGAGCATAATACCTCATAATAGTATATATGCTACTAACATCCCTATCCATCGTTTGCCAGGCCTGAAACTACCCGTCAACTATTTGATGAGGCCGAAGACTGCCCTGGCCACTATGTGTGCGGGAAGTTCATGATTCCCAAGGCCCAGCTCATCGACGAGGAAAAGTGGGATACAAGGAGGTTCCATCTATGGTACATGGAGGCTGCAAAAGCCGGGATGTCAAGTTTTAACGTTAAGATTCCCACAGAGTACTTCCACTTGCCCGCTGGTAACGAAATGCAACTACCCGTCGACTTTAGCGACATGTACAACCTGATGCGGGAAGAAGACCTAGACATCGTTCAAATCACCCTATTCACACTGTAAGCGATGAATGCAACTTCCACAGATCACTACATTCGTATTTTCCATAGTTCTATACTTATTATGTCACGATGACTTGTCCGTGCAGCATGACGGTCACTGTAAGCAATAAAAAGACACGTCCTGTACTCTACCTCTCTCCTGCACATATTGCCGAAAGAGTCATCAAGGGTTTCGAGATCACTGATCCGGAGCTGACAGTTCGACAGCGAGAGAAGAAATATGAAGAAAATATGAAAGCCGAGAAGACTAAGTTGAAAAATTACATACTAGAATGCATGAAGAAGATCAAGCCGGATGGGCCAGAGTGTATAATGGCTGCCTATCATTTTGGGTAAGTCAAATACATGTACGTAGACCTAAGTTGCTAGCATATCATGCCTTCTAGTCATCATAAACACTATTTTGTTGCAATGGTGCAGCCAGGGCCTCGTCGGTGGCCACTGGGTCGCTTTTATCATATACCCTCAAGATGGCAGGGCCTGTGTGTTTGACTCCTTGAGCGTGCCAAACAAGCAAGGCTACAAGGCATTCGAAGATTGTCTGAAAAAGTAAGTCATTCAGCTTTTTCATCAGTTACGGTTACCATACGTTTTTAAATTGTGGCTAAAACTATTATATTTCGTACAGCGCTTATAAGGAATACCAAAAGGTGCCCGGATTCTGGGACCGAAGAACTCAAAAGTTCAAGGACAAGCATAGGTACCACCTCAAAATCCGACGAGATTTCCCGGTAAGTATTTCAAAGGTTCAATTCATGTTTCATACATATATATGGGTTCTAATGCTTATGTATCAATCGTGCAGTGCGCCAAACAGCCACCAGGATCGAAGACATGTGGCTTGTACACATGCGAGTTTCTAAGGGAAAGCAAGGAGTACACCAATAGCTGGAAGAAGCTCAAGGAAGGTGTCAAGTATTGGGGAGAGCAGCAGAGCCGCAGGATGTGCTTTAAACAAGTCAAGGCGGACATATGCAAGTTTGTAATGGAGAAATGCATTCTCGAAGGAGAAACGTTCTTCGACAACGAATCCGACCTGGCGTTGCTACCCCAATACGAGAAGCTCCGCAAATGGAACACAATGCTTCGTCCGACAGATTATGCTCATCAAGTTGAAATATGAATTGTAATTTGAATTCGAAATCAACTAAGTCAATGTGTATATGATGACAACAAACAACTAAATCACTTTGTATGTTATGTGCAAATGGTTTATATGTGCGTATATATATATATCTGTTAGAAATCTGGAATTCTGGAGTTATTTGAAAACTGCAGATTTGAATTCCTGTTTTTGCTGTTTCTGCATTATTTATTTTTTTTAATCCAAAATTAATAACCGTGGCGGGCAACATAATCTGCCCGCTACGGTTAAAGGAAACTACCGCAGCGGGCAACCTAAAGCGACCGCTTCGGTTAATAATTTACCGCAGCGGGCGCCTAATGTTGTCCGCTGCGGTTAATGCTATTAACCGAAGCGGTCGCCTTATGTTGCCCGCTGCGGTTAAGTATTTTACCGCAGCGGGCAACAGCGCCCGCTGCGGTAATGGCCACGATTAACCGTGGCCTTAGCACCGCAGCGGACGATGTAGCCCGCTGCGGTAAAGCTAAAACGCCCGCTGCGGTTAAGCTTTGTGCAGTAGTGGGGGCTGAGAGGCCGGATCGTAGTCCGGCCCATAGCGCTCGCGAGCCGCCACCGTGTACTCGTTCAACTTGGTGTAGGCTCCCGAGTTGGTGAACGAGTCGGACCCATCCTCCTGGTTGTACTGGGTCTCCGGCGCGGTCGCCTTGCCTTTGTGGGCAAGGTGGTAGGCCACGAATGAGTTACATTCCGCGCCACCATGCGACTGGGACTGCAAGAAAGACACAAAGTTGATAGCAGGTAATGAGTATTGAGCGTTAGAATTAAAAAAAATTAATCAGTAGAGCGTACCCATCTCTCAGCATAGGCGTCGAGGCTAAGGTTGCCTTGGTGGTGTGGCACCCCAGCCATCTGCAGGCGGCAGTCCCGGCGCACACTGTGCCTCTCAGCCCACTCGTCCGAAATCCACCTATCCACAATGGCCTTCCAACAATCCGTGTACTTTTGGCACCAAGCAGGACAGAACTGCATGACAACAAGTCAATTATATAATATGTCAGAAGATCAATTCCTACATATTCTTCACGTCTACATACCTGCTCGTACTGCTCCCTAGTGAGGTCGGTCGCCCTCTCACGCATCTTCTCCCTGGCCTGCGCCTTTGTGACCCTCTCACCCCTCAAGTCGGCGTAGGCGTAGATGATGCATTGGATCCGCGCCTCGTGGTACATGTCCGTGAGTCGGGACTTGGCAACTCTGTCCAACACTCGGTCTGCCTCGGCCTCTCTCCCTTGCTCGCACGTCCAGTAAAGTTGCATACAGACATAGGGTACCCTTTAATTATTCCAACGAATGCGTAGTATTGAGAAATGTTGTGTGATGAAGACTTACCCAGAAGTCGGCCTTAATCCGGCGAGCAAGGGTCCCGTTGTTGCTGAGCAGGACAGCGCCAAAGTGCTCCCACGACCAGGGCGGGCCGACAACCCCGGCATAGGTGACATTGCCAGGGAAGTGCCTCTTAATCAGAAGAGTCAAGGTGCCATTGATATGGCGAACCTTGCCCCCTCCGCTGACAACCTTCCATTGACTGCACGAGTCATTAAGAACAATTGTTAGTTAGAAGTTTGATTTTCAACATGTCATATGAACAAGTAGTGATAACATCAATGGTTACTTACGTGTGGCCAACGGGTCGAATCACCGGACGGCGGCCAAATGGGAGAGGCTGCTGCGGGAGCTGCGAGGGCCCGCGTAGGTAGACTGCCCTCGAACCAGAGGAAGTGGAACCTCCAGCTGCCGGCAGGGCCACCTCGTCGTCCAAAGAGGTAGTGTCGTTCTGCCCAGTCTCGTCGGGGGTCGCGTCGGGGGTCGCGTCGGGGGTCTCCTCGGGGGTCTCTGTAACACCTCTGGTGTTTAACTGTAATTAACCTGACATGTCATCATCATTAGTCATTAATCATTCTTGCTTTGCATTTATGTTTGCCTAGTACTTGTGTAGCAATCTCTTTTCAAAAAACCCTAAAAGCCCTAACCTTCCTATAAGGGCAAAAATGGTAATTTCACCTCTGTGCCTAGCTTTGTGTAATTCTTGTTCAGTTGGATGTCTTGAAGTTTTGTTGTGTTGGCCAAAGTTCAAAAATCAAAATCAGATTTCAAATCCTTTTGCAAAACCCTGATTTCCAAACCCTGGATTTTTATCCCTCTTTTTGGTAATTCAAAATTATTCAAAATTTGAGGTTGGTCCAAAAAGCAAAGTTGTAGATCTGGCCAAGAGGAACAACTTTGGTATTTACAAATTTTCAAGTTTCTGTACAAAGTCTGAAGTAAATCCAAATCCATTCAAATTCCAGTTTTTGTCCCTTTTTCAGTTTTCAAAATTTATTCAAAAACTATTGAGTTTCAGAAAAAGGGTATATTAGCAAAGTTGTAGGTTTTGATAAAAGGAACAACTTTCATGTTTGCAGATTTCCAACTTTCAGTGTAAAATCAAAAGTAATTTTGAATTTATTCAAATCTCAAAAGTGTCCCCTTTTCTGATTTCAAATGTGGTTCGAAAACTGTTTAGATTTTGAAAATGTTCATATTGACAAAGTTGTAGATCTCATTTTTCTGAGCAACTTTGGTATTTTGAGTTTTTGTCGCACAGTTCAAATTTTGGGAGAAATTTGCAAAATACAAAAACTGGCCAAAAGTCAAACCCTAGCCCCTACACTGTTCTTCTTCCCCGTAGAGCCAGGGGGGGGGGGCCCGGCCATGGCGCCGGCGCTGCGCCTGCAGCACATACGGCTGCTCCCCACGCGCCTCTGTCCTGCCCTAGCCGCTCCTTGGTCCCCTCCGCACCCGCACGCGAGCGCTGACTCCATCTCTCGGCCCCTACTGCTCCTGCTCGCCGCCGCCGCGTGGCCATTGCCGGCGCTGCCTGCGCCCGAGCCCCGGCTGCACGCCAGCGCCTCCGCCAGAGTGCAATCGAGTGCGCGTGCGCTCGCCGAGCTTATCCAGCCATCACCACGGTCTCTACCGGCCGCTATCCGCCTCTATAAAAGCCCCGCCGGTGCTCGAGCTCTCCCACTCAGCTCCGCCGCCGTCGCCACCTCACACCAGAGCTCCCAGCCCTCAACCAACTAGCCCAACAGCTCCGTCTTGAGCTCGTGAAGCTTCCCCGCTCTTCAATTTCATCTCTACCGCCTCCTATCGCCCGGCGTAGCTCGCCGTTCCCATCTCCGGCAGAAACCCGGCGAGCTCGGGTTCGTGAAATACTCCCTCTCCGGTCACGGATACCTTCCCCTGACCCCTGTGTCAGCTTCCTTGGTTCCGTGCGACTCTGACCAGGCCCTTGCGGTCTCGTGTGTTGCGCAGGGTCGTCGGAGCGCCGCTCGCCGCCGAAAGAGCTCCACCGAACCACCGCCCCGCCGAGCCCTGTCTCCGACCGTGGTAAGCACTCGAAGCCCCCTCGGTCTCTGCCTTTTAACGGCGCAAAGCTCGAGCCAGGCCTCGGGCGCACGCGTTCACTGTGGCTCGAGCCAGGCCTCGAGCACACGTTTCCGTCTCGCCCGAGCCCAAGCCTCGAGCGGACAGACCCTCACCACTTCGCTCGAGCCAGGCCTCGAGCGGACTCGTGCACCCTCCGTTTCGTCGAGCTAGGCCTCGGACGAAACGTTTGTTTCCGTCTCGCCCGAGCCTCCGAGCCAGGCCTCGGACGAAGCAGTCGCTTCCGCCTCGCCCGAGCCCGTTTCACCCGAACCCGCTTCGCTCGAGCCAGGCCTCGGCGAACGCATGTCTTCCGATTCGCCCGAGCCTCCCGTTCGCCCGAGCCTTGCGAAGAAAGAGCACAGTGCCCTTTTTCTTTTTGGGAGTTGTGAATAGTGTTCTGTTTTCTCTTTTTTGTGTGAATTAATCTGTTGTTCCTTAAATCTTGAGAAAAATATGGTATGCTCCTTGCTCTGTGTAGAATTTTATAAAAATATGAAACTTGACTTTTCTGCAAGAATTTAAAAATGTAAAATCCCTCTTTTAATTAATAAATGGATAGTTTCGGATTTTTAGAAAATTATTTATAACTCCAAAAATCATGAGACTAATTTTTGTGAGCTTCCCATGCCATGTTTAGTCTCTGGTGAAATTTTGAAGTCTTTTGGAACAAGTCGATTTTTGAGCATTTATCTTTAATTGTTAAATAGTGCCTTTGTTAATTAATGTCTGATTTTTTTTGAGCACCTTAATGACCTCCAAAAATTATGAAATTTGTTTTGCCATCTACCTACACCATAATGAACTTATGTGATTAATTTGGTAATTTTTGGAGCAACTTCATAAAATGACCTTTTTAAATAATTAAGGAAAATAGAAAGAGTGATTAGGGTTCATGTTGTATGCCCTGTTTTTTTTTGCATTGTTCATGCTAGCATACTCATGTGCATGCATCATTGCATTCGTATAGTCACCGAAGAAGGAGTCAAGGTCGAGGCAGCCGCCGACGAACCTGTCCCCGAGGCTACCCCGAACTCCGACAACTGCTCCGCCGCCTTCGAGCCTGCCCTCTTTGCTCTTCAAGGCAAGCCCCGGTGCATTTAACCCTTTCCTTGAATTTATAAAATGATTTCCTTAAATGCTTTTGAGTTAAATTATTGCATTAGGTTTATAGGAGTTGTGTGCTATCCTAATTGATGCACTATCCACCTTGACCACTGATACACCTGATACCTGCTTTTCAAAAGTATTTGAAAAATGCTTAGCAATGCTTATTAAATTAGACCTTGCAATAAAATGCCAATTTCAAAAGTGTGATCACTTAAAGAACTTTTATGGGAATTTGGTCTTACTCCCCGGCTGTTGGCTAGGTATCTGATCCGTACCTAGTCAATAGTGAGGAGAGGTTGTCCGAGCGTACGGTGCCGTCATGTTGTAGTCCGGGACTCAACAGTTGACACCGACCGGGACAGGGTTGAAAAACTGACAGGACTATTACGCTTGGGTGAGATATAACCAAGGTGTAGTTCTGGCTGGAAAATTAGGGACCATCCGTATGGGGGCCTGCTGGTCAAGACTTGTAACTATTCACATACTACGAAAAGCTCTGGCTCCGAGAAATCCTTTATTGGACCGACAACCGCGCACTGGGAGTGGAGAGATGGCGGAAGTAGCATGTACCCACGTGGTCGTCGTACCTGGAAAGGAGTGGTGTACTGTACTTCCGGGTGGCGTAGGACCGGGCCCAATCTTGGAGGAATCGTGGTAGACGAGTTGGCATATGCAAGCTTGGGTGCTACATATGCAGTGTGGATAGGGATCCTCAGCTGAGTATTATTTATCCGGATTAACGTTGCTCCTCGGTTATGGAGACTTGGTCCACTGACTGTCAACGGAGAGTGGTTCTCAACTAGGAATGTTTTGAAATGTAAAATGAATCATGAACGATGAAGAATTGAGGAATACTGAATCTTTCAAAATAAAATAAGGTTTACAAAAATGCTTTTCTGCAAAATACTTGATCTTGCTTAAGCCTTACCTTGACTACCCTGAGCCTCTCATTCCTGAGTCTTCTCCCTTTTTCTTTAGTCGGGTAAGTCTTGTTGAGTACCCCAGTACTCAGGGTTTGTTACCCATGTTGCAGGTATGCCTGAGACCCCGATGTGTCTCGCACCCTGTTGCGTGACCTTCGTCCAGGAAGAGGCCAATGAGGCCGATGAGTAAATGTGCACCCTCGGGCTGGGTGTTACATGTATCTTTATGTTAATGTTTCCGCTACGTTGTCTACTTTGAATTTCCCGAACAATGGTTTGTAATAATCGTACTCCTTACCTCATTTGAAACCTCGGTTTGTAAAACTATTGTTATTTAAGTCTTCCGCTCTTTATTCCGATGTTATTTGTAAAAGTATGCAATGCTGTAACCGAATTGTGAGATGATCCTGCGGACATTGGGCACTGATGTAGCCCGGTGGCGAACAGGTCTTAATCACATGGAACATGGGTTCGGCTGTCAGAGGTTGACAGGGACACGTGGGCCATGGGATTAGGGTCGTTCCGTCTCAGAGTGGTATCGGAGCATCTCACTTTAACGTTGCAGTGTTCGTTTTTGCGAAAACTTCAAAAGACCTTTTGAGTCCAAACAAACTAAACTTGACTATTTTTGAGTCCAAATTGCTTCTCTCATCTTGTCTCTCATATGGCAACACTAGCTAGTGGAACAACATGTTTTAAGCCCTATGTACTATATTTATTTATTGCATCGCTTTGTTCCGTAGGAACGATTCATGCATCATGTCATAAATCACTTAAGTTAACTTCCTCTCTAAGTTCGTTTGGGTAGTATGCCTTTACCTGTTCTTGCTAGCCTTTCTCATCCATCTTCTCTTATCCAGACATGGCCCGTATCAAGCTGACTGCCCGCAAGTCGACTGGACCGCATGGTGTGCCACGCCACCAGCTGGCACCTCGCGTTGGAGAAGAGACTGGAGAATCTTCCAACGGTCGTCGCTTTCCCCGCCGCACCCGCAAGAATCTGAAGGAGGAAATCAAGAATCTGAAGGCTGAAATAGAGAACATGGAGCATGACTTCTACCTTTCCCGCCTGGAGTTTTATGAGGCACGAGCTTCCCTGGAGCAGGCCAACCGGAACACGGTTCGCGCTATCGAGCAGCGCAATGATGCTTGGACCCGCGAGGACGTTACCAGAGCCCAGCTCCACGGACTGCAGCAGTACACAGCTCAGATTGAACAGTTCAATGATATGCTTCATGAGGAAGTGCATCAGCTGTATGATCAACTCCACCCCTTGGTACCCCCGGTTATGGAAGACCCTGAGGACGGAGTTGTGGAGGAACCAGAAGTGGAACAAGGGCCAGGCGAGAACGAAGAAGTTGAACCAGTCGAAGATGTCTACGTTGAAGACGACGACGAGGAGGAAGAGCCTGAGCTCATCCTCGAAGAAGACGACGACGAAGACATGATCATCATCGACGACGACTAGACTCGTAGTGTCTGTACCATCTGCTTACCTAAAACCTTAGTCTAGGTTTGGGGGCGTTAGTCTGTCTGTTGCCAAGTCTGGCATGTATCTTTCTTTTTGCATCTTTTCCCCCTTTATCGGTCTGTATCATCTGTCAGTCACCTTATCAAGTCATCAGTCTTTGTATCAGAAGAAGCTATCAGTCTGTTGTTTTCAGAACTCTATCTATGAATGCTAAGTTCCAAGTTGCTTAACAGATGCCTGTGAACACTCGCACTGGAGCTGGAGGTTCCGATGATGCCAACCTCCCAAACCCTCCACCTGTCCCAGCTACCCTAGCAGATGCCATTGCGGCCTTGGCCGCCGCTGCCAACCTAATGGCTCAAAACCAAGGACAGCAGAACTTTCACCGTGGTCGCCACAACATCAACCAAGAGACCACCTATGTGGAATTCACCGAAACTCGTCCACCGGTCTTCACCAAGGCCGATGAACCCCTCGAAGCTGATGATTGGCTTCGCACCATGGAGCAGAAGTTTGGTCTTATCAACTGCACTGATGTCCAGAAGCCACGGTTCGCTTCCCAGCAGCTTCGTGGTCCGGCAAGTGCTTGGTACGCCAACCTGTTGGCTGCCCAGCCAGAAGGTCATCGGTTGACCTGGGAAGAGTTCCGCACTGCCTTCCGTGCTCATCACATCCCTTCCGGATTAATGAAGATGAAGCTTGATCAGTTCCTGGCTCTCCAACAAAAAGACTCCACAGTCATGCAGTATGTGGGTCAATTCAATCATCTCAGCCAGTATGCCTCAGAGTATGTCAACACAGATGAGAAGAAGAGGGATTGTTTCCTTAGAGGACTGCACCCGAAGATCCGCAGGAGCTTGTCCAATAACCTGACTGGGTCTTATCACGATGTTGTTGACCGGGCTGTTGCTTTTGAAGAAAGCAATCGCCAGTACCAGGAAGAGAAGAAGAAGAAGAAAGCAGGGTCAAGCAGCTTCTCTGGCGGTCACAAACGCCAGAGAATCATCTATCACCCCAGCCACCACCACAATCGTCTACCTTACCCCAACCAGCAAGTGGTCGTCCGTACCGCGGCCACCACCCATAATGCCAACCAGTAGAGTGCCACACAGCCGAACGCCCCAGGTGTTCGTATCACCACTCCACAAACAGCCTACAACCATCCCTGCTACAACTGTGGCCAGCTTGGTCACTGGTCTCGTGAGTGCCCAAAGCCCAAGAGGTATGCCCAGAATGCTCAGAAGAATCCTGGAGGATCTCAGCAGCAGCACCACCGTGCACCGCAGCAGCATGCTCAGAAGGGCAAGATTGTCAAGAAGCACGGACAAGTCTACTACACCGCTGTCAGCGATATACCAGAAGGGGAGCCCGTCATGATCGGTAGGTTTCCTGTTGCCAATCACCCTGCAGTTGTGTTGTTTGATTCTGGTGCATCGCATTCCTTCATCAGTCGTACTTTTGTCATCAAGCATGAGATATCAATTGAGGATTTAAAAGAAAGTTTCTGCATATTTTCGCCTGGAGGGCGTATAAGTACTAAGGAAGTGGTTCGCAGTATACTAGTAATGTTGGGGGAACATGTATTTCCCACCACCATGATAGTGCTTCATGATCAGGAGATAGATGTCATCCTAGGCATGAATTGGATGTGTCAGTATAAAGCCATGATCGACATCCTGAATAGAGTTGTGAGAGTGGATATTCCTAACAGTACCGCCAAATTCCTTCTCCAACTTCCAATGCCTCAAAAACCAGCAGCCTGTGAGCAAGCCTTTCAAACTCTGAAGAAATTGTTAACTACATCACCAGTGCTAGCCCAGCCGAACATCGAGAAGCCCTTTGATGTCTACTGTGATGCATCTGGTACTGGTTTGGGCTGTGTTTTGATGCAAGAAGGTCGAGTGATCGCTTATGCCTCCCGACAGCTTAAGCGACATGAAGAGAATTACCCAACTCATGATCTCGAGTTAGCAGCAGTAGTGCATGCCTTGAAGATCTGGCGTCATTATCTGTTGGGCAGTACCTGTAATGTGTACACTGATCACAAAAGCCTGAAGTATATCTTTACTCAAGAGGAACTGAATATGAGGCAGAGAAGGTGGCTTGAGTTAATTAAGGACTATGATCTTGAAGTGCATTACCATCCGGGTAAGGCGAATGTGGTCGCCGATGCACTCAGTCGCAAGTCTTATTGCAACTGTCTGATGATGAAACCCTATGATTCTTCTTTGTGTTATGAGCTGGAAAAATTGAATATTGAAATGATTCCACAAGGAACTCTGAATAATATCAGAATAGAAACCCCTATCAGAGAGCAGATCATTGCTGCACAGAAAGATAACCCTGGAATCAAGCACATCATCGAAAAGGTCCAATCCGGAAAGGCTGATTGTTTTAGGATCGATGATGCAGGAGTAGTATGGTTTAAGAATCGGTTAGTAGTTCCTAAAGTGCCCGAGTTAAGAAAGTTAATCCTTGATGAAGCACACTTGACTAGATTCTCCATCCACCCCGGCAGCAACAAAATGTACCAGGATTTGAAGCAGCAATTCTGGTGGACAAAGATGAAGATTGAGATCGCCCGGTATGTCGCTCAGTGCGATACCTGCCAGAAAGTCAAAGCCGTGCACATGAAGCCCGGAGGAGAATTGCAACCTTTACCTATACCTGCTTGGAAATGGGACGATATCAGTATGGACTTTATCAACGGTCTACCCAAGACATCAAGAGGTTTTGATTCCATATGGGTGATCGTGGATCGCCTCACTAAGCAAGCTCACTTCCTGCCAGTGAAGACCAGTTACACCGTCCCCACTTATGCCACTTTGTACAAGAACCACATAGTGAAACTCCATGGCATACCCAAGAGCATTATCTCTGATCGTGGTACCCAGTTTGTCGCAAAGTTTTGGAAAGCGTTCCATACCTCACTGGGAACCAAGCTCTTGCATAGTACGGCATATCATCCGCAAACAGATGGACAAACTGAGCGAGTCAACCAAGTGCTAGAGGATATGTTGAGAGCATGTGTGCTCACCTTCGCAGATACTTGGGATGACTGTTTGCCCTTGGCAGAGTTCTCATATAATAACAGTTACCAAGAGAGCATCAAAATGGCACCCTTTGAAGCACTGTACGGCCGCCGTTGTCGTACACCTCTCAGTTGGTCTGAACCTGGAGAAAGGGAATTCTTTGGAGTTGACCTAGTAAAAGATATGGAAGAGAAAGTCAAGCAAATACAAGAGAACATGAAGATTGCACAGTCTCGACAGAAAAGTTATGCTGACAAGAGACGTCGACCTCTGCAGTTCGAGATCGGGGATTATGTGTACCTGAAAGTCTCACCCACCAGAGGAGTCACTCGTTTTGGAGTCAAAGGAAAGCTAGCACCCCGCTACATTGGTCCCTTTGAGATTCTGGATCGTTGTGGCAAGGTCGCTTACAAGCTAAGTTTGCCCGATCATCTTCCAGCAGTTCATAATGTGTTTCATGTCTCCCAACTCAAGAAGTGTCTCCGAGTACCTGAACATGTGGTTGAAGTTGAAGGCGTTGAGCTAGAACCAGATCTGTCATACACTGAGTATCCAGTTCGCGTGTTGGATCACAAGGATCGTGTTACCCGAAGAACCACCACAAGATGGTACAAGATCCAGTGGAACCAGCACTCTGAAGAAGAAGCCACCTGGGAATCCGAAGACTTCTTAGCAAAGAACTATCCCGACTTTCTCGAATCTCTGTAGATGTAAGGTTTTGCCTTTTCCTTCTTAAGACGTGGAATCTCGGGGCGAGATTTCTTTTAGGGGGGAAGGCTGTAACACCTCTGGTGTTTAACTGTAATTAACCTGACATGTCATCATCATTAGTCATTAATCATTCTTGCTTTGCATTTATGTTTGCCTAGTACTTGTGTAGCAATCTCTTTTCAAAAAACCCTAAAAGCCCTAACCTTCCTATAAGGGCAAAAATGGTAATTTCACCTCTGTGCCTAGCTTTGTGTAATTCTTGTTCAGTTGGATGTCTTGAAGTTTTGTTGTGTTGGCCAAAGTTCAAAAATCAAAATCAGATTTCAAATCCTTTTGCAAAACCCTGATTTCCAAACCCTGGATTTTTATCCCTCTTTTTGGTAATTCAAAATTATTCAAAATTTGAGGTTGGTCCAAAAAGCAAAGTTGTAGATCTGGCCAAGAGAAACAACTTTGGTATTTACAAATTTTCAAGTTTCTGTACAAAGTCTGAAGTAAATCCAAATCCATTCAAATTCCAGTTTTTGTCCCTTTTTCAGTTTTCAAAATTTATTCAAAAACTATTGAGTTTCAGAAAAAGGGTATATTAGCAAAGTTGTAGGTTTTGATAAAAGGAACAACTTTCATGTTTGCAGATTTCCAACTTTCAGTGTAAAATCAAAAGTAATTTTGAATTTATTCAAATCTCAAAAGTGTCCCCTTTTCTGATTTCAAATGTGGTTCGAAAACTGTTTGGATTTTGAAAATGTTCATATTGACAAAGTTGTAGATCTCATTTTTCTGAGCAACTTTGGTATTTTGAGTTTTTGTCGCACAGTTCAAATTTTGGGAGAAATTTGCAAAATACAAAAACTGGCCAAAAGTCAAACCCTAGCCCCTACACTGTTCTTCTTCCCCGTAGAGCCAGGGGGAGGGGGGGGGGCCCGGCCATGGCGCCGGCGCTGCGCCTGCAGCACATACGGCTGCTCCCCACGCGCCTCTGTCCTGCCCTAGCCGCTCCTTGGTCCCCTCCGCACCCGCACGCGAGCGCTGACTCCATCTCTCGGCCCCTACTGCTCCTGCTCGCCGCCGCCGCGTGGCCATTGCCGGCGCTGCCTGCGCCCGAGCCCCGGCTGCACGCCAGCGCCTCCGCCAGAGTGCAATCGAGTGCGCGTGCGCTCGCCGAGCTTATCCAGCCATCACCACGGTCTCTACCGGCCGCTATCCGCCTCTATAAAAGCCCCGCCGGTGCTCGAGCTCTCCCACTCAGCTCCGCCGCCGTCGCCACCTCACACCAGAGCTCCCAGCCCTCAACCAACTAGCCCAACAGCTCCGTCTTGAGCTCGTGAAGCTTCCCCGCTCTTCAATTTCGTCTCTACCGCCTCCTATCGCCCGGCGTAGCTCGCCGTTCCCATCTCCGGCAGAAACCCGGCGAGCTCGGGTTCGTGAAATACTCCCTCTCCGGTCACGGATACCTTCCCCTGACCCCTGTGTCAGCTTCCTTGGTTCCGTGCGACTCTGACCAGGCCCTTGCGGTCTCGTGTGTTGCGCAGGGTCGTCGGAGCGCCGCTCGCCGCCGAAAGAGCTCCACCGAACCACCGCCCCGCCGAGCCCTGTCTCCGACCGTGGTAAGCACTCGAAGCCCCCTCGGTCTCTGCCTTTTAACGGCGCAAAGCTCGAGCCAGGCCTCGGGCGCACGCGTTCACTGTGGCTCGAGCCAGGCCTCGAGCACACGTTTCCGTCTCGCCCGAGCCCAAGCCTCGAGCGGACAGACCCTCACCACTTCGCTCGAGCCAGGCCTCGAGCGGACTCGTGCACCCTCCGTTTCGTCGAGCTAGGCCTCGGACGAAACGTTTGTTTCCGTCTCGCCCGAGCCTCCGAGCCAGGCCTCGGACGAAGCAGTCGCTTCCGCCTCGCCCGAGCCCGTTTCACCCGAACCCGCTTCGCTCGAGCCAGGCCTCGGCGAACGCATGTCTTCCGATTCGCCCGAGCCTCCCGTTCGCCCGAGCCTTGCGAAGAAAGAGCACAGTGCCCTTTTCCTTTTTGGGAGTTGTGAATAGTGTTCTGTTTTCTCTTTTTTTGTGTGAATTAATCTGTTGTTCCTTAAATCTTGAGAAAAATATGGTATGCTCCTTGCTCTGTTTAGAATTTTATAAAAATATGAAACTTGACTTTTCTGCAAGAATTTAAAAATGTAAAATCCCTCTTTTAATTAATAAATGGATAGTTTCGGATTTTTAGAAAATTATTTATAACTCCAAAAATCATGAGACTAATTTTTGTGAGCTTCCCATGCCATGTTTAGTCTCTGGTGAAATTTTGAAGTCTTTTGGAACAAGTTGATTTTTGAGCATTTATCTTTAATTGTTAAATAGTGCCTTTGTTAATTAATGTCTGATTTTTTTTGAGCACCTTAATGACCTCCAAAAATTATGAAATTTGTTTTGCCATCTACCTACACCATAATGAACTTATGTGATTAATTTGGTAATTTTTGGAGCAACTTCATAAAATGACCTTTTTAAATAATTAAGGAAAATAGAAAGAGTGATTAGGGTTCATGTTGTATGCCCTGTTTTTTTTTTTGCATTGTTCATGCTAGCATACTCATGTGCATGCATCATTGCATTCGTATAGTCACCGAAGAAGGAGTCAAGGTCGAGGCAGCCGCCGACGAACCTGTCCCCGAGGCTACCCCGAACTCCGACAACTGCTCCGCCGCCTTCGAGCCTGCCCTCTTTGCTCTTCAAGGCAAGCCCCGGTGCATTTAACCCTTTCCTTGAATTTATAAAATGATTTCCTTAAATGCTTTTGAGTTAAATTATTGCATTAGGTTTATAGGAGTTGTGTGCTATCCTAATTGATGCACTATCCACCTTGACCACTGATACACCTGATACCTGCTTTTCAAAAGTATTTGAAAAATGCTTAGCAATGCTTATTGAATTAGACCTTGCAATAAAATGCCAATTTCAAAAGTGTGATCACTTAAAGAACTTTTATGGGAATTTGGTCTTACTCCCCGGCTGTTGGCTAGGTATCTGATCCGTACCTAGTCAATAGTGAGGAGAGGTTGTCCAAGCGTACGATGCCGTCATGTTGTAGTCCGGGACTCAACAGTTGACACCGACCGGGACAGGGTTGAAAAACTGACAGGACTATTACGCTTGGGTGAGATATAACCAAGGTGTAGTTCTGGCTGGAAAATCAGGGACCATCCGTATGGGGGCCTGCTGGTCAAGACTTGTAACTATTCACATACTACGGAAAGCTCTGGCTCCGAGAAATCCTTTATTGGACCGACAACCGCGCACTGGGAGTGGAGAGATGGCGGAAGTAGCATGTACCCACGTGGTCGTCGTACCTGGAAAGGAGTGGTGTACTGTACTTCCGGGTGGCGTAGGACCGGGCCCAATCTTGGAGGAATCGTGGTAGACGAGTTGGCATATGCAAGCTTGGGTGCTACATATGCAGTGTGGATAGGGATCCTCAGCTGAGTATTATTTATCCGGATTAACGTTGCTCCTCGGTTATGGAGACTTGGTCCACTGACTTTCAACGAAGAGTGGTTCTCAACTAGGAATGTTTTGAAATGTAAAATGAATCATGAACGATGAAGAATTGAGGAATACTGAATCTTTCAAAATAAAATAAGGTTTACAAAAATGCTTTTCTGCAAAATACTTGATCTTGCTTAAGCCTTACCTTGACTACCCTGAGCCTCTCATTCCTGAGTCTTCTCCCTTTTTCTTTAGTCGGGTAAGTCTTGTTGAGTACCCCAGTACTCAGGGTTTGTTACCCATGTTGCAGGTATGCCTGAGACCCCGATGTGTCTCGCACCCTGTTGCGTGACCTTCGTCCAGGAAGAGGCCAATGAGGCCGATGAGTAAATGTGCACCCTCGGGCTGGGTGTTACATGTATCTTTATGTTAATGTTTCCGCTACGTTGTCTACTTTGAATTTCCCGAACAATGGTTTGTAATAATCGTACTCCTTACCTCATTTGAAACCTCGGTTTGTAAAACTATTGTTATTTAAGTCTTCCGCTCTTTATTCCGATGTTATTTGTAAAAGTATGCAATGCTGTAACCGAATTGTGAGATGATCCTGCGGACATTGGGCATTGATGTAGCCCGGTGGCGAACAGGTCTTAATCACATGGAACATGGGTTCGGCTGTCAGAGGTTGACAGGGACACGTGGGCCATGGGATTAGGGTCGTTCCGTCACAGTCTCCTCGGGGGTCGGCTCTCGAGGAGGAGTCCTCTCCCTCCTAGGACGCCCGCGGGGGCGACCGGTCCTCGCCTGTGGAGCTGACGCCTCTACTAGGTCCTCGGGGTCCTCAGTAGCCCTCCGGTAGGCGGAGAACCCCTGCCGCTGTGACCGCCTTCCACCTGGCATTTTGTCGAGTGCCTGCAATTACAAAGATAAAACCAATTAGCATAAATAAACAGTGAGTACTTGGCATGAATTAGAAAGAGATATAATTACAAAATAATAATAATAACAATACAGTAAGTATTACATGAATTAGAAATTATCTCCACGATCGGCAGTGGCTCGTGGCACTCGTGTGTCGTCATCACTATCCATATTATCGTACTCTAATGCCTCGTTCTCGTCGTCATCACCCGCGTCAACTCCTAACTGGAACCGCTCAAGCATTCTTAAGTCCTTGGCATTCTGCACATCAACACCCTCGTCCTCATCAATCTCATTGTCTTCTTCCAAGTCCATCAGCGCAAGAATGTCAATGTCAAACCTCCCTTCTAGGCCCTCAGGTTGAAAGAACTATCCGCTATATGTGTTTGGGTCAAAGATGTAGTCATCATCGTTTGGGAGAGGCGCCTTGCCGCGTGGCGATACCAACTGCATGAGGTACCACCCCACAAGATTCTCAACTTCTTGGCACGCCCATGGGAGATAATAAACTTGGGTGGCCTGTTGAGCAACAATATAGACATCGTCTCCTTTATAGACGAAATCCTGTCGAATTTCAACTAGCCCAATCTCAGGGGCTCTTCTCGTGACATCAGGATCGAACCAATGGCATTTGAATACCACTGGATTAAGAGCTTTCGGACCCAGATAGGTGAGCTCGTATATTTCTTCGACCATGCCATAGTAGTCGCGCTCATCGGTGCCGGGCGTACGAACTCCTGTATTCGTGGTCTTTCGATTGGGCCGGCTCTGCTCGTAGCTTCTTGTGTGAAAGCGGTAGCCATTCACATCATAAACGGTGAATGACTTGACCCTGCGATCGAAGCCACTGGCGACCTGTTTCAACTCATCACTCATTTCCGCATCCGTGTGGGCCTGCACGTTGAGGGCGGATAGATCGTTATGTGAAATGAACCATGAAATGAAATACGAGAAAGTTAAGTTGGCCGGTACCTTCGTACTGAAACATGAAATGAAATCAGGGTCACCATTTTTGAGAAGATGGTCTTGTTCTTCAAGGGAAGGATCCCTTGAGCCTCTCCATTGTTCATTAATAAATTTTCTGAAAAAACAAGAGACAAGGGGGTCAGATCGATAGGTGGTTGATACTGACGGCGTATGTATCAAGCTCATTGAGAACTTACTGCACATAAGGAGTCACTTCATCAAGGTTCAACAACACATACATCGTGATTGTGCGCCACTCGTCATGCCGCAACATCTTGATCTTCGATGCGCTTGCTCTTCCGAGTTGCCCTTTGAAAAGGCTGAGACTCGATGAACTCTCGTCGATGTTGTAACGAGAGGGTGGATTGTGCACGCTAGGAAGATTGTCCTTATAGTATGTCGTTGTGAAGTTCGACACCTCCTCCAGAATGAATGTCTCTGCCACAAAAGCCTCTATTTTGGCTTTATTTCTACACTTTTTCCTCAGAATCTTTAGACATCTCTCGATTGGAAAGCACCAATGGAACTGCACGGGCCCCCCATTCGTGCTTCATATGGTAGGTGTAAAATTAGATGTTGCATCGGCAGGAAGAAGCCGGGGGGAAAGATCATCTCCAACTTGCATAGCAACACAGGTGCCACTTCCTCTAGGTTAGTAATCATGTCACGAGATAGCTCCTTGGCACAAAGCTGGCGAAAGAAATAGCTCAACTCTGCCAGCACACGCCACACATGCTCGGGGAGGTATCCCCGGGTCATCGCAGGAAGGAGCCGCTGAATCCATATGTGGTAGTCATGACTCTTCATCCCTAACACTCGCATAGTAGACAAGTTCACTCCTCTCCTCAGATTCGCCGCATAACCATCAGGGAACATTATCCCATTAATCCACTGCAGTACTTTCTTCCTATGGTCTCTTTTTAGTATGTAATCGGCCGAACCTCTCCTCCATTTCTTGCCGGCAGTAGGAGTCCTCATCACTAGATTTGGTCTATCACACATCTCTTGCATGTCCAGTCTAGCCTTAACGTTGTCCTTTGACTTTTCCGTGTCCATGAGTGTTGCAAAGAGTGCCTCGGCGATATTCTTTTCTGTGTGCATTACATTGATGTAATGCGGACAAAGAAGGTCTTTGAAATAGGGAAGCCTAGTCAAGCCAGATATATGAGTCCACATGTGTTCCTCTGCGTATCCAATGAAACGACCGTTGTCTTTATCAAATTGCAGAGCCTCTATCTCAGCACAGACCTCGGCACCACTCTTGACCTGAGGAATGGGGTTGGTGACTTGAACGCCTTTCCTAAAGTGCTTGATGTCAGCTCTGAATGGATGGTCAAGAGGCAAGAATTGACGATGTTGGTCGAACGAAGAATACTTGCCTCCCTTCTTCAACCAAGTGAACCTCATAGCTGCCTTGCATACTGGGCATGGGAACTTCCCGTGAACACACCACGCGCTAAATAAGCCATACGCTAGGAAGTCATGCATGGAGTACTGGTACCACACATGCATTTTGAAGTTCCTCTTGGTAGCTCGATCGTATGTCAGTACCGGATTTTCCCAAGCTTCCATCAGTTCATCCAACAAAGGCTCCATGAACACACCCATATTGTTCCCCGGGTGTCCAGGAATTATGAGCGACATGAATACGTTCTTCGGGTCAAACATGACGCCGGGGGAGATTGAGGGGGATCACGAACACAGGCCAACAAGTGTACGGGGCCGCCATCATTCCATACGGGTTGAACCCATCTGTTGCTAGTGCCACACGTACATTCCGAACCTCCTGTGCTTTGAGAGGATGCATGGCATCGAAGTGCTTCCATGCATCTCCATCTGATGGGTGTACCATTTTGTCAGCATTGTACCTTTTGCCATTCTTGTGCCAGGTCATCTGTTTCACGGACTCCTCTGTCATGTACAACCTTTGGATCCTCGGTATGAAAGGAAGGTACTGTAGGACCATCTCGGGGATATTAAGCTGTTCCTTCCTGCCATCACCATGATCTACCTCCACATACCTAGAGGCTTCGCACTCTGGACAGTGCGTTGCTTTCTCGTGATCTTTCCTGAATAGAACACACCCTTTTGGACAAGCATGGATCTGCTCATACGGCATCTTAAGTGCACAAAGAAGTTTTTGTGACTCGTACGTGTTCTTTGGCAGAACGTGACCCTCCGGCAGCAGGGTCCCCAATATTGTCAACATGCCATCGAAGGCGTCTCGACTCAGGCTATACTGTGACTTGAACCCCATTAGGCGTCCAATAGCATCCAGTTGTGAAACCTTTGTCTTCTCATGAAGGGGTTTCTGTGCCGAGGACATCATGTCGTAAAACGCCTTTGCAGTTTCCTCTGGCTCCTCCACCAACCCTTCACCAAATTGCGCCTCGGCGAAGTCTTCCATCATGTCTGCTACCCCGGCATCTTGTAACACCCTGATTTAATTTTTCCCCAATTTAATAAAAGGAATTAGAAATTAATTAGGTTGACTAGTTTATTAGAGGAGGAAAATAAAATTTATTTATCATCTTTCTGTTGCATTCATGCCATTGCATATTTTTATTGAGTGGAAAATAAATTTACTAAACCCGTATAGGGCGAATCGGATTTATACTATTTAGAAAACAAATAAAAGGTTTATGAAAAACTTTATAAAACCAAACCCCAAGTTTTATTTTTGAACCCTAGGGAAATTGTGTCTGAACTTTGTGAACTGTTTTGAATTCAAACTGTTTTAAAAAGGGATTTCAAATGAATTTAGAAAAGGCTTTGAAAATGGAACAAAAAGAAAGGAGAAAGGCAATTGGGCCTCATCTCACTTCCCCTCTCTTCCCACCCGGCCCAGCTTCTCCCTCACCCTCCCCCACTCTCACCTTCCTGGCGGCCCGACCCCCACCTCGCAGCGGCCCGCTCCACAATCCAGGTGCGCGCGCCGGCCCACTCCCACACTCCATCTGCGGCGGCCCACTTTTCCCTTCCCCTCTCCCCTCTCGGCCCGGAACACCGCAGCGGCCCAACTCCCTAACGCTGCAGCGCCACCCCGCCGTCATGCGCTCCCTCCCAGCGCACGTCGTTTTCTCTCTGCCGCATGGGCCCTAGGTGTCAGCGCTTCCCCAACCTCCCGCGCCGAAAACCCGCGCCGAACCTGAGCGCCATCTACGCGCAATCGAGCTGCCCTCACCCCTCCGTTCTTCTGGGGCTTGATCCGCAACAAACCCAGTACGCCGCCACCCTCCCATCTGTTTACAAAAAGCCGCAACCCCTCTCCACGCGCCAGACCCTTCTTTTCCCACCTCCGGCCAACACTCGCCATTACCGAGCGAACTGCCAAGCTCCACCGCATCAACTCGACTACTTGTCCTCCCCTCCGGCCTCGCAACGGCATCACGACCTCGCCCAGCGGCTCCGACGCTCGACAGGCGGCCGCGCCGCGACTTCATCACGCACGCAGGAGCCCCGTCCGCAACGCACGCCGCCGGGGTTGTCATCTTCCCTCCCCAGGCTCGCCCGACGACGGAAACACCTCCCTCGGCTTTGCGGTGAGCTCACCAACTCCTCCGCTCTCTTCCCCACCCGTTTTCCCGTGATCCTTAGTGACTCGTGGATCCCGACAAGTCCACCAGAACTCGCGGCAATGGCGCCGCCGCGGCCCATCCTTCCTCGACCCCGGACCCGCGACCAGAACGCCACCAAGGCTTAGCGATGAACCCCACCACCCTTCCATACTCTAGCTGAGACATCTACCGCACTTTAGGCCATCCCGAGTGAGCTCGGAGAGCCACCCATGGCGCTCCGCCGTGAGTCGTGCGCACCGGCCACCGCGTTTACGCCCTGAAGCCCTTGGCGCTGGCGGATCGCGAGCCAACGGCTCTGATTAGAAGAGACCGCCGAACCGGTATACACCGGCCATGGGCTCGGTCCACCATGAACCCGCCCGCAGTCCACAGCCACGCGGTCCCCGTGCCACCTCACGTCGTTCCCGCCTGCGTGGCACGTCAAGGCCAGTGGCGCTGCGCCACGTGGCGCCGCGTGGATGCCACGCCGGCCGCTTTGCAGTGGCTGCGCGATTTTGCAGTCTAGCCCTCGCATTTTTTCCGCAATCAACCCGCGCTACTAGCGCACTATTCTCCGAGTCTTGTTTTTCTTTCAGTACAACCCCTACAAATCTACCAAAATGACGCCCGGTCCAGCCGGCTGTTAATTTCAGATTTTGATTTATTTAAAAATGCAAAATGAGTTCCAATTATTTACAGTTTTGCCATCCAACTTCAAATGCTTATAACTTTTTCGTTTTAACTCCGTTTTGACCCATTCAACTTGCGTTAGATTCATAATTTCGTTCTCTACGCAGTAGATCTATTAGTTTACTGTTTTATTACTGTTTGTTGTACTGTTATTCATTTCGCTTTGTATGTGCCATGTATGTTGATTGGGCCAGAGAGTGCGGAGTACGAGGACGCTCCAGACCATCCTTCCGACCCAGTTGATTCGACCCAGTCCGAAGGCAAGTGTTCTTGAACATTTTGCACCTACACTTTATTTTACTTTTGGTACTAGAGTAGATTAGATCCAGTAGATGCATGCAAATGTCAAATTTGAATCCTACACTATGGTTTACTAGATCTTGCTCTATTATCCTTGTCGCTTGTTTGGGATGTTTTGGGTAGGTGTCTTGCTTAGCCCTGCAGTCATGGTTGGGATGAGAGTTAAATGTTTATAATCTTGATTAATGAACTATGGAACGAATGTGAACATGGTAACTTTTGTAGAAACATGGTTTAGGTAAATCCGGCAGGATGGAACCGTATTGGTGGTTTTGTGCCGTGGGACTCGGCAGCTGCTTTTGGTTTTTGGTTCGGGGCTCGTGCTAGACATATCCTGCCTGGATCCCTAGGACCCGGTTCTCAGAGCATGTAACCCGGCTTGACAGCGCAACCATGAGATCTGGACGGGCTGGACCTGGCTAATTAATTAGTATCCTCTAAGTTATGCTACACGGGGTTTGTTTAGTGGCTCAAGAGGGGTCCCTTGGGGTCTTTGACTTATGGACAGGGGAGAAACCTTAGAGTACGTGTAACACAGACTTGGAGGGACTTTGTAAAGGCCTTGCAGTGCAACCTGCTATGCACCTTGGCAGTGTTTAGCGTGACGGGACCTGCACGACTCATGGGTAACGATGTGCAACCTCTGCAGAGTGTAAAACTGATATATCAGCCGTGCTCACGGTCACGAGCGGCTTGGACTTCTTTGAGATTAGTTGGTTACTGGTTACTGTTTCGGGTCATCTGATGGACTTCAGGTGCGGTTGCCTGATGGACTTCAGGTGTGGGTACTTGGTGCGACTCCAAGTGCGGTTGCTTGGTGTGACTCCAAGTGTTGGTCTTGCTCGGTGCGACTCCGAGTGTTGTTACTTTACTACAGAGTCTGTCTATAACCTAGTAAATAGGTGCATAGGATTAATAGGATTAATAGGATGTGTCGCTTTAGGCGCTTGAGTCAAACAGAGTCAGCCTACCTTTGTTAATAGCCTCATAAGCATATATTTCCTACACTTGCGGAGTACATTTCGATGTACTCACCCTCCTCTTTGTTCCCCTGCTACCCCACCCAGACGCCGGCGATTACGGAGACGCTGGTGGCTACGTTCACGAGGAGCCGGAGTATCCAGAGGACGGTGGCTTCGACCCTGACGACCTGTACTAGGATGGCGCTACCCCCGGACGACCTTCCTGTGGAGATGGAGTCCAGACTTCCGCGACTACTTCAGAGTCTTCATTAGAGTTAGATGTCGAGAGAGTCTGTACTTTTTCTTTCAGACCCGAGGGTCATTTATGTAATAATATTCGATATATTAATAAAAGCATTGTTTTGATATTTACTATGACGTGGATATATGTATGAAAATTGATCCTGGCATACATATATTGTGCTCCAATTTTGTTCTTAAAATTGGGGTGTCACAGAGTGGTATCAGAGCCGTGTTGACCGTAGGACGCTACCCTAGTCAGTCGTCGAGTTTACAAAACTATTTTAAAAGCCCCATCTCTTTTCTCACTTCTGTAGACCCTTTCTCTGCTGAAAATTCAAACTTTGTTTCAAAGTAGGTCCTCCAATAGTAGGATGCCCACCATAATTGTTTGAACTCGTAGCACGTTGATTGATATGTACTTGTGCACATGTTTTGATTTGGTTCTTTGTAATGATTGTTGGTGTGTTGCGACCGTCAGGTTGCAGCAACATCATTTGTTTAAAATGTTTTACTAACCAAATTAATTAACCAAATCAGGGTTGCTATATATCTATCTATCATATCTCACTCTTACTCCTGGAAAATGTAACAGATGGTTGACACCAGGAGCAGCGCGGGTAACGCCGGTCACGCTGGCGGGAGCGGAGCAGGTGGCAACCAGCCGCCTCATCCTCATCCACCTCCACCTCCGCCTCCGTACGACCCGCTCCAGATGGCCCAGGTGCAGAACCAGATGATGCAGAACATGGCCCAGATCATGCAGCACATGCAGCAGATGGCGCAGGCTGCTCAGGGTGCTCAGGGTGCAGGAGTCGCACAGCCACCCCGACCGGATGACACCCTCAGGAGCTTCATGACGACGCGCCCTCCAGTGTTCCACCACGCCATAGAGCCAATGGATGCAGATGATTGGCTCGAGACGATTACAGGCAAGTTGCAGCTTGCCCATGTCGGGGACCTTGATAAGGCCCTCTACGCCTCGCACCAGCTTCAGGGCCCGGCGAAGAACTGGTGGACAGCGTACACCACAGCTCATGCGGACGCCGACTCGATCACTTGGGAGGAGTTCCGCAGGGCATTCCGCGACCAGTACGTCCCTTTCGGCGAGATCAGGGTGAAGCGCCGCGAGTTCCAGGATCTCAGGCAGGGCGTGATGACAGTGCGTGAGTATCTCACGCGGTTCAGCCAGCTGTCCCGTTACGCCCCAGATGACGTGGACACAGATGATAAGAAGCAGGAGTGCTTCAGGCAAGATCTCTGTCATTCTTTCATATTAAATATAATCCTCATATACTCTTGTTCATTCCTTCGTTACCTGATAAATAATAAAATTGTTATCTGCTTCAGGCATGGGCTTAATCCAGGACTCCGCTATGCCCTAGCTTCAAATGAGTATTCCTCATTTCAGAAGCTGGTTGACCGTGCCTTCGCAGTGGAGAAGGAACGGAAGGACCTCGATGCCGATCGCAAGAGGAAGATGACGTTCCAGGGACAGTCCTCCGGCAGCTCTACTCGTCCCCGCTACGCTCCACCTGCCTCAGCTTCTAGGCAGATTCCCCAGCAGCAGCAGTACCGCCCGCCCCAGTCCCGGCAGCCCGCTCCCCAGTACAGGCATCCAGCTCCGCAGTATCAGGCTCCACCTCAGCAGCAGCAGCAGCAGCAGCCTCGCCAGGCTCAGGCACCTCGCCAGGGTCTTCCAGCTCCGCAGCAGCCCCGTCCAACACAGGGGGCAGGTCAGATTGGCCCGTGCTACAAGTGCAACCAGATGGGACACTTCGCCAACAAGTGTCCGTTGAGGCAGCCAGCTCCACCGCAGTCTCGTCCTGCAGGCCAGTCCCAGAGCTACACTCGTGGTCGTGTGAACCACGTGACGGCAGAGTCTGCTCAGACGGCACCAGATGTGGTGTTTGGTACGTTCCTTGTTGACTCTCACCCAGTTACAGTCTTGTTTGATTCTGGAGCATCTCATTCGTTCATATCAGCACCCTGCGCATCTAAATATAATATGAATAGAGTGTTGATGAAAAAGCATCTGCTAGTGAACTCTCCTGGAGGAGAACTGATATCGAGGCATGTGTGCCCGAATGTGAGCTTAACCATAAGGGGGGTAGTCTTTCCCACCTCTCTTATTGTTCTGGATTCCCAAGGTATTGATGTCATTCTGGGAATGGATTGGCTACGCAAGTACCAGGGAGTCATTGATTGTGCTCAGAGGCTCATCACAGTGAAGCATCCAGATGGCACGGAGATTGTGTATCGAGCACCGACAAAGATGATTGAAGAAGCCAGAGCATATGAGGCTGTCGTGGTACCTGATATCCGAGTTGTCAAGGAGTTCCCAGATGTCTTCCAGAAGGTGCCAGGTATGCCACCTGATCGTGAGATTGAGTTCTCTATTGATTTAGTTCCTGGCACTGCACCTATATACAGGCGACCATATAGAATGGATGCCGAAAAGCTAGCTGAGCTGAAGACGCAGATCCAAGAGCAGTTAGAGAAGGGGCATATTCGTCCTAGTACATCCCCATGGGGAGCCCCTGTGATCTTTGTTCCAAAGAAGGATGGAGGCCTACGTATGTGCGTTGATTACCGCGCATTGAATGAAGCTACCATCAAGAACAAGTACCCGATTCCTCGCATTGATGATCTGTTTGATCAGTTGAAGGGTGCTCATGTGTTCTCGAAGATTGACCTGCAAACAGGCTATAACCAGCTGAAGATTCGTGAAGCTGATATTCCGAAGACGGCATTCGTAACTCGATATGGGCTATATGAGTACACAGTGATGTCCTTCGGCTTGACTAATGCCCCAGCTTTCTTCATGTATCTGATGAACAAGGTCTTTATGGAGTTTTTAGATCTGTTCGTCGTGGTGTTCCTTGATGATATCCTGATATTCTCGAAGACTGAAGAAGAACATGAGAAGCATCTGAGGTTAGTGTTGCAGAAGCTCAGAGAGCATCGGTTGTATGCAAAGCTGAGCAAATGTGAGTTCTGGTTGAGGAAGGTTGCATATTTGGGGCATATCCTCTCAGAGGGTGGTGTATCAGTGGATCCAGGCAAGGTCCAAGATATATTGGACTGGAAGGTACCTGAGAGCGTTACTGAGATTCGAAGTTTCCTCGGTATGGCAGGATATTATCGCAGATTCATTGAGGGATTCTCCAAGATCGTGAAGCCGATGACGAGATTGACTGAGAAGGGTGCCAAGTTTGTATGGTCCCCTGAATGCCAGACTGGTTTCGAGGAGCTGAAAGCGAGATTGACCTCTGCTCCTATTCTTGTCATGCCAGATGTTCAGAAGAACTTCACTGTGTATTGTGATGCTTCGCGACAGGGTCTGGGATGTGTGCTTATGCAGGAAGGTCGGGTGATTGCTTATGCCTCGAGACAGCTCAGGAAGCATGAGCTGAACTATCCTACACATGATCTAGAGTTGGCAGCTGTTGTTCATGCTCTAAAGATCTGGAGGCACTATCTGATGGGCAAGAAGACGGAGATATACACTGATCATAAGAGCTTGAAGTACATCTTCACCCAGCCAGATCTGAACCTCCGCCAACGAAGATGGCTAGAGTTGATCAAAGATTATGATCTGAGTATCAACTATCATCCGGGCAAGGCGAATGTTGTTGCAGATGCCTTGAGTAGGAAGGTCTACTGCAATGTGCTTGAGATCAAGGAGCAGCAGCCCGAGTTGCATGAGGAGTTTGAGAAGCTCAACTTGGGTATTCTTGGTCATACTGATGCAGTGGCCTTGGAGGTTGATTCGACCTTGGAGCGTGATATCCGAGCAGGGCAGCTCACTGATGAGTACTTGCTAGAGATCAGACAGTTGATCAAGGAAGACAAAGCCCCTGGATTCACGGAGGATGATCAGGGTGTTTTGTGGTTCAGAGGCAGGATCTGTGTTCCCGATGTAAAGGCTATCAAGGAGTTGATTCTGAGGGAAGTTCATGATTCAGCCTACTCTCTCCATCCAGGCAGTACCAAGATGTACCAGGATTTGAAGCAGTATTACTGGTGGTATGGGATGAAGAGAGATGTAGCAGAGTATGTGGCCTTGTGTGACACATGTCAGAGGGTTAAGGCCCAACATCAGAGACCAGCTGGTTTGCTACAGCCCCTGCAGATTCCAGAGTGGAAATGGGAACAGATCAGCATGGATTTTATTACTGGTTTGCCTAGGACACAGTCTGGATATGACTCTATATGGGTCATAGTTGATCGTTTGACCAAGGTGGCTCACTTCATTCCGGTCAAGGAGACATATCAGGGTCCGAAGCTGGCAGAGCTGTATATGTCCCGCATTGTATGCTTGCATGGGGTGCCGAAGATCATAGTATCTGACAGAGGTACATAGTTCACATCCAGATTCTGGAAGCGGTTACATGAGTCTATGGACACCCGCCTCAGTTTCAGTTCAGCTTATCATCCTCAGACTGATGGTCAGACAGAAAGGGTGAATCAGATTCTTGAGGACATGTTGAGAGCCAGTGCACTCCAGAATAGCCAGAGTTGGGATGTGAGTCTGCCATATGCCGAGTTTTCATATAACAACAGCTATCAGGCCAGTCTGAAGATGTCACCGTTTGAGGCACTATATGGCAGGAAGTGCAGAACACCTCTGTTCTGGAATCAGGTTGGAGAAAGGAAAGTCTTTGGCCCTGAGTCTATAGAGGAAGCTGAAGAACAGGTCAGACAGATCCGAAGCAACCTGAAGACAGCTCAGTCTAGACAGAAGAGTTATGCAGATGTCAGACGACGAGAGCTGGAGTTCCAGATTGGGGACTATGTCTATCTGAAGGTGTCACCCTTCAGATGTCTTCGGAGGTTTAATGTCAAAGGGAAGCTATCTCCGAGATTCATTGGCCCTTTCAAGGTGATTGACAAGAAAGGTGCAGTTGCTTATCAGCTGGAGTTGCCTGCACGGCTGGCAGGTATCCATAATGTGTTCCATGTTTCCCAGCTGAAGAGATGTCTCCGAGTTCCAGAGGAGCAGTTGCCACTTGAGGAGCTTGATCTGCGGGATGATCTGACTTTCTCCGAGCCGATCAAGATTCTGGACACGATGGAACGAGGCACCCGCAACAAGAGAATTAAAATCTGCAAGGTGCAATGGAAGCATTACTCCGAAGAGGAAGCCACATGGGAGAAGGAAGATGATCTTCGGGCAGATTTTCCTCATCTCTTCGCCGACTCTTCCTAATCTCGAGGACGAGATTCTTCTAAGGGGGGTAGGTTTGTAACACCCTGATTTAATTTTTCCCCAATTTAATAAAAGGAATTAGAAATTAATTAGGTTGACTAGTTTATTAGAGGAGGAAAATAAAATTTATTTATCATCTTTCTGTTGCATTCATGCCATTGCATATTTTTATTGAGTGGAAAATAAATTTACTAAACCCGTATAGGGCGAATCGGATTTATACTATTTAGAAAACAAATAAAAGGTTTATGAAAAACTTTATAAAACCAAACCCCAAGTTTTATTTTTGAACCCTAGGGAAATTGTGTCTGAACTTTGTGAACTGTTTTGAATTCAAACTGTTTTAAAAAGGGATTTCAAATGAATTTAGAAAAGGCTTTGAAAATGGAACAAAAAGAAAGGAGAAAGGCAATTGGGCCTCATCTCACTTCCCCTCTCTTCCCACCCGGCCCAGCTTCTCCCTCACCCTCCCCCACTCTCACCTTCCTGGCGGCCCGACCCCCACCTCGCAGCGGCCCGCTCCACAATCCAGGTGCGCGCGCCGGCCCACTCCCACACTCCATCTGCGGCGGCCCACTTTTCCCTTCCCCTCTCCCCTCTCGGCCCGGAACACCGCAGCGGCCCAACTCCCTAACGCTGCAGCGCCACCCCGCCGTCATGCGCTCCCTCCCAGCGCACGTCGTTTTCTCTCTGCCGCATGGGCCCTAGGTGTCAGCGCTTCCCCAACCTCCCGCGCCGAAAACCCGCGCCGAACCTGAGCGCCATCTACGCGCAATCGAGCTGCCCTCACCCCTCCGTTCTTCTGGGGCTTGATCCGCAACAAACCCAGTACGCCGCCACCCTCCCATCTGTTTACAAAAAGCCGCAACCCCTCTCCACGCGCCAGACCCTTCTTTTCCCACCTCCGGCCAACACTCGCCATTACCGAGCGAACTGCCAAGCTCCACCGCATCAACTCGACTACTTGTCCTCCCCTCCGGCCTCGCAACGGCATCACGACCTCGCCCAGCGGCTCCGACGCTCGACAGGCGGCCGCGCCGCGACTTCATCACGCACGCAGGAGCCCCGTCCGCAACGCACGCCGCCGGGGTTGTCATCTTCCCTCCCCAGGCTCGCCCGACGACGGAAACACCTCCCTCGGCTTTGCGGTGAGCTCACCAACTCCTCCGCTCTCTTCCCCACCCGTTTTCCCGTGATCCTTAGTGACTCGTGGATCCCGACAAGTCCACCAGAACTCGCGGCAATGGCGCCGCCGCGGCCCATCCTTCCTCGACCCCGGACCCGCGACCAGAACGCCACCAAGGCTTAGCGATGAACCCCACCACCCTTCCATACTCTAGCTGAGACATCTACCGCACTTTAGGCCATCCCGAGTGAGCTCGGAGAGCCACCCATGGCGCTCCGCCGTGAGTCGTGCGCACCGGCCGCCGCGTTTACGCCCTGAAGCCCTTGGCGCTGGCGGATCGCGAGCCAACGGCTCTGATTAGAAGAGACCGCCGAACCGGTATACACCGGCCATGGGCTCGGTCCACCATGAACCCGCCCGCAGTCCACAGCCACGCGGTCCCCGTGCCACCTCACGTCGTTCCCGCCTGCGTGGCACGTCAAGGCCAGTGGCGCTGCGCCACGTGGCGCCGCGTGGATGCCACGCCGGCCGCTTTGCAGTGGCTGCGCGATTTTGCAGTCTAGCCCTCGCATTTTTTCCGCAATCAACCCGCGCTACTAGCGCACTATTCTCCGAGTCTTGTTTTTCTTTCAGTACAACCCCTACAAATCTACCAAAATGACGCCCGGTCCAGCCGGCTGTTAATTTCAGATTTTGATTTATTTAAAAATGCAAAATGAGTTCCAATTATTTACAGTTTTGCCATCCAACTTCAAATGCTTATAACTTTTTCGTTTTAACTCCGTTTTGACCCATTCAACTTGCGTTAGATTCATAATTTCGTTCTCTACGCAGTAGATCTATTAGTTTACTGTTTTATTACTGTTTGTTGTACTGTTATTCATTTCGCTTTGTATGTGCCATGTATGTTGATTGGGCCAGAGAGTGCGGAGTACGAGGACGCTCCAGACCATCCTTCCGACCCAGTTGATTCGACCCAGTCCGAAGGCAAGTGTTCTTGAACATTTTGCACCTACACTTTATTTTACTTTTGGTACTAGAGTAGATTAGATCCAGTAGATGCATGCAAATGTCAAATTTGAATCCTACACTATGGTTTACTAGATCTTGCTCTATTATCCTTGTCGCTTGTTTGGGATGTTTTGGGTAGGTGTCTTGCTTAGCCCTGCAGTCATGGTTGGGATGAGAGTTAAATGTTTATAATCTTGATTAATGAACTATGGAACGAATGTGAACATGGTAACTTTTGTAGAAACATGGTTTAGGTAAATCCGGCAGGATGGAACCGTATTGGTGGTTTTGTGCCGTGGGACTCGGCAGCTGCTTTTGGTTTTTGGTTCGGGGCTCGTGCTAGACATATCCTGCCTGGATCCCTAGGACCCGGTTCTCAGAGCATGTAACCCGGCTTGACAGCGCAACCATGAGATCTGGACGGGCTGGACCTGGCTAATTAATTAGTATCCTCTAAGTTATGCTACACGGGGTTTGTTTAGTGGCTCAAGAGGGGTCCCTTGGGGTCTTTGACTTATGGACAGGGGAGAAACCTTAGAGTACGTGTAACACAGACTTGGAGGGACTTTGTAAAGGCCTTGCAGTGCAACCTGCTATGCACCTTGGCAGTGTTTAGCGTGACGGGACCTGCACGACTCATGGGTAACGATGTGCAACCTCTGTAGAGTGTAAAACTGATATATCAGCCGTGCTCACGGTCACGAGCGGCTTGGACTTCTTTGAGATTAGTTGGTTACTGGTTACTGTTTCGGGTCATCTGATGGACTTCAGGTGCGGTTGCCTGATGGACTTCAGGTGTGGGTACTTGGTGCGACTCCAAGTGCGGTTGCTTGGTGTGACTCCAAGTGTTGGTCTTGCTCGGTGCGACTCCGAGTGTTGTTACTTTACTACAGAGTCTGTCTATAACCTAGTAAATAGGTGCATAGGATTAATAGGATTAATAGGATGTGTCGCTTTAGGCGCTTGAGTCAAACAGAGTCAGCCTACCTTTGTTAATAGCCTCATAAGCATATATTTCCTACACTTGCGGAGTACATTTCGATGTACTCACCCTCCTCTTTGTTCCCCTGCTACCCCACCCAGACGCCGGCGATTACGGAGACGCTGGTGGCTACGTTCACGAGGAGCCGGAGTATCCAGAGGACGGTGGCTTCGACCCTGACGACCTGTACTAGGATGGCGCTACCCCCGGACGACCTTCCTGTGGAGATGGAGTCCAGACTTCCGCGACTACTTCAGAGTCTTCATTAGAGTTAGATGTCGAGAGAGTCTGTACTTTTTCTTTCAGACCCGAGGGTCATTTATGTAATAATATTCGATATATTAATAAAAGCATTGTTTTGATATTTACTATGACGTGGATATATGTATGAAAATTGATCCTGGCATACATATATTGTGCTCCAATTTTGTTCTTAAAATTGGGGTGTCACACATCTCCATCATACTCCTCGAGGCGTTGTCTCACCACTTCCTCTCTAATCCGATCAGTTTCACCATGGTGGACCCAACAGGTATAGTTTTCAACGAATCCGTACTTGTAAAGATCTTCCCCCACTGCCTTCTTATGTTTTCTTTTGTTGTTCCCACATCTACTGCAGGGGCACGACATCCGACTAGACCCTTTAGCAGCCGCACCAAATGCATGCTCCAGGAAAGCACTGGTCTTAGTAACCCATTTGGTGCTCCTACTTGTGTGGCCTGTGTACATCCAGTCACGATTATCCATTCTTTGGCATATACATATGTAAGCGAGTAATAAAACCAACAATTGTATCTACACAGGGTTCCTACCATGTAATAGGTGAAGGATAGGTCCTAATCCCACCCTCGGATGCGTAGCTGGGTTAGTTTCCATGCTCTACTCCTATCCGAGACGAAATTTCAGCAGCACCTCCCCGTTGTTCTCCCGATACACGTCCCGCTAGGGAGAGGGTGTATCCGGAGAACAACGGAGAGGTGGTGCCGAAACTCCGAGTCGGATAGGAGCACAACATGGAAAATAACCCAGCTACGCTTCCGCGGGCTGTCAAAAAACATGGACAATCCGAAAGAGATACAGTCGTAGATATGCAAAGGTCTGCATATCTCCAACTGTAACTCTTTCGAACGGGAGACTTCTAACTAGGTTACGCTTACCAAAGACCAGATACCTAGGGATACAGATAGAGTGGTTATACCTAAGGTGCCGGTGAAGTCAGGGTAGCAGGGCGGTGGTGAGTCGAGGCAGTGGCGAGACGACGCAGTGCAGGCAGACCCGCAACGCCGACGAAGACGATCGGGGTCGCCGAGTCCATCCCACGGGTCCTCCTTCTAAAAAAGGAGAAAATTGGTTAGTCCCGACCAAAAATTTTGGCAGCACCTCCCCTGCACGGGGAGGTACCCATAACCTGCACAAAATGTCGGCACGAAGGCCAACAACCACATATATCTTCACATAAATCATGTACTTAACTACTAACTCACTACTTACTACTACTAAGAACTTACTACTACTACTAACTACTTACTACTACTAACTACTTACTAATTACTACTACTACTCATAACTACTAACTACTAGTGCTAACTACTAGCTTACAAGTAACTAACTACTAACAAACCACAACTACTAACTTACTACAATCTAACTACTAACATACTAACTTACTACTAACCTTGCCGGCGATGAACGATGACGGCGACAACGGCAAGACGACGACAGCGAGAAGACGACAACGGGCGGGGGCTGCTCTTCTTCCTCCTCTCCTCCTCCTCCTCTCCTCCTCCTCCTCCTCCTCCTCCTCTCCAACGGGCGGGGCCGGGCCCCCACCGGCGGGCGATGGGCGCCGGGGCCGGCGCCGGCGGGCGGGGCGCGGCCGGCGAGGAGGGGCGGGGGCGGGGCGCGGCCGGCGAGGAGGGGCGGGGCGGGGCGCGGCTGGCGGGGGCGGGGCGGGGCGCTGGCGCGGCCGGGGGCGGGGCGCGACGCGGCGGGGCGGAGGCGGCGGGCGCAGCGCTAGCGGTGGGCTCGGCGCGGGGCGGGGGCGGCGGCGGGCGGGCCGGCGGCCGGAGGCGGGGCGCGGGCGCGCGGCCGGCGGCATTGCGGGCGCGGCCGGCGGGGAGGCGGTCGGCGGGTGGAGAGTGTGGGTGTGTGTGAGTGTGAGTGTGAGTGTGGAAACGGGCCGGTTTTGTTTTTTTTATTTTTCGAACGGCTTCGCCGAGTGCCAGATCGGCGGCACTTGGCGAAGATTCCGTCTTTACCGAGTGCCACCGATCCGACACTCGGCGAAGAATTTTTTTTTAAAAAAGACAAGCACAGACAGACACGTGGGCGGTTCTTCGCCGAGTGCCATCCACGTCAGCACTCGGCAAAGCTCGGGGCCACGTGGGCGGTGCTTTGCCGAGTGCCACGTGGCGGCACTCGGCGAAGATCACCTCTTCGCCGAGTGCCGGCCACGTGGCACTCGGCAAAGTAATTTTTTTTGGTTTTGGACACCAAATTTTTTGTGGATCATCCCCACACTACCATGGCCAACATGTTGAAATTTCACACTTTTTCAAAGCATTTTGTTATTTTTTATGTCTTTATTGCATTTTCTTGAATTTTCTCGCCGGACGCAAGTTTGAACAACACGTTGTCACGTACGACACTCACAAACCTCCACATCTCAACATGTGATCACATGTGAGAGGAGGTTGAGATGTGGAGGTTTGTGAGCGTCGTACGTGACAACGTGCTCTAAATTTTCTCAAATTTTTTTCTCGGTATACGCATATGATGTTAGAACATCTCGCCAAGTTTTGCGATTTTCGGAAGTCATTTGAATTTTTTATGATTAAAAAACCACCCACACATAATTTGGAGGCGTTGCCCCGTGAGCACATTGATCGAAACCTAGGGCCAGTTTTGGGATTTGGCCTCGACATACACTCAAGAACAACAATAATAATTTTCAAATCATTGAAATCCATTATTCGATGCACCCGCTGTTCAAACTTGCGTCCGACGGGAAAATTCAAGAAAATGCAATAAAGACATAAAATATAACAAAATGCTTTGAAAAAGTGTGAAATTTCAACATGTTGGTCATGGTAGTGTGGGGATGATCCACAAAAAATTTGGTGTCCAAAACCAAAAAAAATTACTTTGCCGAGTGTCACGTGGCCGGCACTCGGCGAAGAGGTGATCTTCGCCGAGTGCCGCCACGTGGCACTCGGCAAAGCACTGCCCACGTGGCCCCGAGCTTTGCCGAGTGCTGACGTGGACGGCACTCGGCGAAGATTCCATCTTCGCCGAGTGCCAGACGGCGGGCACTCGGCGAAGAAAACGACCCTGGATGCCGTCTGGGTAGCGACGCTTTGCCGAGTGCTCACCTTTGCCAAGTGTGAGACACTCGGCAAAGAGATGCCTTTGCCGAGTGCTTTTCATTGCCGAGTGTCGGGCACTCGGCATAGCCGCCTTTGCCTTGTGCTTGGGCTTTGCCGAATGCCATATGTGGGGCACTCGGCAAAGAGGCTCTTTGTCGAGTGCCCGAGATTTGGCACTCGACAAAGCTCCAGGCACTCGGCAAAGCTTGAGTTTCCTGTAGTGATAGTTGGGGCTTTGACGAATGACGACAACAATGTGGTAGCTTGTATGAGCCCAAGTGGCTTGTCACTCTCCCTCTCCCTCGATCCTTGTTGTCGTCAACAGTAGTAGTCACTAGAACGATTTGGTAACAAGGTCTTGTTTAGTTTATCGGTGAAACGTGTTTGATGTCACATTGGATGTTCTGATACTAATTTAGTTTATTAAAAATAAACTATAAGAAAACAAATTACATATTCCGTCATCAGCACATTTTTGTTGTAGCACAATATTTTCAAATTATGGACTAATTAGACTTAAAAAATCGTCTCGTAAAGTTATCGTAATCTGTATAATTAGTTATTTTTTAGTCTACATTTGATCCTTCATACATCTGTCCAAACATTCAATTGATGAGTGAAATGTTTTTGATAGAAACTAAACAAGACCTAAGTAATAAAATAGATCCCTCCCATCTTTCCTCCCAGTCCATGGCTTAAACTGGAGCATTGACATTTCCTTATATCCTTGCTATTTTTGTGCCACCATCATTTGCTTGACTTATAGACCATTTTGGCACAATTCAGCTTCACTGATATTTTTTTTTTTGCAAAATAGCTTCGTAAACAACTTTTTAGGTGAAGCTAAACTATTTTGGGAAAATTGTTTTAGCAAAACAGTTTCACCGATAACTTTATGTATGATGTAGAGAAGGAAATGAGGGAGACAGTTGTGAAAAGTTACTTGTTTTAGCTTTATCCCAACTTATCCACTTGTAAAAGGAGGAAAAATAGTTTCACCTATGAAACTATTTTGAAAAAAAGGTATTTAACAAAAATAGCTCGTGAAGCTATTGGTGAAGCTATAGCAAATAGGATCATAGTATGGTGTGGATTCATGTTGGAGTATCACTGCTAGAGAACAAGCCTTTGGACGATCTATCAACTGAGATTTAGTCTCGGCAAAAAATTGTGTCCGGGACTAAAGACCTTTAGTCTCGGTTGGTAACACCAACCGGGGCTAAAGGTGAATCTTTAGTCCCGGTTGGTATTACCAACCCGGACTAAAGGTCCTGAACCTTTAGTCCCAGTTGGTAATACCAACCATGACTAAAGGGTGTCACCCTTTAGTCCCGGTTGGTGTTACCAACCGGGGCTAAAGGTCCTTCACGAGTGGATTCAAAAGGAAAACGTACAGAACTGTATCACGCGGGTTGTGTAGCTCAGTAGGTAGGTCAGTTGTGTGGGGGCGAGAGGTGCTGATTTCGAATCTCACAGATGCACATTTATTTTTTTCTCGTGAAAGACTTTAACCCCGGTTAGGAACACCTGGGGCTAAAGGTGGGGACCTATAGTCCCGGATTGGTAGCCCCGGTTGAGAAAACCGGGGCTGAAAGCCCTTCCCAACCGGGGTTAAAGGTTGTTTCTGCAGTAGTGTATGTATGTCTACCCCGTACCATTGGATGAGGAGGAGCGCCTCACTCCACCGGCTTAATGTGTTCTCCGCTTGTGGGGGACCACATGGATTAATTCACGTACCTTAGCCAAGATGTTCTCTGCTCTATCAACTTAACACAAGAAAATTAACACTCATGGTCCATGGGAAACATACAATTCAACACAACATATATGGCATGTCTAAATATACAAGAACATTTCTACAAAAATATCTAGAAATAAGACCAAACTAATCCATGCTTTAATTTTCCTCTACATACTTAGCTGCCAACTAGCAACCATGATATTTAAAACCATATTTAAACCAATTGAACAAAATATTCTGCCTCCCGACCGTTCCCCTACTTAGCATCATATACTATGTTTATCCATTTTTTCATTATGCACAAACGACATCTAAGGGCATATGATATACACATCTTATCATGGTAGATCAGCTGCGCCAACTTCTAATCACCACGGTCCATGGTCATAAGAACATGCTAATTAATCTAATTTAAGCGTGGGATTTAAGATTAGACATAGAATTAGAAGACTGACATAACATGAACCATATAAACTTGTAAAGGGTTTTGTTATGGTGCATCCAAATAACTGTGAGCCGTTCATTTAATTAGTTCCTATGGCTAAAATCATGTACTCCCTCCGTCCCAAATTATAAGGCGTTCCAAGAATCTTGGAGATCAACTTTGACCAAATTTATATAATAAAATAATAATATTTATGATACCAACTAAGTAAAGTTAGATTCTTCATTAGTTATATTTTCATAATTTATATATTTGATGTCATAAATCTTTGTGTTTTTCTCTAGAATTTTGGTCAAAGTTTAAAAAGTTTGACTCTCCAAAATTCTTGGAATGACTTATAATTTGGGATGGAGGGAGTATTACTTACTAAGAGGTAATAGCTGAAATATATATTTATTTAATTTATAATTTATAAATATCATAAATAAGGAAAGCTCTAAAATAAAAATCTTTGCTTAGATCTGATGGATGCTTGCATGATCCATTGAATATGGTAAAATCTTTTTATTTGTACAACTTTAGATATGACAAAAGAAAACTATATACGTGCTATACATGTTTATACCTATATATGTGTCGTAGTTTTTATACCTAGTTTTATACATATATACGTGCCACACGTGTATAGGTGCTCAATTAACGTACCTATTTTTTTATGTGCCCAATTAATATAAACTACGTAGTTTTTATATACACGTATATGTGCCACATGTGTATAGGTGCCCAATTAACGGTATGTACGTGTAACATGTCTTAGCCCATATGAAATTTTATTGCTTTATAAAAGAAAAAAAACTAATACAATACAATCAAAAAAAAACAAGTAATGAGACATGGAAAGGAGAAAAAAAGGAAGGCAGTGCATGCAAAGAAGGGTCATGGCACGTCATGACAATGTTTCCTTTTTCTTTTCCTAGATTAATAAAATACTTTAATTTAAAAAATCTAAAAGATCAATGACTCAGATTTATTTGAGATATTACCTCCTAGGAAGTAAAAGTTGTACCGTAGGATGCCCACTTGTAAATTAACAATATTTTAACCATGAACCGTATCATGAATCTCCACAAAGGTTGTCATACCTTAGTTACACTTAGAAAAGGATCAAGAACTTTGCATTAGAGCTCTTTGAGAGTCTCTCCAACTAGCAACCATGCATGAGACAACGTCCACATGTACTTTGTCTAGATCAACAAGGGGCACATTGGAGAGGGAATATGTTCGAAGATAAAAGCATTGTTTGGCGCGCGTGAGCGAAGATCATTGTTGTTATGATCCGAGACTAATTAACCTTTATGACTACTTCCACTCTATTGTCGACTCTGACGAAGGAGAATTCATGAAGTGAATATGTGAAGAGACCAAGGTCATGTGAAGGGTTCAAGCTGCCAAAAGTGAAACAGTCAAGTAGGCTCTAGCAGAGGTTGCTACCAAAGACCAATCGGAGACAAAAGCATCCCTAATTGTTAGGCAATACAATATCCCCTGCTAATTATGGATAGCATAGCCATAATTAGCAGCTGTAAATCAGGAAATTAGCATATTAAGGCAATAGAATATCCCCTGCTAATTATGGATAGCATAGCCATAATTAGCAGCTGTAAATCAGGAAATTAGTAGATGCCAATTAGTGATTAGTTGCTATAGTTAGCAGATGTAAATCAGGGAAGATTACCCCCTGCCTTGTAAGCAAGGCCAGCCGGCCATATAATAGAAGGCGCCCCCTCACATTGAGGTGTGGCCAATTGCCCCCAAACTCTATTCTCCTTCTATTCTTCTACATGGTATCAGAGAACCGGGCCTTGATCTAATTCCCCACCACCCACGCTCCCCCTCCTCCCTCTTTTTCCATGGGAACCGAATCAGAAACCTCCTCTGCCACCAGTGGCGCCCTAGGGGCTACTCTTGCCCCGGCCATCTGCCCCTTCTCCACCATCAACGTCAAGCTGCACGTCCCCATGGTCCTCGAGTTGAAGCCCTCCAACTTCACCAAATGGTCCACGGCTTTCCGCGCCATGTGCGGGAAGTTTGGCCTGCTGCGCCACCTTGATCCCGCCTCCCCCGCGCGCCCCACCGATGAAGCATGGCAGCAGGCTGACTTCTGCGTCCGCGGCTGGATGTACAGCACCGTCTCCGACTCCGTCCTCAACCTCGCCATGACCGACACTCAGCAGACGGCATGCGCGCTGTGGCAGGCCATCGACGACGTTTTCCAGGCGAACAAAGCGCCTCGTGCCATCTTCCTCAATCACGAGTTCGACTCGATGATTCAAGGGGATTCCTCCATCGACGACTATTGCGTCCGCATGAAGGCAAAGGCCGACGAACTGCGCGACGTTGGCCAGCCCGTCCTCGAGGGCACCCTCGTCCTCAACCTTCTGCGCGGCGTCAACGAGGTCTACTCCACGGTCGCCGACAACATCGCCGGGCAACAGCCTCTCACCTTCTCCTCCGCTCGCCATCAACTCCTCCTCAAGGAGCTGCGGTTGCAGAATGACGGGAAGGTACGTGCTGCCTCAGCACTCTTCACTGCTGCCTCCTTTCCTGCTGGTGGCCAGCCGCAGCAGCCACAGCAGCAGGACAACCGGCGCTCAAACAGCAAGAAGGGCGGCCAGCAGTCCTCCACCCCTGGCGGCCACAACCCCAACCGGTGCCAACCCTGGGGTTTCAACCCCTGGACCGGCGAACGCGTGGCCCCTGGAGAGCGGGTCACCCCTCCTGGACAACGTCGCCATGGTGGCTTCGGCGGGACTGGTGGCTCCAACGCCCAGTCTGGGCGCCAGCAGGGCCTCCTCGGGCCTCCTCCCCAGGCCCACACCGCCTTTGCCCCTGTGACAACCTCCGGCAACTCCAGCAGCACCACCTGGGATGCAGCCGGCCTCATCGCCGCCCTCCAGGCCATGAACACGCAGGGTCACTGTAACACCCCGGGTGTTTAATTAATTAAAATAAACTAGAATTTAATAAGAAAATGGTCAAAATACTAGATGGAGGAAAATTCTAACCAGATGTTTGTTGCATTCATGTTGTTGCACAGTCTTATTGGGTGAAAAAGAATTTATTAAACCCGTATAGGGCGAATCGATTTATTCTATTTAGAAAAGAAACAAATGGTTTATAAAGTTTATAAATTTTCAAACTCAAAGTTTTGTTTGGAAAACCTAGGGAAAATATTTTCAAAGTTTTCAAGAGCTATTTTATTTCAAACTGTTTTGATTTCAAATCTGTTTTGAATTTGCAAAAGGTTTGCAAAAGAATTTTGAAAGGAAAAAGGTAAAACAAATGGGAAAAACCCACTCTCTGTCTCTCCCTTGGCCCAGCCGGCCTGCCCACCTCAGCCCACTCCCCCACTCCCTCTCTTCCCCGGCCCAAACCCCCTCCTCCTTTCCCTCAGCCGGCAGCGCCCCACGCGGCCCACTGCGCGCGCTCTCCCGGCCGGCCCAGCAGCGCCCTTTTCCCCCCCTTCAGCCTCTGCAGCCGGGCCCCACTACTCCTCTCGCTGACGGGTGGACCCCACCCATCAGGTCGTCATCCACCCCTGGCCGCCGCTCAACTCCCGTCCCGCATCCGCCGGGCCGAACTCTGCGGCCGCTCCCTCCCCTACTCTTCACCTCTATAACCACCAGGGAGCCCCTCCCCTACCGCGCCGCATCGCTCTGCCCATCCCTCTGCCCTAGCTACTCGCCCTAGCGTCACCTACAGCCGCCGCCGCCGCCATAGATGGACACGACCGGGGTCGTCGATCTCCCAGCACGAGCCACCTCCGCGCGCCTCGCTTGGCCCTTCGGCACCGCAAGGTGACGCCGCGTCCGCCCCGCCGCTCCTCCTGGCCAAATCAAGCCGGAAGCGCCCCCTCCTAGGCTCGCCGGAATCTCAGCACCGCCAACCCTTTCTGTGCTCGCGGCTCGCCACCACTGCCTCCTCCTCGCCGTCAACGAACCCACGAGAGAACGCGCCGGGACCCCCTCTCCCTTTTCCGCCGCTCGTCGGAGTTCCGCGGCCGCCGGAGCACTGATCCGGCCAAGCACCGGCGGAGCGCCGCCGCGCGTGCCCTGCTGCCTCACGCGCCGGAGCAGGGAGGGAGGAGATGACCCTCGGCCGTGCGATCCGTGATGGATGGCCCAGATCGGTTGTTGACTACCGGTCAACATTGCCAAGCCACCGCCATGTCATCGCTTCCTATCCAATAAGAACGCGCCACGTGGTCAGTCAAGGCCACATCATCAGGTCAAGATCCGATCAGCACTCTTTTGCAATCTACCCCCTGTATTTCCTTTTTATTAAACCGCTATTCACTGTGTCTGTACATCCTTGCGAGCTAGCCCCTGGAGGCTAGGGTTAATCCTGTTTCCATCCAGATCAGAGAGGAATTGAGTTTTAATTTGTTTTTAAAATGTGTTTTAGTGTTGTTTAATCTCAGTTTGGTTAATGATGTTATTATATAAATTAATAATGTTATTAATCTGTTTTGGTTCACAACATAAAATAAGTTTTATTTTGTTTTATTAAAATGATTAATGCTTTTATAAACTCTTTTTATAATGCCTTAAATGTGTTTTGCTCATAGAAATAAACTTTAAAATGTCACCTTTGCAAATAAAACTTTTCAGATCCAATAAAATGATTTTGTGGCCCAAATGATTTTCTTTTTAGTCACTGATTTTGAAAAGTAATTAAATAAATTCTGTTTAATTACCAAATTGCCCTCCAACTTCAAATGCCCATAACTTTTGCGTTTTAACTCCGATTTGACCCGTTCTAGTCGCGTTAGATTCGTCTCGTCGAGCTCTACGCGCTAGATCAGTTTATATTTTGTTTTTATACTGTTGATATATTGTTATTTATTATGTTTGTTTGGGCCATGTTTGATGTTTGATCCAGAGAGTGCGGAGTACGAGGACGCTCCAGATTTTCCTTGCGACCCAGTTGATTCGACCCAGTCCGAAGGCAAGTGTCCTTGCTCATATTGCTCCTGTATTTATTTTATTTTGAGTTAGAGTAGTTAGATCCAGTAGATGCATGCAGTCTTAAATTGAATCCCATGTTAAGGTTTACTAGAACTTGTTTATATTATCCTTGTCACCTGGTTTGGGATGGTTTGGGTAGAAGTCATGCTTAGCTCTGCTGTCTTGGGATGGGATGGTGGTTTAATAATAATCTTGATTAATGATCTATGGAATATTTTGGGCTGGTAATGTTGTAGTATGGTGAGTAGGTATATCCGGCAGGATGGACCGTGTGGTGGTTTTGTGCCGTGTGACTCGGCAGCTGCATTTGGTTTTTGGTTCTGGGCTTGTGCTAGATTATCCTGCCTGGATCCCTAGGACCCGGTTCTTGGAGCATGTAACCCGGCAAAACAGCGCAAACCATGAGGCCTATATGGCTCTGGGACTGGCTAATTAATTAGTTTCCTTCAAGTTGAGGGTCCACACGGGGTTTGTTTTAGTGGCTCACGAGGGGGCCCTGGGGGTCGTAGACCTTTGTACGGGGTGAAACCTTAGAGGTACGTGTGGAACGGACTTGGAGGCGACTTTGTAAAGGCCTTGTAGTGCGACCCCGCTGTGCACCTTGGCAGTGTTTAGCGTGATGGGGAAACGCATGACTCATGGGTAAAGATGTGCGAACTCTGCAGAGTATTAAAACTGATATATCAGCCGTGCTCACGGTCACGAGCAGGCTTGGACTTCTTCGAGATTAGTTGGTGGGTTTGTTCTAGTTCGTTAGAGAAGCCTTATGTGGTTATTAGTCTCATATGGCATGGGTACAGAGGCTTCTTCTACGCGGGTTACTGCTTGGTACGGGAGTGACTCCCAGGCTCGGGCGCAGACCTGGTGTTATTACGGAAGGTAGCTCTCTATGTCGTGACGTATGGAACTAATACACATAGGACTCCTTGTAACGGCCTGGTTCGGGTCATTTGATGGACTTCAGGTGTGGTTTGCCTGATGGACTTCAGGTGTGGGTACTTGGTGCGACTCCAAGTGCGGTTGCTTGGTGTGACTCCAAGTGTTGGTTGCTCGGTGTGACTCCGAGTGTGGTTTGCTCGGTGCGACTCCGAGTGTGGTTATTGTTCTGTTGGAGACTGTGGTTATAACCTAGTAAATAGGTGCATAGGATTAATAGGATTTAATAGGATGTGTTGCTTTAGGCGCTTGAGTCAAATAGAGTCAGCCTACCTTTGTTCATAGCCTCATAAGCATATATTTCCTACACTTGCGGAGTACATTTCGATGTACTCACCCTTCCTCTTTGAACCCCCTGCTACCCCACCCAGACGTTGGAGTCTACGACGCAGAGCAGGAATACCCCGAAGACGGTGGTTACGACCTCGACAACTTGTACCCAGAAGACGGTGGATACGACCCAGACGACTTGCACTAGGATGGCGCAGCCCCCGGTCGACCTTCCTGTGGAGATGGCGTCCAGTTTCCGCGAGTCTACATTAGAGTTAGACTGAGAGTCTGTACTTTTTCTTTCAGACCCGAGGGTCATTTTTGTAATAATGTTCGATATATTAATAAAGCATTGTTTTGATATTTACTATGATGTGGATATATGTATGAAAATTGATCCTGGCATACATATATTGTGCTCCAATTTTGTTCTTAAAATTGGGGTGTCACAGTCACTCACCCTGGGTCGTCGATTCTGGTGCCTCAACACATATGACGTCCTCGGATGGTATGCTTACCCAGCACCTACCCCCTTCTATCTCCTCAATAACAGTTGGTAATGGCACCACCATTCCTGTCACGTCTAGAGGTCACTCCACCCTACCCACTCCCAATTCCAATTTTATTCTCAAAAATATTCTTGTTGCACCATCTCTAGTTCGTAACCTACTCTCTGTTCGTCAATTCACTCGTGACAATAGCTGTTCATTTGAATTTGACGCTCATGGTTTTTCTATCAAGGATCTCCGAACGGGACAGGTGACTCTCCGCTGTAACAGCGACGGCGACCTCTACACCATGCCCGCCTCCACACCAGTCGCCCTCTTGGCTGCTTCGTCGACCCTATGGCATCAACGTCTCGGTCACCCAGCACCTGCTGCCTTAGCGCACCTCAATAAAAATCATGCTGTTGCCTGTACTCCAGTAGATCGCTCCCACTGTCACTCCTGTCAGTTAGGCAAACATACACATCTACCTTTTAGTTCTTCACACTCCACAACCCATGCGCCCTTTGAACTCATTCACTGTGATGTATGGACATCACCTATCAATAGTTTGTCTGCTTTTTTCTACTATTTGGTATGTCTAGATGATTACAGTCATTTCTGTTGGGTTTTTCCTCTCCGCAAAAAGTCAGATGTTCACCAACATTTAGTCGAGCTCGCCGCCCTCGCCCAAACTCAGTTCAGCCTACCCATCAAATGTATCCAAGCTGATAATGGCACTGAATTCCTAAACACCACCACCACCAAATTCCTCGCTGCTCGCGGCACCCACCTCCGCCTCTCCTGCCCTTACACATCCCCCCAAAACGGCAAGGCCGAACGTGTAATCCGTACCCTTAATAATTCTGTTCGCACTATGCTTCTCCATGCCTCCCTACCACCCACCTACTGGGCCGAGGCCCTCCTCACAGCATGCTACCTCCTTAACCGCCGTCCATCCTCCTCCATTCAGCATGATGTTCCCTTCACTCGCCTGCATAAACAGCCACCTACCTACAGCCATATGCGTGTCTTTGGGTGCCTCTGTTACCCAAATCTGCAGGCCACCTCCAAACATAAACTCGCACCTCGCTCCGCGGCATGTGTCTTCCTTGGATATCCACCCTCTCACAAAGGGTACCGCTGCCTCAACCTCTCAACCCGTCGCATAGTCATCTCCCGTCATGTCATCTTCGACGAGTCCACGTTTCCCTTTTCAACAACCCCAGACGCCCCATCCACCACCTCCCTCGACTTCCTATTAGACGACGACATGTTTTTGGTGCCTTGTCCTACTGTTATTGCAGGTGGTGCAGGTGGAACTCCTCCCCCAACACCCGTGGTCGCTCCATCCATCTCGGATGTCGAGCAACCGCACACCGACGCCGCCTCTACATCAGCCGCAGCCGGATCAGTCTCTCCGGCACCGGGCGGGCGCCCCCTTGTGGCGCCCTTCCCGCGGGTCTACGTCCGGCGCCCCCGCGCGGTTGCCCCGGCGCTCCTGCCGGCGCCACCTGTGCCTTCGCCGGCGCCTCCAGCACCACCACCGCCACCTCTGCCGCGGGTCACCCGCACCATGTCTGGTGCCATACCTCGCGTCAGCTATGAAGGGCTGACGGCCACCTCTTCGTCGATCTCGCCTCTCCCGACGAACTATCGCAGCGCCTTGGCCGATGCCAACTGGCGTGCAGCGATGACGGATGAGTACCAGGCCCTTGTTGACAACAACACCTGGCAGCTCGTCCCGCGTCCCCCCGGCGCCAACATCGTGACCGGGAAATGGCTCTTCCGCCACAAGTTCCACGCCGATGGATCTCTTGCTCGCCACAAAGCTCGCTGGGTGGTCCGCGGCTTCTCTCAGCGCGAGGGCATCGACTACGACGAGACCTTCAACCCGGTGGTCAAACCGGCAACCATTCGGACCGTCCTTAGCATCGCCGCATCTCGCGCCTGGCCGATCCATCAGTTGGACGTAAAAAATGCTTTTCTTCACGGCCATCTCGAGAAGATTGTCTACTGCCAGCAGCCACCTGGCTTCGTCGATCCTGGCGCCCCCGACAGCGTCTGCCGCGTGCAGAAGTCCTTGTACGGACTGAAGCAGGCTCCGCGGGCCTGGCACCAACGCTTCTCCAACTTCGTCCGACAGCTCGGCTTCGTCTCCTCCACTTCCGACGCGTCCCTCTTTGTTCTACAAGAGGGGACGCATCTCGCCTACCTGCTGCTGTACGTCGACGACATTGTCCTCACCGCCTCATCCACGGCTCTCCTTCAGCGCATCCTGGCACAGCTGAGCTCTGAGTTCGCCATGACGGATCTTGGCAAGCTCCATCACTTCCTCGGCATCGCTGTCACACGCTCACCCGACGGCCTATTCTTGTCTCAGCGCCAGTACGCTGTCGACCTTCTTCAGCGTGCAGGCATGACTGAGTGCCATCCTACGGCGACACCTGTTGACACCCAGGCCAAGCTCTCCGCCGATCACGGGGAACTCCTGTCAGAGAAGGACGCCTCCGAGTATAGGAGCCTGTCGGAGCCTGGCCGGCGCGCTCCAATACTACACTCTGACTCGCCCTGATCTGTCTTATGCTGTCCAGCAGGTGTGTCTCTTCATGCACGCCCCCCGCGAGCCGCACCGTGCGCTGATCAAACGCATCCTGCGCTATGTGAAGGGCACTCTCTCCTCAGGTCTACACATCGGCATCGGGCCCATTGACAAGCTGACGGCTTACTCCGACGCCGACTGGGCTGGCTGCCCTGACTCCCGACGCTCTACCTCCGGCTACTGTGTATACCTCGGCGACACTCTGGTCTCCTGGTCCTCCAAACACCAAACCACAGTGTCCCGCTCCAGCGCCGAGGCGGAGTATCGTGCTGTGGCTCATGTGGTGGCCGAATGCTGTTGGCTCCGACAGCTCCTTCAGGAGCTCCACCTACAGCTACCTTCTGCCACCGTTGTCTTCTGTGACAATGTTAGCGCCATCTACATGACGACCAATCCCGTCCATCACAAGCGAACAAAGCACATCGAGATCGATATTCACTTCGTCCGTGAGAAGGTGGCCCTTGGTGAAATTCGAGTCCTCCATGTGCCTTCTTCCCTGCAGTTCGCCGACATCATGACCAAAGGACTTCCGATGGCATTGTTTCAAGATTTTCGATCCAGTCTTTGCGTCCGGGAGCCTCCCGCTGCGACTGCGGGCGGGTGTTAGGCAATAGAATATCCCCTGCTAATTATGGATAGCATAGCCATAATTAGCAGCTGTAAATCAGGAAATTAGCATGTTAAGGCAATAGAATATCCCCTGCTAATTATGGATAGCATAGCCATAATTAGCAGCTGTAAATCAGGAAATTAGTAGATGCCAATTAGTGATTAGTTGCTATAGTTAGCAGATGTAAATTAGGGAAGATTACCCCCTGCCTTGTAAGCAAGGCCAGCCGGCCATATAATAGAAGGCGCCCCCTCACATTGAGGTGTGGCCAATTGCCCCCAAACTCTATTCTCCTTCTATTCTTCTACAATTTTCCGATAGTTACGACAATGCATCAAGTTATCAGTGTTGTTTACCATAACAGTTAATATTATTATTCAAAAAGGATATAACACAATGGCATTACAAGAATAATATACATAGTTAAATATGGTTAAGTATGCAAGAGCACGAATTACGACAACAATTTTAGTGATCTACTACAATTGTTAAAATTTTAAGAAACAACAAATATACTAAAGGGTTAATACTTAATAATATCATGAAAACATATATTCTACATGGAGCACGTCTATAGGGATAAATAAAAAAAATACTTCATAATCCCAACAATGGCCGGTAGTTCTTAAGAACAATATTTCATCTTCATTGATCACATCATTCGGAGGTGGCATGTAAAACAGCATCTCCAGTGCAGCCGGATTTCTTCTCATGCATGTCACTAAACCAGATGTCGACTATGAAGCAGCAGCGGAAATCGTATGAGTAGCAGATAGGTGTCTTTTAAGTGGATGAAGAACAGGAAATTACAGCAGTGGATGAATGAACTGAGCAAGAAATATAATTGACAGATCGAGTCGCCAATCAGATTCAGATATGCAAGAGTGAAGATGCAATGAAAAGAAATTGGATAGGAAATGAATTTCACATATAAAACTTTATCAGATCAGACAAGAATAGATAATTTATTTTTACATCAAATGAACGCCGCAGGATTCATGGTCACCTGGGTAGAGAAGCATCAAATTAGTATATATAAAAATCTCAAAAACCATCTCTGCACAAAAGTGAAGAATACGGAATAAAAATCATTGCAGGCTTGTGCATGCACAAGTCACCCTGACGACCGAGTGTTCTACATACGAGAGAGAGATTGCTATGGTACGGAGTACTAACCTCAGGAGCTTGCCGCCGTTGGCCTGTGCTGGGAATGCCCGAATGGCCGAGTCACACATGCGCCCAGGACCTGTGTTGTCCACAATTGCATGGAGCAAGACGTCGTCGTCTCGTCGACAGCCGCGACGCCGTTGCCAGAGGGCGCTGCAGAATGACAGGAGCCGGAAAGACGCCGCGATTTGCAGCGACATTTTATTTGAACAGAAAAAGGAAACAACGTGATTGGTGGGATCCAACAAGCAGTTATTGTTTTATAATAAATAGAATTGGCACGGCATCTGTCGAGCAAACCGCATGGACCAATATCTAGCTGGTTCGACTCGGTCTTTGGGTCTGGCTACAAAATATCGTATTCTATAGCTGGTTCAACTCGGTCTTTGGGTCTGGCTACAAAATATTGTATTCTATAGCCAGCTTTAGAGTACTAGTTCCCTATATATATATATATATGTGTATATATATATGTGTATATATATATATATATATATATATAGACACACACACACACTGCATATGCCTCCCCATTATAGTAATCGATGTAGTAGTAACCTGCATTATCTGCACGCATATAGTGTACACACCGATTGCTAATATATTTTCCTTCTTTTATATTTAAGTTTTGGACTCAAAGACTGTTTTTGACGATATATGTACACTTCATAAGAAGTCCAAGCAGCTGCATGCTAGCTGCATTTTAGTCTACGTACAGGCGCCGAGAGACCAACACACTAGGGATCGAGATGGTCAAATACCTGCATATCGGCAGCTCAATATTTTTCACACGTATAAAGTCAGGCCCATGTTGAGAAAAGAGCTAGTTCCATCCGCCTGCCTGAAAAGTCATGCTGTACCTACCATGTCGTTATATTTTCCATGATGACCGATAGACACCAGCTAGCAAGCAAAGTGTGTTATTTTGCACTGCCGCTTTGGATGGTCATCACCAGCACTATAAATACCCATGCCGTCTTCACCTCCTACTCATCCCACCCTTCAAGTTCCATCAGAAGAGTTTGCTACTACCAATGGCTACAACCAAGTTGGCAGCCCTTTGCTTCATTGTCCTCCTAGGCATTGGAGTGGCAAATGCTGCAAGGGTAGCAAGATATGTTAGCGCCGGGGGTGGCGGTGGTGGAGGGGGGGGTGGCGGTGGTGGACAAGACGGCGGGTCAGGATATGGTTCCGGTTCCGGTTCTGGTTACGGTGAAGCTGGTGGGTATGGGTCTAATGGTGGATCATATGCTCAGGGAGGCGGTCAGGGTGGAGGTGGTGGTGGAGGACAATATGGGGGTTCTGGATCTGGTTATGGTTCAGGTTCCGGGTACGGTCAAGCCGGTGGGTATGGGTCCAATGGTGGGGCATATGCTCAGGGAGGCGGCCAGGGAGGAGGTGGAGGTGTAGGACAATATGGAGGGTCTGGGTCTGGTTCCGGCTCAGGTTCTGGGTATGGCCAGGCTGGTGGGTATGGTCCTTATGGAGGAGGTTATGCTCAGGGAGGTGGCCAGGGTGGAGGCGGCGGCGGAGGACAAAATGGAGGGTCAGGACAAGGCTCCGGTGCTGGCTCTGGTTATGGACAGGCTGGCGGATATGGTTCTTATGGTGGTGGATACGCTCAGGCTGGTGGCCAAGGTGGTGGGGGTGGAGGAAGTGGTCCTGGTGGCAGTGGATTTGGAAGCGGCTCAGGAAGTGGTTCTGGGAGTGCAGGCAGTGGCCACCCATAGAACTTTCTAAAGGGAACTATTTGTGTGATGACACTATATACTGCTACATGGTTACTTAAGCAAGGAGGAATAAGAAATAAAAAGTCTCGCTGTTGTTTGGTGTAATAAAGTTAGTGGTGCTCCATATGGATTGTGCTACTTTCAATAATGTATGTGTATTTGGCTTCTTATGCATACTTATATATCAAGTGAATATTACACTTACATAGAGTATATATATCAAGTGAACCTTACTTTTTTAAGGAAAAAAAAGGAATACAAAAGGCATCTAACGTACATTCATAGGCGAATGAGTATAGTTATTTTCAGTAAACCCATAATACATAGACTGCACTCCATAAAACAGAGTACAAAACACAGAACAAGGAATTGATACTCAAGTCCCTATCATAGTCGTCCTTGTTGGATCCATAGTACTCATTCATAGGCGGATCTAGGTGGCCCTTGACAACGGCGTGGCCACGCTTACACGCTCGGCAGTTTGCAGCAGCGATGCGCCCTTCTCTATCGACGATGTACGACCTTCCCCTCCCCATCGTGACGGCGTTGGCCTCTTCTGCCCCATCAACAACGACATTATCTCCCTTTCCCCCTCTGTCTGCATCTTTCCCCGACGCCACCTTCCATCCTCCAGAGAGCGCCGAATCCATGGACGGCGATCAGGGACCTATCCTACACTCTTGTCGATACACATATACTTGTTTCTGGTATGCATATGCATGGATAACCAACATGATTATGTACTCATACTTTAATTGTTATACATATAATTCCCATTTTTGTCCTTTTGAAAGTATGTGCTCATACTACACTCCTATGTATATGTACTCATACTTTGATCAATATATATACTTTAATGGATGAGTATGGACTCATAATTTAATTATGATATGTGTCTGATCAAACAAATATGTACGCATACTCTTATAAACATACTTTCTTCTGATAATGTGTATGTACTCATACTCCTTTGATAATATTATGTACTTATACTCCTTCGTTATACTATATGAGAATCTACCCTACTAATACACCATCTTAGATCTATTCTAAGTCCACCCAAAAAAATGTCCCCCGCTGAGATGGTTTTACTAAATCCACACACGAAATTGTACCTAGAAAACCAACTCCATAAAAATTGACCATCGCTGACACTGGTTATCTATCAAAATTAAAGGATAAATAAATATAAAAAGGGCATGAATTCAATCACCAATAAAGGTTTAGGGTTTTAATTGACAATATTTCACGAGTTTTGGTGAATTGTGATTCTGCAGGGACTAAACAGGAAAACCAACACTGATTACTTCTCCTAGAAGGAAACCGACGGAAGATTACAGAACCGGCACGTCAGGAATATTCTAGAAGGACCTAGAGGACACCAGAGGACACCAGGAGATCGGTCACCCCCTGGGCCCGATGGCCTCCATCTTCTGGAACTTTCTTTCACCGCCTATGCGGATGCATCTCCACCGTACCTAAAGTCGATTTGATCCAAGGGTCACGGTTCCTCACCCAGGGCTATATAACCAGACCCCAGACCCCCTCTCTCAATCATCATGAGATCTCAAGTCATTAGAAGAGGAGGAGGATCAATCAGAAACCCTAATTTTCTTAGAGCCACATCAACTTAGGCATAGCTAGATAGAATTAGAATTAGAAGAGGCAAGTTTCGCTTGAATTTCGGATCTAGTCGTGAGAAGGCTCGGTAAACCCAAGATCTTCTCTCTTGTATCAACATTATGGATCTAATTATGTTTCTAGTTCATAATTGTTCTTCTAGTTCTTCATTGTTCATCTTCTAGTTCTAGTTCATCGTCTAGTTCGTGTTCTAGTTCATACTCTAGTTCATCTATGTGTTCTAGTTCATCATACTATTCATCATTGTGTGCTAGTTTATAGTCTAGTTCATAATAGTTTAGAGACGATTGATATGACTAAGACATTAATTACTATATTCTCAATTATAATGTTCATAGTCTGCTTTGATTATATATTTGGCATAGATAGATTATTATCATGTTTATACTCATGTTCGTATAGCGCTCATCTTAAAGTACAACGGGTGGGTGATAAATGTTGTGTAGGTGTGGTGCCTATACACTATTTATCTGCAAATGCTCCCTATGTTCCAGGTAGAGTGGTAGATCGCGGGTGTGACAGACCTGTTGAGTCCTTTGTATTTCACCCCCCGAATATAGGAATCGTATGGCTCAGTTAACTCATGGTTTAGGGGTTACTCTGTTTGGCACCTTTACTATAGAGTTGCCTCTTGAATATGGGATAACCTAGCCAATGATTGCCAAATATAATTGCACTAATCAATGTATATTATAACTTATAATTAGAATAACCTAGGAATACTTCTTTATAATGTCTATTCTAATCCGCATGCCTTGTCTAAGTTGAAATGCTCTAAGGACTATGATAGATTGATCTTTTATCATTTATAGTGTACCTCATTATTGTGACTGATCCCTGTTTAGGATAAAGGAGTGTGTTCTTACTTTGTACTCAATTCTCCTATCGCATGTGTAGAGTAGCTCTTGTCCTTATTTATCTCACTTCATTCCTAGTGCTAAATATAAATAACGATACTTGGAACATCTTTAGGTAAAATGCTACTACAATGGGTGTATTTATCTGTGCGCTTGCGGGTAAATATTTATCTTTAAGTCAGTACCATGTGAAAGGTCCAAATTGGCTAGAGGGGGGAGCTGAGTAGCCTAATTAAAAAAATCTACAAATTAACTTAGGCAAACACTATTAGTATAACAAATGGCGAAGCTTTTTGCGCTAGCCTAATAGTGTGTTGCAAGCCACCTATCCAACAATTCTACCTAATATTTCTATGTCACACAAACAACTAGAGCTAATATTAGATGCGGAATAAAGAACAATCTAGCTCTAGCACAAGTATGATATACAAGAATGTATATGAGATAAATATGTGCGATAGATAATCTAAGGAAGCTAATCACAACTAGCTACACAAGGTTTATGACTAAAGATATACAACAAGCAATAGAATTTACACAAAAGAAATAGCTCAAGATAAATACTCAAAGTACATGAGCTAGATAGAGATGGTTTCACCGAGCCTTCGGGATCGCCACGTAGAGAACCAATTACCGGTGAAATCCACTTGTGAACCCAATCACCAAAGATGTGAAGATGAAGACCAATCACCAAGATGGAGACACAATCACAATAAGCACTCGGGAGACAAAGATTTATCCCGAGGTTCACGTGCTTGCCGGCATGCTACTCCTCATTGTGTCGACCAACACTAGGTGACTCAGTGGCTAATCGGCGCGAAGCCAAGCTCACAAAGAGCGCCACAAGAATCTACCGCTAGTGAGGTAACTCAATGACACGAGCAATCCACTAAGGATGCCTCTTGCCACTCCGGCGAGGTGAGGCTCCAAAACCTCTCACAATCTCGAACGGTGGAGGCCAAGAACAATCTCCTTCTCTTGCCAACAACCACCTCAACACCTCCAAGCCGTCTAGGCACTGGCAAATGCCAAGAGTAACAAGAAAATTCAATGCCGATGCGAAGAACTAGTGCCACTAGATTGAACTCTTTCAACTTACGCACTAGATCACTCAATCTCACTTGGTTTGATCAAATCAACTTGGGAGATGAGTTGGGAGGCTTGCCAAAGCTCATTAGAATGCTTAGGAATCAAAATGTGCAAGAGAGGTGCCTAGCAAGCCGTCCAAGCCCCTTAAATAGGCCACTCAAGTCGGCCTAGCCGTTGGGCTGAAATCGCGACCATCGGACGCTCCGATGCGCGACCATCGGACGCTGCCCCAGCGTCCGATGCTCCAGATGGAGCCACGTGTCTCCCTGATATGAATACAGGCCGCCCGATCCCAACGGTCATATTCCTTCCCGCGCTGGTTAAAGTGGCATCGGACGCTCTGATGCTTCTCACTCTTTTCAGTTCATTTCAGCGCCACATCGGACGCGCCGGAACAGTTACATCGGACGCTCAACCCCTGCGTCCGATGACACAACAGAGAGGTTCCAGAGAGGTCTAAAACGCATCGGACGCGTCCGATGGTTCGGCATCGGATGCAGCCCAGCGTCCGATGCTCCCTGGAAAACACGCTCGCGCCATGTCATCACCATCGGACTCTGCAACAGTGTTTCCTCAGCGTCCGTTGCCAGCGTTCGATGCTCCTTCAATTTCTGACAGAACCTAGGGTTTACCATCGGACGCTCACCACAGCGTCCGATGCTCCTCGGACCAGCGTCCGATGCTCCCCGAGCTCAACGCTTCACTTCCGAAAACCGCATAAGCCGTGAATTATCTCCTCTTAATAGTACGGCTATGTATCCTAAATGTGATCACACTCGCTAAGTGTCTTGATCACCAAAACAAAGAGCCCTATAGGTTATACCTTTGTCTTCAGGCCTCTTTGCTCCATCTCTTCTCTTCTTCTTGCAATTCACCAACGGTAGAGCACTTGATCACTTGAGTTGCATATGGCCATCACCATCCTCCATGGTTGCCACCTTGCTAGCTCCACCACTTGGCTTGGTCTTAATTCTTTCTTATAAGCTACACACATGCTTAGCAATAGAATTAGACCAAATAGGTTTCATCAATTAGCCAAAACCAAACTAGGGCTTTCACCAAGATATAATCACATTGCTAGTTTCATGTTGGGGATGACAACTTGTCGTTAAGTGATGCTACTAGTGTCCCGTACACTTTTTAGTGCCTTCACTAGGTTATTGTTTATGAAGTCTATCTTAGAGTGGTTCCATTAAGAAGTGTCAACAACCATTCAGATTTAATTCATAGCCTTCTTTCTCCTTACTCACTCACATCTAAGAGCAACTCCAACGGTTTTGCATTTTTTATTTGGCAAAACATGAAATTTGCCAACTCTCAAATCAATATGGGGAGGAGAAAAAAAGGTTATCTCCAACGGTTTGGCAAAATTGATTTGCCAAAATCTAAAAAAGGAAACCCGGCAGCGCGGGAGGGAAGAGCGCACGCGGGAGCAGTACACGAGACGGAATGCCAAGTCGATCGCGAGTTTGCATATATCCCAATCCATCTCAGGATTTTGCCACGTTAACAAAAATGCAAAGCCCATTTGCCAAACCGTTGGATAGGAGTTTTGTAGACTTTTTTTTGGAAAAATAAGAATGCAAAGTCCATTTGCAAAACCGTTGGAGTTGCTCTAATGGACGAGATTAAATGCACGGTATCCCTCACTCAAACATCTCCAGAAAAAAATCACCGAAACAAACCGCGTGGAAGACATCCAACAATTACAGAAGAAAAAAATATCGCCAAAAAATAAACCGCCTACAAGATCTCCACGCCTATGATATTACGCCTACACCGATAATGGTCGCTTGAACGCGACGCACATAGGAGAAACGATACCATCGCGAGGCGTCTCTTCATCACCGCGCGGGGCGGGTGACATCTAGACAAAACAATGGGAACGCCAAATGACGGACGTACAATGCTCAACAATGTAACAAACATCCAAACTCCAGGTATAACCATATACACATGTGACATATTGTGACATTATATATATATATATATAACAAATCATTTATAACACCACCATGCCAAAACAACAAAAGAGGGAAGAAAAGAACAGGAAACAACGTGAGTATCGCGCGAGAATGAGGGTTCAATAGACCGATGTCGAGCGGGAAGCGAGAAGTAAAAAAACAATGTGACTACCATGCTCAACGAAAAACTAGTTCAAATACACTTTACCAACAACCAGAACAATCAGCTGGTATTTCAAGAGACCGATGCCGAGTGGGAAGCGAAAAGTAAAAAACAACGTGACTATCGTGCTCAACGAAAAACTGGTTCAAATGCACTTTACCAACAGCACAATCAGCTGGTATTTTTTTAGGTTCTGCTGCCATATTTTCAAGATAGGTTATATATTTTATTCATAATAGACAGAACAAATTAAGTTGTGCACATTATGGATCCCCTTCCTCCAGATCCCTATTTCAAGGGTCATGATACAAACATATCATATACAGCTACAGTACACAATATTGCCAAAAAAATTCAATCTCGCCATGAAGCTAGCCAATCATACATGCAACGATACCATTTACTTTTGGAAACATAAATTTTCATGTGTTCCATAAAATAACGACCGGTAATTACTTATTATATTATATGTTTTATTTTTTTATTATTAAATACCGATTTCATTTATGAACATGAAATAACACATGCTTCTCCAGGAAATTAGGAGGTTTTCTTGTGCACCGTTTCATGCATTCATGGAATGGTGTATAACTGGAGATCTACGGGACATGGTTAAGGCCTTAGGCAAGATGTAATTTAAATGGTTAATAAAACAAACAATTCTTTGTTATGCCTTTTAAGGATAGCATTTTTCTACATTGTACTTAGAACCATTATAATTGTGTGAAAATTGAGCTATGAAAAAAAACTTTAGTCGTTTTATTTTCAAATTTGTCATGAAGTGAAACCGTGACATTAGCACGGGCACTAAACTAGTATGAGTATGATCTCAAATAATCCAAGTATCTATAGATACTCTGTATATGAACATACTCGGTAAAATCATGTACACGGACATGTATGAATGCATATTAGCTTATCAGTGTACGGTATTATTTCTCATTAAGCATATGTGTAGCCTGTACTAGTTATGAACACGCTTTTAATTAGTATATGTACACGTATGTACTCTCAGATCCGATCTGCTATACTGATTTTTGTTGGTTGGTGGCAGTCAAAATTTTAGCTTCCACGAAAATAGTCGAGAATCAAGCTGCGCAACAGTCATCCTCCCAGTGGATTTAAGGAGAGAGTATAGCTACCAGGCAGACGGTCACCCACGTCCGTGGCACAGGCTTGACGGTATGTATATCTGCAACTGCAAATAGCACTTCACTGCATTCTACACCAACCTAAAACAAACTCGACCGCACGCCCCTCCCATCCCTGCACGCTCGCGCCCGAACTCTGCGCTGCCCCGGGCCTGGCCCTCGCATAGCAGACCGGCGCGATTATTACGGACCTGATCACACGACTGCCAGCTTTACTGCGGGCAGCTAGCCAGCCAGCCAGGAGGGTCGTAGCTATAATTGTTTTTTAATTCTAAATATTCATAGATCGTGGCTCGTGGGGGAGTCTGATAGATGCCGATTTGTTCATTCCGCCGCAACCCCCAGGAGCCCAGCAGTACAACCTCAGCTCGCCGTACAACCTCAGCTCACCGTCGCTCCTGCTCCTTGGTTCAGCACCAGCGAGGTTGTTGTACCTCGTCCTGCGATTGCCTCGTCACCCCCGTCAGTCCACCAAACAACCCCGAACTCTTCTCACCTCGTCACCCCTGCCAGTCCACCCAACAACCCCGAACTCTTCTCACCTAATCATGTTGCCGCCGCCACCACGTACCGAGGCCAGGATTATTTCCAGATGATGGACGACCGGAGAAAAGAGGGACTTTGCTAGCCTTGGCGTGGTCACCCCCTCCTCACAGGTATCATATCCAGATTTGTTCTAATTTTTTCTTGAATCTTAGTTAGATCTGCGGAGGGACAATTTTGATTTTCTCACATATTATAACCTGACATGAAAATTGTGTGGCTTCTACAGGATTTATGGAGGGAAAATAGACGTACAGTTCATACTACTCCCTTCTATGGCATAGTACCCGAAAAAGCAGCTATACCACTCGGAAGGATCATACTACCCGTTACTTTTGGAACTCCGGCCAACTACAGAACGGAGTACATCAGTTTCGAGGTAGCGGACTTCGAGTCATCATATCATGCCATATTTGGGCGCCCTGCCATTGCCAAGTTTATGGCAGTACCCCACTACCCGTATCTCTTACTGAAGATGTCGGGTCCTAAAGGAATCTTAACTTTCAGAGGTGACTTGAAGCGTTCATTCGATTGCGACACAGAGGCTGTCCAAATCGCTGAAAAAGCTCAACTCGCCCTGGAGGTACAAGAGCTCGCTCAGATGGTGCATAATACCAAGCCTGGAGATTCAGAGATCCCAACTAAGAAGGCGGGTACTATCCAACCATCAGCAGAAGTCTCCACAAAAGCTATTGACCTGGAAACCGGCGATCCCTCCAAGACAGCGGTTATCAGTGCTCACCTATCAGAATAATAGGAACTCGCGCTCACCAAGTTCCTTAGAGCCAACAAAGACATATTTGCTTGGAAACCAGCAGACATGCCTGGGGTCCCAAGGAACTTGGCTGAGCACAAACTGGAACTAAAGGAAGGCTCAAGACCTATCAAACAGAGGTTACGACGATTCTCACTAGAGAAGAAAGAAGCAATCAAGAAGGAAATAGCCAAACTACTCACGGCCGGGTTCATCAGAGAAATCCTACACCCCGAGTGGTTAGCCAATCCAGTACTAGTCAAGAAGAAGAACTCCGCCGAGTGGCGCATGTGTGTTGACTACACGGACCTCAACAGGCACTGTCCAAAGGATCCTTTCGGATTACCAAGGGTAGACCAAATAGTTGATGCCACCGTAGGCTCTGCCTTACTCTCTTTTCTAGATTGCTACTCTGGGTATCATCAAATCGCCCTCAAGGTAGAAGATCAACCCAAGACATCGTTCATCACTCCCTTCGGAGCATATTGCTACAAAACCATGTCCTTCGGATTGAAGAACGCAGGGGCTACTTATCAACGCGCTATCCAAGACTGTCTGGGTGATCAGATTGGACGCAACGCAGAAGCTTATGTTGATGGTGTAGTCATAAAAAACAAAGGATCCGACTACCCTGATTTCAGACCTAGAAGAAACCTTCAACTAGTTACGCACTTATCAATGGAGGCTTAACCCAACTAAATGCGTCTTCGGGGTACCTTCAGGCCAGCTACTTGGGTTCCTTGTTAGCCATCGAGGCATCGAGGCTAGTCAGAAGCAAATTTCAGCCATCATCAACATGAAGCCTCCCGCTTCAGTCAGAGACGTCCAGAAGCTAACCGGGTGCATGGCTGCGCTAAACCGGTTCATCTCACGCTTAGGAGAAAAGGGATTACCTTTCTTCAAATTGCTTAAGGCCGGCGACAAATTTCAGTGGACAGAGGAAGCGGACAAGGCTTTTGAACAGCTCAAGGGCTACCTCACAAATTCCCCGATACTAACGCCGCCAGAGCCCAAGGAACCAATGCTGTTGTACATTGCTGCTACTACACACGTCGTGAGCACGGCAATCGTGGTGGAGCGCAAGGACGACAAGCACATCTACAATACTCAACAACCAGTTTACTACATTAGTGAGGTACTCTCCGACTCCAAAGTCAGATACACGCAAGTGCAGAAACTGCTTTATGCCCTACTCATATCATCGAGGAAGCTACGACACTACTTCGACGCTCATGAGATCACGGTAGTCACAGATTTTTCTTTAGGCGAAATCCTTCACAATCGTGATGCTACTGGCAGAATCTCCAAGTGGGCAGTCGAATTAGGAGCACTCAATATCAAATTCACTCCCAGGAAAGCTATCAAGTCACAAGCTCTAGCTGATTTCGTCGCTGAGTGGACAGAGATACAGCAGCTTCAAGACAGCGCTATTCCTGATCATTGGAAGATGTATTTTGATGGGTCCTTAAAACTCGGAGGAGCAGGGGCCGGGGTCCTCCTTGTGTCACCTGCGGGATCACAGCTCAAGTATGTTCTGCAAATATTGTGGCCGGCTACCAACAATGAAGCAGAATACGAAGCACTACTCCATGGGCTCAAATTAGCTGCTACTCTGGGCATCAAGAGACTACTAGTCTACGGTGATTCTTCTGTGGTCATTCACCAAGTTAATAAAGATTGGGATTGCACCAAGGAAACAATGAACGCCTACTGCGCTGAAGTCCGCAAGCTAGAAAAGCACTTCGCAGGGCTGGAACTCATACACATTACGCGGGACCTCAATGTAGCAGCAGATATCCTCGCTAAGTTGGGCTCTGACAGAGCTCAGGTTCCTAGCGGTACCTTTGTACATGAGTTATCCAAGCCATCAATTCAAGAAAAGGAAGAGTCCGAATCAGTACCTTCCAACCAGGTTCTATCCATCTCACCCGACTGGACACAAGTATTCATTGACTACTTCAAAGAACACAAACTCCCGAGTGACAAGATTGAAGCAGAGCAAGTCACCAGGCGTAGCAAGAACTATGTTCTAGTCGGGGATAAGTTATATCGACGTGGTGTTTCATCAGGAGTTCTCCTCAAGTGTATTACACCAGAAGAAGGCAGAGACATCCTGAATGAAGTCCACTCAGGATGCTGTGGCAATCACGCGGCTTCAAGGACACTAGTCGGAAAAATCTTCAGGTCAGGATACTACTGGCCTTCAGCTTTAAAAGACGCAGAAGACTTAGTCCGCTGTTGTCAGTCATGCCAGTTCTTTGCGAAACAACAGCACATACCTGCACATGAGCTAATATGTATTCCTCTGTCATGGCCCTTCTCATGCTGGGGACTTGACATGGTGGGTCCTCTCAAGCGTGCTCCAGGTGGATTTGAGTACTTATACGTCGCAATTGACAAGTTCACAAAGTGGATTGAGTACATGCCCCTGGTTAAGTTCAACGCCTCCAAGTCAGTACAATTCATGCAGAGCATCTTTCACCGCTTTGGAATGCCGCACAGAATCATCACTGATCTTGGGTCCCCCTTCACGACAATCGAATTCAAGACATGGGCTAGTGATTGTGGCATCAGGATAGACTATGCCTCAGTAGCCCACCCGCAGTCTAATGGCCAAGTTGAACGAGCCAACGCCTTGATCCTCGCAGGCTTGAAGCCAAGACTCTTTAACCTCCTAAAGGATCACGGTGGCAGGTGGGTTGAAGAATTGCCCAAGGTAGTCTGGGGGCTACGAACACAACAAAGCCGGGCAACAGGCCATACTCCTTTCTTTCTGGTATATGGCACTGAAGCAATTCTCCCGGCTGACTTAATCTGGAAATCCCCATGGGTAGAACAGTATAACGAAGGAGAAGCTGACGATACAAGGCGGCTAGAAGTCGACAGCATTGAGGAAGCCAGACTAACCACACTGTTTGAATCCGCAAGATACCTTCAAGGGATGAGGCGCTACTACGATAAAAACGTCTATCACCGTACCTTTCAAGTAGGAGACATGGTACTGAAGAAGATACAGAACCCTACAGGACGCCACAAGCTCATGAGTCCATGGGAGGGTCCTTATATTGTATCAAAAGTAACAAGACCCGGGTCATTTGAGCTAGTCACTGAAGATGGTTCTACACTGCCAAATTCATGGAATATTGAGCATTTGAAGAAATTCCATACTTAAGGACTATGCTGCAAGTCTAACCCAGGGCAATTGTAATTATTAGTCGGATATTAATAAAGTTTAAAGTCTCTGCAATTTATCCAGACTACACATAATTACTCAATCGATTACCAAGTCACTGCAGAGGCAGGACTCTACCTCCGATTATTACTAACTACTCGGATAGATTGGTTCAGCAGAAACCACACTCGAGTTACGAGCTTCGAGCTCAATACAACTCATATGGTAGTACGGCTTAAAAACCCGACTATCAGCCTATAGTAAATATGGAATCCACTATAGTGGAGACTAGTTTCTATAAGGCGGCACAAGATGGGATAAATACCCACCTTGTTACACAACTAATGGACAGAGGTCCACCTACTTCCGCACTCAAGCTGCGATTCTCAAGAGGATACGATCCACCCAGAAGGAACCTACGCAATGGTCCTTCAAGAGGTGCCTGATCGAGATTATCCCTTGAACAAGGGTACTAAGAGTAGTACTTGGGCAAGACTAAGTTCTCTACAAAAAAGTTAGAGAAACAAAGTCACACGACCCAAACCTAAGGTGCTAGAGAACACCCGGATAAGACTCGTCTAATTAGACGTCTGGTCATACATCCACAAATAAACAAAATCAACCCATTGCCAAGGACTCTCTTGTCGCAATACGGAGTTGGATTCATATGAAATTCACGAGAATCAAAAGTAATATATATTTTTGGTATCTTATCATAACTGTTTACAGGAGTTACAAGATAGCGCCCAAAAGAGCAAGGAGTCTACTACACAAGATCTAAGATCTGCGAGTACTCTTCTGCCGTGGCCTTCACCTCCTCCTGCATCGCCGCAAGATCTTCATCACTCTTATCCTCAGGGAGGGTCATCAGAGTGCCCAGATCAATCGATGGCATATGTAGCCGAAGGGTCGCCATCAGACCTTGCACGACGGAGATTGACATATCCTTGATGTACTGGGCCAGCCGCTTTGGTGCAGCCTTGGCTCGGTCAATCAAGGACTCCTCGACTCCTTCAGGCGTCGGTATCATCCTAAGCAGAGGCTCGACGGCTTGCTCTAAGTCCCTTGTAGACTTCAAAGCATGCAGAAGATCCCAGTCAGCACCCTCACGCATCAGTTTGGCTTCTGCAAGAGTACTTTGCGCATTAGCAAATACCTCTTCAAGTTCCACCTCCTTACGGTTGAAGGCGACCTGCCATCCTGAAGCCAATTTATTTGCATCTGCAAAGAGTTCAAGTCAGTACCGTAAAATTAAGACTACTCCTACGGGCGAAGATTAAGTACTCGGACATAATGAGTACCTTCTAGCTGCTTCTTTGATGACTTCTTCAGCTCCTTAATCTTCAGCTCCGAGGAGGTGGCCTTGGCATTCAGCTGTACTTCTCGGTCATTGGCCGCATCCCGCTCGGCCACCACAGTCTCAAGACTACCCTAAAGCTCGTTGATCTTGTTATGAAGCACTTGGGTAGCGAGTTTTTGCCTGATTTGATCTTGGGCAATATACTCCTTGAGCTGCTCGACCTCACGAGCTGTTTCCTGGCGGATTCGGGTAACTTGATCCTGAACCTTGACGTCAAAGGCCTGGAAGCACAAGTACACCATAAGTACACGGATGAGTCTACAAAGCAACAACGAAGGACTTGGGATTCTTACCTCAATAAATTGATGGAGTGCATCAACTGGAGACTTCAGTTGATCACTCAGCTCCTTCAAACGAGTGAGATCCTGGTTGTACCCAAAGACGTCCAGTGTCGCTCCTTGACGGGAGGACTCGGGCACATCCTGGGACGCTCCCTCTTGACGGACTGAGGACTCCGCCTGAATGTGCGCCACGACCATCTCGAGGGTTGGCTCATCTGGCTGCCGAGTACGAAAAAACCAATCACTCCAAACTTGATCAAACTCCAATTGCGCCGGAGAGCGGAAGATGGAGTATGGCCAACCAACCTGAGGCAGTGGAAGAGTGTCGGTGTCAGGTGCGGCGTCAGGAGCTGCATCAGGCCTCGCCTCAGGTAGAGAAGAATCAGGCAGCACATCTACCTGACTGAAGGTAGGTGGCGCCTCGAAGTCATCCTTCGACAGAGACACCAGCTCCTCTACTATCTGAGGATCTGGCATAGCGCTTGAGGATGCAGCAGCTGGCTTTACTTTCCTGAAATACAAACGACCACTAGTCTCAATACAAGTATTTCTTGAATTTCACCAAAAACACAAGGACATATTTTACTTTGTGAGCTTCAGAGTTTTCGGCAACTTCAAAAGCAGCTGCGGGTCAGAAGAATCCTCAGCAGCTTCGCTTCCAGAAGTACCCTGCTCTACTCCAGTACCTGATACAACGTCATATATGAGACAAGTGATTAACAACAAATGATAGAACTACAAAGTACTCGGGTTTTCCCTTACTAGGAGTACCCGGCTTGTAGTACTTATCGTACAACTCTTGTGATAAACAAACTTTACGACAAGCACGGTGATTACCAGTGCGAGCCTTCTTCTGGACGGGTCCTCCGGCATCTAGATGAGGAATCGGCGACCTCTTCCGACTACTCTCTGCTTCAGGGTCTACGATCATGACATCAGAATCAGTTGAATCCGAGTCAAGCCAATCTAGATCAGCGGAAGAGCTTTGTTTACTTGGCAAATCCTCACTACGGATGGGTCCTTCCAAGACTATGCCTCCGCCTTCTTGAGTCGATGGCGGCAAAGGGGGGCAGACATTGTTATCTCTCCCCTGACCCTATATCACAGAGACATATGAACAAGTCAGAAGGATTCCTATAGAGAAGACTGATGACTAGATAAGTTCAGAGACTAACCGGAGGAGGAGGATTAATGGCAGAAAAGGTCGCCATCATTGGAGCTAAGTGTTCACGGCTCTTAAGTAGCCGGTTCACCCTCCATAAGACCTCACAATCCGCCAACTGATCATCGGTGTGACGACTTGGGTCATTCTTTCCCAAATATTTGAATCCAAAGTTCGCCCGCTGCTGAAGAGGATGGATGCGCCGGGCAACAAAGTCTTGGACAATATTAAAACTAGTGAGCCCACCAATTATCAAAGTATCTATCATCATAAGGAGAGGTTGGATAGCTTCGAGCTCTTCAAGTGTAAGCTTCTCCTTCCACTCCTGACACTTCTGTGGCGGCCACCCATCATGACGACGAAGAGCTGGGGGTGGGTTACCCATATAAAACCACCCGGCAGCCCAGTCCTTTACAGTATCTGACAATTCTACTATCACATACTGGTTGCCTACTTCTTGTCTAACCTGAAGACTTGCTCCTCCAACTACTTCGGTTCTAGCATCGCTGGGTTGGCACTTGAACCAGAAGAAGTAGCGGAAGAGGGTGAAGTTGGGACAGACTCCCAAAAAGGCTTCACAGAGGTGGACAAAGATAGAGATGTGCAGAACCGCATTGGGAGTAATATGGTTTAGAGTCAAACCATAGTAATGCAGTAGCCCGCGGAAGAAATTAGATGCAGGCAACCCCAACCCCCGCTCCACCATGGCCTTGAACATAACGATCTCGGTGCTGTTGGGGGCAGGGTGTAACACTCTGGTGTTAAGCAAACTAAAACCTGGCATGTCATCATATGCACTGGCATTTCATTTGAGTGATAACCGGGATATGCATTCACTAAAACAAGTTTATTATTTTTATGCTTGTGTTTAGTTGATAAAAGAGTGCTTAAGTTAAACCCTAGTTTATGCTTTCTTATTTGGTAATTAGTGCTTTTATGTGTATATGGGGTGCTATAGTAATTTCTTTTATAGTAGTGAAGTTTTGGACCAAACTTTGGTTTTATGTCTCAAAGGTGTATTTGAGTCATGATTCAAGTCATCATTGAGGTATAAATTAGATTTTGGTTAGAATTCAAATAAATAGTTTAAATAATTCAAAAACCCTATTTTATCCCCTTTTCTATAAATCAAAATTTTGAAAGAATTTGGGTATGCTTTAAAAAGCAAAGTTGCTCTATTTCTGATTAGGAACAACTTTGGTGTTTAAAGTTTTTCAAGTGTTCTTGTGAAATCAAAAGTAATTGCAAAAGTCCTCTTTTGCCGTTTTTGTCCTCTTTTGTATTTCAAATCCTAATTCAAAATCTGAGCATATTTTGGGTATCTTGCAAAAATGAAAGATGTTCAGTATTGAATTCTGAGCATTTGATATTTTGGCATATTTTCAGCTTATATTCAAAAATCCTAAGTAATTTCAAAATTTGGAAAGGGTAGATTTGGGAAAGGGGGGGGGGATAAGTTCTTGCTCCTGTTCATGGCGGCAGCAAGGCCGATCTTTTGATCGCCTGCTCTCGTGCGTGGACGGCGACTTCTCCCGAAGGAACGCGCGACCGAGTTCGTGGCCAAGTTAAGTTGCTGCTGGCACTCTTCCTCGCGTCGTGGCGTCACCTCTGAGCTCGCCGTCGCCATGTTTGCCACCAAGGTACCGACGGGAACAATCCGGTCAAACCTCCAGATTCACCGTCTCCAGTCATTCCCATCCTTTTTCACCGCGCCTATAAGTACTTCACTTCTTTGCGCATCTCCCAGACCTATCCTCTCCATCTCTTTTGCACCAGAGAGCTCATACTCGCCGATTTTCTTCCCGCCGAGCAGAAAGCGCCGCCGAGCTCGACCTCACCGTGGTCAGCTCAACCAAGCACTTCTCCACTCTCTCTTTCTTGTGTTTGTGTTTCATCTTGATCCCAAAGAGCTCATCGGCTCGATGGTTCCTTGTCTGGTGCTCAGGTTTTACCGGAACAGCGTCGTCTTCGCCGGAGTTTACCGCCGAAGGCCACTGCTCCGTGGACGCCTACTTTCCGAGCAACCTCCGTTCAAACCGACTTCACCATCAGCACCAGGGTGAGCTTCTGCACCTTCCTAGCTTCTTCGTTCACTGGCTACCGGCCTAGGTTCGCCGGAACGGCCGTGCCAAGATCCAATCCGCCGCCGTGCGTGGCCAGACCTCGCCGAAGCAGTAGAGTTTAGGGTTAGGGGCTCAATCGGTTGCGGTGGGCTTGCCGGTGCTGATGCTTGCGTCCGTTGGGTCTCTAGTGGCCGGAGTTGGCCGGCGTAAGTCACGCCGCCGCTCGGTTCATCGCCTTACGCGCCGACCATGGTCGAGGACCTCCTCGTTGTAAAGATGACAAGTTCCAGGGTGTTGGTTGTAAAGTCCAAGACTCAGGTGAATAGCGCCATGGACTGCGGGTTGTTTTAGCGCAAGCCGAAGGGCTTTTCTGCAAAGCTGTCAGGACACACCGCTTCGCTCGAGCCGAGCCTCGGGCGAACGTGTTCGCTGTCCCGCCCGAGCTAGGCCTCGGACGGGCGAGCGTTTTTCCGTCTCGCCCGAGCCTCGAGCTAAGCCTCGAGCGGGCACGTGCGCAACGTATCGCCCGAGCCTCGAGCTAGGCCTCGAGCGGACCCTCGGGCGCTGTCTCGCTGGAGCCGGGCCTCGAGCGAACGCACCCTCACCCACCGCCGTGCGCTCGCGCCACGCTGGGCCGAGTTGGCTTGGGCCGAAAGGCCAGTTTAGGCTCGTTTCAAGTTTTTCTTTTTGTGGCCTTTTGGACAGTAATCAGTTTTGTTGTTTTTGCTATAACTAATCTATAGCTCTGTTGTTTATGAAATTTGACATGGGAGTTTATATCACTGATATACACCTTCATGTTTAATTTCATCTCTGTTTGACAAAGTATGCTTGGTGTTTAAATAAAAGGTTAATTAAATGGTTAATAAATTAAATAAAAATAGTTGATCCCTGTAGATTTGTGTGACTTTTGGAATTGTTTGACAACCAATGGGAAACTAGCAAGATTTGCTCCCTGGTTATGGGTTTCCTTTATACAAATACCTTTTTATTGCTTGTAAGTTGCTTTATCAGAAAATAATAAAACTTGTTTAGTGTTTTTAATAGCTAAAGTGGTTTTGTTGGTTTGCAACTTTACCGTGATGGAAAGTTGTACTCTGTAAAGGTTATAGTTAAGAAAATTTCCATCTTTACCATGATCATATCATAAGCATCTCATTACTCATGCATATGCACTTCTACGTGTAGATCCCGCTTCAGGAGGCCCTAACTCTCAGTGGATTTCTCCTGAGGGTGCAGACCTTTCTTGTTTTTCAGAATCTTCGGACTTCACCGATCCTCAAGGCAAGCCCCGGTGCTTTTAACCTTTACTTGTTTTTATAAAGGTTTTATTAAAATGTTGTTAAGATAAACTATTGCATTAGGTTATAGGAGTTGTGTGATGGCCAACTCCTTGCACTGTTTACCTCCACCAGAAGATCCACCTGTCTTGTTTAAAAACTATTTGCAAAATGCTTAGTGATGCTATACAATAGATTTGCAAAAATGCCAATTTCAAAAGTGTGATCACTTAAAGAATATTTATGGGAATTTGGTTTTACTCCCGACTGTTGGCTAAGTATCTGATCCGTACCTAGTCAATGGCTAGGAGAGGTTGTCCTAGCGTACGGTGCCGTCATGTTGTAGTCCGGGACTCAACAGTTGACACCGACCGGGACAGGGTTGAAAAAAAAAACTGACAGGACTGTTACGCTTGGGTGAGATATAACCAAGGTACAGTTTCTGGCGGAAAAATTAGGGACCATCCGTATGGGAGCCTGCTGGTCAAGACTTGCAACTATTCACATACTACGGAAAGCTCTGGCTCCGAGGAATCCTTTATTGGGACCGACAACCGCGCACTGGGAGTGGAGAGATGGCGGAAGTAGCTTGTACCCACGTGGTCGTCGTACCTGGATAAGAGTGGTGTACTGTACTTCTGGGTGGCGTAGGACCGGGCCCAATCTTGGAGGAATCGTGGTAGACGGGTTGGCCTATGCAAGCTTGGGTGCTACATATGCCGTGTGAATAGGGATCCTCAGCTGAGTATTCTTTATCCGGATTAACGTTGCTCCTCGGTTATGGAGACTTGGTCTTCGACTGTCAACGGAGAGTGGTTCTCAACTAGGGATGTTTTTGAAAGATAAAATGAATCTTGAACAATGAAGAATTGAGAAATACGGAAATCTTTCCAAAATAAAACAAGGTTTACAAAAATGCTTTTTGTGCAAAATACTTGATTTTGCTTAAGCCTTACCTTGACTTCCTAAGCCTCTCATTCCTGAGTCTTCTCCTCTTTTCTAGTCGGTTAAGCCTTGTTGAGTACTTTTGTACTCAGGGTTTGTTAACCCTTGTTGCAGGTGAGTACATGGATCCACCTTTTGATGGACAATGCTACTTCACTCTGGTAGAAGAAAGTGATAACGATTCTGATGTGTGACCTTGGGCAAGTAATCTCTTTTGAATGAGTTATGTAATATAAAGTTCCGAACAAGTTATGTAATAAGTACTTTGGTGATGTAAACTTTAAACATAAGTTTTAATCTATGTATTATAATCTTTCCGCTCTTACTCTGATTTATCTTATCTATAAAACTGTTGTAATACTGTGATGCTTGATGAGGGATTATCCTGGAAAGAATGTAACGTGGATGATTCGGGTTTCCAGAGGACACCCGACAGACCTCTTAAGTCATTTGGAACTCATGCACGCCGATCAAAGGTCCTTAGGACAATGATGGGTGCATGTGGGCCACTTAATTTAGGAGGTTCTGCCACAGCTGGTATCAGAGCAGGATTCCCTTAGAAAGTATAACAGTATTCATTTTTGAAAACTTCAAAGGTTTTGAGTCAAACTAAATTTCGAATTAGTTTGAGTCCAAATTGCTTCTAAGACTTGTCTTATTCTTCTGACTTGCCTTAATTCATTCTTCAGACTTATCCTTCTATCTAAATGGATATGTTTTTAGTATAGTTATGGTGATATTTATATCTAAGGAACAATGTTTATTATGTTATTGCCCTAATTATGAAAAGAAAGTTTATTCACTTTTATAGTAAGTGAATATTTTGAAGTTGATTATTTGTTTGATATATGTTTTGTTCGTAAGTACGGTTCATGCATCATTATTGTAACATAAGATTTACTTTCCCTCTTAAATGTTATATCTTTTTATTTATAAAACTCTATCTCTTTATCTTAGAACATATATGGTTCGAATCTTCAAAATGGATATATTTTAGCAGATGGCTCGTACCAAGCAAACAGCACGTAAGTGCACTGGACCACGTGGTGTTCCTCGGCATGCTCTCGCCCTGAGGCAAGCCGACCTTGCCGAAAGCGAAGGGAGTAACCAACCTCTGGTTACTTATGAAGAAGGCGAAGGTAGCAATAGCGCTACTTCACGGCTACAGGCGGAAGTAGACCGCCTATACATGGATTTAGCTAGAGCAAATGGAGAAAGAATGAGGGGTAACCGAGAAAGAGAAGAGCTTAATGAACAATTGCAATATCACCACAAGAAACACCAAGAATATGAATGTAAGTGGAGGCAGACTGTAGATCAGAGAAATCGGGCACGATGCCGGGTGGATACCATGAGGGATAACCAAACTCTCATGGCAAACCATCATGTTGAGTTGCACAGGCAGTTGGAGGAACTAACTGCACGGTTGCATTCCGAACCTGCTATGCCAACCACTACTGAGGAAGAAACCGAAGAGGAAGAGGAGGATGAAGAGTTAGAACCTGAGGAGTATGAGATCTCCTCCGAAGCAGAATCCTAGATCTAGAGGTGGAATAATATGGGGATGTATCATAATGAATCATTCTGACTTTGTAACATAGTTAGTCAGAAAAACCTCTAGTCTGGTGATATATGTTATAATCTCAGTAATCCTTCTGTCTCAGAGTGGCTTGTTTGATAAATAAAATGGGCTTGATATGTATTATATGTGAGATGATATGTTAATCAAGTATAGTTGTGTTAAACAGATGCCTGTCAATACTCGTGGAGCTAGTTCTTCTCGTGGCGGAGATGATATACCCAATCCACCGCCAGTTCCACCATCCTTAGCCGATGCTATTGCGGCATTGGTTAATGCCACAACTCTCCTAGCTTAGAATCAGAATGCCGGACAACGTGGTCATGGTCGATTCAATAGGGATGAAACAAACTATGTGGATTTCACAGATACACGTCCTCCAATCTTTATAAAGGCTGATGAACCTTTGGAAGCAGATGATTGGCTCCGTACTATGGAGCAGAAGTTTAGTCTTATCAATTGTACGGAAACTCAGAAGCCAGTTTTCGCAGCACAACAGCTTCGGGGAGCTGCCAGTGTATGGTGGGCAAATCTCTTGGCTATACAACCAGCCGGTCATCATATAACTTGGGTTGGATTTAAAGAGGCTTTCAGGGCACATTACATTCTGGATGGAATCATGCAAATGAAACTTGAAGAGTTTCTGGCATTACGTCAGGGGAATGAACCGGTGATGCAGTATGTCGGGAAATTTAATCATTTATCTCAATATGCTTTTGAACAAGTTAATACAGATGTAAAGAAGAAGGCCTGCTTTATGAGAGGATTGAATACAAAACTTCAATCAATGATGACTACTTGTGGCAATATCAGCTATAATGAAGCAGTGAATATTGCTATAGCAAGCGAAGAAAAGAATAGCAAACATAAGGAGGCCAAGAAGAAGAGGGGACTTGTGTCAAGGCCTGGATCATCTGGCGGCAACAAGAAGCGTCAGAGGTTTGTATATCATCCAGTCCAGCAGTTCCGCCCATCTTATCGTCCACCTTATCGTCCGCCTCAGCAGCAGCAGTATCCTCAGAGGACGTTTGCAAGGCCTGTTATGCCTTTCAATACTCAACGTCAGTCAAATGTTTCTACCATTCATCCATCAGTGCCACAAGCTACCAATGGTCCATGTTATAATTGCGGAAAGGCGGGGCATTTTGCTCATGAATGTCCTTATCCAAGGCAGAATGTTCCCAATACCAATGCACCAAGGCCAGCAGGAAATCAGCAAGCAAATCAGAACCGGGGAAATGCACAGAATAATCAAAAGGGTAAAGGTGTTTCGAAAACGGGAAAGGTTTTCCACACTCAAATAGAAGCTATTCCAGAAGGAGAACCTGTTATGCTTGGTATGTTCCCTGTCGCTCAACACCCAGCTTTTACACTTTTTGATTCTGGTGCATCGCATACCTTCATGAATAGAACATTTGCGGAAAGGCATGATATACCTATTGATGAAACCCAAGATAACTTCTTGATACAGTCACCTGGGGGTCGACTAAGTACTAAGGAAATGGTACGTCAGGTACCTATAGATCTGGGTGGATATATATTTCCAACCTCCATGATAGTCTTAAAAGATCCAAGTATAGATGTGATCTTGGGCATGAACTGGATGAACCAGAGAGGTGCAGTAATAGACACCTTGAATAGAACCATTAAACTCAACGTACCTAATCGCAAGTCTCAACTTCTTATCCATCTTCCTACTCTTAAGAGAGCAGTTGAGCAAGTGTGTGCTACCTCTGTCAAGGAAATCCAAGACATTCCAGTGGTCTGTGAGTTTCCTGATGTGTTCCCAGAGGATTTACCTGGTCTGCCACCAAATCGTGATGTGGAATTTGAAATAGAACTCAAACCAGGCACAGCACCAATAGCTAGAAGGGCTTATAGGATGCCACCCAAGGAGTTAGCAGAGTTGAAAGCTCAGTTACAAGGCTTGCTAGATAAAGGTTGCATTCGACCTAGTTCGTCACCATGGGGTTGTCCAGCAATATTTGTAAAGAAGAAGGACCATACCCTGAGGCTATGTGTGAATTATCGTCCTTTAAATGAAGTGACAATCAAGAACAAGTATCCTTTGCCCCGTATTGATCTCCTCTTTGATCAACTTACCGGTGCGAAGGTATTCTCGAAAATAGATTTGAGATCAGGGTATCATCAGATCAAGATCAAACCAGAAGATGTTCCGAAAACAGCATTCACTACTAGATACGGTCTGTATGAATATCTAGTTATGTCTTTTGGTCTGACCAATGCCCCAGCACATTTCATGTATTTGATGAATTCAGTGTTCATGCCAGAACTAGATAAGTTCATGGTTGTGTTTATTGATGACATTCTCATCTATTCCAAAACCAAAGGAGAACATGCAGAACATCTCAGGATAGTGTTGACTCGCCTGAGAGAACATCAGTTATATGCTAAATTCAGTAAATGTGAGTTCTGGATAAATGAAGTTCAATTTTTGGGTCATGTTCTGTCAGCCGAAGGAGTGGCAGTAGATCCAAGTAAAGTCCAAGAGGTTCTTGACTGGAAGTCCCCAATTTCAGTACATCAAGTTCGGAGTTTCTTAGGATTGGCAGGGTATTATCGAAGATTTATCCCTGACTTCTCCAAGATCTCCAAACCTATGACAACCTTACTGAAGAATGATACTAAGTTCATATGGTCGTCAGAATGTGAAGAAGCTTTCCAGACTCTGAAAAAGTTGTTAACAACAGCACCAATATTAGCTCAGCTAGATATTGAAAAGTCCTTTGATGTTTATTGTGATGCTTCAGACAAAGGCATTGGGTGTGTACTGATGCAGGAAGGAAGAGTCATTGCTTATGCTGCACGACAGCTGAAACGGCACGAGGAACATTACCCAACGCATGATTTAGAGTTAGCAGCTGTGGTTCATGCTCTAAAGATCTGGCGGCACTATTTATTGGGTAATACATGTCATATATACACCGATCATAAAAGTTTGAAGTATATCTTCACACAATCAGAATTGAATATGCGACAGAGAAGATGGCTAGAATTGATAAAGGATTATGATATTGAAGTGCACTATCATCCAGGTAAAGCCAATGTAGTGGCAGATGCACTCAGTCGAAAGGATCATTGCAATTGTCTAGAAGTCAAGCCAATCGATGTTACCTTGTGTTATGAGTTTGAAAGGTTAAGTCTTGAAATGATTCCACAAGGAAGTCTCGCCAATGTGACAGTTCAATCATCCATTAAGGATCAGATCATTGCGGCCCAAAAAGAAAGCAAGGGAATGATCCATCTAAAAGAAAAGATTCACTCTGAGCAAAATTCCAATTTCAAAATAGATGAAGCTGGAGTAATTTGGTTCAAGGATCGGTTAGTGGTTCCAAAAGTTCCTGAGCTCCGAAAGCAGATTCTTGATGAAGCTCATGCAACAAGATTTTCAATACATCCAGGCAGTAATAAGATGTATCATGATCTAAAACAGAGATTCTGGTGGACTAAGATGAAACTTGAAATTGCCAGTTATGTAACAAAATGTGATACTTGTCAGAAAGTGAAGGCAATTCATCTTAGGTCTGCTGGAGAATTGCAACCGTTACCAATTCCCTCTTGGAAATGGGATGACATTAGTATGGACTTTATAGTGGGTCTGCCCAAGACATCAAAAGGGTTTGATTCTATATGGGTCATTGTTGATCGTCTGACCAAATCAGCTCATTTCATATCTGTGAAGACAATATATCCAGCATCTACCTATGCCAAGATATATTTGGACAGAATTGTAAGTCTGCATGGTGTTCCAAGGACCATCGTATCAGATAGGGGGACACAGTTTGTTAATATTTTCTGGAGGCACTTACATGAGTCTTTGGGTACCAAGCTTCTGCATAGTACAGCTTATCATCCACAGACTGGGGGTCAAACTGAAAGAGTTAATCAGATCTTAGAAGATATGTTAAGATCCTGTGTACTCAATTATTCAGAGAAATGGGATGAATGTTTGTCTTTAGCAGAGTTCTCTTACAATAATAGTTATCAAGAAAGCATTAGGATGGCACCTTTTGAAGCTCTGTATGGTAGAAGATGCAGAACACCTTTAAACTGGTCTGAGCCTGGAGAGCATAGTCTTTTTGGAGTTGATTTAGTCAGAGAAGCTGAAGAAAAGGTCAAGTTGATTCGAGAGAACATGAAGAAGGCACAATCCAGACAAAAGAGCTATGCTGATAAAAGACGTCAGTCCCTTACCTTTGAAGTTGGTGATTATGTTTATCTCAAGGTGTCACCTATGAAAGGAGTTACACGATTTGGAGTCAAAGGGAAGTTGGCACCTCGATATATAGGTCCTTATCAGATCCTTAAAAGATGTGGAAAGGTGGCATATCAACTTGATTTACCACCACTAGCTATCTTTAATCCATAATGTGTTCCATGTTTCCCAGTTGAAGAAATGTCTTCAAGTGCCTAATCATGTCATTCATGTGGAAGAAATTGAATTAGAATCTGATCTGACATATTCAGAATATCCTATCAAGATTCTTGACCAGAAAGATCGAGTTACGCGAAAAAGAACTGTCAAGTTCTACAAGGTTCAATGGAATCAACATACGGAGGAAGAAGCCACGTGGGAGTCGGAAGAGTTTCTCTTAGAAAGTTTTCCGGAGTTTCTCTCTTCTGGGTCATCCTCGTAATCTGTCTTATGGGAATCTTTCCCTGCTTTATGTAAGGTTAGTAATGGAAGTGCCTGACACATTTCCTTTTCCATTACTTAGCCTACAGGTTAAATCTCGGGACGAGATTTCTTTAAGGGGGAAAGAGCTGTAACACTCTGGTGTTAAGCAAACTAAAACCTGGCATGTCATCATATGCACTGGCATTTCATTTGAGTGATAACCGGGATATGCATTCACTAAAACAAGTTTATTATTTTATGCTTGTGTTTAGTTGATAAAAGAGTGCTTAAGTTAAACCCTAGTTTATGCTTTCTTATTTGGTAATTAGTGCTTTTATGTGTATATGGGGTGCTATAGTAATTTCTTTTATAGTAGTGAAGTTTTGGACCAAACTTTGGTTTTATGTCTCAAAGGTGTATTTGAGTCATGATTCAAGTCATCATTGAGGTATAAATTAGATTTTGGTTAGAATTCAAATAAATAGTTTAAATAATTCAAAAACCCTATTTTATCCCCTTTTCTATAAATCAAAATTTTGAAAGAATTTGGGTATGCTTTAAAAAGCAAAGTTGCTCTATTTCTGATTAGGAACAACTTTGGTGTTTAAAGTTTTTCAAGTGTTCTTGTGAAATCAAAAGTAATTGTAAAAGTCCTCTTTTGCCCTTTTTGTCCTCTTTTGTATTTCAAATCCTAATTCAAAATCTGAGCATATTTTGGGTATCTTGCAAAAATGAAAGATGTTCAGTATTGAATTCTGAGCATTTGATATTTTGGCATATTTTCAGCTTATATTCAAAAATCCTAAGTAATTTCAAAATTTGGAAAGGGTAGATTTGGGAAAGGGGGGGGATAAGTTCTTGCTCCTGTTCATGGCGGCAGCAAGGCCGATCTTTTGATCGCCTGCTCTCGTGCGTGGACGGCGACTTCTCCCGAAGGAACGCGCGACCGAGTTCGTGGCCAAGTTAAGCTGCTGCTGGCACTCTTCCTCGCGTCGTGGCGTCACCTCTGAGCTCGCCGTCGCCATGTTTGCCACCAAGGTACCGACGGGAACAATCCGGTCAAACCTCCAGATTCACCGTCTCCAGTCATTCCCATCCTTTTTCACCGCGCCTATAAGTACTTCACTTCTTTGCGCATCTCCCAGACCTATCCTCTCCATCTCTTTTGCACCTAGAGAGCTCATACTCGCCGGTTTTCTTCCCGCCGAGCAGAAAGCGCCGCCGAGCTCGACCTCACCGTGGTCAGCTCAACCAAGCACTTCTCCACTCTCTCTTTCTCGTGTTTGTGTTTCGTCTTGATCCCAAAGAGCTCATCGGCTCGATGGTTCCTTGTCTGGTGCTCAGGTTTTACCGGAACAGCGTCGTCTTCGCCGGAGTTTACCGCCGAAGGCCACTGCTCCGTGGACGCCTACTTTCCGAGCAACCTCCGCTCAAACCGACTTCACCATCAGCACCCGGGTGAGCTTCTACACCTTCCTAGCTTCTTCGTTCACTGGCTACCGGCCTAGGTTCGCCGGAACGGCCGTGCCGAGATCCAATCCGCCGCCGTGCGTGGCCAGACCTCGCCGAAGCAGTAGAGTTTAGGGTTAGGGGCTCAATCGGTTGCGGTGGGCTTGCCGGTGCTGATGCTTGCGTCCGTTGGGTCTCTAGTGGCCGGAGTTGGCCGGCGTAAGTCACGCCGCCGCTCGGTTCATCGCCATACGCGCCGGCCATGGTCGAGGACCTCCTCGTTGTAAAGATGAGAAGTTCCAGGGTGTTGGTTGTAAAGTCCAAGACTCAGGTGAATAGCGCCATGGACTGCGGGTTGTTTTAGCGCAAGCCGAAGGGCTTTTCTGCAAAGCTGTCAGGACACACCACTTCGCTCGAGCCGAGCCTCGGGCGAACGTGTTCGCTGTCCCGCCCGAGCTAGGCCTCGGACGGACGAGCGTTTTTCCGTCTCGCCCGAGCCTCGAGCTAAGCCTCGAGCGGGCACGTGCGCAACGTATCGCCCGAGCCTCGAGCTAGGCCTCGAGCGGACCCTCGGGCGCTGTCTCGCTGGAGCCGGGCCTCGAGCGAACGCACCCTCACTCACCGCCGTGCGCTCGCGCCACGCTGGGCCGAGTTGGCTTGGGCCGAAAGGCCCAGTTTAGGCTCGTTTCAAGTTTTTCTTTTTGTGGCCTTATGGACAGTAATCAGTTTTGTTGTTTTTGCTATAACTAATCTATAGCTCTGTTGTTTATGAAATTTGACATGGGAGTTTATATCACTGATATACACCTTCATGTTTAATTTCATCTCTGTTTGACAAAGTATGCTTGGTGTTTAAATAAAAGGTTAATTAAATGGTTAATAAATTAAATAAAAATAGTTGATCCCTGTAGATTTGTGCGACTTTTGGATTTGTTGACAACCAATGGGAAACTAGCAAGATTTGCTCCCTGGTTATGGGTTTCCTTTATACAAATACCTTTTTATTGCTTGTAAGTTGCTTTATCAGAAAATAATAAAACTTGTTTAGTGTTTTAATAGCTAAAGTGGTTTTGTTGGTTTGCAACTTTACCGTGATGGAAAGTTGTACTCTGTAAAGGTTATAGTTAGAAAATTTCCATCTTTACCATGATCATATCATAAGCATCTCATTACTCATGCATATGCACTTCTACGTGTAGATCCCGCTTCAGGAGGCCCTAACTCTCAGTGGATTTCTCCTGAGGGTACAGACCTTTCTTGTTTTTTAGAATCTTCGGACTTCACCGATCCTCAAGGCAAGCCCCGGTGCTTTTAACCTTTACTTGTTTTTATAAAGGTTTTATTAAAATGTTGTTAAGATAAACTACTGCATTAGGTTATAGGAGTTGTGTGATGGCCTACTCCTTGCACTGTTTACCTCCACCTGAAGATCCACCTGTCCTTGTTTAAAAACTATTTGCAAAATGCTTAGTGATGCTATACAATAGATTTGCAAAAATGCCAATTTCAAAAGTGTGATCACTTAAAGAATATTTATGGGAATTTGGTTTTACTCCCGACTGTTGGCTAAGTATCTGATCCGTACCTAGTCAATGGCTAGGAGAGGTTGTCCTAGCGTACGGTGTCGTCATGTTGTAGTCCGGGACTCAACAGTTGACACCGACCGGGACAGGGTTGAAAAAAACTGACAGGACTGTTACACTTGGGTGAGATATAACCAAGGTACAGTTTCTGGCGGAAAAATTAGGGACCATCCGTATGGGAGCCTGCTGGTCAAGACTTGCAACTATTCACATACTACGGAAAGCTCTGGCTCCGAGGAATCCTTTATTGGGACCGACAACCGCGCACTGGGAGTGGAGAGATGGCGGAAGTAGCTTGTACCCACGTGGTCGTCGTACCTGGATAAGAGTGGTGTACTGTACTTCCTGGGTGGCGTAGGACCGGGCCCAATCTTGGAGGAATCAGTGGTAGACGGGTTGGCCTATGCAAGCTTGGGTGCTACATATGCCGTGTGAATAGGGATCCTCAGCTGAGTATTCTTTATCCGGATTAACGTTGCTCCTCGGTTATGGAGACTTGGTCTTCGACTGTCAACGGAGAGTGGTTCTCAACTAGGGATGTTTTTGAAAGATAAAATGAATCTTGAACAATGAAGAATTGAGAAATACGGAAATCTTTCCAAAATAAAACAAGGTTTACAAAAATGCTTTTTGTGCAAAATACTTGATTTTGCTTAAGCCTTACCTTGACTTCCTAAGCCTCTCATTCCTGAGTCTTCTCCTCTTTTCTAGTCGGTTAAGTCTTGTTGAGTACTTTTGTACTCAGGGTTTGTTAACCCTTGTTGCAGGTGAGTACATGGATCCACCTTTTGATGGACAATGCTACTTCACTCTGGTAGAAGAAAGTGATAACAATTCTGATGTGTGACCTTGGGCAAGTAATCTCTTTTGAATGAGTTATGTAATATAAAGTTCCGAACAAGTTATGTAATAAGTACTTTGGTGATGTAAACTTTAAACATAAGTTTTAATCTATGTATTATAATCTTTCCGCTCTTACTCTGATTTATCTTATCTATAAAACTGTTGTAATACTGTGATGCTTGATGAGGGATTATCCTGGAAAGAATGTAACGTGGATGATTCGGGTTTCCAGAGGACACCCGACAGACCTCTTAAGTCATTTGGAACTCATGCACGCCGATCAAAGGTCCTTAGGACAATGATGGGTGCATGTGGGCCACTTAATTTAGGAGGTTCTGCCACACAGGGGCCCGGTGATCGCTCGGCACCCTCCAGCCATCAAGTGCTTGCGCCCGAAGGTAGCCTTGTTGCGCCAGAAAAGCCAACTCCGCTTCATAGTAGTGTACGGGTTTCTTCCATGCCAAGAACATCTGGTGGCGGAGGTTAGGGTGATTGATTCGGCTTCCTGGGGTGACGGTGGTGATCTTGGGCCTATTTCCAGCAGCCAGCCTTGCTTCTCTGGGCCCATGTTATGACAAGAGACTTCCTTCGCATCAACTAACAGTTGGCTAAGAGTTCGTGGATTGAAGGCAAAAGCTTGATGAAAGCGTGAGGAAAGCAAGGCCCGGTGGCAGCTTATTATAGATCTGTTTCTTCAACCGTTCGACTTTCACTGACGGCGTCATGGTAACGTTAGAAACCCTAACGGGGAAAAGCACGTTTCAGACGGTGTCAGACACAAAGGGCAGACGCGGTACATAGACAAGCTTTTCCAATCACAAGCAACATATAGTACTCGGATAAAAGGACAAAGGACTCGGAAATTATCCCAAGTACCCGGATTCTTGATATTATTACTTGGAATTACAACAGAGATACATGCAAGCATCTTGAGATACAATAACTTTCAACAGAAGTTCAATCAAGGTGTAAAACGCTACTCTAGTAAATTCAAGACACATAGCCTTGATGCCTAATGCACCAAGGACCGGGTTCAGTGAGGCGCAGTAAAGCAGACACAGAACCTTGGATAGACACTATCTTTTCAGTGCATCCCAAGGTGGGTCTTTGGTACTACCCCAGTACTCAAGGAACTCGGGCAAGACCATCACCCTCGCCGCCCTTTTGACAACCTGTGACTCCGAGGTTATCTACGAGTGGTAGTCACAAGAGTTCTTTTAGGCGCAGCTCTGTGTCCCTCTGCTCGCGACCACTTGGAAACCACCCTGATGGGATGGTCCCTTCACAAGAGTTCTTCTGGGCACTTCATCTATTCTACAGAAAGAAGAAGCCCGGGGGCTCGGCCATCTCGCGATTGCTACTATAATACTCATGGGACTAAGAGAAGTTCTACACTCCAATGGATATGAGCTCCTTTGCTTCCCAGGCAGGGTTTTTATAGGCAGTTTCTTCCTGGTCTATGGACTTGGTTCACCTCCAAAAGTGACTGTTGGACCAATAATTCACCCAACATACTGTGATGCATGTGAACCTCAGCGTGGGTAACAGTACTGATTCCCACATGCACTTCAAGACACAAACGACAAAGTTTGCAGTTGAAGAAAACGACAAATATCATTATTGCATACAGTTGGAACAGTCACCAATCAAATTATTGTCGACCTCTGGTAATATCTATTCAGTGGGGGGTGATACGGGATGTTTGTTGAAAACATTACCCACCTGAAGCTGCATATTTATTAATCAGATGATTTAAACAATGAATTGTTGGCATAATCCGACTCCTTCAGACCTTAAATGGATTACCTAAACATTTGGTTCTACAGATCCTAAGGACCGACTACTATAGTACTCGGATCTCAGGCTCGGGGGCTACAGGGTATTATCCATTAAGGAAATGTTTTTTCTTGCTTCAAGAATTACTTGGAAAAGGTTCAGAAGATCCTCAAAGTTATTATAAATAACAAGAGGCTCGGGGGCTACACCCTATGGGTGCGCTTTTTATGAAAAGCGCACACCATAAGATTTCTTTAAGTTTCAGAGCACTTCAGGATTTCTCAAGACATTACTCGGAGATTCTCAAGAAGAAGTCAGAAGATAACGTCGTGAAGAAATGATGAAGAGCTCGGGGGCTTGACGGACCAGGATGTCAGAGATATCATCTGAAGATGATTGCTCCGATTAATCCCGGACGGCGCAGGAGATCCGAAGACTTGTTACGTAGCGTACTTGTATTAGGACTCCGATTTGTAACTTAGCCGGGTTGTATAGGGAAGTCTTGTAAATAGAATAGGACTCTCCCTCTGTAACCGGCTAGGACTCGGACTATGCCATGGGTTACCCGGATATATAAGGGGAGCCAGGCATAGATCCTAGAGAATCGAATACTCAACCATAATCATACACAAGGCACACGCCGGACTGGACGTAAGGTATTACGCTATTTAGCGGTCTGAACCAGTATAAATCGTTGTTTCTGTGTAATCTCCGGGTTCTACGAACACCGATCCCCACCGAACAAATAGTCCTGAGATTACTCAAGACTAGTTGCCGGTTAACAAACACCGACACACACAATTTTGTTCATCGGAACTGAGTGAGTAAAGAGAGAAGATTCTGAAATAAATTTGGATGATTCATTTTTATGGAGTCAGTTTTGTGGGTGAAGTTTGGTTTGTGTAGAAAAGCCCTCTTGCAGGGAATTTTTTTGTACACCAAGCAAAGAAAAAGATGATGTTTTAGTAAGGTAGATTAAAAAATAATCAAACTCTTCAGTAAAACAATAGGAAATAAAATTTTTGAGTAAACCCAAGGGGGCTTCTCCTATACTAAAGTTTATTCGGCAAAAGTAAAGAAAAAACAAACACTAACGATACACCCTGAGTGTCCGAAAAGCAAAAGAAATGGACAGAAACGGGTGTGCTACAAAGAAAAAAAAAAAGCAAAATGTAAGATCTCCTCGTCTCACACACTCGCTCCTCTGCTGCCATGCATGAAGTTGTGCTTCTGATACTGTAGAAGCCATCATGTACGCCCCTATTTTCAATAACATGGTCCACGTTCCATGCCATATTTTTATTAACAAATGTAAGACTCTAAAGCAATCAAGACACGCTCAAATTAGTAAGTAACTAAACAGAACAGGACGCCCACATAGGTCTCGTTTGGCACGGCTTCACTTTACCGGTGAAGCTATTATTTTAGACTTCGGCTCCATGAACGGCCCTACCTGTGAAGCTGAAGCCGTTTTGGTAAATCGTTTGGCAAAATAGCTTTACATGCAATGTTCCTCGAAATATGCTCTCACAGAATGCCATGTAGGATGGGTGAAGCCGAGTGAAGCCATTGTTTTTGGCTTCATCCCCCTCAAACATTTGTGAGAGCACGTTTTAAGGGGCTTCCTAGGTGGAGCCGTTTTATTGTACCCCGTTTGGCACAAAATGGCTCTAAACGGCTCCTGAAGCCGGTGGAGGAGCCCTGCTAAACGGGGCCATAGTGTAGGAATTTCTCAAATCATAAGACGTGATGCAACTACTTCCCTCGCTGGTGACGCATTTCGTCGAATACTTGAAATCATGAACTATAGGAACACACATGTCTTGTTCCATGAAGATAAAGATTTTTTTATTAATAGCCTAATTAAATAAGATATTTTAAAAATAACACCGTTTATTTTTTTAAACTAACCTTTTTGCCGCGTCGTCCCGCATGGCGCGGCAAAAGTGCCACTGTAGCAACACCCGACCACGCAGGCCCATGTGGGGCCCGCTTGCCAGTTTGCCGCGCTAGGCGGGCTGGCGTGGGTAACGCGTTTGCCGCGTCAGAGCGGCCTAGTGCGGTCATCGTCTTTGCCGCGCTAGGCGGGTTGACGCGGCAAAGCCGATCTAGATCTGGCCGCCACAGCCGGCTAGCAGCTTCCTCTCTCCATTCCTCTCTTCTCCTCCCAATCCAATCCAATCCAATCCATTCCTCCTCTCTTCATCTCCCTCAATCAAACTTGTACTCTTCGGAGAATTTGTTCTGTATAGGAGGTATGTTGATCTATATTCCTGGTTTTTATCCATATTTGCAGTGTTTGATTGAAACATATTTGTCTAAGTTAGAGTTTGTAGGTAATATTTAATTTTAAATTGTCTAGACACATACGTTTAGAGGTATTGAACGTTTAGAACTTATTTAATTCTTTATACATGATGCTTACCTCTCTAACTGTTGTCATGTTCAGCTGTCCAGGACTACAGGCCGTCCCTTTGCCTTTGCCGTGCAGGACATGCAGCGCCATAGGCCAGCGGGGGCGCGGGGCGCCCTACCTCCTCGCCGAGTACCCATGTCTGGTCATCCTGTTCGATCTGTTCAGTCGCTCAGCGCTCGGCCGTGCCTACCCCTTGCGCTCTGATCTCCGATGGCTCCGCTCCCTTGTGTGTCTGTGGTCTGCACTTGCTGCTCGCACGGCACCCGCCCCGCCCCCTTGATAGCTGGCGCGTTGAGGCCACAACAGCAACCCGCATATCGAGACTGGAGGCGCACCCACGTCAAGGCCCTATCCATTGAGGTGGTATTTTTACATTTTAGCTTTTTATTATTTTTTTTTTTTTGCAAACAGACCTGTTTAAAAATTTTGTTCAAGAATAGGACACAGGGGTCGATATCATGGGTGGCTAGCTCGGCGTCATGTCCTATGACGCTGTCACGCTGACTCCTATGTCCTATTTTTAAACAAAGTTTTTAAATAGATCTGTTCATAAAAAAATATTTTTTTAAAAAGGCTAAAATATCACTCCATTGAGGCTAGGGGCGCCCGGCAACAGCCTGGGAGTCGAGGCTGCGACAGCACCCGCCCCCTTAGGCAGCCCACACGTCGAGCCTGGGGGCGCGACAGCCGCTCCATTGGAGAGGGTGGGGTACAGCGGGATGACGGCGAGGCATCCATGCTCGACCGGCAGCAGCAGCAGTGGGGAGAGGGGCAGGGGGCGATTTCTGTTTTGTTTCTCCGAAGAAAAAATAAATGATGCGCATTAGGAGGAGTTTACGGGTGGAGATATGAAAAACAAAATCTGACCCAATTTGACGATCGAACCCTAGTGGATAGGAATCCTGGCACATGTGTGAGAGATGGGAGGGTGAGTAATACCATACACACAATCGTGACCGTTGGATCTGAGTAAGGAGAGAGAATGTTTAGTAGCAAATCTGGATAATTGATTTTTATAAAGTTATTTTCTGGATATATTTTCTGGGGTGCGTGGAGAGTGGCTATCTCGGGGGCACTAGCGTACGACCAGGGTGGTGGCAAACCATTCACCGACCACCTAATAATTGTTTTACATGGCACTGCGTATACGGAAGTGGGCTGATTTCAGTACGTTTATTGGGCCAGCATATCCTTCCTTCCGAATTGATTTTTCACCCGCGTTGGTTGCCCGCCCGCATGCAAGATGACGAAAGCAGATATAAAATGCATATACTCCGTATCTATTCTATATCTATATCTATACCTATATATATACCTAATAATAAAGAGGCAAAATTTCTGCCCGTTTTTTTAGTTTCGTCCGACCATCTATCTGATCTTATATGTCGCTACAGTGTACCATGTCCGAAACCTGTTCAAAGCCCACATTGTCTCATCCAACTTTCACACAGCTTCGCACGGGGGCCATCATGACTTCCAATACCAAAATAAGCAGTCCGATGGTAAGAAACATGGTACGAACAGATCAGAAGTCCTTAGAGGAGAAAAAATTAAAAAAAAATCTATAACAAATCAAGAGTTTGAGACCCAAACAACAAAGGTTAGACAAATCAAGAGTTTGAGACCCAAACAACAAAGGTTAGGTGAATCTACAAAATAGAACCAGATCGAGACTCCATGAACTAAATCAGCGCCACCACGTACCAAATCATATCAAACACATAGGCCCATGCGTTCCTCAGATTTACCACATCCACAGGACAAACATGAGATATCTCAGCACAAAATATCTCCGTGTGCAAATCAAATACAACACAACCAACAAATCAAATCGAATCGAACACAGTCCCATCAAACAAACCGAGTATAAGTATAAGCACCGCTGGCCGAGGCAGCAGATTGAAGAAGGAACTCTGAGTTCCTCGTTCGCAGATGCGCCGAGCGGAGGCGCCGCCGGCCCGCTGACGAGGCACCGCTCCTTGCAGTCGCTGCACAACACCGAGGCCGCGCAACTGCTGTTTGGGCTGCTGCCACCGACCGTGCAGGCCACTGCCGCTACGCGCAGGTCGCTGGGATCCGTGGTGGAGACGAGAAGTAGATGGGGATGAGAAGACTGGAAGGGAGAAGAAAACTTCCTACGCGCACACGATAAAAAAAATTGGATATGGTGGAGAGATAAATCGGGAGAGAAAAAATAAAAAAAATAAAAAGGATATTATGGACTTTTTGCTCTGTCCATATACCATATACTTGCTGAAAATTTTTGCTACTGTAGCAATTTCATTTGTATTTGACAAATATTGTTCAATCATGTGCTAACTAGGTTTAAAAGATTTATCTCGTGATTTACAACTAATTTGCACAATTAGTTATTTATTTTATCAACATTTAATGCTCTATGCATGAGTCCAAATATTAATGTGATGAAGAGAGTGAAAAAAGTTAGAAGTTGAAAGGAATCTAAACAAGACGCAAAGTGACATTGCTTGTCTGCAAATTAAATCTGCCCACAAAATAACCTGATCATAAGCTGCTGGCAGTACGTGGCTCTTGCGTCTTGGTGTGCAATTTGAAACATGAGAAAGGATCAACATGTAGCCCGTAGGTCTCACCAATGATATCCGACTGCCTATAGAAAAATAGTGAACCTACACATCCAATGTTAACATTTTAGCCGTGCCATATTTGATGTTAAAATATTAATTCAGTCTATTAAAAATAGATTAATTATAAAACTAATTATACCACCATATACAGTAGTAATTACCAAGACTAATATATTAAGTCAAATTAATCTATCATTAACAAATATTTACTGTAGCAACATAACATCAAATCATGGACTAATTAAACTTAATAGATTTATCTCTCGAATTAGCCTCGGCTAATAAATTAGTTTTGTAATTAGTCTATTTTTAATAGACTAAATTAGGGACATAACATGAAACTAAATTTTTAGCCGTGAGAATAAACTCTCGGAGAGTCTACACCGAATAATAAACAAAATTAAGGGTGTATAAAACTAATTATACCACCATATACAGTAGTAATTACCAAGACTAATATATTAAGTCAAATTAATCTATCATTAACAAATATTTACTATTTACTGTAGCAACATAACATCAAATCATGGACTAATTAAACTTAATAGATTTATCTCTCGAATTAGCCTCGGCTAATAAATTAGTTTTGTAATTAGTCTATTTTTAATAGACTAAATTAGGGACATAACATGAAACTAAATTTTTAGCCGTGAGAATAAACTCTCGGAGAGTCTACACCGAATAATAAACAAAATTAAGGGTGAAAGTTGATGGTAAAAATGTAGGGTGGGCAGACTCAACCATGGTCCATGCGCGATGACTTCTCGCTGGAGGAGGGACCGCTGACAGCTGCAGATGGCGAACACGCCTCTCACTGACGAACGATGGTAGTAGATGTGGTGGTGAACAGGAGCAGGGGCACCGACGCAACCAAGCTGACTGGAACGCGAAGCTTGGAGCCTGAACTGAAGAAGCACCATATTCTATTTAGTGCCATAAATTTATGTATAAAAAACTAATAAACTTGTTCCAAAACATTCAAGCGCGTGACATGATCAGTTAAGCTTCCCTCTACCCTTTCCTTAGATCTGTGGGACCAAGGCAAATTCGCCCTAGGCGCGCGCTGGAAAAGACTGCCACTGGGGTAGGTGCGTGGACGCAAAGGAGTCGCTGCTCGAAAGAAGACGGGCTCAGACGCGGTCGCGGCTACCGGTTACGGAGGAGGTGATGGGGGGTCGCACACAGCCACGTACCATAGTCGCCTGTCATGGAGAAGAAGTCGTCAGGGGTCACGTGCGGACGTAGCCATCGCTGCCTCGACATGCGTGGAAGCACGAGCAGGGAGGCGCAAGAGCACATGTGAAGGTTTGGCAGGTGCGGCAACGACGCACCCCACGCCGTGTGTGAGATCGGGAGATACGAGGCTGATATACCACTACTGGAGAACGGGCCTTTAGCCCCGGTCGAAAATAGCCTTTAGCCCCGGGCATGGAGCCGGGGCTAAGGAATCGGGACTAAAGGTGCGACCTTTAGCCCCGGTTCCCGGCTCCGGGGCTAAAGGGAGGACCTTTAGCCCCGGTTGATAATACCAACCGGGACTAAAGACTGGCCTCTTTAGTCCCGGTTGGTATTACCAACCGGGGCTAAAGACCTTTTTTTCTTTTTCTTTTCTTTTTTCTTTTCAATTGGCTATTGTTTTCAGTTTTTCAATTACATTAGGTTTTCTAATACGTTTTCTTCGATGCTAATATATTACATTAGGATTTCTAATACGTATTCTTCGCTGCTAATGTATGTATCCACATATATATACACATAAAATTTATAATTACACACATAAAATATGAAACTATATATATATGGGCTAGCTATACATATTATGTGTATAATATTTTTATGCACATAAAATTTACAGCATTATCCATGCATCCTTGGTATTTACAACACAAATATTGACCGTCACTTAAATGTCATACAAATGGTCGTCTTGGTTTGGTTTCATTGGTTCTTCCGGGTTATAGTAGAACTCGGTGCCGGCTTTGAGGACATGGTCATTAAGAACTCCTGCGATTGTCTCTTGAATTCCTTTCAGGCGCACCATGTCCAACACCTGGTTCTTCAACCATAGCTCCTTCTGTCTCTCTAGAGGAGTTCTTTTGGCATACACCGAGAGAAACTCGCAAACGTAGTACCCACACAAATTGTTCCCTGGTGGTTGCCGTAGAACCCACTGCACGATGTAAAAAGATATTACTCTCATCATCTCGCGTGTGTGATGAAAGCATGCTACAGTGGTAAAGACGCGGGGAGATAGTACTACTTACTTGCAATTGGATAGGACGAGGAAGTGTCGCCTTCAAATCCGGACGGTGTTTCGGAACGAACCAAGCCCAAACCCTGCACAATATAATATTGGATCGTAATTAACTATTGCAGATTTAAAGTGTAGAAATCAATATTTAGAGATCGAAAGTTACCCCTGGATAATGTCTATGATATCTTGATAATCTCCCAGTGGTTTTCTCAACGAGTCATAGATTATCAATTGACTTTCGGAGAGATCGAAGACGATCAATATCCAGTGATAGCTGCATTAATTTGCTTATATAGTCAACATATATCATAGAAATTGAGTAAGTAAAAATAAATATGCACATGATAACAACACCCACCTAAAGTTGTATGGGAAGAGTATATATCTTTTGTTCTTTTGGTTCACCAAGAACCTTCGGAGATTCCTCCCTGTTTCATTTCTCCATATATCATAGGCGGGATCTTTCTTTGGGACCGAGAATACGATATATGGATCAATGAAACCAACCTCCTTGTCATTTCTACGTGTGAGGTCTCTCATCATGTTTCTGCATATGTATATAGGCACGCTAGCTAGTGTTAGCATAATTACATTTACATATACATATGCTAGAGTGAGATAATTAAAACGAAGGATCACTTACAAACAGAAGAGGCTGACTAGAGATTTGTCTAGAGCATCCAGGTGGCATAGCTGGTGTAACTCATTGAATTGGATAAGTATAATGTCATCACCACGGAAGTAATGATGGTCTCTAATTCTGACGCATATCCAATCATCCGCTTTTCTGGTACACGCTGCCATGTACCACTGGTTTAACAAGTACATTTGAGTGCCAAGTTCTGTGAGGGCCGTAGGGTTGTATAGACTCTGGCCATATACATAATTCTTCTTCCACTGATCAACTTGCGGAGCAGTTTCAATGGGTGCTTCACCGAGCATTTGTGACAAGGTTAGACCAGTTTCTGCGAAAAATGCATCAAGATGCTCAGGATTCACCTCAAGTTGTTCTAGCGCTTTCAAGTTAGAACCATATTCATTCACAACAAGCGGGGGCACTGATTGTTTCGATTGTTCCCCGAGCTGTGGGACACCCTTGCTTGCTCTCTTCTGTTTCTGCTTCGCCTCCTCAAGTGACTTGGTCATAGTGCGGTCATAGTCTGATGGTGGCGATTTCTTACGAGAATCATGCACTTTTTTCTGATGAGCATCCACCTTTTTCCTAAGCATATCAGGACGTACAAAAAGGTACGGCTTCTCTGGGTTTTTCTTTGCTTTTTGTTTAGCCTCGACGTCCGCCCAAAATTTGTCCAAATCTGCTTTCGCTGCAGCATTTGTTTCCTCATCAGTCATATCATAGGGAAGTTTCGTCTTCTGAGGAACAGCTTGATGTCTTTCTGCAGAGGCTTTCTTCTTTGGTGGCGGTGGGGCCGATGCCTTCATTTTTGTGGCTGGCCTCTTCTTTGATGGGGCCGGTGGCGGGGATGGAGCCCGTGGTGGAAGAGATGGGGCCGGTGGCGGGGATGGAGCCCGTGGTGGAGGAGATGGGGCCGGTGGCGGGGATGGAGCCCGTGGTGGAGATGGAGCCGGTCGTGGAGGGGATGGAGCCGATCGTGGAGGGGATGGAGCCGGTGGGGATGCAGCTGTGTCTTTCACTGCATCGCCCGCAGCACTATGATGACTATGTGGTGAATGGATAATTGGACTTAGGTGCGGAGAGGTCCTGCTGTGAAAACAACATAGTATGAGTAAACAATTATTTAATTAAGTCAATACATAACTAGTGAAAAAATGTTTCATTGACTTTCATCTGCACCTAGGGTTAGTTTGCTGAGGAGGAGGAGGAGGTGATGCCCCAGGAATAATGATATAGCGCTTACGCCAACATATGAATGCCTTCTCCGCTTCTCCTAAAGTCTTCTCACCATCACCTCCTTCAATGTCAAGAGTCACATTGTTATGCCCTTTCAATACTCTATCCACCGAGACACTAGCATAACCAGGTGGTACCAATGCCCCATGGCATCTTGGTGTCTTCGTAGGGTCAATAGGAGATACGACACCAATAGCCACCATTATTGTGTCATTCCCCTGTGGAATGTGCAGCTCACAGGTCGTGAGAGGATCAGTGATGTCATCCACGGGGAAGCGCAGCCCTGCGTCACCTTGAATCGTTGGCACCTCCGTGGAAGCGCAACTGCTTTTCAACTGATCACCAGGGGTGCTGGTGTTGACTCCTGGCTCTGATGCAGATTGCCTTTGCAGGGAACTCACTGCTAAATGCACTTGCCTTTTGATTTCCTCACTCATTTTGTCTTCAAGTGCCTTTTCTCGCTCTACCGCTTCACGAGCCGCGGCCTGTGACTGAATAACCATTTCCTCCATCCTTCGCATCCGCTCTACCTCCTCCTGCCTCTTTCTTGCGCGGCTTCTATAGGTCTCTTTGTCTTGTGGGAAGGCATGCTCCCACGACACCTCCCCATAGCCTCTTGTTCTCCCACCATGTTCAGGATTCTCTAGGGCGTATGTAAGCTCATCCTTTTCTCTGTTCGGCTGCCACGTGCCACTGTTAGCCATGTCTCGAGCATAAGCTAGTCTTTCTGCTGCTCTTTGGAGTTTTGTGCCATACACTACCCCTCCTGTCTGTAGGTCCAAACTTCCTCCATGACCAAAAAACCAATACTTGGCGCGCTCAGGCCAGTTTATTGAATCTGGTTCGATGCCCTTGGCTAGAATCTCCCGTTCCATTTTTTCCCACTTGGGAATGGCACTCTTGTAGCCACCTGATCCCAAGTGATGGTGGTATTGTTTTTGTCGGGCATTCTGTTGGTTCATTCTGACACGTGTCTCACCCTCTTCTGATTTCTTGAATTCTACAAACTCATCCCAAAAAGGCCTCAACTTGACGTAGGCCTTGGTGTTAAAATCCGGAGTTAGGTCCTTCTTGATAAATGTGTTGTACAATTTCTTCTTCCAGCCCTAGAATAGTGTTGCCATTTTCTTCATAGCCCAATCCCGAACTCTTGCCTTCAAATTTCTATCTTCTGTTTCAAGCGTGAAATGTGCAAGGACATCTTGCCAAACCAGTTCCTTATCACGATCAGAGACAAAACTTATATGAGGAGCACTTCTCTTTTCCTTCCATTCACGAGCATTGATCGGGATCTTATCCCTTACGAGATACCCACAGTGGTAAACGAATTTCTGTGCATGTTCTCCAAGCACTTGGCCTGTTTCCTCGTTGAATTCTGAGATAATGTATCGGCCATCCAACGGCTTCTTCGGACCTCGTACGGTCCTACTCTTCCCGGTAGTCGTTGTCGATCCAGAGGGCTACGTATGTAGGAACAGTAGATTATAAATACATTTACAAATTGATTAGAATTTTATGTGCTCATAGAGATTGTAGGTATACCTCGCTAGTATTTTCTTGCATAATTTCTTCATAATCGATAAAGTATTGACTGCCGTCATCTACTTCTTGATTATTGTTATCGTCACCTGCTACATCTGGGTTAGCGGCGCTGTTGATTAATTCGTACATTTCCTCCTCCATGTTGTCAACTGGGTCGGCCATTTCTGCGAATAACGTATATTCATAAAGACCATATTCATTTTTTATTTAACACTTTGTAAAGGTAACACAATCGATAATAAACACTTTGGGTTTGGGGATTAGGGTTTAGGGTTTGGGGTTTACGGTTTAGGGTTTGGGGTTTAGTGTTTAGGGTTTAGGGTTTCGGGTTTAGGGTTTGGGGTTTAGTGTTTAGGGTTAAGGGTTTAGGTTTAGGGTTTAGGGTTTAGGGTTAAGGTTTATTGTTTAGGGTTTACGGTTTAGGGTTTGGGGTTTAGTGTTTAGGGTTTAGAGTTTCGGGTTTAGGGTTTGGGGTTTAGTGTTTAGCGTTAAGGGTTTAGGTTTAGGGTTTAGGGTTTAGAATTTAGGGTTTAGGGTTTAGGTTTAGGGTCTAGGTTTTGACAACATTAAAAATAAGGGTTTAGGGTTTAGGGTTTAGGGTTAAGGGTTAATGTTTACGGTTTAGGGTTTGGGGTTTAGTGTTTAGGGTTTAGGGTTTCGGGTTTAGGGTTTGGGGTTTAATGTTTAGGGTTAAGGGTTAAGGGTTTAGGGTTTAGGCTTAGGGTTTGGGGTTTGGGGTTTAGGGTTTTGGGTTTGGAGTTTAGGGTTTACGGTTTAGGGTTTAGGGTTTCGGATTTGGGGTTTAGGGTTAAGGTTTAGGGTTTACGGTTTAGGGTTTGGGGTTTAGGGTTTAGGGTTTAGGGTCTAGGTTTTGACAACATTAAAAATAACGTATATTCATAAAGACCATAATCGTAAAAATAACACTAGCGACATACACGAAAAGTCATATCATGTCTATGTGAACCAAAAAATTTATATCTAAGTGATTATTCCATAAACATATATACGACCGATATAAATAAATGTTTACATATCATATCTAAGTGAACCAAAAAATGTATATCTAAGTGATTATTCCATAAACATATACACGACCATATTCATAAAAATAACAGTACCGACATGATCGAAAAGTCGTCATATCTAAGTGATTATTCCATAAACAGATCTATATTATTCCATAAACATATCTAAGTGATTATTCCATAAACATATCTAAGTGAACCAAAATATATCTAAGTGACGATTATTCCTCCTCCATCTATCACAAATGACACACCGTTGACGAGAGGACAACGACGGATGGCGGCGAGGATGACGTCGCGGTGAGGACGACGACGGACGGCGACGAGGATGACGTCGCAGTGAGGATGACGGCGGAAGGCGGCGATGTCAACGCGACCAATCTCTTTTTATCTACAGGTGCAAACATAATATTTTGTTAGGGTAAACATAATATTTTCTACAAATGTCTGTGCGTTACAAAGGAACACACGATTTATATATTTATTTTTCTATAAATATATAAGTATACACTACAAAGAAACATTTTCTATAAACATGATTTTCTAAAAATGATTTATATAACTATATTTATATAAATATATATGTATTTATAATTATTTTCTATAATCATTCATTTTCTATATATATCATTTTTTCTATATATATATCATTCATTCTTTTTCTTTTTCTATACACTGCACATACACAACACATGCACATGCGCACACTTCACACACGCACACACGCACACGGCGAGGACACACACAGTGCACACACACGCACACACACAGTGCACACACACGCACTGCACACACACGCACTGCACACAACACGCACACACGCACACACACAACGCACGCACTGAGCACGGCGGCGCGACCGCGCCCGGCCTCCTCACCGGCGGCGCGAGAGGACGAGTTGTGCGTGGCCGCTGAGGCAAGCGGCCGCTGAGGCCGGCGAGGGAGAGAAGAGGAGGCGTCGGCGCGGCCACGCGAGAGGACGACGACGAGGCGGACGTCGGCGAGGGATGCGGCGGGACAACGGCGGCGCGGCACTCGATCGGAGACGACGAGGGAAGCGGCGGCGCTGCGGGCGGTCTGACGTCGATCTGAGGAAGAAGGAGGGCACTGTGCCCTATATACGCGGGGAACCTTTAGTCCCGGGCCGTGGAACCACCCGGGACTAAAAGACCTTTAGTCCCGGGGCGTAAGCCCGCCCGGGACTAAAGGCTTGGACCTTTAGTCCCGGGCGGGCTTACGCCCCGGGACTAAAGGAACCTTTAGTCCCGGGTGGTGCCATCGCCCGGGACTAAAGCTTTTTTTCCCGCCACTGTTTTGGGCTTTTTCTATTCTGGTTTTTGTATTAGCTACCTTTAGTCCCGGGCGGGCTTACGCCCCGGGACTAAAGGTTCCTTTAGTCCCGGGTGGTTCTACCGCCCGGGACTAAAGGTTTATATTTTGGGTTTTGTATTAGGTTTTGACTATATTAATATGCTGTAATATTGCATAGTAAATTAAATATTAGGTATAAAATTACTTAAAAATGACAGTTGTATTTCCTTTTACCTTATTGTATAGTAGAAAAATTTGTAACATAAATTCTTTTCTTTTCTTATAATAATGAATATAAATATAAATAACAATTCATATTTTGTTAATGCAAAAATATAATGTTAAATTTAAATATCTGAAACAACTGGTTCTCGATAGGAAGATTATTTTTGCATTATCTGAACGTTAAATTTTGGGTTGTTTATCTTTCATTGTCCAAATGCACGATAGCGAAATTCACTGTTAAATTGCAGTTTAATTTAAAAATATAATAATTAAAATAATGATCAGAAAAATCTAACACCTCTTGTGAGGCATCAATTTGGGCTCATATGCTTGCCAAAAATAAATCAAGTCATTTCGACACCGACATCAATGAACCATGACTATCCATAATCATTATTAATTACACAAAAAATCTAATACATAATATTGGTTAAAACATCACTATATATCAAGCGGGTACACTGGTGATCTTCTTCTTGACGTATGTCCCTTGGTTATGATCATGTCGTAACCATGGAGCCTCCTCAGCATTTAGCAGGATGCTTGGGTCTTTGCTCACACTGAAGGGTGGTATCCGGTCATCCCTTTCATAATCTTCTGACATGTCTGACTTGTCCTCAATTCCCACGATGTTTCTTCTTCCTGAAAGAACTATGTGGCGTTTCGGCTCTTTGGTTGATTTATCGTCATTTTTCCCTCTCCTGGGCTTTGTAGACATGTCTTTCACGTAGAACACCTGATTCACATCAGCAGCAAGGACGAATGGTTCATCTTTGTATCCAATATTGTTGAGATCCACTGTTGTCACTCCATACTCCTTGTCAACTGTTACTCCGCCTCCGGTCGTCTTGACCCATTGGCATAGAAACAAAGGGACTTTAAAATTAGGTGCGTAGTCTAGTTCCCAAATCTCCTCTATACGGCCATAATATGTTTGCCTCTTCCCATTTGGGTCTGTGGCATCTACGCGAACACCACTGTTTTGGTTCGTGCTCCTTTGATCTTGGGCAATGGTGTAAAATGTGTTTCCATTTATCTCATACCCTTTGTACGTGAGGATGTGCCATGACGGTTGCCTAGCCAACAAATATAGTTGCTCATCAATATTGTTATTACCCAGACATTCCTTTCGCAACCAAGTGCTAAAAGTATTCATGTGCTCACGTGTTATCCAAACTTCATTCTTCTCTGGAAATTGGGATCGTAGGAACTCCTTGTGTACATCGATATATGGATCCACCACGGTTGAGTTTTGAAGAACTGTGTAGTGCGCTTTATTGAAATAATCGTTCCCCGTACCGATATATGTTTTCTTCCCTAGTGTCCCCTTTCCACACAGCCTCCCCTCGTGCCGCGATTCAGGAACACCAATCGGGTCAAGGTCAGGAATGAAGTCAACACAGAACTCAATGACCTCCTCTGTCCCGTAGCCCTTGGCGATGCTTCCTTCTGGCCGAGCACGTTGGTGAACATATTTTTTCAGTACTCCCATGAACCTCTCAAAGGGGAACATGTTGTGTAGGAACACAGGACCGAGAATATGAATCTCCTTGACCAGGTGAACTAGGAGGTGTGTCATGATATTAAAGAAGGATGGAGGAAACACCAACTCAAAGCTCACAAGGCATTGAACCATATCATTCTGTAGAGTAGCCAGTTCTAGTGGATTAATTGCCTTCTGAGAAATTGCATTAAGGAATGCACATAGCTTCACAGTGGCCAGGCGTACATGTGGAGGTAGAATTCCTCTTAAAGCAACCGGTAGCAATTGCGTCATAAGCACGTGGCAGTCATGCGACTTTAAGTTTAGGAATTTATTGTCTTGCATATTTATTATTCCCCTTATATTGGAGGAGAATCCAGATGGGACCTTGATGCTGTTGAGGCATTCAAACATGATTTCCTTCTCTTCATTGCTAAGAGTGTAGCTAGAAGGTCTTAAGTAATGGCGTCCATCATCTGTCTTCTCTGGATGTAGGTTGTCTCGTTCTTTCATGCGCTGCAACTCTTGTCGTGCTTCAAGTGTATCCTTAGACTTCCCATACACACCCATGAATCCTAGAAGGTTGACACAAAGATTCTTTGTCAGGTGCATCACGTCGATCGCGTGGCGGACCTCTAGTACATGCCAATAGGGTAGCTCCCAAAATATTGACTTCTTCCACATGGGTGCGTGTCCCGTAGCGTCTTTTGGAACAGGTTCACTGCCCGTGCCCTTTCCAAAGACTACCTTCACATCCTTGACCATCTCAAGTACATCTTCCCCAGTTCTGTTGCGAGGCTTGCTCCGGTGGTCTGCCTCACCTTTAAAATGCCTGCCTTTCCTTCTAACCTGGTTATTCACAGAAAGAAATCGACGATGCCCAAGGTAGACTACCTTTCTACATTTTTTCAAATATACACTATCCATGTCATCAAAACAATGTGTGCATGCATTATATCCCTTGTTTGTCTGTCCTGAAAGATTACTTAGAGCAGGCCAATCATTGATGGTTACGAACAACAATGCTCGCAGGTCAAAGTGTTCCTGTTTGTAATCATCCCACACGCGTACACCTGATTTACTCCATAAAAGTAGCAGTTCCTCAACTAATGGCCTTAGATAGACATCGATGTCGTTGCCAGGTTGCCTCGGGCCTTGGATGAGCACTGGCATCATAATGAACTTCCGCTTCATGCATAACCATGGAGGAAGGTTGTAGATACATAGAGTAACAGGCCACGTGCTATGACTACTGCTCTGTTCCCCATAAGGATTCATTCCGTCCGTACTTAAAGCAAACCTTAAGTTTCTAGCGTCTTTTGCAAATTCCGGGAATTCTCTGTCTATTGCTCTCCATTGGGACCCATCAGCAGGGTGTCTCAACATGTTGTCTACCTTACGGTCTTCTTTGTGCCATCGCACCAACTTTGCATGGTCCTTGTTTCTGAACAGACGTTTCAGGCGTGGTATTATAGGAGCGTACCACATAACCTTGGCAGGAATTTTCTTCCGGGGACGTTCTTCACCCTCAACATCGCCAGGGTCATCTCGCCTGATCTTATATCGTGACGCGTTACATACAGGGCATTCATCCAAATTCTCGTATTCCTTACCACGATACAGGATGCAGTCATTAGGACATGCATGTATCTTCTGGATTTCTAAACCCAAAGGACAGACGACTTGTTTTGCTTCGTACGTAGTGGCGGGCAGTTCGTTAGGTTTCGGAAGCATCTTTTGTTTTATAATTTTCAATAATTGTCCAAATGCCTTGTCAGATATACCATTTTGTGCCTTCCATTGTAGCAACTCAAGTGTTGTACCCAACTTTTTTTGTCCATCTGCAGCAGACGGGTATAGTAATTTCCTGTGATCCTCTAGCATACAGTCAAACTTAGCCTTCTCCTTTTCACTTTCGCAATCTCCTTGTGCATCACGAATGACATCACCAAGAGCATCATCTTCAGCGAGTGTGTCTTCTGCACTTGCCTCTTCTTCACCTTCCCCCATTGCAGTATCACCAAAGTCACCGTATTGAGCAATAATGTCATCGTCAGGGTCCAATTGTTCTTCTTCACCTTCTTCCATCATAACCCCAGTTTCTCCATGCTTCGTCCAACAACTATAGTTTGGCATGAAACCCGACTTGAACAAGTGTGAGCGAAGACTCCTTGAGCTAGAATATTCCTTCGAATTATTACAAAGGGCACATGGGCAGCACATAAAACCATTCCGCTTGTTTGCCTCGGCCACTCTTAAAAAATAATGCACGCCATCAATGAACTCTTTTGAGCGACGATCGGCATTGTACATCCAGTGACGTGTCATCGTCTGCATTATATGACATATCACATAATTATATCGATCTCTCATTCTTATAAACAAATGAAATTATAAAATGACTGACATGAAATTTAGTAAGAATCACTGGTGGCATAAAAGTAGTAGCAGTTGAACTTGTCTAATTAATTATTACATCAAGATAACAGTGCAGCCTAATCCACTTGGCCACAACCAAAGCAACTAACAACACCTGCACATTTTTTCCGCATCACAGTCCAACAAGATGGACTGCCTGCCACTCCAACCTGATAGGAAGGTAAGGTAGGGGTAGGTGCAGTAGGAATTGAGTTGATTCTTGAGTTGAAAGCCTCTAGAGCTGCAGAAGCTTCCTCAAAAGACTTGTACTTTTTATGCACAGCTCCCTTAACTTTGAGGACATACTGACTGCACTCAGCCCAGCTGGTGTAAATACCTGGCTTGGTACCCACGAAAACAACATACCAAGCAGACATCCTTCTGCATTTTGTAAACTAAAGTATTATATATTTCTAATTTCTGTAAACAAATAATTTAACTGATCTCTATTTCTCCAAAATAATAAAATAAACTAATTAAACCGGTCACATTTTGTAAACTAAAGTATTATATATTTTTAATTTCTGTAAACAAATAATTTAACTGATCTCTATTTCTCCAAAATAATAAAATAAACTAATTAAACCGGTCACATTTTGTAAACTAAAGTATTATATATTTCTAATTTTTGTAAACAAATGATTTAACTCATCTCTATTTCTCAAAAAAAAACTAATTAAACCGGTCACATTTTGTAAACTAAAGTATTATATATTTCTATTTTTTGTCAACAAATGATTTAAATGATCTCTATTTCTCTAAAAGATTAAAATAAACTAATTAAACGGTCATATTTTGTTTTTAGAGTAATAATTTGAACTATCAAGTCAATGAACTCAAAATATCTACAAAAATAAAAAACCTAAGCTAGTAACCTTTCAAGAAGTCGATGGCGGTGTAGATGTGATGAAATAAATCAATCGCCGGAGATGTGTTAACAAACAAAAATCACCGGAGAAGACAGCAAACAAGCAAGCAAGTGACTGAATCAAAAAAAATGAAGAGCTCGGGCACGGCTGGAGGTGGAAGAACAGTTCAAATATAGGGAGGGACATTTAGCCCCGGTCCTTATTCCCAGCCGGTGCTAAATGTTGGCATTTAGCCCCGGCTGGATACACCAACCGGGACAAAACCTTTTAGTCCCGGTTGATGTTACCAACCGGGGCTAAAGATGCCTACATTTAGCCCCGGCTAGATACACCAACCGGGGCAAAACCTTTAGTCCCGGTTGGTGTTACCAACCGGGGCTAAAGGCCGGTCTTTAGCCCCGGTTGGTAACACCAACCGGGACTAAAGGTCCCTCTGACAAATGAGCCGTTGGGCTGGGGAACTTTAGCCCCGATTGGTGTTACCAACCGGGGCTAAAGACCTTTCTAGTCCCGGGCGCAAAATTTTCCGTGACTAAAGCTGATTTTGCAAATCGTCCAAAGGCCTGTTCTCTAGTAGTGTACGTATGCGGTTCTGCATGTGTTGGTGATAAGGTTGAAAGAGAAAGAATATCAAAGATAAAAAAAATAAAAAAAACTGATAGGTAACCCAAGAAAAAACTCTAATTAAGCATACTCCCTCCGTATAGAAAAAGAAAGTCGTTTTGGACAAGGTTTTGATTAAACATTGGCAATATAAATCATGAATAACTTTTAAGTTATTGGGTTTTAAAATATAGCTATATGAATAGATTTGTATTGACAAATATTTTTATAAAAATATACATATATCATTTTTCAATAAATAAAAAGACAAATCTTGTGGTTATATATAATGTGTGACCTATTTATAGGTTTTAAAAAATTGTAACGATATTCATCTTATTTATGATTGATTTATTTTATTAAATAGAAAATTAGTAGTATACAAAATGGTACATATAACGAGTCAATAAAGTTTCCCACGGTCAATAAAGTTTTCCGTTGCAACGCACGGGCATTTTAACTAGTAAAACATAAAACAGAAATAATCGCCCGCATGCAATATGACGAAAGCAGATATAAATGCATCTACTCTGTATAAAACATAAAACAGAAATAATAAAAGCCAAAATAGTCCACGAGAACATTCGAACACAAGATCTGTTGTTTCAGTGAAGTTACTCTCAACCACTATATGCATCTCGTAAATATTAAGTACTCGCTTCATATCACTTTTAGATGACGTTTTTGACAAGGTTTGAGTCAAACATTGGGAATATAAATCATGAATAACTTTTAAATTATTGAGTGTAGAGATATAAAAATCATACAAATAAATTTTTCTTGAAAAGTACTTTCATAAAAGTATACACATACCATTTTACAACAAATATTTTTAAAAATACAAGTGGTTAAAGTTGTACTTTGGAGACCGTGTCACTGTCCTAAACATCATCTAAATACGATACGGAGGGAGTATGTAATAAATAAAAGAGTAGAAACTACATAACATGAAAAAGAACAAAAATACAATTTAAAATAGTCCATTGCAGTTAAATGTATTAGAAGAAAAAGGGAAATGAAATTGAAATTTTTTGTAAAACCCCTTTTTAAAGATTATGAGTTTTCAAATAAAAAGTGGATTTATTTTCAAAATACTTTGTAAAAAATTATTTACCTTAGAAATATAGCAAAAATCAATTCGTCTCTAAATTAAATTTATTAAAAAGAGGTTTTCCCTGCAGCCCACACTATAAGCTGACCTTTCTCGCGGATGACTATACGCTAACCCGGGTAGCGCGCAGTCGTGTGCCGACCACCTTGAATTATTTTCACATCGCACAGTGGCCGATTTTAATTTGTTTATTTGGCTGGATCTGTTCATGTTCTTTCTTTGCCATACTCAGACTTCCCCTCGCGCCTCCCGTCACGCTCGAAGGCTCCCGTTCACCGCGTGCTTTCTAGTTCGTTTGTGCCACGAGAATGAATGGAGAAAAGTCAAAAGTAATGATATAATAGTAAAAAAAAACAAAAGTAGTGCATAAGAGAGCTCGAACATGTGACCTATGATGGGACCTATTTTTTGATTTTTAATTTAATTTTAATTTTAATGACACTACCCACACCACTACAGCATACAACTGTGATACTTAGGAATTTGTTTTGTTATTATACGTCAGACTATCTAAGCCACGAAAAATATACTCAATTCTTACAAGATAACATCACGACTAAACACCACATAACATCTCATGGAATAAAAAAATAAATCATATGTATACTACAAAACATAATATACATACCATGAACAATAGAAAATAAAAATATCCAGAGTAAATAAATAAGAATAAAAAGGAAAGAAAGTAATTAACAAACACTATAAATAAATAAATAACTTAAAAAGAAACTAGGTTAATAAAATATTAACCAAAACGTAAGGGAAACAAAAATATTAAAAAGGAAAAAATGCCAAAAATAAAAGAGAACATCACATAAATACTACACGGACATCCAAATACACAGTATCAAACATTGTATGTATACTACACGAACATCAAATATATCTCATATAATATAGGAAAAATAAATATAAATATGGATATTAAAATTTTAAAATAAATAAATATGAATATAAATATTTAAATATATCATAAGACATCCCATAATATACCATGGAACATCCTATAAATACATCTTGAGACATCTCACGAATATAGCATGAATAAACGAAATAACATCATGAAACGTAAAAATGGATAATAATAATAATAATAATAATAATAAATATAATAGTGGAAAATTAAACAAATATTGCATTAATACTATGTAAACAATCTAGCATATATCATAGAACATTTGGTAACTAAAGATAATAGTAGAACATCTCATTTATACTAGATAGTGTAAAATATATCATAGAACATCATATATATATATATATATATATATATATATATATATACTAAGTGAACATCACAAGTAAACAACATGAACATCATAAAATATATCATAGAATAGCATAGGTATAGTACATGAACATATCAGAATGCATATGTATACCTAAGCTAAACCCTATATGTATATATGGTAGTGCTATTCTACACCAACTAGACAAAATTGACTAGAAAAAAATATCGAGTAATACTGAACAACATTAAGTGTCAGTCAATACTACACCCAGCATAAAAAAATAGCGAATAATACTGATATGCTGTTGGGTATTTTAAACGCACACAGAAAAATCCGCAAGCGCACGGATACCGATGTAACTTTCACCCGAGAGTATTCCAGGGTATCGATTTCCACGGGGAGCGTGAAGTGTACTAGAAGAATTAAGAACATCCAAGAAAAGAATGGTAATATGGGTAGAGAGATATAGGGTTTTCTAAGCGGGTCTATTTAATTAAAGGCTCACTATACTTTACTTACTTCGGAGCAACAGTACCTTTCCGATTCTCAAAAAAGACCGGGAAAAGGGTAATCGGGAGAAGACTGCCAAAAAGCTCTACGAAAACATCAATCCTAACGTGGTGGATTATAACAATCTACAAAGCTGTCACCCCTGTAGCTACCACAACTATCCGGAGGATTGAGCGCAAACTCAGGTAAACCCTAGTCTAGACACCGTGTCTACACTAACGCTTACTACTCTAATTACCGCGGATAACTAGAGCACTCAATACGAGCGGAGATCCAGTAAATAAAATAAAGCAAGAACTCAAATTAAATATAATACTTATAAGTAGTAAATGAAGAACTTGGAGATTACTTGAAGACGAACCAGATGCTGCACCAATACAATGTCGAGGAAGATCCGAAAGATCCGGCTCCTCCTCAGCTCTCTCCTTCTCCTCTCTCTAATCCAATCTCTAATTACAACTAGATGAACTAGACAACTAGAACAAGAACTAGAACTTGAAGAACTAGAACTAGATCTAATTCTAGATGAACTAGAAGAGATTCATCTAGAGGGACCTCTACTTCTAATTGAAACCCTAGTTTCTGATGTGGAGATGAATAATGAAGATCGAGATGCCTCGAGAGGGGGGTCTGGGGTTGCTTATATAGCCCGAGGTGGAGTAGGGGGCAAGGAATCGCCATGTCATCGATCCGCGTCACGTTTATCGCCCACCGTTAGATCAAACCGACTTCGGGGACGGTGGAGATGCATCCTAGGAGGCGGTGGAAGAATGTTCCAGAAGACAGAGGCGAAACGACCTCTGTGGCCGACCGGTCGGTCCCGGGGTGGGACCGGTCGGTCTGGCCCAGTGGGCCCACGTGGTGGCCCACCTCGTGGTGTCTTCTGGTGTCTTCTAGATCCTTCTTTTGCAGATTTCGTTGCGAAATTAATATCTTTTCATCCGGGACTCCGAATATAGCAAATGATATATCCGTTTCGATCGTCTCGACGAGCCCTTAGCAATGGTGCACTCTAATTCATCACTTGAGATACTTTTATATGGTGAAAACATGGGTGTTCTACAAAACAAGTGAGAGCACCAAACTCGTGGAACTTGTTAGTTTCAAACCTGTTAACACAGAATTTTCGCACTATGACAAGTGGGCCAGCACGACGCAGATTCGGAAGAAGTCGCCACCTAAGGGATTCGGCAGATAGCGAACGCGGTCGGCTAACTCAATGTATTCGGCAAGGCTGTGAAAGCAACTAGTCAACGGCGAGCAGGTTCGGCAACGTGACGCTGCGGTCGGCTACCTCAAGCCAAGTCGGTTTGCGTTAGAAGATGACAAAAACGGCATGACAAGAAGATTTAGCGATGGGGATCTCGTCATTTTAGTGCATGCCGGTTATTAAAGGAAGCTTGGAGCAAAAGACATCATGTTTTTGATAGTTTCCTAATTTTATCATTGTAATCGTATCCTTCTAGGACTCAGAGAACACCAGGGTATAAATATAAACCCTGAGACTATTGTAAAAATGTTCACAATCAATACAACCAACCCGGCCCCGTGCCATCTTCGAGTCCAAGTCGTGTCGTCGTGTTCTTCGAGAGGAGCCATCGATCCGTCGACCTCCGTAAGTTCCGGCAACCTTGTTACCATGTCTAGTATCGTGCGGCGGATTTAGATATGATGCAAGTAGTCTCGTACGTTAAGCTTAGTATCGTGCGGCGGATTTAAGCTTATGACGGGAAGTTTTTGCTTATGCCTTGTATCGTGCGGCGGATTGAGTCATGAGTAAAAACAGTTATCAGCTCTGTTAGATTTGGCAAATCTGATAGATTCATTAAGTTACCTTGTGTTATATGTTTTATTATGTTTATTTCATCATAACACTTTTGCCCAATCTAGATACCGTTCGGTTCGGCTTTATCTTTTATAGATCTGCTCTGTTCTTTCACATTTATTATTGTAAAGTCTTTTATGTAGTAGATCCATTGTTCGTAATAGCCGATTATATCGTATCTGGTTTGCCATGTGGTGAGGGTTCATGCATGTTAAGTATGTTTGACCTATGACAGAGCCAGGTGTCGTCCGGCAGGCGCAGGCTTTAGATTAGCTTAGTCATGCTCAGTTTGTATATTCAATCCCCACGGACCCCAACTCGGTTGTACAATCGAGATTGGTTAAGTTTTAACTTAGATTTAATACGTCATGCAAGTATGATTCTCATGCAAACGTGTTCGGCAACCTGTTATTCACGTAACTCTGTTCATATTGCCGAATGATCTTCAAACCTGTTGGCAGATAGCTTTCATAGCTATATGTCGTCGTAAGTGGCTTCAGGGCCGTATATTTTGGAACTGTCTGGTCATACCCGACACGTTCCAGCTTTGTATTTAACAGTTTCTTTCCCTTGTTAGTTGCAGGGCAAACTGACTGGCACGCACCGGACTTCTGAGCACCCGGGCCACATTTGAAGCCAGCTTCTCCGGCTTGCTGTGTGATTGGCATAGTGCGTCACTTTTGGTGCCAACACACTTTTTGGCACGCCCGGTGGGACCCTTTTTTCCTGCAGGTGGATAATGCTTGTGCCGAATTCACTGAAGGCGAGGCCGGCAACAAGGCGGGGCTCGTGCTGGTGCAGCTCGCTGAACTACCCGACGAGTACAAAGAGCAGGTGGATAATGCTTGTGCCAAATTCTAGGCCAAGTGCCTAGAAGCCTTTTCCAAGAACAAGAGCGGAAAGGTTCGCCGTCTGCACGATCTGCCGAAGCCCGTCCAGCCCAACCCGAATGATCCCGGGGAAGCGGAGGCAGTGTTGAAAATGTCTCACATGATCAACGAAGCTGTCTCTGGTGCCATCGATCGCATGCATGGGGCGTTTCTCAACACTTTCTGCACCATCATGATCGCCCAATTCGGCCCCAAGGCCGATGAACTTATGGAGGCCGAGTTTGGCCCTATAGCAGGACCACATCTTTTCAATCTGCCGAATCACCTCAGGGGGGCAGGAGCTGCTGGTGAGGAGACCCCGCCTAAGGCTCAGTCAAGCGGGATGACCATTCAAGAGAAGCACACGCCAGAGGGCCAGGTGCCGACCATGGGTCAGCTCACGTTCGGCACTAAGGGTCAGCCGCCAGAGTCAACGCGCAAGATCTCCCCGCAAACCTATAGGCTCATAAAGGACTACTACGGAAACGGGTACCATGAGATGCTTGAGCCTCACAACATAGAGGGCGCCCCACATCCAGGATATGGGAAGCTGACGGCCGAAAAAACCACCGACTCTAATGTCGATGTCATGCTAGAGAGGATGGCAGATATGATGCAGCGCACTTTCGGCCTGAAGCCTAAGGGCACTTATGCTTACAGGTCTCCGTTCCCCGAATGGTTCCACCGTGTGGCTCTACCTCCCAGAGTCAAAGTGCCGACGGACCTGTCCAAGTTCTCCAGCTTGGACGACACCAGCACGGTGGAGCACGTCAGTCGTTATCTGCTCCAGCTTGGGGAGGCCAATACCGAAGATGCCTTCAGGGTTCGGTACTTCCCGTCGTCACTCACTGGACCGGCATTCGCATGGTTCACGTCACTACCGCCGGGCTCTATTCTCTCTTGGGCAGACTTGGAACAAAAGTTCCATACACACTTCTACACGGGCACCAAGGAGAAGAAACTGGTGGACATCATGTACGTACGCCAGAAGCCAAATGAGACACCACAGGACTACCTGCGCAGGTTCAGGGAAGTCAAGAGCCAGTGCTTCGGCATGCACCTGCCGGACGATCAGCTTCCACCATTGGCCGTGGCAGGCATGCTCCCGAGCGTTAGGGACAAGCTGTTCGGTCAAGAGTTTGAAGACTTGGGCCATCTCTCCCGCCGGCTGAATGAGATGACTATCCAAGCGCAAGGCTTCCGGAGGGAAGGGCGTTTCCAGAAGGACAATGTCGCGGCGCAGATGTATCAGGCTTTCCGGGACGAAGCCGATGACTACACCGACGCTGAAGATGAGGTGGCCGCTGCAGAGCTCAACTGGGACAAGGAGCCGACCCAAGCCAACAAGCAATGGCTGCGCTAGCAGAAGGGGGCATACGACTTCGACGTCACCAAAGCCGACAAGCTCTTCGAGTTCCTGGTTGTCGAAGGAAGAATCAGGCTACCCCCGGATCACCCGATGTTGCGTCCTGGAGGGGTCAAGGACAAGAAGTACTGCGGTTTTCATAACACTAACACTCATTCTATTAATGATTGTCGTGTGTTCAGGACGAGGATCCAGAAAGCCATCCAGAACGGCCACATCAAGTTCAATGGCAAGATGAAGATCGATGCTAACCCCTTCGCCCAGAACGCCGTGTTCTTTTCAGTGAGCATGGTAGCTCCAGAGGACCCCAGGGGTAAGGGCAAGGTCAAAGTCCTCACCTCCAACAAAGCACGCGAGTCTGGCACGGTGGACCCAGATCGGCAAATCACCAGCGATGAATTTCAGCAGCGCGCCCGGACCACGAATAGTCGATATGAGCACGGGGAGACATCTTCCAGGCGCAGGCCTACCCACAGGGATCTCCTCAACAAGTGGCGCCGGCAAGATGAGAAAGAACGGAAGCGTCTCCAACGCGAAGAACAGGAACTCGCAGAGGAGTATCAGCGCGAAGAAGGTCACACGGAGGAGTACCGGTACCGTCTGGAAGAGAGGGCCTACCACAAAGAGCAGGCCTACCACAGAGAGCAGGAACGCCGCCAGGGGCAGGAGCAGGCTCACTGGGGTTGCTCGTTCTTCCGCCACTGCTGGAACGAAGGCTTAAGGTTGTCTGCCGTCAACGACTACCCTGAGTGCAGCGATCAATACAGGGGGTATAGGCAGGATCGTGTCAACCGCCGTCCCGTCCATGAAAGATTGGGAGCACGCATCCCGATGGACGATCGGCGCCTAAAAATGGAAAGCCCGGGTCGGCAAGCCAAAAGATATGCCGATCGAGAGTGGGTGCACCACCAGGACGACGGCGAGGAGGCACAGCCTCGCCCATATAGGTGGCAAAAGGGGCAGTGGTGCCCACCAGGGCTCAGAAAAAGCCAGAAAAGGAGAGTGCAGCGCCTCCGGAATAGGGAGTTGGAAGAAGCAGCTGCCAATGGGAAGAAGCAAGAGTGGCGCCCGAAGGAAAAACCAGATGACGCCGACGAGGGCGCTGACGTGGCCATGACTTTCTTCCTTCCCCTAGAGTTCATGGCTCCTGCCGGCCGGGGGGCACAGGACGAGGTGTATTCGGATTCTGACGAGGCCGAGCACGATGAGCTCGCGGCACAGCTCGTGTTGTCTCAGAAGGCAGCATTTGACAAACCAGCCAAGCATCGGCATTTAAAGCCGTTGTATGTCAAGGGGTACGTCAATGGAAAGCCGCTGACCAAGATGTTTGTCGATGGCGGTGCAGCGATCAACATCATGCCTTACGCCACCTTCAGAAAGCTGGGCATGAACGATGAAGATCTGCTCAAAACGGACATGATACTCCGTGACTTTGCCAGCAATCCCTCTGACACTCGGGGTGTCGTGCACGTGGAACTGATGATTGGATCCAAGACGCTCATCACGACCTTCTTTGTCATTGACGGCAAGGGGGCATATAGCCTGCTTTTGGGCAGGGATTGGATCCATGCCAACTGCTGCATACCTTCAACCATGCATCAAATACTCATACAGTGGGTTGGAGATGACATCGAGATTGTCCAAGCTGACGACTCGGTGAGTGTTGCTACCATTGAGCCCACTTACTGGGAATTCGACGGAGTAGATTGCTTCTCCGATCGTGTGTGGGGAGAAGGTCCTGTAAACGTCTACGACAGGGATCAACAGCCGATCCAAGCAATCGACTCTCAAAGCTTCTTTTAGATGGATAACCCAACCGACAACAGCGAGGGCAAACTGGGACGTGGCTTCACATCGGCCGACAAGCTGGAAGAAGTGGATGTTGGCGACACAAGTAAAAAGAGGCCGATGTTCATAAGTTATAGTTTAGACCCTGACTTTAGAATGCAATTAGTGGATCTTTTGAAAGAGTTCAAAGACTGTTTTGCGAGGGACTACACAGAGATGCCCGGATTAGATCGGTCCATTGTTGAGCACAAGTTGCCGATCAAACCTGGATACCGCCCATACAAACAACCTCCGCGCAGGATCTACAAGGAGGAGGTATTGGCCGACGTGAAAAAGGAAGTGGAAAGATTACTAGAAGCTAACTTCATTCGGCCGTGTCGATGTGCAGAATGGATCTCCAATATTGTCCCGGTGTACAAGAAGAACGGGAAGATGAGAGTCTGCATCGACTTCAGGAACCTCAACAAAGCCACTCCTATGGACGGTTATCCAATGCTGGTGGCCGATTTGCTAGTAGATGCTTCGGCCGGTTTTGAAATCATAAGCTTTATGGACGGTAATGCAGGTTACAACCAGATCTTCATGGCTGCAGAGGATGTGGCAAAAACCGCCTTCAGGTGCCCCGGCCATATAGGTTTGTTTGAATGGATTGTCATGACTTTTGGTTTGAAAAATGCCGGTGCCACTTACCAGCGAGCCATGAATTACATATTCCATGAGCTGATCGGCAAAATCGTAGAGATCTACATTGATGACGCGGTGGTCAAATCCAGAGGCAAAGAAAGACACTTAGCCGATTTAAGGAAGACCTTGGAGTGCACAAGGAAACACGGTTTAAAGATGAATCCAAACAAGTGTGCATTTGGGGTGTCGGCTGGTGAGTTTCTGGGATTCTTGGTCCACAAAAAGGGCATCGAAGTCGGCAAGAAGAGCATGGAAGCAATTGATAAGGAAGGGCCGCCGACCAATCTCAAAGAACTGCAATCACTGCTCGGCAAGATCAACTTTGTCAGAAGGTTCATATCCAACTTGTCCGAACGCGTGCTGCCATTTTCTCCACTGTTGAAGCTCAAGAAAGATCAGGAGTTCGTGTGGGGTGACGTGCAACAAAAGGCTTTTGATGAGATCAAGGAATACATGAAGGCACCACCAGTATTGGTTCCTCCACAACTCGACAGGCCTTTCAAGTTGTACGTGGCGGCCGACAACCTAACAATAGGGTCGGCCCTCATGCAAGAATTCGAAGGAAAAGAGAGAGTCATAGCCTATCTTAGCCGAAAGCTACTGGACCCCGAAACGAGGTATTCGGCTACGGAAAAGTTGTGCTTGTGCGTTTTCTATTCCTGTACCAAGTTTCGGCACTATCTATTGAATGCCGAATGCGTGGTAGTATCAGAGTTTGATGTGATCAAGCACATGTTATCAATGCCAATTTTAAGTGGAAGGATCGGCAAATGGGTTTTAGCCCTTTCTGAATTTGATTTGCGTTTTGAATCGGCAAAGGCTGTTAAAGGCCAGATTATGGCTGATTTCGTTACTCACCATCGTGATTCTAACGCCAGCATAGTAACCATTGCCCCCTGGGCATTGTTTTTTGACGGATCGTCGTGTAGCAAAGGTGGTGGAGTCGGGATCATGTTGATTTCTCCCAAGGGGGCACCTTTCAAATACTCTATACCGGTCGAGTACCCGGTGACTAATAATCAAGCAGAGTATGAGGCATTGCTTCGAGGATTGCGGTTGCTCGTGGACGTTAAGGCAGATGCCGTGGAGATCTTCGGTGACTCGGAGTTGGTGATCAGGCAGCTGACAGGTGAGTACGAGTGCAAAAACGACACACTGCAGGAATATCTTAAAGGTTGCCAAGAGCTCCTTAGACAGTTTCGATCAACAACCTTGCAACATATTCCTAGGGGGCAAAACGAAGAAGCAAACCAGTTGGCTCAGGCAGCGTCCGGGTATAGGGAAAATCAAAACATTTTTGCACTTGGGGAAGAGCAAACAACCCCAGAAGATGATCAAGCAGTCCCAAGTGATAATCAGGCAATAGAAGACTGGAGGGACAACATTGCCGATTACCTCAGGGACCCATCCAGGAAAGTGTCCCGAAAACTCAGGTACAAGGCTCTTAAGTTCACGCTCTTGGACAATCAATTGTACTACAAATCCATAGATGGGGTTTTGCTTAAATGCCTGAACCAAGACGGGGCTAGGAAACTGATGTATGAGGTGCACGAAGGCGTATGTGGTGCACACCAGTCGGCTCACCGTATGAGATGGTTAATCAAGAGGACTGGATATTTTTGGCCGACTATGCTCGAAGATTGCTTTGAGTACTACAGAGGTTGTCAGGATTGCCAGCGATTCGGCAATGTGCAAAGGGCCCCAGCATCGGCCATGAATCCGATCATTAAGCCTTGGCCTTTCAGAGGATGGGGCATTGATTTGATCGGCCAAATCCACCCTCCATCTAGCAAGGGACATGAGTTTGTTTTGTTAGCCACGGATTATTTCACTAAGTGGGTTGAGGCCATCCCATTGAAGAAGGGGACATCAGAGAACATGGTGTCCTTCGTCAGGGAGCACATCATTTACCGATTCGGCATCCCTCAGTCCATCACTACCGATCAAGGAACTCAGTTCACTTCCTCGGAGTTTTGTGGCTTTGCCGAAGGGATGGGGATTAAGCTATATAATTCCTCCCCTTATTATGCACAGGCCAATGGGCAGGCAGAGGCTTCTAACAAAATCATGATTAAAATCATTCAAAAGAAGATCGAAGAGAAACCTAAAAGGTGGCACTTGGTACTCAACGAAGCTTTGTGGGCTTACCGAATGGCTTGTCATGGGTTGATTCAGACGTCGCCATACGAGTTGGTCTACGGGCATCACGCAGTGCTACCATGGGAATTGCAGTCGGGGTCAAGACGAGTTACATTGCAGAACGATCTAACCAAAGGGGATTATAAAGATTTGATGATGGATGAGCTAGAAGATTTGCATTTGATTCGTCTCAAGGCCTTGGAAAATATTGAAAAGAACAAGATACGCGTTGCCAAGTACTACAATTCGAAAGTGAAAGAAAAAGGATTTGAAGAAGGAGACTTGGTTTGGAAAATTGTCTTGCCGATCGGTACCAAAGATAAGGCATTCGGCAAATGGTCCCCTAACTGGGAAGGACCTTTTCGAATTCTGAGATGTGCTCCGGGTAATGCGTACATTCTGAAAACCCTCCAAGGAGAAGAGTTTGCTAGGGCAATTAATGGACGTTATCTAAAGAGATTTCATCCTAGCGTGGAGGTCGGTGCATAACGGAATCAAGGACTAGCGGGCGCCGATGGCCGATACAAGGTTGTGTCGCCCTTAGCACAAAAATGGCCAATAGGTTCTATCGCCCTTAGAGCAAAAACAGCCGACACGACATGTGTCGCCTTTAGCGCGAAAAACGCTAAAACAGAGCCAAATGCACGCGGTGCTGTGCAACTGGTTCAACGAAGAGGTCGAACACTAGACAAGCACAGAAAGGGAAAACAGATTGTACGCGTAAACATAGCAAAGTAGAGCATTGTTCATAAGTTGGGGCGGTACGAAAGTGCAGATCAGTTACCAAACACCTTGTTGATGACCGTCTGCGGATTGGTGACAGCGGTGAGGGCGTGAGCGTGATCCTCGCAGGAGTCCAGAAAATCGTCGATCTGCTCGACGTCCTCCGGACATGCCCCGCCGGGGAAGCCAACCGGCGTCACGGAGAAGTCCTCCTCCGTGCGGACCGTCAGCGCCGACAGCCCCAACGCCACGCCGTGGTGCACACCCTGCAGGGCGACCTGCTCGATGCGGCCGTACACGTTGGCCAGGCGCGCATCGGCGGTGACGCCCTGGGCGTTCACCCGGTCTGCGACGGCGTTCGCTGCCATCTTCAGGCGCTCCAGTTCTTCAGACAACGCTGTGAGCGACAAAATGGAATGGATCGGTTAAAAGATCAACAAGAACGACCGAAAGCAGATCCAAGATTGGGCGTTCATACCCGTGATTGCGTCGCAGAACTGCCGGCGCTGGTCCTCCCATTCCAGCTAGTCAATCCTGTACTGCTTCGAGACAGCGGCCAGCTCTTCCCGGGACTCGTCCCGCAGCGCCATGAAGTTCAAGGCGTCGTTGTGGTCGTAGAGGCCGCCGTCGGAGTCCCGGTCTGGACTCGCCTCCCAAGGATGGGAGTGGTAGGAGAGGCTGTCGGAGGAGCTCGACGAGCCCGATGGTGGAGCCTCTGGCCTCCCCGGTGCTGGAGAAGGCCGGGCATGCCCGCCGGCGGAAGAGATAACGGGGACCCTGTCGGCGAGCAGTAACAGAGCGTGAGCGAGGTTTTCAAGAAACTGCCACGAAGGACGTAAGCGAGGAGTCCTACCCGCGCTGACGGAGGCGCCGAGCGCGGCTCCCTTCGGCCTCCTCAGTCGCCGGGCGCTTGCCGCGGTCATCATGGCTCGCCATTGCACTCGGAAAGTTAGGGTTTTCTGGCGCGGAGCAAGCAAGGAAGCCGAGGCGGCGAGAGTACTAGAGGAGCGAATGCAAGATTGGGGAAAAGGCAGGCCTCCAGGGACGATTTATGCCGAATATCAACCGGCGGATTAGGGTTTTCCCGCTTCCCGAGATGGGCCTCTGCAGTAACGGGCTGTGCAAACCGTCTGGATGCACTCACGTGTTCGGCGGGGAATAGAGCGTCTGGCTTCGGCAAAATTGCCGATTTAGGTGTTCGGGACAAACACTGGCCAGATTGCCGAACAGGTTCACACGGTTAAACACGATGTCATCAGAACGGTAACCGATTGGATGCAAAATACAGATATATTACAAGGAAATGTTCGAGTCACTCTGACACAGGATTACAGAGTCTAAAAGTTCATTACACAACCATCTCAATTGTTCAAGAATTGATTTATAGCCGCAAGAGTATCGGCTTTGACTTGATTAGCATGCTCCAGTGTCTTTTGGTCCTCCTCTTCGGTGCCTTGTGTCTGTGAAAGCCTCGTGCTAAGTTTGATATCCTCATTGAGCACTGATGACAGCTTGGAAGATGTTGTTTCAATGATGTTCGGTAAACCCGATAGCCGAGAGGTGCATGACTGAATATCAGAGTTGACCTGGGCTAGTTGGACTTCCAATTCAGATCTCTTTTCTTGCAGTTCTTTCAACTGAGCCTCCAGAGTCTCCTGGGAGTTCTTGGCTTCTTGGAACTGAGTGTACAGATCATTGACTTCCTGGGTGCACTTAGACTTGGCAGTCCGAAGATCAGTGCTTCTGATTGCTCGTTTTACCTTGGCAAAGCAGTCATCCAGTGTAGATACAGCCTCCAGGTGAAGCCTCAGATTTTCTGGAATGTCCTCAGCAATGGGCTCGAGGAAATTTTTAACTTCATCGGCGTCTCTAACTAAGGACAAGATGTCTTGGTTCAGAAAATTTGTTATGTTGCTCAGAACATCTTGGACGAATGCCGATGGTCTTTCGGCCGCTGTTCTTTTGCCCAGGAACTCGTTGACATCAAATGCATACTCGGAGGCTGAATTGATGAAAGTCTATGTTGATTTGGACAGGTTAGCCGATCAAGGTAAAGTATGAAGAAAGGATGAAATGAGGAATTAATTCTTACCTGATGAGTCGGCTGATTGATAAGGTCTTGATCTGGTTGAGGACCGGATTGGCCAACAGGGTCTGGAGGTGAACCAATGAAAGTCTCATCGGTCGTGTCATCTGTGAAATTATCGATCAGCCGAGGGAGGCAAGATCTGCTGGTTGAAGAGGTAACTGAGGAACGTACCAATGTTAGCATCATCCGGATTCTGGGTGATCATGTCTATTTCCCTGGTGTCTGCATACTCATCTTCCAAGGTAATAAGGACTGGGGGCACTGTTGTTTGAACGTTTTCTTGTTCAGAGGAGGAGGCCTATAGTAACATACAAGCCAATCAAGAATAAGTTAATAATGATGGAAGAGCTAAAACATCTTACCTTTGGAAGAGGTGTGTTCTGCTTGGTCTTGGTGTGCCTAGAACGGGAGGATTCCTCAGTGGCCTTTCTTTTCCCTCCTTTAGCTGAAAGGACGGTTGATGAAGCTGCTTGGGATTTCATGAACCGAGACAATGAAGGAGCGTTGTGCCCCAGGACAGCGGTTGGACCAGCTTGATGATATTGGATGGGCCTAGTGTCAGGATTGGGTATGAAGTCCTGTGGAAATTTTAAAAGAATTAGAAACCCCAAGGATTGAACACTAAAATAGTAGATGACTTGTTATTGTACCTCGCTGTCAGAATTGAAATCTGCTTGGACCTCTAGGCACATGGGGTGGATTGGACTGTTAAAAATATGATCATGCCATTCTTGCCACCAGGACTCAAAAAGGGGATGAGCAGACTGAATCAAGTGGAGTGGTATTGGTTGGTAGTCTGGCAGATCTTGTCCTAGCCTGAATACCCGATGGGCCTGCATCCCTATTGTAATCTGCTCTTTGGATTGAATTTGCTCCCTAGGCCTGATGACAGTAGAAAAGATGAGTTTTGGAGGGAGCTGTCCACAACCCAATTGCCTGGCTGCTATGTTGGGGTGATAGAACTCATAGGTGTGCTTCACTTGTCTTCCCCTGTTGAATTCGGCTGGTAGAATGCAGGGTTTGATAAATGAGTTGAAGACTCCTGTGGCCATTTCATCTACGCAGCCATCATCAAAGCTGAATTTGATAGGGAAAGTAAGGTTGTCATCCTCCCTGTAAGGTAGCCAGAGTACCTCACTAAAGCCCTTGAAAAATAACTTGAAGAGATTGCCAATACTTTTGTTAATGGTTATAGCAGTGGCTGCTTCCCCATAAGTTTGGCAGGCCTTTTCTGTGGTTTCTTCATCCTCAGCAAAGTTGCTGGAAGGGAAGCTGAGATTGTCCAATGGCACGGCAACTATTTGATGCATATATAGCTGAAGCCACATCTGGACAAACCACCAGGGGCCATTGACACAATCAATTGGTGGTAGTCTGACTGTGTCAGCATGAGTGGCATGATACATTTGAGTGGAGGTTTGATGCATCATGTGGTATATGGATCCCAGGAAAAGTTTGCCTAGAGGAATTTGCTTTCTTTTGGACAGTTTGTCAGCCAGTGCAATGTAGTTGAGGGTTGGCTCGTTGGATCTCCCACAGAAGATGAATCTGCACAGCCACATGTTCAGAAAGGCCCTGTGCTCTGTCTCTGCCACTGGGCTTGGCGCTTTGTTGTGGATTTCGACGTACTTCATCCATCCAACACTGACATCAATGGACCTCTGGGTAATTTTCTCTAACAGTTCATCAGCGTTCATGGTCGAAGTAATATTCAAGCCACTCATCATGAAGACATCAGCTAATGTGATCGTCATTATACCATGGCCAAATACAAAAGCATTGAGGGCATCCGACCAAAAATGAGAAGCTGCTATGAGTAATGGCTCATTTTTGGGCATTTCGGCCAGAGACAGTTCCAGGGCATGATGAATGTCTTGAGTTTCCCAATAGGGACCAAATTTCGCCTGGATTCTTTTATACCAGTTCCTCCAGCCAGTGACCGCAGGCAAAGGCCAGTTCTTGAAGGTGTACCGCCACCTGTTCGGCGAAATGACTCCAAGCTTGAAGGGAATTCTGTTGGTCTCCATACTGATGATGTTGGTTGGATTGGGGTTTCCCATTGGACCCAAGAAGTAGGAATCGGGGTCCGCATCACAAGGAATCAGAATTTCGTCCCTAAAAGCCTAAAAGAAGATATGTGCAAGAAAAGTTAGAAAAACCGAATGCCAATAGGAGTTGACCGAACGTGTTGAGGGGAGAAGTGAGGATTACCTCTGGAATCTCGTCACGGGTTGCCATTACGGAGCTCAGGTGGAAATTGAAACTGTTGGCGATTTGGGGAGACTGCGGAGTTCGAAGCAGTGCCGATCTAGGGCGCGCGGTGGACTAGTGGTCAATTTCAGAACAAATGCCTTTATTCAGAAATTGAGGGGGCATGTGTTAACACAGAATTTTCGCACTATGACAAGTGGGCCAGCACGACGCAGATTCGGAAGAAGTCGCCACCTAAGGGATTCGGCAGATAGCGAATGCGGTCGGCTAACTCAATGTATTCGGCAAGGCTGTGAAAGCAACTAGTCAACGGCGAGCAGGTTCGGCAACGTGACGCTGCGGTCGGCTACCTCAAGCCAAGTCGGTTTGCGTTAGAAGATGACAAAAACGGCATGACAAGAAGATTTAGCGATGGGGATCTCGTCATTTTAGTGCATGCCGGTTATTAAAGGAAGCTTGGAGCAAAAGGCATCATGTTTTTGATAGTTTCCTAATTTTATCATTGTAATCGTATCCTTCTAGGACTCAGAGAACACCAGGGTATAAATATAAACCCTGAGACTATTGTAAAAATGTTCACAATCAATACAACCAACCCGGCCCCGTGCCATCTTCGAGTCCAAGTCGTGTCGTCGTGTTCTTCGAGAGGAGCCATCGATCCGTCGACCTCCGTAAGTTCCGGCAACCTTGTTACCATGTCTAGTATCGTGCGGCGGATTTAGATATGATGCAAGTAGTCTCGTACGTTAAGCTTAGTATCGTGCGGCGGATTTAAGCTTATGACGGGAAGTTTTTGCTTATGTCTTGTATCGTGCGGCGGATTGAGTCATGAGTAAAAACAGTTATCGGCTCTGTTAGATTTGGCAAATCTGATAGATTCACTAAGTTACCTTGTGTTATATGTTTTATTATGTTTATTTCATCATAACACTTTTGCCCAATCTAGATACCGTTCGGTTCGGCTTTATCTTTTATAGATCTGCTCTGTTCTTTCACGTTTATTATTGTAAAGTCTTTTATGTAGTAGATCTATTGTTCGTAATAGCCGATTATATCGTATCTGGTTTGCCACGTGGTGAGGGTTCATGCATGTTAAGTATGTTTGACCTATGACAGAGCCAGGTGTCGTGCGGCAGGCGCAGGCTTTAGATTAGCTTAGTCATGCTCAGTTTGTATATTCAATCCCCACGGACCCCAACTCGGTTGTACAATCGAGATTGGTTAAGTTTTAACTTATATTTAATACGTCATGCAAGTATGATTCTCATGCAAACGTGTTCGGTAACCTGTTATTCACGTAACTCTGTTCATATTGCCGAATGATCTTCAAACCTGTTGGCAGATAGCTTTCATAGCTATATGTCGTCGTAAGTGGCTTCAGGGCCGTATATTTTGGAACTGTCTGGTCATACCCGGCACGTTCCAGCTTTGTATTTAACAGTTTCTTTCCCTTGTTAGTTGCAGGGCAAACTGACTGGCACGCACCGGACTTCTGAGCACCCGGGCCACGTTTGAAGCCAGCTTCTCCGGCTTGCTATGTGATTGGCATAGTGCGTCACTTTTGGTGCCAACAAAACCCTACAACTATGCTTTGTAATTCATTTAGTGTCATTTCATGCAATAGTTGATGGTTAATTATGAGCATTAGTGAGCGTCAACAAGTTCCCCCAAGCTTAACCTTTGCTAGTCCCGAGCAAAGCCAATCTCAACAATGGATCAAGAGTTGCTGCAATATCTTGAATCCTGAGTAATTGAAAGATAGAACGATCAAATCAAGCACCATGTCTCTAGCTCTTTCACTTCACTATTATTCCAGAGTTTTTATGAATTTTCAAAAGTTTATGAACATATGTTGCCAAATTAAACAAAGGATCCAAAGAGAAAGTCAACCATACCATTGAATCGAGAAGTGCATGTGTATGGAAAATGGAGTTGGATGCTCTTTTGAAATATATCATTCTCTTTTGTTTATTAGAGACACATGGCTATCAAGCTAATTCTACTAGCGAGCACATGCCCATTTTTTTCTGATATTCATTTTTTTCTCTCTTTTTTTGAGGTTTCGGACACTTGTCCTTTTTATTTCCTTGGGATCTATCTTTTTGAGGTTTCGGACACTTGTCCCTTTTTATTTTCTCGGATTTTTTTCCCTTTCTTTTTCTTTTTTTCAATAGCCACATGCTTCCAAAAAACTTTTGAGAGGATTAGAACAAATAATCATGAGCATTTATGCGGAAGATGGATGAAATGTGTCAGTGATCTCAATTCAATAGCATGATAACTTCTCATAGGGTCAACAAAGCTTAATTTAACTCAATGCAATTATTAATCATATTAATATTGGAAACTCTCCGGAACTCTAGTGTTGTTCAGAACAAGATAGTAGTAGCTCAGATCATCACATTTCATATCTGTCAATTACTTAGACTCTAGATCAAGCATTTGATACCCATGCATTTAATTTCATTTTTAAGCATCATTATTAATCAGGAGAACTCATGCTTTGAGGACTAGGTACTTGAAAGAAATTAGATAGAACAACTATTCATCATTTCAATGTAAAAGATTAGAGAGAGAGTTCTTCTTTTATTATTAACTTCTTAAGACAAACTTAATACACTATTTATTTAACCTAACACACACTTATTATAAATAACTAAGATAGTGAATAAGACATACCTGGATCACGAACATAACGGGGGTGCGTCTCCCCCAAGCTGGTTCCCTTAATAGCGTTGAGCCTGGATACATGGGGGTGCTTTCCCCCAAGCTGAATGTTGACATAGTCGTTCGTTCTTGCAATGTAGCGGACTGGCGGTGGAAATATGTTTCCTCTGTCGGAGCTTTGATTGATGTTAATGGTTGTGGAAACAGTCGGAGCTTTGATTGATGTTAATGGTTGTGGAAACAGTGCTCCAACAGTGGATCCACTTGCTCGTCAGCTTTTCTTGGTCTTCCAATCCTATGAAACTCAAATAGACAACAAAACTCGTGGAACAGATTAAGCGTTAGTGGTTGGCCACTTAAGCCTTAGTTGTCCAGAGTTTCAGTAAGATCTCTTTCTCAATATTTTTGTATTTTTATTTTTATGATGCAATGATAGTCTAACAAAATGAATGCATTTTTATTTTTATGCCACCACAGTGAATATCCCTATGGGTTTTTTACACACCATAGATTTATTCACATGGGGCTTTTAGGTTTTATGATGCAGTGTAATATTTTTATTTTTTCTTTTTTTAAGCAATGCTAATGCAGAAAAGTAAATATGCTATGGAAAAAATGATTATGCAAATGATAGAAAGTAAACATGCAAAAAGAGAAATTAATGCATAAAAGATAAATATGGATAACTACCGATTTTACCTTTCGGCGAGGGTTCAATGTTTTAAGTCCTCTGAACAGGACTTCTCACCATGTTCATTCCTGAGGTGTATCATTTGATCTTGATAGGTAGACCTTGATAACTACACCTCTTGATATGGTGTCACCCATGTTCTTCGTTCGCCCAACAATTTGAAGTTAAGCATTAGTTCTGGAAGCTGGCAGCATCTTGCTCAGTGTACAGGTTCTTGTAGATCCAGGACCATCACTCTATAGAATTTGGGAGTTGACAAACTCCTCTATGTTTTGCGTCCTGCTCATAAAGACAAGGTAGAGATCAAGTGCATGGGCTCTGTTGGTGGAAAAACACCAACAAAACCAAAAGTTTTGTTCATTCTTCTCTAACCTTAGGCACATTGAACAAGATGAACTTGTTGTTTATGTATTCTATTCAATCTTAACATGAGTGATAGGATCAAAAGATGAGCATGAAAGTATCATATTAAAATATTTAACAGATTAGATTACTTAACCCAAGGAAGGATAATCTATGCATAAAGTGTCGATATTTTCATGATTGTGATATATCATCTTCCAAAGGTTAGATGCATAACATTTTAACTCATTGGTTAAGATAGTGAGATTCAAGAGAGTAAAGCTAAGAACAAGGAGTAAAGAACTGAACATGTTGAGTTGATTAGGTTGGATCATGTGAGGTGCAACTTAAACATGTTTGGTTCTTATTTATGCACATACCATAATCAAAGAGAAGCTTTTAAAGTGATGGCCACTTACCTTGAAATGTTACCTTTATCATTGAAGAGTGGTGTATCGAACCACTTTGTGGAAGCTTCTCTTGTCTGGCTAGTTGTTGTTCATGAATAACTTGTCTTCTCTTGCTTATCTCACAGTGGGCCAGCTGAGTCTTGTCCTCAACAGTTCCAGATGATGGAGACTTGTCAACTATTTTCTTGATTTGTAGGCTTATGTACAGTCTCTCCATCTTCTACTTCTTGTGTTGCAGTGGCAATGTCCCCTCAATTCTTGGCAGTTGGTCCTTCCTTTGTCGGTTGAGTCAACGTCTTCTCTTGGTTTTCTTTGGCTGCTCATAAGTGGTGCAGTTGTTGAAGAAGCAGCGAACTCTTTGGTCAAAGATCCAAAAGTGGATTTCTCTAGGTCGACATAGATGATAATATTGAAGGTTTTCAAGAATGATCCTCCAAGAATGAGTGGTGGATCATATTCTTCTTCTTGATTGGGATAACGTCTAGTGGCCTGTACTGATCAAAGTGTTGAAGCTGGATTTCTCCATCCTTCCCTTTAAGCAGATCTAGACAACGAAATTGTGTCTCCCCCAAGCTGTCTTGTGAGGAAGGTGGATGCCCAAATTTCTTCAACAACATGTTCATGTGTTGAATTGGTAGGCCTTGGTGTTGTTGAAGTCGTTCCACCTCATCCTCCAAAGTAGCTCTTGTGTTGCATTAATTGGAAGATAGGACTAGTTCCAACTGCTTGTGTTTGTACTGTTTGATCTGAGGGTTCAGAGATGAGAGCCCCCATGATGGTCTTTGTCTTTTAGTGGCCCAACTCAGACATGTTTACCTATTTCCATGGAGTAAGTGCTTTGATTGTAGGTATTGTTTTATGGCACTCATCTTTTGTCTTGTTCTACAGATCTCATTTCTCCATGATCAGTGAGCTATGTCTCCCTTGCGCAAGTTGTTGAAGTTCATGTGTCTCTTCGTCTCCAGTGTGAGTTCATCTCAGGACTTTCCCATAATTGATATTGAATGTTTTCCTTGTGTTTGTCGTTCCTTCGAACTTTTTGCTCCAGACCTGGAAAGGTTAGTGACAAGAATACCCGAAGGAACATTTTAACAATTATATCCCTATGCTCTTTACACAAGGGTAGTGTAGCAGGAAGGTGAACACTGATCTGAAAAGTGCTTGTTTAAGGACACTGAGCTTGTCTTTGGGAAACCTTCAAGATATGATTTGGTGAAGTGGTTTCCCCTCCAACACCAACTTAAGAGCACAACGAGATCTACAAAATTTGTGATAAACATACGCATCTACAACCACCCTTTTGAAGTTTTTGTAAACAGAAAGCATGAGGAGGTTGAAAAACTCGAGTGTGGCAATGTTAGACAGACCACTAGAATCAGGAGATGTCTCATATGAGCATGGATTTAAAGAGGTGTTTATGAAGTAGCTTCCATGCTCTTTGATATCATTTTCCTCGATTCCAGAGAAGAACACCGAAGGATGGGATTCATAACTTTCTAAAGTGTGGGGTGTTTTCTCTAGAGAAGGTTCTGTGACAACCAAATTATTAGAAGGATTTGAAGGAATTTTAAATTTGGTTGGGTGTTCCTCCTCATGTTGGTCGGGGTTAGGCTCGACTTCTTCTGGGAATTCGTCAAAAATGCCAGTGGAAGGAGTGTTTTCAAGGATTTTATTTAGGATGTCTCCTCCTTCACTAACAAGTTTATGTGAGAATGATCCTCCAAAAGCTAAATCGAGATGTAGAGCAGCTTCCTTGTTAAGACCACGATAGAAGTGAAAGTGTAGCACATGGTCTGACAAAGAAAGGTTTGGGCTAAAATTGGTAAGGTGTTTGAACCTAGCCCAAGCTGCTCCTAGTGTCTCCTTCTCTTTTTGTTTAAATGTAAGAACTTCGATTCTAAGGTCAGTGATTCGAAAAAGAGGGAAGAAAGCAAGACAAAAGTTGTCTCGAAGTTTATCCCAATTTCCATTTGTGCCACTTACGGAATGATCATACCATTTTCTCGCTCTTCCCAAAAGGGAGAACGGGAATAGTTTCCATTTTATGGTCTCTTGTGTCATGCCAGCAATAGTCCGACAAGAACACAATTGCTCAAATTCCCTAAGGTGGTTGTATGGATCTTCGTCTTCTGATCCAAAGAAGGATTTTTCCCGAACCATGGCTATAAGAGCAGGGCGGAGCTCATAGCCATTTATATGAATGGGGTGTGATGATGGTGGAGGCTCCAACAAGTCGCCCTTTAGAGCAAAGAATTTAAAGATAGGAGTAAAATCCATGTGGCAAGAAGTGTGGTGGTGAGGTAAAGGTGGGGGTAAAAGAAAAAAGGTGGTAAAAGAAAAGAAACACGGACGAACTTGATTCGATTCTAGAACAGCTACCGTTCCCCGGCAACGGCGCCATAAAGCTTGTTGGGTTTTTTAAATGCAAACAGAAAAATCTGCAAGCGCACGGATACCGATGTAGCTTTCACCTGAGAGTATTCTAGGGTATCGATTTTCACGGGGAACGTGAAGTGTACTAGAAGGATTAAGAACATCCAAGAAAAGAATGGTAATATGGGTAGAGAGATATAGGGTTTTCTAAGCGGGTCTATTTAATTAAAGGCTCACTATACTTTACTTACTTCGGAGCAACAGTACCTTTCCGATTCTCAAAAAAGACTGGGAAAAGGGTAATCGGGAGAAGGCTGCCAAAAAGCTCTACGAAAACACCAATCCTAACATGGTGGATTATAACAATCTACAAAGCTGTCACCCCTGTAGCTACCACAACTATCCGGAGGATTGGGCGCAAACTCAGGTAAACCCTAGTCTAGACACCGTGTCTACACTAACGCTTACTACTCTAATTACCGCGGATAACTAGATCACTCAATACGAGCGGAGATCCAGTAAATAAAATAAAGCAAGAACTCAAATTAAATATAATACTTAGAAGTAGTAAATGAAAAACTTGGAGATTACTTGAAGACGAACCAGATGCTGCACCAATACAATGTCGAGGAAGATCCGACAGATCCGGCTCCTCCTCAGCTCTCTCCTTCTCCTCTCTCTAATCCAATCTCTAATTACAACTAGATGAACTAGACAACTAGAACAAGAACTAGAACTTGAAGAACTAGAACTAGATCTAATTCTAGATGAACTAGAAGAGATTCATCTAGAGGGACCTCTACTTCTAATGGAAACCCTAGTTTCTGATGTGGAGATGAATAATGAAGATCGAGATGCCTCGAGAGGGGGGGGTCTGGGGTTGCTTATATAGCCCGAGGTGGAGTAGGGGGCAAGGAATCGCCATGTCATCGATCCGCGTCACATTTATCGCCCACCGTTAGATCAAACCGACTTCGGGAACGGTGGAGATGCATCCTAGGAGGCGGTGGAAGAATGTTCCAGAAGGCGGAGGCAAAACGACCTCTGTGGCCGACCGGTCGGTCCCGGGGTGGGACCGGTCGGTCTGGCCCAGTGGGCCCACGTGGTGGCTCGCCTCGTGGTGTCTTCCGGTGTCTTCTAGATCCTTCTTTTGCAGATTTCGTTGCGAAATTAATATCTTTTCATCCAGGACTCCGAATATAGCAAATGATATGCCGTTTCGATCGTCTCGACGAGCCCTTAGCAATGCTGCACTCCAATTCATCACATGAGATACTTTTATATGGTGAAAACATGGATGTCCTACATAACAAGTGAGAGCACCAAACTCGTAGAACTTGTTAGTTTCAAACCCTATAACTATACTTTGTAATTCATTTAGTGTCATTTCATGCAATAGTTGATGATTAATTATGAGCATTAGTGAGCGTCAACATATGCGACTATTGAACAGTACTAAATTATGTTCAATACAATAGTTTCATGGAGAATAGTGCGCACGCACACACATATCATACAACTCATTTGCACTATATGGACATAGAAAATATATTTATTAATAAAAAATAGAAATACTAAAAAATGAAAAATAAAAAGAAAATATAATAAGATAATAAAAAATATTAACAAAAGTTATCAATTGAAATAATACAAAGAAGAAAACGAGGAATACAAAGGATAAAGGAAATGAAAATACCAAAAGAACCGAAAAATGAAAATGAAGAAAAGAAAGAAAACAAAAGGTGAAAATGAAAATAAATAATTAGACACTGATATCCCAACAATTAAAAAGATGGAAAGAAACAAAGAATATGAAAAAGAAAAACATATTTTAAAAAATAAAGGAAAATATAATAAAAAATAAAAGAGAAAAAAAAGGAAAGAAGAGAAATCAAAATAAAACAAAAAGGAAGCCCAGAAATTAAAACATAGCATGGAATAAAGTAATATAAAAAATGAAAAAATTGAAAAGACAAAACACTAAATTAATAAACAAAGAAAGAAAGAGAAGAAAAAAAAACTTACGTGTAACAATGGGAAAAAGAAAGAAAGGGGAAAAAGAGAAAAAAAGGAAAGAAGAGAAATCAAAATAAAACAAAAAGGAAGCCCTGAAATTAAACGACACGACATAGCATGGAATAAAGTAATACAAAAAATGAAAAAATTGAAAAGACAAAACACTAAATTAATAAACAAAGAAAGAAAGAGAAGAAAAAAAACTTACGTGTAACAATGGGAAAAAGAAAGAAAGGGGAAAAAGAGAAAAAAAGGAAAGAAGAGAAATCAAAATAAAACAAAAAGGAAGCCCCGAAATTAAACGACACGACATAGCATGGAATAAAGTAATACAAAAAATGAAAAAATTGAAAAGACAAAACACTAAATTAATAAACAAAGAAAGAAAGAGAAGAAAAAAAACTTACGTGTAACAATGGGAAAAAGAAAGAAAGGGAAAAAGAGAAACAAAGAAAAAAGAAGATTAAAACTAAATAAGAGAAAAATAGAATGGAAAACACACATAAAAAAGAAGACTAAAATAAAAAATAAATATAACAACCTCAGAATGAACGTAAGGAAAAACAAAAATAAAAAGGAGATAAAAACAAGAGTAAATAAAAGAGGGAAGAAAATTGAAAAATATAAGGATAACTGAAAAGAAGAATAGAAAATCACCCATGAAAGAGAACATGGAAAAAGAAATATAAGAAAATAGAAAGAGAAGATAAAGAGAAAGAAGTGCGCTGTTAGAGCAAGCCCAATAAACTTGTCTAATAGCCAAGCCATGTCATGTACAGACCACTTTTATAGCTGATTTGTACGACAACTAAACCTCTTCACAGATTCCAAAATATATTTTTATTAGCGTGGGACCCATCAGTACCATCCCATCATTCCCTCTCTCCCGTTCTCATTGGCAGCGCATGAGCCTTGGAGCCCGTGAAGAGCCCGGCGACAAGTTCATCGCCCATCACGTTCTCTCTCCTGATTTCTCTCTCATCCACGTCAGATTTTGCTGAGTTGTCTTGGCTATTAGCCAAACTGAGATGGCTTATTGTACCTGCTCTTACCTTCTACCTGGTGCCACGTGGCCGCATGCTCCCACGACTGCATGCGACAAGAGCCCGCTGCTGCATGTTGCCAGCTGGCCCGCATGCTCCCACAAGCACTGCATGCAACAAGAGCCCAAGAAACGGACTGCGTATTTTCTACTGGGCTCAAGAAAAAATAAAGAAAGCAGCCCAATATACAAACGCGGGAGCAGATGGTCGGCACGCCGACTAGTCAGCAGGGAAGATTCCCGGACTATCTCAGCGGAGGAAAGTTTTTTTTGGTACACCTAGCAAAGAAAAGAGTTGGTGCTTTAGTAGGGTAGAATCAAAGCAGAGGAAGATATGGTCTATGCACAAGTAGTCACTGTTGAATTTTATTAGGCTTGTCCTAATTTTATTCAATTAAAATGAAATGAATTGTAAGGTCCAGATTAAATGTTGAGGTGCAATTAGTACCGAGTTGATAAATAGCGGGTTAATTATCGTTGATGGCTGGATTTGAAATGGTCATGATTGTAGCAAAGGTTATTAGTAATTCGTGTGGTTATAGTTGTGGTTACTGGTAACTGATGATTCCCTTCATGACGTCCGGGTTCATCCTCTACTCTATCTTCGCCTTGCATCTCTCGTAAGCGAAATATTTGCCTTACGTCATGCACATGAATACACACCTTTAGTACTATTGTTCTTCTGTTGAGTTCCTCCCAAGCTTCCCTGCTCTAGTCCTCTACCCGCACAAAGGAAAAGTTATGAGAGCATGCCTATGGAACCATGTCTGTATCTATGTCACCTGCTTGGGTGTGTCGGGTGATTAGGTTTTTGGGAACGTCTAACGCGATTGCTTGCAACTGCTCCGATCAAAGACTCCATCTTCTTCCTAGTAGATGTTCGTGGGACTACGCTGCGAACTGCTAGTTCACATATATAGTTGGCACGTACTGCTAGTTTACACGTGCACATGTTTTGTTGTCGCGAATTTACTACTATATTTGACATGGAAATGGGAAATTTCCTAAGAGTAAAATTCATTGTCGGTCCCTAAACTTGGCCGATGGTATCATCCCGGTCCCTGAACTTGTAAAGTGATATATGGAGGTCCCTAAACTTGGTTGACGGTGTCATTTCAATCCCTCAACTTGTAAGGTGATCACCACTAGTCCCTAAATTTGGTCAACAGTGTCATTTCAGTCCTTAAACTTAGCTTTGAGTCTCATCTAGATCAAAACAGGGCGATCTAAAAACTTAATAACAAAAAATTCATAACTTTTTCATACGAACTCGAATGAAGACAAACTTTATATCAAAATTACAGCCCCCGATGCGATTTACAACTTTGTAGTTGAGATTTTTAATTAAAACTGTTTAGAATCCCAAAAATATTATTTTAAGTTTGTAGATATTGAAATTTAAAATTTAAAATTATCAAATTATATTAGATATTGAAATAGTCTATAAGAAAGTTATACCTCTCAATACGATTTATAGCTTTATAGTTGAAATTTTTTATTTAAAATTATTTAGGGTCCCAAAATATCGTTAACAAAGTTGTAAATAATATTTTATGTGAAATGTTAACAATATTTTGAGACCCTAAATAATTTCAAATAAAAAATATTTCAACTACATAGTTGTAAATTTTATTGAGAGGTATAACTTCCTTATAGACCATTTCAATATCTAATATAATTTGATAATTTTAAATTTTAAATTTCAAAATATACAAACTTAAAATAATATTTAGGAACTCTAAACATTTTTAATTAAAAAAATTTCAACTACAAAGTTGTAGATCGCGTCGAGGGCTACAATTTTAATATAAAGTTTGTCTTCATTCGAGTTCGTATGAAAAAGTTATGAATTTTTTTATATTAAATTTTTAGATCGTCCTGTTTTGACCCAGATGAGACTTGAAGCCAAGTTTAAGGACTAAAATGACATTGCTGACCAAGTTTAGGGACTAGTAGTGATCAGCTTACAAGTTCAGGGACTAGGATGACACCGTCGACCAAGTTTAGGGACTCCAGATATCACTTTACAAGTTCAGGGACCGGGATGACACCATCGGTCAAGTTTAGGAACCGGCCTTGAATTTTACTCCTAACAAACAAGCCTCGGGAGTCGGGATGGGCCGCGGCGCATGCACGCTGATTAAAGATGGTCTTATCCAGCTCGAATGCTCGATGAACTTGGTGCTATCCGCTATCCAGTCCAGTGGGTGTGGAGTGTGCAAATGGTGGTAGCGGTGTAGTAGTAGCTGTCTGCGTTCACATAGTTGGCAGTTAGCCGACACCGGCTGATCACTCACTTGTCCTGCACTGATCGAACAGGAGCACATCACGGTCGCAGAGTGCCGAACAGCTTACGCGTTCACGCCCGGCGACAAACATGCATTCGTCGGCTCGTCGCAGAGTCCCCACGACGCCAGCTTCGCCAGTCAGATACAAGCCGCGGCACAGCGCAAGAAATTCTAGCTGCATATCTAACCTGGAGTAGGCATATGCATGTCGGCAGAAATGACAAGCTAGCATCTATAATAAGTAGTTCGGCATTAGACTGTCTCCAACAGCCTAGGCAAATGAAGACCCAAATGCAAAATAGGTTGTTTACAGTGTTTTTGCCTACCGAAAACACGCTCCAACAGCCGACTCAAACACGACGCCCATTTTGCGTAGGAGGCCGACCGGGACGCAAATAAGCGTCGTCCCTCTCCTGCGATGCAATTCCCAGGTGCCGCCACGACGGGAAGCCGCCTGTACGGCAGGCACGGCGCAACCGTCCCAGCTTCGACACCGGCGGCAGAAGAGGCAGGCAGGTACATCCACGACGGGGCGCAGCCATCCCAGCTTCCGCACCGGCGCAGGAAGGAGGAGCTTCGTCCACGTCGGTGAAGGGAGGCAGAGGGAGGCAGGAAGGAGGAGGGCGGTGTGACCTCGGCGCCGCTAACCGGCGGGCTCCACCTCGTCTTCAAATCTGGTGGCGGAGGGAGGGATGCGGAGGACGTCCCCGGCGGCAGCAGGAGGGAGGCATGGAGGAGGAGCGTCGTCCTGTTCGCGGCGGGTCCGGCGGCGGATCTCGCTGCAGAGGGAGGGAGAAGGGGAGGAGGCCCCCAGATCCAGCTGCGGATGGAGGGACACGGGGAGGAGGCCTTCGGATCCGGCTGCGGAGGGAGGGAGACAGGGAGGGGCCGTCCTTGGCGGCGGGTCCGGCGGCGGAAGGAGGAAGACAGGGAAGGAGGGTCGCGCGTGCAGGAGCGGAGGTACGGGAGAATTTGCGTGTGGGGAATTTTGCGTCCGGTTGTTGGAGAGAGGAAGTTTTTGGGTGCGTGACCTAATACTTCGCGTAACCCAAATTAAAGAATGGGTGTTGTATTTGAGTTGGCTCTGCTGGAGACAGTCTTATCTATTAATTGTTCATTCAACTCATGAACCCACCATGCATGGTTTATTTCATTTAATTTTCTTTTTTCATTCACAGTACATCAGTTAATTTTGTTAATTAGGATCTTGCTGTCCGGCTAACGAAATTTCATCAATTTTAGGAGATCGATCTGAAACACTACAGGAAACTGCAGCTTTGACGAGTGCCTGGCCACATGGTACTCGGCAAAAGAACGGCACTAGGCAAAGCCGTCTTTGCCGAGTGTCTGGCTCTCGGCAAAGAACGATACTTGACAAAGATGGACACTCGACAAATCTTGCCAGGCCAAACAACAACCATGGTCGTCACCTTTGCCGAGTGCCTGCAAAGAATATTTTTTGTTTTGATTTTGGCCACCAAATTTTTTTTGCAGCTTTCACATATTAACATGGTCAACATGTTCAAATTTGATACTTTTTCAAAACTTTTTATTATTATTTTTTACTTTATTTTATTTTCTTGATTTTTTCCGAAAGACACAAGTTTGAAATGCGGGTGCATCGAATAATGGATTTTAATGATTCAAAAAATGTTATTCTTGTTCTCGAGTGTATGATTAGGCCAAATCCAGAAACTGATCTAAAGTTTCGATTAATGTGCTCACAGGGCAACGCCTCCAAATTAGCGAGATGTCGTTACATCATATGCGTATGACGTGAAAAAAATTTAAGAAAGTTTCGAACACGTTGTCACGTACGATGCTCACAAACCAGTCCACTGGCACTTGACAAAGAGGACATCTTTGCCAAGTGCCGGCCCACGTGGCACTCGGCAAAGAGGGCTCCTTTGCCCCGTGTCAGCCCCATGTGGCACTCGACAAAAAAACCATTAGTTGACTGTTGCCGTTTTCTTTGCCGAGTGGTGACCTGACACTCGGCAAAGCCATTGCTGAGTGCCCGATATTCGGCACTCAACAAAGAATTCTTTATAGACATTTTCTTTGCCGAACATCCTTTGTCGAGTGCGGCACTCGGCAAAGCCTTCGTCGAGTGCGAGAGGCTCTTTGCGTCTCGGCCTCCTGTAGTGAAAGGCTTTGGACAAAACGACTTTTTTTAGCTCAATCCCTATATATAATATACTGCATGCCTCCCAATTATAGTAATCGATGCAGTAGTAACCTGCATCTGCATGCATAGTGCACACACCGATTGCTAATATATTTTCCTTCTTTTATATTTAGTTTTGGACTCAAAGACTGTTTTTGACTATATATGTACACTTCATAAGAAGTCCATGCAGCTGCATGCTGCATTTTAGTCTACGTACAGGCGCCGAGAGACCAACACACTAGGGATCGAGATGGTCAAATACCTGCATATCGGCAGCTCAATATTTTTCACACGTATAAAGTCAGGCCCATGTTGAGAAAAGAGCTAGTTCCATCCGCCTGCCTGAAAAGTCATGCTGTACCTACCATGTCGTTATATTTTCCATGATGACCGATAGACACCAGCTAGCAAGCAAAGTGTGTTATTTTGCACTGCCGCTTTGGATGGTCATCACCAGCACTATAAATACCCATGCCGTCTTCACCTCCTACTCATCCCACCCTTCAAGTTCCATCAGAAGAGTTTGCTACTACCAATGGCTACAACCAAGTTGGCAGCCCTTTGCTTCATTGTCCTCCTAGGCATTGGAGTGGCAAATGCTGCAAGGGTAGCAAGATATGTTAGCGCCGGGGGTGGCGGTGGTGGAGGGGGAGGTGGCGGTGGTGGACAAGACGGCGGGTCAGGATATGGTTCCGGTTCCGGTTCTGGTTACGGTGAAGCTGGTGGGTATGGGTCTAATGGTGGATCATATGCTCAGGGAGGCGGTCAGGGTGGAGGTGGTGGTGGAGGACAATATGGGGGTTCTGGATCTGGTTATGGTTCAGGTTCCGGGTACGGTCAAGCCGGTGGGTATGGGTCCAATGGTGGGGCATATGCTCAGGGAGGCGGCCAGGGAGGAGGTGGAGGTGTAGGACAATATGGAGGGTCTGGGTCTGGTTCCGGCTCAGGTTCTGGGTATGGCCAGGCTGGTGGGTATGGTCCTTATGGAGGAGGTTATGCTCAGGGAGGTGGCCAGGGTGGAGGCGGCGGCGGAGGACAAAATGGAGGGTCAGGACAAGGCTCCGGTGCTGGCTCTGGTTATGGACAGGCTGGCGGATATGGTTCTTATGGTGGTGGATACGCTCAGGCTGGTGGCCAAGGTGGTGGGGGTGGAGGAAGTGGTCCTGGTGGCAGTGGATTTGGAAGCGGCTCAGGAAGTGGTTCTGGGAGTGCAGGCAGTGGCCACCCATAGAACTTTCTAAAGGGAACTATTTGTGTGATGACACTATATACTGCTACATGGTTACTTAAGCAAGGAGGAATAAGAAATAAAAAGTCTCGCTGTTGTTTGGTGTAATAAAGTTAGTGGTGCTCCATATGGATTGTGCTACTTTCAATAATGTATGTGTATTTGGCTTCTTATGCATACTTATATATCAAGTGAATATTACACTTACATAGAGTATATATATCAAGTGAACCTTACTTTTTTAAGGAAAAAAAAGGAATACAAAAGGCATCTAACGTACATTCATAGGCGAATGAGTATAGTTATTTTTAGTAAACCCATAATACATAGACTGCACTCCATAAAACAGAGTACAAAACACAGAACAAGGAATTGATACTCAAGTCCCTATCATAGTCGTCCTTGTTGGATCCATAGTACTCATTCATAGGCGGATCTAGGTGGCCCTTGACAACGGCGTGGCCACGCTTACACGCTCGGCAGTTTGCAGCAGCGATGCGCCCTTCTCTATCGACGATGTACGACCTTCCCCTCCCCATCGTGACGGCGTTGGCCTCTTCTGCCCCATCAACAACGACATTATCTCCCTTTCCCCCTCTGTCTGCATCTTTCCCCGACGCCACCTTCCATCCTCCAGAGAGCGCCGAATCCATGGACGGCGATCAGGGACCTATCCTACACTCTTGTCGATACACATATACTTGTTTCTGGTATGCATATGCATGGATAACCAACATGATTATGTACTCATACTTTAATTGTTATACATATAATTCCCATTTTTGTCCTTTTGAAAGTATGTGCTCATACTACACTCCTATGTATATGTACTCATACTTTGATCAATATATATACTTTAATGGATGAGTATGGACTCATAATTTAATTATGATATGTGTCTGATCAAACAAATATGTACGCATACTCTTATAAACATACTTTCTTCTGATAATGTGTATGTACTCATACTCCTTTGATAATATGTATGTACTTATACTCCTTCGTTATACTACATGAGAATCTACCCTACTAATACACCATCTTAGATCTATTCTAAGTCCACCCAAAAAAATGTCCCCCGCTGAGATGGTTTTACTAAATCCACACACGAAATTGTACCTAGAAAACCAACTCCATAAAAATTGACCATTGCTGACACTGGTTATCTATCAAAATTAAAGGATAAATAAATATAAAAAGGGCATGAATTCAATCACCAATAAAGGTTTAGGGTTTTAATTGACAATATTTCACGAGTTTTGGTGAATTGTGATTCTGCAGGGACTAAACAGGAAAACCAACACTGATTACTTCTCCTAGAAGGAAACCGACAGAAGATTACGGAACCGGCACGTCAGGAATATTCTAGAAGGACCTAGAGGACACCAGAAGATCGGTCACCCCCTGGGCCCGATGGCCTCCATCTTCTGGAACTTTCTTTCACCGCCTATGCGGATGCATCTCCACCGTACCTAAAGTCGATTTGATCCAAGGGTCACGGTTCCTCACCCAGGGCTATATAACCAGACCCCAGACCCCCTCTCTCAATCATCATGAGATCTCAAGTCATTAGAAGAGGAGGAGGATCAATCAGAAACCCTAATTTTCTTAGAGCCACATCAACTTAGGCATAGCTAGATAGAATTAGAATTAGAAGAGGCAAGCTTCGCTTGAATTTCGGATCTAGTCGTGAGAAGGCTCGGTAAACCCAAGATCTTCTCTCTTGTATCAACATTATGGATCTAATTATGTTTCTAGTTCATAATTGTTCTTCTAGTTCTTCATTGTTCATCTTCTAGTTCTAGTTCATCGTCTAGTTCGTGTTCTAGTTCATACTCTAGTTCATCTATGTGTTCTAGTTCATCATACTATTCATCATTGTGTGCTAGTTTATAGTCTAGTTCATAATAGTTTAGAGACGATTGATATGACTAAGACATTAATTACTATATTCTCAATTATAATGTTCATAGTCTGCTTTGATTATATATTTGGCATAGATAGATTATTATCATGTTTATACTCATGTTCGTATAGCGCTCATCTTAAAGTACAACGGGTGGGTGATAAATGTTGTGTAGGTGTGGTGCCTATACACTATTTATCTGCAAATGCTCCCTATGTTCCAGGTAGAGTGGTAGATCGCGGGTGTGACAGACCTGTTGAGTCCTTTGTATTTCACCCCCCGAATATAGGAATCGTATGGCTCAGTTAACTCATGGTTTAGGGGTTACTCTGTTTGGCACCTTTACTATAGAGTTGCCTCTTGAATATGGGATAACCTAGCCAATGATTGCCAAATATAATTGCACTAATCAATGTATATTATAACTTATAATTAGAATAACTTAGGAATACTTCTTTATAATGTCTATTCTAATCCGCATGCCTTGTCTAAGTTGAAATGCTCTAAGGACTATGATAGATTGATCTTTTATCATTTATAGTGTACCTCATTATTGTGACTGATCCCTGTTTAGGATAAAGGAGTGTGTTCTTACTTTGTACTCAATTCTCCTATCGCATGTGTAGAGTAGCTCTTGTCCTTATTTATCTCACTTCATTCCTAGTGCTAAATATAAATAACGATACTTGGAACATCTTTAGGTAAAATGCTACTACAATGGGTGTATTTATCTGTGCGCTTGCGGGTAAATATTTATCTTTAAGTCAGTACCATGTGAAAGGTCCAAATTGGCTAGAGGGGGGGAGCTGAATAGCCTAATTAAAAAATCTACAAATTAACTTAGGCAAACACTATTAGTATAACAAATGGCGAAGCTTTTTGCGCTAGTCTAATAGTGTGTTGCAAGCCACCTATCCAACAATTCTACCTAATATTTCTATGTCACACAAACAACTAGAGCTAATATTAGATGCGGAATAAAGAACAATCTAGCTCTAGCACAAGTATGATATACAAGAATGTATATGAGATAAATATGTGCGATAGATAATCTAAGGAAGCTAATCACAACTAGCTACACAAGGTTTATGACTAAAGATATACAACAAGCAATAGAATTTACACAAAAGAAATAGCTCAAGATAAATACTCAAAGTACATGAGCTAGATAGAGATGGTTTCACCGAGCCTTCGGGATTGCCACGTAGAGAACCAATTACAGGTGAAATCCACTTGTGAACCCAATCACCAAAGATGTGAAGATGAAGACCAATCACCAAGATGGAGACACAATCACAATAAGCACTCGGGGAGACAAAGATTTATCCCGAGGTTCACGTGCTTGCCGGCATGCTACTCCTCATTGTGTCGACCAACACTAGGTGACTCAGTGGCTAATCGGCACGAAGCCAAGCTCACAAAGAGCGCCACAAGAATCTACCGCTATTGAGGTAACTCAATGACACGAGCAATACACTAAGGATGCCTCTTGCCACTCCGGCGAGGTGAGGCTCCAAAACCTCTCACAATCTCGAACGGTGGTGGCCAAGAACAATCTCCTTCTCTTGCCAACAACCACCTCAACACCTCCAAGCCGTCTAGGCACTGGCAAATGCCAAGAGTAACAAGAAAATTCAATGCCGATGCGAAGAACTAGTGCCACTAGATTGAACTCTTTCAACTTACGCACTAGATCACTCAATCTCACTTGGTTTGATCAAATCAACTTGGGAGATGAGTTGGGAGGCTTGCCAAAGCTCATTAGAATGCTTAGGAATCAAAATGTGCAAGAGAGGTGCCTAGCAAGCCGTCCAAGCCCCTTAAATAGGCCACTCAAGTCGGCCTAGCCGTTGGGCTGAAATCACGACCATCGGACGCTCCGATGCGCGACCATCGGACGCTGCCCCAGCGTCCGATGCTCCAGATGGAGCCACGTGTCTCCCTGATATGAATACAGGCCGCCCGATCCCAATGGTCATATTCCTTCCCGCGCTGGTTAAAGTGGCATCGGACGCTCTGATGCTTCTCACTCTTTTCAGTTCATTTCAGCGCCACATCGGATGCGCCGGAACAGTTACATCGGACGCTCAACCCCTGCGTCCGATGGCACAACAGAGAGGTTCCAGAGAGGTCTAAAACGCATCGGACGCGTCCGATGGTTCGGCATCGGATGCAGCCCAGCGTCCGATGCTCCCTGGAAAACACGCTCGCGCCATGTCATCACCATCGGACTCTGCAACAGTGTTTCCTCAGCGTCCGTTGCCAGCGTCCGATGCTCCTTCAATTTCTGACAGAACCTAGGGTTTACCATCGGACGCTCGCCACAGCGTCCGATGCTCCCCGAGCTCAACGCTTCACTTCCGAAAACCGTTGAATCCTGCCTCGCAAGCTCAGCAGGAGGGAGAAGGACTATACACTAGTCTCTCCCACTTCTCCACAACTCCTTAACACCTCTTTATCCCAAAAGTGCCAACACCACCAAGTGTACATCATTGTATGCAAGTGTGTTAGCATTTTGCAAAGCATTTTCTAAGGGGTTTTGTTAGTCACTCACTAGGTCTATAGCATCGAAATGTTAGAGAACACCTAGTGGCACTTGAACACCGCATAAGCCGTGAATTATCTCCTCTTAATAGTACGGCTATGTATCCTAAATGTGATCACACTCGCTAAGTGTCTTGATCACCAAAACAAAGAGCCCTATAGGTTATACCTTTGTCTTCGGGTCTCTTTGCTCCATCTCTTCTCTTCTTCTTGCAATTCACCAACGGTAGAGCACTTGATCACTTGAGTTGCATATGGCCATCACCATCCTCCATGGTTGCCACCTTGCTAGCTCCACCACTTGGCTTGGTCTTAATTCTTTCTTATAAGCTACACACATGCTTAGCAATAGAATTAGACCAAATAGGTTTCATCAATTAGCCAAAACCAAACTAGGGCTTTCACCATGATATAATCACATTGCTAGTTTCATGTTGGGGATGACAACTTGTCGTTAAGTGATGCTAGTAGTGTCCCGTACACTTTTTAGTGCCTTCACTAGGTTATTGTTTATGAAGTCTATCTTAGAGTGGTTCCATTAAGAAGTGTCAACAACCATTCAGATTTAATTCGTAGCCTTCTTTCTCCTTACTCACTCACATCTAAGAGCAATTCCAACGGTTTTGTATTTTTTATTTGGCAAAACATGAAATTTGCCAACTCTCAAATCAATATGGGGAGGAGAAAAAAAGGTTATCTCCAACGGTTTGGCAAAATTGATTTGCTAAAATCTAAAAAAGGAAACCCGGTAGCTCAGGAGGGAAGAGCGCACGCGGGAGCCGTACACGAGACGGAATGCCAAGTCGATCGCGAGTTTGCATATATCCCAATCCATCTCAGAATTTTGCCACGTTAAGAGCAACTCCAACAGTTTGCCAAAACCACTTGGCATCCTAGGATTTTTGCCAAAACCATAAAAAAACCTCCTCCAACAACTTCGCAAAAGTACTTGGCAATTTGGCAAGCTTGGCAAAATTCCCCCTTCACTTGCCAAATATGCCAAGTCCTCCATCGCTTGGCATCACGTGTATCCCAATTTGCCAACTTGTTGGAGGCTCAATTTTATGATTTTGACAAAAATTCTAGGATGTCAAGTTCTTTTGCCAAGTCCAAATAGCAAACTGTTGGAGAAAGCCTCTTTTTTCACTTGACATTTGGTTTTAGGACTTGACAAAACTATAGATTTGCCAAGTGAGTTTTAGCAAACTGTTGGAGTTGCTCTAACAAAAATGCAAAGCCCATTTGCCAAACCGTTGGATAGGAGTTTTGTAGACTTTTTTTTGGAAAAATAAGAATGCAAAGTCCATTTGCAAAACCGTTGGAGTTGCTCTAATGGACGAGATTAAATGCACGGTATCCCTCACTCAAACATCTCCAGAAAAAAATCACCGAAACAAACCGCGTGGAAGACATCCAACAATTACGGAAGAAAAAAATATCGCCAAAAAATAAACCGCCTACAAGATCTCCACGCCTATGATATTAGGGAAGGAATTATTACGGAGAAACAAATTGCCAAAAAAACACGCCGCGAGATCGTTGAGAAAAAAATTGCCAAAAAATAAACAAGCACGTCATGAGATCCTTGAGATCACGTGGAACAAGATAAAATATTACAAAAAAATCAAACGCTAATTAGATTAGATCGTGAAAAAATGTTGAACGCTAATCAGATTAGATTGTGAAAAAATATTGCCGTCAAACAAGCGCCTGAGAGGAGGGAGGAGATAAAATATTACCAAAAAAAATCAAGCCCTAATCATGATCCTAAAAAAAAGTCATCTATGAAACAAGCATGTGGGAGGAGGGAAAATATTGCAAAAAACGCTAATCATGTAATATTGTGAAAAAAATATTATTGTCCGTGTTCGCAGCTGCGAGGTCACCGTCAGTGATCTGAGACCGTCATCCGACTCCACAAAGACGGCGACGGCCAATCGCCGTCCACGTTCCGAGGCTGTCGTCCGACTCCATGAACGTAGGTGACACTCATGCATACTATTCGTCAGTCCGTCTAAACGAACATTGGCCATTGTCCGCATAGATACATGCACAAGCGAAAAAAAAATCACTCGACGCAATGCACGCGAGCCCACTGTCTGTGCACCAAGGTCGTCACCTGTGTTGACGCACGCGAGCCTCCACGCGGACGGCGCCATGCACGCGAGCCTCCACGCGAACGCCGCCATCTGCATCGACGCACGCGAGAGCCTCCACACGTATGCTGCCATATGCGTCGACGTACGCGAGCCTCCACGCGCACGTCGCCGGTCGCCGGCGTGATGCACGCGAGCCTCCACACGAACGTCGTCGTTGGTCGCCGGCGCCATGTACGAAGAACAATAATTAAGTCCATGTTTTATTTACAATTATTACTATTCCTGTGATATTAAATCATATGATTATTGATGTTAGTAACATTAATTAAGATAGTTTTTTTACTTTTAGTCCTAAGCATAATATCTAATGTAGCTAAGTAAGTTTTTACTGCGACCCGATAATGGTCGCTTGAACGCGACGCACATAGGAGAAACGATACCATCGCGACACTACGGGAAAATCAATCTTCGCCGAGTGCCTGGGAGTTCGCCGAGTGTCAAATTTCGGGCACTCGGCGAAGAGCCTCTTTGCCGAGTGCCGCAAATCTGGCA